>CM033632.1:31976180-33220368 GCA_019453435.1 Rhinogobius similis
AATGAATTAAAAAAAAAAGAGCAGAGAAAATGTGCACAATAGCCTTAATATTGATTCCAAAAGCTGTTGTCAATATGTAGATATTGATTTAATTATTGTGGCAGGTCCACCAATGACCTCCGGAGACAAATGAACTCTTTTCGCTTCCATCATCCTCTACCTTTGTACCTTGTTGTTCCAGATGAGTGCGGCAACTTCTCACACCTGGAAAAGCATGACAGGATCAAAAATCATAAATATCTTTTTTCAGCTTCAAGAACAAGGAGTGCTTTTCAACAGTATCAATATAATTTTTGCCACAGTAGGAGCGGGCCATTAGTGCCACTCCAATATTTAAAGAGGATAGTATTCTGTGCTGTAAGTGGTTGAGTGGAGTGCAGATGAATGTGAAGACAGACATAAACCGCACTTACAGAGACCCTTAAATTATTGCCGTGAGGAATATTGGTTTTGAATAAAAGTCTGAACTAAAAGTTGTAGAGAAACAGGTATACATGGATAATAATAAACATATTATTGTTCACAGTACTGACGAATAAAATAAATAGTCATCTGTTAACAGCACCTGGCTAGCTCAGAGTTAGCGTCAGTACTTCCTGTGTACTTAAAATTATGTCTAAAATATGTAAAAAATTAATTAATACTGTCAACTGCGGCAGTGAGAGCGAGTTGTGGTGGATGTCTCTGAAACATGTAAAAGGACACTGTGTGTTTATAAAAGGACATGTTTGCTCTTTTTAACTGCATTTTAGACATCAAATCCTGGATGGCAGAAAACTTTCTCCAGCTTAACCAGGACAAAACTGAGGATTTAGTCATCGGTCCTGAGGCCCAGAGAGAGAAACTTTTATCCAAACTGCAAGCACAGTCTTTTAATCCATCGGCCCAAGTGAAAAATCTGGGCGTTATTTTTGACTCTGAGCTGACATTTATTCCACACGTCAAGAACATCACAAAAATAGGTTTTTATCATTTAAAGAACATAGCCAGAGTCCGCCCCATTCTCTCTCGGGCCACACGGAGACGCTGATGCATGCTTTTATCTCCAGTCGTATAGACTACTGTAATGCCCTGCTCTCTGGTCTTCCCAAAAATGGTAAATGGTCACATATTTATACAGCGCTTTTCAGGGAACCATTCACCCGTTCACTCACACATTCATACACCAGTGTATGCAGACACCTATTCACCAGTATTCACCTACCGGAGCAATTGCACCGCCAACCTGTGGGTCAGTGGATCTGACCGCTCAACCAAGGATGTTTATGTCAGGAGCGGGATTTGAACCGCCAACCTTCGGATCAGAAGACAATCTCTCTGCCAACTGAGCTACTGCCGCCCCACAATACAAAAAGAGTATTGCAGGTTTGCAATTATTACAAAACTCAGCAGCACGTGTCCTGACTAAGACCAGGGGGCGGGGCCACATTACACCGGTTTTAAAATCTCTGCATTGGCTCCCCGTGTGTTTCAGGATCCATTTTAAGGTCCTTTTACTGGTTTGTAAATGTCTTAATGGTCTTGGGCCTTCTTATCTTTCAGAACTGCCTCTACCTCATGAACCCTCGCGGCTCCTGCGCTCCTCCTTGGGCTCCTGCGCTCCTCCTTGGGCCCCTGTGCTCCTCCTTGGGCCCCTGCGCTCCTCCTTGGGCCCCTGCGCTCCTTCTCGGGCCTCTGTGCTCCTCCTCGCGGCCCCTGCGCTCCTCTGGCAGCCGGCTCCTATTCCCAAAGTCAGGACACACACTCACAGCGAGGCGTCTTTTCAGTACTACGACCCTTGTCTGTGGAACGGCCTGAGGAGGAGCTCAGGGCCCCAGAGAACGTTCAGGTTTTTAAGCTCAGGCTCAAGACCCACGTTTTTAGCCTAGCCTTTGATTAATATTTATTAATTACGGTATCGGTATTTAAAATAATTTATCATTTTATTTATAATTGAGGCAAGTATTTTACTTTCAACCTTAGGTCTTAGTTTTTACTTTGCTATATATTTTATCTTTATCCTCCTTAATTTGAATCCCTTTATTCATTTTAGACTCTCCAGTGTTTCCTCTGAGGGGCCCTCTGCACCAGGAGCGGTGGTCGGCTGTGGCCCCTGGGCACTGGCTCATGGGCCCCTGCTGGAGGTTGGTCTGTGCCTCATCTCTCCTCTGGGTTTTGAGTCTGTGTCCTTTGGCTGCAGGCGACTCTCTGCTCCTGGTACAGACGGCTCCTCTGATGGTGCTCTCACAGCTGATTCACCTGCATTCAGCCTCATGCCCATTATCTTAATGTGTGTATGTATGTATGTGTGTGTGTGTGCGCATGTGTGTGCGTGTGTGTGTGCGTACGTGTATGTGTTTGCATGGAAGCTTTAATGTAGAGATGGTGGGGCCGGGGTGGGGGTGGGTTCGGGGAATTATTTTTAACATGTAAACTGGAAAGCACTTTGTGTTACAATTTTTATATGAAATGCGCTTTATAAATAAAATAAGTTTGATGTTTGTGTCTCAATGCTAATGCTACTGTAGATAACAAACTGAAATAATCTTCACATAAAAATAGACAGTCTTTACTTTAAAATTGAATTGGTTGTTTATTTTACATTTTAATAAAAGTTAGAATTAGCTTTACGATACAATGATACGAAAAATGATTGTTGTAAAGAGGCTTCATGACATATTATTATTTCTATTCATGACTCAAATTTTAATTGCAAATGGGGATGTGGGCGGGGATAGGGGATGGCGGAAATTAGGACTTCTTAAACGTTCTGCATTTCATTTCAAAACCCTGTCCTCAAGCAAACGAACTGTTCCTAATCCTAACCCAACCCTAACTGTGAAGTAATGTACAATAATCAAAAACAAACATTTGCTTATAAAAAATGTGGAAAGAAAATGGGACGCTTAACATTTAAGGGCTAAAACTGGAATCATCAAGCCTCAAATGCAGGACAGGATTACTCAGAGTAAAAGAACAAACAAACAAACCAAAGATCAGTAAAGCATTATGTTGGAACACCTTTATAACCAAATCAAAATATCACCTCAGCTCATACTCTGAAGTTAAATTCAAGGGGAAAACATGCTCCCGGTGAGAAAGAAATGACGTTTTCTTGGCGATGTAGCTTGGTTTGTTAGAAAGATAATGTCATGAGTGCCTCTTCCTATTCCTCACTACACTGGAAAGAAAATAATATAAAATGCATTATCGTTCAGCACAAATAACTCACCATGGCCTCTTCTCCATATTATCTAAATGGTGATCTATTGTACAAAATGGACTTTTAGGAGCTTTTAACCATAATATATTTGTTCCCCCTTGTCATTAAACCGCTGGAAGTTGTATTTAGAGTGATATTTGTGCATATTTGAGTAATCTTCATTTTCCTGTGGTCAGGCACCGATATTTACTTACTTCGTTTGGCAATTTTATGTTCTTACACAATGACACGTAAGATTCAGCAGCGCCGCGTAGACATTTTGGCACGAAAAAAAAAAAAAAAATAGATCCCTCTGTTCGCTGTCGTGAACTGCAGCTCTCCAAAGACGAAGTAATGTAAAGGGGCAGGCACAAATCACCGCTGTTTTCAACACGGAAGGAAGGGGACTTGTTTTTAGTCGTTCAGATCAATTTTATGACAAAAACCTAACATAATGACCCACAGGTGTTGGACATTTGAACTATTTAGAGCAGGGCTATTCAGCTTTAGATTTAGATTTTTTCGGATGGTTTTGTTCTCTAGTTTTAATTATCAGTTAAAATGCTTTAACAACATCTGCAGAACTGTCTAAACCAGGTCTACACCAGGACTAACCCAGGACTAAACAACGACTAAACCAGGGACGACACAATAACAAAAGATAAAATATTTTCTATACTTTTGGGTTGAGGACCGGATCATATCCCTTGGAGGGCCTGATTTGGCACCTGGGCCTGAAGTTGAATAGCCCTGGTTTAGAGGACAGAAGGTCTTCTTTAAAGCCCCAGTGCGTATAACGTTTTAGCAAAAAAGAAAAATAGACTTAAAAAGATAAAAGCATGTTTATTCATTTTGCGCTGAAAAACATGCATCCTTACTGTATATTTTGTAGTATGGCAGGGGAAGCGCAGCCTCTGATTGGCTGCCTCTATTCACCTTATTCCGGAAGTTGTCGTGGGCGCCGCCATCTTGGTTCCGTTGTAGTTTACACGAGGCAGACGAGCTCAACAGAAAATAAGTTCTACACTGATTAAAAAGCTGTTTTCAAGCCGCCCAGGAAATCAGTGCAGTGTGACTTGTTTTTGCTCGTGTTCATTAAACATTTTACACAATCTACTCTACTGTATAACATTTTTGCGACGAGACTTTCCGCCATTAGCTTTAACAGAGTTCTCGTCAAATGGAAGTGCGTTTACAACACAAGTGCGGGGCTGAGTGAGGTGAATATGCTTTGCTTCTGCCGCTGTAAAAAATAAATCTGCACGGCAGCACGGACCGGAAGCTGTAGCTTGAGACAAGCCGTGAGTCATTCTACACGACTCACTCTTGATTTCAATTTCTGTTTCACATTGATAGACCTCACGTGTGTGTAGTGAGATAACTGAAAAAAGACGTTGATTTATCGCCCAGCGCAGTCAAAGCCATCACCGCAGACGCATCGCACTGACGTGATCTCAAAGGAGCAAAAGCCATTATTCTCCAACATGGGCTCTGATGGGAGGATGTCTGTGACGCCTGACGTGTTTAGATTCATCCAGGGGCGTTTATAAGAAGCACACTCTGGGGGCTCTAACAGGGGGACCTGATGGAAACCATATTTATAAAGAAACGTATTTTTAAGGTGAGACACTGCAGGTGAATAGGAAAAAAATCTTAAATTTAAAGATATTAATTTGAAACTTCTCTCGTTTACTCACATGAATGTAAGAAAGAAATATATTACAAGTTTTTCATCATGTCATGTTTTCATGTAGAAAAGCCATTTTATGTGAAAGAACAGTCAAAAATACTCATATTTGGGACATATAAAACTGAAAAATGGACAGAACCAGGTTTAAAGTTCTTGGTTCATTTTGTACACACACTAGATTTTGGATTTCTTATTTAGTTTTTAAGTAAACTAGATTAGACTGAAAATTGTCCTAAAAATTCAAATTTCACCTCATTTCTTTTACTTATAACTTCAATAAATCCATTTTAGAATTAGAGATAAAAAAATCCTTTTGTACGTTTCGTCAAAATCTTGTTGAGTCCCAGATTGTACAGTTTGGTGTGGGAGCTACTTTAAAGGTCCCATAACATGCAAAATCGACTTTTCAGAGGTTTTAACCTTCCTACAGTGCTATTTGAGCCTCGTATGTTGTGCCCAAGGTGGTTTTTTGATTGATTCCCCCATGTTTTCGCTAGAGAACTGTCTTTTCCGTCCCCCTCGGCTGAGCAGCAGACGGGGGCTCATCCCATGGATGACGCAGCTTCCCAAGGATGACGCGGTGTTTAAGCCACGCCTCCGGGAAGCGCGCAGCCGCAGAATAAAAACAGCTAATGCTAATGCTACACAGTAATTACACGATGGATACGACAGATCGAAGAGTTAGCTTGTTATTTACCAAACGGCAACGTCCGTCGTCGAGGTACTGGAGCACGTCAAACTCCAGGTCAGATCCAGGACGTATAGGACTCAGCACAACGCACCGTCAGGACGGATAAAATATTTATTCAGTGTTTGTGTATCGCTGTTTACCGGAGCACACGGCGCATGCGCACTATCTCCGCTCTAGGCTTCGGCACGAATTTGGCGGGGGAGGCAGCCTGCTCTCTGTTCGGGGGGGTCAGATCTCAGAGTGAGCCGTTTGCTTTTGCAAGGAGGGGGGCCAGTCGAAGAGATGGATGTTTTTTGGAAACTGTTATGTTATGGATATTGCACAACGCAAAATTTATCAACAAAGCTCTTAGAATAGACTGTGTAAAGGGCAAAATAGCAGAATATGGGACCTTTAAGCGGTGATCTTTATGTCCCGAGGGAGAAAAATGCATTTTAAGAAAATGGCCTATGAATTTACAATGTCCCATAGATTTCAATGGACGAAGTGGATTAAATGAAACAATCAAATATTTCTAGGAGCAGATTGGACAAGTTTGTTGATTGGACATGAAAGCCTATGTGTTGAGAGAGCAAACTGACCAAAAAACTTTTTGCCTGTAGTGTCTCGCCTTAAACGTAAATCATTACATTTTCATTTACATCAATCAAAAACCATAAATAAAGTAGTTACAGCCTTATTTGTTTTAAATTTGTAATAACATTGGCCTATACAGTATGATAAAAAGAGGCCTTAAACAGTTGGGTCTGTGCAGCAATAAAGCAGCGGTCAAACGGGACACGCCTGACACCGTTAGACACACTGTGCATTCTGGGACACTGTTATGAAAACCAACAGTCAGTGCGTCAGGGATGTCCTGTGCACCTGGCAGGTTTGTAAAGTGCTGTGTTCACGGTAAACATCGTCCTCTGAAGCTGCTTTGGTCACGTGACTCTTCCCAAACCAAAACACAACACTGTTTAAAGTCTGGAATAAAACCTGCTCTGTGCCAGCGGAATAATACTGCACTTCAAAAAACATGCATTGAATATATTGTAGTTAAGTTTATTGGCCATTTATAGTTTGAAAACCACATTGAAAAACATGTGCAAAAAGCTCAGAGTGCACAATCAAAAAATAAAAAAACAATTTGACTAACTTATAAAACACCAAAAGAATCAAGAAACATTTAGACACTGTGAAATAGTCAAGCTAAAAACGATTGTGTTGCTACAAAATATATGGAAATTGGTAGAATATATTATTATGTCATCATTTTATTTGTGAAAAATGTTAAAACTTTAATCAAAAAATCTTGTATTTTCTGCTGTGATGTAAATGTGGCACAAACCTAAAAGTGCATGTAAGTTTTTAGAAAATGTAAAAACATTTATTCAGTATATGCATTCATTCATTCATTCATTCATTTTCTACCGCTTATTCCCGTTAGGGGTCGCGGGTGACAGGAGCCTATCCCAGTGACTTTGGGCCTTAGGCGGGGTACACCCTGGACAGTGGCCAACTCGTCGCAGGGCTGACACAGAGAGACAGACAAGGACAGACAACCATTTACTCTCCCATTCATTCACTCGGGCAATTTAGAGTTCTCAATTAACCTGCACAGTCATGTGTTTGGACGGTGGGAGGAGCCGGAGAACCCGGAGAGAACCCACGGTAACACGGGGAGGACATGCAGACTCCACCCAGAGAGATCGTGTGATGTTAGGGTGGTTCGGAATTCGAAACCACGATGTTGGGGTGGTCTGGGATTCGAACCCACGATCTCCTTATTGAGAGGCAGAAGCTCTAGCTGCTCTGCCACCGTGCACCCCAGTATATGCAATAATTTGAAAATGATCTACTCTGCTTTGTAGGAAAAAGCACAAGACACCATTTCACTGAAGAAAAGGAAATAATGAGCTTTCAGCACATTTCACTAAAACACAGTGAACAAGATTATTGTGACGAAGTGAGCTCTACACTCATCTTGTCCCTTTGTTCTCTCACACACACCACATGTTTAAACCTCACACATTATACAATATTAGTTACTGATAAGCTACACTCACATATCCCGGGTCTTGTTTGTGTTAGTCTTAGGTAGTTTATTCAATTCAGTATAATTCATTTAATTCAGTGTTCATTTAAAAAACACACTTCAGTTTAACAATGTATTAATTGTGCATTGGTTTAAAGTATTTTGTGTCTTCAGAGTTTCTTTTCATATTTACCTGTTCCATGGGATGGGGAAGGATAAAGGGAGGGCCCTGCTGTTCCTGGCTTTTAAACTCTGACATCACCAGAAGGTACTATCTGGAGATTGTTTATGTATCTGTATATATGTAACATAGTGTTTTATTTAGATCGTAATCAGTATCATTTCATGTTCATGTTCTAATGTCACTGTTTATCGTTAGTTAATGTTATTCTATGTGTGTCCCCTGTAGAACCACACACACCCTCACCTCCTGGATTACTCAATAAAAGTCAACGAGACATCTGGCTGATTCTTTGAGAACTCCCCGCAGCGGGCCGAATATAGACAGCACCCTTACTGTTTCTTTTACTACTGTTAAATAAGTCTTTTGAGGATCCTATAGATTATGTTAACCCTGTGTTATTGTTTACTGTCAGTGCAGTTATTATAATGTTTCTGGTTGCATTTGTATTTGTAAATTGTGATGATAATCACAGTTCCAGTTAAGTGGACTAGGCCAGTTGGATTGGCCTGACTATAAAAGGCAGGTGTGTGCCTCATTTGGGGAGATTTTTTTGGGTCAAGGTGTGACCACTTTTCAAAAAGCAGATGACCTGTAAATATCTGGGCGCAAATAAAATTCTACTTTTGTTGACTGGACCCTTTGCCTCCGAGCCTCTCTTACCTGCCATTTTAGCCACTCAGTGCTACACTACCTCACAATTATATTTAAGATTCAAATACTGTACACATTTTGCCTGTTTGTCTGCAGTTTGACAGTTTTTATAATGTTTATAATGGTACTTCCTGTTGAACATGAGCACAAATATGACATAATTAGAGGTAATTCCACAGCTGTTACCTAGCAACCATTTTGAAAACAAGGGCCAAAATCCATATAAATGACACAATAGTAAAGATTTAACTTAATTTTGTTGAATGACCCTTTAAACTGTCAGTTGTCTGTAAATTTTCTGCATTTTGAATGGAATGTCGCTTATTGATGACATCACAGAGGGATTCTGTTTGAACGCGGCTCCGCTTCCTGTCATTTTTAACTTTTAGTTGTCAATTTTTCTTCACAAACTGCCTCTTGATGTGAAAATAAATCCACACAAATCGCACATGGACGCCATCTGTCCGTACGAGGCAGCGCAGATGCAGCCAGAGGGGAGCAGCACCGGGACAGTACAGCTCTGGACAGTGGGCTGCCTCACGCCCAGAGCCCGTTACCTCTCAGCGGCTTAGCCTCTGCGCTTCTCCCAGAGGCACATATCGGCAGTGGGAAAAAACATTTCTCTGCCAATCAGCCATAGCTAATGCACAACTCATTCATTTTTGTTCATTCAAGTATTTGAGATTTTCAAATATAGTGTTTTGGATGTTTATTGGCTAATAAAGGGTTCAAATTAAAAACAAATATTATAAACATTTGATATGAATCTTTCAAGGAGAAGTAGTTCTATGAATCTGACATTTAATTTTCATCAGAAATATGAAAGTACTACGAAGTGTCCATGAAGCATTAAAGTGTAGGTTTTTCTGCAGGTGAACAGAGGGTTAATGGTTCTGCAAAATACATGTTCAAAAGCTGTGGATTATAACAAGAATAAATAAATAAAACAATACAGTCTGAACAGAGCTTGGGCCGCAGAGACACAAAGCACTCAGTACAGTATGAGCAGCGGCCCCTGCAGGAGTCTGGGGCCCATTATCAGTCCTGTTACACTGAGCCTGACCTTTCAGCTCGTCCTTAAGTGGGAAATGTCTGTGCCCGACTCGCTCTCGTGGACTTTCATTTGGCTCACATTAGACAGCCCAGAGTCCAACAGCTTATTGTGTTTTTGTGGAGAGAGAGAGAGAGTGATTTCCCCCTAAACGTCCCCAGCAGACGGATGTTATGATTTTGTGCATCGGTGCGATTATGGGCAAACGTAACAAATGTGCAGATCTGCGAAGAACAATACTGATAATGGATGGACAATTTTCGGCTCATTTGAAATTCTAATTTAGTTTCTGAAGCACCACACGGCTCTTTCATCAAACGCAGTCAAACCACAAGAAAAGAGTTCGACTGGTGGCAATATTCTGTTATTACTGCGAAGCAACATTATGTCACTTTCTTGAGGAGGCACCTGCACGATTAGAAAGTAAAAAACACGCTTCTGATCACTCTCAATTCAGACAGATACGTTTTCTGCCACACTGTAGATTGTAGAATAGTCAAACAGGAACAACATTTACACAGAAACGAGCAGGAGTGGTACGAGTCAGGTCTGTGGAGATGCAAGCACTCACAGTAAAGACACATGTTTTTTAATGCGTTAAAGGGCCTATTTTTCCCAAAACGCCGGACTGAAATGACCCCAGACTCAAACTGGAGCTATATTATTAGTCAGTCACCTATTTGTGTAAGTTTATTTAATATTTATTGGCTTTTTATAGTGAAAATATAAAATATGAATGACATTTCTATATTTATAGTGAATGGAGAGAAATTGATTTTCTCCTGCAGGAGTCACTGAGGTAGAAAGAAGTCCAAAAGTGTGACTGGTCAGCTCTGTTCAGTGATCAGATTCCCAGATACCTGCCTGGTTTATACATTGTGCATGGCCTTTGTCCGCCTGTGATCCAGCTTCAGAGTCACTGGGGCGACTGGAGCTGGAGGGCGACATCTCATTCAGGACGACCCCCTTCAGTCCATCAGCCTTTTCCATTGGAGCGTCTACAGCATCCCAACAACCATCAGGGAACGCTCCACATACAGTTCCATATTTATTGGCTCTTAACAAATGAGACCTGCAGCTGCCTCCTTCTGTTAACCCCCGCATGTGCTTCTACTGCAGTCTTTTAATGTATCTGTGTCTTAATGGTCACTAATCTACTTTGTAATGTAACTAACATTTCCTTTTAACACATTCTTTTACTGCTACAGGGTAGCTGCGGGTCTTAAAAGTATAGAAAAAGTTACTGAATTTTTCAGGCCTTAAAAGCATTCAATTCTACAAACTAGTATTACATTTTAAGTATAATGGACTTTACTTTTTGTGCTCCTTGTATGCGTTGTATCCATATTTTTGATGATTGTCCCTGCAGCTCATTGTCCCAGGCTGAAAATAAATGCTGTGGGAGACGCCAAAGGTACACGTAATAAGGAAAAAACAACACCAAAGTATGAATGAAATATGTAAAAATCACACACATTTCACAATAATATAACATTAATATTGAATTATTAGAGGACTCGTGTAAATGCACCTTTTCATGTTGCAGTGCAGCAGACGTGAGCATCACTGAACATCCAGGGCCAGAGCTGTGGCTCGTGCTGCAGGCAGACTGTACCGTTTATTTGCTGCTGTTTGGACAGATGGAGGAGACTGTTGAACAGGTGAGTTTTCAAATGATCAATATTGTGTTTTAATCTGGTCACACATTCACACCAATAAGTGCATAATAAAATATTGCATAATAATTTGCTTCATCACAAGCCAGTTACCATTAACACTATATAATTGTCATTGTACTTTTAAGAAAAGTTATTAGATATAGTATTTTATCCTCTATGTTTTTAAAGCAGCTCTCCAGGCTGAGGGCTTGGACACTTCAGCTACAGGTCATTAATATTTAATGAATATGTGGGGCACTTAAAATGAATATAGAATTTAATTAAATCTTATAATGTTGTAACATTGTAATTTCAGAGATATACTCAATAATATATAGAAAGGTTTAACTTTTATATAACAGAATGTTATTAAATAGAATAAGTATCCTGGATCTGAGTATGACATTCTACATTCTGAACACCCTGCGTTCAGCTGCTCATGCGGCTCATGTGCAGCTCATGTGCAGCTCATGTGCAGCTCTTATGTCCAGGTGAACTGCTGACAATGATGACATCCATCAGCGGTTACAGATACCATTCATGTGCAGTTCCCTGACGTGTTTGGCGAAAATGTTATGCATGTTGTGCAATACTGTTGGAACATGATGCATTTTGCATCGCCCAGTGAGCCCTGCTGCACCTGCACAGACATGTGACATTTCAAATTACCTCCAAAGCCAAAACACACGTTTTTGCCATTATTCCATACCTACATATTTCTTTCAAAGAGTTAATGTAATTAACATTAAAAGGTAAGGATAAAATGCTGGCACGGAAACCCCATCAGTCCAACAGGCGCGACTCCAGCCCGCTCTTCTCCACTGTACGCTCCCCAGAGCCGCTCCAAGGGTGAGGGAAGCCTGCGCAGGGACAGGCAAACCGTCAGGAACTTATCAGTGCTACAGAACTGTACTGTGTGAGGGTGGTCAGGGCAGGGCTCCCGTTAGAAATCACAGCAGGCCTGCAGATACCATCATAAAACCATTTATTAAAGCCCTGCCACAGATGCCCAGAGTGTAGCAAGGCACTTAGCTGAGCGGAGGGGGGTCGCCGTACTACTCCCCCTCCAACGCTCCATCGACGCGTTCTTGTCGCTCCGGCGTTCCCGCCCCTCGTCCAACAGCTTCCCTCTGGTTGTCCTCAACCCCGACTTCTCCCACCGGGCTTGGTGTTGCCCTGTGCTGCGCGCCAGCAACGAGACTGTCCGCTCTGGCGATCTCCCCCCCTCCCCCGTGACATAAACAAGTTGTATATGGTCCCTTGCTGGTAGGTGTCTGTCACATTTTAATTATGATGAAACTATGAACAACGTAGGCCAAATGAAACCTTGATGATCCCAAGTCAATTTCAAAATATTAGGTAATTACACACTTGAATGAACAAATGAATTATCCAGACCAGGGCCGGTTCTAGACTTTTGGTGGCCCTTGACAAGCTTTCAGTTGTGGCCCAGTAAATAATAATTTTATGTGGAAACAACGGAGCAAAATAAAATAAAGCCTTCAGGTGCTATCTTAATCCAATGCAAATTATTATGATCATAATAAGGGGGGCCAGGGGGAAAGTGACTCGGGGTCTTATTTATCAGCTTTTACATAATGTTTATTTGACATTTGAAAAAGTTATGGCCTGTGTAAAAGGGGGTTTGGCAGTTCTCTACAGAAAATCTGAACAAATCTTGAGTCATTTGCTGTATTCTAATGCACTTAAGATTTTTTTTTCCATACTCATAGGCTGCACAACACATTTCATAATTTTTTGATCACGCCTGCTGAACAGTTTTATAGTGGAGCTGCAGACTTGTGAAATATGGATGTGTTTTAACAGTACACAGTATTGTTTATATTGGACCGTTTCTGCTCCGCCTGCAGCGCCCTGTGGCACTCACACTTCATTCTGCTCTGTGCTCCAGAGGCTCCTGAGAACCTCCCCTGCAAACTCTTCTGTCTGAACCTATGATTTCCTGTTGCAGCCTATCAATGCAATGATATAACTTTCCGCTCTCTGTTTTATTACAGGGGTGCACGGCGGCAGAGCGACTAGAGCTTCTGCCTCTGGGTGGAGTCTGCATGTCCTCCCCGTGTTACCGTGGGATCTCTCCGGGTTCTCTAGCTTCCTCCCACCGTCCAAAGACATGACTGTGTTCAGGTTAATTGGTAACTCCTAGTGAATGAATGTGAGAATAAATGGTTGTCTGTCCATGTCCATGTCTCTGTGTTAGCCCTGCGACGAGATGGCCACTGTCTAAGGCCCAAAGTCCCTGGGATAGGCTCCAGTCACCCGCGACCCCTAACGGGAACAAGCGGTAGATAATGAATGGTAGAATGGTAGATAATGAATGAATGAATGAATGTTTTAATATGGTGTGCTGTTGTGTAATATTAATGTTAGATGGGGATGATACCTTCAGCACAAGTGGTCATACCATCCTGTTGTCACCAACATCCAAGGGTTTCCTCATCGCTCCTTTACCTTGACCAAGAGCCCTATAAAAAAAAAAGGCAAAGCACCATTTCATTATAAAGTTAAATTCAAAATGTGACAATGTAAATGTGTTACTATTACCTCATGTCCTTTTGCAGAATCTTGACCTGTGTCTGGCCACAGCCTCTTTTTATCTGGGCACATACAGGCTCAGGCTCAGGTGTGTGTTGGTAGTGAATGGGATTGTCCAGCACGCTCTCCAACAGCCGCTTGTGATCAAAGATTCACCTTATTCTGCCCCGCCCACTTTTGCAGTTTTTTTCCAGATACGCACTTTTGTTGTAAACGCACTTCCGTTTGACGAGAACCCCGTTAAAGCTAATGACGAACGAGGGAAAAGTCTCGCCGCTAAAATGTTACATAAAGTAGGTTGATTTGTGTAAAATGTTTAATGAACACGAGCAACAACAAGTCACAATGCACCGATTTCCTGGGTGGCCTGAAAACGGCTTTTTAGTCCGTGTAGAACTTATTTTCTGTTGAGCTCGTCTGCTCCGTATAAATTAATACAACGGAAACAAGACGGCGGCGCGTACGGCAACTTCCAGAATAAGGTGAATAGCGGTTCAGGGTTTCCATACAATGGTTTTGTATTGTATTTATTTGAAACTATTACATGTACATTTTCACATTACATACAAACGGTAGGTGCGGCCTTCAGCGCCCTCACAGTGTAGTCACCATGCTCAATACTCGATACTTCAGCTCTTCAGCCAATGGCGTGGCATGCAAACTTGTTGAATTTACATTGTAGTGCAATGCAGTCTACATAAACAGATATAACTCCAATAATAATGTCCAATGTATAATCAATATTGTAATCCTTTTTATACAATACCTGCTGTTGTGGATTTCTAAAACAAGTTAAACCATAAAAATGCAACTAGAATGAGTCTGGATCAATAAGTGTTTATTCAGTGGTATAAGTGACCTCTCCCTGGTCCACGGTCCATCACGGACAGAACATCAGCATTTTATTATTTTTTTCATTTTCTACCGCTTATTCCCGTTAGGGGTCGCGGGTGACTGGAGCCTATCCCAGTGACTTTGGGCCTTAGGCGGGGTACATCCTGGACAGTGGCCAACTAGTCGCAGGGTAGACACAGAGACAGAGACAAGGACAGACAACCATTCACTCTCACATTCATACACTAGGGACAATTTAGAGTTGTCAATTAACCTACACAGTCATGTCTTTGGACGGTGGGAGGAAGCCGGAGAACCCGGAGAGAACCCACGGTAACACGGGGAGGACATGCAGACTCCACCCACATCATCAGCATTATATAAGATTCAAATGTGGGTTAGCTCATAAAGTATGAATGAGGTAATCAGATGATTCACAGGGGGTGAGGAAATTGAGATACAAATCAAGGCCTCAGAGTGGTCGGCCACCTGGCCCCGGATGATGTGATTATAATACCCTTTGTGTGTCCTGAGTGAGGAGTGGTCGTTTGTTAATGCAATCCACCAAAGGACAGGAATACGGTACACCATACGACATTTTCACACCATTGGTTGTCTGGGTCAGTTGGGCTCCCGGATGTCTGATCATACAGACAAGTTTAAGTTAACCTTACCAGCTTAGAATACGTCAACAAGATCAAAAGTTGCTATAACACTGCACAACATCCCTTTGACTGAAAACACTTCAGGATCGATCTTCAAACAGCGCCCTGTAACCTTTTCTACGATGGAACACGCCTGGACGAATGAGAGATTACATCGACTAACTTCAGGATGAGATGATAAAAGGCCTCAGACATGAGACATGAGACTGAGAGCTGAGTTTAAGTAGATCCTTGAAAAAACATGGAGCCAATTAACAAAACGGCACACAATCTCTCACACTCGCTGAGCTTACACAGAAAAAGAATGTAATGAAATAAGTACAGGGTGTACGGTGGCAGAGCGGCTAGAGCTTCTGCCTCTCATTAAGGAGATCGTGGGTTCGAATCCCGCACCACCCCAACATCGTGGTTTCGAATTCTGAACCACCCCAACATCACACCATCTCTCTGGGTGGAGTCTGCATGTCCTCCCCGTGTTACCGTGGGTTCTCTCCGGGCTCTCCGGCTCCTCCCACCATCCAAAGACATGACTGTGTAGGTTAATTGAGAACTCTAAATTGTCATTATAAGAGAGTGAGAGTGGGCTCGGTGTTGAGTGAACGGTTGTCTGTCAATGTCTCTGTCTCTTTGTGTCAGCTGCGATGAGATGGCCACTGTCCAGGGTGTACCCCGCCTAAGGCCCAAAGTCACTCCAGTCACCTGCGACCCCTAACGGGAATAAGCGGTAGAAAATGAATGAATGAATGAAATAAGTACAATATAGTACATGTGTTATATTCATTGACATTTTTGATAACAAAACCAAACCAATGCAGAGGTGGGTAGTACTCAGTTACATGTGCTTTTTTATATTAAGGTAAATGTTTGAAGATACACCATGTTTTACTCCGACTAACTTTAAGTAACAGTAACTTCAACAGACAAAAGGTGTTATTAAATTATCACACCATTTTGTTGCATTTGGTTTAATTTTTCTAATTTGACATCACACTACCAGACTTGGTTTTGGATTATTTATTGTGGAGTCCTTTTAATCGAATTACCTTGAATGAACTAAAGATTTGATGTTACGTCAAGAGAGTTATTCAAAGTTGAGCAGTATTTAAAAGAAACAAAGGACACATTAGGGCTGGCCGATCATGATTTCGATTTCAATCATGATTCGTGTTCACCTTTTATTTTTCTACTGCCTTTAACAGAGCTGCACGACGTAGGAAAAATATGTAATTGTGATTTTTCTGACCAGTGCCATTGTGGTTAGGTTTGCGATTATAATATTCAGCTCTAATTCACATTTTTGACGCTATTAGTCGCGTTTTTGTCACGTTGAGTTGTGTTTGTCATATTAAAACGCACCTTTTGTCACTTTTAGTCGAGTCTTATCGCTTTTGGTCGCGCTTTTTCCGCTTGTTTCAGAACATCTACAGCATCGGCAGTTTTTATTCAAATCAAAGCGCGACACTTTCTTGTTTGTGGAAGAAATTGTTGCACTTCAAAAACTGCGGCCTTTGCTATTTGCTAATTGTATCCGTTTTGTGTTGATTTGGTTTAACCCAGCTCTGGCCTTTAGGAGGTAAATAAAGTCATCTGCTCAGAGGCTTCAGAGGCTAAACAACAGGAGAAAAAGTGTGTTTGAACAGACAGCTGCATTAAAGAGACAAATAGTGAATCACGATACGACGATTTCACAAAGGGACGAGCTCACGATTCAAAATGTATCACCGTATCGCCCAGACCCAGGACATATTCACTCTTATTTGCTTACTTTCCTGGACCACCACTTTATATTTTTGCATGATATCTTTACATAACATTTGCTCTAGAGCCAGGTGTGCCTTGCAAAAGTGTCAAATGTGGGTTAACGGATTCACACATAGGTTTAATTGAATGTTTTTCTATTTGGAGTGTCCTGAGAAAAGGTCTGATCCAAAAAGGAAACCAAATTTCAAAGCTCCAGAGATTTATGCCATGTTATACTCCCTTTCCCCCCCCTAAAGGTTGTGATTTGGTGATATTTCAGTAGAAAGTGTACTGCTGAACCTTTTCAAATGACTCAAAAAAGGCTGAAAAAGAGTGCTCAAATGTAGACTACACTACCACCTCTGACTCATTGCAACATCTGTAATTGTTAATAATAAGCGATGACAAAAGTACAACAGAACACCTGCTTGGTTCGAGCCACTGTCTTGTCTTTTCCCCAGCTAAAGGCTTGTGTAGACCGCGAGGAAACAGGACATCATCGAGTGTGCGGACGTTCTGAATATAGTTGTCCACAGAAGTCCACTTTGCCTCTTTGCTACTGCTCTTTCTCCACATTACGACGTCCTGCGCGCCCTTATTTTTGCTCAATGCATTCATTTTTTCCCAATTTCCGTGGACGTAAATGCAGACAAAGTATATGCACGACCAATTATTGACTGTAAAAGCAGTTGCAAATGTCAGTACCCTTTGCCCACATGCCATGGGTCAAAGAAGTGAGTTATGTCCTTCTGCTGATCCCTTAAATACTCTTGAACTCCAGCGGGCCGATCAGAAACAATGGACCGGATTTGGAGACTCCTTTCGTGTAGCGTCCACAGACTTCTCACAAACCTCTCCTTCTCTGTTCGAACGCTATGTCCACCTTCATTGCTCTGTCAAACAATAACGAAACAAAAATATGGCCCAATGCACAGAAGCTCCACGTCAATGTAATCCCTGAACAAGCTGAACGTCTATGTGGCTTGTTTGGAGATTCAGCGTGGTATAACAAATTTAGCACAATGCCTTGAATAATGCAAATTACAGAAAGTCATAAACAAAATGACACATTTACAAATCCTTCAGACAGAACAACATTTACCTGGTGAATCAGCTCATGTCTCCTCCAGTGCAGCGGCTCAAGTTTCCACTGCCACGTAATGGTGTGTGGAAGCTCTGCTCAAAAAACCCTGAATATTAAAAGCCTTCAGGAACTGTAAAAAAAAAAAAAAAGATGTCTTCACCTGACAGTCACCACTGCCTGACCGGACCACTCCTCAGAGCGCTCAGTGTCTGCGGTGTTTTACTGTCAGGAGTGTCGGGTGCAAACGGGGCAGGCCTGGAGAAGCTCCATCAATTTGTCCTCGTGAACTGTGTACTTTTTCACTTTGCGAGCGGAATTCTGAATTGCAGAAATGTAGACAGTTTTAATCCCTAATAAATCCGAATCCACTTTATTTGTATAGCACATTTTATCAACAGAACTGTTTTCAAAGTGCTGCACATACATGATCTTACTGCTTCTAAAACCAAGCAAAATCATAGAACCATAAAGTAGAAATAAATTAGTAGAATACATAAAAATTATAAAAACTCAGAGGACCACACAACTCACACGATGTTAAAAGACAGAGAATAATAAAAGTGAGTCTTAAGACAAGACTTAAAACACTCCACAGTGGGGGCCGTTCACACGTGGGGGGCAGGGCGTTCCTGAGTTTGGGGCCGACCACAGAGAAGGCCCTGTCCTCCTGGTTCTAAGTCTGGTCTTAGGCCCCAGGAGCTGGAGCTGGCCCTCGGACCTCAGAGCGCGAAGGGCGATACACTTGGATGAGGTCCGAGATGTGCTGTGGAGCCAGTCCAATCAAAGCTTTAAAAACAAACAATACAATCTCAAAATTAACTCTAAAATGAACAGGAAGCCAGTGCAAAGACGCTAAAATCAGAGTTATGTGCTCTCGTTTTCTGGTTCCAGTTAAAAGGCGCTGCAGAGTTTTGGACCAACTGTAAGCAGGAAAGTGCAGGGTGGTTAATGCTGTAAAAAGTGCATTTACACAAGTGCATTAAAGGTCCCATATTCTGCTATTTTGCCCTTTACACAGTCTATTCTAAGGGCTTTGTTGATAAAATTTTGCGTTGTGTAATATCCATAACATAACAGTTTACAAAAAACACCCATTTCTTGGACTGGCCCCCCTCCTTGCAAAAGCAAACGGCACACTCTGAGATCTGACCCCCCCGAACAGAGAGCAGGCTGCCTCCCCCGCCCAACCCGCGCGCCTCCCCCTCCCAACCCGCGACGAAGCCTAGAGTGGAGATAGTGCGCATGCGCCGTGTGCTCCGGTAAACAGCGATACACAAACACGGGAATAAACCTTTTATCCGTCCTGACGGTGCGTCGTGCTGAGTCCTACGTCCTGGATCTGACCTGGAGTTTGACGTGCTCCAGGGCCTTGACGACGGACGTTGCCGTTTGGTAAATAACAAGCTAAGTCTTCGATCTGTCGTATCCATCGTGTAATTACTGTGTAGCATTAGCATTAGCTGTTTTTATTCTGCGGCTGCGCGCTTCCCGGAGGCGTGGCTTAAACACCGCGTCATCCTTGGGAAGCTGCGTCATCCATGGGATGAGCCCCCGTCTGCTGCTCAGCCGAGGGGGACGGAAAAGACAGTTCTCTAGCGAAAACATGCGGGAATCAATCAAAAAACCACTTTGGGCACAACATACGAGGCCCAAATAGCACTGTAGGAAGGTTAAAACCTCTGAAAAGTCGATTTTGCATGTTATTGGACCTTTAAACAAGAAGAGATAAAAGCGTGTACGACTTGTTTTTAAGGATTTAAAAGATAAAAAAGGTTTGACTTTAGATAAAAGCCTCAAATGATACTAAAACGTTAACACACAAGGACACAGTTGAACAAAAGTGAGCCTGATAGTTCATCTCTCACTTCCATCCAAATCTGATCTGATGCACCTCAGATCTCACACCTTTTCTTTTCTTTTCAGAGGGGTAGAACTTGCACAGGGAAAAGGGATGTCCATCACGGTCCCAGCGTCACAGGACACACTCCGGTTAGGGGCTCTGGCCTGGACCGCCGATGGGAAAAAAAAATCACTATAGAGGCACTTTATGGTTACGCAAGGATATGACATGATCAAATAAAATGTAAGCCACCCACTGATGTTTGTGTGAAAGACAATGAAAGTAACGCACCTTTTGCCTGTTTGCCTGGATCCATGTTGCTTTAGGCTGAAAACAATTGAAATAAAAAAGATTATCCATAAAGAAAATGATTGATTTAAGCTGGCCTGTGCATTATTAATTGCGCGCTAACGTCACATAGACCGGGCAGATGTACCTTCTAATGTCACACATACAATTCAGATCATGCAAAATATCTTGTGAAGGCGCAGCGCAAATGACTTTAGAGGAGTATCCTGCATGTCACGATGCAGCAGCCACAGTACTCAGGCTTGTCAGAGGTCCCAGCGGCGCAGAGAGGAAACATAGAGCATAAAGCAGTGCCGAATGACTGCCGAATTCAACAGGGACGATCGTTATAACAAACTGTTTGTCTCCCGAATTCACCGCCAAATGGCACGTCATTTCGCTGATTTGCGGGATAAGTTTCACGCTTCTAATGAGCGCCAGCAAACAATGAGCTAACGTTAACGACACAAATTCATTATCTCCACACGCCTTTCTTTTCAAATCAATGAGGGGTGTCAAAATGATGAGCAAACATATGACAGTAATTAAGTTGGTTACAAAAATGGCTATTTCTTTGTAAGAATGATAAAAGATAAAGCAAGTCTACAATGCAAACAGGGATAAAAGTAAGCCTGGTGAGAATAGATTCTTTTACGTTTATAATAGAACTCGTCAAAATTTTCCAGGTTTTTCCTTGGCAGATGGGCGGCACTAGTGGTGGCACTCCATGTCCGGAAAGGCAAGGCTGAGGTTGCATCTTCATTTCCTAGTGTGAGGTCATCATTTACAACAAGGAAGTAAAATTAAAAACCTAAAAGAAATTCTAACTTGAGATCAAATTTGTAAAAAAAAAAAAATAAATAAATAAAAAGAATAATAAAAGTGTTTGGAGCTGTTCAACTGTTGGAAAAATGCATAATGTAAACTATTATATGAAGTAGTAGTGTAGACGGATGTTCCACATCTGCCTGGAGGAACTCTCGCTACGCTAGATGAACTGTTCCTCATCTGCCTGGAGGAACTCTCTCTACGCTAGATGAACTGTTCCTTGTCTGCCTGGAGGAATTCTCTCTACACTAGATGAACTGTTCCTCATCTGCCTGGAGGAACTCTCGCTACACTTGATGAACTGTTCCTCATCTGCCTGGAGGAACTCTCTCTACACTAGATGAACTGTTCCTCATCTGCCTGGAGGAACTCTCCCTACACTAGATGAACTGTTCCTCATCTGCCTGGAGGAACTCTCGCTACACTAGATGAACTGTTCCTCATCTGCCTGGAGCAGCTCTCTCTACACTAGATGAACTGTTCCTCATCTGGAGGAACTCTCGCTACGCTAGATGAACTGTTGCTCATCTGCCTGGAGGAACTCTCTCTATGCTAGATGAACTGTTCCTCATCTGGAGGAACTCTCGCTACACTAGATGAACTGTTCCTCATCTGCCTAGAGGAACTCTCGCTACGCTAGATGAACTGTTCCTCATCTGCCTGGAGAAACTCTCTCTACGCTAGATGAACTGTTGCTCGTCTGCCTGGAGGAACTCTCGCTACACTAGATGAACTGTTCCTCGTCTGCCTGCAGGAACTCTCTCTACACTAGATGAACTGTTCCTCATCTGCCTGGAGGAACTCTCGCTACGCTAGATGAACTGTTGCTCATCTGCCTGGAGGAACTCTCTCTACACTAGATGAACTGTTCCTCATCTGCCTGCAGGAACTCTCGCTACACTAGATGAACTGTTCCTCAACTGCCTGGAGGAACTCTCTCTACACTAGATGAACTGTTCCTCATCTTCCTGGAGGAACTCTCTCTCTCTCTCCCTGGGACACTCATCCATTTGTTTATTTCATCTTCTTTCTACCTGTGGCCCATCGAGGAAACTGCTGTTGTGATTTTGGGCGCTGCAAAAATAAATGTAACTGAACTGAAAAATCAACCGGTTTCTGTAAAATGTAAGCAATGCACTGATTTCCTGAAAGCAGCTTTTTAGTCTGTGTAGATTTTTTTTGTTGAGCTCGTCTGCCTCATGTTCACTCATACAACGGAAAAAAGATTACGCCTCTTGGAACAAAGTGAGTACGTCTTTAATTCATCAGGAGGCTCAGACAAACTCTTTGTTTTGTGTCAGGGGAACACTAAACATTTGGCCCCGTGCTGTCATAGATCTTTGGGAGTTTAAGCGCATCACCAGCACAAGAACAATAGCCTTTACAACCAGCGTCTTTGGTACAGTAAAACCAGCACCAAATCCATCACAGTGTCAGGATGTAGTCGGCTCCATTTGTCCACTGCCCACGTAATTACACATGAACACGGGGGTGCTGAAGGTGCTGAGGGTGCACTGTGTCCAGGGCTCATTCCCCTGTCACTATTCTGGGCATGTTTTATTCACGGGGTTATTTATGAGGCAGTGCGATCGGTAATAACAAGGTGCAGATCAATTATCGCCCCGGTCTATTTCCAGAGAACAGCTGTCTCTGTAGAAAAGACTCAACACCAGTCGAATGTATATGATTTTTCGCAGAAGTGTAAACGCCGAGACTACAAGGAGAAAATGTGAAAAGATTTATGCTGATACTTTGAAGAAGAAGAAGAAGAAGAATTTTTATTTATAGAGCGCTTTTCCACCTAATAGGCACCCAAAGCGCTTTACAAACCGTTGAAACTACAGTTGCCGTTACAACATAACATATACAATTACATTTATAGACAATAAACAATGTGGACACACAGTTGTAACTACAGTTGCGGTCACAACAAAACACACAATAAACAAGACATAAGCAAGACATAGCAGGTAGCTGCATTCTGTAAGTAATCTATGTTAAGTAATCAAAAGATGCAAGTAGCTGTTTAGAAATGAACAGTAGAGCAAACATTAATACACAGTATACAACAGATATTGGGAATACGGTACACGTGGTCACGTGATGGATTTTTTTCAGTGGATATAGAGCAGGGTCACAAACAAGAAGATAGAGGGGGGAGCGCGGGCGGTGTGTGCAAATGTTATCTCATGTTTATGTTGCAAGGTCGGTCTGACTCGGGTTCTTCCAGCCACCTGCATCTCAAGGTCTGGATAAGAGGAAAACCAAGGGAGGGAGGGCAGAAAAATATACTTTAATACATTTGTTGATCAGGAATTTGTACAGATCAATAAACCAATCATTTCTGGTCTTTCCGAGTAGCGATTCGTTGTTTCATTGAATTAGTCCATCTTTAAACGCCTCTCCCTGATTGTCCAACGGCTTTCAGCACCTCCGTGGTCCAAGACAAGATGTTACGATCCAGATCCATGAGCTGTGCCAGTCCGTGGTCCAGTCTTTGCTCAAGTCTTAACATCCTTTCACTCAGTTCCACAAACTTTGTTTTGTTGTTCTCAGACAGGTTTTGGACGAATTCTCCTGTCTGAAAAATATTCCGATAGACAAAGGCAATTCCAAGCCCCAATAGTAGAAAGCCCGCTATCATAAACCCAAATATAAAGAGATCTTCTACATCTTCGACCTGCAAGGGCTCGATGCATAGGATCTGCCAGGTGTTATACCAATTATCCCGTACGAATCCAGCCATGTCTATTCCGTCGGGGCAGCGTGCCTCTCCGGGGGAGGCTTTTCGTTGGGAGAAAATCTTATCCAATGCGCTCAGAGACCAATCGATCACATTCATTTTCAGAGATCAGTTGGCGGGCAGATAATCCGAGTTGAAAAGGTAAAAAAGTTGGAAAAAATTGACAAGATAAAGCAAGTAGCAAAAAACAGAGCAGGAGCAGAGAGAAGACACGTCTCTCTGCTTTACTTGCTTGCTTTATAACCTCTTTGCTGGTTTAGCTTTCTTGGAAATGTTAAGGAATATCTAAGAGTGAAATATAAAGCAAATTGCTGGACATGGTTTCAAACAAATTCCTCCGAAATGTTGCAGACAATTGATTTATAAAAAAAATAAGTATTACTCAGTTTAGCTAATGTACTAAAAATAAACGAGCGAACATTAAATCTCCATTAAAAACAATAAATAAGGAGACTTAATGAGCTGCACAACTCTGTATGTTTGCTTTTATGGATTATTGTTTTGTCCATCAAGCTATTTAAACAACAAAGTGGAAACTGAAAGTAGTTTCTCTGTTGTTGCTCCGACTGTGGCCCATCGAGGCAACTGTTGTTGTGATTTTGGGCATTATAAAAATAAATTGATTTGATTTGACTGCGCAGAGCTTAGCTAGCTTGTTTGCTAACGGTAGTTGGAGATTTAGGACAATTCAGATGAACACAACAATTTCCTCAACACTTGGACTGTGTTCATCCCCAGAGTCTGTGTCAGATAAATGTGAGCGTGGCTACTGTGTGACGATGTTTATCTAGTTTTCTGCAAATGTTTACGTGATTTTTCTTCTTTTAAGTGTAAAATACAAACTAAATATTTCACAGAGTTGTAGACTTTTATATTTGATATTTGCAGCTTTTTTTTACGTTTTAGTTGTGTTTTGAGGTCTTACAGGACAAAATGTAGATGCAAACTCATGCGCTTTTGCCACTCATTGATAAAATTGAGAATGTTGTGATGTCACCTGCATAACCTCTATAACTGTAAAAGCTGAAGTTGATCGGGCCAAATAAATTCAGTTTTAACAGGACCAAAATCTTCTCGGTGGGCCCCAAATACACAATTTTGTATATGATTTATTTATCCCCGCAGATTTGGTTTCTATTGTTATTTTTTTATTCACTTTTGCTCAGATATACATTCTGTAGTTTCTACATACACTCAACAATATTTGTAGACATCCTGTGTAGCTCATATACAGTGCTGTTTGTTTTTGCAATAAATACCAGATCAATTTCAATAATATCTACTATAAGAAACACTAACTGCAAATTATGTTAATCATTTTCCTCTCGATTATATTCTATTTAAAGGTTTGATGGGGCCCTCGAATGTCAGGCATAACTGTATTTAGTCTCTCAAGGACTTTAATCAACCACAATGCATTTTATTACAGCAAAGAAAAATTAAAAAGTGAAAAAACACAACTGAGAAGAAAAACATCCCATGCTTTTGAGGGCCCTTTCCTGCCCTGGGCCCCGGGAAACTAGTACCCTTTACCCCCCCCCAATCCCACGCCCCTGGTTTTGCATGCATCCATGGAGATGTTACTGCAGAGAATGTACTTGTCTTACGTTTTTCAAAATTTTGACATTATATTGAAGAAAATATCATAAAAACTATTTCATTTGGCCTGAAGGCGTCACCTGCTTGCGTCCATGGAGACAGATGTGTTTAATGTTATACTACAGAACTTCAAGCAAAGCAACGACGTGTCCACGCAGACAAGCAGGTGGAGCACCTTCTGTCAGAAATGTGACATTGTGAACCTTAAAAGGCTTCAATCAATTACTAGCAGAGTCTGGCTAAAATGAATCAATAATCAATTAACACAAAGTGGAGAGGAATTACAGCTGGATAAAATGTTAGAGCGTTGAATATGTCGTGTTTTAGAAACGTGGTTGTGATTCTCCAATTTGAGTCAGGGTTGAGTTGTGCTTTCCTCTGCACAAGCGCATGAACATTTGTCTCTTTCTACAGCAACATGTGCATGGACAAATAACATCTAATACATCCTGATTATGTTTGTTATATTACATTACTTTACATTATTTAAGTTACATATGAGCTCAAACTTTGTGGAAACACAATGTTTAACTAATAAAACCAATAAAACCAGAAAAAAAATCGAGGTCAGCTGATTTTAGTTTAATATTTAATGTGTCAGTGACTCAAATTGTGAAATAAATAACGCTGGTGTTTCTGTCTCTAAGCCACTGCTGAGCTAAATTATATTTAATCAATAGTGTTCAAATAAAACACAATCAAACTGAACTAACCTGTTTACAAAAACAACCATCTTGGCGTACTTGTGCTTTTATCAGTTTTGTCAGCTTTATTCTAGAAGTTGCCGTGGACGCTGTTCTTCCAGTTGTATTCCTTTACATGAGGCAGGCCTGCTCAGATAAGCTCTACATGGACCATAAAGCTGTTTTCAGGTCGTCCAGAGAATCAGTGCCTTGTGACTTGTTGGTCACATGGACACTGAACATTTTGCACAAATCAACCTTATTATCTTATTATTTTAGCAGCGAGACTTTTCCCTCGTTGTCCATTTGCATGAACCGAGTTCCTGCTTGAAGTGCTTTTACAGCGGGAGTGCAGATCCAGTGCAAAGGAAGCAAAAGTGGAATATTCAAGTCAATTTGTGTTGGCTTTGAGACAAAAAAAACGTACTTTCATAAACTCCTGGTGATATATTTACATCGTATGTAAAAGTCTTAATCTGCTGCTAGTGATTATCCATCTGTAACTCACTCTCCACCGTCAGATATTTTATATTTTGATTCAGCTATTGGAAATAATATCTTCTCCAAAACCTCGGCCTAGACGGCTTCACTCGGTTCTTTTATCTCAGTCACGGCAAGTATATATTAACTTGTGAGGTTCTTCTAATAAGACAAGTGTAAATAGCTCTAAGCTCATTTCCCTGACATGTTTGTATGGGAGGACTTCCGCCTTCGTCAGAGGTGACGTCTGATGGATGTGACGTGTCTCTTATCAGATGTATTTACTTCTAAACCTTCAAAGAAAGTATCAAACTCAATTAGAATTAATCATTATTATTTTTTTATTATTATTTATTTAAGTCAGTGGTTCTCAAACTTTTTCAGTCGCGACCCCCAAAATAACAATAGTTCACATTCATTCAAACACAAAAAATAGGCGACACACAAAGTGATAAATTAGCCTTATATCTAATGCTTGACTTTATTTAGAGAATATAGACCTAGAGAAATTACTTTGATCGGCCGACAAATTCACCACTGCATTTGAAGGGGGGTCAAGCCTTGTTTAACACTATTGTATCAATTTTTCTCCATCATCTGGGGACCCCTGGAAATCATTTCGCGACTCCCATTGGGGTCCTGACCCATAGTTTTAGAACCACTGATTTAAGTCAATATTTGTACAAATTATACAAGTTTAATAGCCATTCTAATAAAAGTCTAAAAACTATCATCCATGAGAATTCTGACTCTTCCCCCAGTGTTTCCCTTTCATACTATAACCTAAACGTGCCCCAATTGGGGTCGCAAAATAATTTCCGGGGGTCTCCAGATGATGGGGAAAAATGTATATAATAGTGTTAAACAAGGCTTGACCCCCTTCAAATGCAGTGGTGAATGTAGATTCCTATTCATTGGCCTATTACAGTTATTTTTCTAGGTCTATAGTCTCAAAATAAAGTCAAACATTAGATATAAGGCTAACTTGTCACTTTGTGTCTAGCCTATTTTTTGTGTTTGTGGGTCGCGAATGGGAACTATTGTTATTATATTGTTATATTTCTGAAAAAGTTTAAGAACCACTGGTGTAGGGAACCCGTCTAAACTGCTCTCTGTGTCTTGGATTCTTTGTTTAAGCCCTGGGTGTGCGTGCGTGTGCGGTGCAGCCAAGCATAAATGCATAAAGGCATTTTTAAAAATCCATTTCCCTCCAGTTTTAATGTAACCTGAACTATCCAGGCAAAGGGACTATTCCACATCAAGGAACACTCCAAATAATCTTGACTAAAAACACTGGAAGAAAAACATACTTAAGAGTTTGAACAGCTTTTTAGCCCATTTTGGTTGTTTCTGTTGCAAGCACTAAAAATGTATATTTAAAAAAAGAGCCTCCTCCATGTTGTTCTTTGACTATAATATTTACAGACATCAAACTGAACTGTCTACATGTTCTGAACTAAGGCTAAGTTTAGATTTCCATTAAATTATGCAAATGTCATTCCACCTCCAGGAAGTTGCACTGTGCCTTTAAACAAACTTTCTTGTGAATTACTTGTTTATTGAGCAACATTCACAGGAAGGTTTATACTGACCATTCGACCTGTGTTTTGTGCATTTACTTTCAGAAATGCGTTAGTTTAGCTGAGGAGGCTTTTTTGAACCAAGAAGAGTTTCCTGTGAATATGTAAATGCTGAACCGCTGGACCAACAGCTGTTACTGAAATGCAACTAAATGTGGACCTCCTCAGTACCATTTTCTCTTTTACATTTACATTACAGATGAAGCTGACAGGGATGAATTTAAAGAGGACATATTTGAATTTGATTTACATATTTTAGTGTTAATTTGCTATGTGACATTTTAAAATTCTATAGTGTGCAAGTTTGAGTCTTGATTTCTTGTATAATCGCAGTAGTACAGTACAGCGCAGTGGGCGGAGATAGGGGGAAGGGGGGAAACAGACTCAGTTGCCTCAGTTGAAGAATAACACAAGATTTACTCAAACATGCAAGAATTAATCACAATACAACTTTGAGTAAAAC
The DNA here is from genome assembly GCA_019453435.1 of Rhinogobius similis. Lineage (NCBI taxonomy): Eukaryota > Metazoa > Chordata > Actinopteri > Gobiiformes > Gobiidae > Rhinogobius > Rhinogobius similis. The sequence goes on from CM033632.1 coordinate 32,004,687, forward strand.
TAATGATGAGGAAACAGTGTGAAATGTCAATTTCGCGCAATTTTATTACAATTAAGCGTTTTTAAAAAGAAATTAAAGCTACTCTATGGGTTTTTTACCATCTTAAAAACGTGAAAAGCTGTTCAGTGGTCCAAATGTGTTCACGGTTTGCAAGCCCTTTTCACTGCAAAGCTAACAACAACGATCACTTCCTCCTTTGCGTAGAATAAAAAGTGCTATAATCAGAAGAATAGAAGAAAAGAGCTCACAATGGACTCATTTTCACCCTGGGAGCTGCTTCTACAATACATACCATAGAAATCGAACTATAAGCCGCTACTTTTTTCACATGATTTCAACCCTGCAGCTTATACAGCGATGCGGCTAGTTTATGTATTTTCACGGGAACAGCCTCTAGGGGCGCTCTAGCAGGAAGCGCAAGAGTTCGACAGAGCGGTGAAAGAGAGAGTGTGGAGGAATACGCGAGTTTGATTGTGTTTGAACAGTCAGTTTGCATCATGCGCACATCATCGTCACAGAAAACACACCAAGAAATGAATATGATGCAGCTTTTAAAACAGAGCTGTTGCACGTGAGCTTGTCATCAGTGAATCGATGGTGAGATGTCGGAGGCGCTGAGTGAAGAGCGACTCAGTGCACTGCCGTGTTACAGGTGCCGTTTGGAAAAAGGCCTGTGTTCAATTAAAACTGCGTGTTCCATCCTCCTGTGTAAATGTCTCATGTTAAACATGGACACCTTCCGCTTACAGACAGGTGCGGCCTGCATATGTACAATGCTGTTTTTCTTTGTAAATATGGCAGGTGTGGCTTATGCTTAGGGGCGCTCAATAGTCCGAATTTTATGGTATGTACAGGGAAAACAGATTTTACTTGATTACATGACAGACTTGAGTATCACCCCTTTAAATCATGCAAATCAACTTTTTGGAGCTTTCTTCCATGTTATATTGTTATTCCTTCATCAAAAACATGTCTGAAGTGGTTTTAGATGTAATTCATGTTATTTTGGATTCCTCCTGGATAGTATTTTGTTAGATATTTTTACTTTACGGTTTGTACTCCAGTAGTTTTTGTCCAAGCACCACCCACATGGTGACATGACCAGGAAGTCTCTGCTGGGCTCTCCCACACGGCTCCTCCCCTCAGGTAGTACTCCCCCCACACACACAGAACAGCGAGCAGCAGAGTGCTACACCGCTACTTATTATTGAAAATGTGTGTAGGAGGCCGTTTGGTGTGGTACTTATTTATAACATTAGTCGTAGCAAATAATGACAAATCACAGATTGCTCAGGACCAATAAGAAGTTTGTTGTTGAGTGGACAGAGGCAAGGTTGAAGTCGTCACATGAGAACATTTATTACTATCAGTTAACTGGAAATAATTTTACTGTTTGTTTTTCTTGTATAATCCATTTTCATTCGTCGTTCCATCGTCACAGTTCACAAAGTTGCATCATTTAAGGTTTTATATATTATTATTATTATATTTCTAACAGATTAACGTCTACAGCAGGCTGTGCTTTGACCACAAACCTGAAGTCTGGCATTACACAGCTCGGATACACTGCATAACCAATTCACTGGCACCGCCACAAACATCCCAGAACTTACAACACACGCGGCTCATAAATGCACCGCCACACCTTAAACATTTGGAAACCGATTAATGCCACAATAAAAGTACTTTCTACTACTTTCAGATAAAGCTAGGTTTTCTTTACTTCCTGGAGACGAAGCATGACGAAAGGACAGCAGGGAACCAGAAGTAGGTGAGATCAGAGGGCAAATGTCACGCGATTAAACTAACAGACAGTGGACACTAGCGGACAATCAAAAACCTAGGTGGCAGACCCTGCAGGCTGTACTGCCACATTCATCCTGACATAAAATGTCCAGAAAGCCCACGTCTTTTCACACTTCGAAGGGACAAGGAAACTTGGGGAAAAGTGGATAGAGTTTGTTTCAGTGGCTAATATCGGAGATACACCATTTTACCAAGGACTAGAGTCCGTACAAAAGCTTGTACAATAGTGGACGGAAAGAAGAATGTCCTCCCAACAGGAAAGAAAAGTTTTGTGAGTAAGTTGCAACTTGCCTGGCTTTAAAAATGGCTTTGTGTTGAAATTGAACATTTAAATACATAATTTTCAACAACAAAAGGTAACATGGTGATGTATTTATGCTGTGTGTAACATACAACCCACAGAAGTGCAATACTTGAAGTTTTCTTTCCTTTTCCAATAAGCAGAGGAGTTTGACAAATGCCATGCTGCAATTTGGCAGAGAGCAAGTCATAAAGGGACTCTGCATACAAAATGTAGAAATACTGAAAGCCTTACAACTCATATCCTGTATTTGGAGAGAAGACAGATATAGGGCCCCGCTGATAATGAGGCGATGAGTCAGAGTAATGTACAGCTAAAGGGCGTAAAGGCAAAGGTTTTATTAATGTGTGCGATGGTGAAGGAGACTGAAAGACGCACTTTACTTTACTTTAGACACTTTTAGCTCTAGATTCGACTGGAGAAAAGGTGATTCATATTATGACTACAGTGTTCTGTCTGCTCACATAAGTACACATCCAACTCAATATGAGCCTCACCCACAGGGATCCCCTCCAGACATGTGTATCAGAAAGGCCAGGCGGACCTCACAGTGAAAAGTCTGTGAGTTTAATCGTTTGAAATGACACATTTCTCTGCTCTGCAGTGACAAAGAAACAAGGATAAAACCACCAAACTACAGTGTTGTGTCCTCTGCCTGACAGGAGCGTGTTGTGTCCTCTGCCTGACAGGAGCGTGTTGTGTCCTCTGCCTGACAGGAGCGTGTTGTGTCCTCTGCCTGACAGGAACGTGTTGTGTCCTCTGCCTGACAGGAGCGTGTTGCGTCCTCTGCCTGACAGGAGCGTGTTGCGTCCTCTGCCTGACAGGAGCGTGTTGCGTCCTCTGCCTGACAGGAGCGTGTTGCGTCCTCTGCCTGACAGGAGCGTGTTGTGTCCTCTGCCTGACAGGAGCGTGTAGTGTCCTCTGCCTGACAGGAGCGTGTAGTGTCCTCTGCCTGACAGGAGCGTGTTGTGTCCTCTGCCTGACAGGAGCGTGTTGTGTCCTCTGCCTGACAGGAGCGTGTTGTGTCCTCTGCCTGACAGGAGCGTGTTGTGTCCTCTGCCTGACAGGAGCATGTTGTCTCCTGTCAGGCAGAGACAGGAGCGTGTTGTGTCCTCTGCCTGACAGGAGCGTGTTGTGTCCTCTGCCTGACAGGAGCGTGTTGTGTCCTCTGCCTGACAGGAGCGTGTTGTGTCCTCTGTCTGACAGGAGCGTGTTGCGTCCTCTGTCTGACAGGAGCGTGTTGCGTCCTCTGCCTGACAGGAGCGTGTTGTGTCCTCTGCCTGACAGGAGCGTGTTGTGTCCTCTGCCTGACAGGAGCGTGTTGTGTCCTCTGCCTGACAGGAGCATCAGGCAGAGACAGGAGCGTGTTGTGTCCTCTGCCTGACAGGAGCGTGTTGTGTCCTCTGCCTGACAGGAGCGTGTTGTGTCCTCTGTCTGACAGGAGCGTGTTGTGTCCTCTGTCTGACTGGAGCGTGTTGCGTCCTCTGCCTGACAGGAGCGTGTTGTGTCCTCTGCCTGACAGGAGCGTGTAGTGTCCTCTGCCTGACAGGAGCGTGTTGTGTCCTCTGCCTGACAGGAGCTTGTAGTGTCCTCGGCCTGACAGGAGCGTGTTGTGTCCTCTGCCTGACAGGAGCGTGTTGTGTCCTCTGCCTGACAGGAGCGTGTAGTGTCCTCTGCCTGACAGGAGCGTGTAGTGTCCTCTGCATGACAGGAGCGTGTTGTGTCCTCTGCCTGACAGGAGCGTGTTGTGTCCTCTGCCTGACAGGAGCGTGTTGTGTCCTCTGCCTGACAGGAGCGTGTTGTGTCCTCTGCCTGACAGGAGCGTGTTGTGTCCTCTGCCTGACAGGAGCGTGTTGTGTCCTCTGCCTGACAGGAGCGTGTTGTGTCCTCTGCCTGACAGGAGCGAGTAGTGTCCTCTGCCTGACAGGAGCGTGTTGTGTCCTCTGCCTGACAGGAGCGTGTAGTGTCCTCTGCCTGACAGGAGCGTGTTGTGTCCTCTGCCTGACAGGAGCGTGTTGTGTCCTCTGCCTGACAGGAGCGTGTAGTGTCCTCTGCCTGACAGGAGCGTGTAGTGTCCTCTGCCTGACAGGAGCGTGTAGTGTCCTCTGCCTGACAGGAGCGTGTTGTGTCCTCTGCCTGACAGGAGCTTGTAGTGTCCTCTGCCTGACAGGAGCGTGTAGTGTCCTCTGCCTGACAGGAGCGTGTAGTGTCCTCTGCCTGACAGGAGCGTGTTGTGTCCTCTGCCTGACAGGAGCGTGTTGTGTCCTCTGCCTGACAGGAGCGTGTAGTGTCCTCTGCCTGACAGGAGCGTGTAGTGTCCTCTGCCTGACAGGAGCGTGTAGTGTCCTCTGCCTGACAGGAGCGTGTTGTGTCCTCTGCCTGACAGGAGCGTGTAGTGTCCTCTGCCTGACAGGAGCGTGTTGTGTCCTCTGCCTGACAGGAGCTTGTAGTGTCCTCGGCCTGACAGGAGCGTGTAGTGTCCTCTGCCTGACAGGAGCGTGTAGTGTCCTCTGCCTGACAGGAGCGTGTTGTGTCCTCTGCCTGACAGGAGCGTGTTGTGTCCTCTGCCTGACAGGAGCGTGTAGTGTCCTCTGCCTGACAGGAGCGTGTAGTGTCCTCTGCCTGACAGGAGCGTGTTGTGTCCTCTGCCTGACAGGAGCGTGTTGTGTCCTCTGCCTGACAGGAGCGTGCAGTGTCCTCTGCCTGACAGGAGCCTCTGCCTGACAGGAGCGTTGTGTCCTCTGCCTGACAGGAGCGTGTAGTGTCCTCTGCCTGACAGGAGCGTGTTGTGTCCTCTGCCTGACAGGAGCGTGTAGTGTCCTCTGCCTGACAGGAGCGTGTTGTGTCCTCTGCCTGACAGGAGCGTGTTGTGTCCTCTGCCTGACAGGAGCGTGTAGTGTCCTCTGCCTGACAGGAGCGTGTAGTGTCCTCTGCCTGACAGGAGCGCAGTGTCCTCTGCCTGACAGGAGCGTGTTGTGTCCTCTGCCTGACAGGAGCTTGTAGTGTCCTCTGCCTGACAGGAGCGTGTAGTGTCCTCTGCCTGACAGGAGCGTGTAGTGTCCTCTGCCTGACAGGAGCGTGTTGTGTCCTCTGCCTGACAGGAGCGTGAAGTGTCCTCTGCCTGACAGGAGCGTGTTGTGTCCTCTGCCTGACAGGAGCGTGTTGTGTCCTCTGCCTGACAGGAGCGTGTAGTGTCCTCTGCCTGACAGGAGCGTGTAGTGTCCTCTGCTTGACAGGAGCGTGTAGTGTCCTCTGCCTGACAGGAGCGTGTTGTGTCCTCTGCCTGACAGGAGCTTGTAGTGTCCTCGGCCTGACAGGAGCGTGTAGTGTCCTCTGCCTGACAGGAGCGTGTAGTGTCCTCTGCCTGACAGGAGCGTGTTGTGTCCTCTGCCTGACAGGAGCGTGTTGTGTCCTCTGCCTGACAGGAGCGTGTAGTGTCCTCTGCCTGACAGGAGCGTGTAGTGTCCTCTGCCTGACAGGAGCGTGTAGTGTCCTCTGCCTGACAGGAGCGTGTTGTGTCCTCTGCTTGACAGGAGCGTGTAGTGTCCTCTGCCTGACAGGAGCGTGTTGTGTCCTCTGCTTGACAGGAGCGTGTAGTGTCCTCTGCCTGACAGGAGCGTGTTGTGTCCTCTGCCTGACAGGAGCGTGTAGTGTCCTCTGCCTGACAGGAGCGTGTAGTGTCCTCTGCCTGACAGGAGCGTGTTGTGTCCTCTGCCTGACAGGAGCTTGTAGTGTCCTCGGCCTGACAGGAGCGTGTAGTGTCCTCTGCCTGACAGGAGCGTGTTGTGTCCTCTGCCTGACAGGAGCGTGTAGTGTCCTCTGCCTGACAGGAGCGTGTTGTGTCCTCTGCCTGACAGGAGCGTGTTGTGTCCTCTGCCTGACAGGAGCGTGTAGTGTCCTCTGCCTGACAGGAGCGTGTAGTGTCCTCTGCTTGACAGGAGCGTGTAGTGTCCTCTGCCTGACAGGAGCGTGTTGTGTCCTCTGCCTGACAGGAGCGTGTTGTGTCCTCTGCCTGACAGGAGCGTGTAGTGTCCTCTGCCTGACAGGAGCGTGTAGTGTCCTCTGCTTGACAGGAGCGTGTAGTGTCCTCTGCCTGACAGGAGCGTGTTGTGTCCTCTGCCTGACAGGAGCGTGTAGTGTCCTCTGCTTGACAGGAGCGTGTAGTGTCCTCTGCCTGACAGGAGCGTGTTGTGTCCTCTGCCTGACAGGAGCGTGTTGTGTCCTCTGCTTGACAGGAGCGTGTAGTGTCCTCTGCCTGACAGGAGCGTGTTGTGTCCTCTGCCTGACAGGAGCTTGTAGTGTCCTCTGCCTGACAGGAGCGTGTAGTGTCCTCTGCCTGACAGGAGCGTGTAGTGTCTTTGAGGCGATACATTTGGTAATGAACACTTAACTTAACACTTAAAGTTAGTCAATAAATAATTGTATTTAAAAAAAGGGTTATTTATTCCAATATACTGCTCTCAGAGTGATTTCATTCAGATTCCTGACCCCTTTGCAGAGACCTAACCCTTAACCCTTGAATAGGAAATATCTTATAATAAAAGATACAGTCCTGATCAAAAGTTTAAGACCAGTTGAATAAATGACAAAAGTCACACTTTACATGGTTGAATCTTAACAAGGTTCCAGGTAGAGCTTCAATAAGCACCAAGAAATGGGGGTGAGACAAAAAAAAGCTTGACTAAACATTTAATTTAAAACAAGAAGTAAACTGAGATCGGCCGTTCTGCAGCTGATCTAAAGTCCCAACATGAACTCAGTAATGAGCAGCACCGCCGTCATTGTTGATCACTTCAAAGATTGGTTGTGGCGCCTGATGCAAGTGTTTCCAGGAGGTGAGAGAGAATATTTGTCCAAGTGTTGAAGACGGCCTCATGAAGGGCCTCTACCGTCTGCAACCGTGGTCCATTGGTGTAAACTTCCCTTCCCACAAAAAAAAAGTGTTTTTAATGCTCAAAAAGCACGTGCTATGAGCGGGGTCACCTCTTTACGGATCTGACCTGTAACTTGGGACATTGCAGGTAAAGCAATAACATCCAAGGAGGAAAAGTTAACACTCTTTAACCATAATCTGACCCAGAGGCGGGCGATAAAGCAAATACAATAGTCACAATGTTTTTCCTTGTTTTGATACACGGAATATACCAGAACTAACAAGAAGGACGGATCACGCTCACCTTTGACTGCAATAGAACACTCATACACCTGGGTTAATATGTTACTGTGCGCTTTACTGCTTCGTTCCAGGTCTCCAGCGGCAACTGTTGATGTCTGTAAATAATTGTGGTGGGTGAACAGTGTGAGGAAGACCACTGGGATGAAGCTGCTTTGACTCCACTGCAGGACATAGACAGCTGCGCTCGTCCCTAAACACTTTTAATTGGCTCCAAGCTTCACAACAACGTCAGTCTGGTGGAACTGGAGAGATGAAAAAAACTAGTGATGTGAAAGAGAGAGACAAATCTGTGTTAAAGATGTTTATTTCCTCCTATTCCCTCCATGATGAGTGTTGACAGGAGGTCTCTTTACACCAGTGATCTGTCTGTGTCTGAAGTAGGAGTAGCTAAGCTAGACATGTTTTTTTTTTTTTTTTTTTGGATGGCTTATCAACATTTACAAGGTATTATAAGTGCATAAACAAATAATTTATAAATAGTAGGAACCTTAATCTAAAGCGTTACCCATTTACTCAATTACAAGTACATATGCTGCTACCAAATGTAAAAGTAAAGTAATCAAGTTTTGTATAAAAGACAAATCTAAAATGCTAATAAAACTGTGTAAAAACTTCTCGCATCAAATACTTACCTGGAGTTGAGCTTAATTCACGTCCCGTTTACAAGGTCCTTTCCCCTTTGAGTTTCAGAAAACGCTCAGTATCAAATGTCCCACATTTGTGACGTCAAATCTCAGAGCATTTCTGCTGCCAAGTCATGGTCATTACACCTTACATTGGCATGTTGGGGGCAAGCTAGCTTTTGTTTTTTAGCATTTTAGATGTGTCTTTTAATCAAAACTTGATTTATTAAACATTTTGAATCAGCGACACATATGCCAAATGTACTTTTTTGATCTTCTGACCATTATAATATGATTCCTGGAGTTGTATTTAGCGTCATTCATGTTTGCATCATTCATTCTGTTTACAAGGTCCTCCTGCTTTGTGGCTCAGAATATTCAAACTTCCCATGTTTTGACAACTAAGGTATAAAGGTACTCCGGGCTGATTTTATGTTGTTCTGAGCATTTCTGCCACAAATCACGTTCATCACAACTGTGTGCTTACATTAGCATGTCAGGGCAAGCTAGCTTTTGTTTGTTTCCCAATAGTAATTCCCTCCGCTGCCAGTAGATAGATTGCTAACACTATTTAAAATTCTAAAAAATTAAAGGCCAAAGCAAAAGTAATCAAGACGATGTTTAAGTAACAAAATAAATAATGCACAATATGTGTCATTTAAAGCTGAATTCAGTTTTTTTTAAATCACAACCTACCTTTTTCTCTCTGGCGATGCAGAGCTGCTATGTGTATTAAACAGTAGTAACAGTAGTAGAAACAACAGTAAAACAATACTGGATTTGGACAATTAGGATTTTAATGGAATTTTATATATATATACATATATACATTAGCCTTTAAACATTCTCTTGAGTTCCTTAAGATTGCCATCAATTGTTTTGAAAGAAAAAAAAAACATTATAAAGAACTAAATGAGTGTATGCAGCTTAAACAATGTAGTTATGTCATTACTTAAGGGACAATCGTGTTTAGAGGCCAAAATGCTCAGAACGGGTCTGGCGATGATTTGGGACTTAAAACAGCAGAAGATTCTCTGATAAGTGACGTATGAAGTCTGAAAAACGTCCCAGATCAAGGGAGTTCAGCAGGAAGTGTTTTTGACGCTCAGAGGGGGAGGATTTTCTAACCACCAGTGAATGCAGCTGAATGCAACTCCAGGTGTGTTTTTGATGACGGAACATTGTTAGAACATGGTTTAAAGCTCAAAAAAGTCACTGTAAGTTGATACGTGTCCTTTAAATATAGCTAATGGCAGTGACATGGATAATTTGTTACTTTCCAGACACAAAAATGAAAAACTGGCAAGTGTCAACGACCCAAATTAACTTTATTGTTGAAATTCTGAAAAAAGCATCAACTTCTAGAACATGACCTTAACCTAATAGGCAAGACAGACAATTTCAGAGAATTCAAAATGTTGGATTACCAGTCGAAACCTTTTAACGAACATTATTTCGGTCAAGCTTCACATCAAGGCCAACAATTCCCCGAAGTAGAAAATGAATTCGCAGAAACACACCCACAGTCAGCAGAATCACAGCTTTGGCACAGAAAGAGTGAAAACGAGCCTCCAACTGCTCCGGCCCCACGGCGCCCCCTGGCTGCTCCACCCACTACACCATGCAGGCATTGGATTTCACTTAATTATCTGGAGAATTGCCTCCCACTCGGTGAAATATGAGGGCAGCTTTAATGTTCTGTGTCTATGGAATTTGAAACGTGGACCGCGGTATATTTCGCAGAAGATCCGATTGTGTTTGGGAGTTTGATTGCTTCGAGGAAAAAGTGGTGCCTAGTTATTGCTCGAGGGATGATCTTCATGTGTAAACTATGAGCCATTCATGCAAGATTGGGAAATATGCAATAAATGAGTATTAATAACTGAAAGAGTGACAGAAATCCATAGGAATTTAATGCAGTGTATCGCATTTTTCTTGTGTCCTTGTATCTTCAACTAATTATTATTATTATTATGTTTATTAAAGGTGCACTGTGTAACTTTTCTAGTGGAGATGATATGGATGGGAGGTGATGACGTCAAACACAGCGTTTCCAACTATGATGGGATAAAAATCTGCAATACTTTTGAGCATGTGAGGCGCACACACACAAAAAATAAAATAAAATAAAGAAAATTAGCAGACAATAGAAGTGCTTTTGACGCGTGACTTGCTTGTGCTTAGTCTGTATTCATTTTCAGCACTGGGGAATGAAACTATCATACAATTGCCCTAGAAGCAACTCTGCTGGGGGAAGTATGGAGCTTGAACACTATCCCCTGGTTCTTCGACTTTCCCATCAACAATATTTTAAATTTTAGTTCACATGTAGTCTGTTCATTGCTGTTCACATGTTTTTTCTCTTTCTCCACTTCCCTCAAGGAGTGGAGACTGTTTCAGACACTGCGGCGGCTGCTCCAGTGACGACCCGCCATCTCACGACCCTGATGTTCCTCAACTGCCTAAAGGAACTCTCTCTACACTAGATGAACTGCTCCTCATCTGCCTGGAGGAACTCTCTCAACACTAGGTGAACTGTTCCTCATCTGCCTGGAGGAACTCTCTCTTCACTAGATGAACTGCTCTTCACCTGCCTGGAGGAACTCTCTCTACGCTAGATGAACTGTTCCACATCTGCCTGGAGGAACTCTCTCTACACTAGATGAACTGTTCCACATCTGCCTGGATGAACTCTCTCTACACTAGATGATCCTCCTTCCTCTTGAGTGGCCCTGGTCCAAGTAGATGTGGTCCTGGTCCATCTACAGTCTGTCCGCCTGTGAGAGTAGGATCTCTCCTTCACTGTGGTTCTCTCTGAGGTTTATACTTTTTCCCACAGGGTTTTTGGTAGTTTTTTTCTTGCTGAGAAGAAAAGTCAAGGACAGGGGGCGCTCTGGGTCACGTATCCATTTGTAAACATTTCTTGAACACTGTTTATTTCATCTACTTTCTAACTGTGGTCGAGGCAACTGTTGTTGTGATTTTGGGCACTACAGAAATAAATTGAATTGAATTTCTTTAGACCTGCAAATATTGATGACTTCCCAATAAAAAAATCATAATATTTCTAAATTAAGTATATTCAAAGTAATGTATAAAGTAAAGTGCAACATATTACTAAATTACTAAATATTCAAGGATATTAAAAAAAAAAAAAGAACAGATTCCAGTTATGGTACTGTTAGTAACCCTACACACAGGATATGTATCGCTTCCGGATCCAAGGTGCATCTGACAGCTGATTTAAAAAAAAAAAAATTCCTGCATTAAAGTAAAATATGTATGTACACAATAGTTCACTTACCACCCCAAATTTATGAACCCGTGTCACCACACATAAAAAAACAACAAAAAAACAAAAACTTTTTTTTAACTTAATACTTTAATAACTCAGTTTTAGAATTAGATATTAAAAAAAAAATCCTTCTGTACATTTCGTCAAACTCTTGTTGAGTCCAGATTGTACAGTTAGGTGTAGGAGCTACTTTAAGGCTGACCTTTATGTCTCGAGGGAGAAAAATGTATTTTAAGAAAACGGCCTTTGAAGTTACAATGTCCCAGAGAAATCTATGGATGAAGTGGATTCAATGGAAGAACATTTTTAAGAGCAGATTGGACAAGATTGTTTTTTTCCACATTAAAGCCGATATGTTGAGAGAGCAAACTGACCAAAAAACAAAACAAAAAAAAAGGTTTTGCCTGTAGTGTCTCGCCTTAGGTTATTGTGATTGTGTGGTAGAACTTTCAGTCTTGTTTTGGGTGGGGCTGCCCCCTCTCAGGTCGTCCTTGTGGGACGACCTGAGAGCTTCAGTACCTTATACCTTCCTTGTACCTTCAGTACCTTATATCACACATAGAGACAGGTGCAGCACAAGCCACCAGCCAGAAAAATTACATTACATTTTATCAAAAGAAGTAAAGTTAAAAGTGTTGTTTTGAGCTAAAAAAAATAAAGAAATAAAGTGGGAGTATACATAAAAGTGAGTTTTCAGAAATGTACAATAAAAGAACCATGAAGTCTGACTGTGTTGTGTGCAAGAAGGTCGCAGGTGTAGCTTTTGTCTCCTAAATGAATCTCAAAGGTTTGATAAACGTCCATTGTCTAGAACCTTGTTGTGTCACTCTTCCCGGGGCTGTTGTGGTGAATCTGCTGCAGCAAACACAAACACACTGTCGACGACTGCTTCCTCCGAGTATCACAGAAACATGATAAAAGGTCCAATATGTCACTAATGTCCTCAGTTTGTGTTAAAGCTGCTCCCAACAGACTCCGGCTCCAGTTCAACTCCGGGAAATCCTGGAGGAACACCACCGCACACACTGCTTGATAATGATTTTAGGACTAAACTAATAAATTATGCAGATTTCATTTATTGAACTTGAACAAAAGCCTGGCAAGTCAGCTCATCCTATTTCTACACTAAACGATTCACTGGAGGGCTTCTCACACTCTTCAGGTTTGTGAGCTATAAGTCCACACAGCTGCATCTGGCACGGTCTTCAAACGCGTGGTTTGTGGCTTTTGTGCACAAAAGGATGTACGAGCACAGGAGGCAGCCACAAACTACGCGTTTGAAGACAGAGGTGAAGAGCTGAGCAGGGGAAGAATTGGTTTGAAAGGAGTGAGGGAAGCCTAACTTTATTTAATGAAAAGAGACAATCCTTCTTTAAACAGAAGATGGTTTAAGATTCAATTTAGCAATGATTTATGATGCTTTTCTTACACCCTGGTCTAAATCAACGGATCAGTTATATGCTAATAAGGCACTCAACAGTGACAGGAGAGTGACAGGAGCTACAGCCAGCAAACAATAGGACTGTTTAAAGGGTTAACATAATAACATTCGATTAGCTTCAGGTAACAAATAGTTTTACAAAGACAGGCCATTATCAGGGACTCCTCCAATTGGGCAGGGCTTTCACAGCTCAGAGTCGCATATAAGTCAGGCATAGAAAAGGTTTAAAAGGTCATCATCTGGACGTTGTTTTGAAAAGCGAGACGTTTGGACTTCCAGTTAACAACAAGGACAACAGAACAAAAGGCTAACGTAACAAAGATTAGTTTCAGGTGAAACTAGGGCAACAAATATCTTAACAAAGACTGGGCCCTCTGGGCGGGGCTTTCACAAATCAGAGTAACATATAAGTCAGAGTTCTCAGACCAGTTTTATTAATTGAAAATGACTTCTGAATGGAACGGCGTCCAGATGACAACCTTTGAAACCTTTGCTACGATGGAACACTTCTGGATGAAGAAGGGCTTACATCGGTCATGTAAATCAGAGTAACATATAAGTCAGAGTTCTCAGACCAGTTCAGCTGATTGAAAATGATGTCTGGATGGAAGTCGAAACATCTTGATTTTCAAAACGGCGTCCAGATCATGACATTTGAAACCTTTTCTACGTTCTGTATGCTCTGTCAAAATCTTGCTTTGTTCAAAGTTGTGAAGTTAAGTTGTAAAAGTGTGTGTACATGCAACTTCAAGTGATGATCTTACGGCCCCTAGAGAAAAAAAATGCTCGTAATGCTTGACTTGTAACTTCGAAGAACTGCTTTGCAATGCCGTGGTCTGTTCCATTAATTTCCCCTGACAGTTTGCGTTAACCTTTACTTTACCTCCACAAAACTCATCCTTGTTCGCTCAGTGTTAAGGTAGCTGTTTGTTTCCCACACGTCTCTGAGATAAACAATCCTGATTTCACCAGCTCTGGGTTTAGCCTGCGATTCAGGGGAAGGAGAGGTGAACAGACTATGAGATCTTCTGCTTTAGAAAATACAGAGAAAGATCCATCCATATCGATTCTCCCTCTGTATTTTCTACCATTTTCAACCTTACTGTGCTTCTCGTGTCTTTAGGAAATGTTTTATGTTGATGTCCAGGATGTGCTGCTGTCTCTAGATTTGTTCCTTTGCTGCATTTCTTTCACATTCTGATCGACCATCGCGCCTCTCTGTGCCTACAGTCCATCTTTAACGATGTTTTAAAGTCAATTTTCCACTGCTCCTTTGGCCGTAATCCATAGCAGTGTTTAACCTTGACTGACCAACGGAACATGTGGGAGGAAGCCATACAGTTCACCCACACATCGATTACTAATGGGAAAATACTTGGAAAGGGTGTGCCCCAAGGCTCCATGTTAGGTCCTCTGAACTTCACTCCCACTGCTTCATCAATGTACAGAATTTATATTAAAATATGCTCTGGAGAATGAGAAGAAAGAACTGTTACATAAATGCATTTTGTGAACTATTCATTTGGAGCTTGATACAAAAGCTTTTGAAGTTTGAACAAAGGCACTGTAGTGGAGTGGCTTGCACTCTCACCTCACAGCAAGAAGGGTTCGACTCCCGGGTCAGACTGGGCCTTTATGTGCAGACTTTGCGTGTCTGGGCGGGTTAACAGGATTTTTGTCCCAGTCTACAGCACGTCAAAGAATCTATTAGAGGCAGCTGGGGGCTGAGATACGTTTACGGTTGTGTAGTTTATTTATTTATTTAGCATTACTACTGAAACTTGAACTGAAACTGTTTCTATGGTTGCTAAAAACTGGCTAACATATAACCAGACTTTTGGCAAACCTCATTTACTGAGTGTTAGGTTTTCAGACCTTGCCCCTGATAAACCCAAAACATGCACAGTAAGTAAAATCCTCCTGACCAAGACTTGCTCAAGATCTGGAGATGAGCCCCATACGCTGCATGGCGGAAGAATGGGTCAAATGCAGATGACTAAATTCTTTACTGGGATAATAAAGTGTACCTTAAAGGAATGTTCAGGGGTACGGGGACACCAAGGGGGTACGTAAACAATGGTTTTAAAATAAGAAATTTGATATGAAATGTACTTATATCTGAATAAAAAAGTGTTATTAGTTGTAAATTTAGCATCTTTTTGGACTATCTTGGGACATAACTATAATGAAAACAAAAATATAAAAGAAATAATTGGCAATATGTAACTAGTAAACCCATTTATTTGCCGGAAACTCAAGTTAAGTCTGAGTGTGAGACAAAAAAGGTTGGGAACCACTGCTTTAAAGGACAAATATTATGCTAAATTTATTTTTTTAAGCTTTTAACCATGTTCTAACATTGTCATCAAAAACATACCTTAAGTGGCATTTAGCTTCATTCATGCTAATGTGATGAATCCTGGTTAGAAAATCCTCCCTCTCCAACCATCAAAAACACTTGCTGAATTCCCTCGATTGATGACGCTTTACCGATAACTGACGTCACTTATCCGAGAATTTTCAGCTGTTTTAAATGACCTAAAAGACTCTCTGACGCTTTGAGCATTTCTGCCGTTTAAAACACAATCACTGTAATTCCTAGGCTAACTCACATTTCTTCACATTAACATTTTTAGCTTGTGTAAGCGTTATGCAGCCTGTAGATGGCGCCTAATCTCAGTAGAAACAGCAGAGATATAGATGTTCATTGTGTTTTTTTATAAACTTTTTTTTTTTGATCTAAAACATGAGATGTCAAACTTGAGGTCCTTAAGAGCATGTTTAAAGGCTAATTCACTAGCAAGGACCACAACCTCAAGCTTGGATGCAGAAGTTTATTGGCAAACAAGAACGATAAAATGCATAAGAGTAGATGAAAAATGCCGTTTTGGGGCTTCTAGCGATGAGGGCAGCAGGCTCCCGGGCCTCGATACCCCACGACTAAAGGATAAGACAGAACAATTAGAAGAGGGTGGGAGGGAGGGGCACGAAATAACGAACACTGGTGTGTGTGACCGGGAAGCTTAAATAGAGTAGTCACCGGAAGGGGCGTGGATGAAATGTGGTCCTGCTCCCGAACTTTAGATAACAGACTTATCTCCATTAACAATACAAAAAAAGCATAATATTTTTCCTTTAACTATAGTGATATGTTTTGAACTCCAAAATGCAATTGGCATTTTTCTTCCTATTCTATCATCTATTTCTTCTATCTATTTCTATTCATTTCTTACCATTATATTTCTCCCCTCTACAAAAAAAAAAAAACTGCTGGACTAACTATGCTATTAATATTGGAGGTGCACATGAGAATGATCTCGTGCACTTGGATTCCCGCTGGCACAGATGACATTTCATGGACCATTTGACAGCTGCATTAAGGAGGGGCTTAATATGTTTGACCTGTTGTGCTCAGATGTGCAGAAGCCCTGGAGTGTATCTGAGTTCTGCCGGAGTACGTTGGAGGAGAGCCACGCTGAAAGTCGGATGTTTGAACGACGCTCGGACTAGTGTGCAGTGGCGTTGTGTCCCTGGGCAAGACACTAGTTTGACTTCAATGTTGACGTACCGGGTGTATGAATAAGAGTGTGTTTGTGAGTGTGGACCTGGGACTTTGGGACTTTGGATGGTCAGAAATCGGCCCATGGCTATCGACTTTGTATGGTAAAATGCAGAGTTTATTTGCTAATGACAGCTGGAGATTTAGGAAAATTGCAGCACAACAGACAAAAAGGACAAAAAGGTAATCAGTAGATCTGGGCGATGTGTCAAAAAAAACAAACACTTTTGTCGCTTTTGGTGGTGCTTTTGTCACTTTTCAGAGCATGTTTGTACAAGTCCAAACTACAGTGTTAGCAGTTTTTATTTAAATCAGTGCAGGACATTTTGGGTTCTTTTTTGGAAGAAATTATTGCAGTTTTTCCCTTTGTAATGGTAACACTTTAGAATAACTCCCCTTATTCCAGCCTTAGTAAAGCATTAATAAAGTAGTTTATTAACCACTATTAAAAAGTTTATTAAGTTTATTAAGCATGATTCAGGATTAGTAACTGCTTATTTAAGGTTAGGGTTAGGGTTAGGACTAGGAATTTGGGTTAGAGTATTAGTTAAGTAGTTAATAAGCCTGAATCATTCTTAATAAATTATTTGTTCACTATTAATTTAGTCTTTATTCATGCTTTACTAAGGCGGGATAAGGGGAATTATTCTAAAGTATCACCTTTGTAATTTACTAATTGCAGCCATTAAAATTGCGTTTTTGTGTCGATTTCGTTTAATTAAATAGTCCCAGCCTTTAAAAGGTAAATAAAGTCATCTGCTCAGGGGCTTCAGACATCTGCATTAAAGAGACAAACGATACCACGAGTTCACAAAAATAGCAGATTGTCACAGAGACGAGCTCACCATTCGATTTTTATCATCGTATCGCCCAGCCCTAGTTATCAGTTCACCAGTTTGTGATTCCAAAGTCTGTATCGGTGATAAATGTGAGCGTAGACTGCTGTGTTCCTGATGTTTATCTGGTTTTCTACAACTGTTTACTTGATTTTCCTTTTTAAATGTCAGGCACAAACTAAATATTCAGCAGAGATTAAGACCTTTACATTTGTTATCAGACTGTGGCAGCTTTTTCACATTTTAGTAGTGTTTTGACCTTTCACAGTAAAAAATGTCATTTCTCACCATTGACTCTTGTGCGTTTTTGCCACTCACTGCTTAAATTCCAATATCTTAAATCAGCTGCATAACCTTTACTGCTTTTGGCACATCACACAGCCCAAGAACCGCAAATCCAACCACGCAGAGGAGCAAACGCGACAACATTAAGTCGATAAAAGAACTCAATACAACCTAACGACCCGTGACAAAGTGTTGTAATATCAACGACAGAGCAGCAGCAGCAACAGGAGGAGACGCGCTGTGATTGGCCGGTGTGTCGGGGGAATCACCTCGAGGAGATGAGCCGGTGAGCGTGCCCGGTGGCGTAGATGTGACGATAACGGCATCCACCGCCGCCACCACACTCCTACGCATCCCAAATCACATCAGCGACCAGCCCTGACCACAGACGCAGATGAGAGCCGGGTCTGTGCGAGCCTGGCGTCACACCAGTCCAAATGTGATTGTTTATGTGACGCATTTGCAATTTAATAGTGTAAGAGCTTGGGAAATTACTAGATGCGTGTGAGCTGAGGGAGAGAGGATGGAGTCAGTTGACATGGAGTATTCTGTGATGGTGGAAAAATGCACGAGAGTTCATGGTGAGAGATGACATTTTATCCTGTGAGAGTTCAAAACACAACTGAAATGTGAAAGAGCTGCTACAGTCTGATAACAAATAGAAATGTCTACAACTCACTACTTAGTATTTAGATTGTATCTGAAAGAAAATCAAGTAAACAGTTGTAGAAAACCAGATAAACAACAGGAACACTCACATTTATCACTGATACAGATTTTGGATCACACACTGTTGATCTAATTATGTTTCTCTCTTTAAATAAGTTGTTTTTGAGTCTGTGTTGAGGAATTGAGTTTGTTGTTGTTCGGCAGTTGAAGTGTCCTTTATCTCCCCCATGCCGTTAGCAAACAAGCTACCTTAGCTTGGCACAGTCAGAACAACAACAGACAAATAACTTTCAGTTTCTATTTTGCTGCATAATCTTAATTTGAGGGAAAAAAATGGTCTCACGCACAAAAATGAATCCCAAAAAAGCAAAGAAACACATTTGATCAGTTGTGCTGCCCATAATTCTTAACCTGGCCCTTTTGTGATATTTGTGAGTTCACAAACTCTTGAGAATCCATCTGGATGGTGCGCCGCTGTGGGCTGCACCGACCGCTGTGTGCTGGACCAATCACAGCGCTGCATTGTGGTTTGGGCAGAAGTCAAATAGATGAACCTAAACAAACATGGTGGCGCTGACTGATGTACTTTGGCCTATTTCTCGGCTTGTTCTGCTTTTGCGACGCTGCGACCAATCAGTTCAAATGTTCGTCATGACATTACACATTTTCCCAAACGATATCAACGGGGGCCTGTCCAGATTGATAATGTGTAGAACTAATTCAGAGTGATACACATATCAGTTTGGCGTGAGCAGGTTACATCTTCTGGGTCTCCATTTTATTCAAATATATTAGTAATCAAAATAAACAGGACAGAGAGGCTTTTCTAAAGAATAAAGAAAGGCCTGGCTTGAACATAAGCTGAGCTGACGTTAGGCTAAAGGCTGTTCAGTCTGTGGTGACAGAGGCCTGGATAGAGAAGTGTAGTCGATGGTTACTGTGAGATAAAAGACAGTATTAGGCAGTGGAGCTGGTCTTCAAGCTGGTGCTTTACCTGATGTCTACTGTCTTAAAAACATGAAAAACTACAGAGCTAGTTCATTATAAACAAGTGACAGTGGTTCAAAGGTGTTGCTCACTTTACTATTTCAGTCCAAGCGTCTTAATTATTCAAGAGATGAGTTCATAAGTGCTTTTCACAACTTTCAAGGCTGAATGTTGTGTGCTAATGGCACATTGGTCTGGCGGAGAATAAAACGCTCTTTTATTAGACACAGACGACACACAGTGGTCTCACAAAGATGCTTTTACAAAATATCTGCACGGGGACAACATGGATTTTACTTCAATGCATGAAATAAATGTTTATAACCAGCCGATGAATGAGTCTTGCACCCGTCATCACTCAACAATCCCACACAGAAGGGAGACAAAAAGAGGGAAATGTTTTTTGTATTCTGAGTGAAACTAATTTGAAGAAGACTTCTCGTGCATCATGGTGGAGTGGATAGCACTTATACCTACCATTTGGGGCAGGTTGTGTGTTCTAATTCGACTCCGTCCATTTGCTGCATGTCATTCTCGTCCCCACTTCACACTGTCCTGTACCGTCTAATAACGCTTACGAGCCAAAAAAATCCCGCAAAAAAAAATTGAAAAGAAAATTGTGCTTTTAGGGCATTCACGAATTTAATGGCTCATTTTTTTTCCGTGTAATAAAGTAAAGTCTATTTATGTCTTGTTATGAAAGCATCTATTCAGTGGAAATGTAGAATGTAGTAGAATGCAGAGGTAGCTCAGCGCGCTCTCTGCATCTCATTATAGAGCGCTTTAGAGTCGAAGCAGCAAGTGTGCCGTCAGCGTGCTAATGTTTGTGATGAGTTACGAGTCAGCAAAAGAGCCAGAGAGTTGTGAAGAGCACTCTTAAACTTGTCACGGTGAACAATTAGGACACTATGAAAGCTGAAAATGATACATGACACAAAAGAGTGCGTTTTTCAGTGTGGCGTCTTTCGTTTGGCCTTGCTTTAGTCCTGGTTTAGTCCCAGTTTTTATGTGGTTGAAGTGAAAATGGGAAGCTTGGAAATACACTCTCACAATGCCTTTCAAACAGTGTCCAGATGTCGACCTCTGAAAGCGTAGAACAGCGGAGAAAGCCAATTTGAGAAAAGGCAAATTGAGCCGCAAATGCATGTCGATTGCACTCTTCTCTTCTCTTTATCTCTTTTGTCCGTAAAAGTACTTCACTAGCATTCTCAAACAGCTTCGATTCAGCTTCATAAAAGAGTCGAATTTAAAAGTCTTTTCATCGCAGGACCAAACAACGAATAGATTAATCAAAAAAATAAGCGCAATACTTATTGATTAGCAGAATGATGATGTTAGTTGCAGCCCTGTGGACGTGGAAAAGATGTCGTGTGTTTGAAAAATCTACTATCATTACCTCAATAACAAACATTTTGACATTTTATAGACCTAATATTAATGTTCCAAGCCTTATAAAAGCTGTAGTGGCTCTTCTAAACTACGTCAAATGCAAAATTTTGAATGGATGGAATGAAGCTTGAATGATCCAACAAAATATTAGAACATGTGACCTTTTATTTTCTCTGGCAACTTTTCTTTTTGCCAGGGAGTGTAGTTCTAGTCTACGATACCTGTGGATCATTGTGTCATATTTTGGAGATCTTGAATTGCAATATTGATGTAAAATGACTTTTTATTATGAATGAATATAATGAATTTTTATTAAATACACAAGTCCGCTTACTTCCGCGTTGAATACTCCGGCGCTCTTTGCTCTTACGTCATGTCGTCCTGTGGAGAGCTGCAGTTCACGGTAGCGATCATACACTGCACACACAAAACACAAATCATCCAAACCAGATTAAGACACAATTTTAATAAAAAGTAAAGTTTAAAACAGTATAACGTAATAAATAATCCAATGCCTGTTTAAAAGTCGGATTTGACGACATGGCCTGCTTGTTTTTAGGTCGAGTGAGGAGAGTCTGAGGAGATCTGAGCGCCCTTTTTCAATGCCAGTGTTTGGAAGATCGATCCAAGTACTTGTGACGATTTTTTTGATCTTATTTAGAGGGCCCTTAATCATCTCACCGAGAGAGCCAAACCGTGCCAGGATGCTGAAAGTGAGTGTGGACTGGACAAAAAGTTGCATAATGGGTCTCCTTTACCTATTTCTTGGGCAAATATTATGCATAATTTACTTTTTTGAGCTTTTAACCATGTTCTAACATACATCTAAAACATACCTAGCAGTAGCATTGAGCTTCATTCACACTTGTTTGATGAATCCTGGTTAGAAAATCATCTCCCTCCGACCGTCACAACCGTTCTATAGAGCAATTCTGTATTTAAGCCCATAAATCAGGGATATTCAACCTGTGGCACGGGGGCCAAACCAGGTCTGTCAAACGAGTCAATCCCCAGCCTTCAAGTATTAAAAAATATATTTTCTCTTCTTCTGTGTCATTACTTAAACCTTTTTGGTCCTAGTTTAGACCTGGTTCAGACCTGGTCGGTGTCTAGTCTTGGTTCAGTCCTGGATTGTCAATTTTGAATGGGTATTTTGTCATTTTTACCCCAACAAAATTCTAATTTAGCAGTAGTTATTTTATCATCGTCGCAACAAATCTAAGTGTTGAGTATTGATTTGTTTCATCAAATACATATTTGATATTTAGCGTGACCCCAAATTTTGTTAAAAGAATTAAATAGCCCTACCATAAATCATCGTCAAACTCGCGCTGAACATTTCTGCCGTCTTATCATGACCATTACAACTAAACTGCGTCACATCTTAGGACTGCTCGCAATGCAAAGCACTGTGTACGTACAAATGTGTGTAATTGCCTCTGCAGCCAGTAGATGGAGCCACAGCTAAGTTACTGACGTCTCCCAAGGCTGTGATGAAGTTATTAAGTTATATTTAGTTGTAGAGTTCTAAAATGAGATGTCAAAGTAAAGATTCTTTGCAATTTTTCTGAGCACAACATTGGATTAACTCAAACATTTATGAATCGATCAACATACAACTCAAACTAACAATGAGATGTAATAAATAATACTGTCTACACAAGTCGACGTTTGAAAAACATCTCCTTTAATGAACCTAAAAGCAGTCGGAGAAGTAATGATTTTGTTTTGGTGTTGCTTTTTTTAACTGGTCATTATGGAGCAAATGAAGAGGTTCAAGTTTAAGGATGATTGCTCCCATTACAAAAAAAACCCAACAAAATAAACCTTACAAAACACCTATTGCGTGAAAATGTTTCCTATTCCTCTTGCCTCGTTGTTTTTTAATGTTTTACTGTGCACTTTGTGAGGTTTTGGCTTTTTTTGTGCTTTTCAAACATCATAAACAAACAAAAAAAAGCCTTTTCCAGTTGCAGAATTAAAAGCGGAAAACAAAAATTTAAATTATTATGAAAGATCATCTGCCCCCAGAAAATAGTTTGAGTTCAGCCTCCAACCATTTGCAAAGTATCTCTTTATCTCGCACCAATCAACTTGCATTAAAAACCCATCCACATTCCATTCCATTCTCCATTCCTCCATTCTCCCTCATTACACCGCGTTCCGAATTATGATGCAAATTGTGTTTAGGTGTCGTAAAGGTAATTTTTTTTTTGTTTTCCAGTGAAATTCATGGATGGTATTGTGTCTCAGGGGAATCAATGCCAGACGCCAGCGCCAATTAGTTTGCCAGGTAAGTCCATTTAAAGGAAAAACTACTTGAGAAGGACGTTCCACATTATTAAGCAGACCACCATTTTCAAGCAATATGGGTCTGTCTAGTGCTGAAAAGTGCTATGAAAACCTTAGATATGTCACAAAAAAATAAACGTATCACCGCACTATTAAAATATTTGTAGCTGATTCAGAGCACACATGGATTCGTGTAGATAAAGGCTTATAATAAGGAAGTTTTCTGCCCAACAAATACATCGGATTAAGTGAGCAGCTGCTAAAATGCCATTACAAACAGCAAACAGGTATTTGAAGCTGCTGGTGCCTCTGGAGTCCAGAACATCCAGGTGTAGATCCTCCAGAGGCTGCAGTTCTGCAACCTTCTATTGGGCCGCCCTTAACCAACGCTCACAAGCACAAACGGCCCAGAAATACATGAAGACTCATGTTCAAACAGTCTTGTTCACTGATGAGTGCCGTGCAGCCACATGGATGGAGTGGTGGATGGTTGGTGGACGGTCACCATGTCCCAACAAGGCTGCGACATCAGCGAGGAGGGGGCGGAGTCATGTTTTGGGCTGGAATCATGGGGAGTGAGCTGGTGGGCACCTTTAGGGTCCTGAAGGTGTGAAAATGACCTCTGTAAAGTATGTGGAGTTTCTGACTGACCATTTTCTTCCGTGATACAAAAAGAAGAACCGTGCTTTCTGTAACAAAATCATCTTCATGCAGACAGTACACCATCTCATGCTGCAACAAACACCTCTGCATCACTGTCTGCTCTGGGCATAAAAGAAGAAAAAATCATGGTGTGCCCCATCCTCCTCTGACCTCAACCCTATTAACCTTTGGAGCCTCAAGTCAAAGATCTATGAGGGTGGGAGACACATCCAAACAGCAGCTCTGAGGCTCTTCTGATCCTGCAAAGGAACTCTTGTTCAATTCAAATGTAACTTGACCTGTTCAGATGTTTTGATTGAAATAGCTTTTGATTTCAATAAAATCAACCTGCTAATGCTTCTAATTTAATGAATGACCATTTTCAGTTCTTTACAACAATAACATGGTTTGAAACGAATAATTTGGAACAGTGCATCTTAAGTAGTTTTGGTTTTTTGTTGTTGTTTTTTTTTTAATAAAAAATAAATACTGTTATCATTGGGAGGTTTGTTCAGTGACATTCAGATTGTACTCTACAGGTTGATGACTTGAAAATTATGATGACTGTCAATTATATTGACTATTTAATCAGAAAAAAATATAATTTGCATAATAATTTCGAAGGCAATGTATTGTGCAGCAGAATGAACAGAATATAATAAACTACTTTATAATATTCAAAAAGCAAATTTACATGAAAGTTAAGCCATGCAAATGTATGTTTTGAACCCTATCTTTTAAATTTTAGATGATTTGATCTAAGCTTTTAACATCTAGATTCAATAAATCCATCACATATGGGATTCAAAATATATTTGAATCTTAAATTTCAAAGTAAAAACTACTGTCCTGGAAACTTATTTTAATGTTTATATTTATTCTTCTGATAGATACATCTTTTTGTCAACATGGTTTTTCGATTTAATGCCTGTTGGGGTTGAATTTAATGCTTTTTAAATGCATTTTAAGGCCTTATTTTAGCCATCCATTTAATGACTTTCAATGCTTTCTAATGCAGCACGGAACCCTGACTGAAAGTGTTGCTCGTGTAATATGCTGCCTGATAAAACAAAAACGTCTCCAGAGAAAATAAAGGTCACACGCTCTAATATTTAGTTGGAGCGCCTTTAGCTTACAGACACGTTCACTGCACCGTTGTTTCAATAACCTTCTGCAATATCAAAACATTCATTTCCACTCAGTGCTGCACTCGTTTGACACCCAGATCTCGTATCATGTGTGACACTGCACAAAGCCTCCTGCAGAACATCCCAGAGACTCTCACTGGGTTCAGATCTGGAGTAGACTGGTTTGTGCTTCTCCTCAGATGTTTTCTCCACTTGATGCCAAAGATCTGACCCTTCTCAAACACACTGACATCTTTTCCACGACCACAGGATTTGTCTTTTCGTATTTGTTACAGCAAGGAGAAGCCGCTCACTGCATCGTGTGGGTTTAAGTATCGTGTCACAGCTGAAAGACAATCACCTGCAGCAGTTATGGAACAGGAGGAGAGGACCCGTTTGCACAGTTGAATCCAGATGGTGAGGTCTCATATTATGCAAAATCAACTTTTGTGGGCTTCTCATCCTTTCAATGTGATGTAGTGACTTTCCTCCTGCAGGAAGTGTCTCTGCTCAGATCTTACATTCATGGTGTGTACAGAAATGCACTTGTTGGGTGCACGGTGGCAGAGCAGCCAGAGCTTCGGCCTCCCAATAAGGAGTGGGTTTTAATCCTGGACCACCCCAACATCACATGATCTCTCTGGGTGGAGTATGCATGTCCTCCCTGTGTTACCGTGGGTTCTCCCAAGCTCTAAATATTAAAGCGTGTGACCTTTATTTTCTCTGGAGACATTTTTGTTTGATCAGGCAGCATATTACACGAGCAACACTTTCAGTCAGGGGTTCCTGCGCTGCAAAGCATTGAAAGTCATTAAATGAATGGCTAAAATAAGGCCTTAAAATGCATTTAAAAAGCATTAAATTCAACCCCAACAGGCATTAAATCTAAAAACCATGTTGACAAAAAGATTTATCTATCAGAAGAATAAGAAAATAAAGGTCACGCGCTCTAATATTTAGTTGGCGTGCCTTTAGCTTACAGACACATTCACTGCGCCATTGTTTCAATAAACTTCTGGCTTCCTCCCACCGTTCAAAGACATGACTGTGTAGGTTTATTGGAAAAATGAATGTGAGAATGAACGGTTGTCTGTCCTGGTCTCTGTCTCTGTGTCAGCTGCGACGAGTTGGCCACTGTCCAGGGTGTACCCCGCCTAAGGCCCAAAGTCACTGGGATAGGCTCCAGTCACCCGCGACCCCTAACGGGAATAAGCGGTAGAAAATGAATGAATGAATGAAAATTCACTTGTGTCTCCCATCATTCCTTGCTGAAATCTGAACCAAAGAGCGACAGGGGACGCCAGAGAGAAGTCGAGACAGTAAGCTAGCTGTTTCTAGTCTAACAATCTCAATCTAACAAAGAAATCAAGTGCAAGACCCAAAAAAATGACCCCAGCTGTCGGTCAAGACACTGGACAATCCTCGACCCAAACTAAGGCCGTTACTGGTGCCGACTGCAGCCCAATAACATCAGACACATCTGAAAGCGGCAGGTGTAATAAAGTGTTCATGAGTCCAACGGCAGAGGGATGGAAACTGTTCTTGTCCTACCAGAGGGGAGTGGCTCAAATAGTCCACGTCCAGGGGAGAAGGGTCAGCTGTGATTGAAACGTTTGTTGATTGGGACTGCAGATGGAGAACAACAGCAGCTAAATCTGGTGCAGATCATGTTTTCTTTTGTAAGATAAATTCATTTGCACACGGTCTCTGACAAAGACAAAACTAAACAATGGTTTCTCAGTATTCTTCCAAATTTTAATAATGCGTTGGACAGTTCCAAAGCTAATAGTCGTTTGTGCTTCTCCTCAGATGTGTTCTCCACTTGATGCCAATGATTTGACTCTTCTCAAACTCACTGACATCTTTTCCATGACCACTGGATTTGTCCTTCCCAGTTTGTTTCAGAAATAAGAAACCACTCGCTGCATCAGTTGGGTTTGAGTATCGTGTTGCAGCTGAAAGACAATCACCCACGCAGCTGTTTGTACTGATTTGCATAATTGTCCAGGAGGCAACTTTTTCTTCTTTTTTTTGCCAGGCAGAGCATTAGTATTTTTTCTAGGCATTTACAGTATTAAACTACAACATGAGTAAATCCTCATTTTACATTTTTCTCTTTATAAACCACAATATTGATCTAAAACGGCTTAGTAATAGAAACAGGTCCATTGACTTCCTGTTGTTTCTCACAAGCATCATAGTCATTTACACATTTTAGAACTCTACATGTGTCACTTGGAGTCTTCATTTTTCTATGAATCACAGCAAAGTACAAGGATGTGGGCGGGGATAGGGGGTAGGTGAAGACAGCAATTTTCTGAGCACGTGCAGGACAATACAGGACTAACTCAAACATGCAGGAATCAATCTAAACACAACACAACACGCATTTTTGTCCCTTTACACATATCTCTCTCCATCTTTTTAAGGTACAATAAAACACTTGTGTACATGAAACATCGATACGTTTCCACACGGTCGAATATTCAATGAAAAGCAAGAACATCTCTATGGAGACAAGCAGCTGGCAAATCCTCCCCCAGAAGAGTTATTCAGTGCACCTCTTTATCATGAATTATGCAAAAAGAAACCACGCTAACCATCCTTTTCATTACTTTAAAGGGTGTTCTCATTTTACTCTAAGCCGGTGTTGTTTGGAGATGCGCCAGGTCAAAATCAATGCTGCGTATTGACCGCAGACAGACAGGGCAGTGAGCTATGTGTTTAACAAGGAATCTGCCAAGGAAAAGGACGCATTACTGTGCCTTATTCTGGCACTGTCTGCAGTGTGTGGAAATAATGAAGAGCAGCACGCCGTTAGCCATTAGCCATTAGCCGGTGAAAAGAGTACTACAGTGTTTTCTGAAGGTGAGACACAACAAGGGAATAGGAAAATATCTTAAATTAAAAGTGATCAATTGTAAATTTCTCCTGTAGTTTACTCACATAAATGGAAGAAAAAAATGTGTTGCAAGTTTTTCATGTGATGTTTTTAGGTGGAAATAACAAGGCATTTTATGTGTAAAAACAGCCAAAACTGCAAATATTTGGGACATAAAATCTGAAAAATTGACAGAATCGGGTTTAAATTTCTTGATTCATTTTGTACACGTTAGTTTGTTTGTTTTTTTTATGTACAGAGGGGATTTTGGATTTCTTATTTATTTTTTGAGTAAAAAACTGGGACTAATTGAAAATGAGCCAAAAATTCAAATTTCGTCTCATTTGTTTCTACTTAAAACTTCAATAAATTAGGCTTGGAATTAGATATTAAGAAATCCTTCTGTACGTTTCGTCAAAATATTGTTCGGTACAAGATTGTACAGTTTGATGTGTGTAGGAGCTACTCAAAGGCTGAACTTTATGTCTCTGTGGGAGAAAAACACATTTAAGAAAATGCCCTTTGAAGTTATCATGTCCCAGGGAAATCCATGCACAAAGTGGAATAAATGAAGTAATAAAACATCTTTAGGAGCAGATTGGACAAGTTTGTTGTTTCCACATGAAAGCCGATAGAGCTTGCGATAGAACATCAAAAAACAGCCATTACATCAGTGTTGCCAGGTTTTCCCACGTAATTGGGAAGCTTTTTAAGAGCGATTTGCTCTGTAAAATGTGTTCATTTCAGAGTAACCCTATGGACGTCCTGACAAATCCTCGTACTGCATCCAAAGCTATCCGTGCTCCGTGGAGCTGGTTGGTGTACTAAACACATAGAAAAACATTAGCCAAAACAAGTTAAAAAAAAAAAGTGAACAAACAATCCACGGAAGAAGCTGATAAACTGTTAGGTGACTTCTGTTAAATACATTTTTCAATATATAATGTAACGCTAAGTTTGGTATTTAGCATCTTGGCTAATTCAAAAATGTGTGACATCATGATCCTGAGCTCAATGTTGAGAAAGCAAACAAACAAACAAACTAAAAATATATTTTGCCTGTAGTGTCTTGCCTCAATCAGTAAAATCACACCTGAAATCTCCTTCTTCTTTATGAAAATTCCGAGTTTGCGTACACTGTGAGACGTGGCTAACCTGGCCCTGCCATATGAATTATTGTGATATTTGTGAGTTCACAACCTCTTGAGAATCCATCTGGGCGTGTGCCACTGTCAGGGCTGCACCGGCCGCTGTGTGCTGGGCCAATCACAGCACTGCATTGTGGTTTGAGCAGAAATCAAATAGACAAACCAAACAAACATGGCGGCACGGACGGACGTACTTCGGCCCATTTCAACACATTTACGGACAGTTTTTCTTCTGAAAACGTGCACATAGAAGGACGAGGAAGAAGTTGCTGAAATGGGACAGGTTCAGCCCACGGGGCGTGCACCAACATCTGTCCTTTCTTGTATGTTGTTACACTGTCGCCTAGCAACCGCAAGCAGCTGCCGATAGAGCGAGCAAAATAAATGAAGCCAGAACGTTTAGGACATTTAGTTTTTGTTATTTTACATTTTTTTCTTGAGGATGAAGAAGAGGCAGCTTATCCCCAGGAGTTTGATCTTGTTTACATTAAATGAAGATTTTTAAAGTATTTTTAGGTATTCTTTCCACTAGGCAAATAAACATTGCCTAATGACATGATAAAACTTGATTAATCTTTTTAGCTCTGATAACAAAGAAGTAACCAATATAAAAAGGCTTTTTAAAATGAAAAATTCTATCAGATGAATAAGCTTGTAAGAGCATATCAGTCGGTCCCATATATCGCACTGTACATTCCTATCATTGCAGTTTTTTGTCAAAGCTCTCTGCAGCTACACGACTTTAGTCACATGAGGGAAGGAGCTCCATGGCAACACTGAAGGGAGGGGCGTGATAAACTTGGTCTGGACTTCATGCCTTGCTCACATTGCCGCGGTCCAGCTCCGGCTGTTTTGTAGGAGTGGTTTTCTTGCGGTGAACAGCTCACAGTTGGACTGGAGCTCTGTGGTAGTGTTGTGGTCACTGGCTTTGATCACGCACTCACGAGACCAGGTACTCACGCGATAAATAATCATTCATATAGAGAGGCTGGCGGTGGGCAGTCTGAGCTCCTCTTGTACTTTTAATTCTATGAAAAGGCCACGGTCACTGCACCACGTGCCATGTGCACCTCCACCTGTGGTACCACGGCGGCTGTCTCACCCCAGGTGTACACTGACTCCAGTGTGAGTGCATCCCAGGCCCCGGGATAGAGCCTAAAATCAGTGCACCCTGTTGCGCCGCACAGAATCTACAAGAACTCTAACTTTGCCGGACACCACACAGTCTTATGCGGTTCTTCAAGTGGACGAGTGATCCCGCACAAAGCCATGTGAATCCACAGGCAGTCCACAGGTACTACAGGAGGTCCCAGACCCACACTGGAGTCAGTTACACCCCGTGTTAATGACTATGAACTTCTGCTTATTTCATAACAGTAGCTCGCGGTAAACCCCCCTTACATCGCCCGGTCTCCCGTGCATGTAGCGAGTTGTTGTAAATTCTAAACAGAGCATAACTTTCTTCTCCCCTCACGGCATATAATTGGTTACTTTATTTACCTAATGTGCACACACCACTGGGTATCTGGGTATTTTTTAACTTGCTGGCCCACTTTAACCCTGGATTCTTTAAGTTCTTTAGATGTCATCATGTCATGTTCAGTGTTTTGGTTTTTTTTGCTCTGTTTCTATGTAAGAGAGAAAATATCAAAATAATGACCGTTAAATTGGTTCCAAAACATTAGAGACAAGTGGCGGAAATTGTGCATAATGAGATCGATGGCAGCAGAAGCAGGTGAGCTGGTCTAAACACTATGAGACCGTTTAAGCAGGTGACGTTTAATGGAACCATACAGAGAAAATCTGATAACATGGTAAGTTTTGAAGTGATTGGACAATTTATTATTTATTTTTTAGATAATTTGACCCTTAGTTTTGGAGCACAATTGTGACTAATTTAGTCAGTAATGGAGCTCAACAGTGACCGCCCACCACTCGGATCCGGAAGTACATTTACCATTCATCTACTCCAAGCCTTGGTGGCCCTAACAAGATTTATAATAAAAATATAAACTTTACACTAACTTTATAAAAACTACACCTTATTTTGCCTTAAGAAAGCATTAACAAAGACATCATTCTTGATGAACATGTAGTTTATTATGCACGGTTCAGGATTAGTAACTACTTATTTATGGTCAGGGCTGGGTTTAGGATTTAGGGTTAGAGTATTAGTTAAATAGTTACCAAGCCTGAATCATTCTTAAGAAACTTTTTGTTAATTAATGAATTAAGTCTTTGTTCATGCATTATTAAGGCAAGAATAAGTGTACTTATTATAAAGTGTTACCTTTTTTGTAGCCCACCACCAAAACCCCCAAAATTAGAGGGGGATCAGCAAGACAGCAAGATTTTAAAATGATAAATGTTCATATGTAAAGGAGGGTTTGGGCATCATCCCCCAAGAAAATGTGAATGTATGATGTGTCATTGATGATGTAATACTTTAACACGTTATTGGAACAGGCTACAGTAAATATTTTATGCTGATCATTATTCTTCCAGGTCTTATGCTGCATTTAAAGATGAACTCATTTTTCAAAGTGGCGGATGCTCACATTTTGAGGGTACATTTTATCCAGTGTTTGAGTTGGACTGCGGCTCCGCCAGACTCTCTCTCTGGTGATGGATGTATCAATATTAAATATCAATATATTGATATTGATGGTGGTATTGAAAAGTATAATTTTTTTTTTTTTTTTTTTAAACATACATTTTATAAAATTTTTGTAATGTTTTAAAATACATTGTTTCTATTTTATGCTTTTTGGACATAATATATTTAATTTCCATATTAGTCAAAGCTGGGGTGAAGAGAACATTTTGCCAGGCTAAAAGTGTTAAGCAGTGGAGTTTCAATACATTTTTAATACTAAACGAATTGGTATCAGCGTTGGATCGATATTGTGATACTTGTCATAGTTATACTTGTGTGACAGTATGGGTTGGTGACCAGAAGGTGGCGCCACCCCTACTATAAAAGTTCCCCAGACCACTTGCTCTTTCCAATAGAACTATAATAAAACCTGGAAGATGAATCCAAAATGGCCGCCCTGTTTATCCCTGTGGCCTGAGCTCACTGGCGCATGACCCCAAAAAAGTTTCTTACTTCTGCATTTACTTCCTGATACGGAGGCTGACATCTTTGTTTTACTTCCTGATACGGAGGCTGACATCTTTGTTTTACTTCCTGATACGGAGGCTGACATCTTTGTTTTACTTCCTGATACGGAGGCTGCCATCTTTACTTTAGGGCGCCACGTGACAACAATCCCCCACTTCATATAAAAACGGTAATTTCGGTGATTTTAGAAACGGTAGAAAAAAACATTTCCTTCTATTTTATTTAAATACCGATAATAATTCAGCACTGTCTGCAATTATAATGAGCAATTTTAGAAAAAGGCTGGTTCCAAGAGGCTGCAGTACCTCGCACGGCCACTAATCAATCTGGGACCACAGACAGAGGGGGCGTACCTTATCTAGTTCTTTTAATACATCCATGCTCTTTCCCTGTCTCCGATGCGCTTCCTGTTTCTTTCTGTTTGGGGGGCTGTGCCGACAGGTCGCACTCGGTCACGCCCCACGCCCCGTCTTCTGCTCGTCTTCTGCTCGTCAGGTGCAGATATTTTACCTCGGAGTTCATGATGATTTAGAACAGTAAATTCCCATGGGTCTTCTCTGTAGTGCCGCGGTGAGGCTAAGAGCTCCGCCCCGCCTTGCTGTCATAGCGCCCCATGTGTGTGGGCCGCGTGCAGTCCTGGGGTCCCTCGCTGCAGCCGGTGACTGGGCTGGTCCGTCGTAGAGAGATGGCTTCGTTGTGGACGCGCGGCTCTGGGGTTCAACGCTACAGCCACAAAACCCGATGTCTTGTCTTTATCCTTGCTTTTGCCTTTCTGTTTTCTTTCTTTTTCCAATATGTGGATGTCGGCTGAAAGAACTGTGTAAAATGAAACTTGTTAACGTGTAAAATGAACCAACCAACTGTGGTTCTCGAAAGGTGAACTGAAGAATGAGAGACATGACATGAGACCATTCCTGTAAGTAAAGAAATGTTAAGTTATGAAAATGGAACATCATCCCTCGCTCCATCTGTATACCTGTATGCCTTAAAACTTGTTCATATGTTCATAAATATTCTCAAGGGGAAATTACTGGGGTGGTGTTGTCGTTGGCGTAATTTCATTTAGTATAATTTTTACGTTTTATGAGTTACATGAGGATAAGTTACATGAGGATGAAACATAATTAGCTGAAATTAAGTACAAAACCGCTTAGTAGCCCTTCTGCACCATGTGACCTTACAATGTGGAACTGACCATTTTGAGCTCTGGAATGGAGTCAGACTGAACACACAGGATTACTCAAACATGGATGAGTGAAACAAAACACAATTCCAGGTGAAAATAAAGACATTACGGCTACGAAAGTGTAAAAATACATTGATCTCTAAGGCAAGTTGAGATTATTATTTGTAGATCATAAATTATTCACTTGTGCATAAGGCAAGCGGTAAACTCTAATCAGCTTTTCTCATGTCGTGGGCGAGGACATTACCTCCAGATTTATTGTTCTTGGAGGAAAATAATGAACGGTTTAATTGCAATATTGCTTTCATTTGTTAGGTCTGTGTGAAGGAACGGACTGTTCTTTTGGGTTTCGCCGTGAACACAGACGGGGGGTGGCAGTAAATATATCAAAGTGTGTCCAATATAAAGCTTTCTTTCCTAGTTTCCTCAACTCCCACCTGAACAAGCTCGCTAAAGTCGTTCGTATTGCAAATCTAAGGCAGCAGATCGGCGTGAGCTGGGACTGATCGTGGTGGGAAGCTGCATCGGGACTTGAATTGATAAGAAAGCCATTTGTGTTGTTTTAAAGTTCTGTTTAAAGGACAAATATTATGCATTGTTTGTATATTTATTAACCTTTAAACATGATCTTCAGTATCTTTAGTTTGGCATCTCATGTTTTACAACTAAAGACAAAAATAACATCTGTGTCTCTGCTGTTTCCCATGGCACTAATTGAACTTTGGCACCATCTGCTGGCTGCATAGAGAATTACACACGTTAAAAATAAAAAATAAAACTGGGAAGTTCTGTTAGATAACCATAGGCTTTAAAACAGAGTAGTCAGAGGTTCCGTCAAACCCGGCGGAGGTTCCGTCAAACCCGGTCCTCAAAGTGCAGGTAGGAGCGGCGTGTGAATTGGCGAAGTCGATGTCAGAGACCGTAGTATTTTCTGGTCCCCTCCCCACTCGGGTCAATGCTGACTGCTGGTTGTCTAGTTGGTGCCCTCAAAACAACGTAGTCTTTGTTGACAATTGGAGTGCGTTTTGGGGAAAGCCCGGGCTCATGCGCCAGGTCGGCATCCATCCTACTTTGGAGAGCACATCCCTTTTAGTTCGCAATTTGACTGATAGACTTAGTCGCCTAAAGTGATGATCCAGAGATGAGCCCCGGGTCAGAGCAGCAGTGTGAGACGCTCCTCTGACGCTCTCGCCCGCACTCACTGTCACAGATCAAGTGTTTAAACAGAGACTGTGGCTGTGTCCGAATGTCCACGCTCATTCCCTCACCCCTCACTCACTACACAGTCCTGCGCTCTTGAGCAGACTAAACAGTGCACTCAACCCTGGAGCGGTTCGGACACAGCTCACCACTTTTTCCTCACCGCGGGTCATGTGACTC
Organism: Rhinogobius similis; assembly: GCA_019453435.1. Taxonomy (NCBI): domain Eukaryota; kingdom Metazoa; phylum Chordata; class Actinopteri; order Gobiiformes; family Gobiidae; genus Rhinogobius; species Rhinogobius similis. The sequence continues at coordinate 32,038,834 of CM033632.1, forward strand.
TGGCGTCTGGGAGAATAAAAGAGAGAAGAAAAGAAAAAAAAAATCTGTAATGAATATGGATCAAATCATTAAACAAGTTTTATTCATCATGGATCGCACGTGAAACATCAAACAGACTGGATTATTCAGCTTTTTGCCGGAGATCTTTTCACAGCTGAAGCTAAGGTAAGCGGCCAACGCTAGCAACGCTGCTCCTAACGGTTTGTTTGAAGTGTTTTGTTCATAATCTCAGCTCAACAGTTCGTTTAAACAGCTTCTCTATCGGCTTTCATTCAGTCTGTTGTGACCTGTCACTGTCCGCTGTAGTTTTTCTGACTCTTGCAGTGCATTGTTGATTAACACTGGCCGGTCTAATGACCAGCGCTGGACACTATTTTTTAAGATGCATTGTGTGAAATTTTGAGTGCACAACTTTTTCACCTGCTGGACATTCGGACGGCACTAAAAATGGCGTGACCACTATACAGTGCCCTATAGAGGTAACAGTGTGGACAGTCACAGCCTGTGAGTGTCCCTTGTGTGAATAACACCAGAAAGTCAGATCCCAAAACTGTTAATTCAGACATCAGACCAAATAACTTGATAAAAATAATACCTACTCATGATACAAAGAAACTAATAAATAAGCATGTAAAGTGTGGACTGCTAAACAATTTCCTCCGAATCTCTTTTAGTTAATGAGTTAATTAAATATAACATCTAACTGATGTTATACTGAAACTTGGCTTCGACAAGATGATTATGTCAGACTAAACGAGTCCACCCCCCGAGTCATGTTTCCTAAAAGTAATAATGTGTCTCGCTGATTTGAAAGCCTTATTCTATCAATCACCTGCACAAACTAGAGAAACCAAAAGGCTGTTTTATTCATAATAATCCACCTCCATGAGATGCCGAAGTTAAGGTACTCAATAACATATCTACATGACAGATTAGACAACACATTTCACTAAAACGTAGTGCTCATGATTGTGTTTAAGATTTTATGAAACATTTTGCCTGTTTGTCCTCATTTTGACAGTTTTCATAATGTTTATAATGTCACTTCCTGGTTGGACATGAGCACAAATATGACATAGTTGGAGGTAATTCTACAGCTGTTACCTAGCAACCATTTTGAAAACAAGGGCCAAAATCCATATAAATTACAAAATAGTAATGATCTGACAAATAATTATACCTAATGACAACTTTATTTTGTTGAACGACTGTTAAAACTGTCAAAGAATTGTGTCCGTTTTGCGTAAATTGTCTCCGTATTTACAATGGTACGTCACTTTTTGATGACGTCACAGAGGGATTCCATTATTTTAAACTTTTATTTTTCAATATTTCTTTACAAACTACAACTTCACAGATGTAAAATTATAATTGCCACAAGTGCCCTCCCACCAAAGTAAGTCATGATTAGAACATTTTGAGAACTTGTTATATAGACTTTAAAAAATATCACAAAAATAAACATATTTTTCCTTTAAAATATATCCCGAAAGTGGCAGCTAACTCGATATTAATAGCACTCAATTATCTTTGTTTTTTAGGCTCTTGTCCAATTCCACTTTGAGAGATGGACATCGTTTGCATTAATATGAGAGAAATGGGCCGTGGGTGTGAGAGCGTGTTGACGTGCGTTAAACCAATAGCCCCTTTGGCCTCCTGAAGCGCAGCCTGACAGAGACGCATCGAGCTGGACTTTGCTAAATGACCCGCTGACATTTGAAGAGCGCCTCCAACGTTCTTGTCCTCATACCAGAGCAAGCAGAAAATGAGATGTGGTAATTACACCGCGGCCTGTTAGTCAAAATGTTTGACATTCTGTGTTTACGAGCGTCTTAAAGAAAACTAGATGAGTTGATTATGGTTCTTTGTGTTCTCTGTGAGCATAAAACAAATTATAAATATACTTTTTATTTTTATAAATCGACCAAAGTTCATTGACACTGGTTGGCCACCTTTAAAACAAATTGTGTGTTCGTAGTAATACATAAAATCCCCAGTAGATGGTAAATGGTTTCATATAGCGCTTTTCCACCTTCGAGGCACTCAAAGCGCTTTACATCAAGGAACCACTCACCCACTGGGGGCAAGGCGGGTTAAGTGTCTTGCCCAAGGACACAACGGCAGTATTCATCTGCGGGAGCAATTGCACCGCCAACCTGTGGGTCAGTGGCTCAACCAATGATGTTAATGTCGGGAGCGGGATTCGAACCGCTGACCTTCGGATCAGAAGACAATCTCTCTGCCAAATGAGCTACTGCCTCCCTCGATGGGAGATGGCAGTATTTTGAGGCTTCATTTTGGCGAAGCTTTGGGCCTTGACTAGTTGTGAGGCCTCGTTGGTTCATGAGGCTTCACTTTCCCCATCACCACCGGAGAGAGTACAAGAGGCCCGGGTTTGGCACCAAAAATGTTCTGATCACAGGTGTAGCGTCAGCCAAATCTGTTCCCAAAGCACGTTGCAGACCTTCAGTTTTTCTTCTAGTCCACTGTCGAACAAGCTTTTGGTGAAGAAGCCGTCCTCACTAAAATGTCGTAAACAAACAGAGCATACTTTCCTTGATGGTGGGCTGTCAAAAACAAACCGTAGCCACTTGTACCACGCTGTGTCATCCCTGGGAAGCATGAAAAGAGGTGTTCGTCCTGGTCACCCAAATATGCACTTTCTGTCCTGGTACATTTTCAAAAAGAAGCCGAAAACGGATGTGTCTCTAGCATAAATACCATCTTCAAAACGTTTTGACTTTTCACCAAAAGTCTAAAGTCACATCTTGCATTGTTGGATCTTAACAAGGTTCCAAGTAGAGCTTCAAAATGCAACAAGAAATGGTGGTGAGACAAAAAAAAAAAAAGTTTGAGTAAACATTTTATTGAAAACAACAATTAAACTGAAATAGGTTGTTATGCAGCTGATATAAGTTTAGGACCTCGTGCCTATAAAAGCCCAAATCTTTGCAAAAATGAGGGTTCAGTGTCATTTTCTGTCAGGTATTCTTCACCTGTCATGACATTCTGATGGCAGAGGCAAAAAAAGGGGAAACACTTTATAATAACTACGCTTATTCCTGCCTTAGTAAAACATGAATAAAGACTTAATTCATTGTGAACAAAGAATTTATTAAGAATAATTCAGGCTAACTAATCCTGAATCATGCTTAATAAACTATTTGTTCAATATGAAATAAGTCTTTGTTCATGCTTTGTTAAGGCAAAATAAGGTGTAGTTACTATAAAGTGGTACAAAAAAACGTTCTCTTTTTTGAACATGGTCATGTTGTTGAGCTGCATAAGCAGGGCCTCTCTCCATCACTGCTGAGGCGGGACGCAGTGAGACAGTCATTTGGAATTTCTTTGCCACGGTTTGTAAAGAAGATTCAAATAGTTTTCGATCAGTACACAGGAGAGATCCCAGATTACTCAAACATGCACGAATTACATTTAAAACCACTCCAGGCAGGTTTTTGATGAGGGAGTAACATCATAACATGGTAGAAAGCTCCAAAAAGGCAATAATACCCAAATTCACAATCAATCAAGCTAAATGTGAACTATGTTAAGTTTCTGCTCGTCAGGGTTATTGCTTTGGCACAAGTTAGCAGTCAGATCTGTGGGAAGGCGAACTGGTCACAGTAAGAATGCACCAATATACATTTTGACACCGTATTTTCAGTTATATTAAAACAAATATGTTCGTGCTTTCATGTAGTAAGTCAAACTCAGTGAAATAAAAACCTCACAGCAACAAAACTGAGTCAAAATCTAGGACTCATTTAGACTGAAAGGGAAAATGGTGAATAAAAATATGCCTTTTCATCATATTCACTTGAAAAACAAACAATTTCCGTCAGATGGAGAACCTTGGTGTTAGAGTTTTGCAGTTGCTTTGGCACCAGTGTCTAAATTTTGGCAAAACTCGGCTCCGGGAGTAAACACTCAGCTCTTATTGGCACAACTTTAAATCAATTTTCAAGCCTTATCTCTCATAACAAAGCAAACTAGCACTGCAGTATCTAAAACAAAACGGTCAAGTCTTGCTACACAGATTTCAATTGTTAATACTCCCTTCACAAGTTCAACAGAGCACACAGGAGTCACAACTGAAGAAGACATTTTAGTGTCACGACTTTGAGTGAGTGGAGAGTACTCATTCTGCTAAATACATTCAGTAAGTGGGAAAGCGAAAACACACACCCAAATTAACATTTTGATTTTGTGCGTGTTTTCATTTTAGATGCATGTTTTTGATTTGAATGCATGTTTTTTATTTGGGTGCATGTTTTTGATTTGGGTGCATGTTTTTATTTTTGATGGATGTTTTTGATTTGGATGCATGTTTTTTATTTGGGTGCATGTTTTTATTTTTGATGGATGTTTTTGATTTGGATGCATGTTTTTTATTTGGGTGCATGTTTTTGATTTGGGTGCGTGATTTTATTTTGGATGGGTGTTTTTGATTTGGGTGCGTGTTTTTTATTTGGGTGCATGTTTTTTATTTTGATGCGTGTTTTTGATTAGGGTGCGTGTTTTTGATTTGGGCGCATGTTTTTTATTTTGATGCGTGTTTTTGATTTGGGTGCGTGTTTTTGATTTGGGTGCATGTTTTTATTTTTGATGGGTGTTTTTGATTTGGATGCATGTTTTTGATTTGGGTGCATGTTTTTATTTTTGATGGGTGTTTTTGATTTGGATGCATGTTTTTTATTTGGGTGCATGTTTTTATTTTGGGTGCATGTTTTTTATTTTGATGCGTGTTTTTGATTTGGGTGCGTGTTTTTGATTTGGATGCATGTTTTTGATTTGGGTGCGTGATTTTATTTTGGATGGGTGTTTTTGATTTGGGTGCGTGTTTTTGATTTGGGTGCATGTTTTTATTTTTGATGGGTGTTTTTGATTTGGATGCATGTTTTTGATTTGGGTGCATGTTTTTATTTTTGATGGGTGTTTTTGATTTGGATGCATGTTTTTTATTTGGGTGCATGTTTTTATTTTGGGTGCATGTTTTTTATTTTGATGCGTGTTTTTGATTTGGGTGCGTGTTTTTGATTTGGATGCATGTTTTTGATTTGGGTGCGTGATTTTATTTTGGATGGGTGTTTTTGATTTGGGTGCGTGTTTTTGATTTGGGTGCGTGTTTTTGATTTGGGTGCATGTTTTTATTTTTGATGGGTGTTTTTGATTTGGATGCATGTTTTTGATTTGGATGCATGTTTTTTATTTGGGTGCATGTTTTTATTTTTGATGGGTGTTTTTGATTTGGATGCATGTTTTTTATTTTGTTGCATGTTTTTATTTTGGGTGCATGTTTTTTATTTTGATGCGTGTTTTTGATTTGGGTGCGTGTTTTTGATTTGGATGCATGTTTTTGATTTGGGTGCGTGATTTTATTTTGGATGGGTGTTTTTGATTTGGGTGCGTGTTTTTTATTTGGGTGCATGTTTTTTATTTTGATGCGTGTTTTTGATTTGGGTGCGTGTTTTTGATTTGGATGCATGTTTTTTATTTTTGATGGGTGTTTTTAATTTGGATGCATGTTTTTATTTTGGGTGCATGTTTTTTATTTTGATGCGTGTTTTTTATTTGGGTGCATGTTTTTATTTTGGGTGCATGTTTTTTATTTTGATGCGTGTTTTTGATTTGGGTGCGTGTTTTTAATTTGGGTGCATGTTTTTATTTTTGATGGGTGTTTTTGATTTAGATGCATGTTTTTGATTTGGGTGCATGTTTTTAGTTTGGGCGCATGTTTTTTATTTGGATGCGTGTTTTTGATTTGGATGCGTGTTTTTGATTTGGGTGCGTGTTTTCCTTTTGGATGCGTGTGTTTGATTTGGGTGCGTGTTTTTGATTTGGGTGCATGTTTTTATTTTTGATGGGTGTTTTTGATTTGGATGCATGTTTTTGATTTGGGTGCATGTTTTTATTTTTGATGGGTGTTTTTGATTTGGATGCATGTTTTTTATTTGGGTGCATGTTTTTATTTTTGATGGGTGTTTTTTATTTGATGTGTTTTGATTTGAGTGCTGTGTTTGATTTGGATGCATGTTTTGGATTTGGGTACAAGTGATTTTATTTTGATGCGTGTTTTTGATTTGGGTGCGTGTTTTTGATTTGGATGCATGTTTTGGATTTTGATGCGTGATTTTATTTTGGATGGGTGTTTTTGATTTGGGTGCGTGTTTTTTATTTGGGTGCATGTTTTTTATTTTGATGCGTGTTTTTGATTTGGGTGCGTGTTTTTGATTTGGATGCATGTTTTTTATTTTTGATGGGTGTTTTTAATTTGGATGCATGTTTTTATTTTGGGTGCATGTTTTTTATTTTGATGCGTGTTTTTTATTTGGGTGCGTGTTTTTATTTTGGGTGCATGTTTTTTATTTTGATGCGTGTTTTTGATTTGGGTGCGTGTTTTTATTTTGGGCGCATGTTTTTTATTTGGATGCGTGTTTTTGATTTGGATGCGTGTTTTTGATTTGGATGCGTGTTTTTGATTTGGGTGCGTGTTTTCCTTTTGGATGCATGTGTTTGATTTGGATGCGTGTTTTCATTTTGAGTGCATGTTTTTGGTTTGGATACATGTTTCTGATTTTGTGCATGTTTTTGATTTGGGTGCGTGTTTTTATTTTTGGAGCGTGTTTTCCTTTTGGATACATGTTTTTGATTAGGATACATGTTTTTGATTTGGATACATGTTTTTGATTTGGATACATGTTTTTGATTTGGATACATGTTTTTGATTTGGGTGCATACTTTCCATTTGTGTGCGTGTTTTCATTTAAACCAATATCTACTACAGTCTGCCCATGATTAGTGCGCTCTTATTTATTCATGTAATCTATGTAACTTTTAGACTATCGTTGTTTCGTCCCAGCCTCTCCTTTTCACCCGCCCTGTTCACTGGGGACTTCAGAGCGCCTCCTGCTGATTTTGATCGAAGTTCGTCAACAAATATTACAACGAAACTTAAAAAAAAATGTCCTGTGTACAGTGCATAGCAGCCTCAAGCACGTATCCCTATAATAAATCATTACGTGATCAATGTCTCGTGTCGTTTTAATTTATGAATCTGCCCTGCCCTAAAGTCATATTGGCTCCTTCTGTAATTCCCCTCTGCTGGTGATTGTGCTTAATCCAAAATACTGAAAACCACATTAGCTTGAAACTGAGTGGGAAGAAAACAAATGTATAAACTCCGACCCCACTGAAGATCACTTTGCATTGTTTGGTGCAGTGATTTAACAAGGTTAGTTCGGATCTGTTGTTTTTATCTGAAATCGCAGCAACAGGTTCCAGACACAACAAGCCCATTTGTTCTAATATTGTAAAAAATAATGTTTAAAGTCCTTCATAGACAGCACAGAGCATCAAACAGAGACACGGGGAGGTTTGAGCTCTCTGTTTCTAAAGACAATGTTATTATCCATGTTATCGAAGACGTTAAGCGTGAGAGTAACACGTAGCTACTTCATAAACTAATATGCACGTAAACAACTCAATAAATTACTTAATACGCAGGTAAAACTACTTAATATGTACATAAACTACTTAATATGCAAGAAAACTACCTAATGATTTAATATGAACAAAACTACTTATTTACACGCGTTATTTTGTGGCCGTGTTGTACCGTATTTATCAGAAACTGCGCGTAATGTCAGTGGCACAAATCTGATATGTAAATGAGTTTACTGCAGGTGCAGAGGAAGAGCAAATGTGCCTCTGCTGCTGCTCCTTTGGGAGACCAGACACATGTAGAGGTTGTGATGATGCACTGCAGCGCGCATGCGACTCCGCTCCGCTGCGCCACACACTGCGCAGAACTTACGCAGCCATAGAAATGAATGAAGCCCGTTCCACATCCCGCGTAAGCACTGCGCAGGTCTGCGCCTCAGCTCCGCCACTCCGCCGCTCTCCGTTAGAATTGCGGACGAAGTCTATTTTCTTCTGCGCCCGAGTCCGACCGGATCAAGCCACGCAGTTTAGATCGCACCAAACAGGAAAAAGAACACAAACTACATCTGGGTTTCCAAAACAAAAACGATTTACTCGGACCACATTTTGTCCAAATAATAACATGCATTCAACTTTTTGTCAACCAGTAGTCAAATATTGTTCAATACCACCCTAAAAATGTTAATGGTTGTAAATCTTTTACAGTTTTAGGCGTTGTCATTTTATTAATGCTCAATTCATTAGATAAGTCTTTGCAACATTGTATAGTTTTGTTTAATGTTTGATGTTTTTTTACGGCTTATATAATGGCAACATACCACTAAATTAACTATCGTACTGCAACATTTATTTTGACATCTCTACAACGCTGTCACATCCTGTCGCACCAAGCATCTGATGAAAAGTTATCAGTACTCCATCTTCGAGTAAACAAACATGGATGAGGAAAAGCTTATCATGGAAGTGGAAAACCACAAAATTATATATGATGCAAGTCATCCTTTTTATAAAGATACGGACAGAAAGGAGAGGACGTGGGAGGTTATTGCGGGTGTTGTGGGAGTGGACGGTAAGTAAACACGTGTGTTCAACCTTGTAATAAATATGTAAGAAAATGTCAATGTTGTTTCAGTAATGTAATCATAGATGCTACCTTCCCAAGTGTTATATTTGCTTCTTTTGGCCCATCTTTTTATTGCCTTTTATATTAATATGTCATGGACATTATTTTTGGTTTAATTACATACATACATTATTGTAAACCATTTCTTAAGTAAGTCAAGTACAACACTTTATATAATATAGCAACAGATGCAGGCCTTTATATTTTTAAAAATTCACTACATGATAGCAACTCATTAAAGTACTTTTTTGGAAAGATGTAATCTGATGCTCGCTCATTACAATCATTATCATCATTAAGAATTATTACAAACAAGACAAATTATGTTTGAAGACTTTATTTGAAAACACAAACATACAAGTGTCACACCATTCTATCCTGCCAAGCCACACTGCCCTCAGGAGAATTAAAATATACACAGAATGTTTCTCTGACATCCCGGGCTTCTGCAGAGGTACGCTGGCCTCGCTGTGGTCTGATGCGCCTCAGCCTCCTTCCATGTTGCTCAGCTTCTTCTAGCAACCTCACATTGTCTCTTGGATTGATGAGAAAGTTGTGCAGAATGCATGCTGCAACAACTACAGAGTCCACATTCTCAGGAAGTAGATTTATCCTCCTGTAAAGTACTCTCCATCGTGTGGTCAAAATGCCAAACGCACATTCTACTACCATCCTTGCTCTGGAGAGTCTGTAATTAAATACGCGTCTGTCTTGCGCAAGGTTTTTGCCAGGGTAGGGCCTCATCAAATATGTCTTAAGTGGAAATGCTGCATCTGCCACTATCACATGAGGGGCACCAAGCGCTGCAGCTCCAGGTAGAGGAGTGTCTGGTGGCACATGAAGTGTTCCATTTTCCATGCCAATCCCTAATGCGGAATTGGCATAAGTGCCCTCATCACTTGATCTGCCATAGTCCCCCACAGTTATGACACGAAACCTGTAGTCAGCGTCCACCAGTGCCATTGTGTGAACAATGGAGAATGTTTTAATGAAGTTGAAATACAGGCTCCCAGAATGTTTTTTTTTTTCAATGGCGACATGTTTGCCATCTAGGGCTCCCAAACAATTTGGAAAGTTCCACCTCTGCCTGAAGCCCTCTTCCACCTCTCTCCATGTGTCTTCTGTAGGCCGTGGGAGATCCATCTGCAACATGTTGTTCTCGATGGCTTTAGTAACCATGTAGACGGAGTTACCGACTGTTGTTGTAGCTGAAAGCCAGGCTCACAAAAGAGTCCCAAGTATCTGTTGAGACACAAAAAAAATCTTGTTAATAATTTATTTTATTTTTTCAGCGGATCAGTGCAAAACCAGATGGAGGGCTTTGCGGGACTCTTTTGTAAAGAGCCGCAAGCGCAGCACTCTGCCAAGCGGATCAGGAGGGGGAAGTCAGAAGGAGTGGAAATATGAAAAAATCATGAGTTTCCTCCTTCCATATATACAGCCAAGGAGGTGTTACTTTTACATAGTACATTGGATTCGAGTGTTAAAGAGTTCAAATTGTTAATTGCTAATTTTCAGTTTGTAATTTGTGCGCAGTTCCAGGAGCAACTTGGATGCAGCCCCAACAGTCGAGGAGGAGCACCTTCCAAACAGAATGCTGGCTACAGAGTCTTCCGAATCACAATGGGAAGAGGACACATTTTATCAGTATGAGTAGCTTGTTGTTCTTTTACATATGTAGTTATATTTTATAATGTTTTTCTATTTATACTTTTTTATATCACAAAATATTGTTATAAATCTGTGTTTTTTGTTTATTTTTTAGAAGTGTACTGCAATATACATATTTTTGGTTGGTTTATATTGTCATTTGGAAATTTAATATGGATATGTGTGAAGACAGTTTGCGTGTGCAATAAAAAGTATACATTTGTGAACTTACTTAAGGGCTACAGCAAGTCTTTGTTGTGGCTCAATGGCTGCCCTGTAGGTTGTACTTTGGCGTCTCAAGTCTGGACCAATAATGGAGAGAAGTTCATCCATTTTTTCTGGAGACATGCGAAAGTACTGATGGTGACGTTCACTGTCAAGCCTCAACTCTTGAACCAGATTATAGTAGTCTCCTTGTCTCTTCCTCTGTTGATTGATTGGGTGGACCCAGAAACGACTTCTTCTCCTTTGAGCCATCGCCATAAGTGTAGCAAAAGCAAAGGTTCTCCTCCTGTTAATCCGTTCTGAACATATGGAGAAAACATAATCTTATGAATACAACAAGCTAATATGAGTCTAATTTACAATGTCTTATTTAATGGCATTAAAAACAACTTTATCTGTAGGTATTCAGGACTTAGTACAGGAATATAAAGCTCTGTAATATTAAATTTAGACATCACACAGTAATTGCACACAAGTGTTCGAAATATAAACCATTTATGGCTCTTGTACTCACCCATTGCAAATAGAGAAATAGAAAATAGACGCTGTTGACTCGGTGAACAAAGCGACTGTAGTTGCACTGACGACGAACTTTCAGTGAATCTGCATTTGTTTTTGTTCCGTCACATTTTGAGCACTTTCTTATCGTGCGATCTCGCGGATCCCGCGCATGCTCACTTCAGCTCCTCGGGACTTCGCAGCCCTTCGCTGCGTGTGCGAGTGTGTTTTTATAGCCTTTCCAACGTCAAAACAACACTATTATTTTGTAGTAGATCTATTTATATATATATATATATATATATATATATATATATATATATATATATATAAATGAGCCAAACACAACAATTTGAGTTTTTAACGCCACATTGACACGTAAACTGCAATAGTCTGTTCTGTGCAAAAGTTGTGCAAAACACCTGCTTTTCAGACGTGCTTAATTGTCACGTAGTTTTGCCCCTCACCTACTTGATGAATCAAACGGCACCCGCAAAACATTAGCTTAGCGCTATATACAATCTAGCAAAGTTAGCGGTCAACAGACTTATGGTGCGGTTGAGTAGTAGCAGTGCTCGTGTTTAGAGGAAATGCTCAGAATGAGTCTGGTGATGATTTTAAGGACTTAAAACAGCAAAAGATTCTGCGATAAGTGACGTGTAGATATGTGAAAATACATCCCAGAACCAGGAAGTTCAGCAGAAAGTGTGTTTGACGCTCAGAGGGGGGAGGATTTTATTATGAACATTTCTCAAAACAGCGTGAGTGCAACTGAATGCTACTCCAGCTATGTTTTTGATGATGGAACATTGTTAGAACAGGGTTAAAATAGAGAAAAAGCTACTGTAGCAGAATGTGCCCTTTAAATTCAGACGGGACACTACGAGACAATCATCACACACACTGGACATACTGTATGTTTACCGTAAGATGTGTCTCTATACATTCAGACAGTCTTTACTCCACTGAGACCCTTCTCTTTGTTTGATTAATAACGTGTGACTCCCTTTACTGTTTGGTTTTGTGTGCATACAAATAGTTATTTTTCGCTGTTATGTTTGTATTTCTATGTTGAAATAGACTGTGTTTGGACTGAAGATCGAAGAAAAGAAAAGAAAAGAAAGCAAGCACAGATTTCCCCTGTTGTGTACATCAGTCTATCCCTCCCTCCTTTTATGGACAGTGCTTAGTATTGACTCATGACCAGAGGGACAGTGGGTTTGAGTGGGTCACAGCTGCTGACGTGTCAAACAGTGCTCTGGAAAAACACGAGGAAGACTGTCAAATAATGTTGCCTGCAAAAAGTGGAAGGGATTTGAACCATTTTGTAATGTAAGCAGACATGTAATGAGCTTTTATGCACGGTTTGATATTGTTTTCTCACCAAAACATCTCAAATAGTCTTTGCTGCTTGCTTTGTGCTGCGTCACTTCCTAAAAAATGAAGATCATATAGATATCCAGGTGCAACAGCTCATAATTGCCTTTGGCCCCCCAGCCTGAAGGGGCCCCCGTTAGGATGCCCCCAATCATCATAGACTGTGATGTAGCAAGTCCATCACGTGGGCCTGATGCTAAAATAAACGTTAAGTTTTAAAATGTTTATTGATTAATTGATTGGCGTAAAAGTGAGTTACCTGTAAAATAAAATAAATATGATTAAAGTGAAAGAACTAGGTGAAATATTTACATGATTGGAATTTGTACCTACTGTGTCTGCCACATAGAACTATAATAAAACCTGGAAGATGAATCCAAAATGGCGCCCTGTCCCTATGGAGTGAGCTCATTGGCGGCGCATGACCCCAAAAAAATTTCTTACTTCCGCATTTACTTCCTGATACGGAGGCTGACATCTTTGCTTTACTTCCTGATACGGAGGCTGACATCTTTGCTTTACTTCCTGATACGGAGGCTGACATCTTTGCTTTACTTCCTGATACGGAGGCTGCCATCTTTGCTTTAGGGCGCCACGTGACGACAATCCCCCATGATGCTTTGAGCGACGTGAACCACCACGCAGCTGCAAGTTTTTGTGTTAGCGTTAGCTTGTGTGATTGTAATTGTGTTCTTCATGTTAGACACACGTGAAGCGTCTGAAATGAAATAAAATACAACTTACAGGTATCGGTAGTCGAGCCTTTTCCACGAGCTTCTGTTTGTATCGTCCGACGCTCGTTCACGTGACTCGCACATGTTTGCGGTGACGTCACTTCATATAAAAACGGTAATTTCTGTGATTTTAGAAACGGTAGAAAAGAACATTTCCTTCTATTTTATTTAAATGCCGATAATAATTCAGTCCTGTCTACAATTATAATGATCAATTATAGAAAAAGGCTGGGCCCAAGAGGCTGCAGTACCTCACTCGGCCACTAATCAATCTGGGACCACAGACAGAGGGGGCGTAGCTTATCCAGTTCATTTAATACATCCATGGTCTGCTATCTTAGGTGTGTTCCAGCCAAAAAAAGAGTCCCCGGGCCGCCGGAGCAGCTTAAGAAGGTTCCGGGGCAGACCATGGGGTGGAGAGGAGTAGGGGTGTCCAAAGGTTTAAACTGGATAATATAGACTAGGGTAAACTAAAACACTGCTAATTTATAAAGAACTATATTTTTGTATCAATGTTTTTGTTTGAGTAATGATTAAGCACTGTTTTGTCTACGTGTAATTTTTAAAATGTTATTCTTGTTTTGGGTTTTTACCCGGGATTAAATGTGTTTGCCCAATTGGCTTTAAAAATTGAATGGTGAGCTCGTCCCTGTGACAATTTGCTTTTTTGTGAAATCGTGGTATCGTGATTGACTGTTTGTCTCTTTAATGCAGCTGTCCGTTCAAACACACTTTTTCTCCTGTTGTTTAGCCTCTGAAGCCTCTGAGCAGATGACTTTATTTACCTCTTAAAGACCAGGGTTGCACAATTAAACCAAATCAACAAAATATCTTGCTTTGATTTGAAAAGAAACTGCTGACACTGTAGTTTGACTTTGTACAAACATGTTCTGAAACGAGCGACAAAAGCGCGACAAAAAAACGATTAAAAAATGTGTCCAAAAGCGACAAAAACGTGCCTGCAAACAACAAACGCAACACAGTGCACTAAAACGTGACTAAAAATGACAAAGACGTAGCGACAAAGACGTGTTTGAATATGACAAATACAACTAAACGTGACAAAAACGCGACTAAAAGGGACAAATTTGTTTTAAAATTTGAATTCAAACTGAATCCTATTATTAAAACATAAATTGCAAATCTAATCCCAATCGCACTGGTCAGAAAAATCACAATTCAATATTTTTCTTAAATGGTGCAGCTCTATTAAAGGCAATAGAAAAATACAAAGTGAACATGAATTGCGATAAAATCCAAATCATGATCTGGCCCCAAGAAAATCGTGTCGTGTTGCCCAGCCCTACTTGAGGCCCTATGAAAGGTCTCTGGTTTCAGTCCCTGGGAGGCACGCTGCTGCTGCTGCTGCTGCTGCTGCTGCTGCGGCTGCTGCTGCGGCTGCTGCTGCTGCTGCTGCTGCTGCTGCTGCTGCTGCTGCTGCTGCTGCTGCTGCTGCTGCTGCTGCTGCTGCTGCTGCTGCTGCTGCGGCTGCTGCGGCTGCTGCGGCGGCTGCTGCTGCTGCTGCTGCTGCTGCTGCTGCTGCTGCTGCTGCTGCTGCTGCTGCTGCTGCTGCTGCTGCTGCTGGCATAAGACCTTTTTTTTGTTGTAAATATGTAAACAAAAAACACTCGACTCAGCTCTGCTCTGTCCTCGTCATTGTCGCTAAGGTTGCTATCCAGGTGTTACATTGATGCTCTAAAAAGTTCTTACAGCATCACAATAAAGTGGTGCAAGTGAACTTTTAAACAAGGAAAAGAACAGCAAAATAGTCTGGAAATACTAATAATTAAGCTAAATAGTAAAAGCTGAACATGTGTTAAAAAGCATCTGCAAAGTATATATATATAAAAAAAAAATTAAGGTCAACAATTGTAAACTTCTCCTGTGGTTTACTCACATAAATGTAAGAAAGAAATGCATTACAAGTTTTTCATCAATTAATGTTTTCATGTAGAAATAAAGCATTTTATGTATAAAAACAGCCAAAATTACACATATTTGAGACATAAATCGGTTTAAATTTCTTGGTTCCTTTTTTTACAAATATTAGTTATAGAACATATTTACAAAGGGGATTTTGGATTTCTTATTTAGACTGAAAATTGTCGAAAGAATTCAAATTATGCCACATTTTTTCAGATTAAAACTTTAATAAATCAGGCTTAGAATTACATATCAGACAAATCCTTCTGTACATTTCGTCAAACTCTAGTTAAGTACAAGATTGTAAAGTTTGGTGTGAGTAGGAGCTGTTGATCTTTATGTCTCGAGGGAGAAAAATGCATTTTAAGAAAACGGCATTTGAAGTTACAATGTCCCAGAGAAATCTATGGATGAAGTGGATTAAATGAAATAATAAAACCTTTTTTGGAGCAGATTGGACAAGTTTGTGTTTTCCTGTTGTTAGAGCAAATTGATCAAAATATAAAAAATAAATAAATAAATGTATAAAAATGAATGAACCTGTCAGGCCTTCACATGTAAAAAAACAACAAAACATAAGCTTCCTTCAAGAACATTTCAAGAGACACAACAGAAAAGTTATAGACGAGGGGCCTGTACTTAACTTTTCCTCGGGCCCCCAAATTCCGAGGTCCGCCCCTGATCTCCACAATATCTGATCTGTAAGTTGTCCGGCTGGTGTCATCTGCTTGGTTCCATGATTGAGTTCAATGAATATTATACTGTGGAACATTCCGATTACGCAACAGCCTTTCCACGGAGACGAGCAGGTGGCAGATTTTCCACCAGAAAAGTCACAGCGCACAGTCACAGATCAATCAGAATCAGAATGACTTTTATTCATGCCCGGGGGGAATTCTTTTTGTTTCAGGTGTGCTGCCAATCAGGAGAAGAATTTAAAGTTACACAAGTAAAAATGGAATAAATTCATGTTCAACTGAACTTATAAAAACCCTCACAAGTTACGTGATGTTTATTCAAGTTACAAAGAGGATTTTACAGCCCGGAGTGTCACAGTCCACAGTCACAGCTCCTCCCCCACAACGTGTCCGGACCTCAAGACAAAGGTGAGACCAAGTGCTGGTTTAGTGAAGTCGTGTTTGCACTGGACCTGCTCCCTCAGGCCGGTTCACTTGGGACCAGAATCTTCCGTTATTGGTGGACCGTGTTTCCTGCAGAGGTCCAGCTCCCAGGGGCCCGTTACATGAGCAGTTGATCACTAATGTCTTACCTGAATTACACTTTTTCTTCGTGCAACCGATCTCCCTGATTTATGAAAATACGTTTAGTAACGACACGTTTTTGGCGCTGTAGGACGTGGATGAAGCTTGTGTAAACAGGACACAGCTTTTTTCGCCAGCGTTTCCTGCACCTCTACGTCACTTTTTCAGATTTCTCTCTATGAATTGCGTTAGGTTTAGATAGTGTGCCATATGCACTGAAAATATATTACTTGGGGTCTAAATGCCGTGCGTCGTAAACAGGAAACAGCTGATGCTAACGTGTGCTAGCTTTGTTTTGCTACTACAAGTCCAAGTCAAGTCCAAGTCTCTGCTTTGAGTTTCTAGGTCGTATTTTTGGAAATGTATGTTTTTTTGTAAATTGTCATACATTTATTTATTTATTTTTTGAGGAGGAGGAGCAGCAAGTGATCTCAGAGCTCCAAGTCAAGTCCCACGTCCTTCAGGTCCAAGTTGAGCCCCAGGTCTTAGTCCATTTTATTATAAGTCAAGCCTCAAGTCATCAAAATAGTGACTCAATTCTGACTCGAGTCCAAGTCACGACTTGCAGCTCCACACTTCTGCTTCTAAACACACCTGAAGTTGGATTTATGTTTACAAGGTCCTCTCTCTGAGCCTCATTTCCTAGATATGTGACGTCAAAGGTAGAAATCCGGAGCATCTTATGCCGTTTTTAACCTGTTAAGACCCACCTCATTTTGGCAGTTTTTCTCGAAAAGTACATACCCAAATGAAAAAGCTTATTGCATGGCTAACTTACAGTCTATAGACTTGTATGATGTGTCATTTGAAAGCTAAGACCTTCTAGTTTCAGAAGCTGAGCATTAGATTTGTCTGAGTGAAACACAACCTGCCATCCACCTGTTCAAACACACCCCAAAAGTTGTTTTTTTGGTCTCGAAAAAAAAAAGAGAAAATAAAAATGTCTTCCTGAAGACATACTTCATGCTGTGCTATTGAAACTCCCCACAGCAGCTGTCCACCTTGTTGACAACAACTGTGTGAAATTTCAGACTTCTAGATACAACCATTCTGATGTTGAGCAGTTTTTTGTATGTGATAACCCTAATCCGAACAAGAGGTTCTTCTCTGTGCCAAATGTGCCAAACTGCTTTCCATGCACTTTGCTACTCTAATGACCCTGAAAAACCACATTTGGTCATTTTGGTGATTATAAATATATATTATAGATGATTTTTTTCATAAATTTCCTCAAATCAAAGGCAGGTCGTGCGTAAAGACGTTCCGCTGCGTAAATGATGCGTAAAATGGTGTCTTCGCCTCTTTACGCATGGAAAAACCAGCTCCGGTACTCAATGAACCTGCAAGTCCCGCCCCTCATCTGAAAGCTCTGGTGATTGGCTAGAAGAATCTGTGATTGACTTACTGAATCACCAATGGCATTGCAGGCTGTGACGCCATTACGCACGCGGAGCGGACGCTCCTCGCGTGTCAAAATGGATGCGTTCGCTTTGTTCAAAGGGCTCTCCCTCTGGAAGTACTCGACGGAAAATTGCACGGAAAGGCTCGTTTTGAAGACAAGACTGAGAGGAAAACGAACATACCCAAGCCGAACCGCGGAAGCCGACGTTATCTTCACAAAGTGATGCGTAAAAGTTATGTTTTTATTGCTTTTGCGTTACTGTCAAATGAAGAAGATGCGTTTACGGGTGGATATCAACACATGGATTATATTATTTGAAAAAACAACTGGATATTCTTATTTTGTGGACTGTGATGGGCAGAAAGAGTGCACACACTTCTGGATTGGATTTTGTTTGTGTCTGGAGGAGCCAACGAAAGGTAAGAAATGAGAGATTAACAGTTTGGTTATGTTACAGTTTGATAGTTTACAAATTTTTTGGGAGGAGTTTTAGCGTGGATTGAACATTTTAGGCGTTTAGTGGTGACTCTAAGCTTTCAAATGACATATAACATGTCTGTATTGAAAACATTTGTTTTTAATGAATGACGCATGTATGTAAAAACTCCGAAAGTGTCCCTGATCAGGGACGGTGGGTTTTAACAGGTTTTAAGTCCATAAATCATAATTTCTTTCTAAAATCATGTTCATTACAACTGTGTGCTAATATTAGCATGTCAGGGCAAGCTAGCTTTTGTATATTTCCTTAGCCCTCATTCTATCTTCGGTACATTTTTTATTTTTTTGCTCCTAAACATCACTCAACTTTTTTTTTTAAATATGTTTTTTCCTGATATGAAAAAGTATATTTCTCTTTGTGCTTAGCTCAAACAAAGAGAGCACCAGGGTAATTCCCTCTGATGACTGTATCAACGGTTTTCAACACAAACATTACTTTAAATTCTAAACCATGAGATGCAAAAGTAAAGGTACACAAGAGCATGTTTAAAGGCCAATAACAATAGAATTAATGCAGACAAAGTGTCCTTTAAGTGAACAGCCCACATACACCACAAAACTAGCAAATATTTATTCAGATATTCTGCTTGAAGCTTAGAATAGATTTATGATTCTGTGGAGGCTGCAGATTTCCCACACTTGACACGGAACATTTATCTTGATCTAAACGCACTCAGCAAAGGCAAGCAGGTGCCAAACGCCGCTGTGAAAGTTTGGACTGGTTATCGTGAGGCTGTAAACGAACATAACGCTAATAAATCGCAGCGTAGCATCTGTCTGTTCATCCGTCATCTTAAGGCAGGAAACACAAGCCAACGGAATGACAAACAAACCAGCCACAGGTGACGAAATACAAGGCATTGTAAAAGATAAGAGTATGATTTATGGAATGGGAAATCTCACATGGAGGTGCGCGGCCCGAGGACCTGTTTTGGCACACCACTTGTTTTTATGCGGTCCTGTCATGGATATTTGGCGCACTGATGCATTTTCTGTATTAGAACTAGATTTTTAGAAAGATTATATGACGAAAGCTGCAGTGTTCTGGTCTGAAACTTTTATTTACTTATTGTTATAGCTATTTATTGCACTAAAAGAATTTAAGGACATGATTAGCTTCAAAACTCCTCGAATAATGTATAAAGCAAATAATAAACAACTACCTAAATATATTCAGAATATTCAGATTGAAAAGTGAAACATGATTTGTGGTTCTGAATTAATGTAACTGAATAAATGCCAGTCAGATTTGCTTAATGCCAAGAACATTCCAGGCAAAGCAACATGGTATTTCTCAAGATTTTGCATCCAGCTTTTTCTTTTTGTTGCCTGTCTATCTTCTACCTTTACCGCTCCACCAGTCACCAGATATGTCAAATCGTCAATGATCAGCTTGGGTCTTGGTCCACTGCCAATCCTTTGTCAGTAAAAACACGTGGTTTGGAGCAGAATACAGACTTTGGAGCAATACATTTGGCTTTTTTCTTTTTTCAGTAGCAGTCATGTCTTGTTTCAGTTAAGGATTTAATATAAAAAAGGATGTATAATAAGAGAACTCTATCAAGATGATGGGAAAAAGCTCTAAGCTCAACTATGCCAATCCATTTAATCAACAGTGAAACCGTAATAATGAGTTTGCAAAATTCTTTCGACTTTATCTTGTATAGAAATAGTGATTGTATTATATTGTTTTTTTTTTTACCGTATGCTCCACCTCCACCTCCAGTGTGCACAGATTCTCATTTCACAAATTGCATTACTTCTCCTTTCTGACAGAGAGAGGGAGAGCGGAGAGCAAGGGAGAGAGAGAGAGGGGGGGGGCAAAGAAGAGAGAGGAGATCAAGGGAGAGAGAGAGAGAGAGTGTGTGTGTGTGTGTGTGTGTGTGTGTGTGTGTGTGTGTGTGTGTGTGTGTGTGTGTGTGTGTGTGTGTGTGTGTGTGTGTGTGTGTGTGTGTGTGTGTGTGTGTGTGTGTGTGTGTGTGTGTGTGTGTGTGTGTGAGAGAGAGAGAGTGTGTGTGTATGTGAGGGAGGGGAGAGCGAGGGAGAGAGAACGAGAGGAGAAAAAGGGGGAGAGCGAAGGAGAGAGACAGAAGGATAAAGAGGAAGAGAGAGAGAGGGGAGAGAACAAGTGTGTCTGTGTGTGTGTATGTGAGGGAGAGAGAGGGCAGAGAGAGCAAGGAGACAGAAAGGGGGAGCGAGAGCGAGGGGGGGGGCAGAAAGAGTGAGAGGGAAAGAGAGGGGGAGAACAAGGGAGAGAGAGAGAGAAAAGAGTGTGTGTATGTGTGTGTGTGTGTGAGAGAGAGAGAGAGAGAGAACATGTGTGTGTATGTGAGGGAGAGAGAGGGAAGGGAGAGCGAGGAGAGAGAAAGGGGGAGCGAGGGAGGGAGACAGAAAGAGTGAGCGAGAAAGAGAGGGGGGGAGAACAAGAGAGAGAGCGTAAGGGAAAGTGAGAATGAGAGAGGGAAAGAGACAGAGAGGGATGAAGAGAGAGGGAGAGAAAGAAGGGGAGAGCAAGGGAAAGAGAGAGAGGAGGGGTGAGGGAAAGTGAGACAGGGGAAGAACAAGGCAAGAGAGAGATTGAGAGAGAGAGAAAGAGAGAGAAAGTTTGTGTATGTGTGACAGAGAGAAAGAGAGTGTAGAGAGAGAGCGTGGGAGGTAGAGAGAAGAAGGGGAGGGAAACAAGGGAAGGTAAAGAAGGAGAGGGGCAAAGAAAAAGAGAGAACAGCGAGAGAGGAGGGGAGAGAGGGAGGAGAGGAAGCTTTAGAGGGGGCGAATACAGTGAGGGGGGAGAGAGAGAGAAAGAGCAGCAAAAGAGAGAGAGGGGGAGAGAAAACAAAGGGATTATGGGAGAGAAAGAGAGGAAGAAAGTGGGGGAACAAGAGAAGGTGCAAGGAAAATATCAAAGGAGGGAGAAAGAGAGTGGGGGAGAGAGAGGGCAAGAGAGAGCGAGAGAGTTCCAGATTGGAGCCATAAATCTGCTCCGGTCAGTGCAGACTTTGCTTGTGGGTATTGCTCCTGCGACGTCACATATACGCACACAAAAGTACACAACATTTTTCATCTTTGTGCGGCTCATTAGCCCGAGGTCAAAACGCTGAGATGGTTCTGTTATTGGTTTATTCTAAGTGCAACTACAGTCGGATAAAGTCAATAAAAACCAAAACGGATACGTCTTACAAATATAGTTGATGAATCCATTTGTTTTGGACAGCATGATGAGCTATGGTGGCCCTGTTTGGACATACGGAACTTTAAATGTGACCGCAAGATCTATATATTTCATCAAAACAAAAACGGACACAAGATGGTGCCTAAAATGTTCTGACGTTAACAGTAACCTGGGAACGGTAGCTGGAAGTGAAGGTTCACTTTCATTTGCTTTGTGTTGATGGTTGGATGGTGGCGAGGAATTCACAGAGAATTCACAGAGAAACTCAGTGCGTGAGGTGGGGGACAGAAGGGTCCTGGCTAAACTCACGTCTATGCTGGACCATGAGTCCCACCCCCTGCAGGACGCTCTGTCTGCCCTGGAGAGCAGCTTCAGTGACAGACTGATTCACCCTCGCTGTGTGAAGGAGAGGTTTCGCAGGTCTTTCCTTCCTGCTGCTGTCAGACTTTACAATGAACACTGTTAGCCCTGAACATGTGTCATTCACCCGCTACAATCATGTGCAATATAATTTATCATACTATTAATACACTTTTACCTCACTATAGTCACTTACTGTATATAACAATACACTTAAGCCACTTTAGTTACCATTTTTACTGTAAATGAGAGTGTGCACTTTATACTTTATATTGTACTTTTTATGACCATGTTTATTTATCCTATTTTATTGCATGCGCCTATTTCTTTCATTCCTGTCCTAAACTGTGTGTTGCAACAGTGGAATTTCCCCATTGTGGGACAAATAAAGGATCTCTTATCTTATCTTATCTTATCTAATCGTGTTGGACGCAATTCACAAACTTTATCAGAGTTTCAGAGATTGTGGATTGTTGTTGTGCACTGGGAAGTACAAATGATCAAGGGCAGCAGAAAGACAAAGCGTTGTACTGGATTTACAAAGCTCCAGATTGACAGGAAAAGTGACTAACCCAACGACAGTAAACAGACTGTAAAGAGTCTGACACTGCAGGAGATAGAGGGACAGCTGCAGGACACAGAGGAGGGACAGCTGCAGGACACAGAGGAGGGACAGCTGCAGGACACAGAGGAGGGACAGCTGCAGGACACAGAGGAGGGACAGTGTGACGCTGCAGGACACAGAGGAGGGACAGTGTGATGCTGCAGGACACAGAGGAGGGACAGCTGCAGGACACAGTGGAGGGACAGCTGCAGGACACAGAGGAGGGACAGCTGCAGGACACAGAGGAGGGACAGCTGCAGGACACAGAGGAGGGACAGCTGCAGGACACAGAGGAGGGACAGTGTGACGCTGCAGGACACAGAGGAGGGACAGTGTGATGCTGCAGGACACAGAGGAGGGACACTGTGATGCTGCAGGACACAGAGGAGGGACATTGTGACACTGCAGGACACAGAGGAGGGACAGCTGCAGGACACAGAGGAGGGACAGTGTGACACTGCAGGACACAGAGGAGGGACAGCTGCAGGACACAGAGGAGGGACAGTGTGACACTGCAGGACACAGAGGAGGGACAGCTGCAGGACACAGAGGAGGGACACTGTGACACTGCAGGACACAGAGGAGGGACAGCTGCAGGACACAGAGGAGGGACAGTGTGATGCTACAGGACACAGAGGAGGGACACTGTGATGCTGCAGGACACAGAGGAGGGACATTGTGACACTGCAGGACACAGAGGAGGGACAGCTGCAGGACACAGAGGAGGGACAGTGTGATGCTGCAGGACACAGAGGAGGGACACTGTGATGCTGCAGGACACAGAGGAGGGACATTGTGACACTGCAGGACACAGAGGAGGGACAGCTGCAGGACACAGAGGAGGGACAGTGTGACACTGCAGGACACAGAGGAGGGACAGCTGCAGGACACAGAGGAGGGACACTGTGACACTGCAGGACACAGAGGAGGGACACTGTGACACTGCAGGACACAGAGGAGGGACACTGTGACACTGCAGGACACAGAGGAGGGACAGTGTGACACTGCAGGACACAGAGGAGGGACATTGTGACACTGCAGGACACAGAGGAGGGACAGCTGCAGGACACAGAGGAGGGACAGTGTGATGCTACAGGACACAGAGGAGGGACAGCTGCAGGACACAGAGGAGGGACATTGTGACACTGCAGGACACAGAGGAGGGACATTGTGACACTGCAGGACACAGAGGAGGGACAGCTGCAGGACACAGAGGAGGGACAGCTGCAGGACACAGAGGAGGGACAGTGTGACACTGCAGGACACAGAGGAGGGACATTGTGACACTGCAGGACACAGAGGAGGGACAGCTGCAGGACACAGAGGAGGGACAGCTGCAGGACACAGAGGAGGGACAGAGTGATGCTGCAGGACACAGAGGAGGGACAGAGTGATGCTGCAGGACACAGAGGAGGGACATTGTGACACTGCAGGACACAGAGGAGGGACAGCTGCAGGACACAGAGGAGAGACAGTGTGACACTGCAGGACACAGAGGAGGGACAGAGTGATGCTACAGGACACAGAGGAGGGACAGCTGCAGGACACAGAGGAGGGACAGTGTGACACTGCAGGACACAGAGGAGGGACAGAGTGATGCTGCAGGACACAGAGGAGGGACAGAGTGATGCTGCAGGACACAGAGGAGGGACATTGTGACACTGCAGGACACAGAGGAGGGACAGCTGCAGGACACAGAGGAGAGACAGTGTGACACTGCAGGACACAGAGGAGGGACAGAGTGATGCTACAGGACACAGAGGAGGGACAGAGTGATGCTGCAGGACACAGAGGAGGGACATTGTGACACTGCAGGACACAGAGGAGGGACATCTGCAGGACACAGAGGAGGGACACTGTGACACTGCAGGACACAGAGGAGGGACATTGTGACACTGCAGGACACAGAGGAGGGACAGCTGCAGGACACAGAGGAGGGACAGCTGCAGGACACAGAGGAGGGACAGTGTGACACTGCAGGACACAGAGGAGGGACAGTGTGACACTGCAGGACACAGAGGAGGGACAGCTGCAGGACACAGAGGAGGGACATTGTGACACTGCAGGACACAGAGGAGGGACACTGTGACACTGCAGGACACAGAGGAGGGACAGCTGCAGGACACAGAGGAGGGACAGCTGCAGGACACAGAGGAGGGACAGCTGCAGGACACAGAGGAGGGACAGAGTGATGCTGCAGGACACAGAGGAGGGACACTGTGATGCTGCAGGACACAGAGGAGGGACAGCTGCAGGACACAGAGGAGGGACATTGTGACACTGCAGGACACAGAGGAGGGACAGTGTGACACTGCAGGACACAGAGGAGGGACAGCTGCAGGACACAGAGGAGGGACAGCTGCAGGACACAGAGGAGGGACAGCTGCAGGACACAGAGGAGGGACAGAGTGATGCTGCAGGACACAGAGGAGGGACAGTATGACGCTGCAGGACACAGAAGAGGGACAGAGTGATGCTGCAGGACACGGCAGATTGCGCCAGCGCTATACACAGTCTAGTGAAGTTAGCGCTGAAAAGACATTTTCATGACTGAAAAGTCATGGTGCAGATTTGCTGCAGCAGTTGTTAGAGGCAGAAATGCTCAGAGCGAGTTTATCAAGATTTAAAGGGAACAGATTCTGCTACAGTGACTTTGTTGTTTTTAAACTCTGTTCTAACCATGTTCCGTCATCAAAAACATACCTGCAGTTACATTCAGTTGCATTCACGCTGTTTTGAGGAATGTTCATCATAAAATCCTCTCCCTCTGAGCGTCAAACACGCTTCCTGATGAACTCTATCCGGGGCCTATTTTCAGATCATCATTTATCCGAGAATCTTCTCCTTAAATCGTAACTAAACTTGTTCTGAGCATTTCTGCCGTTTAAACACAATAACTGCCTCTGCTAATCGTCCTTATAGCGTTATAGCGTATACACTAGATTGTATATAGGGCTGGTGCCATCTACTGGCTGGATGCACTCAGTGTAGTGCAGTAAGTGTCATTTCATACAAGGCTGATAAAAAGGCTGATAAAAACTGTCATTTAATGATTAGGAAACTTTTTTTTGTTTCAAAACATGAGCTGGCATAATTAAGGTACTCAAGAGCATGTTTAAAGGCTAATAACAATATGAAAATTGCAGATTATTTTTCCTTTCAGGACTTCAAACAGCGGAACATTCTCTGATAAGTGACAGATGATCTGAAAATACGTCCGAAAATCCAACAAGTTTCGCAGGAAGTGTGTTTGACGCTCGGAGGGGGAAGGATTTTCTAATAAACATTCCTCAAAACAGCGTGAATGCAGCTGAATGCTACTCCAGGTGTGTTTTTGATGACGGAACATTGTTAGAACATGATTTAAAGCTCATAAAAGTCTGGAAGTGTGGAATCTGTGTCCTTGCCTTCACAAACCCTTCTCTCTGCTCCGGCGTCTGCCTCTGCGTCTGCCTCTGCGTCCGGGCTCTGCGTATGGGCTCTGCGTCCGGGCTCTGCGTATGGGCTCTGCGTATGGGCTCTGCGACCGGGCTCTGCGTCCGGGCTCTGCATATGGGCTCTGCGTCCGGGCTCTGCGTCCGGGCTCTGCATCCGGGCTCTGTGACCGGGCTCTGCGTCCGGGCTCTGCGCTCTGCGGCCAGGCTCTGTGACCGGGTTTCTGCGTCCGGGTTTCTGCGCTCTGTGACCGGGCTCTGCGTCCGTGCTCTGCGTCCGTGCTCGTGGGCTCTGCGTCGGGCTCTGCATATGGGGCTCGCGTCTGGTTTCTGCGCCGGGCTCTGCATATGGGCTCTGCGTCCGGGCTCTGCATCCGGGCTCTGCGTCCGGGCTCTGCATATGGGCTCTGCGGCCGGGCTCTGCGTCCGTGCTCTGCGTCCGTGCTCTGCGTCCGGGCTCTGCGTCCGGGCTCTGCATATGGGCTCTGCGTCCGGGCTCTGCATATGGGCTCTGCGTCCGGGCTCTGCATCCGGGCTCTGCGTCCGGGCTCTGCATATGGGCTCTGCGTATGGGCTCTGCGACCGGGCTCTGCGTCCGGGCTCTGCATATGGGCTCTGCGTCCGGGCTCTGCGTCCGGGCTCTGCATCCGGGCTCTGTGACCGGGCTCTGCGTCCGGGCTCTGCGCTCTGCGGCCAGGCTCTGTGACCGGGCTCTGCGTCCGGGCTCTGCGCTCTGTGACCGGGCTCTGCGTCCGTGCTCTGCGTCCGTGCTCTGCGTCCGGGCTCTGCGTCCGTGCTCTGCGTCCGTGCTCTGCGTCCGGGCTCTGCGTCCGGGCTCTGCATATGGGCTCTGCGTCCGGGCTCTGCATATGGGCTCTGCGTCCGGGCTCTGCATCCGGGCTCTGCGTCCGGGCTCTGCATATGGGCTCTGCGGCCGGGCTCTGCGTCCGGGCTCTGCGCTCTGCGGCCGGGCTCTACGTCCGGGCTCTGCGTCCGGGCTCTGCAACTGGACGAGCGCTCAACCCCAGAGTGCTTCACAATTCAATCTGACATATGCCATAACTGAAAGAGCAGTTTACTTTTAGGTTGAACGCAATTTTAGCTAAACTTCTCCAATAACGACGACGGTCTCATTTGATCATCTTAACAAGCACTTCCTAAAATTGGATTAGCTGTTTTTAGAACGAAACAAATTGAAATCCTGACTGGAGCATACACAAAGCCCTTGGACATTAGAAAATAAATTGTCTTTGTTTCTAACTGTTATTGTGTGATTCATCATATGACGTACATGCACTGGGTTTGTCCACACACAATAACATGTCCCTTTAGGGCTGCCGTAGCTGTGCGGCTAAATCCATTTCATAATTCTGTCCTCTGGCTCCGTTCACCCTTCTCCTCGTGTTTCGGAATGATTTTTCTTCGTTTACACCAAATGCACACATTCACACGTGCCGCTTATGTGTTCGTCTGATCCAGTCACAGCAAAGTCTCAATTATTATTTCAGTGTTGTGGGAATTCAGTAATTGAAAAACACAAATGTCACAACAAAGGACTAATAAACTAGACTAAATATTCCCAGAAAGTGCGTTAATGATGCGTTAAGGAAAAAGACGATTTATGGTGTTTAATGAAGGATAGTGATCATTCTTAATCAACGTTCTACTTTCTCATGATCTGGACTTTACAGAATCTAAAACAAATGCGTAAGACATTTTTCATAACAAAGACAACAGCCTTATTAAATCAAAATGTATTTAAAAGATGTATTTGTGAATATTCTCTTGCTATAAGCCTTCAGTCGCCATATTCTTTTTTATTTGGCTGGCAATGTATTTAAAAAGTCTCAATGTACAATAAAATTAATTGACTTGTTGACTAAAATAATTATTAGTTTCAACCTTAATTGCGAAATGTTTCTCTATAATTTAACTATGTAATAGATCGAACAAACCATGTACGAATAATACATAGTAAAATTGTATGATGACATTGATTTCTATAAAAGTCATGCTCATGACATCAGCATTCTGAATTTAACAACAATGGCAACAATGCATGAGAGTCAATGGTGAGAGATGACATGTTCAAAACACAACTGAAATGTGTCAGAGCTGCTACAGTCTGATAACAAAAGAGTACAGCTCTGCCAAATGTTCCGTTTGTACCTGAGATCTAAAAGAAGAAAATCGCATAAACAGATGTAGAAAAACAGATTTACAACGAAACACTGCAGCTCCGCTCACATTTATCACTGATGCAGACTTTGGGATCACACACAGTTGAACAGATTATCTTTCTCTCCTCAGAGAAGATGTTTCAAGACGTGTGTTGAGGAATTGGTTGTTGCGAGGTGAATGGAAGTGTCCTAAATCTCCAACTGCCTTGAAGATAAAAGCTCTGCTGTGCTGGAGCAACAGTGGAGACAAAAGTTTCAGATTCCATTTTACCATATGACCTGTAGACCTGCATGTTCCTCGTCTGCCTGGAGGAACTCTCTCTACACTAGATGAACTGCTCCTCATCTGTCTGGAGGAACTCTCTACACTAGATTAACTGTTCCTGATCTGCCTGGAGGAACTCTCTCTACACTAGATGAACTGCTCCTCATCTGTCTGGAGGAACTCTCTACACTAGATGAACTGTTCTTGATCTGCCTGGAGGAACTCTCTCTACACTAGATTAACTGTTCCTGATCTGCCTGGAGGAACTCTCTCTACACTAGATGAACTGTTCCTGATCTGCCTGGAGGAACTCTCTCTACACTAGATGAACTGTTCCTCGTCTGCCTGGAGGAACTCTCTCTACACTAGATGAACTGTTCCTCATCTGCCTGGAGGAACTCTCTCTACACTAGATGAACTGTTCCTCATCTGCCTGGAGGAACTCTCTCTACACTAGATGAACTGTTCCTCATCTGCCTGGAGGAACTCTCTCTACACTAGATGAACTGTTCCTCATCTGCCTGGAGGAACTCTCTCTACACTAGATGATCCACCTTCCTTCCTCTTGAGTGGTCCCGGTCCATCTGTCCGTCTGTGGGAGTAGGATCTCTCCTTCACTCTGGTTCTCCCTGAGGTTTATACTTTTTCCCACAGGGTTTTTTGTAGTTTGTCTTTGCTGAGAAGAAGGGTCAAAGACAGGGGGCGCTCTGAGACAGTTATACATTTGCTAAATTCTTTTGAACATTATTTATTTGAACTGCTTTCTACCTGTGGCCCATTGAGGCAACTGCTGTTGTGATTTTGGACGCTACAAAAATAAATTGAATTAAAGATGAAGAAGTTAATTTGAGCAAAACAATAGCTCTACAAACATCATATCCAATAAACAAAGAAAAAGAGTCAGAATGTTGAGGATCATTTGTCAAATAAAAGATTGTTGGTGCATAACCTCTATTACTGACATGTATCCCATTGTTTTCACACACACTAAACGGACGGTGCTGTGATCCGGGTTGAACTGGCTGGCTCTGGTTCAGGAGATGACAGAGAGCTGTTATGAAAGCTCCACATTCAGAGGCCACACAAAGCTTCTGGTGCAATGACCAGTGCTGAAAGAGCGAGCGAGAGTGGTGCAGGTGAAGAGCTTCCACGAATCCCACATCCTGACATTCCACCAGAAAGAGCCTGATTTGCCGGGCTAAAAACACACCACGGGTAAAAAAGCCCGGCGGCTGATTGGTTTACCCTGCTGTTGTATTTCTATGGTAGCTTTGCAGAGTTTTTGACGTGGATTATGGTTCATGTCTCTGTAACGCCTGAAAAGCACACGAAACAAAAACTGGCGCAAAGTCTTCTCTGCCAGTGTAAATAAACAATAGTTGTTTTCATTTATTTTTATTGCTGCCGTCAGAAAACAAAATGAACAAACTTGGCACTTGCTTCGGCAGAGAGATGTAACATGAAACATTGAATAAATAAAGTAAAGATAATAAAAATAAAGGCATGCAAATAAAAGTCAGAATACAGTGGACTTAAATACAGAATCTATACAGGTCCTGGAGGCGCACAGAGACACACAGAGACGCACAGGTCCTGGAGACGCACAGAGACACACAGGTCCTGGAGATGCACAGGTCCTGGAGACACACAGGTCCTGGAGACACACAGAGACGCACAGGTCCTGGAGACGCACAGAGACACACAGAGGCGCTTTGGGTCCTGGAGACGCACAGAGACACACAGGTCCTGGAGACGCACAGGTCCTGGAGACACACAGGTCCTGGAGACACACAGGTCCTGGAGACGCACAGAGACACACAGGTCCTGGAGACGCACAGAGACACACAGAGACGCACAGGTCCTGGAGACGCACAGAGACACACAGGTCCTGGAGACGCACAGGTCCTGGAGACACACAGGTCCTGGAGGCACATAGGTCCTGGAGACACACAGGTCCTGGAGACGCACAGAGACACACAGGTCCTGGAGACGCACGGGTCCTGGAGACACACAGGTCCTGGAGACACACAGGTCCTGGAGACGCACAGAGACACACAGAGACACACAGGTCCTGGAGACACACAGGTCCTGGAGAGGCTCAGGTCCTGGAGAGGCTCAGTCCTGGGAATCTCCCATAGAGTGTACAGTACAAGATCCTCTCCTCCATCCAAAACATGAACACAACCTATTCAGAAAATTGAATAGAATTCATACACCTAATATTTCTAGTTCATTGCGCAGACAAAGTCCCGGGTTTATCCAAACAAAGAGCGAGAGGCCACTGACTGTGGGGCTGTGCCGGAGCTGGCCGTGGTGCTGAAACTCAACACCGTTCATCAGCGTGTCCTGGGTCTGCAGTGGTGGCTGATGCTCTTGTCTGGACGTCCTGCACCTCAGACCGGAGTCCGGACAGAGTTAGGTCTAAACCTGCTCCAAACCTGTTTGTCACGCCTGCGCACACAGCTCCACGTCGTTACTGCAGGTTTCAACACTTTCACTCACAGAAGTGTTACAGCACAGACTCCGGTGAAAGCTGCGGGCGCCCTGCTCTGGTGACGTAGGAGGCCTGACTCCACACGCGCCTATAAAGCCGTGCGTAAAAGCGGTGCTTCACAGATGCGCGTGGAGAGCGCAGAGAGGACTGTTCCTGTGATCCACGCGCCAGACTCCTACAAGCAACATGTGCAGTTTGACACAAACTTGTTTGACACGAGCTCCTCGCGGCTCTGGTGGACCTTAGACTCCGGGCATGTGTTGTTCCAGAGGTGTTCTGAATGGAGGAGCTTAACGGCACAGCTCTGGACGTGAACAGCAGCGCGCTGACCCTGAGCCACAACCACAGCGCCTTCCCCGCGCTGCAGCTGGAGGCGCGCTCTCTGCTCATCTCCGCGTCCATGTTTGCGGTGGGCGTCCTGGGGAACGTGATCGCGGTGGTGGTGCTGTGTGTGTCCAAGCGCGAGCAGAAGGAGAGCACGTTCTACACGCTCGTATGCGGCATGGCGGTCACGGACCTGCTGGGCACGTGCTTCACGAGTCCGGTGGTGATCGCCACTTACGCCTGCGGCCGCTGGCCCGGGGGCACGCTGCTCTGCCACTTCTTCTCCTTCTCCATGCTGTTCTTCGGCTGCGCTGGCATGTGCATCCTGTGCGCAATGGCCGTGGAGCGTTACCTCGCCATAAATCACGCCTACTTCTACTCGCAGCATGTGGACCGCTCCGTGGCGCGCACGGTGCTGCTCGTGACCTACCTGGCCACACTCTCGCTGTGCGTGCTGCCCAGCTTTGGTTTCGGTCGCCACGTGCGCCACTTCCCGGGCACCTGGTGTTTCCTGGACTGGCGAGCGACGGACGCGCTGGGCGCGTGCTACTCTCTCCTGTACGGCGGCGTCATGCTGCTGCTCGTGGCCATCACGGTGCTGTGTAACGTGGCCGTGTGCCGCTCACTTGTGGGCATGAACAAGAGGACGGGCATAGTGCGCGCGGAGCTGTGCGAGCCGCCGCACCGCCGCCGCTTCCCGCGCCTGCAGTCGGTGAGCTCGGCCGCAGAGATGCAGATGCTTTGGCTGCTCGTGTTTATGACCGCGGTGTTCCTGGTGTGCTCCGTGCCGCTCGTGGTGAGTCTCCCGCTTTTACCTCTTTTCTTTAAGGCGCTTAATCTCTCTTTAAACCCACCAGAATATCAATTTAAACTCACTTTTAAAGGAGGCCTATTCGACAAAACAAAACAAAAAACGACGTTTTGGAGTTTTTAAATACACTATTATTATTTCACCTTGTCATTTAACCGAGTTTTAGTTGTGAGTGATTTATGAATGTTTGAGTCATTCTTGTGGACAACAGTTTCGTCGCTCCCCAGATTCCGCCCGCACGCACTGCTCTGTTTTAAAAAAAAGACTATGTCCATTTTTTGTGATTTATTATTATTCATTTACATTATTTCCGTCCATCTCCGCTCCTTCACACGCCACACGCCGCGGCCCACAGTGACCTCTGCTGCGGCCGATGTCACGCTCTGTCCCGGGGCTGGAGCATTCCTGTCTCTTTCTGCTTCGTTTCATCGCGGTCCGTGTGTGCTCTAAAGTCCTGTCACCACCTGCACAAAGAGCCTTGTGTGAAAAGACTGGACAACGAGGCAATGCCCCAAACTCACTGCTTAAAACTCACTTTAAACCAACTTTAACCTCACTTTAAACTCACTTTAAATTGACTTTAAACTCACTTTAAGTTCACTTTCAATTTACTTTAACCTGACATTAAATTCATTTTAGCCTCACTTTATAATCACTTTAAACTCACTGTAACCACATGTTATATTAACTTTAAATTCACTTTAAACTCACTTTATGTTCACACTAAATTCACATTAAAGTGACATTAAACTCACTTTAAACACTACTTGAATCGCACTTTAAACTAATTTCTTCAAATTCACTTTAACGTCACTTTAAACTCACTTTAAAGTAACCCAGCGCTGGTTGTCTCCCGGTTCACTGACATAGACTTCACTGTAGTAGGATACAATAGTACAGTTCGTGTACATGCACAAGAACATTTATTTTTCTATGAAAACATTCTGACTGCACAAGCCAAGCCAAGCACACTTTGACATCAAGGAGGAGAGATACAAAGTCACTGATGCAGTGTGACCTTACACCCTATGCTTAAACATTACCATTGCTGACTCCACTAAAAAACAAATCTCAAGTTTAAAGTGGGTCACGTACGTCTAAAGTCCAGAGCCCGGGCACTGTCCTGCTCCGGGCCCCGAGCTGTCAGTCACTCTCTCACACAGTCTGACAGACAGAGTGGAGGATTCCTCGTCCCGAGGCTTTAGGTGTCCAAAGTGTGGAGAGAAGGCCTGTTTGTATTTTATAAATGCTGAAATGCTTCTTTCTGATATGCCTTTGAAAGCACCTGTTGCTCTTTGTTTATAGTGAGATGAGTGTGGGTATACCCGTGTCTCTGTGCTGAATACAAACAGAACTTTAAAGGAAATCAATGTCACTAATGAGACGGAGATGAAAGACAAGATGAATGCATTGATCAGATTCTGCTCACACAGAACCTCAAATCTCAGGGTCACCTGCAGTTATCTGTGTCACATCACATGTTCCAGCAGCGGCTCAGACGCAACAGTTTATTGAAAAAACGATTTGCAGATGATGAGGTTTCTCTGCGCTCCTCTGGGGCAGCTGCGCTCCTCTGAAGCAGCTGCGCTCTGTTGATGAATGTAAGACATAGGCTAAAGAAAATGTTGAACTCTAAATGTTCTTGGTCAAGTAAGAGCAGATAATTTCCAGGTAAAGCTAACATGCGATGTTTTGTCTTTGCTCAGGTGCGTATCTTTGTGAACCAGCTTACAGGCCCCGCCCCCCTCTCTGCGGGGGACCCTCCTGACCCTCGGGGCGACTTGATGGCCATCCGCTTTGCCTCCTTCAACCCCATCCTGGACCCCTGGGTCTACATCCTGTGCCGAAAGAACCTGCTGCTGAAGGGCTGCGCTCGACTGAAGGGGGCGCTGCTGGGGGCCAAAGTGCGTGGTGTGGGGGGGCGTCCAGGCTGGGAGGGGGACCAGCACTCCCCCCCCTCCCTCCACAGTAACGACACCAGCTACGCCTCCATCCGCACAGCCAGCTTCAGACAGGACCCTTTCAGCGACCTGACTGGCCGCCAGCCCTGGGACTTCCACCCCTTCAGCGTGCCCGGGGCCGGGCTGGGGGCCGGGCTGGGGGGGACCGGGCTTGGGGTTGAGCTGGGGGCTGAGGAGGGTGAGGGGCTGAAGGATGAGCAGCAGCAGAAGAATGGCAGCCAAACACCTCTGTTGGTGACCAGTGTGATCGGAGGAGACGTGGTCACATGTACCTTCAGCTCACCAAGCCCTTCACTCAAGTGTCTGTGAGGACAACCGGCCCCTCACTATACAACCAGCCCCTCACCATACAACCGGCCCTTCACTCAAGTGTCTGTGAGGACAACCGGCCCCTCACTATACAACCAGCCCCTCACCATTCAACCGGCCCTTCAATCAAGTGTCTGTGAGGACAACCAGCCCCTCACCATACAACCGGCCCCTCACTATACAACTGGCCCCTCACTCAAGTGTCTGTGAGGACAACCGGCCCCTCACTGTTCAACCGGCCCCTCACTATACAACCAGCCCTTCACTCAAGTGTCTGTGAGGACAACCGGCCCCTCACTATACAACCAGCCCCTCACTATACAACCAGCCCTTCACTCAAGTGTCTGTGAGGACAACCAGCCCCTCATTGTACAACCAGCCCCTCACTATACAACCAGCCCCTCACTATACAACCAGGCACTCACTATACAACCAGCCCCTCTCTCAAGTGTCTGTGAGGACAACCAGCCCCTCACTTAGATTAAGATTAAGGCACACTTTATTGTCCCTGTAGAGAATTGTGTCCTCTGCATTTGACCCATGGTTCAGTGCTGCCGGGGTTAAACCTGTCAGGTGCTGCCGGGGTTAAACCTGTCAGGTGCTGCCGGGGTTAAACCTGTCAGGTGCTGCCGGGGGTTAAACCTGTCAGGTGCTGCCGGGTTAAACCTGTCAGGTGCTGCCGGGGGTTAAACCTGTCAGGTGCTGCCGGGTTAAACCTGTCAGGTGCTGCCGGGTTAAGCCTGTCAGGTGCAGACAGGGACATCTCCAGAGCTGGAGCTGGTTGGGACTGTAGCTGGAGGGTTTCACCTCTGGTGCATGTTTTGGGCTGATGGGGAAAACCGGAGGCTGGAGGAGCCGACCCGGACACAGGAGGAACATGCAGACTCCACACAGAAAGGCCCAGGCAGCTCGGGAGTCAAACCCCAGACCTTCTGTTGTGTTTACACCTGCAGCACTAAGACTTTACATTTGAGGATGTGCTCCCGCTCTCTGTGGAGGAGGAGAAGTGGAGGTGTTTCTTTCACACTATGTTCACACAGATGTGAATAACAAATGGCTCTAAGAGCAACGCAAACAAAGTGCTTGATTTCAAACCAATGTGTGTTTTATTCTTGTGGGTCTAGAAACATAAAACCAAATGTTCTTTTGCACAAACTCTGCATATCTCTGTGGCAGCACGTGTGGTCATGTGACGGCCACAGGATGGATCTGTCTCTGAATACTGCAGTCCAAATGCATGATGGGAGCACTGCACCTGTCACACATGTCTAAGTGTACCCCATGGGTACTTTACTGTCGTTTACCCGTCACACATGCTCTGGTGTTCATGTGCTGTCTGCTGTTGTGTCTCCTGACGCTGTTGCATGAAGCAGAGTCAGAATGCAGATCTGTGAAATGTGCTTTACTTTAACACAATGTTTTCTTTGTGCTGTTGTAAAAGCCGGTGAACATATGAGCTGCTCTGTGAGTCAGCCACGTCTCATGTAACTGTCACGTTTTGAAATAAAATGTGAAAATATGTATCTGCATCTTTTACATGTAATAATGCTGGAGAACAGTATTTCAAGATTCATTTGTCCTGTGTTTATTCCTAAATGTCACCACCAGGAGGCACCCTTCCACCATTGTTTGTGCAGCTGAGACCAAGGCACTACCAACCAAAAGTATGATGTAAGAATTTTCATTTCGATAAAAAAGTCACAACTTGGTAGGTTATATAATTTCATTTTTCATGAAATCATGTAATTGTTGGCCCATTTAACCATTCATTTAACAAGTCAGTGCCCTAAGCCCCGCAGGTGGTGGTCCCTAGTGGTGGGCGATGCTGACAAAAATGAAAATCTCAATGTGAATCTCATTTTTATTGATAAGTCAATATTCTAATTTTGCATTATTCCAAAATAACAATATTATTATCAAAAATACTATTAACGTTTCATTATATTTTATTATTTCCTGGAATGTTTTGTTTTTTATGATCGATAACATCAGCATGCAGGGACTACAGGTGGAAATTAGCACAAGTGCTACCACCTGATACAAGTCATCTCTCCTGTTACGTTAATGTATATTGTACATGTCCTTGTCTCATTAAATAAATAAATAACAAAACAAAACATATATTATTGTGTGGTATTGTAGTGGGGCCACACCTCCTGGTCAGTGTCTGATCTCAGAGTTGGAGTGGTTAGCACTCTCGTCTCACAGCAACAAAGTCCCGGTCAGTGCTTGGATGGGAGACCACTGAGCACCAGAGGGAGGGCTCAGCTTCAGTCAGTGTTAAACTGCTACTCAAAATTTTGAGGAAGAATTTGGGTACTTTATAATTAGACTTAGACTAGACTTTTTTTTTAGTAAAGCAAGAACAAAGACTTCAATCGTTATGAACAAATAGTTTATTAATAATAATTCATAGTCAAACTCAAAAACTTAACCCTTGAGTAGTTACTAGACATGAATAATTCTTAATAAACTATTTGTCCATTATGATTTAAGTCTTTGTTCATGTTTTTTAAGGATTATTTAAAGTGTAGTTACATTATTATTATCATTAAAAATGCATGTTCCCAGATTTTGATTTCCATAATTGTTTGGCTTATGAGCTTTTAAATATTGAAGGATTTGTTTATCTATTCAGGTTTTAACAAATACAGAAAAGAAAAAAAAAAGGAACATTTTGATTTATATTATATATATATGTTTGTGTGTGTGTGTGTGTGTGTGTGTGTGTGTGTGTGTGTGTGTGTGTGTGTGTGTGTTTTCAGTAGTTTGTTAATTTTTGTATCTAATATATAATTATTTAAGAAATTTAAACCTGGCTATTCTTTTGGGATGTCCCAATTATGTCCAATTTGAAACATCTTTTTCACATACGTTCTCTAATTTTTATACGAAAACATTCCATGATGAAAAACTTGTAGTACATTTTTGTCTTACTTTTATTCCAGTAAACTACACAATAAATTTCAAATTAATATCTCTAAATTTCAGACTTTATTTCCTTTCCACCTGCAGTGCCTCAGTTTGACCAGCAGGGCGAGCTACAACACAAACCAACCATCACCAACTCACAGACACAACAGAGGTATATGTTTAAACTTTATTCCCTCGGGAGGATAATGGCATACAAAAATAAAAAACAACAACACTTTAAATAGTCATATATAATAATAATAATAATAATAGACTTTCTTTATGTGGATGAGCGTACACACAGAAGAGGAGTTTGAATGTAACAATACCACGTGTGTCCACTGAGGGGCAGCGTCGGGTCAGGTGGAGGTGTTAGGTAAGAGTTGAGTCTGAGGTGAAACGAGGAGGACGTTTTGTTTAAGTGGAGTGTTCAGAACAAGGCCATAGTCAAGAATGTAATCTATGCTCACGTTAAAATCCCCATTCATATGCGTCAGGAATATGGATCGACACGAGCCAACTTTATTATTTAAGAGTTTGGTTTGTAAGCAAGATCAAATGGTAAATGATCTCATACTGTCTTGATTTTCAACCAGGGTGCTGCGGAAAATGAGTGTACGAGGTATTAAAGTGCATATGACAGGTTTTAATTTCTTTCTTCAAATTATTACTTTGTTTCGTGGTATAGAACCGCTACTTTTACATCAGTCAGTACAAAGTTACAGTTTGTGAAAGAAAAAATTGAAAAATAAAGTGGGAAATTACAAGAAGTTGTGCAAAGTTGTAAACGGAATCCCTCTGTGATGTCATCAATAAGCGCCATTCTATCCAAAATACAGAGACAATGTACACAAGTTTAAGCTATCATTCAACAAAATAATAGTGTTATCAGGTATTTGTCAAATCATAACTATTGTGTTATTCATGTGGAGTTTGGGCCTTGTTTACAGTCTGGTTGCTAGGTAACAGCACATGTTCAACCAGGAAGTAACATTTTAAATGTCGAAATTGTCAAATTGGGGGAAACTAGGCCCGTTTTAGTGAAATGTGCTGTCTAACCTGTCATAGTCACTTTAATCTCAAACGTGACTGCCCACTGCTTGGTTCAGGGAGTAAATTTCCCATTCTTTTTTTTGTTTTTTTCTTTAGAGTTTCAGAAAAAAAAATGTTTGAAAGTTTACTCAGGGCTAATCAGCTCGGAGCTATACATGTTTCTGGAACTTCATAAACTCATTAAAATATTTTTCCGTTTTACATGTTCTGGGGGCTGAAACTGCGTTATGGACATTAAGTACTACATAACTCCACCACGCCTTTAAACTCTTAATATTTGAAATGTCTAAAGCTTAACGAAATGAGAAATCAATTTATTTCCGGAATAATCATGAATTTCAAAGTGAGGAAGTTGCCAGGTGTGCCTTTAAAAAATAACAGATTCACAACAGATTCACACAGAAATTTGACAATTGAACACATTTCTGGTGTGTTGTGAACGAATTTCTGAACCAGAAAATAAAATTCCAATTCCATAATTTCCACAGTCCCAAATTTGGATCACTCTGTTTCACACAGTTTAACATGAAACGTTTGTGAATGAAAAACAATTAAGCTAAGCAGCTAAGTTGGTTGCTATGGTGATCGGACTTTAAAACCACTGGACTAAAAATGCAGGTTTATGCGTGAATGAAACAAAACAAGACAATACAAGGCCAGTTTTGTATTAAATGAGACCTTTGAACCATTAAGACTGGGCCAAAATGTGCACTTTTTTGCGTACCTGCTATCGGCATTAAAGCTCCAGCAATGGACGCTTTCTAAGGACTAAATAAAAGGACTAAATCAAGTACATAAATGACACAAAGCTTTGTTTTAGTACTTCAATATAAGAAGAATGCACTGTCATAGGTTTGTAGTGAAACAGGGCTGTGGACAGTTTTTGTAAGATGCTTTTTTTACGTAGAGAAGGTCAGTAACAAAGCTTTTGGTAGTTTTAAGTGTTATCATTTGGGAGAAACTGGCCAAAATCTGCCTAAAAATGTATCTGCCTTTTGCTACTGAAGAAAGAGTATCAGTAAATCAATCAATCAAATTGGTTGATCTCTATATTAAACATTCTTTTGCCTGATCTTTTGTGAACACTATTACAAAACATGTTCACTTTTCTAAAATCTTTTCTAGGTGTTCGTTGTAGGAGAAGGTAAGTCTGGACTCTGAAGCTGCGGTTGTGTGTTCAAGTGTTTCCTTTGTGTCACTGGCCTTTAGCTGCCACTGTCAGCGCTACTGTACGTGTGCTGTTCAGCTCACATCAAAGTGGAATCACATCTAGGTTCTGTCCCGACGTGAACAGGTCGCACAGAAGTCAAGTACTTGTGGTGACTCATGAGTTGTACCCAATTCAACTGTGACCCTTTGATACTGATATTTAGTTTCAATGTTTTTAGTGAGAGATCAGAGCACAAGCACAGACTGCAGCAGACTGTGGTCATGTGTGAGGTGCACAGAGGCAGCGATAAGAGTGTGGTGACAGAAGACAGACATGAGAGGCAGTGTGTGACAGGTGCAGGAGTGTTGTACTGTGATGTATGCACTGGCCCCGCCCTGCTCTGCTCCGGCCTCTGCTATGACCATGGCCTTGTTCAAACATGTGACTCATGTTTTCAGACATTTGGATAAAATGAAATATGGCAATAAATAGACTTTGACCTACAACAAGAGTTAATAAAGAGCTTTCATATGAAGCTGTAATAAATAAATAACTTATCTGCAATAAATATATCTTACTTTGACACAGTAATACATGAAGATGCATGGCATCCATTTGGCTGAGTTCCTCTGAACAGTACAAGTCCTCCATATGTTTCTGAGCTTCAGAACTCAAGTCAGTTCTGCTGGTGTCCAGGAGAAAGTCTTTCAAGAACCAAAACTTTAGTCCATTTTCTCTTTGGTCCATACAAGCCTTCTTATTAAACTATGGAAGTCATAATCTTCTGTTTGGTGTACAAATAAAACCTTCTGCAATTTTAAACACTGGTGAGGAAGATTTAATGACATTATATTGTATTCCATAAAAAACAGCTCCACAGGCTCCACCCTGTGCACTTATGACAGAGATGTCCACTTCTTTGGCTTTGAAGACTTTGCCCAGAGGAAGCCAAAACCTGTCACTCCAGCCCTCTCCAGGTAACTGGAGTGACCTCCTAAAACATCATCTAAGTCTGTAAATGCATGACCGTATCAAAGATAACATAATTCCACAGCAGCAGGATAAATTGCCTGTGGACTCTTCGGAGGTGATGGTGCACCATCCGTTCAGCTGAAGAGGTTTTCCTGTGACTTTGGTGCTGAGCTCAGTGCCGTGTACATCCACTCTGGATGGATCCTGAATCCAAACGTCCCTCAGTCCTGCCTCAGCCCATGCACATGCAGCTAGCCGCGGACAGTGAGTCTATGGTCTGCCACGTGGTGTGAGTGTCCATGAAGGACACGGACTCGTAGCGGTCGGGCCGGCAGCAGGGGTGGCTGCTCACTCTGCGGGCAGTCCGTCGAGGTAAAGAGCCGTTGTGCAGCAGGGCCTTCAGCGCCAGGTCGTACGTGGTCCTGGACGACTGGCACGAGCCCACGCAGTATTTAAACAGAATAATCTCATCTGAGTCGTAGCCCAGGCCTAAGTCCCGCACCTTCATCTGGCGCCGCTCCACGCGACAGTCTCTGCTGCTGTGTTTGGGAGCTTTACTGGCCTTCCCCCTCCGCCTTCCTCCCGCCGTGTCCTCCTCTGCGTCGTCCTCTTTCTTCCTCTTTTTCTTCCTCTTGGCCGAGCCTTTGGGCTGAAGGTCCGAGGGGTCAGAGGAGCGAGGAGATCGGCCCGTCCAGCGCAGACTGGGATGGTCGTCCATCTCATCCACCACGTAGGGGTCTGGAGGCAAGAAAAGACAAAGACATGTTTATGACTCTCATTTATGCTGGTTGGCAGAACAACAAGTTATTTATGAGTTCATTTTTCAGCTGACAGGCAGATACAACTTTTGACCAGATATTTGTATTGTCAAAAAGCTGATTTTTACTTTCTGAAAACGCGACAAACTGAACATTTTAAACTGCTAGCAGCACTCTAAACATAGCATCCAATTTTTTTCAGTGGGATGAGTTTATATAAGCCTGTTTCATAACTTTCAGAGGCCAGATCAAAGTTTAGCCACATCACAAACAACAACTAGCATGCTAACAGTGCCCCAATGTTGCTTGCAGTCGATAAAAACACTTTATAATTAGATGCAGACAATACACAGCGGTCTCATTTTGACCCTGCTGCTTTTACATGAAAAAAAAAAAAAAAGTGTTTAGTGTTTAAATGAGAAATATTGAGCAATGTTTGTATTTTTATTGGCTTTCAAACATGCTCGAGTACCTTTTCTTTGGCATCTCATGTTTTAGAACGTCAATAATAAATAATGCAAGTTGAGTTAGAGCTCCAGCCTTATATGACTGCAAAGGGAAAGCAAAAGGGGAAATAAACTAAAGCTAGCTTGCCCCTAACATGCTAGTGTAAGCATGCTGTTATAATGAACACGATTTGACAGCAGAAATGCTCAGAACAGGACTGACAATGATTTATGGGCTTCATATGAGCAGCACAGAACATCTCGGAGCGCTAACTTTGATGGCACAAATCTGGAGAATTTGAAACAGATTGTTGTATGAGGCTCAGAGGCAGGAGGACTTACTAAGCAGGATTTGTCAAACTAGTGTGAATGGACTAAATACAACTCCAGCTAAGTTTCAGATGAAGGAACATTACTATAACACGGTGTCCTTTAACAGAGAAGTGCTCGATGATAGTAACTGCTGTGGTTGTGTGGCGTGCAGGATGTGTGTGCAACATGGAGCGTGGTTCAGACTGAGGACAAGTTGTGTCTGAACACAGTCAGCCAAAGGCGCAGCACAAATGTCACCGTGCCCGAGGAGGAACTCTGGAGAAACTTTAGCTGTGCCATGGACTTATTTATCATGTGTACACAACAAAAGCAGCATGTGCGTTTGAAAGAAGACATGCTGTTATTAGCAGCAGATTTGAAAAGCACAAAAACAAACAACTCACTTTCACTACTTTGACAGATGCAAGACACGACAGGCACTTATGATTGAACGTAGACAAGGCTAAAATAAAGGTAAGCTAGCAGCAGCGCGTTAAGGTCACAGAGAGGATACTTTCAGAGAGTTGTTATATTTAATGTTTAGCTAAATATGAGGGAAAAGAGAGTTTTGTCATTGGAGCCTGGAACATCAGAGTGTTCTTCTTACGGCGACTGGAGATGCAGATTCTTTGAACAAATCCTCCAAAAACCAGCCCCCATGACCTTCTCTGACCTCCTCTGTACTCCTCTGTGCTCCTCTGACCTCCTCTGTGCTCCTCTGACCTCCTCTGGACTCCTCTGACCTCCTCTGTGCTCCTCTGACCTCCTCTGGACTCCTCTGACCTCCTCTGTACTCCTCTGACCTCCTCCGTGCTCCTCTGACCTCCTCTATACCCCTCTGACCTCCCCTATACTCCTCTGACCTCCTCTATACCCCTCTGACCTCCTCTATACTCCTCTGACCTCCTCTGTGCTCCTCTGACCTCCTCTATACTCCTCTGACCTCCTCTGTGCTCCTCTGACCTCCTCTATACCCCTCTGACCTCCTCTGTGCTCCTCTGACCTGCTCTATACTCCTCTGAGCTCCTCTGACCTCCTCTAAACCCCTCTGACCTCCTCTATACACCTCTGCCCTCCTCTATACTCCTCTGACCTCCTTTATACTCCTCTGACCTCCTCTATACTCCTCTGACCTCCTCTATACCCCTCTGACCTCCTCTATACACCTCTGACCTCCTCTATACCCCTCTGACCTCTTCTATACTCCTCTGACCTCCTTTATACTCCTCTGACCTCCTCCGTGCTCCTCTGACCTCCTCTATACTCCTCTGACCTCCTTTATACTCCTCTGACATCCTCTGTGCTCCTCTGACCTCCTCTATACCCCTCTGACCTCTTCTATACTCCTCTGACCTCCTTTATACTCCTCTGACATCCTCTGTGCTCCTCTGACCTCCTCCGTGCTCCTCTGACCTCCTCTATACCCCTCTGACCTCCCCTATACTCCTCTGACCTCCTCTATACCCCTCTGACCTCCTCTATACTCCTCTGACCTCCTCTGTGCTCCTCTGACCTCCTCTATACTCCTCTGACCTCCTCTGTGCTCCTCTGACCTCCTCTATACCCCTCTGACCTCCTCTGTGCTCCTCTGACCTCCTCTATACTCCTCTGAGCTCCTCTGACCTCCTCTAAACCCCTCTGACCTCCTCTATACACCTCTGCCCTCCTCTATACTCCTCTGACCTCCTTTATACTCCTCTGACCTCCTCTATACTCCTCTGACCTCCTCTATACCCCTCTGACCTCCTCTATACACCTCTGACCTCCTCTATACCCCTCTGACCTCTTCTATACTCCTCTGACCTCCTTTATACTCCTCTGACCTCCTCCGTGCTCCTCTGACCTCCTCTATACTCCTCTGACCTCCTTTATACTCCTCTGACATCCTCTGTGCTCCTCTGACCTCCTCTATACCCCTCTGACCTCTTCTATACTCCTCTGACCTCCTTTATACTCCTCTGACATCCTCTGTGCTCCTCTGACCTCCTCTATACCCCTCTGACCTCCTCTATACTCCTCTGACCTCCTTTATACTCCTCTGACATCCTCTGTGCTCCTCTGACCTCCTCTATACCCCTCTGACCTCTTCTATACTCCTCTGACCTCCTCTATACTCCTCTGACCTCCTCCGTGCTCCTCTGACCTCCTCTATACTCCTCTGACCTCCTCCGTGCTCCTCTGACCTCCTCTATACTCCTCTGACCTCCTTCGTACTTCTCTGACCTCCTCTTTGCTCCTCTGACCTCCTCTATACCCCTCTGACCTCCTCTAAACTCCTCTGTGCTCCTCTGACCTCCTCTATACCCCTCTGACCTCCTCTAAACTCCTCTGACCTCCTCTGTGCTCCTCTATACCCCTCTGACCTCCTCTGTGCTCCTCTGACCTCCTCTATACCCCTCTGACCTCCTCTATACTACTCTGACCTCCTCTATACCCCTCTGACCTCCTCTATACTCCTCTGACCTCCTCTATACCCCTCTGACCTCCTCCGTGCTCCTCTGACCCCCTCCATGCTCCTCTGACCTCCTCTACACTCTTCTGACCTCCTCTATACCCCTCTGACCTCCTCCGTGCTCCTCTGACCCCCTCCATACTCCTCCGATGTTCTCCTTTTCACATGCAGTGTCACACCTTAAATAAGGTGAAAATAATCACAAAGAAACCAAGCACACGGTATTTCCTTCTCGCTCCAATTAAAAAAAAAACCTCCAGCATCAACCCTCCTCCACCGCTGCAGCCGAACCATCAACCGCCTCAGCCTTTACCGTAGAGACTGTGCCACGTGGAGTCCGGGTCGCCGTCCTCCTCCTGCTCCTCGTCTGGTACTTCGGGCAGGGTGAGGGGGAGGGGCCGCTCCTCTGGGCCTTGGATCAAGCCCACCGCCGGTCGGGACTCTGCTGCTCCCGCTCTGCCACCGCTGCCT
Source organism: Rhinogobius similis (assembly GCA_019453435.1). Lineage (NCBI taxonomy): Eukaryota > Metazoa > Chordata > Actinopteri > Gobiiformes > Gobiidae > Rhinogobius > Rhinogobius similis. The sequence continues at coordinate 32,083,407 of CM033632.1, forward strand.
ATGACGTTAGCTCCTCCCACCACCGGCAGCAGAGAGACGAGGACCAACAGCAGCACCTGAACCAGAGAGGACAAGGTTTAAAGGGGCTGTGGCATCTCATTTGTTAGAACTTAAAATACATCGACATGTGTTTCAATGAATAACAGATGGAACAATCATTTTTGGGGGCAATATTTATCGTCTGTACTTTTTCTTTGCAGTAGTGAAGGACTTGGGTTTTTTTTTGTGCTACAACTTTTGAGCTTAAGATGGTTGAATTAATCACTTTTTTAACTCATGATAGGTACAAACAAAATACTTAAGTGTTTCGTTCTGCTATTTATTTATTGCTGCTCATGTTAATTTTTTTTGTTGTTGTTTTTTTAAACAATATTCTTCATTTATCGTTTATCGTCCTTATTTTCTTCAGCAATATATTGCACTTCCAAATTTGTTATCGAGACAGGTCTCAATGTGAGCATGCAGTTATAATAAACATGATTTGAGGCAATAATGCTCAGAACGAGTCGGGTGATGATTTATGGGTTCAAAAACCTCACAGGAGACCTCTGGATTAACCTTTGACGTCACAAATCTGGGAAATTTAAACTCAATCTAAAAAAATCTTTATTTTGAAACTGAGTGTTATGAGAGAAGAAAACCTTGTAAGCATGATTGACTGAACAAAGTGTGAATAAAGCTAAATACAGCTCCAGGTAGGTTTTTAATGAATAAACTTAAAAGTTACCACATGTTTAGAAGTTCAAAAAAGTGTGTCATTTATCACGTTCTTAATACTTCCTCACCATGATGAGATTCTAAGCTGGTTTCACAACTGTCAGGTGGAATTTCAGTGTCACAGTAACGTTTCGTACATTAAATGCATTAAAATCACAGTTGTCGACAATAGCGATTATTTTTTTGATCAGTCGACTTGTCAACGATTATTTCTCTTGTACATTGAGACTTACCAAACAAAATAAACACAACATTCATCTTTTCAAAAACAAAATTCAAGCACTTTCCAAGTACCTTTAAGGTAGACGCGCATGTTTTTTCCACTACATTTTTTTTTGCTTTCAGGAGGGAAACAAACTTGAAAATGTTATTTTTAAACTTAGTTTTTGATTAACAAAATTATGTTTCTCTCCCACATTTTACAAATATAAAAAGTATCACATGAAAAAAATTAGTTGGAAATTTTGGGCAAATCAAAAATAATTTCCAGTATTTCCTGTCATTAATTCGAGGCAAACTTGTGACGCGGAGGTCAAACGCAGAAATAAGTTTGACTGTTGCATATAATGTTAGAACATCAGCACGAAGCAGCTTTAGAGTCAAGAACAACAAACTGAAGACTTACTGTCAAAATGGATACAGATTGGAAAGATCATTTCAAGCATTTTCAAATACTTTTTCCAAAATTCAAGCAATTCCCAATCTTGGAAACAATGTAACAAAATGTAAGCCTTTTCAAAGATTTCAACCTGTATACACCCTGAAATAAAGGTTGAAATAAAGGTTGAAATACGGCGAATCACGACTTCTTGATAGAGAATATTTACGAATAAACTGCATTACTGATGCGTATCTGAAATAGTTCAGTCTTTTTTGACATTTTGATTTAATCATGTTATGTTTTAGTCAGTATTGCAGTATTGCAGCTCTAGAAAGTATACTGAGAAAAACACAAGCCTACATTAAAATACATCTGAGTAATTTTGGATTCATAATTTCACACATCTGTTTCCTTCGAGGCAATAGGAGCAACCATTCTATCCTATTATTTTTAATGAGATAAAAATGAAACAAATACGTTGGCACCTGACCGGCTTTTAACGTCTGCATCGTTAAATTTTATCTACCGAAAGAAACAGCCTATCTTTCTACGGTTCATAAACTCTTTCTGAGGTCAAGCACTTTTGCAGAATTTACAAGCTTCATTTCATGCTTCATTCCAGCATTAAAATCAAATCTTGGGAGACATGAGCTGATATGCAAATAATATAAAACCTAAAAGTCAAAGTCCAGCGGCAGGGCCCGGGCAGCGTGGCGTCAGACTTCTGTTTGAGCCACTGAACCACGACCATCTCCTGGCATTGGGAATTTCTCCTGCGTCTCACTGCCAGCAAATAGTACGCTAGAACAGTCTCAAGGCCGAGTTACAAGACGCCGGAGCTGCCAAGAAGCGGGGCGCACCGATTCACTTCACACTCGTGTAATCGGCAGTAGCCAGCGGTCCCCAGTGAAAAGCATTTGAGCGTGTACTGAAGAAACTTACTGGAAGTGCCCTTTGTTGGAGGTGGTCGGTAAAAGGGTGTCAGAATCAAGATTAAAAGAGGCGGATTGCGCTTTTTACAGGTGCCTTTGTGTTGAACTATGACATTTTGTTCATCGTAAACCGCAATATTGATCTAAAACGGTAGAAATAGGCCCGTTGACTTCAAAACATAGTGACATTTTACCGTAGCAAGCAGCAGATTGTAATTTATTTTTGAAGATTGGCTGTGTGACATTTTAGATTCGTATGACTCTGAGTCTTAAAGTAAGTATAGGATGTGGGTGGGGATAAGGGGTAGGTGAAAACAGGAATTTACTGAGCTCTCAAGCCTCAGTTTCAGGACAATACAAGATTAACATGCATGAATAAATCAAAATACAACTATGAATAAACTAATGATGAGGAAACATTGTTGTAACAAGGATAAAAGCTCATGAAAGTGGATTTTACACTATGTTTACACTATGTTATGTTAATGGTAGGGGTGTGGTTCTTTGGAGATGGAATTGCTCTGCACATGTTGCACAGTATGGCATTAAACCAATTCCAACCGAGTGTGCTTCTGTGTGCTTCAAAAGAAACACAAACAGAAAAAAGAAAGTCATTTCAATTGTGATGATAAGTGTTCTTTTTAGCATAGTGGCATTTAACTTCCAGCAGAGGCTGATATTTTGTTAAGCAAACCAACTGCCAAAAGAATACACAAAGTTTTATTTGTTTGTGCAAAGAGGAAACAGCACAAAATGTGACTGCACTGCTTACATATTAAAACAGGTTGTGGATGAGATTGTAGTAATGTGAAATTATATCATTTGGGGGAAAATCTGCCCTACATTTCATCTCAAAAACATCAACAGTTTATCAGTATGAAAAAATGAAAAAAATTGGCTGTGAAAAAATGTAAAAACGATCTTTAATTATTAGCCCAGAGAATTACTCTAGTACAGTGATTCTAAAAGTGGGGTCCGGGGGCCAAAGGTTGAGCTTGAAAACCACTTCACATAATATATTTGTTTATATCTACTACTTTACATCAATAAAACGCCTACAGTCATTACTGTTTGTAATTTTATTTGTAAGGGCATGGCTGCTCCAGTCTACAGTACAGTCTGAAGCTGCAACATTTTAATCAAATTGTAATTTTTGTGTGGGGGCAAACTCCACAGGATGCCATCATTTACTGACTCACTCAAGTAAAACCAGCAAACACTCTCTGAACATGGTTGGAAAACTACTTAAAGGATTATATTATTAATATTCTGCATTTTTCATGTTGTTATTAGTCTTTAAACATCCCCTTGAGTACCTTAAATTTGCCATCTCATGTTTTGAAACAACAAAAAAAGGTTTATTATGGACTAATTGAAACAATTTCTCTGCTCTTTGAAATGACACTTACTGAGTGCATCCAGCCAGTAGATGGCGCCTAGCAGTTTACACAATTTAGTCATGTTAGCACTTTAAGACAATAACGTCAGCCTAGTAGTTTCTGTGGTTGTGTTTAGAGGCAGAAATGCTCAAAAGATCCTCAGATAAGTGACATATGAAATCTGAAAATCGTCACTGATCGAGGGAGTTCAGCAGGAAGTGCTTTTGACGCTCGGAGGGAGAGGGTTTTCTTGTGAACGTTCCTCAAAACAGCGTGAATGCAGCTGAATGCTACTCCAGACATGTTTTTGATGACGGAACATTGTTAGAACAGGGTTAAAACTTCAAAAAAGTCACTGTGGCAGAATATGTGTCCTTTAAGATCCAACCATGCAAAATGTGACTTTTGCCATTTATTCAACTGGTCTTAAACTTTTGATTGGGACTATAAGCAAAACCCGCATACACTTGTGCTCGGAAAATGATTGGAAAATGACTTAATACTTAATAAATCACAATTAGATTTACAAAATTAGAACTGCCACTTTTTTTTCAGTCAGGACTGTAATAAATAAAATATGTCATTCAAATTTTCAATGGGCACAAAAATGATCCATCTAACTGTCTCATGTTGTTTACAAGTCCTTTACTGTATCTTGATCGTGACTATTCAGACTGCTGTAACGTCTTCTCCTTTTGTCCATCAACAAAAGCCACACAGACCGTCCCTAAGTACCGTTTGTAGAAGATAAGCAACTCTGAATAGTCCTCACCTTGGCTTTGGCTGACATCACCGCCGCGCCCCTGGTCCGAACCCTCTGGGACGCCCCACCTGCAGAGAGAAAACAAGATTCATGTCAGGGACCATACAAGGTTGCCCTCTGTCTCCTCTACTCTTTACAAAAGTCCCGCAGAAAACGTAACATAAACTTGCATAAGCATGCGGGCGGTTCTGTAATGTCCACCGTGGAGAGATACAGTAAAGAACAACAGATCTGGGGCCCCTAAACTAACGTATGTCTCCTGAATCACGTCCTCCGCGGAGACTCCGGTGGTGCGGCTAGTGTCGGCATGTCGCGCACACAAAGAGTCAAAGGAATTCTTCGGCGCTGGCGGAGGTCCACGCTGGGAGTTAGATCCAGCTGCAGATAGGAGGTCATGCGTGATTACATATACGTGCGGCACTAGGGGTGACCACTGAAATTTCACTTCTCGGTTCTGAGGTCATTAAGTAACCACAGGGGAGGCCCGCGAGGTTAGAGAGGTCAAGAAATAATATAAACAAGCTGGAAGTGCGAATATATTAGCTTCTTAATTGGTTAATTTAGGTAATAAAAGTGATTCAATCAGAAGAGATAACCAAAAAGTGAGAAATCAAAACCTGCTGTTGTCGAGTAAAGAAATTCTAGGTTGACTAAAGACCTGCTTTATCGACTAAAAGGGGGGGTGGCAAAAATATATTAAAACTATGAAGTATTTCCATGTGTCTGACCCAAACAGCACTCAAAAGACCACAACTGCACAGGAATTCATGCACAAACAACTATTTTCAGATAGAAAACTGTGTATTTATATGTTGGACTCCAAATCTTCAGCTAACTCACTCCATATCTTCTTGTTTTTGCCATATAAATCCTTTAAATCCTAAATAAAATGATTAATGACAAAGAAAAATGTTGGTCGACCAAGACACCATCGACCGACTGAAAGAGCTGTGGCAAAATATCTCAAAACTATCTACGAGTATTTGACCCAAATTGCATTTAAAAGACCATGACCGCACAAGAGTTCATGCAAAAATAATTGGTTATACAGAAAAATACCTGTTTTTGCTTGAAAATATAAATACACTAGTAAACAGTGGATTTATTTGGTAGAAGTTGGATTAAACTCATGATTCATTCCAAAATCTTCAGCTAATTCACTTAATATCTTCTCGTTTTTGCCAAATAAATCTTTTTAATCTACATAAAATAATCAGTCGACTAATAAAAATGTTGGCCGACTAAAACACCATCGATCGACTAAATGACTAAAGGTACACAGCCATTCTTCATTGTTGTCGCTTCAAATGCAGTATATATTCACAACAGTTTGGTGAACACAATTAGTTAAAAAACTAAATTCAATTAAACTCGTACACTTTAACAAATTAAATATGGCTTCTTTTCGCATTCATTTCATTAATTTTGGATTTTTATGGGTCTATTCATACTTGCACATTCACCACATTAAAATTGGGACTAGACTGGGACTAAACCCGAAACCAAACCTGACTAGATCAGGACTAAACCAGAGTTAGAACAGGACAAAACCAAGTCTAAAGACTAAAGACTAGAATGGGCTCAATTTAGGACAAGTGTGAACGCACCCTATCTTTATGTACTTAAAATAAGTTCAATTAAAGGTGCACTATGTAATATGTAACTTTTCAGCCAAGTGTCCTGCTAATGCTTGTTCCAAAGAGCGCATTTGGAGGGAACGATCTGAACCGTATCACGTGACCAGATCAAATGGTCGAACAATCAGAAGATTCTCTAATAAGTGATGTGTGAAGTCTGAAAATACGTCTGAAAATCCCAGAAGTTCAGCAGGAAGTGTGTTTGACGCTTGGAGGGGGAGGATTTTTGAATGAACATTCCTCAAAACAGCGTGAATGCTACTGAATGCCACTTCAGGCATGTTTTTGATGACGTTAGAACTTGTTTTAAAGCCCACAAAAAAAAAATAACTGTAGTTAATATGTGACCTTTAACCTATTAAAAAGGAGTAAAATAAGGCTTTGTGAAAAATGTGTCATTCACTTATTTAAGCTGGTAAATAATAAATACAGAACAAAGCAAAAACATTTCCAGACAAGCAGGTTTTGGACCTTTCTACCAGAAAGGTTACATAGTGCACCAACATTTGGAAAACACACTTTACAAACAACACTTCAAATTTCAAATTCAAATTCAATTTTAAATAATTCACAATTTAGGTGTTGAACAATGAAAACATGATTCATTGAAGCCCTTAGGCAACGTGACCGCTATGCTACTACTAGGCCATGCAAGTCCATTGATGATTTATTATGGATTATGAAGGAGACGTCCATAAGTAACAGTTCAGATTTTTACCTGTGTTGAAACAATCTGGAGAAATTTCAAGAGTAATTTGTGAGGCTCAGAGCAAGATGACCTCAAAAACAGGATTCAGGAAATGAAATAAAACACAACTCCAGAAACGTTTTTGATGAGGGAAAAACAAAATAACTTGATTAAAAGCTCAAAAAAGTCAATTTTTCTTAATACGTGTCAATTAACAAAGCTAGCTAACTAGGACAAAAAGATAACGAATAAAGTCATTCAAACTGCATGTCTATCTCTAAATTCAATATGCAAAACGTCACTAAATAGTCACCAAAACTGACAACCGGAAACGCTTCTATTTATATCTCCAAAAAGATTCATGCTGAAAAAACTTCCTCTAAATAAGTCGCCGGCGTAATCTGAAACAGTTTGTCCCGAGCCCATTGAAGCGCATGTATCTAAACAAACATAACCAGGAGCTTCTGTCATCGCGCGGCTGATTTGGCTCGCCTTGGCACTGCGAGCGAGCGCGTGCTGCCGGTGTATTTTTAGATCCCACTGATAAGCGTGCCATGTTTATTTAAGAGTCCCCACATCCCTGCAGTCAAGTGTGCGCACGGAGACGGAAGAAGAGGAGCGAGGGGGAAGAGAGCGCTCCCAATCTGGCAACGCAGCGGAGTGAGGTGGCAAAAAGGAAGAGCAACGTACACCCAAAGGCAACAGAACACGGGAAATGTCAAGTTTGTGAAGCTGGTTAGTTCGGAAGAGAGAAAGCTGATTGTTTTGTTTGTATTAGTGATGGACGTTTTTGACCAAGTTTTAAGAAAGGTCTGCAGAAAAGTACTAGTAAACAGTGTATTTATTGGTTAGATGTATATAAGTTTGATTAAACTGAGTTACTCCAAAATCTTCAGTTCACTCGCTCACATCTTCTCATTTTTGCTGTTTTCGCCATTCAACTGTCTTATATAAGATATCGTGCTAATAGGGGCTTGAGTTAAGAAATGTTTATCTTCATTTTACTATATTTTTACCATCTTTAAATAAGATTTGCAAATGGAAAAAGCTGTGTTTTTTTCCTTCTAATTTCAAGCGCTGTAGATTTTTTCTTTTACTTAATTCTTTTGTTTTTCTTGTTTTAAGTAAAGCAAGACATTTTATGCTTGTTCCAGTCACAAGTATTTTTGAAGACAGTCAGAAAATCCTCAAATCAAGATAAATAAAGCTTAATTCTAACACTTAATCATTTATTATTCTATGTAAGATTTTATTTCTTATTTTAATCTAGGTAAAGGAACTGGTCGAGTAATATAAAGGTTGGTCGACTAAGACACCATCGACCGATTCATCGACCAAATGCCTGAAGGATTCCAGCCCTAGTCTCTTTAATGTGACTGTTTCTCATTCACCTTGCTACCCGACAGAAAATGCTTACTCACTCGTTGTAAATCATATGTGTGATTTTTTCATTGCCCTCCAGCTGTATTAACAGTCTTTCAACAAACTCTGGTGAAATCAAACAAGATCGTAAATTCAGACAGACTGTTTCCTCTCATCTCTTGCCCTTTGTTCTAGTTCACTCCACGAGCCAATCATCGCTCAGACGCTTCCTCTTTCCTCACACTTTCAGAACGTCTCACTCTCCTCAGAGTCTATAAAGGTATAAACTACAAGGTTAGCAGCTTTTACACCAGGACTTTTCAACTTTATTTGACCGAGGGCCAGATGGATGGCTTTGTCCTCGAGGCCAGAACCATGTCCAACACTTTTGAAAAAAATGTAACACAAAAATCTTTACAACATCTGCAGAACTGAACCAGAATTTACTAAACCAGGACTAGACCAGACCAAAAACAAGTCTAAACCAGGTCTAAACCAGATCAAAACCAAGTCTAAACCAGTCCAAAGACAGGTCTAAATCAGAACTAAACCAGACCAAAGACAAATCTAAAGCAGGTCTAAACCAGATGAAAAACAAGTCTAAACCAGGTCTAAACCAAATCAAAAACAGGTCTAAACCGGGTTTATATCAGGATTGAACCAGGTCTAAACCAGGTTTAAACCAGGTCTAAACCAGGACTAAACTAGGTCTGAACAGGACTACACCAGGACTAAACCAGGTCTAAACCAAATCAAAAACAAGTCTAAACCGGGTCTATACCAGGATTGAACCAGGTCTAAACCAGGTCTAAACTAGGTCTAAACCTATGACAAAAGATAAAATATTTTCTATATTTTTGAAGATGGGTTGAGGGCCAGACCATATCCCTTGGAGGGCCTGATGTGGCCCCCAGGCCTTCAATTGAATAGGCCTGTTTTACACTTTGCACAGGAAAACGTTACTGCTGTCTTTGTTATTTTACAATTGCAACCATTAAAATTGTGATTTCGATTCGATTGCATTATATATTTTGCAGCTCTCGATTGCCCAAATGCAAGACACAAAGGGCATGAAACCAAAAAAGTCAACGAAACCCAACACAAAAAAGAAGAGTTCTAAAACAAATCCGGTCATACAATGTGTCACAATCATTTCTAGAAACCAACACTGTAATCATTATTCTCCTGTCTGGTTTAAAATAACTCTGCGACTGCTGGGGGAACATGAGGACAAGGAACGACACCGACACATTTAGCATAATTCGCAGCGGCAGAAACCTAAAACCTCGCGCCGCTGCCTCCCGCTCCACGGCCCCCGAGCTGATTTACAACCTGAGCGGGCCGGGACCTGGGCCTTTTTCCCCGCAGAGTGCCCCGTGGGACAGGGGGGGCACCATTGTCAGTCCCTAATGCCGCAGCTGGGAGCGTTTAGACCCCTTTTTTCTGAGTCGCGGCGGGGCTGTCGGCTGGTTCATTTCACCCCACTGCTCTGGAGCTGTTTACTGCCTCGCGCCTGCAGGGGTTTGGGGGGAGTGTGAGTGGTAAAGGTGGGCCGGGCAGAGCGAGGAATTGAACAACACATCACGAACACTCAAATGTAAATGTGTGCTTATATATTTGTAGAAAGAAGCACATGGGTTGTCCTTGTTTGGCCTATAAAAGCTTAAAGGAGTTTGTCAGTCAGGCTTACGTTTGGTCACATCCCTTTTGCATAGTTGGCCCTTTGACTTCCAGGTGTTGTTCTGCTTTGTTTCTCCCAAAAAATTCAGTGTGCTTTCGTTGTGTTATTTTGTAATCATATTTGTGCTGCTGCAACAATTTAATTTATCTGTTCTTTTAACAAATTATATTGGCTGTTCCTGTGCATTAAAGGGTAGAAAAGCAGGCATTAAAGCAACACAGCTGGCAATTTGTGTTCGCCTTAAAGCAGGGGTACCTCATTTTTTAAATTTTCAAAGCAGAAAGTAGGTGTGCTAAAGCAGAACTAAGTAACTTCAGCGACAGAGCGCCCCCTGCAGCTCTCTTACGCTTCTTTTTTTTTTTCAGTTTTATCCCTTCCTTTTTATTGAAATGAGGAAGTACAGTCACATACAAAAACATTTCATGTCGCCAAACATAAAAAGAGCCAAGGTTTCTCAGGAGAGTTGTCTTCTTCCACACATAGACAGCAGGGGGAGACAACGGGGGCTTCAAACACCCCGAAAATACCACCACACGGACTTACAAAGACATTTATTAAGGTAAAAATGTTACTTAGTTCTGCTTTAACGTGTCTTTCTAGCTAGTGCTCACAAATCCTTTTGCACATTGCTAGAATTCACATGTATTGGTTTTTGGTTTTTTTGGCCATTAGCACAGATTTAGAACTGCTTTTTCAGACAGAGAAGTGAACCAGGGTGGACCACAGCCAATCAGCTCTCATCCCTAAAGCTTTCTGCACACTGGAGGATTTTTGGCCCGATTTTAGGCCTGATTTCCCTTTCCACGTCTGTGGGTCCATATGATTCTATGACTAGTCTGTTTGTCAAATCATAAGGTTCCAACAAGGACACGCAACACAACACACAAGGAACTTAACTGCAGCCAATCAGAGCAGCCGTACAGCGCCACGCTCAACTGCAGTGATGGCTCTGAAAATGTAGAAAATATCTGATAAAACCAACCCGGAGTTTGCACAAACTTTACATTTCATCACGGCTACAATGTCAGTGTAACAACTCCTTATCTCCAGTGAATATAACTCTCTCCTCTGGCCTTTACAGCAAATTTAATCCACATGTATTGTATCATTTTGTTTTATTTTCCATTTAAATAAGAGTGTATGTAAAGGCAGTGTCCTTATGTCTGTGGCCTTAACTTTCTTTGACACTGTCTTGAAAGTACGGAATATTTTAGACGACAAGAAAGCTTTTTACAGCCCAAAAAACTTTATATTTTTAAGTGAAAAAGATGCGTGAAAAATTGTTAGTTCTGTGTTCTCAAAAACTAAATGTCCTGGGCAATTATGCTATAAGGGGGTGAGCGGCTAGAGCTTCTGCCTCTCAATAAGGAGATTGTGGGTTCGAATCCCAGACCACCCCAACATCGTGGTTTCGAATTCCGAACCACCCTAACATCACACGATCTCTCTGGGTGGAGTCTGCATGTCCTCCCCGTGTTACCGTGGGTTCTCTCCGGGTTCTCCGGCTCCTCCCACCGTCCAAAGACATGACTGTGTAGGTTAATTGAGAACTCTAAATTGTCCCTAGTGAATGAATGTGAGAGTGAATGGTTGTCTGTCCTTGTCTGTCTCTCTCTCAGCCCTGCGGCAAGTTGGCCACTGTCCAGGGTGTACCCCGCCTAAGGCCCAAAGTCACTGGGATAGGCTCCAGTCACCCGCGACCCCTAACGGGAATAAGCGGTAGAAAATGAATGAATGAATGAATGAATTATGCTATAAGGCTAAGGAAACCTTTTATATTTCATTTCAATTCAGCTTATTTTTGTAGTGCCTAAAATCACAACAACAGTTTCATTGATGAACAACAATGAAACATTTTATATTTAAATGAAATACGCTGTGCAGAGGTCAGATTTTTGTTACAAATTTCTGATTTTACAATACACTTTCTGAGGCACAAAATGTACTCATAAAAAAAAAGTTGGGTGATGCAGCTTGTGAAAATGTGCACTATTCACAAAAGTAAGGAAAAGAAATGTATTTGCCAAAGCAGCATCATAACACCTAACCTAGCCAGCCATGCTCTGGGTCTTTGTCCGTACTTCTACCCTTTAACCTGCTCTCACACATGGTTCGTGTCACACTGAAGCAGACAAGCTAATTGCCCAAGATCCCTTAATGACACGGTGTTGAGCTACTGCGATAATTTTAACTTCTGTTCACAGTTTTGATTAAAATGACCAGGTAAATACAAATCATGTGTTTAGTTCAGAGATTAATTACTGCAGACCAAGGCCATTGAACTTAAGGCCTGCGGGCCAAATCAAGCCCTCCAAGGGGCAAGATCTGGCCCTCAACCCATCTTCTAAAAATATCGGAAATACTTTTTCTCTTGTCAGTGGTTTAGTCCTGGTTTAGACCTGGTTTAGAACTGGTTTTGTCCTGATTTAGACCAGGTTTAGATCTAGTTTATACCTGGTTGAGTTCTGGTTTAGACCTAGTTTAGACCTAGTTTAAATCCTGGTTCAGTCGTGGTTTAGACCTTGTGTAGATGTCCTTTTGTCCTGTTTAGACCTGGTTTAATCCTGGTTTAGTCCTGGTTTAGACTTGGTTCAGTCCTGGTTTGGTCCTGGTTTAGTCCTGGTTTAGATGGGGTTTCATCCTGGTTTAGACCAGGTTTTACACCCTGGTTTAGTCCTGGTTCAGTTCTGCAGATTAAACCCTGTTAACATGTTTTTTGTCTTTCAAAAGCGTTGGACATGTTTCTGGCCTTCGGTGAAATAAAGTTGAATAGGCCTGGTGTAATTAGACCTTAATTAAAAACCACATGATTCGTCTTTTTATCAACCCAAGCTCATCACACAAAGATCATTCAATAAACCTTTAGTCTACACTACTGAAGTTATTGAAACGGTAACATTCAATTCAATAAAATGTAATGGACCATAAACCGCAACCGCATTTGTTAGCGTTTGCCGTAGCCTACTTTTCCTCCCTGTAAGTGAATGCTAATGTATTCCTGTCTACAGTACATCTTTGTAAAGTCTGGCATCTGTTCCTCCTTGTTTGGCTGATTAAAGCCCTGAGTTTATCCATCAGGCTTACGTTCTGTCACCTCACATTTTCATAGCTGGGCCTCTGCCTGCAGTTGTTGTTAAGCAGGCCTGTTGCAGTGGGACGTCCCGTAAAGCAGCCCGCGGCGGAGAGCGCGCTGCTGTCCTGAGCTGTTACCCTGAATACTCCACAGAGAAGGGAAGAGAGAACGTTTGTGAAGGATTTGGACGAGGCAAAAGTTCAATGTACCTCATTTGGAAGAGACTGCAGCACCACGTGGTTATGTGTCTGGCCACGCAGGAGGTGTGTTTTGTGGTTTACCTGTTAAGCTGATGTGGGATCTTTAGATTAGTACTTCATTTTTATTTTTTTTTTATTAAACACATATGGTATTAAACTAGGGCTATTCAACTTTATTTCACTGAGGGACAGATTTGTTCAGATGGTTTTGTCCTCGGGTCCAGAAACATGTCCAACACTTTTGAAATATGAAAGACATGTAAAAGGCTTTAAAAACATCTGCAGAACTGAATCAGGACTAAACCAGGTCTAAACCAGGACTAAACCAGGTCTAAACCAGGTGTAAACCAGGACTAAACCAGGTCTAAACCAGGTGTAAACCAGGTGTAAACCAGGACTAAACCAGGTGTAAACCAGAACTAAACCAGGTGTAAACCAGGACTAAACCAGGACTAAGCCAGTTCTAAACCAGGACTGAACCAGGACTAAACCAGGACTAAACCAATAACAAGAGACTAAATATATATATAGAATATATAAAAATTATTTCTATATTTTTGAAGATGGGTTGAGGGCCGGATCATATCCCTTGGAGGGCCTGATTTGGACCCCGGGCCTTAAGTTGAATATCCCTGTATGAAACTAAAACAAGTAAACAACAGGCCAAAACAGAGGTGACACTAACCCTAACCCTGGAACATTAGCAATAACATCTCCATGGGCACAAGTAGACCATGTTTAGTATGATCCCCAGACCGTTTTGCCTAGCAGCGCTTTGGAACGCTCTGGTTAATGAAGGAATACGTCTCCATTTCTGCTTCGTGAGCAACTGACACCCAAAGATAACGCTTGCTTTCTTAATAAATGAAATCTAAATCAAACCTGAAGATGACTTTCTAAGACTGAGCTAGAAAAAATTCACAAAAAGACATTTAGTAATTCCATGTTTGTGTCATGGCTAAAGAGTAAATAAGAAACTACTTCCAGTTTCTCCTTAGAATTTACTTCATTTATTTGTGTCAGATTTTTATTTAAGTAATGCACTGCATGTGACTGAAATTATGCAATGGAAATATAATATTTTCGGTCTAGACACAAATAAATAGATACATTGATGCAAACGTGCGCTAGCTGTGCCTGCACTCAACATAATAGAAACGAGTTTACATCTTCTTTTCTATGTTCTCTCTTGTCCAATCATCTCACTCTGGTGTGTTAGGATTGCTTAAAAATGCCAGTGCTGTTCCCTTCAGACAGTGGAGACACTTTCTGATTGTAACGCTCACTGTTCAAAACAAAATGCCACCTGTAAAGGAAAGAGAGGGTGTGAGAGCTTCAGTGGGGTGAACAAGCAGGACAGGTGCTCTTCAAGGATAAACACATTGACTTAGAGATTGCAGAGACTTGCCTTTTCTAAAGAGGTGTACATGTAGGCTGAAAAGTCCAAGGAAAAGTGATGAAGCAGCTTCAAAGGGCTGAAATGTCACCTGTGTTGGTGTTTTTATCTGTTGTCCTCTATCCTTTCATCCAGAAGAAGGATCAAATCGTAGTCGGTATGCAGTATAATGCAATAATGAAAAAGTTAAAGTCTATATGAAGGTTCTCAAAATGTTCTAATTATGACTTAGTTTAATGGGATAGCACTTGTAGGAATTATTTATTATAGTTTTACATCTGTGAAGTTGCAGTTTGTGAAGACATTTTGAAAAATGAAACATTTTTAAAATTACAGGACAATTTACACAAAACTGACACAACAACAGTTCAACAAAGCATAGTTGTTATAAGGTATTATTATTTGCCAAATTATAACTATTTTGTAATTTATATGGATTTTGTTGTTTTCAAAATGGTTGCTAGGTAACTGGTTGACTAAACACGACTCAAAGCGACAATAACGCAACTAAAAGTGACAAAAACATGAGTAAAAGCAACAAAAACATCACTAAAAGCGACATGTACGCCACTGAATGTGACAAAAACGTGACTGCATTTGACAAAAACGCAACTAAAAGTGATAAAAACCTGATTAAAAGCGATGAAAACGCAACTGAATGTGACAAAAATGCGACTGAATGTGACAAAATAGCGACTACTAGTGACAAAACTCGAGTGAAACATGAGTAAAGGCGGCACTAACTGACTATAAGCAACAAAAACGTGACTAAAAGCGACAAAACTGTGTCTAAAATGTGAATTTTAACAGAATCCTATTATTAAAAGATAATCACAATCCCACTGGTCAGTTAGACATTTTTCCCAAATCGTGCTCTATTAAAGGCAATAGAAAAATACAAAGTGAACATGAATCATGATAAAGTCAAAATCATGATCTAGATCCAAGAAAATCGTGATGATATATTTTTGACATATCACCCATCCCTCGCTAGGATCTATAATTAAAAACAGACTTTATGAACAGTAGCCGATCTGAAGCTCACTACTTGAGTGACAACATATCTACTGTCAGTCTGGCTCACGTTTTGCCGTAGTAATTTTACCAGGTTAGCTTGGTAAGCTAACACCGCAACGGCGTAAGCTAACCCTGTTACATAGTAAACCAACACAGTAACTTACACTACAGCTGCAGGACAGTTTTCCATGACTAGGCCGTGACAGAAAGGTAAAATAGTGCTATTTGTTACATTCATATCCACTTTACTTTCCACGACGCACTGTGGGAAATTTGAAGACTTTGGTACAACACAGCTGTGGCTACATAGTAATTAGGAGAGTGATTTGGACACTGCGTCAGTCGTGTACCGTGGCAGGGGTCGTTGTCCTGGATACACGTTTGACCCATCGATTCTACACTAGACCTGGGCCAGTGGTTTCCAAACTGTGGTACGTGCATCTCCAGAAGTGCATGAAAACATGATTTGTGGAACAGCCTGATTCCATTTTGAGACAAGAATGCATGCAACAGTCTGTTTGAGCCTTCTCACACAAATATGTTTGACTGAATGGAACGCAGACGAGGATAAATGAATGAAGCTAACGAGAAGAAGTCAATAGAAAGATATCAAGTTGCAATGTGCACCATTTGTGTTCTGACTGGAGCAAGTCCCAACACGGTCCAATCCCAGTGTTTTATAAGAACCACATGAATGCAGTAAATGTTTGGCAGGAGGTCTATTTTGGCTGAATAATAATAGTTTCCTATTGTAGTTAGAGTTTTATACGTGTCACACAAGCTTGTTAGTTTTGCCCAAAACCATAAAAGTAAAATTATACAGTTCTCATGATATTTAAGATGTACTAAAGGGTGATTTAGTGAACTTATTTATTGTGTATTTGTGTACTTGACGTTTGGAAAATGTAACGCCTTTTTCTGTCTTACGGTGTGACGCGCTTTTGTGGCAAAATATATTTTTAAAAATTTGAAAAGTCAATTGTACAGCAAGCGTAATGATGACTTTTTAGATGCATTTTGAGTTAACTCATTTCATTTGTCATATGTCTATGGTGTTTAATAATTATGTACTAGTCCTATCCTAAATTAAACTTTTTTTCACAATTACAAATTGTCACACCGCAAGACATTCAAATTTTCGCATGTTGAATGTTTTTCAGAAAAAAAAAATTTAAGTAAGAAAACAATAATAATTTCTTTTGACCTCTAGCTTGAACATTTAACCCCAGAGCTGTTATTATGTTTTTATGTTTTTCCTTTTAAACATGAGATTTTTCAGTGGCAGTTGGCGGCGACTACCTGGCTGGCACGCTTCATTTTCCCCCCAACCCACACGACCGGCACTTTGCATTGGTGGCTATGCTAGCAAACGTTTATTTTTTAAAATGTATTTTTTCGCAGTTAGGGTTAGGATTAGGCTTAGATTTAGGAACAGATAATGAGGTTAAGTTTAGAGCTTTGGGGCAGGTAAGCTAACTGGGTCTCGGCAGAAAAATGATGCGGCTTGCACGCTGAGCGGTAGTTAAAAGGTTTTGGATTTTTGAGCTCAGTTTTTAACATGACATAAGGCTGCAGCTGACTAAAAACCTGCACCAACAACCAATTAGTCAACTAAAAAGGAGTGTGGCAAAAAATATATCAAAACTATGAAATATCTCTGTGTATCTGACCCAAACTGCACTTAAAAGACCAACACTGCTCAACAGTTCATGCAAAAATATCAATTTACGCAGAAAAGTACTATTAAACAGTGTATTTATGTGTTAGAAATGGAGATTTACTCCAAAATCTTTAGCCAACTCACTCCAAATCTTCTCGTTTTTGCAATTTTTGACACATAATTTTGTTGAATGCAAACAAAACAATTGGTCGACTAATAAAAATTTTGGTCGACTAAGACACCATCGACTGACTAATCGACTAAACGACTAAAGGATCACAGCCCTAGTGAAATGAGCTGTTTGCCTTACTTGTAAACCATGGAGATGTACCAGGAGCTAGCTATGGGCTTCTGAAATGCTACAGACTTCTTTTTATACCAAAATGCAGCAGAAGACCTTCAAGAGGAAATACTTCACCGTCTTATCACCGACCGAAACAACAGAGCGAGATCGCAGCAAAGGGCTTTCCTGCTGTGTCTCCAGAGTTTGGGCAGCTGGACACTGAGGAGTATGATTTCCTGAGGGCTGTTACTCTCCTCAAACTGTCCTGACACAACATCTGCCGACCTTACCTGACCAATACTCCTGCTGAAGCTCCACTGAGGCCTTTGACTGACTGAGAAGTGTAGCGAAAATGTTTCTGCTGCTGAATTTGAATTTCCTTCGGGGTCAATAAAGTCTTTATCCTTCTACTTCCCATAAATCTAAATCCAATCCCCATCAAACACGACATTGTGTGGTCCGCGACTCCAAATCTTCTCCTTTGCATCAAAATCGTCAGCCTGTTCTGGATTATACCGTAGCTGCTTGGATGGCACTTACTATATGCTATTACACCTCTTTACCCACCTACGCTAAAAAACACGTAACTCCGACAATAACGACCTCCCATTAGGTCCGGGTGTGCGCTGTGAGGGCCCTGACCCGCAGCTTGAGCCTGTCACTGATTGCGCTGCGGAGGGGAGCGCGAAGGGGGTACAGTAAATCAGAACAGGCTGGATTTGAGACACCTGCGCTGAAAGAGGAGCCAACGCCGCCGAGCCGGGCTGATCACTACCAGACCGCGCGGCTATTGGAGGTCGGTTCATTTTGCACCGCGAGACACCTCTGGGAACGCGGCCCCCTTTTAATGAACGGTTTAGTTATGGTTTACGCCTGCTCCGGTCTTATCCGATGTCATGAGAGTAGATTTAGTTCAGTCATGGTTTTCTCGCCGCTTTTGTTTACTTTTCATTTTGTACGGGTTCTGGACAGCGATTGATCTTATTTCTGGTCCGAATTTAGTCCAAGTTTTGAGGTTCGTCTCCGGCATGTTGAAGTGTGAACATGAATTGTTTTTCGTTAGGGTTTTTTTCATGTTAGGGATTGTTCCAAAGCCCGTTCAAGCATAAATGAGATAACCTTTTGACAGTTGGGAATTTGCAAAGTACAGTTACGGCAACGCTAGAATCCATCCGAAAAGCCTGGACATACCTTACTTTCCACTTTACATCCTTGTTTCAGTCACACATTTTGTCAAATAACACTGCAACCCTATATTTAACCAAGAAAACTGTATTACTTTCTATTACGTTTCTGTAACAGTCAGCAAATAACAGCTTTTTAACTTTTCCGCTCAAGCAATCCTCTTTGTAAATGCACTCTATGGGCTGATGGAACGATTTTAGCAAAGTATCTGATCGCAATTAACTCTAATTAGTGTTGTCACGATACAGAAATTTCAAACTCAATTTCATACTAAGAAACATACTTGATTCCCGAATTCCAATTTTGATATCACGAGGATAATTACAAATGCTCATTTTAGGTATTTAGGCCAACATTTTCAACACTGCGTAATAGAGAAGATTCTAAAACTGTTCACAAAAGGTCAAATTTTGTCCTGTAAATCAGTGCCTCACAATCTGTTTGTCTCGAGTAAGCTTTGTTTCACACCCCTTAACTTGAGTTTCAGGCTAAAAAATGGGTTTAGTTGTCACATAATTATACTATTATACTTTAGTTTTTACATATATTTATGGTCAAAGATACTCCAAAAAGACACTAAATTTATCACAAATGACACGTTTTTAAATTCAGATAAAAGCACATTTCATCTCCTAGTTGGGAAACACTGCTGTAAACGATATGTTTTTAGTATCGATTCTTGCTCCACTGAGTATCCAGTTTCAATAATAGTTTTAGTTTCGATTAGTGTCTGATTTTTTATACTTTTGACAACACTAAACCAAACCCCAGTGTTGAAATTGCGTTTAAATTTGCAGTTTATGTTTTGATTGTAGTATTCTGTTCATTTTAAACCCTTCTAGGAGTCTTAACATTGGAGAGAAGACTGAAATATGAACTAAAGCAAAACAATCACCATTGTCGAATTTAAAGAACCAGATACAGGCACGGACATTATTTGCAACAGCAGGGGTGTCAGACTGGGGGGGTAAAGGGTACTGGTTTCTCGGGGCCCAGGGCAGAGAGGGGCCCTCAAAAGCATGGGAATTTGCATGGGTTTGCATTTTTCTACACTTTCATACATTTTGGTTGTAATAAAATGTGTCCTTGAAGTCCTAAATACAATTATGCATAAGACATCCCCATCACCCTTTAATAAAATTGGAAAATCATTGGTCACATGTTAGCCAAGTTGTTTAGAAATAAAACTAATGATTATAATTTGCAGTTGGTGTATTTTCTAGGGCTGTTGCCCTTTAGTTGTTTAGTCGATTAATCGGCCTATGGTATCTTAGTCGACCAAGATGTTTATTAGTCGACTAATCCTTTTTATTTATATGAATGTATTATAAAATGATTTATATAGCAAAAACGAGAGGAAGTGAAGTGAGTTAGCTCAAAATGTTTGAGTCTTAATATATAAATACACTGTCGTGTGTGTAAATAGTTGTTTTTACATGAACTACTCAACAGTTGTGGTCTTTTGAGTGCAGTTTGGTTTAGATACATGGAGATACTTTATAGTTTTTGATATATTTTTGCCACGCCCCCTTTTAGTCGATTAATCGGTCAGTATGGCTGGTCTTTCGTTGACACTGCCCTAGTATTTTCTTATTGTAATAATAAGTTTCGAGATGTTTGTGAAATCGGTCTTGCAAATGTTAGTGCAAATACAAAACAGTACAGTATCATAACATAAGCCAGTAGCAACACAGGATGTAGAAATGAAAAAAAAGAAAGAAAAAATAACAATATAAAAACACATTTGCTGGGATAAATACATTTTACAAAATTATGTATTGGGGCCTACTGAGAAGGTTTGTACATGGGGCCCAGAATTTGGTGCTACAGCCCTGCACAACAGTATATACCTTTGTTGTTTGTTTTTTTGTAAAGAAAAGGTCTTATTTGGTCATGTTTTCTGTCTCTTTCTGCCTGTTGGAATCGAAAGCGTCACCGTAAATGAATTATTTGTCGTATCAGTAATTTATGGGGTTTTCATTTCGTGATTAAGTGCGGTGGCATTGTGGTGTTCTCGCCTCACATCAACAAGGTCCAGTTTGGATTCCTGGTGTTTGTTTATTTGGATTTGTGTGTGGTCTTTCTGTGTGAGGTTTATGTTGTCCCCATGTTTGAGTGAGTTTCCATCAGATTCCATCAAAGTAACCACTAGTGTTTAGGGTGACCGCCTCAAATTGTAGAAAAAGAGGAAATAGTTGTTGAATGTGTTGAAACGTAGAAGGACGGACTCGCAAAATTGAAGTTCATGGATAATAACTGTAATAAAACTGTGTCATTTCCAGTTTTTATTAATGGTGACGCACAGAGAGAGACTGGATAAGTACCATATATTACAGCTGTGGATGCCAGAACACACAAATTGTATTGCGATGTAAATCTACCTTTCGATGTGAATGTCAGGCAGTTGAACTGTCTCAACTGACTCACATGATTCTCTTTGAAACCTTTTCTACCATGGACCAGCCCTGGACCAACCCTGGAACTATGGGGTTTTACACTGACTTTTAGCATCTACGCTCTACACCAGGACCATTCAGCTTAATTTTACCGAGGGCTTGGTTTTGTCCTCAGGTCCAGAAACAGGAAAAACATGTAACGCGAAAGGCTTTAACAATATCTGCAGAACTGAACCAGGACTAAACCAGGACTAAGCCAGGACTAAAACAGGACGAAACCAGGACTAAACCAAACAGGACTAAACCAGGTCTAAACCAGGACTAAACCAGGTCTAAACTAGGACTAAATTAAACAGGAGTAAACCAGGTCTAAACTACGACTAAACCAGGTCTAAACCAGGACTAAACAAGGACTAAACCAGGTCTAAACTAGGACTAAACCAAACAGGAGTAAACCACGTCTAAACTACGACTAAACCATGTCTAAACCAAGTCTAAACCAGGACTAAACCAGGTCTAAACCAGGTCTAAACCAGGACTAAATCAATGACAAGAGATACAATTGGTTGCAGGCCAGGTCAAGTCCCTTGGAGGACCTGATTTGGCCCCCAGGTCACAAGTTGAAAAGCCCTGCTCTAGAGTAACAAACAGAGTAATAAAGTTTTCTGAATCTGAACAATCTAGACTCAAGTCAGCTTCAAACTCCCATCTTTCTGCGCTCCAGACAAATGTATTCATCATCCCAGACTCTAGTCATGTAGTTAAACATTTGTTGCAACATTTTATTTTATACACCGAGGCAATGTCATAACTTGAAAAAATATGCTTTATCTTTATGGAAAAACGCTCCGACACAAACCAACACATGCACAACTCTGTGAACTGTCCTAGACCCAACATTCTACGAACCTGAAGTTACCCGCAGAGAAGGTCAGACCGGGAGAAAAAACGACAATCAAACGTTGGAAAAATGGGAGAGTGGGCGACCATCCAGGAAAGAGACAGTAATAAAAGTGAATTGGCGTTTAAAAGGGGGCAGTGATAACAGCAGAGGTGCAGAGGCGACTTGAGCCATAATCCCATAAGCCTTGGCAGCGGTGCAGGATGTAATTGGTCGTTAGCGTTGGTTTGCAGCGCTCGTCCCGTCAGGAGCAGGAAAACCACAAGAGCGCCAAATGAGGAACAGACAGAGGCCTACGCTCACCTCCGTCTGCGTGGACCCTGCAGATGGACGACTGCAAAGCTTCAGTCATGCACTAGCTGTCAGATTTACTACATTTGGAACAGTATTCGTGTAACGCCCGGATAGCAACCTTAGCGGTATTGACGAGGACAGAGCAGAGCTGAGCCGAGTTCCCAGTGCAGACCAAGTGTTATTTTATTTACATATGTACAAAATAAGCAATACCAGCAGCATGGCACACAGCACCTCTCTCTCAGGGACTGAGCCCAGAGACCTTTTATAGGGCCTCTAGCCAATTGGGTAACCCCATCAATAATCACAGGTAAAACCCCACAAAACACAACAACATTTTAAAACATTACAAGTAGACAAACAGTGCTCCAATAACAATCAATCAAAACATTCATACAAAAATATATCTCTATATAAATTAACAGTGTTTTAACCTAACTCCCAACTACTTTACTCAATTTAAAACTTGGGACACCCCTGCTCCTTTTTACCCCATGGTCTGCCCCGGAACCATTTAAGGTGCTCCTGCTCCCCGGGGACTCTTTTACCCGGAACACACAAAATGGCAGACCCACAGGTGAGTACCATTACATTACTGCACATTTTCCACTTAGTCTTTACTAATTATATATTTTATTTCACAGGTAACACACAATCAATTAATTAATAAACATTTTAAAACTTTGTTTGACTCTCATTTTTACCTCAGGCCCACGTAATGGACCTGCTCCATTACATTTCCTCCCCCCTCTATTAAGAGTACCTCTACTCTTCAAACACTCTGGACAGGGAGTCAGCTACAATGTTAGACTTTCCAGGCTTATAGTGGACTGTGAAGTTGAATGGCTGTAAGGCTAGGTACCAACCAGCAATTCTTGTGTTAGAGTCTTTCATTTTATTAAGCCACTGAAGAGCACGATGGTCAGTTTCTAAGCTGAAATGGCGCCCCAACAGGTAATATCTTAGTGACTCAATTGCCCACTTCATGGCCAAGCACTCTTTTTCAACAGTAGAATACCTGGTTTCTCTGTCTAAAAGTTTTCTACTTAAAAACACCACAGGTCTTCTCTCCCCATCCACCTCCTGCAGCAGAACTCCACCTAGGCCCACTCCAGATGCATCCGTCTGCAGAGTGAATGGTTTGTTGAAGTCCGGGGTCTGCAGAACCGTGTGGTCATTTAGGGCCTCCTTCAGATCTTTGAATGAACGGTCACATTGGTCAGTCCACTTTACTTTTCTCGGTGCTGAAACTTTGGTGAGGTCATTCAGCACAGCTGATCGATCTGCAAAGTGGGGAATGAATTTCCTGTACCAGCCCACAAGACCCAGGAAACTCTTCACCTTCTTCTTTGTGGCTGGAACTGGGAAGGAATGAATAGCCTCCATTTTCCCAACCTGGGGCCGGAGTTTGCCGTGTCCAATGACAAAACCCAGGTACTCCACCTCTCTCTGAGCCAGACAGCATTTCTGAGGGTTGATAGTTAATCCAGCTGACTTTATGCACTTTAGGACTTGTTTCAGATGAGCCATGTGTTCTTCCCAAGTTTGGCTGTAGATAACGACATCATCTAAGTAAGCAGCCGCAAACTCTGAAACGTCTCTCAGAACATAGTCCATTAGTCTTTGAAAGGTGGCTGGCGCCCCCTGGAGTCCGAATGGCATAACTCGAAACTGGTACATACCAAAAGGAGTTTTAAATGCTGTCAGCTCTCTGACCTCCGGAGCCAGTGCCACTTGCCAATAGCCTTTGCTCAGGTCTAAGGTGGTGATGTATTTTGCCTGTCCCACTCGTTCCACCAGTTCATCAATCCTAGGCATTGGGTAAGGGTCACACAATGAAACAGCATTCAGGTAACGAAAGTCAATACAAAATCTTAGTGAGCCATCCTTCTTTGGCACTAAAACCACAGGACTGCACCATTCACTGTTAGAGACTTCAATTATGCCCAATTCCACCATCAATTTGATTTCCTTTTTCAAAGTTTTGACCAACCGCTCTGGAATTCTGTAGCTCTTTTGTCGTGGCGGAGCTTCTTTCTTCAGCCGGATGTTGTGCTGGACCAGGTCAGTGTAACCAGGAGTGTCTCTGAACAGTTCTGGTTCAATAAGAGTAGCCACTTGTTCCTGCTGGGAGATAGACAGGTGGGACATGTCTATGACTGATGACTCACCCAGACTTCCAGGCATAAACTTCTCTGGTGTTTCTTCATCCAGAACAGCACGAATCAGTAGCTGAGGAACAGACTCCTGGCGAGACTGAAATTCTTTTAACAAGTTCACATGAAACGTTTGGTGCTTTTTGGTTTTATCAGGCATGAAAAGTTCATATGTGACCTTACCCATCCTTCTGGAAATTTCATAGGGGCCGTGCCATTTGGAGAGGAGTTTACTGTCGGAGGTGGGGAGGAGAAGTAGTACTTTTTGGCCCGGTTCAAAGCTTCTTTCTCTGGCTTTGCGATCATACCAGGTCTTTTGATTTTGTTGAGCAGTCTTCATTGTCTCTTGTGCCAGTGCAGACATTTCCTCCAGGCGTTGCCTCATCTTTACCACATAGGCCACCACATTCTCTTCTGAGGGGGTTGGGTTCTCCCAGTAGTCCTTGAGGAGGTCCAGTGGCCCCCTTACTTGACGTCCATAAAGCAACTCAAATGGTGAGAACCCTGTCGAGGCCTGTGGCACCTCACGATATGCAAATAGGAGGTACGGCAACCACTGGTCCCAGTCTGCTCCTGTATGAGACACAAACTTACGCAGCATGTTTTCAAAGTTTGGTTGTAGCGCTCAACTAGCCCGTCCGTCTGGGGTGGTAGGGGTGGTCCAAAAGCCCAAAATCCCAAGGAGTTTATACACCTGTTGTAATAACTTAGACATAAAGTTTGTCCCACAGTCTGTCAAAACCTCTTTTGGAATTCCCACCCTGGAAAACAACTGCAATAAACAGTTCGCTACATTCCTAGCTTTGATAGTTTTTAACGGGAAAGCTTCAGGATATCGAGTTGCATAATCACAAAGAACTAAAATGAACTTGTTCCCTGTACTGCTGCGTTCTAATGGCCCAACAATGTCCATTCCTATTCTTTCAAATGGAGTTTCAATGATGGGTAGAGGCTGCAACATAGCTCGAGGACTTTTTCGGGATGAGGCAAGTTGACAAATCTCACATGAATTACAGAATTTTGAGATATCATTGTACATGCCTGGCCAAACAAATCTGCTTGCAATTCTGTACAAAGTTTTTGGAAAGCCATGTGCCCTGCCCATGGCACTGAATGTCCGAGCTCCATGACTTTAACTCTGAATGGTTTGGGTAATGCTAAGGCTTCAACCGTGCCCTTGCATTGATAAAGAATGCCCGCTTTAATGATGTATGTTGCCTCCTCTAAACATCCTGGACTGCCCTGTTTAACCCCTTCCACTTCTGAAACTTTTTGAAACCAAGGTTTTAGAGTTGCATCCTCTTTTGTAGAGTGGCTACGTCAGGTGGGAGTTCAAAGTCTATATGGTAAGGAGGTTTAGTAGGCTGTTCTGTCAGTTTACTTGCAGTTCCTTGGAACTTTTCACGCCTTCTTTGTGCTTTCGATTTCACAGGTTTTTCTCTTACAGGCTCAAGGTCCTCCTCCCAAAATGGTAACTCTTTTAAGGACTCTTTTGCACTCTGCGCTCTTGTAGTGACCATATTAAAAGCTTTAGATGGCTCTGCTTTTTCAGGTAAGTTTACACATGGATTCACAGGTAGGTTTTCGGGTAAGTTTTTAGGTAGATCTAGGTTTTCAGGTAAGTTTTCTGACTCTTGGACCAAATCTAGTAAAATTGGAACATCATTACCAAGAATCACATCAAACGGTAGGTTTGGAGCTAAAGCCACAGGCATTAGAAAAGTTTGGCCTCCAACTGTCAAATAAACTTCTGCAGTAGGATACTGGTGTTCATCCCCATGAATGCAGCTAATGCTAGTTTTGTCCCCACTCCATTTTTCTCTAGATACCAGGCTGGACAAAACCACTGACTGAAACCCACCCGTATCTAACAGTGCTGTAGTCCGGTGGCCATTTATCAGTACAGGTGAGGTACAAGCTTTCTGAGTTGTTACAAAATGGCTGGGCAAAACAGGTCTGGGCACTGCACAATATAGTGATGGTTTTGATTTATTGGCTAAAGGACAGGAATACTGGGTGTGGCCTAGCCCATTACACAAGTAACATCTGACCTCTTTGCCTGACCTATGGGAACTGTTAGCAGGACTTGACTTTTGCACATGGCTTGGTGTAAATTGCCTAGGTCTAGACATTGACCTATTTTGACCAAAACCCCTTTCACCCCCATTGGACTTACTTTGGGCTTGGTCTCTGTGTGCATGTTCTCGATCCCGCCCTCTCTGGCTCTGAAAGACGTTTTGACCATAGGTGGCGTTGTTGAATCCTTTCCTTGCTGCCAGGAAGACCTCTGCCAGTTCTGCTGCTTTGTCTGCCGTCTTGGGGTCATGTTCACGGATCCAAACTCCGAGCTCCGGGTGAACCATGCTCAGGAACTGCTCCAAAATCATAGTCTCTGATATCTCTTGTTTTGTAGATTTTTCAGGTCTGACCCATTTTGAAAACAGGTCCTTCAGTCGGACGTACAGCTCCTTTGGAGTTTCATCTTTGAGAATCTCTGTGGACCGGAATCTTTGGCGGTAAGTCTCTGATGTGATCTCATATTTTGTTAATATTGCTGCCTTCACTTTTTCATAATCTTCAGCATCCGCAAAGTCCATTTGAACATATGCACTGCGAGCCTTTCCTGTGAGAAGAGCCACAAGGCGGAGAGCCCACTCATCTCTTGGCCATCTGCAAACTTGAGCCATTCTCTCAAATGTGGTGAGAAAATGTTCGATATCGTCGTCTGGAGAAAGAGGCAACAACTTTGGTTCTCTGTGGATTACCATCTCTCTGAAAAACCTGTTTGGTTCAACGTAACTGGGGCCTTCATCTTCATCCACAGTCTCATTTATAGGGGGAGCATTTTCTTGCTCTTGGTCTCGTCTTTGGATGACGCGAGTCACCAAAGACTGCATTTCTTTCATTTGGTGCTGTATGTTTTTC
This sequence comes from Rhinogobius similis, assembly GCA_019453435.1. Taxonomy (NCBI): domain Eukaryota; kingdom Metazoa; phylum Chordata; class Actinopteri; order Gobiiformes; family Gobiidae; genus Rhinogobius; species Rhinogobius similis. The sequence goes on from CM033632.1 coordinate 32,110,653, forward strand.
CATTTTGTTTCTTGTTGTGCTGCTTCTTTTTCTAGACGCTGGTCTCTGGCTGCCTGGGACTGTGCGAGTGACCTTACCAGCGCAGTCAGCTCTTCAAACTTGTCCCCAGGGCTACAAGTTGCTTCAGCCCCCCGGTCAGCAGGTTTACTTGTCCCCTCGTCGGGATCCTCATGTTGGTCAATCTGCACTCTTCGTCTTGTACTCATCCTCAGTTGCTCTGTTGCCTGGGCCCCAGCTTCTGACACCAATTGTAACGCCCGGATAGCAACCTTAGCGGTATTGACGAGGACAGAGCAGAGCTGAGCCGAGTTCCCAGTGCAGACCAAGTGTTATTTTATTTACATATGTACAAAATAAGCAATACCAGCAGCATGGCACACAGCACCTCTCTCTCAGGGACTGAGCCCAGAGACCTTTTATAGGGCCTCTAGCCAATTGGGTAACCCCATCAATAATCACAGGTAAAACCCCACAAAACACAACAACATTTTAAAACATTACAAGTAGACAAACAGTGCTCCAATAACAATCAATCAAAACATTCATACAAAAATATATCTCTATATAAATTAACAGTGTTTTAACCTAACTCCCAACTACTTTACTCAATTTAAAACTTGGGACACCCCTGCTCCTTTTTACCCCATGGTCTGCCCCGGAACCATTTAAGGTGCTCCTGCTCCCCGGGGACTCTTTTACCCGGAACACACAAAATGGCAGACCCACAGGTGAGTACCATTACATTACTGCACATTTTCCACTTAGTCTTTACTAATTATATATTTTATTTCACAGGTAACACACAATCAATTAATTAATAAACATTTTAAAACTTTGTTTGACTCTCATTTTTACCTCAGGCCCACGTAATGGACCTGCTCCATTACAATTCGTTTCAGAAAATGGGATCTTAATATTAAAACATCATTGTCAATGGCAGAGTTTTGCTGACAAAAAAAGAAGAAAAAAAAGTAAAAATCGGACAAAAACTATGAAATAAAAAATGAATTTCAAGTGAGGATATTAATTTCAGACGTTCTGACTAGTTAAGATTAGTTAAGAGTATTTGTTTGATGGAACTGGATTATTTTACTTGTTTCAATATAATACTTTCTTACTTCAAGACAAATTATCTGACAGTGGTTTAAGATTATTTTACTTACCCCATTGGCAAAGTGGTTTTCTTATTTTAAGATAAAGCATCACATAATCAGGAATGAAATACCTTAATCTGGCTCACACCACATTGATATGTGTATCACCCGAACGGTCCTCAAGCTTCCTAAATTGGCTCAAATTACCATGACAATACTTTTTTACAACATATTTAAGTGGCAAACCCTCAAGAATATGTGATAAAGACCTCAAATGAATGTTCCAACCCCTATTAAAGGTACGATGGCTTATGTTACAAGTACAAATCTCAAAGTTTGAACGCCCTAGATATAACTGAATGAAAACAAGTCCTAGTTCTACTTTTCAATTCAAGAACCTCAAACCAGAGCATAAATAAAAACTCAAACCCCAACGAACACGTCTTTATATGTCGCATGAAGCAATACAATATTCAATTCCATTTATTTTTGTAAAGCCCAAAATCACAGCAACAGTTTCCTCACAGGGCTGCACAACATTGTTGTTTATACCCGAAGACAGTAAGAAAGTAAAAAAAAAAGTAGTAAATTAGAAGTAAATTAACCAACATTCGTAGAAATTAAGCAAATGGAAAGCTGTCGGTACAATGTATCATATCAAATATTTTTTTGGCTTGACTAAAACTATGGTACATTAAACTAAAACTAATTTGTTCAAGCTGGGTACCTGATTTTCAAACTGTCAAAGGACTGTCTATAGTTCTAGGAGCTCTGGCTGGGGTGGGCCACCCAAATGTAGCCAATCAGAGTGCTGCTTTCAGCTCTTACTACCTGGGTGACCAGAAAGAAATGAGGGATTACACCAACTTGTTTCCAAGAAATAAAATACTTAGTGGTCCAATTTTGTCAAAATGCTGCTTTTACAGGATGCTCTTTGGAGTATCTCATTTATTTACAAAAAGGTGCCCCAGCTCAACTGAAGGAGATTACATTTAATAAGCATTTCTTTTCAAAATTAAAACTGGTCAACATGAATAGTTGAGATCGAACAGCCACTTTTAAGCTCAAAAGACCACCATTACTGCACAAATAAGACTGCTCCGGTACCATAACGTATGGAAATATGGATACCTGAGCAGTTATTAGAAAACACTACACATTTATGAACGTTGATGTAAAAAGCGACTTTTATGGTAGCATTTAGGCAGCACACCTGGTTACAGTTGGGAAATACCAAAGTAATGTCTGGAAAATGTCATAGACGGCCAGCTTCATGAATAATCCGACACGTTACACCGATCCTCTCCGCGCTGCTGCTGCTGCGCTCGCCGTCCACTGACCCGCTGTATAAATGACTGGCTGCAGGGCTCATGCACGCTATCATATTCACATTTTTAAATTATACATGGGACGTTAGGTGGTCTCTGCGTCCTAACGTTAGCTTATCATCTGCAGGTTGTAAAGCGCAAAATCTAAAATCTAATGAGCCACAGTTAATGACAACGCTATAGATTCACGATCAGGATTTTAAAGTATAACTCCGGAAGATCGCTCTCTTCTGTTTGTAGCGCTGCAGAATATATTGCAACCAATTCTAATTCGCTAGTAAATCACAAAGACTGCAATTTTTAAACAAAAAAATATCCCTCTCTTTTTATGAACAACTGCTGGCTAACTAAATCGAAACACTCTCATTATGCTGAATGTGAACTTTGAACGGAATCGGAGACAGCAATATCACCAATCGGATCATCAAATCATATTCTGGTAACACTTTATCATAACTACATTTTTAATAGCCTTAATAAAGCATGGACAAAGACTTTACTCATAGTGAACAACTAGTTTATCAAGAAGGACTCAACCTTGGCAAAGGTTCTTTGCTGAGCCCTTTATTAAAGCACACTTTAAACCATGTTCTAAGAATGTTCATCATCAAAAACACACCTGAAGTTGCATTCAGCTGCATTCACGCTGTTTTGAGGAAAGTTTATTAGAAACTCCTTTCCCTTCGAGCATCAAAAGCACATTCTGCTGAACTCCCTCGATCTGGGCCACTTTTCACATCATCTATCCAAGAGTCTTCTGCTGTTTTAAATCATCACCAGACTTGCTGCGGTCTAAACACGATCACTGCTCCTGCTCGCCCGCACCACAGTGTCTCTTGAAGTAATATAACTAAACTGTGTATAGCGCTAGGCGACATCTGCTGGCTGGATGCAATCAGTAAGTGTCATTGCACACAGCAGATAAATCCTTTAATTCAATCAATAATACATTTTTTTTGTTTCAAAACACAAGATGGCAAATTTAAGGTAATGAACAGCATGTTTAAAGGCTAAAAACAATATGACAAATGCATCATATTTTCCTTTAAGTTGTTACAAAGCATGAATCATTCTTAATAAACTATTTGTTCATTTTAAATTAAGTCTTTTTTGACGCTTTATTACGGATAATTAATGTTGTGTGTTGATGTTATTATGTGATACCAATATTTTTGCAGAATTATTCAGCCTTGCACATTACGTTTTTTGTCCAGGATCACAATCAGCCATGCTAGAAAAATTTAAGCAATAATAAGTCCAATGGTGTACTTAAAAATGCAGCGAAAAACAACAACTGTAAGTGATTAAACATTTGGTTTACTTACTACTCAGCAGAATGCAGTAAGTACAAGTAAGTAGTACTAAAAGTAGTAAGTAGCACTAAGTATATCAAATGTTAGTAAAGAGCGTAAGAGCACTTCATTGATCAGATGTCTGGTGAAATGTGCTGATTGTAAAACACAGAAATACTTCCTGGTGATGATCTCACAAGATAGAGGGTTTTAAGCTTTGGAGAGAAAGTCAAGCTAGTATTCTCAGACATGTATGAATGAAAAACAACTGCAGTTTCTTACTTGAGAAGCCAACATTTCAACATTGTTAAAAGCTCAAATCAGTGAATTGAGCCGTCTGTGGCAGCTTTAATGTTCATGATGCATGTAGTCCTAATGGAGACTGTCCTTGTGTGTTACAGAGTGCGGGCTGGTGACAGAAGAGCCTCAGCACCTCTCCTCTGCAGCTTTATGAAGTGTCAGCGCGGAGCCGGAGCTGTGGGAGAGCCTCATGCAGATGGAGGAGCGCAGCAGAAGAATGCACAGGGAGGACCTGCTCGGAGTGACACGGGATAACACAGGCCTGGACCAAACAGCACAGGAAGGGGAACGGGCTACCCACCGAGACGGGTCAGTATTTTCAATCATTCATTTAAATAAAATAGAAGGAAATGTTCTTTTTTAACTGTTTCTAAAGTCACTGAAATGACAGTTTTTTATATTAAGCGACGTCACGGTAAACATGAGCGAACCACGTGAACGAGCCGCGTGAACGAGCACGTCGGACGATACAAAGTACGTGGACATGGCAAGACTAGCGACTAGCGTTGTATTTATTTCATTTCAGACGCTTTCACATTTGATCTAATATGAAGAAAACAATTGCAATCACACAAGCTAACACAAAAACTTGCAAGCTGCATGTTTGCTCCCGTCGCTCAAAGCATCATGGGGCATTTCAGCCTCAAATCACATTCATTACAAGTGAGCGTTTGTATTAGCGTGTTTTAGGTGAGCTAGCTTTTGTTTATTTCTCCTTGGGGAAGTTGGGATCACGTCGCAGACATAAAGTAACGTGTGCTTTCAGTAGACACAATGACATGCCAAAGAAAAAGTATGAACTTATTTTGCTTGTTTGAAGGCCAACAACAAAACAATGCATAATATGTCCTTTAAAGACTGAAATGTTCTTTTTTAACTGTTTCTAAAGTCACTGAAATCACAGTTTTTTTTATATTAAGCGACGTCACGGTAAAAATTAGCGAACCACGTGAACGAGCCGCGTGAACGAGTACGTCGGACGATACAAACAGAAGCACGTGGACATGGCTAGACTAGCGACTAGCGTTGTATTTATTTCACTTCAGACGCTTTCACATTTGATCTAATATGAAGAATACAATTACAATCACACAAGCTAATGTTGACACAAAAACTTGCAGGCTGCATGTTTGCTCCCGTCGCTCAAAGCATCATGGGGCATTTCAGCCTCAAATCACATTCATTACAAGTGAGCGTTTGTATTAGCGTGTTTTAGGTGAGCTAGCTTTTGTTTATTTCTCCTTGGGGAAGTTGGGATCACCTCGCAGACATAAAGTAACATGTGCTTTCAGTAGCCACAATGACATGCCAAAGAAAAAGTATGAACTTATTTTGCTTGTTTGAAGGCCAACAACAAAACAATGCATAATATGTCCTTTAAAGACTGAAATGTTCTTTTTTAACTGTTTCTAAAGTCACTGAAATCACAGTTTTTTTTTATATTAAGCGACGTCACGGTAAAAATTAGCGAACCACGTGAACGAGCCGCGTGAACGAGTACGTCGGACGATACAAACAGAAGCACGTGGACATGGCTAGACTAGCGACTAGCGTTGTATTTATTTCACTTCAGACGCTTTCACATTTGATCTAATATGAAGAATACAATTACAATCACACAAGCTAATGTTGACACAAAAACTTGCAGGCTGCATGTTTGCTCCCGTCGCTCAAAGCATCATGGGGCATTTCAGCCTCAAATCACATTCATTACAAGTGAGCGTTTGTATTAGCGTGTTTTAGGTGAGCTAGCTTTTGTTTATTTCTCCTTGGGGAAGTTGGGATCACCTCGCAGACATAAAGTAACATGTGCTTTCAGTAGCCACAATGACATGCCAAAGAAAAAGTATGAACTTATTTTGCTTGTTTGAAGGCCAACAACAAAACAATGCATAAGATGTCCTTTAAAGAAGGAAATGTTCTTTTTTAACTGTTTCTAAAGTCACTGAAATCACCGTTTTTTATATTAAGCGACGTCACGGTAAACATGAGCAAGCCGCGTGAACGAGCCGTGTGAACGAGTACGTCGGACGATACAAAGTACGTGGGCATGGCTAGACTAGCGACTAGCGTTGTATTTATTTCACTTCAGACGCTTTCACATTTGATCTAATATGAAGAATACAATTACAATCACACAAGCTAATGTTGACACAAAAACTTGCAGGCTGCATGTTTGCGCCCGTCGCTCAAAGCATCATGGGGGATTGTCGTCACGTGGTGGGAAGTGCTAGCCCCTGTTCAGAAAGTAATTCGGAAGAAAAAAACGTTTTGCTTACATGCGTCAATGAGCACATTTTGAGCACCATTTTGAATTCCTCTTCCAGATTTTATTATAGTTCTATGGCCACATAAGACACAGCGCTTAGTAACTGTAGACTTTTGGTTTGCTTCATTTGAACACGGCACCAGAGAGCCCCAGCACAGGCGCACTGCTGGGCCTAATCTGGCCTCGTGTATCCTCTTTGCGGTGGTGTATCCGCAGGACAGGGAGGCAGTGCGATCATTAGTCCTGCTGCCTCCACTCTCGAAGCTGGGGCCCATTAGCGGTAACTATCAGGAGCGCTCTTCTCGGTGGCTGATGATAAATCTACATGTTTAGCGTTTTGCTCCCGGTGACCCTGCATAATGGCGGAGGTGTGTGATAAACGGCCCGGAGAGCAGCGTTTGAAGTGGATCCGGGCGGCATTAGCACCTCCACACATGCAGGCGTGAGGACCGGGGCAGAGCGCAGGAGAGCGGGAGTCCAGGGGGTCAGTGGAGGCACCGGGGAGGACGTAAAAGAGATGTTTCCATAGGATATAAAGCTGTCAGGACTCACCAGTGTCTTCACCTCCAGATTCAGATGTGAAGAGGTAAATGAGACAAAAAGCACATGTCTATCTGAGAAAAATAGAGCAAAACACACTTTAAAAAGCATGATCAATAACCTCACAAATATTATACTTTAAACGACTCATCAAATATATACCAAGAGGTCTTTGTCAACTCTTTGAAAGTGTACATATAGATGTTTTGTCATTGGTTATCGATATCAAAGACTTTTTCCAGATTTAGTTATCAGTCCGTAATTTTGCTCTGATATTTTGGGTCGTTTCCAGTTTGTCCATAGTGCATCAAATTTGTCTTTTTAAGCAAACAATGAGTAAAAATGGAAATATAAGCGTAATTATGTATGTATGCTGTATCTTTACACTATCATGCAACAAATTAGTTTATATCCCAGATAAATATATACTTGATATTATACATTTAGTTATTATTTTCACAAAAGCAAAAAGACACGTTAATCAAAATTAACTTTAAACCATGTTATGCCATTGTTCCCTCGTCCCTTCAATCCATCCACTCAGTTCTCCGCATTTCAGCCTCAAATCACATTCATTACAAGTGAGCGCTTGTATCAGCATGTTTTGGACAAGCTAGCTTTTGTTTATTTCTCCTTGGGGAAGTTGGGATCATAGACATAAAGTAACATTTGCATTCAGTAGATACAATGACATGCCAAAGAAAAAGTATGAAGTTATTTTGCTTGTTTGAAGGACAACAACAAAACAATGCATAATATGTGTCCTTTAAATACATCTGTGGGCCTTGTGAGGATTTAAAAAAGTATAAACCTTGTATAGCGCTTTTCCAGTCCAAGTCGCTTTACAATTTGGAGCATTATTTATTTACTCCACTCTCAGTGGCTTTTACTGCAGCATCAGCTGCCCTGGGGCAGATGGACGTAAGCCAGGCTGCCTTGAGGTGCTTCCTCAACTGGTTCATTCGTACTCAGCCTCATTTATTTTACTGTGTGTGCATGCGTGTGTGTGACTTTGTTTGGTCGTGTGGGACAGGCAGTTATGTGGGAATGTTTTTTGTATGAAAAGTGCTTCATAGATAAAGTTTGATGCTTTAGATCATTGAAATGGTTGTATTTAGCAGAGGCTGAGGTTTGATTGGGCCATCACACCTTCACTAAGCTTTAAAACATAAATATCCAGTTCATCTTACACCAAAATGTTTGTTATTGTGGTTTTGAGGGTAAACGATTGTTAAACTAAACACGCTTCATTTCTGCAAGCAGAGGAGATTGAAACAATAAGTTGTTATGGCCGCCTAATGTTCTCTATGCTAAGTTTTCTCCCTCCCTTGTCTTCATACACATTTTTGTTCTGTTAGAAAATAACAAATTCTAAGGAAGATATATCAGTTTGTGAAGTAAGACATGTTATTGTGCAATGCTTGTGCTCACTTCTACATGTCTTTAGACAGTAAGGACGTTGACATTTCTAGAAGGAAACCACGAGAAAACAGTAAAACACGCAGACTCCACTGAGAGATGTTGTGTCTTGTTAAAAGATATTTGAGGTAACACTTTTCATGACTTGAGCTGATTACAGAGCAGACAAACACCAGGAGCGCAGCGGTGCAGCACGTATTCAAAACTTCACAAACTTTTACATGGAAATGCCTGCAGTTTTGAGTGTGTTTTTCGCCTGTTAATAATCACCGAAATGAGAGAAAACAATGGCAGGCAGCGTGTGTGGGAGACGGGACCTCAGCCTCTGTAGAACTGAACAGATCACTCAATCCATCACCACCTCAGCAGGTAAACCTTCCAAATGAAGAGTCTCACTCCTTGTCACAACTTGGAATACAATTTGAGGTAGGGTATCCTTTATTGTCCTACAGGGCATGATGTCCTGGGCATCATGTCATACATTAACACGATCAATGACACATAATGGCACAGGAAAAAAAACATTAAAACCTAATAAATAAATGAATTAATATCAACTAAGGATAATGCCATTTTATGAGACGGTCCCATTCACAAATCGTATCAAGGATGGGATAGAATTGGATTTAAAATGTGTTACACTTAGGCCGCCTCCTAAACTACAGTTTGGGAGCATCTCAAACTGAGTGTATTCTACATGTGTAGGATCATTTACAGTATACAATATCGTCTACAAATGTATTCTAAATATATCACTGTGCAATGAAACACATTTTAATCAAAACAAGAAAAAATAATTTCAAATCAATGATCAGCTTGGGTTTTCTTCAAGAGTTTCGACTCTTTTTAGACTTTTTTTGTTTTTAAATTAACGGGAACAGCAAAATCACTTCTCACGATGAGTGGTTAAGAGACTGGACCAATCACAGGACGGCATTGTGGTTTGAGCGGATCTCATTCAGCCTTTATTTACCCAGGTTAGTCGACTGGGAACAAATCTCATTTACAACAACATGGTCAAGATAACCAGACAGCCAGATGAATTCCCACGATATTTATGAGTTGAAAATCCAATCGGAAACAAACATGGCGACGCACTCTACAAAACAGAGCATCTCAGGCTTTTTTGACTACTTTTTAACATTTTTCAGCTGTGTTTTACATCAGCACGGTCATGTTCACTACTTGCTACGCTGTTTTCACGTCTTTTACCAAAGAATATCCTCTGAGGCACTCACTTTTCTTGTCCATGGCGACGCAGTAAGACCTACTTTGGCCTATTTTTGCAGATTTACAGACTCGTTTATTTTGAAAAACTTGCACATAGAAGAGCTTTGAGCATTTGGATTTAACCATGGTTTCATTTCTCGGCTTGTTCTGTTGTTGTGGCGCTTCGACCAATTATCTTAAAAAACAAAAACAAACAGGGAGCCAAAGGTGACGCACCCAAACAAACTGGGCGACGCCAACAGACGCACGTCAGCTATTTTAGCACTACGGCGGTTCTTGTTTCTGTAAAAGGAAGAATTATGTGCATTTGTGGAGGGAAAGATGGCTGTGTTTTCCTCGGGCTTTAACCAAATGTTAAAGAGAACACTAAAAGAGGGTCTGAAGCACTTTGATTTTGCTTTATTTATGTATTTCAACACATGGTCTACATCAGCGCAAAGCGGATTTAACCAAAGTCTGATTTCTCCGCTGTTGTGACACTTTGATTAATCAACTTCAAATAATCGCCGTGACGTTCTGCCTTTCCCCGATCGCTTTCAACAGGAGCTTTTCCAGATTGATAAATGTGAAGGACTCAATTCAGAGTATCAACAGGGTTTTGAGGTAATTGCGCTGATTAAACCCGGTCTTGTTTATGTTCAGGAAATTAGAATTGAAAGCCATATTTGTTTTAGACAGAGAAAAATACAACCAAATCAACAAAAACTACACGTCTTGCGGCTCGCTAGAATTACCGAGAAGGTGATTCATTTGGCCAAAAGCGTGAACCACTACAATTTGGAACCTCACCAAAACAATGTTCTCAATGAAAACTAATAACATCCTGTGAACCCGGCTCCGGTGACGAGCTCCTAAATGTTGCGGCTGAAAGTGTGACAGCTCTATTATAGTGATCAGCTCTTTACGGCCTTTTCAAATGACGTGTAATAAACATCTGTGTGGCTTTGAGACGCCTTCACCTCGTCACACCTCGCCGCTTTTATGGATGTTTAGAATACTGTTTATCCTCATGCCAGGGCTCTGCTGTAAGCTTTTCACACGTCGCCCAACGCCTATCATTAACATTCCACCGAGATTATCACATTTAGATATTATTAGTGATGTGTAAACAGGTAGCAACTAGTCGTCTTCGGTCTCAAAGTGAGAAATACTGGTTGTTCAGTGTCTTTCTTGCAACAAAACAATTCAAGGAGAAAAACTTGAATTGTTTTGAAGGAGGAATTGGATTCATAATGAGAAAGTTTGATTTCCTTCTCTGTGGGATTTGCATGTTCTCTCTGATTTCAGCCAGCCAGGAAGTACGGAGGATCAAAAGTGACACAATTGGAAATAAATCAATAAATAAGGAGAAGAAAGGTGGATAAAAACATAAATGCAAAAAAAAAATTACACTGATTTATGTATTTCTACATTTATTTATCAATTTTAAAATACAACATTCATTCATTTCATTTTAAAAACATATTTAGATATGTATCTACATTCACTCTACTCATTTTTACATTAATTTATTTTATTTCATTATTTTTTCAAGACATTACCACATATATTTATTAACACATTTATTTATTTCTCTTATTTATTTTTGATCCTCGATAGAAACTGATCATAAGCTTAGCTAGACATTTGGAGATAGGTCTTCTTTTTTGTTCAGTGTTCAGTTCAGTTCAGTTTTTTGTGTTTTATTTTCTATAAAAACTTTCACTAATGAAAAAAAAAATAGACTATAAGTGATGAAAACTTGCTTCAAACTGAAAAAACATGCCTAAAAGTGACAAATCGTAACTAAAATGAACAAAAATGTGACTAAAATTGACAAAAACATGACTAAAAGTGAAAAAAACGCAACTAAATGTGGAAAAAAAGACATTAAAAGTGACCAAATTATGACAAAATTGTGACAAAAATTTGACTAAAAGTGATAAAATTGTAACTAAAAGTGAAAGAAATATGACTAAAAGTGACAAAAACGTAACTTGACTAAAACATAACTAAAAGTGACAAAAACATGACTTTGTGTCTTCTTTTTTTTGTCTTTCATTTCAGATAAGGAAACAATAAATAACATTTCCGTGGAGACAAACAGGTGACGAACTCTCTATCAGAAATGTCACCATGCGACTTTAATCAATGATACCCGAAAAAGAAACAAAAAAGCAAAAATGTTTGGCGTTTTAGGAACACTCAGATTGCAATTCCTAAACACTCCTTTTGCCGCCAGTGATCTTTGGACAAGCACAGTCAAGTTTGTTCATATTCAAACTCACACACTTTATGAATGAAACTGTAACTCTGCCAACAATCTACGCATCGCAGAAAAGTCAAAGTTACGTAGTCCCACACAAACAGCTGGTCATGTGAGCCGGTCCAAACACTGCTGGAGCTGTCCGTGCCCCGAGGCCTCATGGGAAACGCAGTCCCCTTTGGCAGCAGAGTGTCTAATTCTCCTGATCTCGTCACAAGACACTACAGTAAGCCCGATGATTAGGGGAAGACGGACGGGAGCTGCATTTCCACTGACCCTCGAATCTTAATCTCTACAAAGCTATAGAGTTATCCTATTTCACTTATATGTTATTTTATGTAATGAAGCATGAATTTATAATCTTTTATATGTCCAACCCTCCCACCTGCTAGTGTTTCCTCTTAAAATTAAATCGGAAAGTGACAAAAACGCTACTAAAAATGACAAAAACGTGACTAAAATGACAAAAATGTAACTAGAAGTGACAAAAATGCGACTAGATGTGATAAAACGTGACAAAAATGTGACTAAAAGTGACAAAAATGCGACTAGAAGTGACAAAACATGACAAAAATGTGACTAAAAGTGACAAAAATGCGACTAGAAGTGACAAAAACGTGACAAAAAGTGACAAAAACGGGACTAGAAGTGACAAAATGCGACTAAAAGTGACTAAAAATGCAACTAGAAGTGACAAAAAGTGACTAGAAGTGACAAAAATGCAACAAAAATGAACAAAAATGGAACTAAAAGAGAAAATTGTCTGACGGTGACGAAATCGTGACGTTAAGTAACAAAAACACAACTGAAAGGGACAGAAAGCAATAAAAATTTTCTGAAACACGTGATTCAGTGGTCAGTTCATAGTTCAGTCTTTTTCTCAATTCTTCTGATTGTTCAATGAAGCATAAATGTATAATCTTTTATATTTCCAACCCTCCAACTTACTACTGTTTCCTCTTAAGTAAGGGCTGCACAATTTATCGAAATCAAATCGGAATTGCAATTTGAATGGACGGAATTAGCAAATCCCAAAAGCTGCAGTTTTTGAAGTGCCCTAATTTCCTCCGCAAACAACAACCTATTCAGTTCTAATCTTCAGAAAAACTACCAAACTTGTAATTTAGATTTGTTTAAACATGTTCTGAAACAAAAATGTGACTAAAAGTGACAAAAACATGACTAAAAGTGACAAATAGCGACTAAAGTGACAAAAAAATGACTAAAAGTGACAAAATTATGAAACAAATGACAAAATATGACAGAAAAGTGACAAAAACGAGGCTAGCAGTGACAAAAATGCACATAAAAGTAACAAAATGTAACTAAAAGTGACAAAACCGTGACTAAAAGTGACAAAAATGCGACTAGAAGTGACAAAATGTAACAAAATTGCGACTAGAAGTGACAAAATGTGACAAAAAGTGACAGATATGCGACAAGAAGTGGCAAATTGTGACTAAAAGTGACACAAATGTGACTAAAAGGGACAAAAATGCAACTAAAAGAGAAAATCGTCTGACGGTGACAAAATCGTGACAATGTTAAGTAACAAAAACACGACTAAAAATGACAAAACACAACTGAAAGGGACAGAAAGCAAAAAAAAATGTTCTGAAACACGTGATTCTTTTATTAGTCAGTTCATAGTTCAGTCTTTTTCTCAATTCTCCTGATTGTGTTCAAAAAGTGAACTTGAACAGAATCCTATTGTTTAAACATAAATTGCAACTCTAATCACAATCACATAGATACTTTTCCCAAATCCTCCTGCTCTACTTTCAACCAATCACTTCTCGGACCAATCGGGTACACAACCTTCCTCCACCTCATCTCCACATCCATCTCCTCTTCTTCACCAGTTTCACGGCTATTCCCGAACATAACGCTGCGTTGATGTTCCTCGGGAAAAGAATTCGCGAGCTTCCACACCTGACGTCACCTGCTGTGCGGAAACGGGTGAAAATCAGCACATTTCGCAATTAATCGAGAACATTTGAGCTCTTTGCCACAATTAACGGTTTACTGTCGAGGGCGATGTATGCTTCTCCGTCATCGCACACCTCCCCGACGCACACGCCGGCCAATCAGAAGACTCTTACTTTGCCGTGTACGTGCCGTGTTCGTGCTCCTACGTGCGAAAGTCTTGAGGTTTGACACAGAAATGCGATAGTTTATTGTGCCAGTAAATATATCGATGCAAAATAAAATAGTTTAATTCCCACGACGCACCTGGAGCCGGATTTGTTCCGCAGAAGCTGGAATGGTTGAGGTTTGCGTGAGCACGGGAACATGTGACTGACGTGGGCTTGACGGAAGAATATAAACCAGCCGTCACTTGTCCATACCAGAATGGCAGCCGATTTGCATAAGACCTGACTCTCTATGTTAGCTTTAGTAAAATTAATAGGATGCTTTCCAAAACAAACAACATTCATCTTCAACTATCTTTCTGGTTAGGTTTAAATATCATTAAAAAGCACCCTTAGAGATTTTATTAATGGTGTCCTCCAAATCCAGTGTTTCCAAGATATAACACATTCTAGAGTTTTCTATCTCTTAAATTGTGTTTAAGTTTATCTGCTTGTTTTTTAGTTCATCTGCACATACATTTAAAAGTGCTGTGCCTGAGTTTGAAACGTGAAAAACATAAGTAGTTTATGTACCTGAATCTGTGTTGCCCCAGTTCATACTGTATATATTGCAAATAGCATCTATTCGTGTGAAAATGAGACCGCACCACTTTCTCTGCATCTATTTATAGTGTTTTATTCTACGAGAAGGTGTAAAGAGTTTAAAATGAAGTTCTGCAAAGTAAAAATCCAGTACAAGACCTTTAAAACTGTACCATGGCATCATCATATTTGCTCCACCCAAGCTTGAACTGAGTGTAACATTACAGAATTACAGAGTACAGAAGTTTCAATGCATTTTAAACAAAATTCCTTGGTAGTGGTATTGGATTGCTATCATTATACAATCTAAACTAAAATCACTGGTTTTGCTCATCACTATTCTATGGTCTACAATGGAGGAGAACAGGTCAGAAATACCGCCCACTTTTGCCTTTTTTTATGTCTATGATCCGCACTCTTGTAGTAAATGGTTTGACGCTAACGGTGTTCGTGCAAATGGAAAACGAGGGAAAAGTTTTTCGCTAAAACATTATATAAAGTAGATTGATTTGTCTAAAATATTCAATGTACACATGCAAAAACAAGTCACATGCAAAAACAAGCCAGAATAAGGTGAAAAGTCAAGTTGCATATCTGTAAAGTTCAATGTCTTCTGTTAAAGGACACATATTACGCTGTAGTGACTTTTTTGAGCCTGCGGAGCATGTTCTTACAACGTTCTGTCATCAAAATCGTACCTGGAGTTGCATTCAGCTATTCTGAGGAATGCCGGTTAGAAAATCCTCTCCCCTCCGACCGTCAAAAACTCTCCCTGTTGATTTTAGACATCACTTATCAGAGAATGACTGTACCTGCTAGGCTACATTCGGTTTTAACGCAGTCCCTTAACATAACTAAACTGTGTATATCGCACCAGAAAAACAAATGTTCAATTCTTTCATGATAAACTTTTTTTTTTGGTTTCAAAACGTAAGATGGCGAAAGGCTAGTAACAGTACAAAAAAAAAGCATAATATTTTTCCCTTAAAATGAACTACAATGAAATTATTTGTTTTTTATGGCTTCCAAAAGTGTATAATTGTTACCGGTTGAAAGGAACGATAAATGATGAATATCGTTATTTCTTTTTTTTTAAGTGAATTACCCATTGAGTTATAAAGGCCCCTGCCCTCCTTCTAAAATCTTGACCTATTTGCCTGTTCCAGTCAAAACATGTACAATATGTTCCCTTCCTTCAGCACTATATATTTTTCAATTAGTCTGACTTTTCTGGCCAAAATGCCTAAGAAAAAAAAAAAAAACTCTATCTTTGACCAAACCAATAAACAGATATTAAGTGAGCAAACCTAGACTTCCTTGGAATCTCTTCCCGCAGCTCTCGTTATTGCCTTGGCCTTATCTCCCTTTCAATCCCGACGACTTAATCTTGTAAAACAACATTCGAAACAATCGCTAGTTTCTCTTCATTCTCCTCCTCTCCATCTCAACATTTTGAAAACAGAACCTCTTTCCCATTACTTCCCCCGTGTTGTGGACAGCTCCTGATGCGTCACATCTGTGCATCCCCTTGTTCCCGGTGCGTCCGCTCGCCAGTGTCCCTGACCCCAATAACCCGAATTCCAGTCCGATTAAGTTGGTTTTAAAAGGGAAGCCACACAGCGAGCTCCGGGGCCCATTCGAACCTTAAATGGGAAGGCGGTGCGGTGTAGGCGCGTTGGAGCGATCATCCCGGGCTTGGGTTTCACTTTCCTCTGGCTCTTAAAGGCTGTACGCTGGACAAAAGAAAGGATGGGGTGGACACGGAGGAGAGGAGACGGAGGAGCTAGTCAAAACACACCCATGCCACGGCTCTTTCTCGGGCGGTGCTGATGGGTAAGCTAACCATGTTTCCACAACACAGGCTTCCATAAAAGAGTTGGATTTGGAGTTTGTGGGACATGCAGTAATAAGGTGAATAGGGTACGCTTCGAAGTAGGGGTGTTTCTAGCAAATTGGCAAGGTGGGCAAATGCTTGGGGCCCACTGATCACTGGGAAACAAGCCTTTGAGTCCATACTGTTCAATTTGTAGTAGAAGTTTTTGATAAATAATGAGACTTATTTCTTGATACACTTTAAGCACACTACTAAAGGTGTGCAATATTTCAAAATTTAGATAATATCGTGAATGTTGTTTGGAAAAGATGTTCAATTTGAATATTGAATATATTGTAGTGTAAAATGCTAGAAATATAGCTAATTGAATATAAAAATGAAAAGTATGCTGATTTTTCTGCACTTTTGTAATTCATTTGACAGATATTTCATATTTTTCTGATAATTAAACCTCAACCAACATTTATAAAGACATGTTTTAACAGATTTCATTTAATAATTGTTATCGGCGTACTCAAAAATCCAGATAATTTTTGTCAATATCATCTATCCCTACATGCCACAACAACTTAGTGTACATGTCTTGTTTTGTTTTATAATATGTATTGGCCTTCAGTAGGTAATAGCAAGGTATTCCCTTGTTTTCGTCAGTGCTTGTTTGTTTAGTGTGATGAAATTTTGTGGGGCCCCCTGTGGTGTTTTGCCAGGGGCCCTGAAAGACCCTTGCAACGCCCTTGGAAGCTCATAAAACAGACATCTGGAGAGAAGTAAACTCTTGGATAGAGTGACATGCACTGACTCAAAACCAGTTCAGCTAAAAGTGGGGTTGGAGGAGGAATTTTGTGGACTACCTCGTTCTACAACAAGCAAAAAATTAAGAAATCAAATTCACAAACGCAAAACAATAAATTTCCTTGCATTTAATGGCCCAAACTGGGAATTGAGAAGTGAGTAACGCTCAAATTAAAAGAACTCAAAGACAAAACTTTTAGAAGAAAAAAAAAAAGACTTCTAGACAGTCAGATGGGGTGACTTTAGGATGTATGAAAAATCCTGAAAATGAATGGAATCGCAGACAAATATGCTTTTATTTTGGGTTATGATTTATTGCGGTTCATGTTTACGTATGTTCACATTGTCTCTGAGAGTTCACACTTCACTGTAATTGGTCAAATCCGCCTGTCACTCATGGATGTCGGCCCGTGTCGGTCACCACAGTTTTCGTAGTAGAGGCGTTCACCAGTCCATGCCACATTTTCACAGTCCAACAGTAGTGGAGCAGGTTTTTCTCCACTACAGTAAAATGACAGTATATTTGAAGCTGCACGTGGTTCATATTAAACAACAAAAACAGCTTTGATGGAAGAAATGTCTTCTGTACTTCACAAAATATGAAACACATGTAGTATGGCTGTGATGATGAAACTGTGAATAACTCTATTTCACTCGGGGATAGTAAAATGTATTCAATGTTATAAATAAAAAACAAGTTAAAGAGCAGGTCTGCCACAAAACACTACCTAAACCACACAAAGTCACAAATCATAACATTACTTCTTTCTTCTTCTCTCAGACGCCAGTTCTGACTTCACTTAAATGAACTACTGTATCTCGATGCGATTTCTGAGAGCTAACAGCTGCAGGAAGAAATACACGGGACTAGCTACGGTATTCTAAAGCCGTGTTTCCACTGGACTTGGTTCTCCAGACTGGTTCACTTGGGACCATCCTGGGCCATTTCTGTTAATTCGACGCGACGTAACGGCTGCTCCTCCTACCGGCAAAGTCATTTCTGGTCTAGTTTGTAGCCCAGCTGTTGCACTATTTCAGGCTTTTCAAGATGCTTCCAGGACCAGTCAAAAATTTTTATAAATAATGTCCATAGACTTGTGGATTCTCTCTCTCCTGTTCCGTTGAGTAAGTGAGAAAAGAGATTTAAATCGCACGTTGCCAGCTACATCCATAACTACGAGGGTAAGTTGGCTATGCTAACAAGCACCGCTAGTGTTGCTGATGCTGCAACATGTAACACTGTTAAGCAAACTAGCTATCTAATCTTCATTAATAACCCGTTTTCACTAACACAGCACACTAACGTAAAGTAGCCAGGTGAGAAGCACAGTGGCGTGCTGGACCGGTGGACTGTGTTTCGGTGCAGAGTTCTGGCTGACGTCACCTAAAGTTTTCTTCATAAATAAAATATAGATCATACCTGAATTGCACTCTTTTTTTGAACTACACATGTTTAGCAGTTACAGTTTTGTGGCGATGTAAAACGTGGATAAAGCTACAGTAAACAAATAGCAGCTTCCGTTTTTTTTTTGTCAGCTTATCTCTGCATTCAATTCCCTTCTCTATGCCTCTACATCATGTTTTAACATCTCTTTATGGAAACACCAGGAACCACATTATCCTCACCATTCCGGTCCTATAGAAACGTCCCTTAAAAATGCCCGGACGACCTTGGTGCTGAGTGCTAGGAGAAACTCAAGTTGAATAGAGCTGGTTGGTACAGTATGTAGGACAATGTCTGGAATCAAGTTAAGCAATTTTCAGGGAAGGCAGACTAATCGTAGATATCCATGAATTATTTTTTAGCTATGCTTCTAGATTTGGAAAATGTCTAATCCCCTGGCCATAACTCATTTGCGAAGAAAACTGCTGCGGCTGTTGTTTATTTTGTTGTATTTTGCCATGAACCAAACAATACCAGACTTCCTTGAATATAGTACAGGGCTATTCAATTATATTTTCCAGTGGGCCAGACTATAAAACTATACCACCATTTGATGTTTTACTGTATATCCAATACGCACAAACAACTCACAGTGTCACACAGTGTCACACTATTTAATATAAATCAATATTTTTCACGCAAACATTATTATTCTCTCACATAAAGACTGAACTAAAGCAGGACTTGGCAAAGACAAACCCAGATCTAGGACTAGACCAGGTTTAAACCAAGAATAAATCTAATATAGGTCTACATTGGGATTACATCACATCTTGAACAAGAATAGACCATAAAATCTGAACCACTTGCCCATTTTACCATGACGGACCAGACCATATTGACCGGAGGTCCAGATTTGGCCCACGGTCCGGCAATTGAATAGCCCTGATATACTACAATGAACATGTCGTATGGTTAACAGGGCTAACACCAAACAATCAAGCTCAGTTTCAGCTCAGTTGATTCTTTAGTGTAAAATATTTGCCGTGTAAAAGAGCGATCATTTATTTACTTAGACTAAAGAGAGAAAACTGTCTCTGAAAAAAAAAAGCTAGCTAACGCTGCAGGCCACAGAAGTAGTCAAACCAGGCACAACGAAGTTTACAATGACAGACTCTGCTCTATCGCTTCTGGCACAGACTTTGGAACAGCCACTTCCACCCTTCACTTCAGACATCCTTCACTCCCCTCCCCGCAGGAACGACCTCTCGCTGCCCCCCTCTCGTGTTGTTGTTCCTCCAAATTAGGCCCACACTACCCCAGAACCGCCCCAGACACACTCACCCGCAGCCCCGCAGTTCAAAGCCAGGCATGATTTATGGACACGACCTGCTAATTTCGCAAAGAACACCACTCACGGTATCAAAAGTAACTGCATTCTTGTTTTAAAAGTCGGTTGATTGCGACGATAAAAGTCCGAAACGCGCTTGATCAGTGGCTTTTCAGAGTATTAATCGTCGCTTTGTTCTCCAGATCAAAAATCGTCGCGTACAAGATTGCGAGGAAGAAGTAGCATGGGAAGTATTTGTCCCAAGGAATACATCTAACAAATTGGAATTCTTTTTTGTCAGATCATGCCTCCTCCAATCTGGCCCGGAGGAATCAACATGGTTCGCAGCGTACTTTAAGTATTTCCAGATTGGAGTTGCCCCGTGGCACTTTGGGGTTGCATAATCAATCTCACTCAAAGAGAACACAGAGGAGAAAAAAAGTCCCTCCACGCAAACAGGCTGTGTTTGTCTGTTAACAGCCAATAGGGAAAACGGATACATCAACCGTCATGGAGCAGCATGGGAAGAAAATATTGCAGCTTTTATAGATTGAAAACCCTCTGTCTTCTTTATAATTTTACGTTTATGTATTTTGAGTGCAGTTATGCTTTCTTAACTTGAACATGAACATGAACAACATCATCACAACAATAGCACTTCGGATTGCGTCGTCAAACCCTTTAGCAGAGGTGCCCACATTTTTTTCTTCGGCAGGCTAAAGTTAGTACGTTTTTTCCATGGCGGGACAAAATGTATACATATTAGCATTTCAAGGGCAAACCCTACTTTTGTGTTGCATTTAATGTGTTTATTTGCAATTTATTGTGTAGTTCCACCACGCTTACGCTTACTTTTTAAAGTCGTTTTAGCTATTGCGTCTCATCGACCGTTTAGCACTGCTGCACAGAAACAACAGATTTGGTCAATAACAGATGCTTTTTTGCGTTCGATCCCAAGCTCCACAGAAATCCACAGTAAAATCTACAATTCAACAAAAACAATATAATCTATACATTTCCTATTAGCCTCATAGTGTAATTGCTAGCTACTACGGCGACTCAATTGTTAAAGCCCACCAACCCAAAGGTACAGCAAGTGTATGTTTGTGTCTTTGGGCAAGTCCCTTTAAGGACACATATTCAAAAACACACCTGGAGTAGCATTCAGTTGCATTTGCGCTGTTTTGAGGAATGCTTATCAGAAAATCCTCTCCTCTCCAAGCGTCATACACACTTCCTGCGAACTCCTTCTATCCGGGACGTATTTTCAAATGATCTACGACATTTATCTATCTATCACTTAGAATATTCCGCTGTTTTAAGTCCTTAAATCATCAATAAACTGAGCATTTCTGCCGTCTAAATACAATAACTGCTGCAGCAAATTATGCAATGTAACGTCTTTTCAGCTCTAACTTCACTAGATTGTATAGAACGCTGGCCCCATCTGCTGGCTGGAGGCACTTAGTAAGTGTAATTTCATAGTAGCTGATAACACAGGTCATAGATTGAAGATTTTTTAAACTTAACATGAGATGGCAAATTTAAGGCACTCAAGAGCATGTTTAAAGCCTAACAGCATTATGAAAAATGCAGAATATTTTTAACACACTTTTTGCTTTAGCATACAAATGTTGTGTGCCTGAATCAAATGTTAAGACTATTGAGAAAACTTATATTTTTGCTGTTGTTTTCTTGTAGCAAAATTATAATTTCAGATTTTCTTGGAAAAGAAAAGTCAGCTCAGTTGGATTTGCACAAGACAAATGCAACACACTCTTTCTAAAATTCACCACATGGATTGAACCAAGTGGTAATAAAACATTACTGTTACATATCATACTTTTTGCCTTTATTTCTGCCAAAGAACTGCAGTGAAAGTTCCAAATTGACCTCCTCTTAAACACCTTTCTCTCCACCTGATTTAGATAAAGTCAGAGGCACGTCGCGCTGAGAGCTTGAAACCATGACTTATCAGAGCAGGCATGTGTGTTCAAGAGCGATCATAAATACTTAGTTAATGTAAAAGTAAACACACTAAACGTCAGATGGGAGGAAGAACTACAAATACAAAGAACTATAAATTACGTTAATGCTGTCACACCACTAAAACAGACTGGCATTCTACGGCACGCACATTTTTCCAACCAATTACACTTCACTTGGCAGCCTTTTCTTCGTCTGTCCGCCCCTGGGCATCTGCGGTTACATCAGCGAGCCAGATCCAGGCCAGGTCTGAACAAGGACTGTAAACAGGTGTAAGGCCCAAACAATGACTAAACAAGACCTAAACCAGGACCAGCCATGAGAGTTTATCTAATCGAAAATTTGATCCAAAATTACATAATGTCTAAACAAACATTCTTTATTTTGACCGTGTAATGTAAAGTTCTGTTTCCTTAATCCTTAAATACACAAAGTAATTTTAGATTATACTCATTGGCTCATTTGTCATAGAAACATATGATTATAAGTTTGTTCATGCACCTGTGAGAACAAGAACAAACTTCTTCATCAGAAGTTCTACTGCATATGCTCCTCCCCTTGTAAACTCAGCTGTTGTCATGTTGTTGCTATGGAGATTATCAACAGTACAGTGGCAACAGTTTTGCTGACTGTTATACTGTATGTTAATCAGTGTGTATATACATTTCACACAAATCAAATACATCTACAGTTAAAATGTTCTTACAGCTCTAAGTACAAGAACAAAATTCTTGCTTCTTCTGAAATATGAATTCAGAATCAGAAAAGGTTTTATTGCCATTGTCAGTGAACAAAATTCACAAACTAAGAACTTGTTTTGGTGTAAGGCGCAACATATAACAATGAATAAAATAGTAGCAAAATATGTAAAAGATGGCATGCATAAAAATAAAGGAAGCATATTATACATTTTCATTGTTATTGTTATTAGCCTTTATACATGCTCCCGAGTACCTTAAAAAAACATCATCTCATGTTTTGATTTTTTTTTTATTTTATGGACTACATGAAAGGATTTATCTGCTGTCTGCAATGATACTTAGCACTTTGAGAGATGCTATGATGCAGGTCAGCAGTAGCAGTGAGCGTGTTTAGACGGCAGAAATGCTCAGAGCGAGTCTGGCAATGATTTAAGGACTTAAAATAGCAGAAGATTCTCGGATAAGTGACGTATGAAGTCTGAAAAACATCACAGATTGAGAAAGTTCAGCAGGAAGTGTTTTTGATGGTCGGAGAGGACATTCCTCAAAATGGTGTGAATGCAGCGAAATGCTACTTTAGGTTTGTTTTTGATGACAGAACATTGTTAGAACAGGGTCAAAAGCTAGAAAGTCACTGTAGATTATGTGTCCTTTGGTTTAGACCTGGTTTAGACCTGATTAAGACCTGGTTTGTCCTGGTTCAGTTCTGCAGATGGTGTTAAGCCTTTTGTGTTACATGCTTATCGTATTTAGAAATCACTGGACACGTTTCTGGCCCCGAGAACAAAACCATCTGGGAAACCTGGTCCTCGGTCAAATAAAGTCGAATAGGCCTGAATCAAAACATGGTTAAAAGCTCTTAAAAGTCAATTTTGTATATGTCTCCTGAACAGATGCATAACACAGGCTCATTAACAACTAAAATGCAAGTTGGAACACCGTGTAAGTCATGATTCACAAAGTCAATAGACACCTGCCCTGCTCTGGACTCATGCTCTCCACAAACAGTCCAACATTACAGTCATTCTTGTTTGCGGTGCTTTGAGCGCTTGTTTGTTGACCCGTGCTAACTTTAGCCTGGCCTCTTTTTATAGACTTCTTATTGACAACCTTTACAACTGCAGCAAACCCAGGTCAAGAGGTCCAGCACTATTTAAACATACGTGGAATTTACAATAACATGCCCTCGAATAGAATGACTATATCGGGCCAATTCGGGCGCTAAAAATGCTGTTTTATCACACCATGAATTTTAGCCGCACAAGATTATTTTCATATAAGGCTACTCTAAGTCATAAAGTCTGATAATATCTTTTTAATTTAATTTAAAAAATTAAAAAATATGTTTGTTGTGGAGAATTTGATGTCTGAATATGTAATTTAACAAAAGCGTTCAAACAAACAAAGCATTCTTAGGTGTACTTACAGTTATAACTATTACTACTACTATTACTACTTACTACTACTGTATTTATTACTACTGTTAATGCTGATGATGTTTCAGTTGACTAAAACCTGTCTAAGGCTGTATCTAAAACAGACAAAACGGCTATATTTTCCAAAACTAATGGTAAAGAAATGTAAATAAAGTAGTTGTGTGCATCCACATGGAGCACTCAAAATGCCTGAATCCACTGTAATACATGTGCCAGACCAGTGTGTGGCGCTGTGACGCTGCCACAGAAAGTGACACAACAAGAAGAAGAGATGACATGTAGCACGAGCAGAAAAGTTCTAAAATATAAATAGGAACTTAGCGGAGAGTTTGTTCTAAACAGAACAAAGACCCTGAATGTACAACATGGATGTGAAATCTACAGAGAGCGACTTATGCTTCAGATTCAGAATATAATGACGAAGCTGAAGACTAAATACACTCCAACTTCGTGGTAGATTTATTTATTTATTTCTCCTGTCACCTGTGGCTCGTGGTGCAGTGGAGGATTGTGCAGCAAACATCACAAAAAGATCTGTAATTTATGCAGAACAGACGCAGTGCTGAGACTGTGACGTCTCATCATCTAAAAAAGTTTTGGAATCTTTGCACTTGACCCAGTTTCAGTGTAGTTTACACAGCCCTGAAACGCCTGCTCCGTGTGGATTATAAGCGCTTTAAATCAGATATTTTTTCCGTCAAGCCTGAACTCTGCTCTGCCTTCATCAATTAATTATTTCATTAAGAAAATCATCAAGGAGAAGGCGTGGAATTAGAGCTGAGGTTTGATTTGGGAGTTTACTGTGCTTTGTTATGAATACACTCTCTTTCCTTATCTGTACCTGATTAGTATTTGATTGGTTTGCTCTCTCCCTTGAACGAGGCGTGAGGATACTGCTCTAAACGGCAGGTAAATTATACCTTAATCCAGCATTTCTATTCAAATATTTTTTTTCACAAAAGTGACCTCCTGCTCACCTCTTTCAAACCATCCCTCCTCTCTGCTTAAAATCTGCGCCTCACTCTATCTTTAAAGGAGTCTTTTGTGGCTTTAAGATGAAGATGGACGGCTGATAGTAAACCTTTCTTTTTTGCATGAACTCCTGTGCAGTTGTGGTCTTTTGAGCGCAGTTTTGGTCAGTTTATTGTCAGAGATACTGAAAAGTATTGAGAGCTGCCCTCTTTAGTCGACTAATCAATCGGCAAAGCATGCCATGGTCGCCCAAGTATTTCTTTAATCAGCTACAGCCTTAGATTCAATGCGCAACTTTCTACATCCATTTATGTTTTATTAATATGAAACTTACCCGTGCGTACAATTTCCAACCATTTTCACCTCAATACGAGACGAATATTACATTACCAACTTTGGAACCCATGGCGGCACTGCAGTAATTAAGACCGCTGGGAGTGAAAACTAACATTTTCCCACCACGAGTCCCCGCAAACTTAAAAAACCCACACTTTCTGCTAAAAACACGCTCAAATTGTCATGATTTTGAGTGACGAACTGGCACCAAGCCTGGACAACTACAACAGGGACCAGCCATAAGTCGTAAAATCCACAGGCCAGTTAAAACAAACCAGACCACACATCGGGAAGCGGCAGCAGCTCCGTGACCCCGCCGACCTCTGACCTTCCACCTCGGCAGGAAGTGAAAGCTGCGGCAGAGCGCGAGATGCCGTGCGGTCGGGAGGTGTGTGCGAGAGAGAGGGAGGGGGAGACGTGCTAGTTTAAAAGTTTTAAGAGCTGTTTGGCACCGCTTTGAAAGGCATCTTGGGAAATGTAGTCGGCTGGAGGTGAGACATGTGTCGGGAGATGTCAAAGCCCCACGGACACGCCGAGTAAACACTTGACACAGACGAGGAGCGCGGGGCAAAGAGGCCAGAGTGTGGATGTAAGAATAGACAAACTGTTCGACATGTGAAGCCCAAGAATTCAATGGAGGTATGTTAGCTTTTACAACACGCCGAGGACTACAAGGAAGGCTAAGGGTTAGCAAATGTATGTAAGGATGGAAGACACATGATCAGCTGTAGTCACAATACTCAAAGTTAAAGTCTATACAGGTTAGACTACTATATTTAAGATTTTACTTTACATTTTTGCATATTTATGCTCAGTTTGACAGTTTTCATAATGTTTGTAATGCTAGTTCCTGATACGGGAAGCTGATATGACATAGCAACCATTTTGAAAACAAGGGCCAAAATCGACATAAATGACACAATAGTTATGATTTTACAAAAAAACCAAAAACTGATAACATCTTTATTTTGTTGAATGACTGTTTAAACTGTCAAAAAATGCCTGTAAATTGTATCTTCATTTACAATGGCTTGTCGCTTTTTGATGACATCACAGAGGGATTCTGTTTTAGAACTCAGCACTACTTCCTGTAATTTTTTTTCTTTTATTTATGAAAATTTCTCCACGAACAGCCACTTCACAAATGTAAAACTATGCAAAAATATTTACCACAGGTGCCCTCCCACCAAACTAAGTCAGAATTTGAATATCATGAGAACCTGTCATGTAGACTTTAAAGGTGCACTATGTAAGCTTTCTTTCAAAAGTGCTAAAAAGAAGGCTTATTTAACTTCGTCTGGCCCATCTTCCAAATTTTAAATGATATTTTCTCCTGTTTATTACTTTAGTCCTTGTTTAGTTCATGTCCAAGTCTTCAAGACCTGGTTTTGGTTCTTGTTTAGACTTGTTTTAATTTTCGTTCTGGTTCAGCCCTGGTTGTTACTAGTCTTGTCTAGGGTTGTGCAATTAATCATATATAATCATAATATGGTTTAAGTTATTAAAAATGTTGTCAAAAATACAATTGATTGCCTTCTGTACAGAATTTTAAAACAAATCTAGTGTTTGGGATATTTTGCCCAACACCACTGTGTCAACGACGTCCCTCTAAAAAATCTAGTCCACAGTTAAATTTAGTAGCTCTCATTTTACAGACCATGCAAAACTAAGCTCAGCTGAAATATTTACAGAGAGGTTTTAGTGCATTTCTGATTGATTTAATATTATAGTCTGAAAACTGTGATCAGAATACTCCATGGAAATATTGAGATGTACTATATTCTTAAAATTCGCCATCATGTTGGATGTAAGAATCACAAGTCTCATAAGAATATACTGAATTACAAGCTCCTATGTTTCAAACCACAGTTAAGGCAGCAGCAAGAAGAAAGCAGAGGAGAATGCATTAAACGTTTTCATCGTGTCTGTGCAGCCAACATAAAGAATTTAGAATTTATTTTTAAAAAGTTTTAAATCTTAAGGCGAGCCAATACAGGCAAAACCTTTTTCATTTTTTCTTTTTTGGTCGGTTTGCTCTCTCATATTGGCTTTCATGTGGAAACAGCAACTTCTCCAATCTGCTCCTAAAGATGTTTTATTACTTCTTTGAATCCACGTCATCCATAGATTTCTCTGGGACATTAACTGTAACTGTAACTTCAATGCCCATTTTCTTAAAATGCATTTTTCTCCCAAAGAGACATAAAGATCAACCTTAAAGTAGCTCCTACACCATACTGACAGAACATAAAATCAAAAACTAAATAAGAAATCCAAAACACCCTCTGTATATTTTTTATAACTAATATACCAACCAACCAATAAAATTAAACCTGGTTCTGTCCATTTTTCAGATTGAAATGTCCCAAACGTGTGCAATTTTGAACATTTTCACACATAAAATACCTTGTTTCTACATGAAAACATTACATATCAAAAAACGTGTAATACATTTTCTTCTTACATTTGTGTGAGTAAACTACATGAGAAGTTCCAAATTGATATCTTTAAATGTCCCTATTCCCCTGCCTTAATCCTAAAACATAAACATAAAATTTTTCATTGACTGTCATTGTTATCTATCTAGAACTGGAGCGACACGTCAGACCTCGCCACCCGTTCGACGGTTAAACGCCGCAGTAAAAGCCGTGTGCACCAGACGCACGGTCAGCTGACAGATTAACCAGACCATTAGCTAAGTGGCTAAAGTTACCGTCTTGGATGCAGGCTGCAACTTTAGCAACTGATACAATGGAAAATGAAGACGGCGTTTAACGGCTCGGGTCGGATCTGTTGCAGTGTGTGGTGGCTGTGTCAAAATACAATTAGCCACTTCAATTAAAGAACGAGCTCGAGAGTCTTGTTTAATCTAAATAACCATTTGCGGTCAGTATGGGCGACGAGTTGTGTCCTTGGGCAAGACAGGTCCAGTTCAATCCATTTTATTTCCACAGCACATTTTATAAAGCTGTACAAAACATAGTGGAATAAAATCAACCCTAACCCCAACCCTAACCTAACAACTAAACACAATAAGGAAAACCATGAAATAGAATAAAACAAAACCATTAAATAGAAGAAAAAATGGAGTAAGTAAAAACAACCTCCAACGTTTGTGTAAAATTGAATCAATTGTTCTGCAGATCCACATTCTTGTAGTAAATGCACTTCCTGTTTGATGAAAACCCCGTTCACGCAAATGACGAACGAGGGTCGAAGGAACGAAGTCTCGTCGCTAAAACATAATGTAAAGTAGATTTAATTGTGTAAAATGTTTATTGGAGTCATGCAACAACAAGTCATCAATGCACCGATTTCTTGGGCGGCCTGAAAATGCCTTTTTAGTCCATGTAGAATTTATTTTCCGTTGAGCTCGTCTGCCCCGTGTAAACTACAACGGAAACAAGATGGCAGCGCCCACGACAACTTCAGGAATAAGAGGAATAGTGTTTTTCTATCTCTCACTCCAAGCACTTTACATCAAGGTGGGTTAAATGCCTTGCCCTAGAACACAACAGCAGTATGCACCTGTGGGTTTGTGGATCTGACCACAACTGAGACACACAGAGAAAAAGGTCACATGCTCTAATATTTGTTTGGAGCGCCTTTAGCTTTGATCACAGCACACATTCGCTGTGCCATTGTTTTAAAGAGTCTGCAAGCTCAAAAAGTGTATTTCTACCCTAATTTCACCAAGCTCTTGTATCGATGGAGAGCGTGAACACAAGCCTTCTGCAGCACACCCCAAAGATTCTCTCTGAGGTTCAGATCTGGAACAAACTTGGACTCATCCGACCTTCACTTCCTTCCATTGCTCCAGAGTCCAGTCTTTATTCTGAAGCCTTTTTGTGATTAGCTTCACTGGTTTTCTTAAGGCCACTAGGGCTGCAGTCGACTAATGAAATTCTTGGTCGACTAAAGACCTGCTCTATGGACCGATTAGTCGACTAAACGGAGCTGTGGCAAAAGCTATCAGAACTATGAAATATCTCCATGTATTTGACAACACCAAACTGCACTCAAAAGATCACAACTGCACAGGAGTTCACGCAACTATTTATACAGAAAAGTACTAGGAAATTAGGATGTTAAACTAGGATGTTGGTGATATATAGCTCATGATTCCCTCCATAACATTCTGCCAGCTCACTCCATATCTTCTCGTTTATGCCATAAAAATCCTTTTAATTTAAATAAAACTAGTCGACTAATAAAAATGTTGGTCGTTTAAGACAGTGTTTCCCAGCCAGAGGTACAGGGACCCCAAGGGGTACATGAGGAATGACCGGGGGTACTTGGAATAGTTTCAGGTTTTAAATGCAGATGGAAAGTACTTTTATCTGAATTAAAAAGTGTAATTAGCTGTAAATTTAGCATCTTTTTGGAGTATCTTGGACCATAAACACAATATAAACAAAAAATATAATAGTAATAATTGACTGTATTTGACTAGTAAACCCATTTAATTTGCGCAAAACTCAAGTTAAGGGGTCCTTTGAGTGTGAGACAAAGCTTAGGTGGTACTTGAGACAAAAAAAAAAAGGTTGGGAATCACTGGACTAAGACACCATCGACCAATTAAGTGACTAAATGAGTAAAGGACTACAGCCTTAACAGCCACACAGCTTTTCAGTTCTAATCCCTTGAGTTCCCTTCACATTGTCATTGTGGAAATACTCTTACTGTCCTGAGTTGTACAGTTTTATCGTGTTAGATTTAGTCAAACATTTAAGTGATCGCCAATCTCGACCGTTCTGGATTTCGAAAACTCTTCAACATCAAGATTCCATTTGACTTTAAAAACCCCAATGTATCTGGGACATAAAACTCCAACGTTGTAAAAATAGATGGATACATGTGGAATATCAGGGACGGAACCAACTGTCAAGGACTGGACTGAAATAACTTTGAAAACGGACAAAGTTTGTGACGAATGGGACAATTACAAGAACATAAGGTGGCATTCTGAATTCATTCGATTTATCAAATTCCAACACAAACTTACGACTAATTATGACTTGCAGCATACGTTCAAAACCTCAGGAACAAGTGCATGACTAACTGCTCCAGATCTGACTGTCACTTTTGATCCTGGCAGACGGCTTTGGCCCGGAGGATGTTTTGTGAGTCCGGCTGAGTCAAGGGGCGCTGAGTCACGCCACAAGAATGTCCCACTATTAGAGTTAGCATGAGTCACATCTGCATGTCCATCCATCAAATGCGCACAACCCACTGACTGTGTGCACCCAAACACTTCAAGGGGACTAAATAAGTTGCTTTCACGGTGTTCTAGAATTGGATGTCATTATTTCAGATGGAGTTCAGGGGGGTTTATGGGGTATTCGCTGTTTTGGAAAGAAATAACCCAACGGAAAATCTACAAATGTTGAGCATGGGTACACAGATTTGTCAGTCTTGTGGTTATATCATTTTTCAACTGACAGCAAGGATTCTTTTGGGTAGTGAAATAATAATAAATATACCTTTTTCCTAGTTTCCCAAGTTTCCCAGTTTTAGCTCTGAAGATGTCTGGTTTGCAATTCATCTACTTCTACTAAACTCTTTGGATGTTTCTGAATCATAAAACATTCCTTTTAAAATCTACATATTCACTTTAACCATCTCTTATTGTAATATTAATATGTTTTTTTTTTTAAGTGGCACTATGTAGTTTGCAGGTGGAGGGTGTGAAACATTCTACTGATGGATGGAATAAAACCAAACAATCTCCCAGAGACTATCAGCTAAGCAGGTTTTTGGGGCAATAAAAACTTCTTTAACAGGATAAATGAAGTATAGATGAGTTTATATCATTCTGCGGAACATTCCAAGCAAAGCAAAAACCACCCAGCAAAAAATGAAGTTCTAGATGAGTTAAAACGTCTTGATTTCAGATGTTTTGAGTTCAAATTAGTTCAGACTGTTCATTTGATAGAACTAGATTATTTGACTTGTTTCAAACTTGTTTCAGTATATTTCTTCTTACTTCCAGCCCAGTAATGTGCCAGTGGGTTAAGATAATTTTACTTACCCTATTAGCAACGTTATTTTCTTATTTTAAGCTAAATAATCGCATGATCAGTCAGAAATATTTTGAAACCAATGAAAGATTCTGCATCACATCAGCAATTAAATCTCATCAATTAAAATCTACTCAAATCCAGATGAAAAGTATAAATTCAAGTCATTTTAAGCGAGGATGGATTTACATCTTTGTATTTTATGAGAAAATCAAGTGACGGACTCTCTAGAAAAACTCTCTAGTTAACCCTTAATAGATGTATGTATATTCAAGTTGTTATATTGTTGTAAATGTTGTTTGATTGTAAGGTGCCCTTGCGTGTCCTGAAAGGCGCCATTAAACAAAATGAATTATTATTTTTTCATGTGTATAGACCCTGAGATATTAACCATTAACCAGGTCAAAACATTTGCATTTTGACAGTTTGACAAATTCTACCATAGAATTCTTTCATGTCCTCCAGCTTCATTCTGAACTGTGGACAGTTGAGAATGTGACATGCAACTGAACACAATCCATCAATTGTGTGTGCTTTCACCATGTAAAAATTTGCCTTAAACATACCTGCCGGTGCTTTTTGATTCATGTGAACACATGTTAAAGTCATGATGTTAAACGGGGTCTATCTGTTATTTGTTAGCATCATGTTGACACAAGACATGCTGCCAAAAAGGAACTGAAAACATTTCCACGACATGTAAAATACCACTGCAAAACCACACTTTTCTAATGACAAACGACATGTACAGCCCCTCCAAAACACCAGGGGGCCACAGCGCCAGATTCAATGCCAAATTAATGTTGTAGGCCAAAGGTTATACATAAATTGTGTGAAATTGATCGCAGCAAATTGCCACCTTTTACCAACTATTTAAAAAAATATTTAAGTGTAAAAAAAAATATATAAGTTTAATATTTTTAACCTAGGACTTCTGTGGGGGAAGCAGTCCATTCATTTTAATGTAGAAGAGCTGCTCTGTTCCACTCTTCAACAACTGCAAGAGCAAAAACAGACTTTAAGAGGTTTTTTTTTGTTTGTTTTTTTTGCCAAATACAAATTGGAAGACATGGAGAAGAATTAAGACAACCCAATTTTCTATAAATATCCAAGAAACGGTAGCTGCGTGCTAAATGCTACCACAATGCTAGCACCATCTGTGGTATTTTAACATCTACAGAACAGTACATTTACGTTTCTAGAGTAACGTCATGTCAACAACTTCCATTAAGACTCAGTTGTGACTCGAATCACCCGTGCGTCAAACACATTTAATTCACCAGGAAACGTATTTCAAAAAAGACACTTATATGTTCTCTCTGCGCAAACGGCCCCTCCTGCTTTATCGCATCTTGCCCCGGGCCCCCATGACACTACAACCGCCCCCGTTATAGATCCCCTGAAACAATACCCAGACTGAACTCCACCGTCCAGAGTCCATCCTTTTAAGTACGGACTCTAAAAACAGGTAAATGTTTCTCGTCCCCCGCAGCGTTTGGAGAACTGGATCCTGCTTGTGGTCGGACTTTGATATTGAACCCGGCGGCCCACCTAGAGAGTCTCGGCTTCTCATCGCCTCTGTTTCCGCCTCATTTCAGACCCAACCACAGCGGGCTGAAATGACGGGACATAAATGTGCAAAACGCGGGGATACGGGCCTTTATGAGCAGACGGCTGTGGTTGGGGATATGAAGATTGGAAAAATAGAAAAAGAAACCACAAGCTGAAACTGGACGCTCCCAGAAGATCTTGTATTAAGGAAATTAGGGCTGCAGGTTGTTAGGATAAGATGTCACACGCATAAATCTGGGATAAATATTGAAGCGTGATAAAAGTCTTTTAAAAATATTTCCATTCCATTTCTCCAGCTCCATGAGGATAGAGCATAATATTGAAAAATGTCAATGAATAAAACAACAGGATATTCATTTTCATCACGGGGACGTTAGCAACAGTGAGCAGGAACTTCAGATTAAAGGTGACCTATGTAACTTTTCTGAAGGAGGGTCTGCCACCTGCTCGTCTCCATGGAGATGTAATTGCTTTGCCTGGAATGTTTCTTTGTTTGTTTGTTTGAATGTTGCTTAAAGGTTAAAGGTCAGATCTTTGAAGCGGTGACCCCGATAACAGTAAAAACTCCAACATTAAAAACTAATACATGATATGTGACTGTCTATGGGGGGGTTGGTTGAGTGGGCTGGGCGGCTGTGGGGGAGGTTGGGAGGGAAACGGCACGTGGGAATGTTTTTAATGCACTGTAAAGCACTTTGTGTTACATTATATGTATGAAAAGCGCTTTATAAATAAAGTTTGATTTGATTTGATTTGATATGTTTAATGCCGTACTGTAGAAAATTTCAAGCAAATGCCACGCCATTTGTAGCCTCAACTATTTTTCCAAAGACTTTTCGAAAACTATAATTGTTGTTTCCGTTTAAATGATCTCTCTAAACCGCGTTTCACTTCTGGAGGCGGCACATCACCTGCAGAATACCATGGAAATAGAAAGTTAAAACCACACTTTGGAACATTCTCCCCGGAGATGGGTGCGTTTCATGCCATATGGTGTAACATTATAGCCAAAATAACGACATTTCCATGGAAACAAGCAGCAGGAGGCTCATCCAGCTTTGTGGTTTGAGGAAACGCTGGGCCACTCACAGCCAGGGCACATGTTTTTCTAACGTTTTTAATGCACACTAACCCAAAAGAGCATGCATTCTTGTTTGTCTATTTTCTAGTCTAGTAATGAGGTCCTTAAAAAATACAGTTAAACTATTTTTACTATTTTATGCACACATTATTCACTTCACACTCGCTGGTGTTATAAGCACACAGCTGCCCCGGGTCAGACTGACTGAAGCGAGGCTGCTGAAATGTGCCGTCGGTCCATTCATTTGGATTTTGACATATTCACAGGTTTTCTGAATGCCTGTTTTCTTTGAGGTTGGAGTTGTACCTGGACAAGAAGTTTCTTGAAAGGCAATCATTTTTCAAAGCATTTCAAATAAAACTAAAAGCAGACCAAGTGCACAGCTTCTTTGGCCAGCGCCCTCGACGGAGCAAAAGTGACCAATCCACACAATGTAGCAGTGGTGACTTTATTTTGTTGAAGGTGAGACACTACAGACAATTCAATATTTTCTTTTTTTGTCAGTTTGTTCTCTCAACATATCGACTTTCATGTGGAAACAACAAACGTGTCCAATCTGCCCCTAAAGATGTTTTATTTGCTTAATTTAATCCACTTCATCCATAGATTTCTCTGGGACATTGTAACTTCAAAGGCCGTTTTTTCTCTCACAGAGACCTAAAGATCAGCCTAAAGTAGGTTCTACACTTGGACTGAACAAGATTTTGATGAAACGTACAGAAGGAATTTTTGATATTCTAATACTAAAATGAATTTATTCAAGTTTGAGGTAAAAAAAAAAAAAATGAGGCTAAATTAGAATTTTTGGGACAGTTTTCTGTTAAATCTAGTTTACTCAAAAACTAAATGAGAGTAATAATGAAATACCATGTGTACACCATATACATTTGTGTACAAAATGAACTAAGAGATTTAAACCTGGTTCTGTCCATTTTTTCAGATTGAAATGTCCCAAATCTGTGCAATTTTGGCACTTTTTACACATAAAATGCCTCGTTTCTATGATGAAAAACTTGTAATACATTGTTTTCTTACATTTGTGTGAGTAAACTACAGGAGAAGTTTCAAATTAATTATTTTTTTTTTTTTTTTTTTTTTTTTACCTGCAGCGTCTCACCTTAAAGTCTATATGAAGGTTCTTAAAATGTTCTAATTATAATTTAGTTTGGTGGGAGGGCACCTGTGGCAATCATTTACAATAGTTTTGCATCTGTGAAGTTGCAGTTTGTGAAGAAATTTAGAAAAATAAATGTTTAAAATTACAGGAAGTAATTGAGTTCTAAAACGGAATCCCTCTGTGATGTCATCAAAAAGCGACGCGCCATGAAAAATACAAATACAACTTACACACAACTGACACAACCTTTTGATACTTTAAAGCGTCAGTCAACAAAATAAAGTTGTTATCAGGTATTATTATTTGTCAAATCATAACTATTGTGTCATTTATGGGTTTTGGCTCTTGTTTGGTTGCTATGGTAACATTTATAGAATTATCTCCATCTATGTCATATTTGCTGCTCATGTCCAACCAGGAAGTACAATTATAAACATTACAAAAACTATCAAACTGGGGATAAATGAGCAAAATGTTTAGTCAAATCTTAAATATCATCATGTTCACTACGTTTTAGTGAAACGTGTCATCGAACTTGTCATATAGACTTTAAGTTGTTGCTCAGTCTCTAAAAGCAAACATTTAGCAACATCCCTTAAAACATGCTCCCAACCCAAGCAGAAACCGTATGTCCTTTACAGCCTTCCAGCTTGATATCCTGCACAAACAGCCTGAGCGTGCCTGATGCCCCGCCTGATTGGCCCCGACTGGCCCACACGAGGCCGGCGCATGTCCGTTTGTGCGCGCGTCTCCCTGCTTCAGCCTTCACACCTTGTAAACACCGCGCGCCATGAATCACATTTAACGTCACTTCATAAAACGCGCAGATCGGCCCAAACCAGACGTCTCCCCGGAGCCCCCCTCTCCGCCGCACTCCGCCCGGGGTCAGCGCACATGTGGCAGGTGCACCAGGGCGTAAAAACAACAGGAACAATGCGGACGAAGTCGGTGTGGAACTGCAAACTCGCGGCGGTGAGGATTTGCAAAAGAATGTCGTGCCCGGATTTGCATAAAACCAGAATAAAAGCACGCTTCTTCTGACTGTATAATAGGACCGACTGGAGTGAGTTAACACAGTACCACTTTGACAGTTGACGGAGGAGCGTGACCCAATTGGGACCACTCAGAAGTGATTATCTGTCGTCAGATCAGGTTTACTGTAAGCAGATTCACTCCTGAGCGCTCCAATTTCACTGTCAACACATCAGGACGGCTCCAAAACGCCAAAAGAAATGTGCTAACAACGCTAAAGTTTCCTGATTAGGAGTAAAACCACAAAAATATTACCCAGAAACTTTCCCTTGTACCAAGCCCAGATAAACTACTGCAAACCGGGAAACACTAAAAGAGATGAAAAGAACAGTGTTTAATCTCAAGTGCTTTTTACCAGTGCAAGGCCTAATTGACCTTTATCATATGTAACATTTTTCATCATATGTTAATGATTCTGATAATAATAATACATACACACTTATACAGCGCCCAAATATGCTCTACATAAAGAGACAACTATAAATACAGTTGTTGAATGGATGTCATACGGTGTAACATGCATAATTATGTTGTATCGTGCAACATTCGGGGGTTTAGTTGATTATTGTTCATATCGGGGGTTTAGTTGATTAATAAAGACACTTTATAAGTTAAGTTAAATGGGGTAGACATTATATAGAGCTATTGTATTTTATTCTTATTTTATATATATCTTATTTTGTTTATAATACTTTACTGTCACTACTGGTCGGTTGCACATGTAACAAAAAGAATTTCCCCTGGGGATAAATAAAAGTAATTCTGATTCTGATTCTGATAATAATGTCATACTGTATAACTTTAAGAATAATGTCATACTGTATAACTTTAAGAATAATGTCATACTGTATAACTTTAAGAATAATGTCATACTGTATAACTTTAAGAATAATGTCATACTGTGTAACATTCATAATATTGTCATACTGTGTAACATTCATAATAATGTCATACTGTGTAACATTCATAATAATGTCATACTGTGTAACATTCATAATAATGTCATACTGTGTAACATTCATAATATTGTCATACTGTGTAACATTCATAATAATGTCATACTGTGTAACATTCATAATATTGTCATACTGTGTAACATTCATAATATTGTCATACTGTGTAACATTCATAATAATGTCATACTGTGTAACATTCATAGTAATGTCATACTGTGTAACATTCATAATAATGTCATACTGTGTAACATTCATAATAATGTCATACTGTGTAACATTCATAATAATGTCATACTGTGTAACATTCATAATAATGTCACACTGTGTAACATTCATAATAATGTCATACTGTGTAACATTCATAATAATGTCATACTGTGTAACATTCATAATATTGTCATACTGTGTAACATTCATAATAATGTCACACTGTGTAACATTCATAATAATGTCATACTGTGTAACATTCATAATAATGTCATACTGTGTAACATTCATAATAATGTCATACTGTGTAACATTCATAATAATGTCATACTGTGTAACATTCATAATAATGTCATACTGTGTAACATTCATAATAATGTCATACTGTGTAACATTCATAATAATGTCTGTGTGTAACATTCATACTAATGTCACACTGTGTAACATTCATAATAATGTCATACTGTGTAACATTCATAATAATGTCATACTGTGTAACATTCATAATAATGTCACACTGTGTAACATTCATAATAATGTCACACTGTGTAACATTCATAATAATGTCATACTGTGTAACATTCATAATAATGTCATACTGTGTAACATTCATAATATTGTCATACTGTGTAACATTCATAATATTGTCATACTGTGTAACATTCATAATATTGTCATACTGTGTAACATTCATAATATTGTCATACTGTGTAACATTCATAATATTGTCATACTGTGTAACATTCATAATAATGTCATACTGTGTAACATTCATAATAGTGTCATACTGTGTAACATTCATAATAATGTCACACTGTGTAACATTCATAATTTTGTCATACTGTGTAACATTCATAATAATGTCATACTGTGTAACATTCATAATATTGTCATACTGTGTAACATTCATAATAATGTCATACTGTGTAACATTCATAATATTGTCATACTGTGTAACATTCATAATAATGTCATACTGTGTAACATTCATAATATTGTCATACTGTGTAACATTCATAATAATGTCATACTGTGTAACATTCATAATATTGTCATACTGTGTAACATTCATAATATTGTCATACTGTGTAACATTCATAATAATGTCATACTGTGTAACATTCATAGTAATGTCATACTGTGTAACATATAATAATGTCATACTGTGTAACATTCATAATAATGTCATACTGTGTAACATTCATAATAATGTCATACTGTGTAACATTCATAATAATGTCATACTGTGTAACATTCATAATAATGTCATACTGTGTAACATTCATAATAATGTCATACTGTGTAACATTCATAATAATGTCATACTGTGTAACATTCATAATAATGTCATACTGTGTAACATTCAT
This sequence comes from Rhinogobius similis, assembly GCA_019453435.1. Taxonomy (NCBI): domain Eukaryota; kingdom Metazoa; phylum Chordata; class Actinopteri; order Gobiiformes; family Gobiidae; genus Rhinogobius; species Rhinogobius similis. The sequence goes on from CM033632.1 coordinate 32,149,168, forward strand.
AATAATGTCATACTGTGTAACATTCATAATAATGTCATACTGTGTAACATTCATAATAATGTCATACTGTGTAACATTCATATAATAATGTCATACTGTGTAACATTCATAATAATGTCACACTGTGTAACATTCATAATAATGTCACACTGTGTAACATTCATAATAATGTCATACTGTGTAACATTCATAATAATGTCATACTGTGTAACATTCATAATAATGTCATACTGTGTAACATTCATAATATTGTCATACTGTGTAACATTCATAATATTGTCATACTGTGTAACATTCATAATATTGTCATACTGTGTAACATTCATAATATTGTCATACTGTGTAACATTCATAATATTGTCATACTGTGTAACATTCATAATATTGTCATACTGTGTAACATTCATAATAATGTCATACTGTGTAACATTCATAATAATGTCATACTGTGTAACATTCATAATAATGTCATACTGTGTAACATTCATAATAATGTCATACTGTGTAACATTCATAATAATGTCATACTGTGTAACATTCATAATAATGTCATACTGTGTAACATTCATAATATTGTCATACTGTGTAACATTCATAATAATGTCATACTGTGTAACATTCATAATAATGTCATACTGTGTAACATTCATAGTAATGTCATACTGTGTAACATTCATAATAATGTCATACTGTGTAACATTCATAATAATGTCATACTGTGTAACATTCATAATAATGTCATACTGTGTAACATTCATAATAATGTCATACTGTGTAACATTCATAGTAATGTCATACTGTGTAACATTCATAATAATGTCATACTGTGTAACATTCATAATATTGTCATACTGTGTAACATTCATAATAATGTCATACTGTGTAACATTCATAATAATGTCATACTGTGTAACATTCATAATAATGTCATACTGTGTAACATTCATAATAATGTCATACTGTGTAACATTCATAATAATGTCATACTGTGTAACATTCATAATAATGTCATACTGTGTAACATTCATAATAATGTCATACTGTGTAACATTCATAATAATGTCATACTGTGTAACATTCATAATAATGTCATACTGTGTAACATTCATAATAATGTCATACTGTGTAACATTCATAATAATGTCATACTGTGTAACATTCATAATAATGTCATACTGTGTAACGTTCCTATTAAAGTCATACTGTGTAACATTCATAATAATGTCATACTGTGTAACATTCATAATAATGTCATACTGTGTAACATTCATAATAATGTCATACTGTGTAACATTCATAATAATGTCATACTGTATAACATTCATAATAATGTCATACTGTGTAACATTCATAATAATGTCATACTGTGTAACATTCATAATAATGTCATACTGTGTAATGTTGATATTATGACATACTGTGTGACGTTCAAGTTGTCATACTGTGTAACATTCATATTTATGTCATACTATGTATCATTCAAATTAACGTCATACTGTATAACATTCATAATAATGTCATACTGTGTAACGTTCCTATTAAAGTCATACTGTGTAACATTCATAATAATGTCATACTGTGTAACGTTCCTATTAAAGTCATACTGTGTAACATTCATAGTATTGTAATACCGCATCACATCGATATTAATGTTATACTGTGTAACATTCATAGTATTGTAATACCGCATCACATCGATATTAATATTATACTGTGTAACATTAATCAGAATATCAAACTGCGTTAGATTCATAATAATAGTGTGAGGTTGATAATACGTCATACTGTGTAACATTTATTCACCTTATTCCTGAAGTTGCCTTACGCCCCACCGTCTTGTCTCCGTTGTATTAGTTTACATGGAGCAGACGAGCTCAACAGAAAATAAGTTCTACATGGACTAAAAAGACGTTTTCAGACTGACCAGGAAATCAGTGCAGTGTTGACTTGTTGTTGCTCGTGTTCATTAAACATTTTCACAAATCAACCTACTTTATGTAACATTTTAGGGGCGAGACTTTTCCCTCGTTCGTCATTAGCTTTAACGGAGTTCTCGTCAAACAAAAGTGCGTTTACAACAAAAGTGCAAAAAACTGCAAAAGTGGGCGGGCAGAATAAGGTCAATTGTACTGTCATACTGTGAAACGTTCCAAAGTAAGAACATCACAAAAAGGCTGAAAACAATGTTAAACTCCGAGGCCCTGTGACTTCAGAGTGACCTCCCTTGGACCACACACTGGTGACACCTGTCTGTCCGCCTGCGCCAACAAGTGACGTCCTGACAGCCCCCTACTGTGGGACAATTAGCTAGCGTCGCTCTGCAAATACTGGAGTGTGTCGTAAAACTCCTCATACAGACAGACTTATCAAAAATGCTCAACTGTAAAAAAGTGAAAATGGAAGTAGATGTAAAAGTATCTGAAGAGACGTGAGCGTTCATGACTGTTTACAGGCGCACCAATAATCTGAACATTATCTGATTTCTGCGGATTATTGAAATGTCGCGTAAACAGTTGCAACTTTCCGACTATTCACACCTGTGCAGGGAGATTATACAGACAAAACAGTTAAAATAATATGGCAAAGAAAAATATTAAAGAGTAAATGTTAAAGATTGAAAGAGTTATTTTAAATTCATCGTACTTTGTCTTCCAAATACAACAGTTACTCTAAACATCCATTGATATCAGATTTCTATTTTGCAACACACCAAAAACCAGACCTTTTTTAGTAGTTATTATTATCTGACAAAAATATATATTTCTAGATAAGTTAATATGACTGACGGACATTGATTATTCCACCTGTTTGATGCTGTTTCTGATTTGTTTCAATATAATTCTTCTTATTTCAAGCCAAATTATTTGCCAATGGGGTAAGAATGTTTAACTTACCTCACGGGCAAATGTATTTACTCATTTCAAGCTAAACTATCTTGAAACCTATCAGAAATGTTGTAAAATATTCAGCGTCATAAAAGCATTAAAATCTAACCTGGACAAAACATTTCTTAAATTAAAGACAAATTGAACAACTATATTTTCTAAAGCACAGTTAAAATAATTATATTTAAGATTAAAAACAAAAAAATTATATTTTTGGTTTAAAATTTTACTTCCTGGTTGTAAATCATGACATCACACTAGGAAATACTGTAACTGTTGCCTAGCAATCTTGTGTTAAACTGGGCCAAAGCTCCTCTAATGTCGCAGTGATTTGGAGGAGAACAACTTTATTTTGTTGAATGAACGTTAAAAGAGTCAAAACATATGTTTAAATTTTCCCAAACCTTTGGATGGAGTCCTCCCAGTGTGATGTCATCATTTTCAACTTTCTGTCATTTTCAACACACTTTTCAACTTTTCTTCACTAACTGACTCTTTATGTGTGTAAAACTATCATTTATATTTATCCAATCAAATAAAGTGGAAACTAGGAAATCATCAAAAACCCATCAAAGTCCATATGAAGGTTTGTCAGATTGTTCAAATTATGGCTTAGTTTGGTGGGAGGGCACCTGTGGCAATTATGATTATTAGTTTTACATCTGTGAAGTTTCAGTCTGTGAAGAAATTTGAAAAATAAAAGTAAAAAATTACAGGACGTAGTGCTGAGTTCTAAAACGGAATCCCTCTGTGATGTCATCAAAAAGCGCCACACTATTGAATATACAGAAATGTACACAAAACCGACAATTTTTTGAAAATTTAAACGGTCATTCTGCAAATTAAAGTTGTTATCAGGTATTATTATTTGTTAAATCATAACTATTGTGTAATTTATGTGGATTTTGACCATTGTTTTCAGAATGGTTGCTAGGTAACAGTTGTAGAATTAACTATGTCATATTTGCAGCTCATGTTCAACCAGGAAGTACAATTATAAACATTACAAAAAACGTCAAAATAGGTATAAATAGGCAAAATGTTTAGTAAAATCTTAAATATAATCATGTTCACCACGTTTTTATGAAATATGTCATCGAACCTGTCATACAGACTAGCTTAAACAAGGCTAGATATTTCACTTTTGCAGCGTACCGGCCACGTAAATATTAGAAAAGTGCCAGAAAACCATTCAATCAGCTGTTTAATCCCCTCAAAACAAAAGAACAATCCACAAACCCGAAGGATCAGCGAGTGCGTAGAGAGCGTCCTCACCTGCCGCCGCCTCCGCGCTGGCCCCTCGCCGCCGCCGCCTGTCCTGGCCGCCCTCGCCGCTCCATCCGCTGGTGCGCTCTGTCATGACGTCTCCCGCGCCACGGTCACAGAGCCTCGAGTCCGTCCTGAGCCCGCCAAGAGCCGCGCGTCCGGGGCACACACGAAGGATCCATACGCAACCGGACGGCGGGCCACGTGGGAGAATACGGCGCTCTTTCGGTGTCGTTTTTACGCACGCTTCACAGTCCGGCGCCCGGATTCCTTCAGGACAACAGAGGGAACAAACGAGAAGTGTCAGATCCTTGGGTTATGTAAGGAGGGAGCGTCCGGGTGGCCAACAGGTGGGCCGCCGGCTAAATTTGGACTTCTACGAGTGTCAAACATGACTACTACATCCATTCTTAAGTGTTCACAGGGCTGAAGAAAATAAACCTGATTTAAAGTGCCTATGACAGGTTGGACTACTCATTTGACTAAAATGTGGTTAAGATATTCTAATTATACTTGAAGATTTAGCAAAAAAATTTTTCCTGTTTGGTCATTTTTGAAATAATTGTACTTCCTGATTGTACATTATGACAACACACTAAGAAATTCCATAATGTTGAACACTGGGTCATCTGATGTACACAGAAACTATTAGACAAATAAAAATGTATGAGAACCTTAATTCTGTTGAATTCTTGTTCAAGAAATGTGTTTTTCAGTGCCCCTTTCATTCCGGAATCCCTTTTTTGTACCTTAAGCTAAACAGCGCTTGCAAAGGCAGGCATTTTAAAACTGACATTTAAAAACTATCATTATTGATATTTGTGAATGTATACTTTGCAACAGAAAGCTCCATATACTCTTTTATCGTTGTTTTAATCTAACAGTTAGCATGCAGCTAGCTTACTCGTGTTTTTACAGCCGTGAAATGGTGAAAATCTTAGTTTGCATTAGATTCCTTGGAGCGTCCCGCGTGATTGTTTAGTTTTTCTACACGTTTAATCCAAATCTTGAAACTAATATAACACTACTCACCTTATTCCGGAAGTTTCTGTGGGCGCCGCCATATTTTTTCCGTTGTAGTTTACATGGGGCAGAGCTCAACAGAAAATAAGTTCTACACGGATTAAAAAGCTGTTTTCAGGCCCCAGGAAGTCAGTGCATTGCTGACTTTTTTTTTTTTTTTTTTTTGCAAATTGAACATTTTACACAAATAATCCTACTTTATATATTGATATCAGCGAGACTTTTCCCTCGTTGGCCATTTGCGTGTTAAAGTGCAGATCTGTGGCAAAAAGTGGCCAAAGTGGGCGGGGCCAAATAAGGTGAACAGAAGAGGTCAAGTTAAAGGTATGAAAAGGGTTTCCGGGACAAAAGGGGTGTTCTGGGAAATATGTTTGTCTCACCACAGAAACGCTGAAAAACGCACAAAATATCATTTCACAGTTAGGTTAAGGTTAGGGTCAGCAGGGGCGGAGTATGGGGGGGGTAAAGGGTCCTGGTTACCCCACGGCCCAGGGCAGAGAAGGGCCCTCAAAAGCATGTGTTGGTTTTTTTCTCAGTTGCATTTTTCTGCACTTTAAACTGTTTTGTTGTAATAAAATGCATCGTGGTTGAGTAAAGTCCTTGAGTCCGAACCCCATCACTCCAGAACTTGGAATGAATGACTGAAATTGATCTGGTAGTTATTGTTCAATGTATGTAGAAACCATAGGCATCACTGATAACTGAATTTCCTGGAATAAAATAAATATACATAATTATGTATTGGGGGCACAGAATTTGGTTAAGGGCTTTTGATAAGGTTTGCTAACTTACGATGGGAAATTAAAATTGCGCCTTTTGTCTGTCGATTGCAAAAGAGGGGATCAAAATTTCACTGACAACCGTGTCAAACTTTTGGATGGAATTGTGTCTCCCTAGTGTGATGTCATCAATGTGTTCTTTCTCTACTTCCTGTCATTTTCGACAGATCTTGCCAGTTTCCTTCACAAACTACACGTAAAACTACGATTTATGTACTAACTATGCTATCAAATAAAGTCAAATAAACCAATACCTGTCATATGCACTTTAGGAATAAATAAACCAGATTCAATTCAAACTAGGAACAAATAAACCAGAAAAACCATCAAAACATCTCCGTACAACATCACATTCATCTGCACTTTCCCAAATGTGACCAGCAGTGACCCCAGGATTAAACAAGGGCGTTCAGCTAATTCGGTAAGGATCCAAACAAGTCTAAAACAGGACTAAACACGACCGAGAAGAATAGGGGTTAACAAAAGGGTTAATCCGCCGAGTCAAACAGATTTCAAAGCGCTTAAGGAGTCATAACACCGAGCACTAAACCTGCGACAAACTTGAACTAAACCTGGATTAGCGACGACTGAAGGAACAATGAAAGAAGTCACAAATAGTAGTGGTAGTAATAGTGGTGGAATGTAACAAAGTACATAAGTAAAATCGTTGAAATTGACTTGACTTTTTGCTTTTACTTCACTACATTTGACAACAGCTATATGTACGTTCTACTCAATTGCGTTTTTGAACTGGACTGTAAAACAAAAAGTAGTTTCCAAAGGTATTTAAATTGTTTATTTCTTGCACGTTCATGGTGACATCAGGCCAAAAGGGTTTAAAATGACAAAAATAAACTAAATCAATTCTTACATCAGGACAAAACCGCGACCAAAGTCAAACTTAGCTCAGAATTTGGCCGCAAAACATGACTGAAACTAACAGGGCTAAATAAACACTAAACCTTGAACTAAACCAGAACTAAGACTCCAAGATCTAAACCTGAGTTTATCTTCCAAAACCTAAAACGTAAAATCCACATTCAAAGACAAAACAGCGTAAAAACTCAAATTTAGCGGAACTGAACCTGGTCTGGACAAGAAAAAGTGATTTAAACCAGGCTAAACATAGGCTAAATAAACCCTACACCAGGACTAAAGATTTGTCAAAGAGTCTAAAACTAAACCAGGTCTTATCTCCCAAAATGTAAGAAGAGCACACCAGAAGGACAAAACAACAACAAAACTCACACTTAACTGGACTAAATTTGGTCTGGACAGTAAAAATATTGAAACCAGAGCAAAAATAAAACCTAAACCAGGATTAATCTTATAATCTAAAGCGTAAAATATACAGTCTATAACAAAACAGCAACAAAACTCACACTTGCGGACTAAACCTGGTCTGGACAATAAAAAATAATGGAAGCACAGGGATAAACAAGGACTAACTAAACCTTAAACCCAGAACTAGGATTTGTCAAGGAGCACAACAAGAACCAAACCAGGTCTCATGTCCCACAATAAAAAATTCAGAGTACAATTCATGTTAGATCTGCAAAGTCAAAACAGCAACAAATCTCAGACTCAGATGGATAAAACTTGGTCTGTACAATACACATTATTGAAGTAGGGCTAAATAAAGCCTAAACCAGGACTAAATCAGGATTAGTCAAGGGATCCTGATTCCTGACCACAGTTCAAGGTCTAAACCAGAACTAAAGCAGGTTTAATCTTAAAATCTAAAACGTAAAATCCACAGTCTACAACAAACAGCAACAAAACTCAAACTTAACTGGACTAAACTTAGCTAGACAATAAAAAATGTTTGAAACTGAGGCTAAACAAGGACTAAACCCTACACCAGGACTCATGATTCGTCATTGGGTCTTAACCACAGCCCAAGGTTTAAACCAGAACTAAACCAGGTTTTAATTAACTAAAAATCTAAAGTTATGAGTAAAAACCACATCAGATCTATCTGAGCACGCAACAGTCATAAAACTCAAAGTTAGCTGGACTAAACCTGGTCTAGACAATACAAATTATTGAAGCGAAGCTAAATAAAGCCTAAACCAGGATTTGTCAAGGGATCCTGACCACAGTTCAAGGTCTAAACCTGAACTAAACCAGGTTCAATCTCAACAATAACTAAACAATGGTTTGAACTGTAAAAAATATTGAAACCAGGGCTAAATAAAGACTAAATAAACCCTAAAACCAAGGACTGGACCAGGACTAAGGATTTGTCAAGAGGTCCTAACCAGAGTCAAAGGTCTAAACTAGAACTGAACCAAGTCTTATCTCGCAAAATAAAAAATCACCAGTAAAAACCACATTAGATCGATCCAAGCAAACAACAGCCACACAACTCAAAGTTAGCTGGACTAAACCCGGTCTAGACAATACAAATGACTAAAGCAGGGCCAAATAAAGCCTAAACCAGGACTAAACCAGGATCTGCAAAGAGGTCCAGACCACAGTTCAGCGTCTAAACCAGAACTAAACCAGGTTCAATCTCAACAATAAATGAAACAACAACAAATGAAGCTGAAATAAACATGGTCTGGCAGTAAAACTGATTGAAACGGGCTAAATAAGGACAAAATAAACCCTAAAACCTAGGACTGAACCAGGACTAAGGGTCTTAACCACAGTCCAAGGTCTAAACTCGCAAAATCTAAAATTACATGAGAAAATCCACACCAGAAGGACAAAACTGCAACAAAACTCAAACTTAGCTGGACTAAACTGGACTGAATAGACCCTAACCCCGGGACTAAGAATTGTTCGAGGGATTCAGGGTCTAAACTAGAACTAAACCAGGTCTTATCTCCCAAAATCTAAAATGTAAAATCCTCATCAGATCTATCCAAGGACAAAACAGCTGGACTAAACTTGGTCTGAACAGAAAAAAAGGATTGAAACCAGGTCTAAACCAGGACTAAGGATTTTGTTAATGGGTCTTGACCGTAGTCCAAGGTCCAAACTAGAACTAAACCAGGTTTTATCGGACAAAATCTAATATTACGCGTAAGATCCACAGCAGAAGGACAAAACAGCGACGAAACGGACCCAAGGTTTATTACACAACACTGAATATAAACTTAACCTTAGGCCAAATTCCAGCGTAATCACGATTATTATGATTATTACTCCGCGAAATTCTTCCAATCTGTCACTTTTTGTCAACGTTTTTTACAGAAATTCCCAGAAACAGGCGCAGATTTGGACTCCACTTGTTAACCTTTTTTTCTTGCAAGCGCCTCTCCAACCTAATTGGCGTTTGTCTGAGGTGACCCAAAATAAAAACCACACACTTTCAGAGCGAGCAGTGCGTGCGTAAAAAGCTCCTCTCTCCAACTCTCTTTTAATAATGAAATAAAGCCAGTTTTTCCAGGACGGCTTCTCTCCTCTTTTTTTTTACGCCACTTACCTGTTCAGTCTTGTCTCCAAACTGCTTTTTAATGAGTAAATAACGCCACAGGTTATTCTCATATAGATTTTTTCCTTCAAAGTCAAGGCAGTGCTTCCAATATTCAGCAGAAAAAGCAAAAATTAAAAGCAACTGGACGTCGATTAAGTCCTGCGTAAAATAAAACAAGAAACTCCACGCGTCACGGCTTTTCCTCCAACACGCGCGTAAAAAACGTCAACAAGTCCAATCAAAACTCCACTTTCCCGAGTCGTGCGCGCTGCAGGCTGCCACAAAAACCATCACATCCAAAAGAAAGAAGCGAAAACGTAACGTAACATGTCCCGGTGCGACGCTGCGTCCGGAGCGGCTGTGCGTAAAGCCCCTGCGCGCTCGCTCGTCCTTCTCCAACTCCTGCCGCTGCTGTCAGAGCGAACTGTGAAACCGAATAGTGCTTCTCGACTCGCTCAGCTCCGCATCAACAAAGCTCAGATGTCTTTTTGTTCCCCCCAGAAAAGGAGAGGAGCGCAGGAGGAGGGAGAGAGAGAGAGAGAGAGGGAGGAGGAGGGAAGAGAGTGTGTGACAAGCCGAGGGACAGCGCAGCCATGGAGAGTTTCAGCGGGAACAATCAGCGCACTGACATGTGTGTCTCTTTGAAGTCCAGATACGGCAAATAAACGTGTTTTGTATTTGGGGACCGGGATATTAGGCGAAGCACCGTGGGAAGATGTCGACTCCAGCCAGGTGCCTTCTCCTAACGTCGATTGTGATCTGAAATGACACAAAATTGGTGGGTCATAAATAGTTGGTGCGGTACATGTTTAGAATCTGATAAAACACAAGTTCAACTGCGAGACGGTGTCATTAAAGTGCACGTGACAGGTCAGACGGCACATGTCACTAAAACGTAGTGAGCGTGATTATATTCAAGATCTGACCAAGCATTTTGCCAATTTGTCCCCAGTTTGACAGTTTTCATAATGTTTATGAATTTACTTCCTGGTTGAACATGAGCAGCAAATATGACATAGGTAGAGGTAATTCCACAACTGTTACCTAGCAACCATTATGACAACAAGGGCCAAAACTGATATAAATTACACAATAGTTAAGAACTGACAGTATAATACTTGATAACATCTTTGTTTTGTTGAATTGTTGTTCATTAGCACCAAAAACACATCCTCTTCATAAATGTGGTGATCTGGTGGAATAAATGTTCTCAGATGTTTGTCATATACATGACAGAAGGTTTAAACAAGCTCAGGTTGTGAGTTGGGCTGCAACGATTGATCAATTACTCATGACGTCAACTATAACATATAGTCACAGTCGTATTTTGATTTTGAAAGCCTAAAACACACAAAAGACTTTTTAAAAACAAACATAGCTGTATTAATAAATCAAAGTTTCAAAGAAAAAGAAAAAAGAATACACAGTGTTACTCACTCACAGTGAGAAGGTGGACCCTCAGGACCAGGCCCTTCTGTGTGGAGTTTCTCTGTCTCTGGGGGAGTTTTCTCCGGGCTACGGTTTCCATTAACCCAAAACATGCACCAATGGTACAATCCTCCAGCTAAGGTCCTGACCAAGACTAGACCATGGTCTGGATCTGGTCCCTGAGTACAGTGGAGCTCACTCTTCCTGACATGTTTAACCCCATGCACCTGCATTAAAGGACGGGTCAAACGGCCAAATTTCCCTACGGGGGCAATAAAGTGTAGCTTAACTTACATAACTATTTTTGATTTTCATCAATAATACACTTCATTCATGAATGTTCTCTGTCTGCAAGTCTTCAGTTCCATATTTCAACCTAATTTGATTGACAATGTATTTAAAGAGTGTCATTGTACAACAGAAATAATAGTTTGATTAGTTAAAATAATCGCTGCTGCCCTAGTGACTCCTCCTCTCCATCCACCTATGGCGACTGTCGACCTCTGGCTCTGGTGGGATTGTGCCACACAGACTCAGAGTTTTCTTGAGCTAAATTCATGTCCAAGTTTCTAAAAATGCTCCTCCACATTCCGACTTCTTCTTTGAGTTGCTCAAATTAACTTTATACTGTAAAATGTAAACTCATAGTTTCTACATTGATGCTGCGACTATGCAGAGCTAGCTAGCTTGTTTGCTGACAGCAGCTGGATTTAAAGGAAAATTCAACGTGCCCACAATTGTCATGATACCATCTGGATAACCTCTGGTGGCTCCGTCTAACCTGTGTTAAAGGGGCTGTACTCAATTTAAATTTGTAATAAAGGAAAAAATGTATTTCCTCCAGTAGATTTATTGTTAAAGCATCTCTTAGTGTCAAAATGAGATCGCAGTGTGCCGTCTGTTTTATACTCCAAAAACAGGGAAGTGCGTTGTTAACAAGCTAAATGCTGTTAGCCTTGCCGTGACAAACAAAACTCTGTTTGTGTAAAGCACTTCTAAGCTCATCACGGTGTAATTAGGACACTGGAAATACATTGCGTAAATGAGCAATACACGTGGACCGCTGCAAAGTGCTGCAAACGAACTAGCTCTGTTTTCCATGTAAAAAATCAAGTACAGCACTTTTAAACGCCCCTATTAGAACGCTGCAGTGTTGACCCCAGTGCATGGCCCTCGAGTGACCCTCCACTTTCTCTGTGTTTAAAGTGCGGCCACTGCTGGGTAAGTGTGTGACACAGCGCTGCAGTGACGACTCCCAGAGGCTCCAGCCAGTGCAGTGTGTACTCCAACTTTACGAGTGCGTCCTGCCCTCCGCCGCCCCACTGCCACCTGCCCCTGAGCTGACATGTCCCAGGCCCGCTCCACCTGCACCAACCATCCTCTCACACACACACACATGCACACACACGCACACACACACATGCACGCACACACACACACACACACACCGCACACACACACACCGCACACACACACAATGTTTACTTGCACAGAGAACTCCGAGTGCTCAATTCGTCTTTGCCACTAAACTTGTCAGACCAACCTTGTCCCGGTCTAAATTCAGTTTAAACAACCAATGAGGTTTGACCATGGGACTAAGAAACTATCAGCATTAGCACTTAAACTTTGTAGCTATAGTTGCTAATAAAAACGGCTGTCATACATAACCATACTTTAGGCAAACACAGTTAAGTTTCACCTGATTTATCCTGAGCATTTGATTTTCAGACAAGCTAGGAGAGTTATTTGCTCTCCGCGGCGCTGGCAGTTTTTAATTTCACTTTAACACCGTGGACCAAAACAGAACAACATATACTAGTCCACGGTGGAAGGACCATAGTTTGTCATCGGCGTCGCAGTAGCACAGCAAGAAGGTCCTGGGTTCGACTCCAGGGCGGTGCGGGGCCTTTGGGTGTGGAGTTTGCATGTTCTCCCCGTGTCTGCACAGATTATTTGAGGTGCTCCGGTTTCCCCTACCACTAATAGCATTCGGGCGTTAGCATGTACTGTCCTGACCAAATAAACAAATACGATTGAAAATAAAATAAAGATAACGCTAAGTATGGAAAAAAAATCTAAAAAGAGTGAGTACACATCCAGACACGTGTCATATTTCTTTCTTACTTGGTGCAGTTGAATGCCTCTCCTAGTCTTTTCCAAGTCGTTATCGGACAGCGCTCACTATGTTTACATGCACAGAGAACTCCCGAGTGCGCTAAACAACCAAACTTTATAGCTATAACCGCTAATAAAAACTGTGACCGTACATATTAGCATACTTTTGGCAAACGCAGATAAGCGACATCTCAGTTATGTTACGTTATTTCCTCTACGCAGCGAAATGAAACTCATACACGCCAGTCATTTTTACTTTCACTTTAACAGACCGAAACAAAGCAGCATGAGCTAGTTTGTGGTGAAGAAGCTGCAGTTTGTCATCTCCGTTGATCTAAAATGAGTGAGTACACGTCCAGACTCTCACTTGTACTCGTACAGTCCAACGCCTCTCTTTGTCTGCGACCAGTCTTTATCGGACTGCACTCACTACGTTATGTGCACGCCAGGAAAACCAATAGGTGACCGATACGTGGCCGAATCTTTTTCTTTTTTTCTTCTTAATTAAGTACATATTTACAAGAGTGAAAGAACCATTTAGAGGATATTTAGAAATTGTAGGCAACACAGGGTACAGAAGGAAAGTAAAGGAAGGAAGGAAGGAACGGTTAAAGGAAAAACAATTCAACATGAGGACGCGATCAGGATATTGATAATGATGAATGAAGAGGATTTACGCACACGCAAATGCAATTACACATATACACTCACCCACACACATTACACACTCATAAATCCAAAAGACGTAAATAACCAGCACGAGACAAAACCTGAAAACATGGAAAAGTCATGGAAAATGTCATTCTAATCTACATGCCCTGGAGAAGTTTTGGAATTCTGATGGTTTTGGAAAAGTCTTGGAGCATTTAGAATATATTTTGGTTACAGAAATGAATGTCTAAATCGAAAGATAAATCAGAGACGTAGCATAAATTGTATTCTAATGAGATTGGTAGCCTGACGCAGAAAAGTAGAAAATTAGCTCTCGTGACTATCTGTGCACAAGCAAGTACTAAAGTTATTGAGTATGCTAAAACTACATTTTGAAATGGGTTGAAATTGGACCTTTGCAGTTTGCTCCACGTTTAGCGACTCATTAAATCATTGTATACAGACTCAACCAGCCGATAAACGTGAATAATTGATTCAATACGTGTGTGAAAAGTCATGGAAAACCACAATCTGTGCAAACCCTGATGAGAAGACAACTGTGTTCCGATTACCTTTGGTGCCAGCCCCTTTCCAAACAACCAAGACCCACCCCGGAATGAGATAAGTGGCTTAATCCAACTGAAAGAAATGTTTCAGAATGCGTGCAAACCTGGGAATTACGATTAAGATTCAAATCTCATGGCTAGCGTTCAGCAGCACCAGGTAAGAAACAACCAGGAAGATTTTAGACATGTGTTTGGAGGTGTACTCAGTCGTTTGATTGAGGAGTGATAACACCAAATCCTGATGAGTAATGCTGTATAGATACAAAATAATGTATGTTTTCATTAGATACTTTATTTTAAGTTGTAAAAGATTGGGAGGTCCATGATGTAATGCATGATGAGCGTTCTTTAAACCCTTGATTTTCAACCGGTGTGCCGGGGAACATAGTGTGCCAAATGTGCCCTGAAAAAATGCCAGATATCATGGATTTAATTGATTACATTACTATTTTGGAATGTCTTGAGCCATAATCGAAAAAGAGCAAAAGAAAAGCAAAACAATCTTCATTGCAAAGTCTAAAGAATCAGACTCACCCGTGAGTCGGAGTGCAGTCTTTGGCCTTGCTGTCGGCCGTCACAGGGCTGACACGTCCACTCTGTCGCCGGTCAGCTGGTCCCGTGCGGCCGCTGTGATTGGGCAGGACGTCGCCGCTGCTCTGCGCTCTCCCACACAAAGTCAAACAAGTTCACGGACATGGCTCGGACGGCAGAGTGGAGCTGTGTGCAGCCATGGATGTATTAAATGAACTGGATAAGGTACGCCCCCTCTGTCTGTGGTCCCAGATTGATTTGTGGCCGTGCGAGGTACTGCAGCCTCTTGGAACCAGCCTTTTTCTAAAATTGCTCATTATAATTGCAGACAGGACTGAATTATTATCGGTATTTAAATAAAATAGAAGGAAATGTTCTTTTCTACCGTTTCTAAAATCACAGAAATTACCGTTTTTATATGAAGTGGGGGATTGTCGTCACGTGGCGCCCTAAAGCAAAGATGGCAGCCTCCGTTTCAGGAAGTAAAACAAAGATGGCAGCCATCGTTTCAGGAAGTAAAACAAAGATGTCAGCCTCCGTATCAGGAAGTAAATGCGGAAGTAAGAAACTTTTTTGGGGTCATGCGCCACTGAGCACTCTCCATAGGGATAAACAGGACGGCCATCTTGGATTCATCTTCCAGGTTTTATTATAGTTCTATGTGTGCAGCCCGAGCACCAGGGCGGTGTGCACACGGGGAGGCCAGAGGTTAGGAGTGACATGTTTAAGGGTTCTGGGTATTAAGATGCAACGGTCTATGTGACACTTTTTGGACAATAGTGAGTTACATCAATCACAACCTGCTCAATTCACAAAAATTAGAATTTTTTTCACCAATTTTCAGGGATGTAATTTGCTTAAATTCTCAAAAAGAAAACTGGTTCAAGCAATTATTTCCTTATTTTATGTGAAAAAAAAACTGTTTTACGTGTACATGTATTGCAAATTTTCCCCCATTTATATAAGTAAGCTACATGAAGGTTTTACATTGATATGTCTGTATTTTTCCTTTTAAGCTGCAGTATTTTTCTCAAATTACTTATTATTATTATTTATTTATTTTTGCTTATGTCAAATTCTTTCTCTGCAGTGTGTGGTGTGTTAACCTGCTAGCATGCAACACCACAGCTAAGGTGTGCCAAACCCTGAATAAAGCTTTAAAGGACAAACATCATGCATAATTTGTATTGCTGTTGGTCTTTAAACAGCTCTGGAGTACCTTTAATTTCGCATCTCATATTTTTTTTTTAATGTTTACAAAATAACCAAATAACTTCATGTCATCTGGTCTTTGCTAAGAATTGCACTCCATCTACTGGCTGCAGAGTGAATTGCATTGGTGAGTTAAACAAACTTGCCTCTGTCGCACTAATGCAGCCACGCCATCGTAATGATTGAGATTTGAGGCAGAAATGCTCAGAACGAGTCCAGTGATGATTTATGGACTTCAAAACAATGCAGAGGATCTCACCTATGACATCACAGATCAGGAGTGTGACGCTTGGAGGAGAGGACTTATTAAACAGGATTTATTAAAATAGTGCAATTGAAGTTATACGTACAACTCCTGTATGTTTAAGATGAGTTAACAGTGTTAGAACATGGTTAAAAGCTAAAAAAGTCACTTTTGCTTAATATGTGTCATTAACCTTTTTCAGATCTGACCTGTTTTTCCTAAAACGTCGGACTAAAATGAGCTTCATTTCAAACTGAAGCTGTTTCTGAACCCTTTGGAGCCTCTGGAGTCTGATTTACTCTAATTACAAGAGGAAACAAGCTCTGCAAAGATGAATATCAGATTTTAAAGTCCGTCTACATTTTCTTTGTAAAATATATGAAGAAGTAACACTGGTGTCTTCAGATTTTGCCTGAGCGTCACTAGTTTGGGCTTTTATTGTTTTTTGACAATTTCTTTCAAAGCTGAAGTTAATTTAACTAAAAATGAGTTTTAGGGACTTGTAATAAAGTAAATATAAAAGTCCTATTAAATCTTTCAGAATGTTACTGTAATTTTTTAATTTGTGCTTTTGGAGGAAAAACTGACTCTAATTCATCCCAGAATGATTGATTTGACTGGAACAAAGTAACCCTTTGTTCCAGTCAAATCAATCATTCTTTTCATGTATAACATGAAAAGATCATGCCTTCAAGCCTTCTTTTCATATATAACATGTCCAGCAGCTTGATTTCTTCTTCTTGGCTTCTTTTTATCACATGGTGGATAAAAAGTAAAATAATAAATTAACAAAATGTCACAACTGGGCTGTCCAAACCCAATACCGTGATTCATTCATTCAAAAAAACAAAACAAAAAAAAGTTTGTAGGTCTGAGGTAATTCAGTCTCAGAATTTTAATATCAGGTCGGCCTTACACCAAATGTTAAAGCACAATTTAGTAACTTCAACGACAGGGTTCCCCCTGCAGCTCTCTTGTGAAAATACATTGACAGTAAAAAGACGCAAAAGCCTTTATTTACTTCTTTTCTTTTTCTTTTTTTACCCCTCCCTTTTTCTTGAAATAAGGAAGTACAATCCCGTACAAAAACATTTCATGTCGCAAAATATGAAAAAAGAGAGCCAAGATTTCTCAGGAGAGTTGTCTTCGGGTCGGCGTCAGGAAAGAGACAGAGGCAGAGACAGAAGGGGGAGACAGCGGGGGATTCAAACACCCCAAAAATACATCCACAACCACCACACAGACTTACAAAGACGTTTAAATGTTACTTAGTTCTACTTTAACAATTGGAGTTATAATGGCAGACAGTTTCAGACTTGCAGTAAAAGTACTTCTCAGATACAGTGCGCCAATTCACCAGGAGCAGAAATGTGTCTGAGGGCCACAGAGCCCCGGGCCATCATTTGAACACCTCTAATTTAACCCTTCCCCAGTGCACAGGGAAAAGCACTGGTGGGCCTGTTTGATCCAGCGCCCCATGTTCCCTGCCCACAGGAGTCACATGAGACGTGCTCAGCCAGGTATTCAAGTGTGGAGACCACCTCCGCAGCGACCGGCAGGAGGCGTGGCCACTGTTTCATTACATTTCACCCACATTTCTTTGGACATCGTCTCTACTCGCCGGCATCCCACCATTTTACAACGAACGATTATTTACAGCTATTGCACGTAATAGTTTATACCTGCACACTGTGTTTTAGACTCAAAGCCATCATTTTTGTTGTACGTTGCTGTATTTCTATTTCTATTTTGTTCATAATGTATCCAAAAACTCCCAACGTACAACAAAAATTATCGCTGGCTCCTGTGCGATCCGCAGCCACGAGGGGCAGGTGAGTTCAAATACAGCTCTGACCTTTTACTGAATGTCATTCCCCAGCCTCATCCCCATTTCACGCTGAACTGTCCTGTCAAATGAAGCCTACAGGCCAAAAAAAAAAAAAAGAAATAAAAGTAAGCAGAAGAAATATGGTTACTGAAGGCTTCCAGAATCGGAAACTGTTTGTTCTTTTTTGACATTTCGATCCAATAACGCCGCTGTCTTTGTTCTAAAACAGGCATGTCCAAACTCAGGCCCGGGGGCCAAATGCGGCCCTCAGACCAATTTTTCTTGGCCCTTAGTCTTGCTGGTGAACTGGCCCACATTGTCCTGATAAGTACTATTTACAGCACATTTCAGATTTTCTACAATTCCAACCTAAATAACTAACATTTTGGTGCGATACAGACCTGATATTAAGGCACAGAGACTGAATGTAGATGTGGTGGTGCTTAAAACATCAGATAAATGCAGCTTTTTTTAACGTTTCGCGATTGATTTGTGGCCCTCTGCTTGATCCTTATTTCAATATGTGGCCCTCGATGGAAAAAGTTTGGACAGCCCTGTTCTAAAACGTCTTTATGCATGCATTTCAGAATCTAGATAACAATTCCGATGAAGGTTCGACTGGTCACGATTGTCGATTAACCGTTGCACCCCAATAACCCCTCTCCCTGTCCCGTCTCGACAGCAGCAGCAAACGTAACAGCCTCCAGAGCCGCTATATTTCCTCCAAACTCAGACCTGTCTACCTGTCGGAGTTTACCCGTTCCGTAAACACTCTCACATCTGCATCCATCCACCCGCCGGAGCCGTACGTGCCGTCCGGCGTCCCCCCTCTCCACATTCCTGAGTCCTCGGGCTGCAGCTCCGTTACCTCCGCCGCCGCCGAGGCCAAGAATAGCCGCTGTGTTTGTCTGTGTTTGCGATTGCTGCCGGCGCAGAGAGGAGCAGAGCGAGGTGTTTGCCCAGGCTTTGTGCGCCGCCGGCCCCGTGTTTGCGCTGCTGGGAGTGCCTGCTGTTGTGTGTGTTGTGGGAGACAGGACAGGCGGGCGGGGCTGACCGTCACTGCGTTTTACATGTACGTCCTGGAAAACCGGATAAGTAGCCTGGTCCGATTTGAACAGATTGTTTAAAAATGCATGAAACTACTGTGGAGCGCAACAGTCAGGCCCACATCGACGTTCACTGTGGTTATGGAAGTAAATGTATCATTCATTTTGCCATAGACTTGAACAAAAGAATAAAACGTTGTAATCGAAAATACAATTAATTACAGAATCACATGTGCACTAATTTTGGTGCACTAATAAAATATTTTCAGTCTACACTTTCTCGACAGAATAATTCAGACCCTTGATTTTCACCCGGTTTTGCCAGGTGTGCCTTGAAAAACCTTTGTCCTGAGGAACTTATGCACCAAAAAATATCGCAAAACCATCCTTATTGCCAAATTTTGTGAACCAGACAGTGGCACAAACATTATTTGGCTCATAATACTGTATACCGACTTTTTTTTAACTAAATGGCCCGATTTGGCAATGTTTTTGGTGGCGTGCTGTGATAGCTTTTAAACCCAAAAAGTGTGCACCAATAGAAAAAAAGGTTGAAAAACATTTACACTTACACTTGAAACACATTATAGAAGTAACAATTGTTTTTTCAATTATGCTCCAAATAATCCTGATTCTAATTTTTGCCATAATCGAGCGGCCCTAATTAAGAGTTTAAGGGCATGACGGAGGCCAACCAGTTATGTGGTGACTGATTCAATTCCAGAGTGACTCCTGCTCCCCCCTCCCCAGACGCTTCCCCTCTTTACCGTCTTCTCCAATGTGCGTCTTGGGAACCATAACCAATCAATGTCAATGATACAAAAGTTACACTGGCTTCTTGAATTGTCCAGGAGCAGCGACTCTACTCCGAGCTCAGAGGACAATCCCTTTGAATAGGTCGCATCTGGTTTGGTTTGACGCGTAGATAAGGATGTAGATGGAACTTGAAAGAACCCAAGACCTTACCAACCAGGACGGCAGCTGCTGGTGCACTGAAGAGCGAAGAAGTTTGTATTGGGCTAAAATAGATCATACACAGCGACTCAAAGTTGCAGAGCTGCGTTGTATAGTCAATTTCAGCGTGGACATGACTAAATACTTCTTGTTTATCGAGCTTTAACACCAGGGAGGACCTTTTGCTGACATACAGTCATGGCCGAAAGTGTTGGCACTGCTGGATTTTTTTACAGAAACAAATTGCAGTTGCACATGTTTTGTTCTACACGTGTTTATTTCCTTTGTGTGCATTGGAATAACACAAAAAAACAGAGAAAAAAAAAGCCCAAACTGATTAAATTTCACGCAAAACTGGCAGGACAAAATTAATAGCACTGTTAACTTAATACTTCGTTTCACAGCTTTTTGAAAACATAACTGAAATCAATCACTTCCTATAATCATCAGTGAGCTTCTTCCACCTCTCAACTGGGATTTTGGACCACTCTTCCTTTGCAAACTGTCTCTCACATCGGAAGGACGCCTTTTCCCAACAGAAATTTCAAGCTCTCTCCACAGATGTTCAGTGGGTTTGAGATCTGGACTCATTGCTGGTCACTTCCGAACCCTCCAGCACTTTGTTTGCTTTTAAAAGAATGTCCGGGGTCATCGTCCTGCCGTCCACGTCCAGGAGATCCACTAGAGTACCACGGGTTGCAAACGTCTTGATTATGTTGCGTGCTGCGGACAAAGGAACATCACGATCTCTGGAGATGGACTTGGAACCTTGAGATTGTTGAGATTTTTCGGCAATTTTGGTTGTCAAGTCCTCAGACAGTTCTCGTCTCCTCTTTCTGTTCTTCATGCTTGTAGTACATCACATGCTTTAAAAGTTATTTATCCCCAATTTTGAAAGGGTGCCAGTAAATTTGTCCCGTTTTTGGAGTTTCGTGTCAATTATGTCCAATTTGCTTTCTTTCCCCTCTGTTTTTTGTGTTGTTCCAATACACACAAAGGAAATAAATGTGCAGAGAAAAACATATGTAAATGCAATACTTTTCGAGGAGAAATACAGACCCTTCCAGGAGTAATGTGTAGTGCATGTCTGTACCCTCTCATCCTCCTGTCCTGTCAAATACAGCGTTCAGGAATAACATATCATTCAGAAAAAAGAAAGGAAAAAAAATAGCCGCTATAAACATTCTATCCCATTCATTTTTTGAGGCAGAAAAATAAGATTGGTCATTTTGTCATTTGTAGACAGTGCAGACCAATGGCTTTTGTTTATACTCATTAATTTTGCCGAAGAGTAATTAGAGTCAGTATCTAACTTCCAACTTTTTTGCTGGCCTGGTTTTTCCTTTGTTGCCCTCTATGTGATTCATTCTAGAATAACATTAGATTAAGGAATTATTGATTCTGTGGACATTAGCTTTCATGCTAATCTGAGCACTAATCGCTACGTCAAACACTTCTACAGACGGTTACGTTATGTGTGGTCGAGTGGTTGTCAATTGCCAAAACAGACCTGGTTTTTCATGGTTTGCGATGTTTGGACGCTAACGCTAACTCTCGCCTGGAATATGCGCTGGAGCTAGCGTACGGAACGGTACCAGCGTTTAGAAAGCTGCTGAGTTTATATTGAACAAGATGGTTTCAACACACAGAATTTCTGAAACATGCACTAAAAATGAATCTCAATTCCAGGTGTGTTTGAGATGAGATAGAGACAAGACACCAAGCAGGGGCGCAGCACCGCATTCTGGGGCCCAGGCACAAACCTTCTTGGTGGGCCAAGACAATATTTAACTGCAAATTATAATTACTAGTTTTAGTAATTAACAACTTGATTAATATGTGAACACTGATGTTCCTCTTCTTTAAAGGGTGATGAAGGCCTCAGATGTCCTGCATAATTATAGTCTAATAATTACAAGTCTCTCAAGGACTTTACTCAACCACAATGCATTTAATTACAACAAAACAGATTAAAGCGTAGAAAAATGGAACTGAGAGAAAAAACCCAAACTTCATCATGCTTTTCATGGCCCTTCCTTGCCGTGGGCCCCAAGTTTAGCAAACAAAATCTAAGACTTTTAACCTGGAAACATTGACCATCACAAAAGGGAAAGGCTTGAACTTCAGAACTGTTTAGAAAACATGGAAAAAGACCATGACTACGATGACTCTGGTTTGCCAAACTATCAAACCGTATTTTGCCAGTGATTTTGCCAATGAGTTACTTTCCGGATTAACTCTGAATGTGAACGTTTGACTTTGGAACCTCGTCTATAATAAACCGCACAGTATTAAAACTGTAAATTTGTCAGTTTGTGGAAGACTTCAGTTCTGTGGAATGTCTCATTTCCTTCAGAGAATTGCCCTGACTGGATACATTTGTCCAATGAGATTTTGATGCACTTTAACATTTGTTTTGTTGAACTGAGGCTCGACTATAATCTCGCGGAGCACCTTCGGGACTCCCGCGCGCACTGGTCGCCACGGTTACCGGCCCTGTTTAGGTAATCCTGGGTGGTTTGGGCTTTGGGTCGTGGTCCGTAGATTGAACTGCTCCTCCAGGCAGAAGAACTACTCCTCCCATCATTCTCCTGTTACCGTCTGCACAGGTCACCGGGCTCTCCACTCGCCCTTTGTCTCCCGTTTTGCTTTTCGGAGGGGCGGGACACTTGTCTTTTAACCAATCAGGCCACGGAATCCCAAAGCCCTCGGGCCAGTCGTGAGAAATGTGTTCATAAAGACATTAGCGAGTGATAATTTGTCTGTATAATTGCGCCGGCATCAAAGCGCGTTGCATTCTTCCACGTTTATATCCACGAACAAACAGCCCGGGCCAATCACCAACACATGTCCCGTGTAAACCTCACACAGCGGGGCCAGTTCATCTGAAGACACTCTGCAAGCAGTGATGGAAAGGAACAAAGTACAAAAGTAAAAGTACTGTGTGTGATACTTTACTTTGCTTTACTTTTAACTTTAAATTTCAGAGCGTGTATCTGTACTTTCTACTCTGCATTTTGAAGTAAAAGTATATTTTCTTAAGGTTTTAGATCTGCTGATAAGACTGAAAGGTTTATTTTTTAGCACATTTATGGCGACATCTTGCCTGTTTTTTGTTTTTCTAGCTCCCTTTGAGCAAACAAAATGCCTCTATAAAAAAATAACCTGGAAAGTTGCCTCTTAACGACCAAAACTCAACAGAATAAATCAATCAGGATTACAATTTGATGCTTTAATAGTTCTCCAAACCAAAAAGAATTACTTTTACTTTTTACTCCTAAAGTACATTTAATACTTTTAATACTATATTACTACTATAGTATTTTTTTGCTGCTGTGTCTGTAATTTTACTTGAGTAACAAAGTGGAGTACTTCATCCACCTCTGGTTTGCAGAGGGGGGTGGTACGCAGTTACATTTACTTTTAATAAAACATAGAAGTAGTTTTCTCACACCACTTTTATTCCTACTTGAGTCTCTTATTTAAAGGGTCCATAACAGGTTGGACTACTTGTGTAACTAAAACACAGCTAAGATAAATATATTTAAAGTTTTGTTTTAAAAAATGTGTAAATTTGATCCCAGTTTTGCAATTTTTTTGTTTTGTTATTTGACTTCCTGGTTGTAAATGATGACATCACACGAGGAAATGACTGTACACTCGACTAAAACTCAGCTCAACACCTTGATTTTGTTGAATTATTGTTTAAAGGGTCAAAAATGTTACTTATTTTTGATTAAATTATACATAACCTTTGGATGGAATCAGTCTGAGTCTGCCTTGTGTGATGTCATCAATTTGTGTTTGCTTCCTGTCATTTTCAACACATTTTTCAACTCTTCTCCACAAATTACTACTTCATTGGTGTGAAACTAGAATTTTTATTTACAAAATGTATTATTACACCAAATAAAATAAAAATTAGAAAGTGGTTTAAACCTGTCATGCGCACTTTAAAGCTGGGGTACCTGACTTTTATGGGTGTAAAATTACAGAGTATCTTGTAAACGCAGCACTTTGAGACAAAAATGAGACGTCTGCAACTGATAATTAAGTATTTTGTCTCGAAGTAAGAGCTAAATGCAGCGCTCTGATTGGCTGTGCTTGGGTGGTCCTCCTCAGTTTCACTTTGTCATCTGAAAAAAGCAGTTTTAAAGTTGTGCACAGGACCGAAAATGAATGCATGTGAATTTTAACGATGCGCCAAAGGGTTTGTGAGAGCGAGGGACGGGTTTGATGGATTTAAAAACCTACTTCTGTTTCCACAACGTGAAAATCAGGCACCCCAGCTTTAAATAAAGGTTTTGGCCCCTCTTCCCCTGTGAGTGAATCTACAGTAAGTGTTGTGAACATGTTGTGAATATTGAAATGTTGTGTTTGTTGCATCGCTTTTTCAAATATGTTTTTTCTCTTTCTTGTGTCTGTCCGCTGAAAAAATGCCAGCTTTCGTGCACTATTTAATGTTTTGTCCTTCCAATAATTACACAAACTTCGAATCATAAACCAGATGTGATGTCTGGATAGTTACTCAAGCCACGTTTGGCCCGGCCCAGGTTCACGTAGGAGCGCTTTGGAACGCTTCTTTTAATGGTGGAAAGACTCGCTGCTCGAGGCCTGGCTCCTCATCGTGGGACAGAGCGCTCTTCTTCTCTTAATCGATACAAACTAAACTGTTACTGAATTATGCTTTTTTAACACGAGGCAGATCTCAGTGATTCACAAAAGATGTTTAGTGATTCCAAGTTTGTGTGGCTGTGAGATGTGGCTGAAGCTAGAGTTAACGTCAAACTACTTTGGGATTACCCTCAGCTTTTTGTCTCACTTCGCTTCAAAGCCTCTACGTCACATGTGGCGTCTCTTCACTGGAATTATAATATTTTGGATCTTGACGTGTGCTGGCTTTGTTTTGCTAAGTCTGTCAGATGAACATTTACGTTAGCATCAGTGGGAAAGTGACAGTTTATCACAAGACCGGGTCATTATTTTGTGTCTGTGTCCAGGTGTGGGTTGTACGCAGTAACAGTTACTCTACTTTTTAAAGAGATTGTACTTATTGGAGTAACTTTCTGACTCTGTACTTTTACTCTTACTCAAGTAACAGTAACAGTAACAGTACAGTACTTTTACTGGAGTAAAAGTGTTTGTTCCTCTTCACACTGTGAGTAAGTGACACAAGCTTTAAGGCAGGGGTGTCCGAACTTTTTCCATCGAGGGCCACATATTGAAATATAGACCAAGCGGAGGGCCACAAATCAATCGTGAAACGTTGAAAAAAGCTGCATTTATCTGATGTTTTAAGCACCACCACATCTACATTCAGTCTCAGTGCCTTAATATCAGGTCTGTATTGCACCAAAATGTTAGTTATTTAGGTTGGAATTGTAGAAAATCTGAAATGTGCTGTAAATAGTACTTATCAGGACAATGTGGGCCAGTTCACCAGGAAGGCTAAGGGCCAAGAAAAATTGGTCTGAGGGCCGCGTTTGGCCCCTGGGCCTGAGTTTGGACATGCCTGCTTTAAGGTGACTCTATGAAACAATGTCATTTTCAGTCTGAGCTATATTTTATTCCACACATTAAGAATGACGTCACAAACAGAGGTTTTTATTAGAACACACCAGAGTCCCCCCTGGTCCCCCTCTTGAGACGCTGATGCATGCTTTTATCACCAGTCATAAAGACCAGTGTTTCCCAACCAGAGGTACGGGGACTCCAAGGGGTACATGAGGAATGACCAGGGGGTAGTTTCAGGTTTTAAAAGCAGATGAAATGTACTTTTTTTCTGAATAAAAAGTTGAAAATTAGCATCTTTTTGGAGTATCTTGAACCATAAACACAATTAAAACCAAGTTAAATGGTCCTCTGAGTGTGAAACACAGCTTAAACGGTACTTAAGACAAAAAAGGTTGTGGTATAGACCAGTGGTTCTCAAACTAGGGGTCGGGACCCCAATGGGAGTCGCAAAATAATTTCCGGGGGTCTCCAGATGATGGGGAAAAATGTATACAATAGTCTTAAACAAGGCTTGACCCCCTTCAAATGCAGTGGTAAATGTAGATTCCTATTTGTTGGCCTATTACAGTCATTTCTCTAGGTCTACATTCTCAAAATAAAATCAAACATTAGATATAAGGCTAATTTATCACTTTGCATGTTGCTTTTTTTTGTGTTTGAATGTGAACTATTGTTACTTTCAAGGGTCGCAACTGAAAAAGTTTGAGAACCACTGCTATAGATTACTGTAATGCCCTGCTCTCTGGTCTTCCCAAAAAGAGTATTGCAGGTTTGCAATTATTCCAAAACTCAGCAGCACGTGTCCTGACTAAGACCAGGGGGCGGGGCCACATTACACCGGTTTTAAAATCACTGCATTGGCTCCCTGTGTGTTTCAGGATCCATTTTAAGGTTCTTTTACTGGTTTTTAAATATTTTAATGGTCTTGGGCCTTCTTATCTTTCAGAACTGCTTTTACCTCATGAACCCTTGCGGCCCCTGCGCTCCTCCTGGGGCCCCTGCGCTCCCCTGAACTCCTTTTCGGGCCCCTGCGCTAATTCCCAAAGTCAGGACACACACTCAGGGCGAGGCGTCCTTCCAGTACTACGGCCCTCGTCTGTGGAACGGCCTGCAGGAGAACCTCAGGGCCGCAGAGAACGTTCAGGTTTTTCAGAGCAGGCTCTAGACACACCTTTTTAGCCAAGCTTTTGATTCATATTAATTATTCATATTTGTATTTAATATAATTTATAATCATATTTATTTTTTAAGCTAGTTTTTACTTTAAACTTTAGGTCTTAGTTTTACTTCTATCTTTATCCTCCTTTATTTGAATCCCTTTATTCATTTTAGACTCTCCAGTGTCTCCTCTGAGGGGCCCTCTGTACCAGGAGCGGTGGTCTGCTGTGTATGCAGAGGCCTGGCTCATGGGCCCCTGGTGGAGGTTTATTGTGGGCCTCATCTCTCCTCTGGGCCCTGAGTCTGTGTCCTGTGACCGACGCTCTGCTCCTGGTGCAGACAGCTCCTCTGATGATGCTTTCCCAGCTGGTTCAACTGTACTCAATATTGTCTACTGTGTATGTCCACTTGAGTAACAGTTCTCCTCCTTGAGTACAGTCTTTGGCAACTCTACTTGTGTTAGTTTGTCGTATCAACTAATTACTTTTATTCATTTGTTTCAGTTAAATGAAGTTTTTTTGATATTTACTATGAATTTCAAAACGAAAAAAAGGGAAAAAAGATTTAAATGCAAAGTCGGACAAGTAAACGGACAAGACTCTGAACATTAAAGGTCAAGTAAGATGTAGTATTACCTTTTTAATTTACTTTTTTCTATTGATAGTTCCCAGTTTATAACAAAACATGTAAATTATAGAAGGAAAAAAGGAATAAAGCTGTGTAAATGAGGTTAGAACAATAGCTGCGAGCTTCAGAGTGTGTATTGAGATGTGAGACGACTAAACGGAAGCTAAGCAGGCTGCAGGTGCCTTAGTGGGGCGGCTATCGGGTCCTTGGGCCAGACACCTCACCCTCCTCCTGAATAAAACAACTTCCAAACACTCTAGAGCTCCTGCAGTCGCGGTCACGTTATCCCAGCATGCACCACTAACTCCACAGTGGCAGAGATGGTGGCAGGGAATTTGCAGCGAAATTAAAGACGTCGTCCGCAATTGTCGAACTTTATCTGCGTTTCAGAGATCGTGGATTATTGTTGTGCACCAGAATGTACAAATTATCGACAGTAGAAGAAAAATAGAGCATTTTAACGCATTTACAAAGCTCCAGATCGACGAGAGAAGTGGATTTGGCAACTAAAAGGACTGTAGTGAGTCAAGTGTCACGTTAATGAAGCTACAAATGTATTTTTGCATTGATTTGGCTTTTCATTTGTGGAATTATTTAACAATTGTCTCATAACTAGTCAAAATCTTTATTAAATTTGTGTATTGACGATATTATTATGTATTCATTAAGAAAGAGAGAGAAAATGGATGACAAATGCTTTTTAAAAACACTGTTTGCATAACTGAAAAATCACAAACTACAGTTAACCCAATGATTTCTCTGTGTTTATTCCATTGACATGAGTGACTTAGCCTTCACATTAGTTAGCATTTTTCACTATTTTATCAAACTCACGTGATTTTAATTGTCAATATCAGTAAATATTATAGGTACAAGACGTTATAATAAAGTGTATTTCTCACAAAAATCTCCAGAGACACTTTTCGATGATATTAGACGGTCGAAAGTGACTCAGATGTCCAGATTTTGCAGATTTAGCTTGCAATTTACACAATCTATTTTCCTTAAAAGTACACTTAAGAGCTGCTAAAGTGTAATATGTTTAAGGTGTAATGTTATTAACAGCTTCATTTATTGACAAAGATACAATCCAAAAGCTACATTTCAGACTCGTGATGCAGGAGCTCATATCATCAAAACAAATCCGGTGAAATAATGATGTCACAATGTGAAATTCAGTGTTTTGGCTCATGTTTTTGATAAAGAAACAGCCTTATGGTGAAAGAAATGAATAAAATAGAACCATAAAAAGCTGACAATGAACAGATGATACATGTTCTGAACACATTGAAAGACTTAACGCCAGATTTTTATGCAACGCTGAGACAGTTTTTGTTTTGGACACCTGTCTGTTAGTTAAGTGGTCCCACCTGTTCTGGGAGAGAGCAGAGTAGGATTTGAGCGAAGGGGGAAACTTGAACCACATGTCAGTCCCAAACCTGGAGAAACGTCATGCGTCTGGATCCAAATCTCCATCAGAAATATGATGTTTGAGGCGGTCAAGGAAGAATGTTCTGTGCACCGTCTCTGTGCAAAAGCTAATATCAACATTACAGTCTATAGTGGAAAAATAGCTTTAACCGGTGATCATTTTTCCACAATGAACAAGGACAAGAAACATCAATTAATCATCGTAATTCATTTAATTGTTCAATTCATTCATTGCATGCAACCCAAAGAGCTTTAACATTAAATAATTCCCTCAAATCCTCCCCCACAACTAACCCACAGTCAACACATCGATATGCTGTTGTAAACCTTCCCAAACACTCACACAATCAACGTGAGGCTGAGCACAGATGAAGCGGTTGAGGAAGCACCATCAGAGGAGCTGCCTGCACCAGGAGCAGAGGGTCAGCCGCAGCCACAGGACTGCAACACACACGCCGAACCTCCACCAGGGGCCCAGAGGAGAGACGAGGGCCCAAACCTCTACCAGGGGCCCAGAGGAGAGATGAGGCGCACACCAAACCTCCACCAGGGGCCCAGAAGAGAGAAGAGGCACACACCAAACCTCCACTGGGGCCCAGGGGAGAGACAAGGCCCCAAACCTCTACCAGGGGCCCAGAGGAGAGACGAGGCGCACACCAAACCTCCACCAGGGGCCCAGAGAAGCGATGAGGCGCACACCAAACCTCCACCAGGGGCCCAGAGGAGAGACAAGGCCCCAAACCTCTACCAGGGGCCCAGAGGAGCGATGAGGCGCACACCAAACCTCCACTGGGGCCCAGAGGAGAGACAAGGCCCCAAACCTCTACCAGGGGCCCAGAGGAGAGACGAGGCGCACACCAAACCTCCACCAGGGGCCCAGAGGAGCGATGAGGCGCACACCAAACCTCCACCAGGGGCCCAGAGGAGAGACAAGGCCCCAAACCTCTACCAGGGGCCCAGAGGAGCGATGAGGCGCACACCAAACCTCCACTGGGGCCCAGAGGAGAGACAAGGCCCCAAACCTCTACCAGGGGCCCAGAGGAGAGACGAGGCCCCAAACCTCCACCAGGGGCCCAGAGGAGCGATGAGGCGCACACCAAACCTCCACTGGGGCCCAGAGGAGAGACAAGGCCCCAAACCTCTACCAGGGGCCCAGAGGAGAGACAAGGCCCCAAACCTCTACCAGGGGCCCAGAGGAGCGATGAGGCGCACACCAAACCTCCACTGGGGCCCAGAGGAGAGACAAGGCCCCAAACCTCTACCAGGGGCCCAGAGGAGAGAGGAGGCACACGCCAAACCTCAACCAGGGGCCCAGAGGAGAGACGAGGCACACACCAAACCTCCATCAGGGGACCAGAGGAGAGATGAGGCGCACACCAAACCTCCACCAGGGGCCCAGAGGAGCGATGAGGCGCACACCAAACCTCCACCGGGGGCCCAGAGGAGAGACGAGGGCCCAAACCTCTACCAGGGGCCCAGAGGAGAGATGAGGCGCACACCAAACCTCCACCAGGGGCCCAGAGGAGAGACGAGGCCCCAAACCTCTACCAGGGGCCCAGAGAAGAGATGAGGCCCCAAACCTCTACCAGGGGCCCAGAGGAGAGACGAGGGCCCAAACCTCTACCAGGGGCCCAGAGGAGAGATGAGGCGCACACCAAACCTCCACCAGGGGCCCAGAGGAGAGAGCGAGGCCCCAAACCTCTACCAGGGGCCCAGAGAAGAGATGAGGCCCCAAACCTCTACCAGGGGCCCAGAGGAGAGACGAGGCCCCAAACCTCTACCAGGGGCCCAGAGGAGAGATGAGGGAAACACCAAACCTCAACCAGGGGCCCAGAGGAGAGACGAGGCCCCAAACCTCAACCAGGGGCCCAGAGGAGCGATGAGGCGCACACCAAACCTCCACCGGGGGCCCAGAGGAGAGACGAGGGCCCAAACCTCTACCAGGGGCCCAGAGGAGAGATAAGGTGCACACCAAACCTCCACCAGGGGCCCAGAGGAGAGACGAGGCCCCAAACCTCTACCAGGGGCCCAGAGAAGAGATGAGGCCCCAAACCTCTACCAGGGGCCCAGAGGAGAGACGAGGCCCCAAACCTCTACCAGGGGCCCAGAGGAGAGATGAGGGAAACACCAAACCTCAACCAGGGGCCCAGAGGAGAGACGAGGCCCCAAACCTCAACCAGGGGCCCAGAGGAGAGAAGAGGCACACACCAAACCTTCACTGGGGCCCAGAGGAGAGACGAGGCCCCAAACCTCTACCAGGGGCCCAGAGGAGAGATGAGGCGCACACCAAAACTCCACCAGGGGCCCAGAGAAGAGATGAGGCCACAAACCTCTACCAGGGGCCCAGAGGAGAGACGAGGCCCCAAACCTCTACCAGGGGCCCAGAGGAGAGATGAGGCGCACACCAAAACTCCACCAGGGGCCCAGAGAAGAGATGAGGCCCCAAACCTCTACCAGGGGCCCAGAGGAGAGACGAGGCCCCAAACCTCTACCAGGGGCCCAGAGGAGAGATGAGGCGCACACCAAACCTCAACCAGGGGCCCAGAGGAGAGACGAGGCCCCAAACCTCTACCAGGGGCCCAGAGGAGAGATGAGGCCCCAAACCTCTACCAGGGGCCCAGAGGAGAGACGAGGCCCCAAACCTCTACCAGGGGCCCAGAGGAGAGATGAGGCGCACACCAAACCTCTACCAGGGGCCCAGAGGAGAGACGAGGCCCCAAACCTCTACCAGGGGCCCAGAGGAGAGATGAGGCGCACACCAAACCTCCACCAGGGGCCCAGAGGAGAGACGAGGCACACACCAATCCTCCATCAGGGGCCCAGAGGAGAGATGAGGCAAACACCAAACCTCCACCAGGGGCCCAGAGGAGAGATGAGGGAAACACCAAACCTCCACCAGGGGCCCAGAGGAGAGACGAGGCACATGCCAAACCTCCACCAGGGGCCCACGGGGCAGGACACTGAGAAGATAATGGGTTTGACTCCTGGGCCGGCCTTTCTGTGTGAAGTTTTCATGTTCCTCTTCCTCTGGGCTCCAGTTTCCTCCCCCAATCTCAAACATTCACCGTTGTAAAAAAAAAAAATCCTGCTGAGGTCCTGACCAAACTGAGCTCATAATCTGGAGATGATCCCGGACACTGTGCAGCACCAGCCACTGCTCCTGACAGGATGACCCAGCAGCGTACGGGACGGGTCAAATGAAGAGAACATCATCACAAGAGAGTGTACCTTAACTTCAGATCTGTGGAGCGGCGACCCTGCTCACAGTGAGAATGCATCCTGTTGAAGACATTTTTTCGCAATAAAAACACCTGTAAATTAATTCAGATTGAGACAAATCTTTGTCTTCATTCTTTATTAATGCAAGGTATATTTGAGCGGTAAAAATAACATAGACCAAACCTTCAACACAGAGTGAAGCAACTGTGAACAAGGAGGAGAACTGAGGTCAATAAATAACACCAGTAGAAGGACTTGTACATGTTTGTGTTGATATTAAGGTAAATATATAAGTAAAATGTGCAATGTCAAAGTCAAGTATCCATCTATATTTAGACTCACTTTTTCTTCACTGTAACATGTACCTGCCCAGGGACCAGAGGTGGAAATGAGCAGAACCTGGTACAAGGCATCTTTCCTTTTTGATCATTGTTTATTGTACAATACCCTTTACAAATAAAAACATGTCACGTAGAATTTAGATTTAAATGAAAGATAGACTGAGAAGATTGCAGGTATAGCAAGAACATCTCTGGACACAAAAGTTACATAGTGCTCCTTTAACATTAACAAAAATATACTTCAAAGAACAACTTAGTGCCACTTTAAACGTCAGCTAAGTGTATAAAGTGCACAACGTTCCCCCGCATAAACTTTCACTCAAATTCCACCCATGTTTTACACATAGTTCCCGTCCCTGTGGTTTATTGCTTTTTAAACGTGACATTTTGAGCCGGTACAATCCAAACCGTGTGCCCCATCACACATGTGCAGCTCGTGTTCCCCTCACTGTCATCTTTGTTCAATTCTGCTGTGTTTGAAGACCAGGATGCTGTATTAAAGCCATACTGTGCTAAATGAACAGTTCCCAAATGTCCCGGAGAGCGTGCCGGCATTAAACGCACCACAAGGTCATGCTCCATACTCAACAATTCAAACGCTTCTTTGAGGATTTGGTTCCTTTTTAAAGCAATTTGTTGACAGTAAGCGGACACTAGGGCCAGGGGACAGGTTTGTGAAGGGTGGGTGTGTCCCGTGGGAGACAAAGGTGACACCTGAATGTGGGACAGTGAGGTTATGTGGAAGGGGAGGGGAAGAGATGACTGTGACTTTAAAACATCTCAATTGAACAGGAAAGCTCTGATTATAGTGAAATTTGTATCACTTCTCCCAGGTTTTCACTGGGTGCACTCTGACTTCAGAGCGGGTGCGGTTCAGGTCCCACAAGACTTAAGTGCTTAAAATCAATGCCCCCTGTTACACGGGCATCCACACTCTGCGGCTACAGGTCCAGAGCCTCGTGAGTGCAGAAAGAATCCACAAGAAGTCGTGAAACCAGATGAATCTGCTTGGTGTTTGTCAAATACAGACTGCAGTGCACCAGAGTTGTTGTAAATGCAATCTGTAAGTGAGCCGTACCTGAATTGTTCAGCATATTTTCAGCAAAATCTAGTTTACTCAAACTTTATATAAGCTTTCCAAAATTCCCTTTTCTTACATTTCATAAAATGTAAACATGACTCTATCCACTTTTCTGATTTATTTGTCCCAAATTTGTGCAATTCTGACTATTCACAATGTCTTATTTTTAATGGCAAAACATAACATGATGAAAACTTTGTGATACATTTTTTCGCTTGTTGTAAACTACTGAAGAGGTTTCTTTAAATATGTTTTTGTTCCTATTCAGCTGCAGTGAGCAGCCCAGTTTGTCCTGAAAGGAGGTTTCCACACTGCCCCAGGGCACAGTGTTATCGCCCCTCCTCTTCACCCTTTACACAACAGGCTTCAACACAACTCTGATACCTGCAGAAGTTCTGTGATGACACTGTGTGGCATGTTTAAGGGAGAGAGAAGAGGGACAGCATAGGAACCTGGTCAAGAACTTTAAGAGCTGGTGTCAAGCTCCAGCTAAACATCTCAAAGACAAAGGAATGGTGCTGGGTTTCCACCGGGCACCATGCTCCCCACGTCCCATCACTTCTGATGGAGCAGAGGTAGAGGTGGGCCCCTCTTACAAGTCGGACAACAAACAGAGCCGTCCACAAAACATGGACGCAGTGTACAAGAAGCATCAGAACAGCATGTATTTCCTGAGGAGACTGGCCTCTTTTAACGTCTGCTCTGTGTTGTTGAACATGTTTTACCAGACTATTGGGTCCAGTGTTCTCTGCAGTTGTGTGTCGGGGGCAGTGCAAGGAAAAGGGACACAAATCGGCGCGTGAGGAAAGCTGGCTCTGTGGTTGGACTGGACCGGGACTCTGTGGAGAAGGTGGTGTTGGAGCAGAGGACGCCGACCAGGACCAGAGCAGTGTCAGGGAGGCTGGAGAAGGCAGGTGCAGGTGTCCTTGACCGTGGCTTTGTTCTTTAACTCCTGGCACTTTGGTAACTCACTCTATTTTTGTACCTTAATTTGTTGAGCCATTAACTACAACTTTTAAATCCTTTTCAACTGAAGTCGTCTTGATTATGTTTTCCTTTTTATATGTGTAATGTGTGAATCTATCTATCTTTCCATAATTAATTCATGACTAAATGAACCAGCACACATTAAGAGCTCAATAAGAGACGCACACAAAACATCCTTAAGTGTCTAATACAAATGTGTTTATTGAGTTGCAGAAATGGATCGATAATGCTTTATCTAAAGGCTATTACAGAAGACAGGATTTTAACCGCATCCACACGAAACAAGTGTCTCAAACATTCACCCAAACTGAACGATACACACCCGTCCTCCTCTGCACAGAAACACGTATGAACAATCTCTTGCACTCTCTGATTTAAAACAAAATAGAAAAAAAGATTGTGATCGTGAGAAGATTGTTATTTAATTCTATGCCGTTTCCCGAGGTATGTTATGGTAACTTTCCTCCAGAGATTGTAAAGTTTTGCATTTGAAAGACCCAAGATGACAAAAAAAAAGTGTTTTCAAGAGCCCCTGTTAAATTGAAATGTGGACAATATTGATTTAAATTATAATATGAATTGTATGTTTGCTTAAAGGGGCTGTACCAGGTTTTTTTGTCATGCACTGATTCATTGTAAAAGCAGCTCTTCGGGTCAAATAAGACCACTGCGCACTGTCTGTATTTAAATATAGAGTGTTTTATTCTCCACGAACCAGGAAACACACTGTTAGCATGCTAGCATTACTGTGGCAGCAAAACTCCGCTCTGAAAGGTGTGAAAAGCGCTTGTAAACTGAAAAATAAAAAAATTAGGATGCGCTAAATGCGGTAGGAAAGTCAGGAATAACGTTTTTAAGACGGTAAAAAAACAGGTACAGCACCTTTAAGTTTTTACCACTGCTAACACTTAGAGACGGGTTGTAATGAGCAATTAAAATCTAAAAAAAATCTAAATGTGTGGAAAAAGAAAAGCAAAGAGATAAGGACTGTAACTTTGATGCTAACCACTCTGCCACTGGGTATTGTCAATATGGGCATGCGCAAATGTCACAAAATGAAGACGAACTAAGTGTTAAATGATGGTAATTCCTTCATGTTGGCTGCAATAAAATGTTGCAAAGGATCATGGGCTATGTAGTTCATTTTCACTATGGCTGTATGAATGTCCACACTATTATCCACTGGTCACTGTTTGGGGCTCGTGACATTTTTGGTAGTGTCCAAATGTGCATCGGGTTAAAAAAAACGTAGAGCAATCAAAATTTCCCACAATGCATCTTCCAGCACTGGTCAGCTCATGACGTCACACGTAACAGAATTTTCGGTTAGCCCAATGTTAAATCAATGGAGAGTTTAGGATGTTAAACACTAAACTTGGCGTTAATGCACCGTTAGCATGCTAGTTGCCGTTAGCTTTCCTGTAACGGTAAACTCTGCTCTGAAAGTTGTCATCGGAGTGAATAATTTGGATGTTCAGACTGAAGTAGGCGAGCGAGCAGAACTTTGGACCGAAGCAAACAGTTTATGATAAACTAGCTCTGATTTTCATGTTTTTTAATAACAAAACAGTAGCTAATTACATCATAGTGCACCTTTAGGAAAACCCATCTGCCTAATTCTTTCTTTTATATAATAGTACCATATCTACAAGACTTCTCTACCCCGGCTTTTGTTCCAAGAGTAAAAATAGTTAATGTTACTACTAGTGGTGGGCCGATAACGGCGTTAACGTGCTGCGTTAACGTGAGACTCTTATCGGGCGATAAAAAAAATATCGCCGTTAATCTATTCTCAAAGTTGGGTTGGGAGCGCGTGCGCAATTGCGCACAGCTCCCAGGGGCATCGCGCAGAGAAAATCTTTGTCCGCGCACGAGAGAAATTGAGAGAGAAAGAGAGCGAGAGACGCGAGCTACACGCACATTGCGCCAAATCAAAGGCTACATCCCATACGCTTTTAACTAGTCTTTATTCTGGACCAACCCGCCTCGTATTTTTCGTAGTTTTGAGAACAAACAGCTGACGAACTATTGCGTCTAGAATAGCGCAAATTACCGCGAAGATTTGCGCTCCCCATCAGGACTGAAAGTAACGTATTCCGGCCCGTTACTGCGGACCCCTAAAACATTTGGTGGTAGTACGCTGTACCAGCAGGCACGTAAACGAGCTCCTCCACCTGACGCACGGTAAAGTAGTCCCACTAAAATCATTACCTCTGGAGTCAAACCATCACATTAGACGCAAACTTAATCCAGGGTCAGACTGTACACTTTTGGAGATTTAATCAGTCCAACCCTGAACTCTCAGAACTCACGATGACAAACTTGATTTGAGTTCATTCATTCTGGATCTGACTTGTCTCCGCGCGTCTTTACGCGGCAGCGCCGTGAGCGCCGTGAGCAGCGCGGCACAGACTTCAGACTCCTCTGTCCTCAGCACCAGTGAAGAATCATGAACCAATCAGAGCAAACGCCACAGCGTGTCTACAAAGTTTAGCGCTTTGCACAGTTTTCGCGTGTATTGATATGTAAATTAGCCGCGTGCATAACGAGGCGTTAAGTGCTTTATGCACAGAATAATCCCAAGTGAAAACTGGAAGAATGAAAATGAATGGCCACTGACGGAAAGTTTATTTAGGCTTTGAAGACTGACTTGTTGTGTCAGAGCTACAGTAAAGTCTAATCAATGACATCCTTCAAGAATTAACTGTAAATTATCATTAGGCCTATTTGAAACATGGGCTTATGATCTAAACATGACACACAGGTTACTTTGTCCAGAGGCTTCCAGGGGAAATTTAAGCACAGAATTAAATTAATACAGAATTAAATGAATATTGCACAGAAGTGTTGCTGGATAAGAGTCAGTCTTTATATTAAAATGCATCAGAAAACTGAAAGCTTTGGAGGGAAAAAACACCATGACTCTGATTTGAACACAACTTAATGATGATATCCTTTTTTTTTTATTAATTCTACCTAAACCAAATTATAGCTGAGGGGCTGTGATCAGAGAGGAGGACAGTGCAGCTCACAGAGAAACACTGACTAGAAAATTTATTTTTAAGAAGCTTCCCAATGGAAATCTCGACAAGACTAAAAGGTTGTTTGCACCTTGTGCAATGCGGAATTAGTTTACTGTAGGAGTTCTTCCAGTCTCAAGTACCACCTAAACGCAAAGCATCCCTTAGCTGTGATGAGCCCCTGGTCTAATGCGCCACCTGGCTTGAGAAACCCGTTCTTAAAGACTTACTTTTAGTCATTATTTGGGTAGCACACATATTCTGAATGTCTTCGTCAGAATTCAAATGAGCCATTTTAATCTAGATTAATCTAGATTAATTCCAAGATTACAGTGAGATTAATCTAGATTAAAAAAATTAATCTATGCCCACCACTAGTTACTACAGATAAAACGGCTGTTAGCCTAACATAAACTCAACTTATCAATTCAAGACAGTTTATAAATTCTTATCCGACGGGAATCAATGAAAAGAAAGCTTCCCTGTCTTGTTTGTATTAATTGGTGATATATTTGAACAGACTGTGGCGTAAAGTAAAAAACAAAACAAAATTAGCTCTAAAATTGCTGCTGCAGGGGTTAGGGTTAATTGATATTTGGGTGTTAAAAATAAACTACAAGAAAACCTAACTGGGGCTCTTTGATTCACCACAGCGCCACCTATAGGTCGTAGGTGTTTTGTAGATGGATGCACAGTGAAATATGGATAGCAAAATGGACTGGTCCTAGCTCCTTAAAAACAAGCTAACAGCTAAATGAGAAAGCAAGACACAGGCTAGTTTCACAAATATTCAGTTTAGGTCATCTATGTAAGCAAATTTATACATTTTTTCCAACATTAAATTGATGTTTCAAGGTTACAAAGACCCTTCCAGCTGCACATACTGTCTGGTACTTATGTTGACATTCTATCCCATTCATTTTAATAGAACACCAAAAAAATTTAATTCTGAAGTTTGTAGTCTGCACACAAAAAGTCAATCTCTAATTTGTCTGCTACATTTATGGTGCGTTTTGTCCAGCATAATGATTAAAGATGAAAGAAATGTGTGTGACATGGTTGTTAGCCTGTATGCTAATTTCAGTGCAGATTGCTACGTCAAATAAACTACGCTAAACACATGCTAATGTTTTCTACCGAGGTTCTGGTGTTACTCACATGTGCTCGAGGGGTCGTCAGCCGCCAAAACAGCCCAGGATTTTCAGAGATTGTGATGCTTGGAGGCTAACGCTAACTCTCAGATTGAAAATGCATTGGTGTTTATGTATGGAAAGGTGCCGGCGTTTAGAATGAAGGCGTTCTGTTTCCAAACACTGGAAATAAAACTATAATATGGTACTTTTTTGTTAAACTGCAGGGCAATTCCTATGCATTATAATTGGATATGCCTTCAATCATAATAACCAGTTCACAAATAATGCCACAGTAACAGATATTTTTGCATATAGTCAAGTTAAGGTGCACTATGTAACTTTTACGTCATCGGCTTCTCTCTTCTTGCTAGCAGGAAATTTATGTGGTGCAACCGATATGGGTTTTTTCATGGTCAAAACTGATAGCAATTGTTCAGAATCCAGGCAAACTGAGCCAATAAGCTCGGATAATATTTTTAGGCAAATATGTAGAGCCAATTTTTATTATTTTGCCCAAACGATATGTATTCAATTTACAACAAACTCTTTCACAGCCCTGTTTTACCACAAACTGGTTAACAGAGCAGAGTATTCAGACTTTTTGCAGGCCCTGTGTGCAAATAAAGCTTTTTTGTGTATTCTTTAAGCCGGGCGTCCACTGCAGGATTTTTTTCGTCTTATAAGATTTACAGATGTCACACTATAAGACGCGATGAATTAAAATTGTGCAACGGATGACACGATCAGTCGTAGCTAATCGACCAAAGTTTGTCTGTGTGAACATCAGGCTCTAGGCTCCGTGTGGAAAAGTCATCGCAGTTGCAGTGACATGCTAGCGGTGTTTTCACTATTGTCAAAGTTACTACATGAAATGGAAATGGGAAGATATAGTCCTGTTTGTGGCGAAACTCCTCCGCTGAACTTTGCGCTTGTGTTTACATTTTTGACGACGACTGATCGTAGACGCTGTGACAGGAGGACTCACTCTGCGACCGAGATGACAAAATATCAAACAGGTCTGACATAAACCCCAGCTCGTCTTTGGTGGTAAAACGGTTCTAAATTGAATCCTTGTTGTCGTCTCACTGTGAGACCTACGAGCCACGATTTTGAGCTAAGACTCAAGATTCTTCCCACGATCAGAAATCTTACATCGCAGTCGGCCAAAATCGTGCAGTGGACACCTGGCTTTAAGTAGCTGATTAGCAAAATATTGGCGTCTGCTGGAAATTTAAAGCCGATAACCGCAAAAAGCACAAATATCGGCCCGATATTTAGGCCAACCGATATATTGGTCCAGCTCATTCATTCATCGCCAGTGTATGCGAAGTGTACGCAGATCCAACCCGACGTCTTGCTTTCAAAAGTGATATGATGGTGAAATAAAATAAAAAGCAACAGTACATGAGTCGCATTGCATTCTTTTGATCAAGTACATTCACAATACAATGTTTTTTTTCAAACAAAAATCAAGAGATAGTTGATGCGTAACACTGAACAGAATATGTGGCTGAAAGAACAGAACGAGATGTGATAAATTGATAAAGCGCGGAAGGCGTCGCCAAGCTCAAAGCACGGCAAATATCAGGAGGCCCTTTCTAGTTCGGGGACTCGCACCGTGTATTTTATTGGATCAGAGTTCATTAAAAACCAACCAGGCATGATTTTTTCTGCTGTCACTTTCCTATCATGATGAAACTAAGTGGGCAGAGCTAAACTGAAACATGTTCTTCACTCATGATTCGAAATCTGATACAGGGCCTTTAACCAAAACAAAAACAAAAAGAAAAGTAAAGCATTCCTTTAACAACTCAATGTCTCACACAAAAACGTAGACTTCATGAAGAATTACCACTTAAAGGTGCACTGTGTAACTTTTCTATTGCACTTCGAAACGTTTTAAATACATTATCGACCAAATAAAGACTGAAATATGATGACGTAACGTTTCTAAATAGAGGATTTATACAAATACAGTGTGTTATTGGTGAAAATATGACCTAACGCATTCTATTTTTCCATTTTGAATTCACCAGAAAGTTCCACAGTGCACCTTTAAAGCCAGTTCAGAACCAATTTCATCGACATTTTCAATCAAACAACAGAAGACCATGCATTCAATAGGAAGCACAACAATACAACACAGCGACATGTTGTGTAGAAGGTCTGCCTGAGACCGAAAACTGAAGGACTTTGTAGCAAAATAAATAATTAAAATGAAACTAACAACAAAAATATTCTTATTTATATATTGTACAATCCGAGTTTTTCTTTTTTTTTTGTTGATAGTTGAAGAAAAAGCCTGCAGCAAAACAGGGAGATTTGAAAGACTGTACCGTGAGGGAAGACAGGCTGACCGTTTGGAAAATGACAAAAATAATTTAAAACTTAACCAAATTATATAAATACAATACATACTTTAGTGTTCTCTCAAATACTGTCTGTGTGATAGCAAATGAAATTAAACATGATTATTTAAATAGGTTCAAATCAACGTTTTTGAGCCAAAATGCACACTTTAGACAATACAGAATGATGTGAAAGCAACGTTTAATTTGACTTTCGATAGAAGTAGTGCATCGTTTTTATCTGAAATATGTGTGAACGTGTGGCAGTGAGTGGCAGAACGACTGACAAAACGTGTCTTTGCTTTGGTATGCTGAAATTTTGTCTGTGAAGCTATTGTTTTGTTCAAATTAACTTTAAAATGATCAAGTGGAAAGTGAAAGTAGTTTCCTCATTATTGCAGAGCTTAACTAGCTTGTTAGCTAACTGTAGAGGGAAGTAGCGTGCCGTGTTTGCCGTAGCTAATCTGCACGTAACGAACTACTCTCACCTTTTCTCTTATTACTTTTTAAACAGCGCTAAAACTGAATTAATAGTGATGTATTGTGGGCTGAGATTAAAGGATATGGATGAACACTTTGCAGTATAACTTTATACAGTGG
Source organism: Rhinogobius similis (assembly GCA_019453435.1). Classification (NCBI taxonomy): domain Eukaryota; kingdom Metazoa; phylum Chordata; class Actinopteri; order Gobiiformes; family Gobiidae; genus Rhinogobius; species Rhinogobius similis. The sequence continues at coordinate 32,190,579 of CM033632.1, forward strand.
TGGTCCTAGGAATTTGGGGGCCCAAGGCGAAATTAAGTCCAGGCCCCTCAAATGTAATATTGTCTAACCTTTCTGTCGTGTGTCTTGAACTGCTTTTGAAAGGAAGCTTGTTTTCGAACAGGTTCATAAATTTGGGGTGATACGTTTGGGAAATTACATGCTTTAAACAGGGGGGTTTTGGGGGTCCTTCCCCAGAAGAATATTTAAGAAATCAGACCATATTTCCCATTTGTTGGAGCATTTTACACATCATCATCGATCATTAAATACATGATGGTGTGCCTTTGTCATTTTACAATGTTATATTATATTTACTATTTAACTTTATAAGTGTTTAAAAGTACACTACACTACCTTATTTTAATATTGGGAGAAAAGCAACTGGGAAGAGCATCTTATTGGGGGCCCCTTCATGTTGGGGGCCCAAGGCAATTGTGGCCTGTTGCCAAATGGTAAGTTCGCCACTGACTTTGTAGGTCAATGAGCTATATGAGCTCTTGGTGCGTATTGGCTGTTGCGGTAGCGCTGATGTTTTATGTTAAGGAGGACGTCGTGCGGACACAAACAAAAATTGCTCACAAGAATACAAAGTTGGGTCACGCTGGGACACGTAAAATCGGGGTCTAAACTAGGCAAATTATTCTGTAGTTTATAGAAGTTCTGTTTTAGCTGTTCAGTTCTGTGTGAGCATAGCCTGCTGTGTTCTTGTTGTTTATCTAGTTTTCTACACCTTTTTTTTTTTTTCTCGCTAAAAAAAAAAAAGATTTCTAACATTTTTCTATTTTGAATTTCAGTCATTGAACTTTGCGGTCCACATTCTCATGTTTGAAATTGAATGCATATATATTCAAGCCCTCAAATTCAACAGTCTAAATTCCGAGGGTAAAATTCACAGTAAAAAATGTCACCGCAAAGATTCAAGGTGCCCAGATTCATTCATTTGGATCAGTCGCTAATGCTTTGCTTTGCTAAATTCACTGCGAATTTAACACTGAGGGCTTGAAATGTACGCATTAAACATTTATAAAGTGATTTTTTTCAATTAGAATTTTCTCAAAAAAAAGAAAAACAATGAAAATGTACACTGCAAAATTCAACAACAGAAATTAAAAATAGAAAAATTCAAACATGTTTTTTCAGGGTTAAAAATTTCACAGTGAGAAATTGACCAATATTTAAAATTCTAAATCTGCCGAATTAAATTATCTATCAGTTGTTATTTAGTTGTCTAAGCCTTTTCCGTGTTGTATTTTGAGCTCGTACAAGGAAGAGAAAATTTCATTATTTACCACTAACATAACATTTTGCCACTCACTGCCAAATTTCCAAATGTTGTGATGTCACCTACACCACATCTACTGCAATATTTTCTGGTTTGGTACCAGTTCGGAAAAGCAACCAGGAGCAATGGTAGCTGATATGAAGGCCGTACAAAACATATTTACATAGACTTATTGTCCTATAATACGATATATATGTGGCAGTAGATATTTTTGCATGTTGCCTATTGGATACACGGTTGGCTACATTTACAGCGCTACTTTGTCCAGGCCTCGTGTCATCATTGCTCATGTCCACTTCTCCAAACTTTACTCTTGATAATGCATAGATGGTGATCGAACCTTACCAATGTTTCTGCCGTTTAGTGTCACAGTGTCTCATCAAGAACAGTAATTTAGTCAAAATCAGTCATTTTAAATGGAAATTACGGGGTTAAAATGTCAAATTGCTTTTATTTTTCTAATCAGGGTTCCCACACTTTCCAGGACTTTTCCAGGACATTTTTTATTTTGTAATCACAGCATCTAGAAAGACCTTACCACCTTTATTATGCAGTTTTTATAATAAAGATGCAGTCTAACGCTATACCTGAAGTTCATAATGACCGAAAACCAGGCAAAAACACTATATTTAAATTTTTAGATAATCAAAAATACACTTGTGAACTCAAAAATATCCACTTATTTGGTGAATACAGTTTTGATGGTACTGTAACACCAAGATCATGTCCAGCAGGTAAGATAAAGAGATGAAGGGGGTTTGAGGGTCCTCCCCCAAGAAATTTTGTAGAAAAAAAGGTGCAATTTCCTGCATTTGGATGAGTTTTAGTTTTCCCCCACCTAAAAAACCCAACTGCTCTCTTTTTGTTTGATGATTGCAGTCACAGTCCATTATTTTGATTTAATGATCCAGCATAATTCCATGATATCTGGCCTTTTCCCCTCATTTTCCATGTGTTTTCCAGGGTTTCAAGATTTTCCAGGACACGTGGGAACCATGATCAGATGCAATGTAAAATCTATTAATGAACAGTACATGGGTGCCTAAAACTTTTAAGTAGCCCTTTATTGACTCACTATATGTATCAATAATATGGTGATGTGATATGTTCAAGTTCTTCATGATTTATATTTTGTCATTTAATTCTCTAGAAAAATCAAATCAGATGTTGCTTTTGGAATACAATCAAATAGAAAGAACTAAGTATGCATTTTGGCTGAGATATTTCTGCTTTGTTCTGATTGAATTTCGATTTTTGTCTCCGTTTGTCGCCAGTTTTACCGTTAAACCCCGATGAGGCAGTACAGAGTCGTCTACTATAGGGCATCTTCGTGAATGGGTCGCGTTGGGGCGGGTGAGTACGTGAGGAGGGGCTGATTTTGCTGCAGCTCGTCTAAAAGCACAGTAAAAATCTTTGATATTTACACTTGAGGAATACATTCAGGCAGCCAAAAGAGAGGACCGACCCCTCTCCTTTGTTCGAGGTACGTTTTGGCACTGCGAAAACTCCCAGCCATGCCCTGCCATGTCGTCCGTTCTGGGTCACATCTCCCTCCCGAAAATCCATTATTTTCTTGCAGGGGAGGGAAAAATTGTCATGATCTGCTCCTATGTCCCACAAGTCTCCCCGCCATAGTCTTTGGTTGTGAAGGCACCAGTACATTTGTCATAATCTCCTACGATATGAGTTTCCCGGGCAGTGAGTGAGAGGGAGTTCCCGTCTTTCCCTCCGCCATCTTTCCCAGCGTGCCGTCGGGGCTTGTCCGTTTTCGGGAAAGGTCTGCTGGAGCGCGCGCAAAGAAGAAGGCGTGGTGTCGCATCAGATGCCCCGGGTCAGGTCTGTGATGACGTTGGCCTTCACCAGTTTGCGGAGGAAGTCCTTCTCCTTCGATATGTTGTGTGTCCAAGACTGCGGGCACAAAAACCAAGGATTAGTGTGCTGTAAGAGTCGAATTTGTCCTGGTCTGGTGTATGTACTGCAAACATGGGCAATCTGGAATGAAAAGCCAAAAACTGTAACTTAAAGGTCCCATATTCTGCTATTTTGCCCTTTACACAGTCTATTCTAAGGGCTTTGTTGATACAATTTTGCGTTGTGCAATATCCATAACATAACAGTTTCCAAAAAACACCCATTTCTTGGACTGGCCCCCCTCCTTGCAAAAGCAAACGGCTCACTCTGAGATCTGATCCCCCGAACAGCAGGCTGCCTCCCCCGCCCAACCCGCGCCGAAGCCTAGCGCGGAGATAGTGCGCATGCGCCGTGTGCTCCGGTAAACAGCGATACACAAACACTGAATAAACATTTTATCCGTCCTGACGGTGCGTCGTGCTGAGTCCTACGTCCTGGATCTGACCTGGAGTTTGACGTGCTCCAGTACCTCGACGACGGATGTTGGCGTTTGGTAAATAACAAGCTAACTCTTCGATCTGTCGTATCCATCGTGTAATTACTGTGTGGCATTAGCATTAGCTGTTTTTATTCTGCGGCTGCACGCTTCCCGGAGGCGTGGCTTAAACACCACGTCATCCTTGTGAGGAGCCCCCCGTCTGCCTGCTCAGCCGAGGGGGACGGAAAAGACAGTTCTCTAGCGAAAACATGCGGGAATCAATCAAAAAACCACTTTGGGCACAACATACGAGGCCCAAATAGCACTGTAGGAAGGTTAAAACCTCTGAAAAGCCGATTTTGCATGTTATGGGACCTTTAAAATATGTCGAAAGAGCTTAGTCCATGGACACATCTTTTTACCTATGGGAAACATTCCAAAAACCTTAAAAAAAGTGTGTTCAACTAGTGCCACTAAGGTCTAATTTGTCCTGCTGTACTTTTCCCTTTCAGAGTCTTATTTATCTGCCACTAATGATTTTGTGCAGCCATAGTCTCAAGTGTTTTGCAATAGTTCCAGTCGGCATCCGAGGGAACGCCCACTTAAGGACTTCTGTGGGGAAACAACCCCTTCATTTTAAGCAGCTCCTTCACCCACTGTTCAATAACTACAAGAGCACACAGAGATTAGGAGTATTACTGTGCCAGATACAGACACAAAGACATGGAGAAGAATAAAGTGTTCGAATGACCCAAATTTGTATATCCAAGAATGCTAACTGCGAGCCAAATGCTAAAGTCACCTGTATTTTAACATCTACAGGACAGTCCGTTTCCTTTGCTTAAGAAACACTAGGTCATCGACATCTATCTGTTAAGACTTGACTGTGACTCGACTTGAATTAGTTGTGCTTAAAATACATATAATTTGTCAGGAAACATAAGACCCACCTCATTTTGGCAGTTTTTCTCGAAAAGTACATACCCAAATGAAAAAGCTTATTGCATGGCAAACTTACAGTCTATAGACTTGTATGATGTGTCATTTGAAAGCTAAGACCTTCTAGTTTCAGAATCTGTGCATTAGATTTGTCTGAGTGAAATACAACTGGCAGTACACCTGTTCAAACACACCCCAAAAGTCGTTTTTTTGGTCTCGAAAAAAAAAAGAGAAAATAAAAATGTCTTCCTGAAGACATACTTCATGCTGTGCTATTGACACACCCCACAGCAGTTATCCACCTTGTTGACAACAACTGTGTGAAATTTCAGACTTCTAGATACAACCATTTTGATGTTGAGCAGCTTTTTGTATGAAATAACCCTAATCCGAACAAGAGGTCCTTCTCTGTGCCAAATGTGCCAAACTGCTTTTCATGCATTTTGCCACTCTAATGACCCTGAAAACCACATTTGGTCATTTTGGTGACTATAAATATCCATTATAGATTATTTTTTTCATAAACTTCCTCAAATCAAAGGCAGGTCGTGCGTACAGACGTTCCGCTGCGTAAATGATGCGTAAAATGATGTCTTGGTCTCTTTACGCACGTAAAAAGCAGATCTTGGCCTCAATGAACCGGCATGTCCCGCCTCTTTTGAAAGCTCTGGTGATTGGCTAGAAGAATATGTGATTGACTTACTGAATCACCAATGGCATTGCAGGCTGTGACGCCATTACGCACGCCGAGCTGACGCTCCTCGCGTGTCAAAATGGATCGTTAAGCTTTGTTCAAAGGGCTCTCCCTCTGGAAGTACTGACGGAAAATTGCACGGATAGGCTCGTTTTGAAGCCAAGACTGAGTAGAAAACGACCATACCCAAGCCGAACCGCTCAAGCCGAAGATATCTGTGTAAAGTGATGCGCAAAAGTTATGTTTTTATTGCTTTTGTGTTACTGTCAAATGAAGAAGATGCGTTTACGGGTGGATATCAACAAATGGATTATATTATTTGAAATAACAACTGGATATTCTTATTTTGTGGACTGTGATGGGCAGAAAGAGTGCACACACTTCTGGATTGGATTTTGTTTGCGTCTTGAGGAGCCAACGAAAGGTAAGAAATGCGAGATGAACAGTTTGGTTATGTTACAGTTTGATAACTTACAAGTATTTTGTGAGGTGATTTAGCGAGGATTGAACATTTTAGACGTTTAGTGGTGACTCTAAGCTTTCAAATGACATATAACATGTCTGTATTGAAAACATTTGTTTTTAATGAATGACGCATGTATGTAAAAACTCGAAAACTGTCCCTGATCAGGGACGGTGGGTTTTAAAAGGTTAATAGACGGAAAAAGGTAAGTTGAATCAACAGAAAGTTTGCCCCATGGTTTCCCTCACGCCCCCTAATATGACCCATAGATTCACCTTAGTCTTATTTACTTGGCAATAGTGTGATTTGTCCTAACGCAGTATATTTCTTCAATTTATCCTCTCTTCTAATAAGACAAATAATGCAAAAAAAAAAAAAAAACAAATCCAAAAAACGAATCTGATTTAAAACACGGCCCTGCATTGCCTTATTTACTCACATCATAGTCACATTTGAAGCTGTAATGTCCCCACCATAATCTAATTTATTCTACCAGAGACTCATTTGAAGCTAAATCATATTTATCCACCTTATTCTGATGACTGACTCCTGCCATACTCTCATTTCCCCACCATAATTGAATCTGTCCTGCCAAAGTCTCATAATTTCCCAACAATAACTCAATGTGTCCTCGCATAATCTCATTTGAAGATACTTAATCTAGTTTCCCACCATAATATAATTTGCCCTAACTCCTGTCATAGTCTAATTTCTTCACCATAGTCTAATTTATCCTGCCATAGTCTCATTTGAAGCAATTTCCCCAAAATAACCTCATGTGTCCTGCCATAGTCTCAAACTACATGGTCTAGTTTTCCACCATAATATAATCTGTCCAGACTCCTGCCATAGCCTCATTTCCCCACCATAATCTAATCTGTTTGAGTTCCTGCCATAGTCTCATTTTCCCACCATAATCTAATCAGGTTGAGTTCCTGCCATAGTCTCATTTCCCCACCATAATCTAATCTGTCCGGGTTCTTGCCATAACCTCATTTGCCCACCATAATCTAATCTGTCCGGGTTCCTGCCATAGTCTCATTTCCCCACCATAATCTAATCTGTCCGGGTTCCTGCCATAGTCTCATTTCCCCACCATAATCTAATCTGTTTGAGTTCCTGCCATAGTCTCATTTCCCCACCATAATCTAATCTGTTTGAGTTCCTGCCATAGTCTCATTTCCCCACCATAATCTAATCTGTTTGAGTTCCTGCCATAGTCTCATTTCCCCACCATAATCTAATCAATTTGAGTCCCTGCCATAGTCTCATTTCGCCACCATAATCTAATCTGTCCGTGTTCTTGCCATAGCCTCATTTCCCCACCATAATCTAATCTGTCCGGGTTCTTGCCATAGCCTCATTTCCCCACCATAATCTAATCTGTCCGGGTTCCTGCCATAGTCTCATTTCCCCACCATAATCTAATTTGTCCTGCCATAGTCTCATTTGAAGGTGTATGGTCATATTTCCCAACATATTCTAATCTGTTCTACCACAGTCTCATTTGCCACTATAAATGAATCTGCCATGGTCTCATTTGTCCATTGAGGAACAGATTTTCATTCATGTGTGAAATTGAAGGTTGAAAGTTTTGTTGTCTCCTCTAACTTCTTAGCAACACATGAGGATCTTTCTGGTGTTAGTCCAAGTGTTGTAATAGTATCTGACGGTTCCTGTAACTCTGGGATGGACAGCGTGGAGGAGTGACCCGTGGGGACTCGCTCACACGACCCTGGGCTAGGTTTGGCCTCGCAGCTGGGCCCGGTCTCTCTCTCTCATGGACCAGTCTGGGTCACACCTCGGAGGGGAAGGGTCACTATTGGGCCTTATGGAACAATACTAAATTTATATAAAACAGAGTCCAGCGGAAATCGAATGCCTAGAGTGAGTCCGCTCAGAGAGGCAGAGGAACACAAAAGGCTTGTTTAGATTCAAACATATGGCAGTGAATGAAGTGCAGCTGCTGGCCTCAGACTCAGCTGCTATAGAAGCAGTAGTAGTGTTTTCTTAAACTAACACCGTTTGGTTTACTTTGGTGCTGTGCGTGAGGCATTTGTCCGACCTCACAGCACTTTTACACTACTATGTAGCAAGAAGAAAGGAAATAACCAGAGGAAAAATCAGACCAAATGACTGATACCAGAGTTGGTGCATCTACAAAGTTCTCATAAATATCTTCAGAGTGAAGCAAATGTAGCAACATGGATTGCCCTACACACATGGAAGGAAGGTCATTTAAGATTATTGGGATAGTAATCTAGCATTGGGATCTTCCTAAAGACTTTAAAGTTGCACTGTGTAATCTTTCTTGTGGGGAGGTCCTTTCTTTAGAGATGTTTTTGCGTTGCTTTCAGTCATTCCACACTATGGCATTAAACCCATAGTCTGTAGAAGGCGTGGATGTAGGAATGCCATACTGTTCGGCTCCAGCCAATTGATGGCTAGCAGTAATAGCGGCCAATTTGAAGCTGAATTCCTTATTTGGAATTTGTGCTGCATGTTACATGACAACCACCGAGCCAATCAGGAGTGAGGTTTTTGAGGTACCCGCCCCTTCTTGCCCGCCCCATGAACTGTGCTAGCCGTCAATCGAACCTGTTGCTAAGACGAGCGGAAGCCGACAATCAGACGATCTGACCTTAACTTGGCCTGCTTCGCTCACCTGCTTGTGCCTAGAGAGAGCAGGTTTAATGCCCTACTGTGGAACATTCCAGACAGAGCAATTATAATCTCCATGAAGAGAAAAAGACCTCTGAAGTGAGAATTCACTTATCTTGGCTCAGTATTAATTGGGGAAGTTTGAAAGCTTGGCAAAAAAAAAAAAAAAGTGACATTATTTTAAGGTAGAAAATATGAAATACTAACACTTAGATGCCAAAAAAGCATGTTTAAATGCCAATTAAAGACACTATAAAGGATAATATATCTACTTTAATCAGGCGTAACGGTTTTGACACACAAAGTATAAAAGTCTAACTTTTCCCTACCATTAAAGATTGAGAGATTTGCCACAACAATATGGAAATCCAACTGCACGGAAAACCCACTTATTCTGAGCGCTCTGATCCAGATTGCTGAGGAAATTACATTGGACTCACACACAAAGGCCTTCCTCGTGTAAGCCTTGGCAGTGGTGAAGTCTTCCAAACAAAACGCCACAAGTATTAACATTAATTAGCTGGACGTCGCGCTGATGAGATTGCTGATGAGACTAGCATGCTAACAAACGCCAGAGTTGGAGCGGAGTTTAGACAGAGGTTATCATCAGGCTGACATCATGGTTTATGGAGCCCACAGAGCAGCGGCATGTCTGGGTTCACCGGGCTTTGGAGTAAACAGGCCGAAGGGGAGGATGAGGAACGTCCATATAACCTTTCAAACAACCTTCTCGGCCTGTCATCAGAAATAAGTGGCTGTATTTGTCCACACTTTTACAGTGGTCAGAACAGCAGTGCTACAGAAGTGTTCTATTCACATCACAGGTTAACAAAGCTACACAATAAGTGGAGTTGTATTTTTTAAGACTGGATAATAAAAAATAAACACAGAATTTTTTTTATTGACTCATGTGTAATGTTTGAGAATACAGCACTCCACCTAAATGACGTGCCAAGGTTGCAGAATTATTTAGGGTTTAACTAAAACAGATTTAAACAAAATTACGCAAAATTTACATATGAAGAGTTCATTTGCAAAAACAGAGCCATTTTAAGGCTTGCAGGCAAATCTTTGTATAGTGTTTTCAAAAGCAAAATATATTTTAGTGATATAATCTAAAAATCTAAAAATGTTATTCCACCCCCCTGATAAAAATCCAATACACATTGCTCTAATTATAAATGTAGATGATGGTAACAAAAATTAAAATACTTTTTGACAATTTTTCAAAACTGTTTTTTCCATTGAAGTATTCATATATAAAATATATGATAAACAAATGCACTGCCAAAATATTTCCTGGTACTCAAACTGTATAATGCAATCCATTAAAATTAGAAATGGGTGATATTCACCTTATTCCGGAAGTTGCCGTACGCGCCGCCGTCTTGTTTCTGTTGTATTAGTTCACACGGAGCAGACGACTAAAAAGCCGTTTTCAGACTGACCAGGAAATCGGAGCGTTGTTGACTTGTTGTTGCTCATGTTCATTAAACATTTTACACAAATCAATCTACTTTATGTAACATTTTAGCGGCAAGACCTTTCCCTCGTTCGTCATTAGCTTTAACGGAGTTCTCGTCAAACGGAAGTGCGTTTACAGACGGAAGTGCAAAAAACGTGGGCGGGGCAGAATAAGGTCAATATATCGGTCCCACTATCGGCCGATAATAACACCCCTTTTTTTGGATCAATCTTTGGCGCAGATATTTTGGACAGACTGGTGAGTGAAAATGGAAATAGAAGAGCAATCAGGCTAAAAATATGGCTGTGCGTTTACACATAAATACAATACCAATACAATTTTTGTAATATGTTATTATTTATTTATGTAAAGTGAAAATTTTATTTGTAAACTTTGCTTCAACTTAAAACTGATTTGTGGACCATGCTATGAATTTTTAAATTTAAATACCAGTATAGACAAATTTTGGTTATTAGCAACAGCAGCAAGATGGATAATTGGTATCGACTCAAAAAAAAAAAAACAACAACAAAAAACAAAAAAACCTATAACTATAACCATTTTGGCCCATCCCTAATTAAAATGACTTGTAGTTGGTGCAGTTCCACTGTACAGCATTGACAGTATATCACCATGGATATATATATATTTTTTAGAGATGTAAAAAAGCAGATTTAATGCCAAATTCAGGAACATTTCAGGCAAACCAATCAAATCTCTATGGAGATAAGCAAGTAGCGGAAAGTTACACACTGCACCTTTATTGTTTATTATTAATGTAGCACATTTTGTTTTTTATTACCATCTTTGTCATTACAAAATAATTTCCAGGACAAAAATGTAATGCAAAGTGTCATTTTAAGTTTCTTCTCTTATAAAGTGGAATGACGATAGAGGGACTTTTCTGATTTCAGCTGCTTTAAGAATTTGGAGCGAAAAGTTTGACAAAAGAGTGGTCTGGGGATTGTAAAGACATTTTAATAAAAACAATTAGCATAGCCATGAATAACCATTAATATACTCATAGTTATCTGGCACTGTAAATTAAATAAACTTCAAATGTGAGAAGTGGTAGTCCTTAATTCCTTAAACCCAGACCACTAGATTCCACAGTGGGCCTCTGTGTAGGGTCTGATGTAGTTTGGCCGGGGCCCAGCTGCACAGGAGTGGTCTCTGCTGCTCCAGACCCTCATGTTAGCTTCAGCGCTCAGTCTTGTGGGACCTGCAGAGTGAGGCCAGGCCATAGCACGCTTGTCAAATGGGTTTCTTTTCTGCACTCGGTAACAGCAATTAGACATCGGGATTTAGAGAATAAGATCTAGAGCTGATTAACTGGAGTGAAACCAATTTCCCACAATACGATGATTGCAAAAAATGTTACAACAGCAGAGCCATTTCTAAGCTTTTAGGGGGACCATGCTTTTGGGGACTGTCTTTTCCAAACCAAAAAAAAAAAAAAAAAATTAAGATCCAACTCATCTCATTTGTCATGTTATTTTCTCCCACAAGTTAAACAATAATAAATTACACTTTTTGCTTATTGTATAATAAAAGATATAAAAGTAACTCTATAGTTAAAAAAGGAAAACTTAAAGGGGATGCACTCAATCATTTTTTTCATGTACATGCCGCAGTACAGATAAACTGTAAAAAGCAGATCTTGGGGTCAAAATGAGACCGCCGTGTCCTGCCAGCGTCTACTTATAGAGCGTTTTATTGTCAGCAAAACAGGACACCTGTATGCCGTTAGCATGCTCGTTGTTGTTAGCGTTAATATGACAGTAAACTCTGGGCTCTGAAAGTTGTGAAAAGCGCCTACTAACTTATATCGGTAAATAATTAGGATGCTCAGAATGCAACTAGGGAAGTGAAAAGTTATGTTTCAAATTAAATAGTTATTACTTAAGCACAGCACATTTAAAGATAAAATGAGAAATTAAACAGAGAATTTCTAACTCCCACCTTTGAAAAACTAAAATTAGAAAACTGTGAAAATCTTGGGGCCCCCTATGTGGAGCTGGGACACCTTAAATGTACAAGGTTTGCCTATTGACCTTATTCTGCCCCCCCACTTTTGCAGTTTTTTGCACTTTTGTTGTAAACGCACTTTCGTTTGACGAGAACTCCGTTAAAGCTAATGAAGAGGGAAAAGTCTTGCTGCTAAAATGTTACATAAAATAGGTTGATTTGTGTAAAATGTTTAATGAACACGAGCAACAACAAGTCAACAACGCACCGATTTCCTGGGCGGTCTGAAAACAGCTTTTTAGTCCATGAAGAACTTATTTTCTGTTGAGCTCGTCTGCTCCATGTAAACTAATACAATGGAAACAAGATGGCGGCGCATACGGCAACTTCCGGAATAAGGTGAATACCCAGATACGGCCCTGTACTGTTCCAATATTGTCTCACTGCTGCCCTAAGTACCCACCTCCTTGATGGCGGACATCTTGACCGTCTCGTAGTAGTGCAGAGGCGCATGGGGCATACTCATGTCGTAGCCGAAGCCAGCGACCGCCACCTCGTCACAGTTGTGGAGCGCCATCGTTATGGCAACCGTCCCCAGCGTCGGAATGTTCTGCAGCAAACACACAAAAATGATCAGTGTTGTTATTATTGGGTCCTTTAGCATCTCTTACTGAAGACCGAGCGATGGCCAAAAATAGACCGCGAGAAACTGGACGAGACCCCAGGAACATTTGTAAAACCTTGTCCAGGTTTTAATTAAGATGAAGCGATGGTTTTATTCCAAGCTCAACAATACAGTGGACAAGTAGTCAATGATGTTCTTGGCCGGTTTAAAATACAAAGGTCTTAAGGTCTCAGAATAAGACACGGCTGAGAGAAACTGGAGACTGTTCACATACACTGCTAATATTAGACTGTGTGATCCAAATCCTCAAAACCTGAATCGGAACCAGAACTAACCAGCCATTAACTTGGACGACACAATGAGTAAAGCCAGGATTACAAATTACAGTTGGCCATGAAGAGACACTGTACTTACAATCCTCCAGTTTAAGAACCATCAGCCCTGCTCAAACTAGCACACATTGTTGTTGTGTCCTTGGGCAAGACACTTCACCCCTGTTGCCCATTCATAACTGTGGTGCGTGAGTGAAGAGTGAATGATGGTAGTCTAAAGAGTTATTCGGCTGAGTTTACTCAATTTTTTTGAAGAAAGTGTACTTCTTGGGAGTTGTTTTACTTCTTGGGGGTTGATTTTGGACTGCGTACATTTACTTTTACTTGAGTAATGTTTGGTTTGAAGTAAAAGTTTTGGTTTCTTTTCCCACAGTGAGAAGAGAAGACTAGAATTGACTTAAAGCTTTATGTTGACAATATGAAATTATTTGAACATTTGTGTTTATTGCATGTATGAGGAAAAGGTTTTTCTTATTTTGTGGTCCATCCTTTGAAAATACCAGATTTAGTGCATTATTTAAGGTTTTGTCCTTTCAATAAAGTTATTTTTCAGTTGTGCCCCGTGCTCACGTGACATTTATTTCTTGACTGTCCCTCAAGTATGAACTACAAAGTGAGCCTTCTGCTATACTGTTCCCACAACATGGAACTCTTTTCAATCTAAACTGAGGTTGTGTGTGAGCTGGTTTCACTGAGGGGTTTTCGCTCTATTTTAAAAACAAGAAGAAGAGCAAGAATCCAATGAACCTTGTCTGTGCTTTTCAAGGTGTTTCTAAAATGGCTCTTGTTTAAATGTGGAAATGCTTTTATAATTGTGTGCTGGAAGTTTCCTCCTTTGGCCCACATCACAAGTTTCGGACGCAATGTTTTCTTTAAATCTGGTTAAATAAAGGTTAATAAAATATGATAAAGAAAATCAGATGTTAATCCAGACCGTTACTCTTACTTGAGCAGTAGTTTCCCCAAATACATTTTTTTACTCTTAAAAAATTGCTTTGTACTTCTACTTTGCAGTAACGTTACTCTCACTTGAATGCTATTTATGCCTACTCTACTTAGGGCTCACGATTTTCTTGGGGCCTGATCATGATTCGTGTTCACTTTGTATTTTTCTGTTGCCTTGAATAGAGCTGCACGATTTAGGAAAAATATCTACTTGTGATTTTTCTGACCAGTGCGACTGTGATTATATTTGAGATTTATGTCTTAATAATGAGATTCAGTTCAAATACACATTCTAAATGCATTTTTGTCACTTTTAGTCTTGTTTTTGCCACTTTCAATTGTGTTTGTCATATTTAAACACCCCTGTCACATTTAGTTGTGTCTTTGTTGTTTTTAGTTGTGTTTTTGTCACTTTTAGTCACATTTAGGTGCATTGAGTCACGTTTGTTGCATTTTTATCGCTTTTGATTGCGCTTTTGTCGCTTGTTTGTACAAATCCAAACTACAGAGTTAGAGTTTTTATTCAAATCAAAGCAGGACATTTTGTTTGACATTTGCTAATTGCATCCATTAAAATTGTTTTTGTGTTGATTTGGTTTAATTGCGCAGCCGTAGTCTATAAGAGGTAAATAAAGTCATCTGCTCAGAGGCTTCAGAGGCTAAACAACAGGAGAAAAAGTGTGTTTGAAAAGACAGCTGCATTAAAGAGACAAACAGTCAATCACGACACAACGATTTCACAAAAACAGCAGATTGTCACAGGGACGAGTTTAGGATTCCATTTTTATCACCATATCGCCCAGACATAACTCTACTCACTTCTGGCTGTGGTTACACGTAGTAGAAGCTGTTGTAGTAGTATACCAGTATATAAAGTCCTAAGTAACCAATTTCTTCTCGTTGCATTGCACCTTCAAAGCCAGACCATATCCACACCGCAACTTGAAAAGGCCTCTACAACACCTCCTGGCTATTTGGTCAAGGTTAATTGCCCTCATATCCCAGAGCTAACCCACTGTCCCCGTTTACACAGTGTTTTGTCCTACCATACCCGGCCGTTTATCCGTTCTGACACCAGTTCTTTACGTGCGGTTCCACCCTCCGCTGCATTTGACCTGCTGGCTTTGTTCTGCCTGGCCGCGGCTAACTGACTCTGAACACTTGGTGATTAACTATTAGCTCTAAGTTTCGACCCTCTACGGCTGGGCTCCGTGGGGTTAAACCGCGCTTCCTTACCGCCCCGGGCTGACACAAATTTTCGGGGGGTGGAAACGGTGCGCGCTTGGACACAGACGAGGAAAAAAAAAAAAAGAACCCAAGAAGAAAGGAGGAGTGTAGGGCAGCCTTATTAAAACCATTAGCCTGATTTGAGGACCCCGGGGGAACTAAGCAGCTGGCCAACCCCCTACTGTGAAACGAGACAAGAAGAAACCGCGCGTGCTTACGACAAACATAAGCAATCTTTAATTTTTCGTAAACATATACATTAACCGTCAGCAGCGTTGATGGCGGAAAGTGTCAAATCGCAGCGCTAATTTTTGAAGCAGACGAATGCGGTTGGAATGACCATCGCGGCCATATGTTGCGCACATGTTCTGGCGGTCGTTGATTCAGGGGAGCGTGGGAGGGAGGGAGGGGGAGGCATAGGTAAGGCTTCACCGTTGGGCCGCTTTCAAACCGATATTCTCCGTCCAAGTCATCAGCAGAACACACATGCGGGGCAATTACAGGCGCATGATGAGGCAGACGCGGAGGTTTCTGTCGAGCGGTGCGTTCCTGGTGTAGTTCAGTGACCTACAATTACTGCGAGTTTGCCGCGGTACAGACGGAGCGGCGTACATGTTGTTGTGAGCAAATGGAGCGCGTTAAAGAGGGAGCGGAATCAGGAGTACGGGGAAGTTTGGACAAGCAGCACAAAAAGATCCAGTCGTGAACTCTACATAATATGTGACCACTTTTGCGTTCTGAGCAATCTCTTAAGATATAGTGAAGTTTTTTCGACAGCTCACACGCAGTCTTGTTCGGAATGGTCGTGTGATGTTGCTGTGATGTGTCTTGTCAGCTGATTTATGCAGGTTTTGGTGCAGTCTTTCTATGATCTGCGGTCCGACATCTTCAGGACAGTATCCCAGGTATGCGACAGTAAAAAGGCCCCCTCCTCCCCGTTTATCGTCCCCATTGGCAAGTCTCCGTATTTCAATTGCTTGATATTTGTTCCATCCAGCTCGGTAAAGTGGTTCTCTCTTTTGCAATTGTCAGAAATGTGTCAGAAACGCTCGCTGTGGGCGATATCAATAAAAATGTACATCTCAATGTTTTTTGGGAGTATAACAAGAATGTATTTTGGCATTTCAACAGAAAAGTGCTAAAACATGTCTTTAAATGATGGCAATAATAATAAATTCTGTCAACTGAACAAAGGTTTTAAGAGTGAATCCGTAGCTCATCCGTAGCTTCTTCATCTGGCAGAGAAATGGAGAGCCACTGTCTTATATCTGTCAGATGAAATGAAGAAGCTATTTGGATGGGTTGCGAACCGTCTTTAGTCTTAAAACCTTTGTTCAGTTGACAGAATTTATTCTACTTTGCCATGGAATCTACCTGTATGACTAGAGTCTACACAGACAGTTTCCAGTATTGATTTCATGCCATTGCCATTTAACACAAAAAAAAAAAAAAAAAAAAAAAGCCTCTGGATTAAAAAATCCAAAGCATATGATTGATGATTAGACATGACTTAATCTTGATCTCAAATACATTTTGTGTATTTGCCCTACTAAATGTGTATAAGTTGAGGTTTAAAATGTGAAAGTGGCATAAAATGACCCTGCAAACTATTGAAATATCACTTTATACCATAATTTGAAAGATTACTACATATGTTTGCTCCCTTTTTATTTTCAAAAATATCTTTTTGATGCAGTTGGAGGCCCAATTTTTTTTAAATTACAAATAATGCATATCTCCCACTTCTATCTTCAATTATCTAACTTCTATTACTGGTGACGCTCTCAGTCAAAATGGATTTGTTTTATGAATACTGGGTTACTGCCCACCAACCACAGGGTTATTGGTTGGTACCAGTAAGGGCATCCATTTTGCCCATTTGCCCAATCACAGTACGACTTGTGGCAACCTGAAATAAAAAAAGCCAAGAGGAACAATACTATTTTTGATGATTATATATTTCTATTTGCTAATTATTTGGAGAATAATGAATTACAGATTATACCAAAAGCGAAACAAGCATGTTCCAGTGAAACAGCAAAACCTTTAGTCCGTCTCACAGGATGGTACAAAACTAAAGTAGGTACAGCCTTTGACGGACCGCTCAATAATACTTAGTAACAAAAAATACTTACAGATCAGCCTAGCTTAACAAAACACTTTTCCGCTCCACTCATTTGAGCCTTTCCCCTCCCACTTCGTAATTACTAACAAACTGCTCAGGTATGCTGCACCTACCTCCAAAAAGCCCTCAAAACCACAAAGCATTATCCGGCAGGAGAGAGTAACAGCCAAGATTATAGAGGCATAGATTATAGACACTCCCTCCCACGTGAAAGCACAGGAAAAGGCCGTCAATAACAGCAGCCCGCCCGTTCTTTTTTCTTTCATCAATTATCGTAAATGGCCGTGGTCCGGTCGGCTGTTGTCTGAGTTGGAACAGGCCTGATTAGGTAAATTGGCCTCAGGGACGGTGATGTTAGCCGCTTTTGTGTTTTTCCCGCTCGCTAATAGATAAAATGCGATCGGCGTGCTCCAAAGTTCAATCACCTTTTTTCCAGGTTTGACCTCCGCTGAGAAGTTTTTCATTTGTTGTCTAGGGCCAAGAAGGAGAAGGTTTTTTCGGTGTAGTTGCACATTGATCAAGTACTATTTATGCCAGTCCCAAGCACGGATAAAGAAAAGGGTTGCATTAGGGCTGCAACCAAGTATTCATTTCACTAATCAATTAGTCTAGAGTTAGAATTAGTCTAGATTTTTACAAAATTTTACCCAGATAAAGCTGAAATGAAGCGGTTTGTGGACGTGGTGTAGAATATTTGCAAAGGAAAAGATTTACACATTTCCTGTGTCATTCCCTCAAAAGCATGTGATGTTTTTTTTTTCTTTCTTGGTTGCATTTATCTACGCTTTAATAAATTTTTGCTGTAATAAAATGCACTGTGGTTGAGTAAATACCTTGAGAAACTAAATACAATTACGCATTGGCCCCATTATGTTTACAAAAGAGGAAAATCATTGTTCACATATTTGCCAAGTTTTTTTTACAAATAAAACAAGACACTATAATTTGCAGTTAGTGTATTTTCTTATAGTAATAATACATTTTGAGATCTTTGTGAAATTGGTCTGGTAGTTATTGCAAATACAAATCAGTTCTGTATCATAATATAAGCCAGTAGCTACACAGGACGTCAATAAGTTAGTAGAAACCATAGGGTGTAGATTCTAGCAATAGTGAATGAAAAGATAACAATAAAATAAATAAATTATATATATATATATATTACACACAAAATTATGTCTTAGGGGCCCACCGAGAAGGTTTGTACCTGGGGCCCAGAATTTGGTGCTACGCCCCTGAGCTCATGCATGCTTTGTAGTCTGTGTATAGTTAGTTAGCAATAATTTCGATTATTAAATTAGCTGACAACCATTTATATAATCTAATTGTGATTTATCGATCAACTTGTTGCAGCTCTAAAAAGGATATTCAGCAAAATTCAGCTAAATTCATTCTTGAAAAATGTGTATAAAGCTGGAAAACTACATTTCCTGCTTGTTCTTACTGACTGTTGATGTCAGCCAATCACAGCCTGCTACCTTTGCTTCTCAACCAATCATATCTTGAGTGGGATGGTGCTCGACCATTACAGTTTAAGTTCAAATTGATTTAAAATTAAATTAACTTAGATAAGCGCTTGCTCCCTTTAAAAGCCATTTAAAAGTTTGACAGATCATTCAAATAATGATTTCTGATTTGACAAAAATAATCATGCAACCCTTAAACTCTATATAAATTCTATAAATTCTCTGACTGCTCAGGTCTCAGAGTTGAAGTCGATCGATTCCATTCATCTACATCTCACTCATGTCTGTCTTTAATTAGCACCTGAATGGTCCTCCAAGAGTATGCGCTCCTCCAATACTTAACAAAGATGTGTGGTCTTTGCTCCCAGAGTTCATATGCATGGTCTGTCCATAACCAAATATGGCTGTTTACGCAGAGAAAACAGAAAAAAACATGACCCGGATGATTTAAGAGACTAGGGAGACTAAAAAAGTGAAGTGAAAAGTGGAAAAAAAAAGCAGGGAGAAGAGGAGCGAAAGAGGCTATATTTGTTAAGAATGGTGGTCTGAAATACAAGCTCCCCTCAGTCTACAACAGCCTCATAAAACCTTGGCAGAAATCAAACCAGTCAAATGCTAACGAAAAAAAAGGACATGGCAAGTTTCAGTTTCAGTTATAACGCCTCCATTTGGGCAGGACCAATCAGAGCCCAGGAGAGTAAACAGTAAATGTTGCTGCTCAAACCAAAAACACCAAACACCAAAAACAGTGTCCAGATGACTACCTTTGAAACCTTTTCCACTAAGAACAACTTCTGGACGTATGAGCGATTACACTGACTCGTTTCCAAAAAAATATTGTTAATCTGAGGTGAGAGAAGTTTAATTTTGTTTTTAATGATAGATAACCAATAAGCTTGTCTTGTTTCCCATGTGTCAGTGAAATAAACACCCCTGATTGCACAGTCCTGCTTGAGTTTGGCCTGAGACGCAACAGAGAAATACCTAAACTAAGGCAGGTCTTGGATTGAGAATACAACCTGCTGCAAAAGTCAGAGAATGTGTCAGCGCATGTGTCATAGTGGCTCACCCCTTTGCCCATGAGGCCGTTGTTGAAGGGCAGCCCGATGAACTGGAAGGCTGCCTCCTGGATGAAGTATGGGTTCAGGATCCTCATCTCGCTGGGCTCCCGGGGAACGGCGTGGGCCACAGACTTCCAGAAGCCTTCTACTCCCCTCTGAAACAAAGAAAGCAGCCGATCGGTCAGGTTCTACGGACATTAACAGGAGATCTATAAGTTTGTATTTTCTGAAGTATTTTCCAAGTGTACCAAGAAAGTAAATATCTTGTACCAAGTAAATATCATTTGACATCAACAAACCCGGTTATTTGTAGTTTTTACCTGTACAAAATGTTCAGTTTGTGGCCATTGTGGTCATTTTTATGTGTGCTCAAAGTTGCAACTCATGAAAGTATTTAAAACCAAGGCAAACCTGCGAACACTAAGAATGTTTTCCAAGGTATTTTTGAGTAATAAAAACACCTGTGATTGAATAAATACAATAAGATAGAGAGACAAGACAAGCTCAATACAAATTGTGAACATTCTAAACAAAGTAATAGAATCCCCATGACAATGCAGGTAGTGGACACTCCACAAGGAAAGGTACATAGTGTACCTTTAAACAAACAGAAATAAATTGTAAGGCTGATTCTATTCTCTAGAAACGCCTGATGCTGACAGTTTCAGCTGATTCCAACAGCCAATATGTCCAATATGATGTGGTCATTAATAGATATTTGCAGATATTTACACTAGGGTTTTAAAAGCTACAACAAGATCAACAAGTTATAGTAAAGTTGTAATAAAATTCATCACTTTTTTGGATGATTGTGCAAACATACAGCCTCCTCTTTAAGGTTATAGTACACTTTTTGTGCCTGAAGGGAAACTTGTTCTCTGCATTTCATCACTTTAGCTTCATTGCTCCACTTCAATTATCTGTTTAAAAAGACAAAAATGGGGGTGACACTAATATACATTTCCCATTTCTTGAAAAAGTCCAATGTTTCCACCATATTCATCCAGAATGAACTGAGACTAATAACCTTTACAAACAGTACGTAAGCAGTCCATTTTGAATCATAATTTCTGACCAAAATCATAACCTACGGCCCGTTCGTACTGCCTCCACTCCATAATACAAATCAAATGTGGAGGTGATGACATGGGCTGGAACCGCAGCTGTTGATTGGCTGACAGCAGGTACATCAAAGTGAGCTTAGCCTGAGTAGGGCTGACACAGAACACAGGAGCCCGCCAGGAGCCAGACCCCGCAGCACTGATTAGGGAAATGACTTTGGGCCTTTAATAGATCACACCGGGACCAGGGGCTCGCCGCGGGTAATTACCGACCCGGGGAACAGCGCCTGGTCGAGCGGGTGAGGGGCGCCGGTTGGGAGTAATTTGAAATTTGACGTTATGCTGAGTCATTACCAAAGCTGTGTTCTGGAGGTTTGGCAGATGATGAAGAGAGTGATGTATCGATATAATAATTTAATGACACGTTACTGGCAGCAGAGAATTGCCGTGGGGAAATAAACAAAAGCTAGCTTGCAAATTCTGATGTAAGCACTAGGACTGAGAATCACAGGGTCTCTCACAATTCAACAATTCAGTACAATACAATGTCTCACAATAGGATTTGATCACAATAGATATATTTTTAAAAGTTATATCTCACAGAATATCATGTGGATTATAAGGAACAAATCTGTATTTACAACTGCACTTTGATGTTTAACCACTACATCTACATTCCAATTATGAAATACAGTTCATTTTTCACCAGTGGTGCAGCGGTTAAGGGGCGTTGCATACGAGCTGTTGCTGCCACCGTAGCTTCATGTGTTCAGCACGCAACATTTGCTGGATGTCTAAACCCCTCTCTTCTCCTTTCACACTACAACTACAAAAAAAGAAAGAAATCGACTTAATTCAGTTCAGTTTTGTTTAGGTTTAGGGTTAGGATTAGGTTAAGGTTAGGGGTGATTATGTCAACCACATTCCATAAATCTGTTTACTTTATAATATTATCACAAAATTGAAGTGGTGTGACGTCTTAGTTTAGTGAAATGCACCAAAAAATGCTCATGGCGATATATCGATACAGCAGTCCAAATTCTTGTTATTGGACAACATATTAAATATCACGGTTTCGATATTTTGGCACACTTGTAGTATGCACGCAGTTGAATGAATGCAATTTAATGCATGAAACGGTACGATCTCAAAGCTCTACCTATGACATCACACAACTGGGAAATATTAAACTCAGTATTTTATGAGGCTCAGAGGGGAGAGGACTTTCTAAACGGGATTAGTCAAACAAGCGCAAATAAAGCCAAATACAACTTTGGGTATGTTTTTGATAAGGGAACAATGTTAGAACATGGTTAAAAGATCGTAAAAAGTTTTTTCCTTGCTTTACCATGGCCGCGAAACTCGCACTTGCCTCTGAAAGTTGTGAAAAGCATTGTTACATGTGCACTGCTGCAAAAAGTTCTGCTTTTGACATTTTCAAGACCAAACCTTTAAGAACATTTTAAGACACCGCCTTTAAGACATTTGTTTATCGGTCATTGGTGTATCTTTGACCACCAAATTGTTGAATACAGAGATATAAAAGCCCTTTGATCGTTGAGCTTACTTTTTAGAATAAATGTCACTTTTCCACGCTGTACAATTTGGTGCTAAAAGTAAACTCCGGCTCTTTCCAAAGTGCGTCAGAAAAGCCGGCGCTGCAGAACCCGAGGTGAAATATAGCAGAGGAAATGGCTGCGATGGTATGTTGACCTGAGAGAGCACCAGGCAATCACCTTCAGCCTGCGAGGAGAGCCGTCAAGACACACTCCCCGGCCTGACTCTCATTTAACTCCAGACATTTGTTCCACTCAGGCTACACTCAAGGACCAGGCTCTGCAGATAACAGGAAGTCACAATGAAAACGTGGAGATGTATTGGTTAGCTTCAGGGAATGCCCAGACTAGACCTGGGGAGATATTGGAACAATGTGTGACCGCTGCATGGATATAGGATGAGATCGGGATAGGCCACGCCCCCTCGAGGCTGATGTTAGTTGGATTTGTGGACCGTGAAATCGAACTGCTTGTGTTCAGCTGAGAGGGCACTTACAGCTTTCACGAACGTTGGATTTTGTATGGGTTCTTCTCTATTTTCACATCATGAGCTTTTTATTTGCTGGGAATGTTCAAAGCGCCTAAAGGTTAGTTGTGAAATGTTTAACCTAACTCGGGTGAGCGGATTGGTCAGAACTGATTAAGCAGAGCAAGTTTCTGTTCTGTCATGGTGGGCAAGTGATGCATTCGTCATCTTTTTTTATGGACACGCCCAGCCTAACTTTACTCAACTTGGCCAAACAGTTCTTAAAAAAAAAAAACGCTTACATTTTGGGACCCAATTTTCTGTGTGAGCTGTGGCATATTGTCTCACATGCATTTGTTCAGATGAAGTGTGTTTTTGACACGTCTCGTTTTGCTACGACCACGAAAGCCCTTGAACAGAACGCACTTGTCAAGAGGAAAGGATCATCTTTTCCAGAGCAGATATTTTTATTTTTTGCATGACGGACCCAGGTTATTTTGCTTGTTTGAAGATGTTTCTGACTTGTTTCTATACATTACTTATACTTTAAAACTTCAAGCCTCAGTAAATTCTAAAGTGTAGAAGATTTTCCCCAAAGTTGTTATTTTCGGTAACACTTTATAATAATTGCACTTATTCATGCCTTAATAAAGCATGAACAAAGATGTAATTCATAATCAACAAATAGTTTATTAAGAATGATTCAGGCTTAGTAACTATTTAACAAATATTCGAACCCTTATTTCTAACCCTAGCCCTAACCTTATCCTTAATTAAGTAGATACTAAGCCTGAATCATGTTTAATAAACTATATATTCATTATCAATTAAGTCTTTGTTAATGCTTTATTAAGGCAAAATAAGATGTAGTTATTATAAAGTGGTACCTTATTTTCTTAATCCAATCAAGTCACGCAAATCTGTGAAATTTTGGTAGAGGAAACTGGGAAGGCATGGGAAGAACATGCAAACTCCACACGGAGAGGTCCTACGCCGCCTGGGAGTCAAACCCAGGACCTTCTTGCTGTGAGACAACATTGCTAACCATGTTGCCTCAATTATACGTCACATAAGCAATTTAATCTAACCTACATTAAAAACTGGGTGAACTCGGGTGAATTCGTGTCATTTTAATTCCATTCCATTTCACCTGCACGCTTTCAATTTGCAAACACAGTGCCAGAGTAATTCATAAAAAATACTACTAGTCCCTGTGCGCTCGGTAACCCTGCCCTGCTCCTGCCTGTAAACTCTTGTGTGCGTGATCGACTCCTGTCAGAGAGTCTCTCCGAAAAGGCACAAAGCCAAGCGGGTCAGCCGATGTAAATGGGAATCACCTGTTCAAACAGCGTGCACTCCCCCTCTTTGATACGTCCGTGCGCTGGTGTTTGTGCTCACAGGCAGTAGCAACAGTCTGCGGCCCGTTTGAAGGATCCTCGTCGAGTGCAAGCCGCGACAGGACCGGCCGCTCATCTCCTGTCAACACAGCTTGTATTTGCCAACAATCTATTTAGCGGCGCACAAGGGCATAAAAAGCGCGATGCATTTTTTTTCTCCTTTATTCTGGGAAGTGAAAGGAGCTAATGGTACAGCACACACACACACGCCCCAGGTTTTTGAAGAGCGGTGACCTAACATGTACTGAGCCGGCCTTTGAACGCTCTCGTACAGGTGGGAGAAGAATGTATTCACCGAGAGGAGGCTGTGGGCGCTGGTCTGCGGCAGGAATGTGGGCTGCTGCTGGGGATGGCACCATTCATCTTTAACTCATTATCCAACTCAAGTTAGCGCAAGGAATCACCGTCATACGTCTGGCGATTATTCTTTCAATTAATCAATTAGTTGTTTAGAATGCAAAAGGCAAGTGAGCATGACATTTTTATTATGTTTAACCAAGGGAAACTAAAAAATGATGCATCTTCACAGAGCAGACTTACAGCAAAATATTTTTTTCTACCAAAACACTCAACGTTAGATATTTCTTGTGTCATTTTATGAGAATTCCTGCTCCATCTGAGTTA
Source organism: Rhinogobius similis (assembly GCA_019453435.1). Classification (NCBI taxonomy): domain Eukaryota; kingdom Metazoa; phylum Chordata; class Actinopteri; order Gobiiformes; family Gobiidae; genus Rhinogobius; species Rhinogobius similis. The sequence continues at coordinate 32,215,265 of CM033632.1, forward strand.
TATCACATTCTCTCGTAGCACATGAAACGTTTTGGAGGTTGTGTATAGATCAAAAAAACGATTATTCGATTATCAAATTGGTTGACGATTACTTAAATGATCGATTAGTTGCGATTAATCAATTAACTCGTTTCAGCCCTAATCAAAACTAGATACTCATTTGTGCAAGTCAAGCAGCAACATGTATTAGAAATAAGTATGAAAGAGAAGTTTGATTTTGTTTTGACAGATGAATAATGGGAACATACTGTATACACATATCACAACAGAGGACAAAATCACATGTTCGAAGGGAAATTTGTTGGGAAAGTGTAATATTTTGTTAGAACACCATGTCAAAGTGCCCACTATTCAAAGGCAGGTGCTGCTGGAGAAACTGTAGTTGCCAAGTGGCCCACCATTACCATGTGTTTTGAGGCTGCATGGGTACTTAAAACACAACTGATGCAGTGAGTGGCTTCTCATTTCTGTAACAAATGTGGAAAGACAAATCCTGTGGTCATGGAAAAGACGTCAGTGTGTTTGAGAAGGGTCAAGTTACTGGCACTAAGTAGAGAAAACAACAAAGGAGAAGCACAAACAATAAAAATTAGCTTAAGAACTGTCCAACGCATTTGTAAAAACTTAAAAAGTGGTGGGAAAGAGTTGTCTTCAAGAAAACATTGTAAGATCGTTATCGGAGATTGCTTAAACATTTGACAAAATCAAAGAAAAACAACTGTACAAATCAGGGCTAACGTGTAATAGTGAAAGTAAGGCAATTCAAGGGATTGGGAATGAAAAGCTGTGCGGCCTTAATAAATCAAAACATTTTTGCATTAAAAATGTATTATTAAAGCGGTTTTCTTTTTCAAGTAATAAAGTAAAGTCTGTTTTAGTGTACAGAGTGTATGTGTAATACAGTGTATTGTACAAGCAGCTCTTTTTGATATTAGCTTTACTCTCTGTAAAGAAGGAAGTGCGTTGTTTGCAGGCTAATGATTGTTAGCCTTACAGTGAAAAATGTGAAAACGTTTGGCCACTGCAATCCGTTTAACCTGTATGATTATTCAGGTTTAAAACAGCACCTTTAGACTTATTTTTCCCTCTCTTTCTCTTTGACCTCCAACACATGGTCCAGCTACAGTATCTCTGGGTACAATAATTAACAAAATAGTACATATTCAGCTTTGTGACCTGCCTCTGAGCTGTTTGCATTCTCTCTAAACCCCTTAAACCCTCACACAATAACAACAATAACACAGAAGGATCACTGCCGTTCAATGACCCAGCTCAGAGCACTCAGAGCTGATTCCTGTCACTCTGGAGGATGACGTCAGTTGGCATAACACACTGTACAGATAAAATGCCACCTATCTCATAACTATTGTTACCAGTCAACAACTGCATGTTTATACATGCTTTAATATTTCAAGCATTCACTACATGAGTCAAATGATCTCAGCAGTTAGAATTTACAACAACTACTGTATAGAGTCACAGTTACAGGGGGATTCGTCATGATTTTTTAAATGTTTTGTCTTTTCAATCATAATCAGATGTTTTGTCAGTTATTCTTACAGTAACTCTTTTGTGTAGTAGTTCAAATATAGCCTTAGTGCACAAAGACAGTACTTTGAGGGTTTGGATGTAAAAGTTCATAATGATAGTTTTCACAGGTGTCAGTCCTGCATGGGAAGTGTTGTAAAAAGTATCGAAAATCAGATAATCATTGATACTAAACTCTTTTTGTTGAAAATGTCAAGCCATTGTCTGAAACCTTGAAATTTGTATGTAGCATCGAAATAAAAATTTTTAGTATTGTGACAACAGTAGCTTGTCGAAATGCAAATTTCACTCTGGAATGTTGCATCACATCACTTAACGCCTCATTCAGATTTCAAAAATCCCTCTTAGTTCTTTTCGTAGATGGAACAGTGGGAGTTCCAGTGACTGTCATGTGTTACAGTCTGCTGGGGTTAAAGTGCTAAAACACCGCCTTTTAGGACGAGCCACAGTGTCTCCATCAGAGCCAGAGGGAACAGGAAGTCCAATCAACGCCAACGCTAGCTAAATGTGTCAGGGACGCTGGGACCAGAGTCAGGACTAAACATGGACCAGAGTCAGGACTAAACATGGACCAGAGTCAAGACTACACATGGACCAGAGTCAGGACTACACATGGACCAGAGTCAGGACTAAACATGGACCAGAGTCAGGACTACACATGGACCAGTGTCAGGACTACACATTAACCGCCCTCCTGCTGGTGCCAGAGTCAGGACTAAACATGGACCAGAGTCAGGACTACACATGGACCAGAGTCAGGACTAAACATGGACCAGAGTCAGGACTAAACATGGACCAGAGTCAGGACTACACATGGACCAGAGTCAGGACTACACATGGACCAGAGTCAGGACTAAACATGGACCAGAGTCAGGACTACACATTGACCGCCCTCCTGCTGGTGCCAGAGTCAGGACTACACATGGACCAGAGTCAGGACTACACATGGACCAGAGTCAGGACTAAACATGGACCAGAGTCAGGACTACACATTGACCGCCCTCCTGCTGGTGCCAGAGTCAGGACTACACATGGACCAGAGTCAGGACTAAACATGGACCAGAGTCAGGACTACACATGGACCAGAGTCAGGACTACACATTGACTGCCCTCCTGCTGGTGCCAGAGTCAGGACTAAACATGGACTTTGTACAAATTGTACTCTAGAAATATAAACATATCCCCAATACCAACACTACATAAATCAATTCATAAATTTTTCATATTTAGAAATGATGAACCAGATACCCTGTGTTTAATTAAATCACAGGGTGATCCAGAGGTGTAACTTTGTTACTCTACACCTCCACACATGATATTGTTGCCCCCAAAACACTCTCTTTCTCTGGTTACATCCAGCCCATCCCTGGTTCTGAGCGCACTCCCAGCATGCAGTGTGAGGAGCAGAGCTGGGCCTGCTCTGTCGCTGGCCCTGCTCAGAGGAAGTGGCTGTTTCCCTTCTCCCGCGACAGCTTTATGGTGAAATTGGTGTGGATTATTAGCTTTAAGTGCGTGCTCTCGGCTCTGCCACGGCACCTGTTAAAACAAGCGTTAGCTCCAGAGATAACTTCAAGGTGCACGACAGGCTCAGGACAAACTGGGCTTGTTAAATAGAAAAAAATATTCTGTTTTATTTATTTTATGTCTGGTCAAGTATACTACAGGCCATGGTGTAATACAAGTGTGTGAACAGTCTTGCACCAGCAAAACATTTTTCATAGGTTAGGATAATCGTGATAATTCAGGTCACTCTATGATCTTAAAAACTAAAAAAAAATAACCGTGACAATATTAGAAACAAAAATAAGTCATTTGAATTCAAATTATTGTGACATAATTATATTGTGACATGCATTATGTGACATGACACATAATAAATAAATTAATTAATAATAATAACAAAAAAAAACCCTCTACAGGTAGGTTTAGACAAAGCAACAATACTGTAACACGGTCTCTTTTAAACATGTGCATGAAGAAAAGAAACAAACAAGCAAAAGCTCTTAAACGTTGACAAGAATAACGCTGCACGAGTGTTTTATTTGGCAGGGGTTTGTTGATGTTACCATGGTTTGAAGGGTTTGTTCCAAGTTGGCCCGAGGCAGAGTTATTGAGCGTGAAATTTATCATTCATGTATTTGATAAGACTTGGCCCGAGGATAAAGTGCTTTAATGTAGCAGAGGAACCTAAAAGAATCACCAAACCACACCACAGCAATTACACACAATAACTGCTCTGAGTGTCGGCTATGGAGTGTTTGTATAGACGCGTAAGTACAGTTTTACAAGTTTACTCCTGTCAGAAAACATGACAAAAGGAAAAAATGATTTGAGGGACAAGGCAGAGGAAAAGGTATTGACGATAAATTATATACAGCGAATCCACGTCATGTAAGTATTTGGAGGCGTGTCCCAAGTTCTCTTACTTAAGTTTACTACGACGCCAAAAAAGTTATGCTAAGCACAGTATAAAATATAGAAGTGAAAAATAAAATGTTAGTTTTTGAGTTACAGGCAAGAAAAGATACATTTGTGAACCATTTACTACAAAACTAAAACAAAAATATGCCTCTTTTTCCAAGTGCAAAATATGTTTTTATCCTGTTAGTGAAATCTTAGAGGTAAACAAAAAACTAAATCTGAAGCATATTTTTTGCTATGACCGTGAGCCTAAAGGGAAAAAAAAGCTTACATATATTATATATATTTATGGATTTAAAAGGACAAATATTATGCAAAATTGACTTTTTTTGAGGTTTTTACCATGTTCTAACCTTGTTCGGTCATCAAAAACATACCTGGAGCTGCATTTAGCTACATTCACGCTAGTTTGTTGAATCCTAGTTAGAAAATCCTCTACCCTAGACCGTCATAAACCCTCCACATTCCTTTGATGTGTGACGCGGCTCAATTAATCATTTTTATGTTTTTTATGTAAGTTCATGAATCATCGCCTGAGCATTTCTGCCGTCTAATCACAATCATTATAACTGTGTCACAGCTCAGCACAGCTAGCATAACTAAACATGTATATACATGTGTATATACAGCACAAATGTGTGTAACTGCCTCTGCAGCCAGTAGATGGAGCCACAGCTAAGTTACTCTGGCAAGTTATATTGTTCTTAGTAAAAAACATTTTTTTAGTTCTAAAACATGAGATGTCAAAGTAAAGACACTCAAGAGCAGGTTTAAAGGCCAGTAACAACACAAATAGTGCATAATATGTGTCATTTAATATCCACTAGGAAAACACTTTTTCACTGTTTAAAAATGTTAGCTGCTACTATGCTACTAGGGGTGTGAATCTTCCGATTCGATTCAAAAACGATTCCCGATCCAAAAATGATTCTCAATTAAATTCCAAAGATATTTTTGATCCATCTTTATATGTATCAGTCTTCGTGGCTTCATGTATTTATTATTTCGTGACAAACAAGTGAATGCAGCGGAAACTCTGACGTAACTTAAAATCATTTTTGAGAATTTGGAGTTTTTAAGCCACAGAATTGCGATCCTTTTAAGAATCGAACACCCCTAGCTGCTACTATCGCAAACAGAAGCACTGAGCTCGTATCATTAGTGAACTATAAAAACATTTAGGAGTCCTTAATGTTTCTATAATTTATAAGACATTCGTGTCTGATTTTGGGGATTTAGTCCATCAGAGCGTAACACGCAGTCGGCAGATAATGTCCAGCCCTTAGCATCAAATGAGCCACAGCGCAGTCATGTGGTATCGGCTCTTGGTATCGCCAGCACGTGGTCAGTACAAGCACCAGGTATTGAGCCATTGCATCCCTGTAGCTCAGGCGGAACAAAACGACAGACACCAAAAAATACTGAAAAATGCTTAATCGGTGACTCCTCTTGGTTTAGTCTTTATTTGTCAGGGACCATGCACAAATTCATGAATCTTATAAAAGAAAAGATGATCTGCACCAGATTTAGCTACTGCTACTTTCCATCCGCAGTCCCTGGTAGACGAGTAAAACATTTATAAAAAGGTACACAATTAATTTGCAGACTATAAAATTAGTATTAGTAACATAATAGGTAAAATAAAAATCATAAAAATTATACAAATACCAAAAATACTATGTTGAGTTTTATAATACCATCTACAAATACCATTTAACTTGCCTGATGATGACACCGTTGATTATCGGAAATGTGCTTTTTTTTAAGTTTCAAGTGCAATTCTGAAAGTCTACAGACAGTTTCAGATATTGAAACAAGAAGTTTGATTCCACTGTCTGACTGTAACAAATGAAAGACCAACTGTGCAAAGGCCGGAGATCTTTTTGGGATGGTGCAGTTTCTGTTCGCAGTGGGGCAGATATTTTGTTCAGAGCAAAGTTGGACACATTTTTTCAAAGGCGATGGTGCAGCATTATTAATTATTTTGTATAAGGTTTTTAAATTGGAAAATAAAATCGAATTGTCATAAGGATTTTACAGATAATGAAGTATCCTTTTTGTCAAGTGCCTTCAATGCTTGATTACAGAGATTATCTTGAAGCATTACCTACTCATGTTTAGAGACCAGAAACTTAAAGTGCATATGACAGGCTTTTATGTTTTTCTAATTTTGAATTTATTCAGCGTATTAATACCTCTTGTAAATATAAATCATAGTTTTACACCAATCAGGTCGCCGTTTGTGGAGAAAAGTTGAGAAATATGTTGAAAATTACAAGTAGTAAACAAACTGATGACATCACACTGGGGAGGTCAAAAGTTATGGATAATTTACACACAAAAAAAAACACGATTTTTCACCCTTTAGACATTGATTCAACAAAATAAAGGTGTTCACGTGTATTTTTCTTTGTCAAATGAAAAAATCTGTGATATCAGAGGAGTTTTGGTGCAATGTACAGGATGGTTTCTTGGTTTTCCCAGTGTGATGTCATCATTTACAGCCAGGAAGTAAAATTAAAAACCTAAAAAATAGCTAAACTGGGATAAAATTTGTAAAGATTTCAGCAGAATTTGAAGTATATTTTAGTATATTTAGTATTTAGTATATATAACTGCATTTTAATTACATGAGTAGTCCAACCTGTCAGAGGCCCTAGGAGTTGACAAAGACATGGGTGACATTCTGTGTTTTTAACGGCCTCCATAACAAACAAGTACCGTGAAGCGTCTTGCCCGAGGACACAATCACCTCCGGAGTTGCGGTGGAGTTTTGCTACCATTTGAGCTTCTGTTGTCACTGCTTTGTAATTTCACAGGATACAATGTTGTAATGAATCCCTTTCCCAGATAACATGTCCGAATTTGCCAAGAAACAACAGATGGCGATGAAGGGAATATTTTTTAAGTTACAAACTGTAGGGTTCTCCATCCAACAGATGAAATGTGAAACTCCAGAAGGCATTGTTAAAGTGTAAGTGTCAGGAAGACCGTGTGTAAACGGAGCTGAAGTTTAGTTGGGCCGCGATGTAAGGTGACGCAAGTGGGGCTGAAGTGAATTAGTGAAAAAGTTATAGTTTTTAACAAATATCTGTATAAAGAATCAAGAAGTAAAAATCTTAAATGAATCGGAATCAAGTAAGGAGTCCAAGAAATGCAACTGTTACCGCATTTTTGTTTACCCTTTATTCTTAAAAGAAGATCAAAATGGCCACGTTTAGACTGGTTCACGTTGGTCTGTTTAAGCGTTCCAAAGTGGTGCTAGCTTATAAAGTCGTTTTGGTTCGCTTTTGGTGCTCCGTATGTTTTAGCGTGAGATGATTGGGTAAGAGAGAGCGCAGACTCAGGTGAAAACAAGACAGCAAAAGTACATAAACATTTCTCAACAATTGATCTTGTGATAAATTGCCATGTTTCCCCTGATGCTAACATCCTGGTACGGCATGGCACACAGGTCAAATCTTTTCCTTGGCAGTACTTGGTGTGTAAAGTGTGAGAACCACTGCTCTAAAGCCAACTGGTCTGAGGGCCAGAGCCCGTCGAGTCGTGGTTAATGTGGCAAGAAACATGGATCAGTTTATTGACTCAAAGGATTAAAACTTAAGTCTGAATTTTCACTTTTAGCCAAGCTTAGTCTATAAAGGTCACAAAAACAATTCGGCATATGCCACTAAAAGCCCTGTGGTTGCTTATGTGTCATTGTACTCAAACCAGATTCACTTTTTATTAGCTTTGCATGTCACTTACAGATATCCTACATCCGCATGCACTGCAAACATGTGGCCTTTTAGCGACGTAATGTGAAGTGGATGTGTGCTTTGCGGTCAGGCTTCAAAACACAGGCACTGCACTTGGGCTTTCACTTGTCTGGTCTTAGCTCGGCTTGTTCATTAGCGAAGCGTACATGTCCCACTTGTGGCTTTACAGGCTGCTGCGTCTGACCACGAAAGCGCTCCACTGAGGAAGAACGGGAACGTTTCCAAAATAGGTGAAAACTGGTGAAGTGCACGAACAGGCCATTAGGGGCACAGCTGACCGGGAATGTCCAACACTCTTAATGTGGTGACTTCTCCTGACACGCCGCCTGACCCCTGCACCCGTTAAAAGAGCACGGATGGCCCCTTTTTCCAGTCGCAGGGAGGTCATGCCCGGTGTGAAAACTGTGTCTGCAGCCTCCCATGACGGCACACGGGGAAGATGTTTGGATTTTGTCTCATAAAAATTCCTTCTTCCCAACGGGCGACTAGCTAACCAGGTCAAAAAGTAGTTTTCAAAACAGTGGGGAGGGACCTTACTCTTACTCATTGTAGTTGATTATTTTATAGGGATTATGAGGATGATGCTTTTGCAGAAAGACAATCTGCTGTGATTGGTCCTTGAAAGTGCAGTAAATTAAGGTGAGACACTACAGGTGAATAGGAAAAAAAATCTTACATTTAAAGACATCAGTTTGAAACATCTCCTGTAGTTTACTCACATAAATGTAAGAAAAAAAATATATTACAAGTTTTTAAACATGTAATGTTTTCATGTAGAAATGGGGCATTTTATGTGTTAAAACAGAAAAAATATTTGGGACATATAAATCTGAAAAATGGACAGAACCAGGTTTACATTTCTTAGTTGATTTTGTGCACATATGTGTAACAGAGGGGGGTTTTGGATTTCTATATTTGATTGAAAATTGTCTTAAAAATTCTTTGCCCGACACGCACAAAACTGGGAACAGTGATAGAGAACAGTGAACCGAGTAAAACATGACATTGGAGCGCGGCCCTCGGACCAAGCGCACGGCGGCCATATTGGATGGAAGTCGCCACGCCAGTTTTAATTTTTTTTTTTTTTTTTTTGCGCTAACAGCAGGCCTAGGGTTTTGGCCCGACATGGGTCTGGCATACATGAACGCAGCAATTTCACCTAATTTTTTGGAATCAAAACTTCAATAAATCAGTTATAAAATTAAAATCGGTGTGTGTAGGAGCTACTTTAAGTGGTGATTTTATGTCAGAAATGTTTATATATATTTTCAGAAAACAGCCTATAAGACGCTGTTGACTAGGGCAAATTTTTCATACCAGACTTTCCCAATATAGCCTTCTGAGACAAGGTTGGAATAGTGATATTACAGTATTCAAAAAACACAAAAAGATTGATAGTTTCCTCATCTCAGACAAAGGGCATTCTATTTTCTACACCAATATGAGATCCATGTTCATTAAAAATTAGGATCTGTACATTTTTTTTAAGGGGCTCTTGGGCGGTCTCAAGTGACGTAATTATGTATTTTATGTAAGAAACTCGCCCATAAGACGGGTAACTATTCCCACTCGTTACTGACAGTTCATCAGTCAACCATGGCCACGCCTACTCTAAAAAAAACAACTGTGTGTCAATACTGAGCTTTTGGAAACGGGGAGAGTCTACGTTAATTACCAGCGCTAGTGAAGGTGATTCATTTTGGAAACACAAGCCCGGGTAATCAGTGAGATCCAGGCCGTGCTGCTCCGTGTTGGAGAGGAGTATGTAAATGTTTATGGACACATGCTTCTCTGAGCTTCTGCACAGATGTTTGGACTTTGAACGCAGACACTGTTATTTTGGTTGCACCACTTGACATGGTTAGAGTAGTAATGGCAAAAATAACTTCAGGTTTGTAAGTTTGTGTGTTTTGTGTAAGAGGACATTTAAAGAGCTCACCAGTGGGTTTTTTAGAGATCACTGCGTCATATTTCCATCGGTCTGTAGGTTGACAGATTGACGCCGCATGTATCTTCAGGAGGGATCTGGATCTGGAGTGTCTGAACTCCTCACTCTATTTCTGAAGAAGTGAACTTGTGGAGGGATCTTCACCCAGAGCTCACAACTATAGGTGAGAAGAAGATCGACGGTAGAATGTAGGAATGGTAAACTGAGAGCTTTACCTTTGTCACAGTGCCTTAAAGAGATCGGGGTTTGTGTGGCCAGAGTTCAAGTGGAAGAGTTTAACCATCATTAGTTGTGGAAAACTTTGGAGCTAGCGTCTAAATTTCTTCAAATAAGGCAGTTGTAAAAAGCTATGAAGTCATTTACCTGTCATGTTTCGGTAGGAGGACTTGTGACGTGTCCCATCCACCAGAAGTCAAAGGCCAGGTGAATGAGCTTATAGCTATTTACAACTGTCTTTATAGAAGATACTCACAAGTTAATAGTTAAAAGAAGACATGATGAATTTTCCAAATATAAAAGTCTGGAACTGCCAAATCAAGAGGTAAAAGAACGCAAATATAGCCCTTTAAAGGTTTTAAATGTCTAAATTCCGTAATGGAGGCAAAAGTGACTGGAAACTTGAATTAACCTCAGAATATCACAAAATATGGAAACTCCAGGTTTTGGCAAATGAAAACCACTCAGATACATGCAAGTGATATTAGAGCCTGGTTTAAAGACATTTACAATTGTCTTCTACATTATTTGTTTATTTGATAGATGATTACAATAAACTTCTTGCATTTTGATGAAGGCAACGTCTAGATTTAAATTTAGAGCCTGCAATAGTTTTTCATTTTATCTTTACATTTATTATATACTTTGTGAAAAATTATACTTTTATTGTGAAGCTCAAATAAAATTTTGAGCCTATAAAATGATATATTTTTTTAAGTCTTTTGTAATACAGAAGGAAACAAACTGACATTTCTACCCTGGAACTTGCTTTTATGTTAGACTCTTGAAAATTTAGATCCGTTAAAAATTTAGATCCGTTAGTTACATATTAAAGTGCGTATGACAGGTTTTTATGATTTTCTAGTTTTTACATATTTGATGGAAAAATAACCTGTTGTGAACATAAATGACAGTTTTACACCAATCAAGAGACAGTTTGTGAAGAAAAGTTGAAAAATAAGTTGAAATTTACAGGAAGTATAGCAGAATGTTACTAAAACATGATGATGTCACACTAGGGAGACACACTAGGGACAATTTACAACCAAGAAACACATTTTCCTGACCCTTTAAACAGTAATTCAACAAAATAAAGGTGTTCCCATGTATTTTTATTTGTCAAATAATAATTCCTGTGAGATTAGAGGAGTTTTGGCCAAGTGTAAAACATGGTTGCTGGGTAACAGTAGCAGAATTTCCTAGCGTGATGTCATCATTTACAACCAGGAAGTAAAAATTTAAACCTAAAAAAATTGCCAAACTTAGATAAAAATAGTTAATTCTTTAGAAGAATCTTAAATATAATGATCTTCACTGTGTTTTAGTAAAATGAGTACTTCAACCTGTCATGGGCACTTTAAAAGTGATGTGTTGTGGTTTACTTAATTTTGTCTCCAGTCGCCTCCACTACGGAGTTTTGAACATTCTGATGACATTGGCTTTTAAAGGGTCAATACTCCATGTGAAATAATCCAACAAAGATGTAACTCTAAGAACTATAGTGAGCGTTTGACCTTTAGCTAGTCGAGCGCTGTCACCGAGACCTCTTTGCATTTTCCAACGCAGTGCTTTGGACAAGTGTTTTCATCCGGTCGGTGTCGTATTCAAAGGTGAAGTACTTCCTAAAATGATCCCAATCTATCATGTGTCCGTGTCAGTGCCGAGCGGTTGTTCCGTGTAAACAAAGTGCACTGATAGGACGCCTGCTGTTTACTGGGGCCTGTATATCTTTCGCTGGTGTGTTTGAAAATACCCCCGCACATACAAACAACTGCGGCGGCGCGCTCGTGAACCGCGAGCGAGCGGCGAAATTACAGGGGAAGCAGACAACATGGAGCAAATTGTGCCAAATGGTGTTTGAGCACATGTGTAAACAGCGAGTAACTGGGCAATCACCCAATGCGGGCGCAGGTAATGCTGGATTAGGGTGGGACCGGCGCGCTGATGGTGCTGTGTACATAAAGGAGGTCTATGCAGATTTCAAATGTACAACATGTTTAGTGAGAGGCTGCGTGATCTCCGCCAGCGCTGATGAGAAAGAGAGCGAGGGCTTTATGACTCCACAGCACTTGTTGGGTTTTTAAACAAGAAGGATTAAACAGAATCACAGAACAGAACCGCAATGTGAATCGCTAAATGTTTGAATATTTAGTGTTTCATTTAAGATTCATCAGACTTCTGGGGCAATTCTAGATGCTTCACTCAAGGATTGCAAGATATATCGCCATTAAGGCTGCAACCAACAGTCATTTCAACAGCCAATCAATTCTTGCAATGATTTGTTTGATTATTCGATTAGTTGTTTAGAATGAAAAAGTCACAGCATGAATTGATTTTTACTAAATTTGACAGAGATGAAGCTTAAGTGAAGCTTACGGATCCTTGTGGAGTACATATATGCACAAAAGAGTGTTTTCGTCAAACGTATTTACACATTTCCTACTTCATTTTCATGCAACTGCAGCTCAATTTGAGTCAAAACATGAGCTCATGGCACATTTTGAACCTATGAATAGACCGGTTACTGATCATTCAATTACTAGATTAGTTGGATGATTGAAATAGTTGCAACTAATCAATGAACTTGTCCAGCCCTAATCGCAATTGAATGAAAATCCCACTTTGAATGGTCTCAATTAGCAAATCGCAAAGACTGCAATTATTTAAGTCCTTTGCAATCAACTGATTGCAAAATTATCATTCTGGTTTATAATGTGTATAAGCCGCTAACCCTGTAGTTTAAACCTCTCCAAGCACGTCCTGAAGTCCATTGAATTCTTGTATTAGTTTATATTTATATATTCTAATTGTTTTCCCTTCACATTACACCTTTCGAAGTTGTATTTAGAGGGATTCATACATATTTGACTAATCTTTACTCTCCTGTGGACAATTGTTCCTTTTTTTTTTTTCCTTCTGTTAAGTCATTATAGATCAATATTACAATTTAAAATTGCCAAAATATAACAATGATCCACAGGTGTCGAAGATTAGAACTATATGGCAAAAGCACAATAGTTCTTCTTAATGAAAATGTCAATGATTATGCATTTTCCATGATTGCCTGGAAACTCCAGAAAGATATCTCTCTTTTTTTTTTTTAAATACAGATCGAAATCAGTCTCCCAAAGTTCCAATGGGCGTGATTGACAGATGGATTGGCCAGTCAAGGACTGTCAAAGGTCTGTCCATATCAAGACAAATATATAGCGGCTAACAAGGAAAAAGAAAGGGAAAAATATCTACTGAAAAACTGATCTACTGCAAACATTGCTGACTTCTGCAGAATCAATGAGCGAAGCACAAAAGTCTGATAATCGGAGGTGAGAGAAGTTGGATTTGGTTCTAAATGACAGATGACCAAAAACCACATGTGTCACAGAAATAAACTAATCTGATTGTACGGTTCTGTTTGAGTTAGGGTCAATGCGCGACATAGGAAGTGGAGACGAGACTCACTCTTTGTAAAGAATTGGAGAACTGTATATTCTGGATCCCAGGCAACGGGGACGAAGATGTGGTAAAATATAACAAGTATTGACAATGGAATAAAATGATTTGCAGACAATAATTATTTATAAGTAGGCCTATATGGATCATTTGAAACTGTTTCCTCTTGCTCTCCCACTTGAAATACAAACCCATCCTGCTTCTAGGTAAAAAAATAAAAAATAAATAATAATATGTCAATTATCTTTCTATCATACGACTAATCATGATCATATTAAAATCTCCGGCTACACCTTTGTGACCTATTCCTGTCAAACCGCTGCAAAATGTGTACTATTTCCATCCCCAGTGAGCCTCTTGTGCTCCACTTACTCTCAAAAGGAGACGAGTGGAGTGGAGTTTGTGCATCTCCGCAGCTGGAAAATCCCCCTCTCGCTCTCACACACACAGATGTGAGGGCTCCGGGTGACAGGGACGCGCTCGTATTTACACAGGGCTGTATGCTCCTCGGTGCACCCAACAGAAGGAACTCCAACAGCACGTATACAAAGCTCTGTTTAGGTCCAGTGTCCATTAGTGTATGCCGGGTGTGAGTCACGCACAACAAGCACGGACATCGGACATTAACAGCGCCATGCTAAACTTTTAAGTACTCCAAAAGCTCTTCCACTGAAAAACGATCCCAGCACTAAAGCACACTTTCTGAGAGGTTTTTTAAAGTGTTGTATACTGACACTAGGACAGTTTGGACAGGAGCAGTCAGGGGAAGAAAGTAGAGTGCCAAAAAGCAGTAAAGGGACAGGACTCGAGGGAAGAAGGCGTTCTCGCATGTTTGAGTGGGAAGAGCCTACAAAAACAAGAAACACTGAGCTGCACTAACCTGGGCGTGGTCAGTTCTGTCACTTAGTCTTGTGTTGGCGGTTAGATTCCTGTCAGTCTGCCCCAAGACAGATGTGACTACAGTGTGGCAGAGGAGTTAACTCGCAGGTAGAAATCCGAACTCCTCTTGCACAAGTATTAAGAGCACCAGACTGATTCAGAGCATTTCTTTGTGCAAATTGTGCTTCCAACAAACAGATGGTTCTATTACGTCGAGCAATCAGGGTGCCTAATCGCTTAATTTATGATTTTTTTCGTTGTTCATCCCCACTACTGTCAGCAATTTGTCTTGGGCTGGAGCACAGACAGCTACAACAAAACATACAAGATATTCAAATAGCGACAGATATAGTGACCGACCCACTCTGTATGCTGTGAGAGTTTGTTCATTAGCGTTACGGCTGATGGAATAAATGGGGTTTTAAATCGATTGGTTTTGTATCTAGCTGCTTTAAAGCGCTGTCCGGAGGGTCAGCGTAGTAACACAAACTCTGAGAACAGAATGTGAGATGGATCACTGAGGATTTTCTGGGCTAAGAGAGTTACAGCACATTCATAAATGTGTTGAAAAGATGAAAACTCACATGAGCCTATGACCTTCATTGCCATTTTCACCACATTCCAAGTTTCTTTTTGTAGTCAAGCTTCCAAACCAGACAAATAACCCATAATGGATAATGCTTTCAAGTATGTAGTAGGAAGTCAATGGACCTGTTTCTTCTAAGCTGTTTTAGATCTATATTGTGGTTTACAATGAACAGAATGTAAAATGATGATCGACTTGTGTTATAGATCAATAATAATAATTTCTTGGAAACTTTAATATGTCTCATTTAGATCAAGACAATGACAAACTTTATATCTGTGCCATTTAACACACAAATTGTCAATTATTCCAACAGCAATCTTGGCGTCACCGGAGATCCAATCCTGCCCAGACCCAGCTCCTCTGCCGTCTGGTGCTTCTCTGGCCGCGAGTCTCCAACCAGACCTGAGCCTGAGACGTGACGTTATGAGATCAAAGCACATCAACTGGGCTCCCAGGGGCCAGGGCCATTATCCTGGGGCCCCTCTCCTCTGTCCCCTGTCCTGACACAAGCAGGGGCCCTCCTCAGCCATTACCACTTCAACCCACTCAGATTCAGTCTTAATGGAAATCCACACTCTGCTATAGCAGCTCTTTCAGTCTGACCTTCAGAGTGGATTGTACAGTCCATTGTCCGTGTGAGAGGTATTATCTTATGAGCAGAAATGTCACCTTCCAAAAGTGCGACTGGCAGCAGAATGTGACATGTAGGTGAAGGATAAAGTACACTGCTGTCATTGAAACTGCATTAAGTAGCAAGTGTTCCGTTTGCGTAGGTGTGCAGTCGTTCAGAATAATTATGTACCAGCAAGAAAATAAACACGACTTTATGAAAAGGTCATATGGACAACCCTTGGAACTTACCTCTGGCCATTACAAAAAAAAAGGATGATGCAAACTAAACCAACTAGACTGGACTGGCATTACAATCGACATCTGGAAAATGGGGAAAGACAAATAATTAAAAAATACTTGGATTGGGCAAAATGGATTTTTTAATTTATTGATTTTTTTTCCTTTTTCTTTTGAGAATCAGAATCGGTTTCTTGCCATTGTCGGTGATCAAAATTCACAAACATGAGAACTTGCTTTGAGGTACGGCGCAACATAAAACAATGAATAAAAATAGTAGCAAGATATATATATAAAAAAAGGCACGCATAAAATTATGCAGATTTTCAAATTCATAGCATTGCCCACGAATCAATTTTAAATTTAAGTTAAAAAACGAATGGTTCACTTATTATTTTTGTTATCTGATATTATTTATTTATAACAGAATGCATTTATGTGGTATATAAAATAATTTGCTGCATTATTGTGTAAACATGTGGCCAAATTTTAGCCTGATTGCTCCATTTTTACTCATTAGTCTGCCCCCCCCAAAAAAAGATAAAAATGATAGGAAAATGTATAATAATAAACAAAATTGGAAAAAATAGGGAGGAAAAATATACAGTCATGGCTGAAAATGTTGGCACCCCTGATTTCTTTCCAATAAAATGTAGTATTTCTGCCCAAAAAGACTTGCTTTCGGGTGTGATATTTATATTGCCCACAGCTGTTACTTGCCCCAGGTGGGTTTAAACGAGCATCTCATACTTTAAGAAAGTTATTTATCCACAATTTTGAAAGAGTGCCAATAATTATGTCCTGCCCATTTTTGGAGGTTTGTGTGAAGAAATGTATAATTAAATACTGAAAATGAAGAATTGCAATACTTTTTGGGGAGAAATACTTAAGTTTCTGGAAAAAATTCAGGGGCGTCAACACTTTCAGCCGTGACCGTATATCAGACTTTTTTTTTATATTGTTGTATAGCGATACTGGATTCGTCCATCCCTACAAAGCAGCGTTTCATCCTCATCTCAAAGTTAAATAAAGTGAAAATCCAACTCCTTAGTGTCTTCTTCTGTGACAAATTACAACTGCAGAGTAAAACTGCCCCTTTTCCAGCCGCACGGCCTCTTCCAGACGGACGCTAAATTGCCCTTGTGCCAAACTCGCATTCTGGAGTGACTTGAGGATTGGCCTTATTAAGTGCCCCATTGTCCTCGGCTTGAATGGGCTCTGCGTAATACAAGACACGGTTATTAAAGAGCAGAATGGAAAATCATAATAGAAGTGCTTAGAGGAGCATTCTGGTGGCTCCGACTGAAGAGGACACCATTTAGACAGATAAGAAAGAGGCGATTAAGGGCCACTTCACTCTGAAATATGATTGGAAAATGCTTTGACCGGCTAAGTATAAAAGTATTTTACGTAACACAATGGAAACGCAGTTGAGAAGAACCAAAGACGACTCTAAATGGGAAACATTTTAACTATGTGAAGCATCTTAGCTACAGTATACAGCGCTGTCGGCTTAAGGAAAAGGCCTATATTTCTTAAAGGGGAGGAGGAATGTTCAAAATGTGATCAGGCATGTAGTCTATGGTAATAAACAAAGCAGTTTTAAACACTGCTGAGCAAACAAGTCAAAATGATGAGGATTCTTTTGAAACATGGTAAACGGTCCAGCTATTTTAGTCAAATGATTACAGTACAAGATATTTAACGGTGGGTTATGTTGTATTGTTCAAAAAATGTAATGACCAAGATGTGGCGGATATGAAATCGGTTTTTCCCATTCTTGGAAATGTGAATAGAATGTACTCTAAATCAAGAAAACACTACAACTGAAGATGCGTCCACATACCACCAGAAGAAGTTTGCATACCACAGTTAGAGGAACACTGACCTACACCTTAATCAGCCTTTAAGCATGAACAAAGACTTACTTCAAGAGGCTCAAAAGTGCAGTTATTATAAAGTGTTATCAAGAAATGGAATTACACACGTCAGATTTGTTTTGATTTACTTGTGAACTTAAACCAATCAATTTCTATACTCAGAAAACAACCAATAAAAGAATAAGTTCCCCTCTTTTCTGGACTGTACTGGTGGCTGACTCAAACGGCAGGGAAAATGATGCAGCACCAATCCGACAGGCGGCCCATAAACTTGGCAAATCTAAAACCTTTGAGAAGACGAGCAGTGACCGGTGAACTGAACTGAACTGAGCTAATCCGCCCGTGATGCTCCTTACCAGTTTTTCCTTGAAGACCATGTGCCGCAGCCACTTGAAGTCCAGGGGTTTGAAGGCGGAGAACACAAACAAGGAGTTCTTCTCGTAGTTCTCGGGCTTCTGGATTGCTCCCTCGGGGTAAGTGATCCTCATGGTGGTCTTGGTCCCTACGTCCCTGCCGTAGCCACTCACCGGGGCCTCATTTAGCCTGGGATTGAAACAAGGACCGAGAGCAGTTTTAATACTATTCTCCCACAGATTATCTTATGTGTTTAGTGCCTTCAGTCTTTCCAATTTGTCTTCCCAAAACATTGCACCATAAGAGCCAGTTACATTTGCAAGCATCAATGGCAATGTTCCGTGCAAACCAAAAATCAAATCCTAATTTTTGAGATTTCCAAACTTTCAGAACGGAACCCCTAGATTAATCATGTGACCGACTAGGGATCCCCAACTGCAAATTAAGGGAAAAATATTCTGCATTTTTCATTTTGTTATTATCCTTTAAACATGCTCTTGAGTGCCTTAAAATTGCCATCACATGTTTTGAAACAACAAAAAATGTTTCTTATTCATTAAAGGACCTTGTATGAAATAACACTTACTGAGTACATCCAGCCAGTAGATGGCGTCAGCGCTATGTACAACGTAGTGACGTTATCCGAAGAAACAGTTATCGTGTTTAGATGGCAGAAATGCTCAGAACGAGTGATTGAGTGATTTGAGGACTTAAAACAGCAGAAAATTCTCGGATAAGTGACGTGGGTGATCCGAAAATACGTCCCGGATCGAGAGAGTTCAGCAGGAAGTGTGTTTGAAGCTCGGAAGGGGGAGGATTTTCTAATAAACATTCCTCAAAACAGTGTGAATGCAACTGAATGCTATTTGACTTAGATATCTGAACACTTAGAGGTGGATAATTATATTATTTTACTCTATTTCAGCTCACATTTAATCTTCACAGCTGCTGGAGTTTTGACGTTTGAAGCCTTTAAATTTACGAATTCTACAGTGATATATTTCGATGCACTGGTCATGAACTGAAAAGCTGCATTAAATGTGTTGTATTTAGAATATTTTAAAGCATTGACAAATTGTTGACCTGAGCTTTCTTAAATAGGCTACTTGAACATTAAATGTAGTACTTCGGCATCTTTACTCTTATCACAACCAAACAGATCGGATTAAACTTTCACGGAGACATCATTGCACATTAGTGCTATTTTACAAACATGGACTTTAACCTGGTGAAAAGGGAGAATTTGCTGCATGGCATTTTTATTTTGAGAAATGATTTATGATTCACATCGGATTAGGCCAGCCGCGTCTTGGAGCGCGTTGAATGCTGTGTTTGCACTGATTGTTCGAGCGTTTGCCATCAATTGCTCGATTCGAAACACCTTGAGTTTGATCTTTAGGTCTCTGTGGAAAAAAAATGCATTTGACAATAACAGCCTTTGAAGTTCCAGTGTCCCAGAGAATAGATCTATGAATGAGGTGGATTAAGGTGAGACACTACAGGTGAATAGAAAAACATCTTAAATTTATAGATATCAATTTGAAATGTCTCCTGTAGTTTACTCACCTAAATGTAAGAAAAAAATGTATTATAAGTTTTTCATCATGTAATGTTTTCATGTAGAAATAAGGAATTGTATGTATAAAAAAGACAAAAAATACACATATTTGGAACATTTAAATATAATAAATGGACAGTAAGAGGTTTACATTTTGTGGTTCATTTTGTGCACATATCAGTTACAAAAATGGATTTAAACTAGATTGGACTGAAAATTGTCCTAAAAATTTGCCTAATTATTTTTACTTAATACTTCAATAAATCAGTTTTAGAATTAGATATCAAAAATCCTTCAGTACAATTCATCAAACTCTTGTTGAATCCAATATTGTAAAGTTTGATGTGTGTGGGATCTGCTTTAAATGGTGATCCTTATGTCCCTTGGAGAGAAAAATGTATTTTTTACAATGTCCCAGAGAAATCTATGGATGATGTGGATTAAATGGAAGAATAAAATATTTTTAAGAGCAGACTGGACAAGTTTGTTGTTTCCACATGAAAGCCGATATGTTGAGAGAGAAAACTGACCAAAAAACAAACATTAAAAAAAAGAAAAGTTTTGTCTATAGTGTCTCGCCTCAAATGAAGAGATAAAACATCTTCCGGAGCAGATTGGAAAGCCTGTGCGTTGAATGTTGCTTGAATATTCTAGTCTGATTTTTACTGGCCATGTAAATGTACGTAGTGAAGGGTCTTGACCATTTTAAACAATGTTATTTGGAGCATTTGTGTTCTCAATAAAGCCCTGAACCCTACAGCCCTTTGCTTTGTCTTACCTGACCACAACGTCGTAATCATCTATTTTGGAGCCCAGCGACTTGTTGGCGAGGATCCCTCCGTTTCCCACAATGATGCATCTTTTACAGGTCAAGCTGGAGGACAGAGAGGTCAAAGGTCAAACCGCAGCTCAGCACTAGAGAGACACTGGCGATGTGTTATGTTTACCTGTCCAGGTCCTCTCCCAGCCCGTAGCTCTTGGTGGCCGTTAAAATGCCGTCGATGATTCTTTCTGCAACAAAAACAAAATACAGGATTATTCAACAAGATTCAACTTTATGCCATGTTGAATAAGCAGGTTAAAGGGTAGAATTTACTCTCCGTCTTTATGAATACATTTTTAAGTAATGCAGTTTAAAGAAAAAAAAAAGACATACAAAACACTTCTAAACATGTATTTTCATTGTGATGAGAGTAAAATTGTAACATTCCTTCTAACTAGGGCTGCACAATTTTGGGAAGAAACATTCCTACTTTATAGAGTGTTCATTTCAAACAGGTTGAGGAGCTTCAACATTTGAGAGAAAACTGAAACCTGTACGAGAATCACAGGAGTTTTGGATGCTTGTTGAGGTCAAAAAACGTCAGAGGTAGCTTTCTTTTTCAATAAAAGACACAATGTTGTTTACAGAGGACATTCTATTGCCTCATTCCACTCTATGCTTATTTTATTTTTATTTTTTTTAAGTTGACATAGTCGTTTGATAAGATGCTGCAGCATGTGATCAACTATAACAATATCAAATGACTGAATTCAGAGAAAAAGAAAATGAGGCCATTTGGTAAATTGCAATAGCAGCTTAAAATGTATTTAAGGCCAATGAGGAAGAGAGTATATTAACTGCACTTTAAGGCCATGCAGGGCTTGTGCACTTGTTTGTATCCAGTGAGGGTGTGAATTATTTGTAATACCTATTCTTTTTCATTCATTTTTTCTTTTTATCTGTGGCTTGTCTACCTCTTGGTCAGAGGAGTGGATTTTTAAATATGTATTTATTTGAACAGAGACAGTGCACATTAAAGGGCCTGTACCTGATTTTGAACAGTGAGAAAGGAACATGTTTTTGCTTGAGCTGTTAGCCCCACCCACATAGTCCTTCTTTTCACTCAATATTGCACCATGACTCAAAAAAGGTTTTCATATAGTTTCTCTATCTCTCCTTACAATTAGCTTTTAGCTCTTTTGAATCTGCACCATGACAGAGAATTACATGTTTGGGATAGTGTCGAGCATTTAATTACACATGATTCTTTTTGTACAATATACCTGATTGACTGAAAAGAGGTGACAGTGCCAAACACTGCACTATCTGCTTCCCTTACAAAGTGCGCTTATAATATGCAGAGATTATACATTGCAAACACAGTGTCTTTCCATGAAGTTGCTTCTATCAAACAATGTGTAATGTAAAGACAATTTATCTTAACTAGAGTAAATAAAAGTCAGGTACAGGCCCTTTAATGAACATTTGTGTAAATGCGCCAGTTTTAGCCATTATTTTCAACTGTAGTTCCTGGGTAAGGAGTTGAGGTGCCAACAACCATAAAACACAATAATACAAACATTAATTGCAAATTGATGTACTGTATTACGCTCATTTTATTTAAAATAGTGTGTTTTAATTTTGTGTCTTTCTGGACCAGAAATTTGCTTACGACACTCCAAAATGGCCAATTATTACTTTAAATAAATAGTTATACGACAAACCTGGCAATACTTGACTAGTGTTCCCCAGCACACTGGTTGTAAATCAATGGATTATAATGTAATGTGCAGGACTTCTTTTAACAACACTTTTTAAATAAAATGTTAAATACACTAATAACCTATTGCATTATACATAAATACTTTCCAGCTCTTAGCACCATTAAGTCCACCAACACTATGAACAGAACATTTCTGGACAACTCTTCCTTGCATAATTCTGTGGGTCAGAAATGTACCTGTAGCCAGAATAAAATAAACCTTGAAGATATGACTACGAGAGATCCAAGAACGAACTTGCTCTGAGTTCAAAGCCAGACAGCGTGAGTGATGTCCGTGCAGGTGGTCCACAGAAATATAGATTACGTTGTCACCTCTCGGTTTACTCATTTACAGATAAGAGCAGACGGAATCATCCTTTAAGAGTACGTCCGATGCCAAAAAGGCGAGAAAGTATGTGCCCTGGAGAGTGGTATGCGTGAGTGAGGAGGAGCGCTCCATAAACGCTCTCAAGCAGGAATGCCGTTTTCAAACAAGCACATTCTGTCGGTCAAGTGCGGTTCTCTCCTCTCCGGCGAGGTTCCCGATCGCAGACACGGACAAACGCTTGGGTTTACTCGGCGCGTGCATTCCACTCAGGGCAAACGGCTGCAGTCATCGCTCCACTTTTAGATACTACGGAGACTTTGTTTGTTTAGGGGAACATTTTTAGTTGCTTGAATATTTCAGCGCAAAAGGTACTGGTTGTATATAGCACGCAAGGTGTTAAGTCGGGAAGGCTGCTGGTCAGGAATTTAGGGTCGTTTTGGGAAAACACAGGCCAAAAATGTAATCCAGTAACAAGATTTATATGCTCTGGTCAACGGGAAAAGTGTAGACCCTGCCCCTTAGTCAATATTACATTTTATTTTACTCTTAAACTTAAAATGCATCGTTTTATTGAGGCAACTTGATTCCCTCTCATTTGAGTCAGCAACATTTACATCCAAATTCAATCTGAGCATGCCCAGATGATCATGTACATTTTGAGTTAAATGTGAACCAAACCTTTCGCGACAACATAAGATTTGATTGCTAATAAACCTGAGCAAATAGATCAGAGCAGAGCAGGGTTATCAAACACATTTTTATGTAAGGGACACATTTTGTCAGAGGTCCATGTCCTGCATAATGTGCAACCACTTTTGACATAGTTTGGGGGTCGCACAAAATATCTCCAACACTAGATTTGCTTCAATACTGATAATATAACAACTGCTATATTGCATTTTTGTGAAAAATAAAAGGCTTAACCAGCAATGCTCTGCAGAAGTGCCAGTCCAGTATTGAGCAGGAATTAAGCTACAGGACCAAACCGGAATTAAACCAGTGGCAAGAGAAAAGAACATAAATTTTAATGTTTGGAAGATGGGTTGCAGCTGGATCAGATTGTTTGGAGGGCCGATCTGTTCCGCGGTTGAATAGGCCTGGTGCAGAGAAACATCAATGCAACCGACAGTTTAATATTTAATTTTTTTGATGCTTATGGCATGTACAATTTTGTCATAATGTTCAGAATCTATTAACTTGAATAGGCAGCAAACTAGACAAAAAAGATTGGCACCAATTCGGTAACACTCAAATTGAGGAATGTCAGTCAGCGTGATGAGAAACTACTAGACATAATCATACATAATTATTATCCTTTTTTAAAAATCAGTTTTTAGTCCTAGTTTCAGTTTAAAAAATATTGTTTATGTGAGTTACACTGTGGGTTTTCTTTTGTTATTTTTGGCAAGAAAAGGTAATTCATGTTTAATTGATTGTTGGAGTTCTGTACACAACAGCACATGGCTAGCTAAACAGATCCATGGGCTAGCTCAGTGTTAGCATCAGTACTTCCTGTCAAAATCTATCTCTGTGGGGTTTTCGCTAAGTAAGTCTAAAACTACTAAATACTTTAAGATCAGGCAGTGAACAGTGAGTTGTGGTTGATGTCACTGACAACGTGTTAAAGACTTTACAAAACAGTGAATGTGTGTTAATAAAGAGACGTCTAGTGTCTAAATACTAACGCTAATTCAACTGTTCAGTAGAGGAATCAAAAATTTAAAATAAAACTAAATAAAATAAACTGAAATAATCTTCACATAAAAAAAACAGTCTTTACTTTACTTGGATGTTTATTTCATATTTTACATTTTTGTTGTATTATTTCTTGATTTCAAGTTCAAATGTTCAGACGTCTTCTTCTAAGATAGCCTAATGAGTAAGTTTTCATTTAAATATTTCTTACACGACTTCCCTCACAAATAGTTCAGGTGAAAGTGTGGCCTCTAAGTTTTTTTGACGCCGTGCCGCTGACCCTTGCTAACCGCTAAAGGCCCTAATGATTAAAGTGTCGCGGGGGGCCGGTGTTTGGATGTGGTGGTGAAGTGTGGCATCAAGCATCACCCCGGCAGTGTAAACACCCGCTCAGGACCACACCGGCGGGCGCCAAGTGGGTGAAAAGTGACAAATCGCACTGGGCACCGCTGGCTCAGGCAAATGACACAGAGGCTAATGGTTCCAAGTGCCCGCAGTAAACACTACGGTGAGCTATGTCTGTGGTGAGCCGGCTCAAACTAATGACTGTGGGCGGAGATGAGACGAAGAGCCAGGAGCCGAGGGGACACAAGTGCTCGCTGGGAAGTCAATACAGACAGCAGGGGTTCTGAGAAGACAGGAGCATGAATAAACTAGACTGACAAATGACGCTAATAAATGTGTGATAAAAGGCAGGCTTTCAATTTTGTAATAGGCTAATACAGTTCATAGTGTTGTTTTTAAACTCCTCTTGCCTGTGTGAATGTTGTGTGAATGTTGTGTGTGCATGAGTAATTGGTGGTGGTCAGAGAGAGGATGTCGGAGCAGATTGGCTGCCACACTTCAGTCAGCCTCATGGCAGCTGTGGCTAATGCTCTACTTTTTGTGGAGAGTGATTCGACAAAGGATGATGGAAACAAAAGGAATAGAAAGTGTTTCAGGGGCTTCAAAGAGATGAATTTAAAAGGAAAAAATTATACATTTCTATATTGTCATTAGCCTTTAAAACATGCTCTTGAGTAGCTTTAATTTGCCATCTCATGTTTAGAGACAAAAAAAAAAAACATTTATATGCGCTAAATGTGAGTTTCTCTGTTGTCTGAGCTGGCAATTACTGAGTGTATGCAGCCAGTAGATGGCAGCTAGCGCTCACACAATTTAGTTATGTTGCTACTTCAAGAGAGTGCATGAGATGCTATCATAAGACCAGTATAAGCAGTAAGTGTTTAGACAGCAGAAATGCTCAGAACGAGTCTGATGAGGATTTAAGGACTTAAAACAGCAAAAAATTCTCGAATAAGTGATGTATGAAATCGAAAAGAAGGTCAGCGATCGAAGGAGTTCAGCAGGAAGTGTTTTTGACGATCGGAGGGAGAGGATATTCAAGCCACCATTCCTCAAAATGGTGTGAACGCAGCTAAATGCAACTTCAGGTATATTTTTGATGACGGAACATTATTAGAACAGTGTTAAAAGCTCAATGAAGTCATTGTAACAAAATACGTGTCTTTTTAAATATAAGCAGTCATGACTTTTTGACCTAGTTCAGTGATCTACAACACTGTCTCAAGAGCCACAGAAGGATCTTTAAAGTATTTAGTGCAGCTCTTTGCATACAAGTTTAGGCGTGTTATTTATTAGTGTTAGTATTTTTAGTGTTTGTATTTTACAGTGTTAGCATACCAAAGCATATTTTCTTCATTAGCAAAAAACCTCTGGGCTGGGGACTCCTAACAACAGTGTAACTTAAAGTTAGTCTTTTTATCACTCTAGTCTGTGGAACTGCACAGGTCATATTTCAAAGGATAGCCAAGATTAGTAAAAATAAAGATTATTTTGTAGGTTGTGGAGTTATAAATAATCATATAAGATGCAATGGAATGCTTGAGCAGCCACTCCCTACTACATTCTGTTCAAATGCAGAAGCTCTGGAGTCAGACCATAAGTGGACATCATAAAAACTCTAACATGGGACTTCAAACCACAGGCACTCATTTGTAGCGCGTGTATCTCAAATACGACTAAGTTTTTGGCGCCATCTACTAGTGGCAGAGGGAATTACTCAAACCACTGGAAAGTTCTCTGGGAGATGCTAGGTATCCGCCGCAGGTGAAATGATCGTGTTTAGAAATGCTCAGAACGTGTCTGGCGATGATTTATGGACTTAAAAACAACACATACGATTTTCTGAGTCACACATCGTGAAAATGTCAACAAATTGGGGAAATTCAGAACCCTGACATGTTTTTGATGGTCGGAGGGGAGAGGATTTTCTAACCAGGAGTCATCAAACTAGCGTGAATGAAGCTAAATGCAACTCCAGACATGTTTAAGATGATGATTCAATGTTACAACATGGTTAAAAGCTCAAAAATGTCACTTTTTTCACTTAATATGTGTCCTTTATTTACTAATTGATGGGTTTAATGAAATGGTGCAAACGTTTTCCCCCTACATCTCTAAAAGACGTTATGCAAACAGCTGACAAAAATCAGCAGATGTACTTTTACAATCAGATTAAGTTGAGCGTCTATTTCAGGGGCTTTTGTGGAGGAGGTCACGGACGATGTTAAGATACCTTTGGGCGCAGGTCAAGTCTGGAGATTTATTTATATAGACCCTATCTTTAAACCACAAATGCTTCTGGAGCTGCGCGACGTGTACGATAAAACCGGCCGTCGGACTGAATAAAAATAAACCACCATCGCTCCATGTTCCCAATTTGAAATCTTTTGTTGCGCTCTATTCACGGCGCACACGTCTCATCTCTCCACATGAGTAGCAGTAAAAGGCAGGAGGCAAACAAAACCAGGTGCGGTGGGTGATGCTGGAGCACAAAGCTGACATTCACCAGGACCGGGCTGAGGTAAGGACAGCAGCGTGTGAGAGGGGGCGCGTTATCAGCACGTTCCCATGGAGCCCGGCACTGTTTGTGGAGCTACAGTGACGGCATGAGGCAAGACAACAACTCCTGCTGAACTGACGGCACAAGTATTGATTGTTTTGTGTTTGTTTTTTGGATGTTCATGTAAGGTTAAAAGGAGACATATGAGGGCAGAGTTGAAGTAAGAATGTTGTAACGGTGCTTCTTCATCATTGGTTTAGTCAAAGTTGTAATTTGATTGATTTGTGCGTGTTTGAGTAATCCTCTATTGTCCTGCAATTGAGGCTTGACTGCTCAAAAAGAAAATTTGTTTTCACCTAGCTCCTATCTCCGCCCACTAGGGTGGCCACAATACTAAAATTTCAACTTGATATCGGTACGATCGGTAAGAAAAAATTCTCTACTTGATGCCAATTTCGATACCAAAATAATAATAAGACACAATTTTATTTTAGACAATGGATTGTTTTTTCCCCCCACAAAAATTATAGATGTTTTTTAAATGTAGTATTAGCTTGAGGTCTTGAACTGAACTTCACTAGGGATGGGACAATAACCAGTATTAAAGGACAAATATTAAGCTTTTAGCCATGTTCTAACATTGTTCCGTCATCAAAAACACACCTGGAGTAGCATTTAGTTTGATTCATGTTTGTTTGATGAACTGCGTTCTGAACTCTTTCGATGTGTGATCGCTATCCCAGAATCTTGTTGTTTTAAGTACTTAAATCATGGCCAGACTCTGAGTTCAGTCTAATTTGCTGCAATGCATTGTGGGTATATATGTATATGTGTGTAATTGCCTCTAAAGCCAGTAGATTGAGCTACAGCTAAGTCAAAATGACATCCCCAACGCAGTGATAAAGTTACATTTTTCTTTGTAAAAGCATTTTGTTTGTAGTTCTAAAACATGACAATGTCATGTCAAACTGAAGACAGTCAAGAGCAGGTTTAAAGGATAAAACAATGAAAAATGCATAATATGTTTCCTTTAAGGTATACCGCGGTGTTACAATACCACAGTATCATTAACTGCCTTGAGTTCACAAATACATAATCTTTTTTTTGTCAAAACCTATAGGTATAACATGCCACAAATAAAGAAAATAACCAGAATGGAATAGTCTTTAAATCCAAATATGGACTTTTTCACGGTAGGCTCCTTGTTTTGGCCTGAATTGCTCTGTGTTTCCACAGATCTCATCACAGTGAGGCAGGGCATAACAAAGGAGCAATGCAGACATTTTTTGCATTTGAAAAGTCCCTTGTTTTTGTTTTACATTATAAAACACGCAACTCCGTGGTATACCGTCATACCATGGTCACAGTTATCGTACTATGGAAATTTCATACCATCCCATCCCTAGTTCTGACTTAGATAAAGATCATTCAAGGTTTCTGAGAACTTCCAAAGTTCTTAGAAAAACAAGTTCTTACAAACAACAAATAAAAGAATCAAGTATCAACAAAGGGTAAAATGTGTGTAGAAGCCTTTTTCCAGTTTTGACTATATACCCATTATAACGTTCCATATTTACTGCTTTGATAAAATGAGCACCTCAAGTCTCAATCCAATACATTAATTCTATCATGCGTTTGATAATTTCCAAGTGCACAGCGCACTGTTTTAAGCTAAAACTTCAGGCTTTAGACCAAAAACTTGATAATGATAATGACTAAAGGCCTCACACACTGTTGTTTAAGTGTAAAAACATACTAACTCCAAACAGAAAGGCCTTGCACAGTAAACCATCCCGGGACATTCTTATTTATTACAAAATTAAAAAAACAACATCTGAACCCTTGATCTTCTGGATTTGTATTTAGTCAAATATCTTTACAACTTGAGAGCTTACCCTGGGTTTTAAATCCGAATGGAGGCAGATAATTGTTGACTTTTCCCAGCAGTCTGAAGTTCCGGTCGAGAAACATTGGCGCTGGCTTGACAAATCTGAAAGAGAAGAACAACACACTCACATTAGAACAGTCTGAGGATGACGCGAAGCACCTTGTTCAAGTGTTTTCTTTCTACGAGGACGCTTTGGAACGCATTGGGAGTGATTAAGCTGTGTCTGTCAGAGTGAGGAGACTGGAGTTTGGCCTGGGGACTTCTCAAAGACAGAAACCTAAACTACAAGAGACACGTCGGTGATAAATGTGCACAGACAACATACTTGGACCTTGGGGGCTGTTGGTCAAATGACTGGGGCAGGACGCCTCGATAAACAGGAAGGAAACTTTGAGATTTGTCAGCGTAGGATAACGGGTTGTTAGAGCCTAAAGTTATAGCTGAAGTCCTTTTCATGTTTGTTTTTTTACATTCACATGCCTTAAACCCCATTTGGACAAGTCCAACTATAGCTTCAACTTCATACAAAGAACTGAAATGAATAGGAAGTGTGTGCTGAAATTTCGTTCACTCTGATAGCATTACGTTGACAACCGCCATGCTGCTAATTGGTATTTAGAAAATGCTTTACTCCCCACTTTATCCAGCAGAGGGCAACAACATTTGATTTAAACATTAAAAGGCGAACTGAAAGAAAATGCTGTAAAGGATTAGTGATGGTCAGATACAAATTTTTTTGCCGTTACTGATATCTGATAGTGGCCAATACCGATATTTAAATTTTAAAATCCATAGCAAGGCCCACAAAGTTGAAGTGAAGTTAACAAATGAACTTCACCTCACCTCGTAAAAATAAATAAATAAATAAAAAGTTTTTATCTGCAAAATAAGTTATATGTAAGCTGTATGATTATAGAATGACGCAGTGACGGAACTAGGAATTTGGGGGGCCCATGGCAAAATAAAGTACAGCCTGTGTGTGTGTGTGTGTGTGTGTGTGTGTGTGTGTGTGTGTGTGTGTGTGTGTGTGTGTGTGTGTGTGTGTGTGTGTGTTGACGATAAGGTTAGTGAACGTGTCAATGATATAGACAAGGGGGTGCCCAAACTATGGCCCGAGGGTCAAATGCGGCCCTCAGACCTCCTACTGAAATGGCCCAAATGATTACAGCCACAATTTTTATTGTAATCCAAGTAATTGTACTTCAATCCAAGTATTACAAAACGTTTGGTAGTTAACTGTGACCATCTGAGTGATTCTTTGTATGGATTACCATTATGAGATCCTCCTTGAAAATGTTTCAATATGTTGCTCTCGAGAAAAAGTTGCGACACCCCGTCACAGACCCTTCAAGAGTTTGTAAACAAATACATTCCAAATCCGTAATGGAGTCAAAAGTGAAGTGGAACTTAATGTGATTAATGTGAGAAACTTGGATACATCAAACATGTAGGTGGTTTTGGTGAATGAAAATCACTCGGATGCATGTGAGTGATATCAGAGCCTGGTTTTAAACACATTTACTATTGCATTTAACATTTTTGCAATTTTACACCGAAAATCCAGAAATGTTGCTTATTTTTTGGTACAAAGACTTAAAACCATTGGTATTTTCATCTGATTTCATTTGTATTGTATTATGCTCTCCCTCATTTTGTTTCCAGACACCTCCATTCTGGAACGTTAAAGATTTGGATGCCATTTTAAAGGGTCTGTATGTACGCTGGTGCTGAGTGTGTGACAGTGTGGTTTGATAGAATTGTTTTAAGTGAGATGAGACTGAGAGTGATTATTTTATTGAATTAACCGCTCAATCAGTAAAATTTTTATTTGCGACATGAACCTGTGAAGGGACTTCTGGTGAAACATATTTGCTATTTGCATTTTTGCTAAAACCCACACGAAATATTCTTCTTATAATGTTTTCTGCGCGTTGTCCTTGAGCTAATAAGTTCAAATACATCATTTTAAGCCTATATTTCTATTTACCAATTTGTCTGTTTGAAAAGATAAATCTGATGCACTGAGGATGCACTGAGGATAAACTGGGAATGATACACACCACCACAAAAATATCAGTGCCAAATATCAACTATCAGAAAAAAGGGGAAAAAAAGTTTTAGCTGATACTGTTAAATAAGAAACTAAACTAGAAACTAATTAAAACTTCTGTTACTGGCTGATATTGATCTTGGAACCAATATATTGCCCATCCTTTTAAGATTAAGATTACTGTATACGTAAATTTAAGTTAAAAGCCTGAAATACTAACGCAAAAGTAATCAAAAGAGTCATAACAAAGCATGTAAACCAGGGCTATTTAACTTGAGGCCTGGGGGCCAAATCAGGCCCCCCAAGGGATATGATCCGGCCCTCAACCCATATTCCAAAAATATAGAAAATATTTATCTCTTCTCCTGGTTTAAGTCCTGGTTTAGTCAGGGGTTTAGTCCCGGGTTTAGTCCCGGGTTTGTCCCTGGTTTAGTCCCTGGTTTAGTCCCTGGTTCAGCCCTGGTTTAGTCCTTGCTTTAGCCCTGGTTCAGTCCTGGTTTAGTTCTGCAGATGTTGTTAAGACTTTCATATCAAAGTCTTGGATACGTTTCTGGCTTCGAGGACAAAACCATCTGAAAAATCCGTCCCTCGGTAAAATAAAGTTGAATAGTCCAGACGTAAACTTCGAATCAAACATTTTCCAAAAGCTTCACTCCTTATTCCTGCAATGTTTGTGCTGCCTCATGAACTTCAGTCTTTCCTCGCCCGGTGTCGCTTTGATTAATCGCGTCCCGAAAATCAAAAAGAATCCATTTCCTGCCTGTACCTCCCCTGACCCAGCGCAGTGCTACGTGCCACCCCTGAGCGCGTGCACTCAGGATGGATGTCTGTTATTCTGACCCCTTCTCCCTGGACCATGTTAGCACGTGTGCGAGTGAGCGGCTAACCTGACAGTGTTTTGGTGTGGAGGACTGTTGTGATCATTCCACACCAGACATAGAAATCCATTGAATCACTTTGTTTATGTAGCAGAACAGTAACGGGAACCGGAGTGTGTGATTGGCTGATGGGATTTGGCCAGTTGAAATTTGAAAAGACGAGAAAACCATGCCCCCTCTGGAACCATAAGTGAGAAGATCGTAAACAAAATAATACAATAAACAATATGTTGAAGGCAACCTCAACAAATAAGATCAATTAAAAACATCTGTACTTGATTTTTAAAACTAATAATATAATTGTAAAAGCCACTCTTGGGGTGAAAATGAGACCGTATGTTGTGGAGCTGCAACAATTAGTCAACTACAAAAAATAATAGACTATAAAAATGGATAATTAACTCATCCTTAACTGAACTATAACTCTAAAACATGTCATATTCTCTATCTAGAAGCCCGCAGTCCCATATTTCAACCTATATTTGGCTGATAATGTATTTAAAAAGTCTAAATATACAATAGAAATAATTTCATTTTATTTGTCGACTAATCAAAAAATAATCACGACTAATCGACTAATAAAATAATCGTTAGTGACAGCCCTTGTTGTATGCATCTAATGATAAAGTATTCTCCGTGAGGCAGGAAGTGCATCGTTAGCATGCTAGTTGTTAGTTAGCTTTACTTTGACAGCAAAACTTGCTCTGGGCTCTGAAAGTTGTGTGAAGTGTAGACAAAAAAGTGCTTAAAAACAAAAACAAAATCAATGCGGTGAACAGCTAGGACGCTAGGAATGCATTTACATTTAATAAAGTAGAATCTATTATCCCCAGAACAAATATATTGCTAAAGTAGCAATTCAGGTTTAAAATGCTCTTTGAATAATTATAAAGCATTTTAATCCCCACGAAGAAGCAGGAAGTGTGCTGTTAGCATGCTAAAGTTAAGTTCTGCTTTTCATGTTTTAAGACTATAAAAATGGACCTTTAAGTAAGTTAGCAATCCATGTGGACAGCTGCAAAAGATTTAAAAGGAACTAGCTCTGTTTTTCACATTATAAAAAGAGAGTGTATTAAAGGATCTGT
Source organism: Rhinogobius similis (assembly GCA_019453435.1). Lineage (NCBI taxonomy): Eukaryota > Metazoa > Chordata > Actinopteri > Gobiiformes > Gobiidae > Rhinogobius > Rhinogobius similis. The sequence continues at coordinate 32,248,009 of CM033632.1, forward strand.
ACCTGATTTTCACAAAGTAAACAAAATACAAAATGAAACACCTGTAAATGTGTCACGCCTAATGGCCATGGGGTCAACAGACAAAAAAAAAATGTTGGTAATGCTGAACTAATGTTGGTAATCTTCTTGTCAAAGTAACAATACGCAGACTTGCACAAGCCTTACAAGCATCTCAACAACTCAAAGTCATCTTATATTGCTCGGTAGATCTTGGCTCAGTGGCATGCTTATGGTAATCAGAATCAGAATCAGAAATTGTTTATTGCCATTGTCAGTGAAATTCACAAACGTAGGAACTTGCTTCGGCGTAGGTGCAACATAAAGCAAAGGATAAAATATAAAAAATATATAAAAAGGCATGCATAAAATTAAGAATAAAATAGACTAAGATAGACTATATACAGAATGTACAGTTGGCAGATAGTGCAATGTGCAAATGAGTAGTGCAAATAGATTGTTCTTAAATAGTATTATTGTTGAAGTGACAGGTGTTACAAAGTGTTCATGAGTCCAACGGCAGAGGGAAAGAAACTGTTCTTGTGGCGGGAGGTTCTGGTCCGGATGGACCGTAGCCTCCTGCCCGAGGGGAGTGGCTCAAATAGTCCGTGTCCAGGGTGAGAAGGGTCAGCTGTGATCCGACCTGCTCGTCCTGAGTCCAGGAGACGTACAGGTCCTGGACAGCTGGAAGGCAGCAGCCGATCACCTTCTCAGCAGAGCGCACAAGGCGCTGTAGTCTCTGTTTGTCCCTGGCTGTGGCTCCAGCGTACCACACGGTGATGGAGGAGGTGAGGATGGACTTCGATGATGGCCGTGTAGAACTGCACCCTCATCTGCGCCGGCAGCTTGGCTTTCCTCAGCTGCCGCAAGAAGTACATCCTCTGCTGGGCCTTCTTGATGATGGAGCTGATGGTCGGCTCCCACTTGAGGTCCTGAGTGATGGTGGTGCCAAGGAAGCGGAAAGAGTCTACGGTGGTGATGGGAGAGTCTGTCAGGGCGAGGGGGGGCAGGGGGGCTGAGACTTTCCTGAAGTCCACGATCATCTCCACTGTCTTCTGGGCGTTGAGCTCCAGGTTGTTGGTGCTGCACCAGGACACCAGCCGGTCCACCTCCCTCCTGTAGACAGACTCATCGCCGTCCGAGATGAGTCCGATGAGGGTGGTGTCGTCTGCAAACTTGATCAGTTTTACAGAGTCGTGGCTGGAGTTGCAGCAGTTGGTGTACAGGGAGAAGAGCAGAGGAGAAAGTACACAGCCCTGTGGAGTTCCTGTGTTGATAGTCCGAGTCTCTGAGACATTTTTCCCCAGCCGCACGCACTGCCTCCGGTCCCTACTTTGAGTTTCCCAGAAAACAATGCACTGCTCAGCACAATGACCAAACATGGCAGACACAGTGAGGAGGAATTCCCAATGAGCTGATGTCCTTCTCAAGGCTCCTAATCGATCTTTGATTCTGGCATCATCCAACTGTGACTCTGGTTTGTTTAAACAGAGGGGCAGGTTTGCATCCATGTAGATTCCAGACTAAACGTAACAGAGGAATATAAAGGAAGTTACATAATGCAGGGATGCAGCAACATTGTGGATTGTGGCTATATTGCAATGTCAAAAGTCAAACAATCATGGACTTGGAAAAAAGATTTGTAAGCTACATTGTCTGAAGTACACTCCATTGTCGTCGTAGTGGCATTTAAAGATCAGAGCGAACTGCAAAAGACCACGACCCTTTGCCCATATTTTAATGCCGCCAACATGACAACTTCTATGACATTTCTATAAGCCTCAGCACAAGATCGCAATCATTTTCATACTGTTGGTTTTTTCAATTGTAATATTTGCTGCTCCTGTATATCATCTGGCTGCAATTCATTTAAACTCCAATGAAGTCATCTCCTGGGCACGGTATTAAGATATTGTGGATTATTTTTGCACCCCAGGATGTGCAAAGGGCAGGAGAAACGCTTTACAGGATTTACAAAACTCCAGATTTTGGCAATTTAGCTGCATCGTAGTACGTAAGTCATACATACAAACTTACAAATGTGTTTTTATGTGGAGAATGAGTTAACCACTGTCTCATAACAATTCAAAAACTGCATTAGGGTTGCAGATTGGTATATTTATTTTGCAAGAGAGAAGTTTGAAGAGAAGCAGAGAAGAGTCTGCTTCTCTGGGTCGACTGGGGTCCTGGTGCAGCGGCAACAACCTGGAGCTCTCAATGCCCAGAAGACAGAGGAGATGACTGTGGATTTCAGGAAAGTCACAGCCCCCTCTAGCCCTGACCCCATCACCACCAAGGACTCCCTCTACTTCCTCTGAACCGCCATGTATCTTCAGGGCCCGTGCAACTCCAGGGCCCGTGAGACTCCAGGGCCCGTGAGACTCCAGGGCCCGTGAGACTCCAGGGCCCGTGAGACTCCAGGGCCCGTGAGACTCCAGGGCCCGTGAGACTCCAGGGCCTGTGAGACTCCAGGGCCCGTGAGACTCCAGGGCCCGTGAGACTCCAGGAAGTGTGCGCTTCTATGAGTCTCCAGGAACTGCGCATCTCCATGCATCTCCAAGAACTGTGCATCTCCAGGAACTGCGCATCTCCAGGAACTGCGCGTCTCCAGGAACTGCACGTCTCCAGTAACTGCGAGTCTCCAGTAACTGCGCGACTCCAGGAACTGAGTGAATCTGTGAGTCTCCAGGACCTGCATGTCTCTATGAGTCTTCAAAGACCTGTGCGTCTCCAGGTGCTGTGCGTCTCTATGAGTCTCCAGGACCTGTGCATCTAAGGGCCCTGCGCAACTCCTGGGCCAGCGCGACTCCAGGACCTGCGAGTCTCCAGGACCGATCACAGCTGACCTGGACCTGACCTGGAAAAGTTTATTCCCCTCTTCTGTTGGATCCATAAACACTTCGTGAAACCAGTCTCTTTAAATGGCTCACACTATTTTATTCAATCCATTTGTTTTTTGTATTAAATTAAAATTGATTTCTGATACTTTATTTTATGCATGCCTTTTATTTTATTTTATTTGACTATTTTTATTCATTATTTTCTATTTCACTGTATCGCCAAAGCACAATCCAAGGCTGCAAATTTTTGTTCACTGCTGTTGGTTTACAATCGGAAACTCATTTGCAAAGAAAAATTTAAAAAAGTGGTAAAAGCCAGCCAAACCGAATGGAAAATCATTAAAGCCAGGATTTGTAAGGTGAGACATGACGTGCTATAAATAAGTTGGTTGAGCTTTGACCGACCGCCAGTCACTCAAGACCTGACAAGACACACAGGGGGACAATGTACTCATTTCCCCAGCAGCAAACCATCTCTCCTGGGTCATATTTTCATAACCGCTGCCTCCCTTCAGGTTCACTGCCAGCCTGTGATTTAGGGCTCCAATCCAAACAGTTTGGGACAAATTCAACCGTGTGTGGAAAATGAATTGGATTGAGGAGGGCTGGGCCTTCAGAGAGGAAGCCGGGAGTAATTAGAGCCAGAGCCGCAGAGGTTAAGTTGGTTTTCTCAACTTTAACCTCCAGCCGAAGAACGGATGGAATTATTAGCCAATTTTGGTCGTTTTTGATGAAGGCAGGCTGGGCGAGCGACTGAGGAGGGGTGGAGATGTTTTAATGGTGCTAAAAACATAACTGCTAGCATCAAAAAGTCGAAACTGGAGGAAATTTGAGCAGTGACATGGCAAGAACAAATCTGGTAGTAATAATTTTATACGCTAGTGAATTGCCGACAAGACTAACTATTGCCACATGCTTGTTGATTCTAACCAACAGATGCAGAGAGCAGCTGCTGGGCCCGTTGACCTGGCTGCACTGGTCTGAGGTGGGAGTAATCAGATTAGCGATTAGGTTCATTACAGAAGGACATGGAGAACACAGAACCAGCTGCAGAGATCAACACGGGGCATTAAGCCATTTGTGTTCATAGCAAATCATATGGACAGTTGAATTTTGGTTTATGGCTGGATGAGGATACTGGATACTTTATTGTCTCTGTAGGTAACATATTTGGATGTTTGAGGGGACTGTGTGGTATTGTACATTAACAACTGGATTTGAAGGGGAAAAAAGCAGAGGAGGTGTAACTAATTTTTTGCATGTATAAAATCAGTTTTGATTCAGTGCAGCTATTCACCTTATTCCACCCCCGCCCACGTTTGCCTCTTTTTATGTGTATGAGCCGCACTCTTGTAGTAAAGGGACTTTCGGTTTGACGCTAACAGTGTTCACGCAAATGAGGGAAAAGTTTCTCGCTAAAACATTACATAAAGTAGATTGCTTTGTGTAAAATGTTTAATGCACACGAGCAACAACAAGTCAGCAATGCACCGATTTCCTGGGCGGCCTGAAAACGTCTTTTTAGTCTGTGTAGAAATTATTTATCAAATGTGTTACACACCTTTGTGTGTACTCTAAACTCTACTCTATGGGCTCTAAACTTATTTAAAGCAAAAGGATATGCATTACTTGTATTGCCATTTGCCTTGAAACATGTCATGTTTCACAATTTAAAATAATGTATACACTGAAAATTACACATGCCAGCATAGAGAATCACAGAGATAGATAAACTAAAGCCATCTTGCCACCAGCATGCAAATATAAGCACGCATTTGTAATGAATGCAATTTGAAGCAGAAATGCTCAGAACAAGTCTGATGAAGATTTAACAACTCCAGAGCTCTACCTTTGAAGTCACAAATCTTGACTAATCCTTTGTAAACAGAAGCTCAGTACAGCTTCAAGCATATTTTTGATAAGGGAGCAGTGTTACCTGGCATACTATGTGTTCTTTAATGACAAGAGATGTTTTCTGGTTTTCTGGTATCTGGTAAAAATCCAGAGCGACAGCCAATTCGCTTTTAGCCTCGCTCCATCGATTGCAATGGAACAAAGCTCTATACATCAGGCTGAAAATGACAGCTCGTGAAAATGCATGAAGGGGAAGACTTCAGAGGGGCTGCGGGGTCGCACCAGGAAGTAGATGAGTCAGACAGGAAGTGGCCGCGGCTTCACAGAGAAGGCCTCAGTGGACCAGGATGTGCAGGGGGAAACACGGACAGCGCGACAAGGATCCATTGTGCGGCGGGCGGGAGCGGTACTCGGACAGAGGAGAGGTCTTGTGGCGTTGGAGGATAACTGAGCGATGATGACTGAAGGATGGAGCGGGAATGTGGAGGGCGCTCTGTTTCAGACCCAAACTCCTCCAGGCCACGTCAGCCTCAGCAGTGACATCATGCCACTGCAGGCACTTCTACAGCTATCAAAGAGGCGACGAGCGGCGGCAGCAAGTCCAGCAGGGATCACAGCAGTGCACCAGCCGGGGAACAGGACGGGGCAAGAGGGAGCCGACTCAACACGACCAGCTTAAAGCCAATATATATATATCTTTAAAGGGGCTGTACCACTTTTTTTTTTCATGTAAGCAATTTGCTGAAATATTTGGGCCTTTTCAAGTGTCCAGAGTAAACTTGTGAACCAGAAAAGACACAAACAACTATTGCAAAATTCACAGAGCCAAACACAGTAATAACGCAAGACATTTCTTGGTGTCGTTCGATGATGTTTTGGTGGCTGGAGTGCTGTCACATCTAGTCAACAAAAAAGTGTGTCATGGTTCAAAAACACTGCATTAATAAATAGAAATTGGTTAATGTTTTATAGGCATGTAACTGCTGCCCATCTAAGGCTGGCCATCGCTTCACTACATTTCCTACAAACATACCAGGAGTAGCTCTATGCTATTACCATGAAATAAAAGTAGCTCACTGAGGGGAATAAACAATACACTTTAAACTGCAACAGTCACTAATTGTGACATTTTACTCAAAATTAAGTAATTTTACATGGTTTGTGTCTTCTAAAACATTTTTTTTAATGTCTGCTTTGATTGAACGAATAAATGCTGAAAAATTGCACTGAAACTGTTTGCAAAATGCTCTACATCGATGATTTAAAAAACATACAATAACATTTTAATATACAAATAATTTCATTTTTTACCTTTTTTTTAGGTGTAGAGGAAAGATTGAGTATGAAGAATTAAAGTGATCCAGGTTTATGAATGTTCTTTTAAATTCTAAAATGTAACAAAAATGAATACCACATTTTAACATGAAGACCTTTCTGGTTTTTGGATCTTGTGAATAAATACCCGTCTGTGTTTCGTATGCAGGGACCCTACAGTCAGTTAGTGTGACAGGTGCGCTCGTAATGCTGCTCACTTGGGATAGATGGCGGTCATTTTGGCTGCTGCGAATCCCGGCTTGCACGCTCCTTCGCTCAGGTTCCCGTACTTGTACATCAGCTCCGGCGGCCTGTGGGTTCAGATCAGAAAGACAATCAGTCAGCACCGAGAAGACGAGCAAAAGGTTCATGTGATGTCATAACATTCTAAGAGGTCCATAACTAACAAGAAAGACGGAGGGCCGGTCACAACTGTTTGGTAGAATCTACTTTAAAGGGGACGTATTATGTAAAATCAACTGATTTCTGACCTTGTTGTAACAGTATTTCCGCATCATTAGTTTATTCAAAGTTGTATTTTGATTGATTGCATGTTTGAGTTAATCTTGTATTGTCTTGCATTTGAGGCTCGAGTGCTCGGAAAAGTCCTGTTTTACCCAACCTGGAGATACAAGCGCGCTCACATTAAGCATATTTTTCAAGGTAACCCCTTATGGAAAGAAAGGCTTAAATATTCTGTACTTATTGGTTGAAATGTTACTTAGTGAGGTTTTAAAGATCCAACATAGAGACGTTTGATGCAGTGTATGAATTGTATCGAGTAACTGCCTCGATACAGTTCATAAACGGCGTCAAAACGTCTATATTTTGGGTGACAAGAATAAAAATGATCCGATTCAACAAGAATGGCAACAATTGATTGACTAATCGTGACTGTAAAAATAAATCGTAGCAGTATGATAATCATAATTGTTATCAGGACTATACAGACTTTAAAATACATACGAAAAGATGTGTTTACAACAAAGACAGTGGCATCGTTTTTCAAAATCTCAAAAAGAAAGTTATTACTGATTTTGATCAACAATACACTTTATCTAGAAGCCTTCAGTCACCATTTTTCTGTGGTGGAACGTAACTGACTATAAAAGTAGTGAGACTAGGTATCTGTTCTTTAGTTGTGGATACTTTTTACTTTTACTTCGCTACATTTGAGACCAAGTATCTGTACTTTTTTGCTCCACTACATTTTTTAACAGGTCTGTAGTAGTAGCAGTCAGTTAGTTTTAGCACGTTGATGGTGACATTTTGCCTGAAGGGTTTGAGTTCAAGCTCAACAACAAGCAAACAAAAATACACATAATATTCTCTACAAAAATGCTGAAATTAATTAAAATAGACCTTTGTTGATCAAAATTGAGCACAATTCTTTACCAAAATTACCACATTTAACATGTAAAACTGGTCTTACAATCTGCATGAAATACTTTTACTTTTTACTCTTAAAGTACATTTTCAAACAGCTACTTCAACACGTATTCTTAAGTGGATTTTTTAATGTGATACTTTTACTTTAGTAATTTTTTCCACACGTATCGGTACTATTACTTGAGTAACAAAATTGAGTACTTTTTAAACTTTATTTGGTTGAAAATGTGTCAAAAAAGTCTCAATGTAGAATAGAAATAATTGATTGACTAGTCGACTACAGCCCTTTTTTTCAATGTGTTAACTAAAATACTAAAATAACCCTTAGCTTGCAGCCCTAGATTCACTTTTCATGGCTTTTTGTAGATAAAACGATTTCCTTTCTGCAAAATTTTAACCCCTGCGCTCCATTTGAAATGTTTAAATCCTCACACAACCATAATCCACACTGTCAATTACACGGACACGTAGCTGCGTCGGGGGGCCGTTTGCCTGTGTGTGGTACGAAAAGGGAGAGGGCGCTTGTTCAAATAATCGCCGTCTAAAAGTGCAGCCTCCCGATTACGAGCGGCATCATTAATAACCCGACGTATGCCGTGAATGCAGTTTAAATAAACAGAGGACGGGGGAGCGCGTGGTGAGTTGGCGGGCTTTATCGCAGCCTGTTTGTGCTCTTCTTTTACATTTGGCCATAATAGGATCTCACGGCTACATGGCGCATTCCTGTCGCTCGTAACGGGGACGGCGGACGGATGACGAGACGCTAAAAGCAGCCAGGTTAACTGCTGTGTAATCACCGCGCCGTAATGAATGGACGCCGATAAACAAGGGCAGATAAAAAGTAAGTCGTCGGTGTTTGGGTGAATGCATTAGCACAGAATGTTGGGACGGGTCCAGGCCCACAAACACACGCCGGCTGTGGGGTGGAATAAGGAGAGCGCAGGGTGAGCTCTGGAAGAGAAAAAAGGCCTCGTGCGACGACTAGTGTTTCGCGTCTTTGTTTTTTAGCCAAGATTTTGTTCGAGGAATAATTTCAAACACGAAAAAAGGAAAAGATAACTGTATAACTTTGTTTTGATTGGAATTAGATGAACACACTTTTCGAAAAATGGATATATGGAATAGGTTGAGTCCACGAGACATCACAACATCTATTATCCGATCAGATTTAAGGGGGTCTAAAATGAAAACTGTTAAAATGCAGACTTTTGTTGTAATACATTGAGTTCTTAGGTTGAGTCACTGAGAGAAATCATCAGGTTTAACATTTGGGAGTTATGAGATAGTTCATGCAAAGTCTAATGTTATCAATAGGAAAAGTGGCATCATCACATTCAAGAGCGTGAACACACCCTAAGGTTGTGTGCATGGAATGTCAATTGGGTTGTTTATTTTGAAATTGGCAAGCATAATTTACTTCTGTGCACTTCCTGTAATTCATTTCTATGGGGTTTTTGCCAAGTCAGTCTAAAATAAATAAATACTATAAGAACAGGCAGTGAACAGTGATTTGTGGCGGATGTCTCTGAAACATGTTAACAACTTTACAACAGGGCTTTTTTTTAGACCTGGTTTAGTCCTGGTTTAGTCCTGGTTTAGACCTAGTTTCAGGCCCGGGTCCAGAGCAAACTGACATCTGAGTTTTAAGTTGCTATTCTGGCGTCCCACCAGCGGGACACTAGATCTTTTATTAATTTATTCCTTTTTATCCACATCTGATATAAGGAAACTATCAGCTGCTGGACATGTTCAATATGAATAGAAAGCTGTAACCCACTTATTTTCAATCAAATCAAACATTCTGGGATGAATTAGAGTCAGTTTCTACTCCAAAAGCACACATTTAAAAATTACACTAAAGTTTAACAGGACTTTTATATGGATTTCGCCTGGAATTTTCTACTTTATTACAAGTCTAAAATATTATTTTTTATTAAATTAGCTTCACCTTTGACAGAGGAGTTGTCAAAAGCCAACAGTAGTGTCAATCAGGCAAAATCTAAAGACACCAGCTTAAATTCTTTATATATTACACAAAGAAAGTTTAGGCGGACTTTAAAGTCTGATATTCCTCTTTGCAGAGCTTGTTTCCAAGTGGAATCAGAGTAAATCAGACACAAAACTACAAAGTCTAAGCTTCACAAAGAGTCCAGACAATAGTTTGTGCTCCAAAGGGTTAAGAAACAACATCAGTTTGAAATGAGGCTCATTTTAGTCAGATGTTTTAGGAAAAACAGGCTCGAGCGGCATATAAAGGGGTGCAAAGACAAAACTCTTCCATTAAGTGTCATTATTTTACACGTCTCAAATGAGGGTATAATTCCCCCTTTTGCCTCTGTAGACCCTGGCCTGCCTCGTTTAGTCCTGGTTTAGTTGTGGTTTAATCCTGGTTTAGTCCTGGCTTGGTTTTGCAGATGTTGATAAAGCCTTTCGTGTTACTTTTTTTTTGTATTTCAAAAGCATTGGGCACATTTCCAGCCTCAAGGACAAAACCATCCAAAAAATCTGGCCCTTGGTTAAATGAAGTTAAATAAAGCTGAATAGCGCCGCTTAACAAAGTCACTTGTGTGTTTTAAAGGGGCATGTTTGTGTCTCAATACTAACGCCAAAGCAGAGCAACCCAAATTTGAATAGAGTGTATCATTTATAGTAAATAATGCTACAAAAGAACAAATTCAATATAAAAATGACAAAAAGGTCTGTAAACAATCAAATAAGAGTAAAATGTGATATTTCTGCACGTTTGTGATAGATTTGACATTTTACGTTTGTCTGAGAATTACACCTCAACTAATACGCTTAAAGACATGTTTTAAAAATTTCTGTTGGAGTGACGTAATATTGTTATGGGGATACTTAAAAAAAAGGGGAAAAATATGTATTATTTTTTGTTAATATCGTCCATCCCTACATGCTTTTTGTATGCATTGATACCAGTGTTAGCTAACCTGCACTAGCTAGCAGCGAGGCTAAATTTGAATAGAGTATTATAATAAATAATGCTACAAAAGAGCTAATAAAATATATAAATGAAAAAAAGGTTTGCTGTAAACTTTCAAATATGAGTATAGCATGATATTTCTGCAATTTTGAGATAGATTTGACAGACATTTTACTTTGTCTGAGAACTAAAGCTTGACTAATACATTTAAAGGTATGTTTTAACACATTACTGCTAGTTTGGCATAATAACTTCTAAATTTTGTTATCGGGATACTCTTTTACTTTTAATACTTTTTTTTGGTCAATGTTGCCTGCCCCTACATGCTTTTTATACGCAACAATAGCTGGGTAAGCTAACCTGCGCTAGCTAACAGCGAGGCAGTTTAGAATGGTTAGCGTCAAGCCAATTTATGCTAGCGTACACACATCAAAACCCACACGCCGGGCTGTCAGCGTTGTAGCGCAGCCAAGCTAACAGGTCCTCACCCTGACACGGTGCAGCTGCTAACAAATACTGCTCCTCCGTCCGCGCTCATTGTGGACACATTACTCATAACCGCAATCAAACCTGCGCATTTATCAGCCCGGAGGAATTGTGTGTTTATTTGAAAAATCAAGCAAGATTAATCGGCTGAAAGTTTACTTCTCCACGTTTTCCAGGTCGAGCATTGATCATCCCGGAGTCGCATGAAGGAGGAGCTGCTGACACTGCCTGTTAAACATGTTCAAGCTAATGGTTTGGAACTGCATTTGATATGGTGCGTGACCGGCGTGGATGAATGAGGAGTACAGTACGGGTCAGTATGGGGCACTTTAGTCACTTGGTGGTTGCAGGCAGTAACCCTCAGATGCTTTTTTGACATACTGCAGCTGTGTTCTAGAAGACTTTTAGCAAAGGTAATTTTAAAAGTTTGTTTGTTGTTTTGTTATTTGGGGGGTGTGCACTGCTTCAGTCATATCTGCTTCTATCTACCAATGCAAACCAAGATTTATTTTTGTGGGTTAGGGTTAATAAGTGTCAAGAGATAACGTGGTACAGTAGAGTTAGCATCATTCATTGTGCAATATAGATGGACAAAATAAAGGCCCAGCAGATACAGGGGGGCGGGCAGGGAAACTCTTCGTTGATTCAATAGGAAATACAACTCAAGTAACTAGCTGGCGTTTACTCAGAAAAGTAAATAGTTGTTCTGTAGACATTAAAATACAGCAGGTGGCGCAATTTGTTTGACCACTCCATTCTTTGTTTTGGATTGTTTCTCCCTGGTGTACACTGACTCCAGTTTGGGTTTCCGCAAGTCTTAGAAAGTGGTTAAAATCAATGCTAACTGTTACACCGATCTCTGAGCACTGCGGCCACAGGTCAAGCAGCCACACAGGTCGGCGGAAAGATCCCGCAAGAAGTCTATTTTTGCCGGATGCCGCAGCGGTCTGGTGCGGCTTTCATGTCATTTGATGAGTGTTCTCACATGAAACCACGAGAATCTGCGTGGCTTTCGTCAAAAACAGACCGCAGTTAACCGGAGCTGGTGTAACAGGCAATCTAGTTTATTGTTTATTTGATTTTAAGTAACTGCATTCATCACTATTTATTGTCTGCATTGGCCTTGAATACCATCCAAAACCAATCGAGATTATTTAAGTTTTTTTCCATGTGAAGTCATATTTTATCGACAAAATGAATATATGTAATATTTTTGTACGTCTATATCATATACTTTTTAAAGTGCAAAGCAACCAAACATGCATCACACAACCGCAAACATAGAAATGAAATAATTACAGGAATACTCACAATTTTGTGTCCAGCTGCAGTAGAAAGCCCTGTTTATCATACACTGCAAAGAGACACAAAGGGACATGGACACAGTGTTATGCAACAGCAGAAAATGACTGTGCTAAACCTGGACACTGATAAATGATCCAACTAGCAGCCCAGTCGCTGTAGTTGTTGCACTTTCGACGGGGAACATAAAAGGAGCATTAGAACAAGCAGGATTACAAGGAGAAGTCAGCCGTCTGCGCCAAGTAAAACAAAGGTAGAAAAGAAGACAGCGATCACCTATGTTATACCAGACACAGCCAATAGGTGTCTGAAAAGCATCGGAAAAGCTCGTTAAAAAGCAGAAATAAATTTTAAAAATGTGTGACAGCGTAATTTGAGTGAGCTGTAAACTTAAGGCTGCTAGATTTTATGGGGATGTTAAAAGTGAGCGCAGGAATGTCCAAAGGAAAAAACAAAACAACAAGTCAGGTTTGAAGATTTTCTAACATCGTAACATTTCTACAATAAGGAGCTAAAATAAAATCTTTTTTTTTTTTTTTTGCTTCACAAAAACATGATTTGTATTATGGACTGATTGGTGCGCTGTATACACGTAAATTGAGAATTATAATCTAAACAGATGTATTTAGTTAGCACATTTTGGTTAGCTTTGCTAGTATGCTAGCCATTATGAACTGTTATGTCCACAAAAAAAAATTCTTTTAACTAAAATATGATTCCTTAGTAAACTATAAATAAGGCATTAATAAGAATTCATTATTTGTTCATAGGCACTTATGCATGTAGGCATTTATGGGATCAGTGTACAATAGCAGTAGCAATAGCTAACAGTTTCTCACACCTAATGCCTTAAAGATTGTCTGATTGTTTTCATGTGAATATTATTTCAGTGTGTTATTTTAAATTGTTTAATCTTTAAATGTTTTATGGTTGGTGAAGTTGTGGAGCTGTTTTGTAAAGTATTTAACATGTTGTCAGAGACAGTCACCACAACTCACTGTTTACTGCCTGAACAGTATTTACTGATTTTACACCGACTTAGCAAACCCCCCCAGAGATAGAATTAGACAGGAAGTACTGACGCTAACAGAGCTAGCACTGAGCTAGCCAGATGCACAGAGCCCAATGAAAAAAGTTTAATAAGCATGGTATTGATGCACATTTTTTGTTTATGGCTTATTAACATTCTATGGTTTATTATCGACCCCTCTGCAAATACTGGTAAATGCCGTAAAAAGGCATTTAACTAGTACTAATTGATGCCTTACAAATCGTTTACTAAGGAACCCAAAATCATTAAAAAAAAAGAAAAAATTGTGGTTGATTTTTTTTTTTTTAACCAAAATGTGCAAAAAATGTATGATACAATTGTGTAATTTTAAAACAACTGACTTATACTTTTAATAAATATTTCCATTTTCAACTCCACTAGTTTACCATAATCAGCTCAAAATGCCAAAGAAACGCGTTCTTTGCACATTTTGCCTGGACTTAAACCTAACCTGCTTGGCTTTGTTTCTTTGGACATCACCTGGGAACAGAGTGAAGCATACAAATAAAGTCTCTGCATTAGTAGCACAATAACAGGAGCTGCATGTAGAGTCAGAAGGAAGCAGAGGGCTGTGTTCCTGTGTGCAGTCTTCACAGAGAGGAGGCTGGAGGAGAGAGACGGAGGATGGGAGAAGAAGCATGAAGCCGGTTAGGGTTAAAGAGGGTCTGAGGAGCTGCCGGTGTAAGCGTACGAGGGGCAGGAACGGTGAAACGGCCACAGACACGAGGAATAATAAGGAGGCTCCTGGGGAAGCGGCGTCCCCTGCTGGCTACCTACGCTAGTTACAGCTATCTAACAGCAATGAGTGCCGGCGTACAACAGAGGGCGGTGTTGTTCAGCTGTTGACGGGTAACACTCCTCTGCATTATGCTGGCACTGGTTCTCACTTTTGTACTCTGGATATTCTCAGACAAATAAAGTTAATCTTTTGTAGTTTGTAGTTCACTTTGAATTGCAGAAAAACAGTAAAACTATTGACTACAACTAAAAGACTTCAATTTTCTTTTTTTTTCCCTTCTTTTGGACCAGGAGCAATTATTTTCTGTAAACCACTGAAATGCATGATATCAGTGTGTATGACACACTGTTTAGGAATGTTAAAATGATTTCACAAACTGACCACAACACAGCGGTTAAAACAAAAAAAAACAAAAAACCTGAACCTGAAAAACCTGAAAAAGGTTGTTTTTCTGTTAAGGATAAAAATCATAGCCATAGCCACTTATTGCATATAATACTATTATATGCTTCAGTCACTTTTCCTGCTATTTATTTTATTATTTTATTATTCTTTTATTATTTTATACTGCACTGTATAGCCACTTTTTTTTTTTTTTTTTTACCTGCACAGTGTGTAAGATTTAAGTTTATCTTTAAAGTGCATCTGGGTTTTTTTCTTATTGCATGGTCTATTGTCCTGCCGTTCTTGGTTTACACTGAAATTTCTGGAATGATGATAAAAGAAAGACTAAACCAGGACTAAAACAATACACAAGGGAACATATATTTATATTTGGAGGATGGCTTGTGGGCCAGATCAGATCATGTGGAGGGCCTGCTGTGGCCCGCAGGCCATAAGTTGAATAGGCCTGCTATGTGGAATCTTCAATACAAAGGTTAGGGTTACAAGACTGCAAAATATATATTTTTTTTCTTTAACACAGACTATAAGTGCTTGGTGGAAAAAATGGGAGAACATTTTTTTTTTATATATAAAATTTAAATTTGCAAGCTCAGTATTCTTGCCTTGTACAACCAGACTTTGACTTTGAAATTCAAATGACTGTCACACATTATTTGTAAGTATTTGTAAATGTAAATTGTCAGCAGTGGCTCTGAAACATTGGAACAAATTCCTGCATCTAATTTTTTTGCATTTGATCAGAAATATTGCTACGCTGCCGGTCAGAAAACAGAAATTGACATGGTTATACTTTTCAGTGGTTTGCAGAAAGGTTTCAAAATGGCAGACTATACTGGAGGACAAGTCTACCAAGGGGGATCTGTGTACCTGAGTCTACCATTCGTCCCGCGGTGGTGTCCGACTCCATCTCTGCAAAAACAAAATGGTTAGCAGCGTTAGCACCGGTTCTGCTGCTTTAGCTCTTGGGTAACACTGAACAGCAGAAGAGAAAAGAGCGGCGGAGCGAGTCAAGTCACCATAATCCCATATTGTTAATTAGAACTCCCATGTTCTTCAGCTTTGTTTCTCAGACAAAGCAATTCCAAGTGAGAAATTAACTTTGTGGAAAAGACCCCTGTAAGATTAAAATGGCAGGCCAGTGTTGAAAATTCGCGTTGAAGCCAAAATGAACCCCAGGAGTTCGTGCGAAAAAATGCAAGCTGGATGAAGCTGGAGAACACCTCTAAAGCTCAGGCGCGCCGGGACAGGGAGAACGGACGACGGTCAAGGTTCCTCTACCTTTAATGGGTTTGACTCTTGCTGCAATGGGTTTGACTCCTGGGCGTTTAGTAGTAGTAGTAGTAGTAGTAGTAGTAGTAGTGGTAGTAGTAGTAGTGGTGGTTGTTGTGGTAGTGGTACTAGTAGAAGTAGTTGTAAGCTCTGCCTTCAGCTCTGAAAACAAAAAGGTTAAACACTCAAAGACGAGCCGTGAAAGAAGCTCACTTATATTTTGGTCATTTATAGAACAGTAGCGGGAAAGTTAAGCAAGTCACACGGAGCAAAAAGAACAGATGAAGCTGTGTTGCCCAATACACGCACAGAAGGAAACAAAGCAAGCACTTTTTTTTTTTTTTCAAATCTATGACACATTAAAGCTGCACTATGTAACTTTTCTGAAGGAGGAGCCATCACCTGCTTGTCTCCATGGAGATGTCATTTCTCTGCAAAATGATCTAATGCCATGGAGACAGCAGGAATGCATGTTTTTCAATCCATTTCTATTTGCAATAAAAGCAGCTTTAGCTGAATAAAGGAAAGCTAGATTCAGTCAATGCCATACTGTGGAACTTTCCAGGCAATGGACAGTGTTGGGAAGTAACTCA
This sequence comes from Rhinogobius similis, assembly GCA_019453435.1. Taxonomy (NCBI): domain Eukaryota; kingdom Metazoa; phylum Chordata; class Actinopteri; order Gobiiformes; family Gobiidae; genus Rhinogobius; species Rhinogobius similis. Next base: position 32,264,189 of record CM033632.1, read on the forward strand.
AGGCCTAAAATACATATCTGAATACTCATTTTGAGTAACTATATGCTGGTACAGTTGATTCAAATACTTTTTGTTACTTTTCCTACAAGCACAAACTAGGCTTCAAAAGAACAAGAGAAGACAAACACACGTTATCATTGTTCGAAAATACATTTTAAGCTAGCTGCGCACTACAGATTTTAAAATATGCCAAAGTGAACAGGCCACAGACATGAGGACATTTTACAAAGATTTTACTACATGACAAAGTGAGCACTTTACAACGATTATTTGTCTCACACTCTCATGGTGGACAGCGATTTCGGGACAAATAATAAAAAAAAATAAGAAAAATACAAGAGGATACGAGGTGAGCTACTTTTCCATGCGCTCTTATTTAGAATGAAAATAAACCGCGCGTGGATTAAACCTGCTCATAAAGGACACTGGAAAGCACCATATTCACTGGTGATGAATAATGAATAGTTTTGTTTGTGTTTTTTTTTAATTTCTAAAGTTTGAGAGTCGTCACCAGCCTACAGAACCTTGCGCTGTCCGGCTGCGGTAAAGTTGTTGTCGGAACCTCACAAATTGAGGTTTGCGAACTGCGACCCGTCAAATAGTCGTAACAGAATCACGCGGCCACGACTAATAATTGCATATAAGAATGGCTGCTTGGGCTATGCCTCCCTGAAGTTGAAAAGAACGCTTAAAATCAGGGACAAAAATCTGGCAAAATATTCTCTAGACTGCAGTATTCTGTAACAAAATACGATTTCAAAGTATTCTTTCCAAGCCTGGCAAATCCCCATAGAGACAAGCAGTTGGTGGACCACACAAGGAAAGTCCCATGGTGTACCTTTAACAACATCAATACTTGTGCTCTGAAGCAATGCATTTACCAGAATTGTTGTTCTACATTACAGCACACTACTGGGCTATTCAATTTCACAATCAAACATTCTTTCCATAAATCTCTCCATAAAACTGCATCGTCGACAATTCTGCCTCTGTCTATTGCAATGATTCTCAACTTCTCAAATTTTTCACACAAAGATTCACCTGAAAAAATATTTAAAAACACTGGCAGACCTAGGGATTTGGGGGCCAAGACAAAATTGACTACAATTTCCCTCCTCAAGAAGTGAGATTTTCTCTAACTTTTCCGTCTTGTCTCTTTACTTGTTTTTCACATGTGGTGGCCGGACAGGTTCGTAAATTTGCGGTAGTAAGTGAACTATTGGAAAATTCATATGCGCTTTAAAGAGCTTTAAACAGGGGAGTTTGGGGGTCCTTCCCCAGAATATTTTTACGAAATCAGACCATATTATGTTCCAGCTGATTTAAATACATTAAATTCATTCATAAATTTGCAATGTTATATATTTTCTCAAAATTTAGCTCTATTAGGGGTATGGCTTAGACAGAATTAAAACATTTGACAAGCCCAGATGCTTCATTTTTGCCACTCATGCCATACACTTTGCATTGGAGGCTATGCTAGCTTTATTTTTTACATTATATATACACAACTGGGTTGTAGAAAAGAATGACACTTCCCAGACTACTGCACTACTTTACTGTGATACAGAGATAAAAGCAACTCTTTCAGAACCTTGTCTATGAAGATTGGGGGGTATCTTATTGGGCGCCCTCAGGTTGGGAGCTTAAGGCAACTGTGGCCTGTTGCCTAATGGTAAGTCTGCCACTGATAAAGAATTTGACCAGATCTATAACTGAAGCTGAACAAGGTCCAAAATATCTATAGTAGGACTAAGGACTAACCCAAAAGAAAGAGCTGGTGATGTAGAAGATGATAGATAGAACCCATTTTTTTTAGAGGTTTAGCAACGCAATCACAGCAACAGAAGTTATTATTTATTTAGGTTCTGGTGCACATTGCACTATCTGCCAACTGTACATTCTGTATATAGTCTATCTTAGTCTATTTTATTCTTAATTTTATGCATGCCTTTTTATATATTTTTTATATTTTATCCTTTGCTTTATGTTGCACCTACGCCGAAGCAAGTTCCTACGTTTGTGAATTTCACTGACAATGGCAATAAACAATTTCTGATTCTGATTCTGATTCTGATTCTGATTCTGATTCTGATTCTGGTGCAGATGGCGGGGCATGTTATTCCTCACACTCTGCTGATTGCCCGTGGTTTTCTCACAACATGCAGGTGTTGATTCTAGGTGATGTTCCCGTTACTAGCCGACACGTCATACACGACACTGAAGGAGTGAAATATACAGCACGGAAACGGAATACTCATTTTGCTATCAATTCTATTTATTGTAATATTTAATGAAGACACAAATAACAGATGTCTGAAATCATTGCGGTCTTGTGGAAAGCCTCAGGGGTATCTGGAAGTAAATAGTGTGCTAATGAATTTATAACGATGATCTATTGACATGTCAACAAACAATAAGCCATAAACAAGACAAAAACCCATCATACCCATTATGTAGCTACCACAAAGTCCTAACAAAATAGAACGCTAAATGAGATTGCAAATATATTCTTATTATTTCAGCTAATATTAATAATTAGTGCTGACAATATCCTCACACAGAGCCATTAACACTGATGGGATTAAATATTACTGTAAATGAATATGAATTGGACGATAAATCATTAAAAGGCAGTAGATTAAAGCATTACATAACTTCTCATAATACAGTACCCTTGTAATAATGTAATCACACATAGATACAATAAACTAATGATTAAGTTCTGTAATTACAAAAAATTATATTCTAAAACTTAAAATTTGGCAAAATAAGAGACAAGAAAATCAAATGGCCCTAGTGTAGACCCTTGAGGAACACCACAGGGAAATTATTTAGGTCAGAATATCGAAACTGTCGAGTTGGCATTCCAAATTAGGTCATACTGCTGAAATGTATATTGAGGGGTTATTTTTTTTACGTCTGTCCAGTACCAAGATATTATAAAAGCATCTATTCGGGTCAAAATGGGACCACACTGCTTTCTCTGCATCTAATTATAGAGCGTTTTATTCTCCGGAAAGTAGGAAGACAACAAAACTCCCAATGGCCTCAGAGAGTTGTGAAAAGCACTTTTAAATTCATTGCAGTGAAAATTTAGGACGCTGGGACAGCATTAGGAAAGGGAGTAAAACAAATTGTTTAAAATGAACTAGTTCTGTTTTTCACATTTAAGACAGTAAATATTAGGTACAGTGTATTTTTATATACAAATTCTATTTTTTTTTCTTTTTGTATTATATTATTTTGGTAAACCATTAGCTGAATGGAAACTATCGGATTCTGAAATGGCCTTGGGTACTGAATACCTTGTTCTCTACCGTCTCCCACCTCTGCACTCTCTGGCCTGAGGCTCTTGGAATTATTTTTAACATCTGCAGGTCCAAAAAGCATGGTAGCATAGTTTTTAGACTGTGACAGGGTGAAGATGGATGACTGCTAGAACACTTGAATTACTGGAATCAATAATGAATATGTAACACTCTGAGCACAGGTTCATATCACAAAAGCCCTCAAGGACATTTAATAATAGATTAGTCATTGTGCATGAGGCCAATTGAAACCTTCATAGGTCAGCTGTGACGCTTCTGAAGGTCTCCTGTGGCGATGTTCTTCACAATCCACTGATTGCCAAAGGAAAGGGTTGTCAAAGTTGTACTATTAGTATTTTTAAATCTTAAGACTAATTCAGTAAATCACATGAATTGGTTTTATTTGCCAATACAGACTATCTGAAGAACAAAATTACATTCTTCAACCTGACCTGGAAGTAAATTTATCCTGGTTTGGGACTAATTTGGTCTTGGTGCTGGTTTATTCCAGGTTTATTTTCGGTTTTAGCCACTCTTTCTGTTTTTACTGCCATGTAAATCCATTTATTCAAAATAAAAATAAATTGTCGATTAATCAAAATGTTGGTCGACTAAGGGTATCCATCCGTACCATTGAGTGATTAATTGAAAAAACAACTAAAGGATTACAGCCCTTGTTAGCATGTATGCAAATTTTGGAGCTAATTGCTAACGGCAACAATCTACACAAAACACATTTACACTGCACACTGGTGTTGCAGACGTATGGTAGAGTGACTGCCAGTCCCCACAACAGCCCTGGTTTCCCCCACTGGAAATACATTAGTGCTAAAAACACAGAAGTAAACCAGGACTAAAGTAGGTCTAAACCAAGACTAAAGTAGGTCTAAACCAGGACTAAAGTTGGTCTAAACCAAGACTAAAGTAGGTCTAAACCAAGACTAAAGTAGGTCTAAACCAGGACTAAACCAGGACTAAAGTTGGTCTAAACCAAGACTAAAGTAGGTCTAAACCAAGACTAAAGTAGGTCTAAACCAGGACTAAAGTAGGTCTAAACCAGGACTAAAGTAGGTCTAAACCAAGACTAAAGTAGGTCTAAACCAAGACTAAAGTAGGTCTAAACCAAGACTAAAGTAGGTCTAAACCAAGACTAAAGTAGGTCTAAACCAAGACTAAAGTAGGTCTAAACCAGGACTAAACCAGGACTAAAGTTGGTCTAAACCAAGACTAAAGTAGGTCTAAACCAAGACTAAAGTAGGTCTAAACCAGGACTAAAGTTGGTCTAAACCAGGCCTAAAGTAGGTCTAAACCAGGACTACACCAGGTCTAGAGTAGGTCTAAACCAGGACTACACCAGGTCTAGAGTAGGTCTAAACCAAGACTACACCAAGACTAAACCAGGTCTAGAGTAGGTCTAAACCAGGACTACACAGGACTAAACCAGGTCTGGAGTAGGTCTAAAGCAGGACTACACCAGGACTAGACCAGATCTAGATTAGGTCTAAACCAGGACTACACCAGGTCTAGAGTAGGTCTAAACCAGGACTACAAAGGACAAAACCAAGTCTGGAGTAGGTCTAAAGCAGGACTACACCAGGACTAAACCAAGTCTAAACCAGGACTAAAGTAGATCTAAACCAGGACTAAACCAGGTCTAGAGTAGGTTTAAACCAGGACTACACCAGGTCTAAACCAGGACTAAACCAGGACTTAACCAGGAATAAACCATGTCTAAACCAGGATTAAAGTAGGTCTAAACCAAGTCTAAACCAGGACTACACCAGGTCTAGAGTAGGTCTAAACCAGGACTACACCAAGACTAAACCAGGTCTAGAGTAGGTCTAAACCAGGACTACACAGGACTAAACCAGGTCTGGAGTAGGTCTAAAGCAGGACTACACCAGGTCTGGAGTAGGTCTAAACCAGGACTACACAGGACAAAACCAAGTCTAGAGTAGGTCTAAAGCAGGACTACACCAGGACTTAACCAGGACTAAACCAAGTCTAAACCAGGACTAAAGTAGGTCTAAACCAGGACTAAACCAGGTCTAGAGTAGGTTTGAACCAGGTCTAGAGCAGGTCTAAACCAGGACTAAACCAGGACTTAACCAGGAATAAACCAGGATTAAAGTAGGTCTAAACCAAGTCTAAACCAGGACCAAACCAGCACTAAACCAACAACAAGAGATAAAATATTTTTGAAAGATGGGTTGAGGCCCAGATCATCTTTTGGCCACCAAGCCTTAAGTTGAATATCCTTTTTCTACAGTCGTGGAGAAGTCTATCTGTAATCACTGCAGCGGCTGACGCACGTTTTCTTCCATCTGGTGAATTTGCATGAAGCAGATGTTCAAACTAGCATTAGACGCAGCGACCCTGTTGGTGTCAAAGATCACAGCTCTGAAATCTTTAACAAAAATCTCTCACCGCGTAACATATAAAAAAGACCAGTGCAACATGGATAAACGAGAGGCAATAATTACGCCGCTGCCTGAGGAGTAATGGTGTACATGACCATGCAGATTACACAGCTCTGATCCTGACAGCGGACCGGGGTCGCAGCCGCGCGCTCCGGAGCTCAACTTTGATCCCTTTTGGAGCGAAACATCTGGGGCAGGAGAATGACAGGAAGCCAGGATGACAATCTAAGCTGGAAATATACAATACAAGTATGCCAGATCAGAAGCGCCACGGGATACAAAAGGCAGCACATTGTCAAAGAATGTACGGTGAGAGCAAGCAGGCAGTTAAAGATTTGCAGTGTTCACTCCTGGAAGTAAGTCAAGTGGAGCAGACTTGGCATTCTTTATTGACGAACTTTAACTGGAGCTGGGAGATATATTTGGAAAAAAAAAAAAGTACATACTGTATGCCAAATTGGGGTTAGGGTAGGGCTGGGGTTACAAATTTAATCATGATGTAATTAAGTATCCTAGTGAATTTAAAGTGACGTGTGAACCAAGATAAAGTTTAGTTCAAACTCAAAAACAGTATAAACCCAAAGTCAAATTCTTGTGTCTAAATCATTTGAATTCTTTTGGCACGCCCACCCCTATTAGAGTGTATCATCTATAATCATTTTTAAAAGTTGCAAATCAAGCAGTTGGACAGTAAAACTAAATTGTAATGAAGGGTCTAATGTGATATCCACCTTCTTCCGGGTTGAAAACCGTTTCGTTTCGTCGCCCCGTGGAGAGCTGCAGTTCACGATTCTTTTTCGTTCCTCAAAATGGCTACGTGGCAAGTCCTACGTATGTCCTGTGTATGAAGATCAACTTGCTGAATGAAAATAAATAAAGAGCAGTGGGTGTGTATCGGTGGAGAAACTGGGGATTGGTGTAGACAGAATAAAGATTAAAGTCCAACTTTGATTGGTTGTATGACAATAGGGAACCATTATACGGTATTAGTCCAGGTCTATGCACCTTAAGGCCCGGGGGCCAAATAAAGACCTCCAAGGCGTGTAGATCCAGCCCTCAACTTCTTCTAAATATATAGAAAATATTTTATCTCCTGCCATTGGTTTAGACCTGGTTTAGTCTTGGTTCAGTCCTGGTTTTGTCCGGGATCAGTTCTGCAGATGTCGTTAAAGCCTTTTACATGTTTTTCATATTGCAAAAGCGTTGGACACATTTCTGGCCTCGAGGACAAAACCGTCTGTAAAACAGTTGAATAGCCCTGTATTAGTCCATTCACTTTTTGGTACAATTCTTGAACCTCGTTTAAGAACATTTTTAAAGGATTTCTAAAGTGTTGTTTGAACATTGGGATAATCACCAAAAAATTGATATTAATTTTTGTCACTATTGCCAACCCCTACTTGAAACCGTTTCACAACTTAAGTCCAAAAATACACAGAACGTTTTATTTAGCAATAGCTGTTGGGACTTTAGCATCAATGGGAAACACATCCTTCACTCTCTTTTAAGATATTTCTCGGCGGATTATGTGATGCACAACAATTTCAAGTGGAGTCACAACTGAGCCTTAAAAGGAACCGCATATAAGATTTGGATTACACATTTCATAAACTTGACCAGTCGGTTTCCCTAGACACGAGGTAAACATCTCCCAGTCACAGATCGCTTTTGCTTCTAATTTGGTTCTCAGGACGATTATCTAATCAGAAAGCACAATGAGCCTCACATGAGTCTCTTATTTGGGTTGCCAGTTCCTACGCCTAAATACAGTTGGTTTAAATCTACCTAAAGCAGCACCTGCAACCCAGTCTTGTCTATGTCACAGGCTATGGGCCAAGAGCGTCTCTCTGCTTTCATTGCTGCAAAACAAGGGACTTCATCAACAGAGAACACAGAATTCAACATATAAGTAGAATATACACTGCCACAGAAAAAAAGGTCACTCGCTCTATTATTTGCTTTGATTACAGCAGTGTTTTAATAAGCTTCTGTAATGTCAAAAATATATTTAAACCCAGTGTTTAATTCATTTTCCACCAAAATCTTGTATTGAGGAACAGGGCCATCGACAGAAATTTGGGGGCCCTGGACAAGAAGCCTCAAATGCCCCCCCCCCAATACAAATTAATAGGAAGAGGGTCCAATTCTGGGCCCCTAAGACATTGGTTTACCTTAGGCAGAGTATTTTTCTCTGTGAAACGAATCTGGAGTGACGACGAAGCAGATCACACAATTTCACAGTTTTAGCTCCTCAACTGTTTTGCAGTTTCTGTTCACAAAGATTTCCTAACATGGTTGCGCAAACGATTGTACAACATGATACATCCACACACGAGCGGAAAATTATTCTGCTGGAAGTCTTTCTTAAACAAATCAGTCCTCCTCTTTTGTAGATCCATTCAGTGTTGGTCATTATTTTCGGAAAGTTTGGGTGAATCACGGGGCAATTGGTTGTATAACTGTTTAGTTTTTGAGCTCTTATAAAGAATAAAGAAGTCAGAATGTCTGTTGACTAGTCAAATGATCATTTTTATTGTATATTTAAACTTTTTAAAACACATTATCAACCAAATAAAGGTTGAAATATTGTGACTTAAGGCTTCTAGATAGTGATTTTTTTATGTGTATTATTGATGAAAATAAGCTATCTATTCTTTTTTGATATTTTGAAGTAATAATGTCACGGTCTTTGCCAGTTCCCAATTCCCCAGTTATACACCAGGTCCAGACTAAATATCTCTGGTCACGGTTGCAAACAAAAATTGAAGCTCAGTAGGGCGGGGTTTGGGATGAGTAGGGATGCACGGATACTGGTATTGAACGGTGGTGATACGTATAAATTTGCTGTATCTGGTATCGGCTCTAAAATATCGGTTCAGTCAATGTTCTGGTTAGGCCTTTAAATTGATGTAATGAGACTATTTACAGGCTCTTGTTGGTCCAGAACATCTCATTTTTGAGGTTTTATTTGTACAAAATTGTTCTGTAGTTAGTTGAAGGACAAAGTAGAGTTACACAACCCATTTGGATAGTTTGTCATACTTTATAAAGAAAATAAGGCCATTTTCAGTCTCTGCAGAGGTAGCTGCTGATATCGAGAATCCAAACACCCAAATATCAGTATCGGATCTGAAAAAGTTGGATCGTGCATCCCTAGTGCTGACAGAACATTTCCAGATACGTCACACTGCAATAGCAGTCCACCGCTTTCTTCTCACAAAAGACTTGGACAAGAAAGACAATTAACAAAAACGACGCAATTTGAGGAGCAATTCGGAGTCGGTTCCTCCCTCATTAGATCTTTCAACTGCACGAAAAACTCTGTTGGCCCCTAAGGATTATGGCACTGGAAAGACAGGTTCAGTTGTGATTATAATTATTATTTTTTTTTTTAACAGTAAGGGTGCAGGCTACAACCCAGAACAGTGAACTGATAATTCAGATGATGTTAAAATACAGGTGGCACTAGCTTTGCAGTCACATTTAGCCCGCAGCTGCTGTTAGCATTCTTAGATATCTATACAAATTAGTGCCACTGGGCCACTTTTAGTCTCCTTCGTGTGTTCTGAACTGTATTTGGCGCACTATACGTACTAAAGTCTGCGTTTGCCCATATAGTTATTGATCAGTGAGTAATGGAGCAGCTCTTCTATATCAAATGAATGCTTTGTTTATCCCCACGGAGTGATCTAACTGTTAGTGGGCGTTGCCTCATAAGTACAGGATCTATTAAGCCGATTAGGCCAAGCTATAATTATGCTAAGTATCACTGTGCTTTTAGACGGACAACAGTGGCACAGTCGCCTTCTAATCAGAGGGTAGTTGGTGCACAAGCTATAAAGTCAAGAACATCAAGCAGCGGGACAAAAGTGTGTCCAACTCCACAACGTGACAGTAATGTAGCCGTAGACTCGTTGACCTAAAAGCTGAGATGTAAGGACTGCTATATCGTCTGAGGTTTGGACCACATCCACAGTGAATGGAAAATGACTGACACACACGCAAAAATTGCCTTCAAACGTCTGGGAGAAATATTTGACCACTCTTCTAGTATGTCCTAGAGCAGTGTGCACTATTCACCAGCTCAGGGAGACAGATGAGCTCATATACAAGTCTGTCTCAGCCCTGTACCAAAGCGTGAGTCATCCAGCTAATATCCAAAAACACAGTCTACACCTCGCGTACCGTAACACCACTCAACACTTCAATTCCACAGAAGACATTTTAGCCATTTTGTTTGCCAAACTATGTCTTATACGGGCTGACTTGGCTGAAACACGATCACTTCCACCCTATCCTAAAAAGACCGTGAACTAAATAGCAGAAATAAACCCACAATAGACAACAGAACAGACCAGTGTTCTACAGGCTGATACAGTTCCATACATTGGCTCCAGGGATATTGCAACAAGGCACAAAACTGTCTCGGGGGGCCCCTAATACATCATTTTGTATATGATTTAATTATCCAAGCAAATACGGTTATTATTGTTGTTTTTTCATTCACTATTGCTAGAATATACACTCTATGGTTTCTCAATACACCTAACAATAACTCGCTAACTCGCTAATAGACATCCTGTGAAGCTACCAGCTTATATTACGATACAGTACTGTTTGTTTTTGCAATAATTATGAAATAAATTTCACTAGAAATGTATTAAAATCGCAAATTTTATTTGTTATTAAGGAAGCTAATATATGAGCAATGATTTTCCTCTTTAAAAAAAAAAAAAAAAAAAAAAGGGTGATGGGGCCCTCAGATGTCATGTATAATTGTATTTAGTCTATCAAGGACTTAAGTGCATTTTATCAGAACAAAAAACCACCCATGGACCCAGTGCCCCTGACTGACTGATTCACATTATTTTCAGTGTGATAGTGTTAGCCTCCAAATATCCCAAACTATGAAAAACAGTGCTGTTTTTGGCAACAAACAAGCACTTGTTCACACGTGAGTAACACCAGAGCCTCTGTACAAGGGTTTAGTTATCTGAACCATAAAACTCCTGCCATGGACACTATAAATGGATACCTTTGGAGTACACCTTTGGGCACAGGTAATATAAGGCAATCACGCAAGTAATGGATGACACAAACTCAACCAGCAGTCATGGACCGGACAGAAATTATGATTGACATTCAATAAACTGAGATAAATAACCTTGGGATAAATTTGAAAATTGACTAATTTAATAGACTTTGGACCGCATGACACAATTACACCGGACTACATGTTTATTTCAGTTGTTTATAGACGTTGTATTTCACCATATTTTGCATAAATGCCAAATTACAAATGACATCATACACAACGGAAACAGTTAGACAAGAACATTATTATTTTGTGTCACCAAGCAACACAAAGCCCACGTTAACTTTAGAAAATGGACCTGGGAGTTAGTTCATTACATTTGCCAACAAGTAACAAGAATATCTAAGAACAACAGCCATTTGTCTGTGCCATTTATCAACACCAAAATTAAAATGAATTCAAATGAAAAGGACATTCATTTTAATGAATGAACATTTATATCAGTACCAGGCTGTGTGCGCAGCCATTCTACACTTGTCACTAATGGACTTTGTACAAATTAAAGTCATTTTATTTTGAATGGAAAGGTTAAAATTGTAAGGCCGATCATTACCAGGTCTTTTCGCCAACTCAACAAGACAATGCCATATTTGATCATTATTTATGTCTATTATATATTATTTATACATTATTGGTGCCTTCGAGGTGTGTTTTCTGGAAAAATGTGTCACCTCCTTCAAAATACGGAGCAAATCGATTGCACTACGTAACTTTTCTGTTCTAGCTTTACCTAGAATGTTCCACAGTATGTCATTACATTTATCCATCTTGTACTTATTGATATTTCTATTGCTAAAAAACTAAAATGACTTCGAAAACAGGTCGGCCTCTCCGCAGATCTGTACCTGTAGCTTTGCCCGGTGTGTCCTGCAGTCTTCAAGGAGATATATGTTTAATGCAATACAGTGGAGCATTCCAGGTAAAGCAGCAATATCTCCATGGAGACAAGCACAGAAGTCACACCTATAATACCATGTTCATAAAATCAAACCATTAGACCTTCAGAACCTCATAAACTATTTTAACAAACCTATTATTTGAATATGTGTCGTAATGTACAAATACCGCAGACATAGTTTGAGTCGTTGGGGAAACGCCAATAGGAAACTTGGCATTACTGGGAGGAACCAAAAGGCATGTGGACATAGTGTGCCAGAGCCTGCAGTCTGAGAATGTTTACACAGAAGAACACGCTCGGCAGGAGGCAGCGGCACAGAACAACCTCAGGATTTCACACACCTCACAGCGCCCCCTGCTGAGCCTCACAAGTCCAGCCCTCCCATCTACAGAATAACTGCGGGTTTAAAGGGGACATACAGGGATTGTGCTTTAACGCTTTGAACGTCTCTGTACGGGCCTTTCACATTCTGTCTTTAAAATATTATGTCTGGGAATACGGGCTCTGCTTTTTCAGCTTCACAGGGAACGTATGGATTAGGTGTGTGAGCCATCTCCTGGTTGTAAGTGTGAAAAATGTGAATACTGTATGTTTTCAGGTGCCAAAATTACTTTGCACTTTGCAAGAGTTGATTTTCCAGGACTTTTCCAGGACATTTTAGTTTATGTAATCACAATCGCCTCTCTGCTCTACTTTTGCTCTTGTAATGCACTGACGTCAAAAATAACTCGTTCAGTAACAAAAAGAACTAAAAAGTGCTGTGTTAATGCAACCGGTTAACCGATTATTGATCACGAAGGGGCTCCAACGATTGGTTAAAGAAAAAAATTTAAAACATGCATCCTAGTATCGGTTAACCTGGCCCTGCCGTATGAATTCTCGCGATATTTGTGAATTCACAAACTCTTGAGAATCCACCGGGGCATGTGCCGCTGTTAGGGCTGCACCGACCGCTGTGTGGGGCACCAATCACAGCGCTGCATTGTGGTTTCATCAATCAATCAATTAGACGAAGCTAAAAAAAACAGGACGGACGAAAATGTGCACATAGAAGTGCTTTGTGCAGCTTAATCCGCTTTTGCTGACGTTCGTCCTGACGGTCCGCATTTTCCCGAGGGCTTTTGGTGAAAGCCAAAATTCCAGGCCAAATTCCATTTACATTTACTTTCATTGCAGCAAAGCATTAAATTGACTAATTCGTTTCAAGGATTTTTTTTTTTTCCCAGGACATTTGTCAATTTTTTAAATCCTTTTCCATGTATGGAAAGTGGGCAGCTTATTTTCCATCTTTTCCAGGACACGTGCGAACCCTGTGTTGCTCTTTCAACATCAGTGACACCTGATACTATTATAAATGCCAGGGAATTGAAAACCGTTTACTTTAAATAGAATATCCTGTTACAATGTAGTCCATAACCGCACATTATTTATTTACGCAACATAAATTTAGTCGGCTATAGACAACCACATTTATGTTCCCATAGCCTGAATGCTTTTCATATCCACTTTCAAACCAATCCAAAACAAATGTTACTCAGCCATTCTGCAGCCAAAGCTACAACTCAATGCATCTATTCAGTCAGTATTCACAAAGTCATCCGTACTCTTCTCACATATTCATACTATGTGACCTTGCCAGGAAATCGTTGCAAGTGCTATCAACTGCAGCATATTTAGAAACAGGAAGTGTAGGAGGCGTCTTCGTTTGGGGCTATTTTAAGATGTACAGAATTACAGATTAAATCCGTATCAAAGCTCTATTTAGGTTTGAGTTAGGCTTTAGTGCCTCTGAACCATAATTTGGCACTTCCTCTTGTCTATCATTTCCCTTCGAGTCTGTAAAAGGAAAACACGAAAAAGAAAAAAAAAAAAAGCTCAAATCCAATCACTTTCAAAGAGATTTCTGAGCAGACAGGGTTTCAGGCCAGAGATGTAATGTTATTAGGTAGATCTTGCCATATCCGGGCTATGGCGAGTGAAAAAACAAAAACAAATAGTAACTTGATTTAAAAGAGGTTGGAGATACCACTGGACAGCAGAGACAAACAGCAGAGGCATTTTTTTTTTTTAAAGGGGAAGAGCACACACACAAGTCAAGAACAAAACATAGAGGCCAAACAAACTCAGCGTAACACTTCAAGCTTAATGTGTAGAGTCCACACAGTCCTAGGAAACCAGCCGGACTTTATAGGGGACGTTTTCGCCACCGTTTTTTTCCGTTTGTTTCGGCCGCAGATGTGGACTCGCCGGACTGCACGAAGGAGAAGATAAGGCCTGGCTTTGTTTTAATAGAGGACATTTTTTAAAAATTATCACAGGTTTATGGCATGGCTCTAGCATAAACCAACTGGAGAGGGTTTTTTATATTACTGTAAAATAAAATGGTGATATCAGTAAATGACTTTATGACTTAACATTTAACCTGTCACGGATCAGGCAGACTTAATTTATACCTTTTTATCTACCAACAGATAAAAGAAAACCATCAAGCTGCTGGACATGTTCAATATGAAAAGAAGGCTGTAACCCATTTATTTACTGTCAAATCAAACATTCTGAGATGAATTAGAATCAGTTTGTACTCCAAAAGAACAAATTAAAAAAGAAAATGTAATAGGACTTTTATATGGATTCCGTTTGTACTTTATTACAAGTCCCTAAAACTAATTTTTAGTTAAATTAGCTTCAGTTTTGAAAGAGGAATTGTCAAAAAACCCAACAAAAGCCCAAACTAGTGTCAATCAGGCAAAATCTACAAACACCAGCTTTACTTCTTCATATATTAACAAAGAACATTTAGGCAAACTTTAAGTTTTGGTTTTCATCTTTGCAGAGCTTGTTTCCACTTGTAATTAGAACAAATCGGACATCAGAGACCAAAACTACAGAGTCTCAGCTTCACAAAGAGTCCAGACATTTTAGTCCGATGTTTTAGGGAAAAACAAGTGTCAATGATAACTGTTTTTGAAAATGTTCTAATCAAGGCTACTGATCAGTCATCATTGTTTGCGCAAAAATTTGTGGCCAGTATCGGGAGCCGTTTGAAGGTGCAGAATGTAACTTTTCTGGTGGAGGGTCTGCCACCTGCTTGTCTCTGTGGAGATTTTATGGCTTTGCGTGGAGAAAAGAGGGTGACGCCACGGGAGCAAATTATAGGCCAGATTTGTGGAGAGGTAAATCCGATTAAAGAGTGTGACTCTATAAGTACCTGAAAATTCAATTGGATTTAAATTGGTGGGGGTCTCGATTCAATTCAAAAACGATTCCCAATTCATAAACTATTCTACTTTTTTGAGTCTAGCGCTATAATCAGTTGTCTATGCGGCTCAAGAAATCTTTTTTGTACGCCTCCAATTACTGTCATACTGCAGTGCTTAAACGCAAACGTCAAAATTAACAATTATCAGCACTTTCAGATTAATTTAACAGCCTGTTTACTAAGAAGGAGGATCTGGCCCTTCAGCATGTTTTGGCTATATATAGCGCGATAGCTTTCCTGTGAACAACAATAACTCGGAAAAACCATGAGCAAAGTGTTAAAAATAACGCTATTAACCCGTTCGTCTGTGCTCTGTCTCAAGTGTGTCTCCTCTTTGTGTGTGTGTGATGTGTGTGTGTCTCAGGGCTGAAACAAGTCAATCGATTATTTAAATCATCATCAACCAATTTGATAATCGAACTGAACTAAACACTCCAAAATGTGTCGCCTTCTGAAAGAGAATGTCGCTCAGAAGAAGCAAGAGTTCTTGGAAAATGACACAAGTTAAAGCTGGGGTACCTGATTTTTACACTACGGAGCCGGAAGTGGGTTTTTTAATCTAACTACTTCCTCGCTCTCACAAACCCTCTGGCATGTCCCAAGTCGAATTCACATGCTTTCATTTTCGGTCCCTTTAGTCGGTTCCTTTTTTCAGATGGCAAAGTGTAACTTGGGAGGAACACCCAAGCGCAGCCAATCAGAGGGCTGATTTTAGCTTTTATTTAAAGGCAAAAAACTTTATTAATAGATGCACACAGCACACAGGTCTTATCATTGTCATAAAATGCTGCTTTTACAAGATACTCTTTGGTGGAAAACATAAAATTTACAAACTTACTCCCAAACAAAGTCAGGTACCACAGCTTTAAGTGTTATCGATAAACCTATTTTATTGTAAGTATACTGAAGATGTTGTCAAGCAGCATTTCTTCACTGCGCTTAAACATGGTAAAAATCTCATTCCTGGCATTTTGCATTATAAACAACTAATTGATTAATCGAAGGAATAATGGCCAGACTAATCGATTACCCAAATAATCTTTAGTTGCAGCCGTAGTGTTTCTCAGAGCGCGGAGCATGGAGCAGTGGAGAGTTCAGCGTCGCACAAAGGTTTCACAAGATTGCAACATAAGACGTGTTATAAACAGATGAAATACTTCACATGGACTTTTACCAGTTTACTGACGATCTGAAACACGCGTTTGAAGGGGGCATTTTATCATGACAGACAGTGAACGCAGCAGATAAAACTATTTGAGAATTTGGAATCAATCTAGAATCTTTAAAACGCAAAAGATCAATCCTTCTAAGAATTTGTTTTTTTTAAACACCTCAAATGGTTACAAATAGAATGCGTATTTTTTAGACTTTTAATGTCTATTTTTAAAGTCAATAAAACGCCAATAATTGAGAAATTGTTAGATATGGTATAACTGCTCCAAATAAATCAATCGCTAAAGGGCTATTTGTGACGACTTGTGATGATTTTGGCAGCCTTTGCCTTGCCTAAATATAAATGTGTAAACCTTGTTAGTTTTAGAAGCCCTTCTGGGGACGAACATTGCAAATTACCCTTAGCTATAAATGTTGTAATGTGTCTAATGTACATACTTATCCCTATCAAATAAATAATATTAAGGCTTTTAAAACTCTTTTCTTACAACTTAACTTATACAATAGTTCAGTTAGTTTAAAAAAGCACTGTAACTTTTCAGTAGGTTTCTCACATTATATCTTTTCAAATACAGTGTTTATATTGCAAAAAAAAAAAAAAAAGAAAATCCTATTTGTGAGCTCGCCTTTCCACAGATCTGACCTATAACTTGGCCTGGTGGTCTTCCGCATTTTGATGGTTCCTGGCAAAGCAATGACGTCGCCATAAAGGCTGCTCACCAGAAAAGTTAAAGTTGCACCAAAGGTTTTTAGACAAGCTTTGAGAGGTAGTCTGGACAATGTCAAAATCAAGATGTTTCAACTTCCAGCCCAAAGTCATATTCAATCAGCGGAACCGGTCAGGGAAACTATTTACAACGTTAAGTGAGTGTAGATGATGTAACACTGCGACCTGGCCTGCGTACAAACAAGCATCCGACCAATAAAAAAGTTACAGACTTTTATCGCGCAACAATTAAACGCAAGTCACTAAGGACAGACTCCCGGCTGGTTTACTCAGCAGCGTGTGAACCCTGTCCACATTGGCACACTTCTGGCAAGACAGCTTTCTGTGTCAGGTCGCGCAGAGTTGAAGGAAGGGGACAGGCCAGAGGAAGTACTTACGAGATTTCTGCCCCCACACAGGCAGGTGCAGCTTCCCGGATGAGTAATAGATGAAGCCCAGGACCAGCATGGGGCACAGGACGAACAGCAGCTTGTGTGTGGGCTTCATGGTCTGCAGTCATTCATGGCACCATCGGGCTCCTCACCTGCACACGGCACATCGCAGGGTTAATTCATCAAGGTCAAAGTCATCTTTATTTATAAAGCACCTTATACAATAATAAGACGTTATCCCAAAGTGCTGGACAACAACAACAACAACAATAAAACAACACAATATTAAAAACACAAAGTTTCCTGGACACAATGTTTAGAAAACGCAAGCATTTATACAATATATAAAAGTGCTCAGGTCAGTTTGAATTAAAAGCCAGCGCAAAGAGGTATGTTTTTAAAAGCGATTTAAAGCTCAGAATCGAACATTCCATAGCCTGGGGCCGGTGACTGAAAAGGCTCTGTCGCCCCTGGACTTCAGCCTGGACATGGGACAGTCCAGGAGCAGCTTATCTGCAGACCTTAGGTGTCTAACCGGAGCATGCAATATTAATAAATCACTGCCAAGCCATTTAAGGACTTATAGACATAAAGCAAGGTCTTGAATTGAATGCAGTAGGGGACGGGGAGCCAATGAAGTGAGGACAACACTGGAGAAAAATGGTCCCTGCGTCTTCTTCCAGTGAGCAGACGCGCTGCCTCATTTTGTACAAGCTGCAGTCTATGGAGAGATGAATTTTTCAAACCAAGATATAAAGAATTACAATAATCTAGGCGTGATTATATTAATGCGTGAATTACTCTCTCCATTTGAGTTACATCACATAGTTACTGAGATCCAATGGTGTCAAGGGCCACATCTTTTGCTTTAGAGCGCTTTGGAACACTTCTTGTCATGGTGGAATGAGTCTCCATGCTCAGAGCCCGGCTCTGGGTCTGGGTTCTTGTGTGGCGCCGTGAGACGTGGCTTGAAGTCTATACGACAGGTTCGACTACCTATTTCACTAAAAAGGGAGCAAACATAATTATATCTGAGATTTTACTAAGCATTTTGTCCATTGGTCACCAGTTTGAGTTTTTGTGAAGTTTATAATGCTACTTCCTGGTTGGACATTGGAAGCAAATATGACACTGGCTGTGTCCGAATGTCCTCCCTCACCCCTTCACTACACAGTCCTGCACTCTGGAGCACACTAACCAGTGCATTCAATCAGATGATTCGGACACACAGATCACTACTTTCTCCTCAAAGCAGGTTACGTGATTCTGGCATCTGGGAGGAAAAAAAAAGTCAGACAAAAATTGATTTCTGTAATGAATGTGGGTCAAAACCGACTGACGCACACATATGTATGGACTAATAATCACCATACAAGTTTTATTCATCACGGATTGCACGTGAAACATCAAACAGACTGGATTATTCAACGTTTTGCCTGAGATTTGAGATCTATCTGTTTATCTATTTACAGCTCAAGCAAAGGTTAGTGGGAAACTCAGCTGTTAACAGTTTGTAAAGTGTTTTGTTCATAATCTTGGTTTAGAAATTCATTTAAACAGCTCCTCTTTCTGCTTTCATTCAGTCGTGTTCTGTGTCACTGTAGTTGTTTTTATCAGCTGTAGTTGTTTTTGTCTGCTGTAGTTATTCCTGACTTTCGCAATGCATTGTGGTCAATATTGGCCGGTCTAGTGACCAGCGCTGGACATTACGTTTCAAGAGCATTGTGGGAAATTTTGTGTGCACTATCTATTCATCTGCTGGACATTTGGAAAGCACTAAAAATGATGTAACCAATAACGTGGCCATTCGGACGCAGCCATTGGTAGAGATAATTCCACAACTGTTACCTAGCAACCATTTTGTTAACAATAGATAGGAATCAGCCATAAATTATGTCTGATAAGACATTTATTTTGTTAAATGTTGGTTTAAACTGTCAGAAAAATGTGCCAGAGGGATTCCGTTTTAGAACTTTAGCTTTACTTCCTGTAATTTCAGACTTTTTTTTTTTATTATTTCCTCACATACTGCAACTTAAAGCAATTTTTTGTGTTATCATTTTTTCCCTCTTTAAATAGACAAGTCATAAATAAATCATACAAATACAGTAGTTATTGGACATCTATTAACTCATCTACCATCTGGGCTAAAACATTCCAATTTCGTCTTTCCTAAAAATCCGATTAATGATACAGAGGGAGCACACACACAACTTTTACAAGTACAGCCAGAGTTGAAACTGTAATAAACAAACAATCACTGCGACATCCACCTTCTCTTTTCTCCTCCTTTCGTGCGGCTCACGTCTGTCTCATATGAATGATCCAAATGACACAGGATTGCCTCTGTTTAATTCCACACAAAAAACATGCCCAACCTTCACATGACGCTGTTTTACCAATGAGAAGTCAGTGTTAAGCCTACATAAAGCATTAAATTGCACACTGCAATTTTTGGAGATTATATTAAGTTGTTATGGCATTGCTGATTATTGATTGTACTTTGTAGGGAGAAGTGCATTTAGTCAGAGTGGTGGGGTGTGACTCCCTCGTAATTGTCAGTTGTTAAATGTGGACCGCACTCTCTCTGTAATCACACAGATCCCAGTCGTGTAGTGTTGACCCTACTCAACATTCTCTAAGTCATGTAGTGTGTGAGAAAGGGTGGGAGATATACTGAAAAACGTATAATATTGAATTGTTGCATGTCCAAACTCAGGCCCGGGGGCCAAATGCGGCCCTCAGACCAATTTTTCTTGGCCCTTAGGCTTCCTGGTGAACTGGTCCACACTGTCCTGAGAAGTTCTTTTTACAGCACATTTCAGATTTTCTACAATTCCAATCTAAATAACTAACATGTTGGTGCGACACAGACCTGATATTAAGGCAGTGAGACTGAATGTAGATGTGGAGGCGCTTAAAACATCAGAAAAATGCAGCTTTTTTAACATTTCGCGATTGATTTGTGGCCCTCCGCTTGGTCTGTATTTCAATATGTGGCCCTCGATGGAAAAAGTTTGGACACCCCTGCTTTAGAGACTTCAATATCGAGGCTATTGACTATAATTAAAACTATTAAAACTGAGCTCAAAAAGAGACAGTGTAACAAGGAGCTCCTGCAGTTGTAATCACACTATCCCAGCATGCACCACCAAACAGGCAGTGATGGTGACGAGGAGTTCGCAATTGATAAACTTTATCAGAGTTTCAGAGATTGTGGGTTTGTTGTTTTTGCATCTGGATGTGCAATGATTTAACATCTTTTTTGATTCTGAATTGTTATAATCATCTTATAGCAATTCAGAATCTTTACTGAAATTGTGCATTGGCAATTTTAATATCTATTAATTATGAGAGAGTCGTTTCAACGGAGAAACGATCACAAATGCCTTTTAACAACACTGTTTGCCCAACTGACCTTTTAATAAAATCACAAACTGAAGTTAAACCTAGGATTTTCATGTGTTTCTTACGTTCTCCTGAAGTAACTTGCTGTCATGTACACATCTAGTCATTTAGTCACATTAGTTAAAGCACATCATTTTTAAAACTATTTTATCAAGATCACGTCATTTTAATTGTCAATATGTAAACGTTATATGAACAGGGTTTTTAAATAAAGAGTTTTTCTCCAAAATATCTCCAGAGACAGTGGTGATGATGATTGATGATAGAAGATTTTGCAGGTTTAGCTCTTTAAAAGTGCACTAGTAAGGGTTAATATGATTTGTTTTTAAAGTGCCTCTGACAGGTTGGACACTCATTTGACAAAAATGCAGTTAAGATAAATATGTTTCAAATTGTGTTAAAAAACTTCACAAATTTTATCGCGGTTTAGCAATTTTTTAGGTTTTTTTGTCTTACTTCCTAGTTGTAAATGATGACATCATACTAGGAAATTACCATAGCAACCATCCTGTACAGTGGGCCAAAACTCCTCAGATGTCACAGATTTATTTTACAAATAAAAATACACGTTAACGCCTTTATTTTGTTGAATTCATGCATAAAGGTTAAAAAAAAGTAATTTCTTTTGTGTAAATTTTGCATAACCTTTGTCTCCCTAGCGTGATGTCATCAATTTGTTTATTTCCTGTAATTTTGAACAGATTTTTCAACTTTTCTCCACAAATAGCTGCTTGATTGGTGTAAAACTATAACAACAACAAGAAGAAGAACAACAAGTATTAATCCACTGAATAAAGTCAAAATTAGAAAATCATGAAAACCTGTCATACGCACTTTAAGGTGTGATGTTATTTACAGTTTCATTTAATGACAACAATAAACTCCAAAAGCTAAATTCAGGCTTGTGACCATTCATTAGTGCTATACTGGGGGGGAGTTCTTGAAGTGATATTTCTGCACTTCAACCAAGGCACAAAAAAGCACATTATTAGCTCATTCCTGATGCGTTGTTAAAATATTCATTCAAAGATATCCATTTCTGTCAACGTCGCCCACCATCCACACGTGTTCATTTTCGTGGAAATGAGCAAAGGCACACATTTACCCAAAGGTGACTTTTAACACCAGTCACAAACAAAACGTCATCAATAAATAATGAAACTCACCAACTGGTTTGTGTCCACGGCGGTTACTAACAGGAGTCATGCCACTTTCACACACTGAACGTTCACACCAAAGCGCCGGATAACAGAAGGCTTTTGGTGAAAACTCACAATAAAACAACAAGAAGCACGGGAGGAATGTGCTACTCCCTTCAGTGGAAAAACAACGGTGCCACATAACCAGGGTTAATAAAGTGTCCTCTTTTGCCAAGAATTAGAAGTGTTGATCAAGAAAACTACAGGTTATTCATCCATCGAGTAGACATTAGAGATAAGAGTTATTCCATGGTTGATACTGTTCCTGATATTTTAGAAAATAAGCTCGGCCAATATTTTTTGATCGGTTTTGCACAGATTTTGGTAATTTTCACCCAAATATATTACTTGAAATGAAAATCTATGTGCACAGCAGCAGATGGCTAAGCTCACTTTCTCACAGCTATCAGTTCCTGCCAGACACATGACCTGTACGCCACCCGCAGCCATCTTGGTTCTGCTCACTAATGTAAACAAATGTAAAGGCCAAAAGAAAATCTGCATAAACTGCTCAAATATCAGAACAGTCCCGATCTTTACCGTCAGCTGTGGTTCTGACAATAATAGTACAAAAAGTAAACACTCGACACTCCAACCAGCCACAGTTTAAAGCAGAACTCAGTAACTTCAGTAACAGAGCTCCCCCTGCAGGTCTCTTGTGAAAATATATTGCCAGTAAATAGACACAAAAGCTTCTAGTACAATCCCATACAAAACACTTCATGTCGCCAAATATAAAAAAAGAGAGGCAATCAGGAGAGTTACAGCTGGTTTTCTGCGCAGAGACAGCAGGGGGCGACGATGGGAGCTTCAAATGCCCCGAAAATACTGCAACCACCACATGGACTTACAAAGACGTTTAACGAGGTCAAGTAGAACTAAGTAACATTTTAACTCAATTCTTGAAATGTGACGTACATGACATGAACCGAAAAATATAAACTGTTTTTAAAAGTGAAGATTGTTTCCGTTATTTTAATTTGTTTCACTTTGCCTCAACAGTTGTATGCCTCAACAGTAACATTAGCGTTAGCATATGCTACTGTTGAGGCATGCCTTTCCCTTATTATACATCGTTAAATGTTACACCTTACTTCCAAAGCAAGTTCCTAGTTTGGGAATTTTGTTCACAGACAATGGCAATAAAAACCTTTCTGATTTATAGACCTTTGGTGAAGTTTTGTTGTTTTGTACTTTTTACTTTACTTCAAGGGGGGAAAAAAATGCAAGATCAGCCCCATACAATCCTGAAATCAAATGTTCTGATCAAATATATAAATATGATTTTCTGACCCCTAGCATTTACTTATCTGTATCTTAAAGAAACCCACACACACTGCTACAGGTTAGTGCAGATTCAGTGGCCTGTAGTGAAAGACAAGGTGAGTAAAAGTTCAAAGTCACGACGACGCATCACTGATAAGCGACTCAAATTAAACACCGTGGCTTTGCATCAGATAACAAAGGTCACCAGTTTGAAGAGATGTCAAATGTGAGCTCTTCCTTTCTTAGTGCGTCCAGTGGGACAGCAGTGACGCCTTCTGCTAGATTTGAAAAGGATCTGTATTATGCATATTCAGGCTTTTAAAACCACTTTCCAACAATGGTAGTTTATTTTTTATATAAATGTAATTTCAGGGCATCCACAGTGGCACTGCTACTAGCAAAGGGTCTGAAGCAAAGTGTAGTGAAGACCAATGACTAGGAGAGGTTTGGTGAAGGGTGTGGACCAGGGCTGTTCAACTTTATTTCACAGAGGGCCGGATTTTTCGGATGGTTTTGTCCTCAGGGCAAGAAACGAGCACAACGCTTTAGAAATATGAAAAACATGGAACAGGAAAGGGTTTAACAAAATCTGCAGAACTGAACCAGGACTACACTATGACTAGACCAGAACTAAACCCGGTCTACACCAGGTCTACCACAGGAATAAACCAGGACTAAACCAGGTCTAAACCAAGGCTAACCCAGGGCTAGACCAGGACCAAACCAAGTCATTAAAACAATTTTGGCAAAAAACAAGCCTTAAAATGCATTAAAAAGCATTAAATTCAATCCCAACAGGCGTCAAAACTATATAAAGATTTATTCATCAGAATAACAACTATAAATCAAAATAAGAGCAAATAATTATTGCAGTGCGTTTATCGCTTTGATGTAGCTTTGATCAAATCATATAAAAGGCTAGGTTTCCTGTTAAAAGATTAATTCTCTCCCTATGTTACGGTCTTTTTTCACCAAGATCATGTATTGATGATGGAGAGTGTGACCGCAGCACAAAGCACAAAGTCATCTTCCATACATTTGCATGGTTTAAATTTCATGTAAATTAGCTTTTTGAATATTATAAAGTAGTTTATTATATTCTGGTCATTCTGCTGCCCAATGGAGTGGTTAGAAGCCATAGTTTTGACATGATAAAAGCGTAAATGTCTTGTTTTGACGTTGATTATGGCACTAAAAATCTCGAAATGTGGCATTAAAAAGCATTACATTTGATTTGCTGAAACTTGAAACCTTGTTGTTGTTGTTAGCTTTACCGTGGCAGCAATACTCGATGTGAATGTTGTAAAAAGTGTCTCTAAAACTCATCGCAGTGAATAATTAGGATGCTCAAAATGCAACTGTTTAAAATGAACTAGTCCTGTTTTTCACATTTTGAAGACTGTAAAAATCAGGTCCCACTCCTTTAATTACAGATGATACACCCAATATTGTAATTCTACTCATCTCCAAAACAACAAGTGTGATATAATCCACCTCTCTACATATCTCCAGCTCTACAGAGGAACTTAAATATGTAGGACCGAAGCAAAGCAGCGCTTGGTTTATTTCTGAAGAACCAACATTGTTAAAAGTTCAAAACACTGTGACACACAATGAGTGTTCGTACTTGATAGCCCTAACCCTCTGCTAGCATTCCAGGGGACAGAGGAATGTGTGAAAGTTTACAAGACTCATGACCTGGGTCAAGTAACTGAAGAAATGCTATACTTAAAAAATAAATAAAACATTAAATGATGCAACAAACAGTACTTTGTGCTAAAAGTATGAACAAAATCAAGTAAAAATATATAACAGAAAATGTTTTTTTTACATTTTTAAATTATAAAATGTATTGTAATTGTTTGTAACAGACATTTTTTGCCTCAAATTTCTCCATCTCCTCCAGTTGCTCAAACTCAACCACTTGGCTAGCTAATGCTAACCAGAGTTACGTCAAAACGTTTCTTCACATACAAATGATGTCCAGTTTGAAGTATACAAGCTTAGTTCATGATATTTATGTAATTAGTTTGGTAATTAGTCAGGTCTCCAGTAACATCTAAAAGAGGATGTTTAGTGGTCAACAGATTCTTACCAATCGCACATCGGAAAGTTAAAGTTAGTTTTACATGCTAATTAAATAATGAGCAGAATCCTATTATTAAAACATGAATTGCAAAGAGAGAGGTTATGCACCGACAAATCGAAAGTCGAAAAATATGCCTCAACATTCCAAGTGAGTAGCAGAATTATAGGCATCACAATTGATAAAATGTGTTTCTCTGCTTTTCTTTGGCCTCATTTTTATCTGTGGAGCTTTTATTTCGGATAAATGAACTTTACATGGTGAAAACTGAAAGTAGTTTCTCCATTGTTGCTCTGCCTGTGCAAAGCTTGGTAAGTTTGTTTGCTAACACCAGTTGGAGAATATAAAGACACTTTAAGAAGCCCACAACAATTTCCTTAACTCTTGGACTCAAAACATAACGAGTTCAACTGTGTGTGATCCCAAAGTCTGTATGAGAGTAAATGTGTTCCTGTTGTTCATCTAGTTTTCCACAACTGTAGATTTTTTTTGTTCTATAATATGGTCAGGTACAAATTAAATATTGAGCAGCAATGTAGATTTTTATATTTGTTATCAGACTTGCAGCTCTTTCACATTTTAGTATAGTATCTTAGAGGAGAAAATGTCACTCGTCACCACTCACTGCTAAAATTCCGAATGTCATCTGTATATAACCACTATTGGATATTTACCCCCAAATTGTTGTGCTGTAGTGCCAGCACACGCCCTCTGGATTCTTCATAACTTGCTTTTCGTCAGGAGTGATGCTAATGGCCAGGTCTGGTCTGGCTCTGGAGTCTTTCAAGCCATACTGCACTAACAGAGTTGATAAGTGATCAATATCATCAGCGTATACAGATATCAGGTTTTTGTATAAAGTCACTGCTACAATTTGGGGCTTTCACAGCTTTAAACAACAGCATAGAAGCGCCCCGTAGTGTGATGTGCAGCTTGAGTACCAGTCTGTGCTGCTGTGGTCCGTCTGCAGTTGAGTAAAGTTGACAGGTAACATATGATGCACTCTGCTTTCTAATGTCTGCTGCTGCAAGGCACAGGATGTAGAAATCTCCAGTCTCACTCACTCTGGTCCACCCGAGAGCCACCCAGAACAGCAAACTACGGTCTACGTGCACTGATGGGGTTCTATAGGTGGATAAGATACAGTTTTTAATGAGGAAAATGTAACTCACTCAATGTAACAGAGTCTAATCTCCAGATTCCAGCAGCACAGTTTGAGAAACACTACATCCAGGAACATTGACACTTTATGGAACAGTCAACAGTAAGATCAGGGGTGTTCATGGTCAACAGATTGACAGATTAACCATCACCAATACTTAACTGAGTGAAATCATTTTGCCCGCTTAACTGGCCCATTTAATTTGCCTTTATTGAGGTCTACACTTTTAATTGCCCCACCAGAGGGCGCCCGCATGCTCTCATTCCACTGTGACGTCTCTGAGTAAAAGAAGTTAGTTGAAACTATAAAATAGTGGAGTTATCTCATAAAGATTGAACAAAGGAAACATTATGCATCTTTTTGTATTGTTATTAGCCTTTAAACATGCTCGAGTACCTCACGTTTGGCAGCAGAATGATCAGATTATAATGAACTACTGATAATATTCAAAAAGCTAATTTTCATTCAGTTCAGTTCACACCATGCAAATGTATGCACTGAACCCTGTCTTTTACTTTTAGATGATTTGATAAAAGCTATTGACATCTACATTCAACAAATCCAGTACATCTGGGATTCTAAATATATTTTATATTTATATTTTTATATATTTATTTATTTGTAGTCATTGTATGATGTATAAATGTTTTGTCAAAATGTTTGTTAGATTTAATGCCTGTGGGGATTGAATTTAATGCTTTTTAATGCCCTGCAGAAACCCTGTAATAAATATTTACTCCAGGTGCCCTCCCACCAAACTAAGCCATATTTGACAAACCCGGGAGCTTGTAGAAGGACGCACCACACTCATCTGTCCATGCAGTCATTCCAGTAATGTGCCGGGGAGTTTATATTTTGGTTTGAGGGCTCCGTGTGACCTGAGGGAGTGAACGGCGGCGCGCTGTGCTTATCAGCTGTCCAAGCATCCGTTGAACTGCCTCAGAAACAAGCCCAGTGTTTGTGAGAACACTGAGAGGAGAGGAAACCACACCCACTGAACAGAGCAGCCACAGCTTCAAACAGGTCCAACTGCCCACTGGACAAGCAACTGTAACCAACTTTCATTTATGCTTCTTGTACAGAAACATTTGTCATACCTTTCTTATTTTCATGTGTTAGAAATGATAGAAATCAGTTCTGTGCCATTTAAAACCAAAAAGTGCTGTGTTTAGTACACAGTACACAGCAACAATAAAGAATTATGAATTCCCCTTTGGGTCTCGCACCATGCCTCTTAACAGTTAGAAACCAACCAACAAACCAAAACTACAAGCAGCAAAGTTAAGAAAAAGGAAAGGAAGGAAAACTAAAATTATATCATATTTATAAAATAACATAACATAAAAAATAAATAAATAGTGCCGCGAAAGTGGCATAATTGTAACTGTTCAGCCCAAAATACACAGTGCACACTTCACATTGTGCACTTTGTGCTATAGAGATATAATTTTTTAACGGATAATTATTGTTATCATTACATAATAATCCCCCTACACCCCCCCTACACCTCCCCTACACCCCTCTTGCATAACACAAGCTAAAAACAACATCTTTAGTTTCAACATGACCAAATAATACACTTGTAACAGTGTCATGTTTTATGTTTGTACATGTTTTGTATCAACTGTCTTTGTGTCATTTGTAATGTTTGTCATCACTGCAGAAAAACTATTAAATTTTAAAAAGTATTCTCCTTTGGGATAATATTTATTCTGAATAAACATAAGTGCATTTGCAAAGGTCTTGACTGAAAAGAGGAGGGATGGGAAATGATAAGATCCATATCAATAGCATTGTTGATTTGTCTTATTGACTGCTTCTTTAACAAATCTCTTACAGATTCATAATTAAGAACAAATAAAATGTGTCTGATGTGTCTAATAAGCCTATATTTTATCATTTTACCACAAACACAGAAGACATTTTTGACAGCCATATATGTAGGCTACATTATGACTAAAACTACAATTTAAAGCATTTTAAATGTTGTAAAACAGCGAGACACTCAATTTTTACATAAAATAACTAATGGTTCTACCACGACAGACAGACAGCACAGACAGGTGTAGCACAGGCTTTATTCCTCCCACTATTATTTATTCAGTTGTTGGGGTGATCCTCGTGGTCAGTGCAGGCTCGTACCTGCGCTGTGCCCGGGGGACAGCCCACAGAGGCACGAGAGGGTCAAGAAAGCAACATCCACACTGTTCACACAGACACAGCATGATTCAGAAAACGTACACTTTGGACAAGCTTAGAATAATTAAACCAATCAACAACAACTAGTGTCAAAACTCGGTACTCATTTGAAGTATCAATAGTTGTATATATAATCCCACACATAGGACACACTTGGATCTTTCCTGAACAGTTTTAGACCAATCTTGAGCTATATTGGAGACAGTATAAAATACATGGTGACATAAATAAAACTACTTTTAAAAAGTGTTTTGAGTTTACAGCTGTATTAAACAGAAAATGAATCAATCACAATCTGACGATTTTACCATTGTCAGATTGTCAGATCACGATTCCATTTTTAATCGCCGAGATCCAGCAGACGAGCTAAATGAAAAAACTGCTCCATCCCGACCCTCCACGACACACAAACTAAAACCCTCTGTGATTAAATGACCGCCTGTATTTATAACAAACATTTTTACCACATTGTAAAAGAAAATCAACTGAAAAGCTTTAATCGATCTTTGACTGACAGATTTAGAAATGCAGGACTTTAACAGGTAAGACTCCCAATAAATAAGGAGTTATTACAACCCAGAAATTAAACAAAGCAACACGGGCCATTATAATCCTCTAATTGAATATATAGACATTAGGGTTCTATCAAAAATCAGACCGCAAGAAACAACTATTTTGTAATGAAAATGCCAGTCTATTGCCTTAAACCTTGACCTAATGAAGATCATGTGGACTAGGTCAGGGCAATACAGGGATAAAAATGGAATGGTGAGCTTGTCCCTGTGACAATCTGCATTTTTTGTGAACTTGTATCATGATTCTCTTTAATGCAGCTGTCTGTTCAAACACACTTTTTCTCCTGTTCCGCCTCTGAGCAGATGTCGTGCTTTAATTTGAATAGAAACCGCTAACTGTTTGTGCAAACATGTTCTGAAACAAGCGACAAAAACAAGCCCACAAACAACAAACGGGACTCGATGCACCAAGACGCGACTAAAAGTGACAAAAAAGATGACATTAGACGGCTTAAGATGACAAAGACGGGACAAAGACGCGTTTAAATATGACAAACACAAATTAATGTGACAAAAACATGACTAAAACCGACAAAATTGTGTTTAAAATGTGAATTTGAACGGAATACTTTTATTAAAACATAAATCACAATCGCACTGGTCAGAATAACCACAACTAGATATTTTTCCTAAATCGTGCAGCTCTGTTATAGACAATAGAAAAATACAAAGTGAACTCAAATCGTGATTAAATCGAAATCGTGATCATTTTTTCACCCAGCCCTAATGTGGAGTTTGAACTCAATGGGACTTTTGAATTAGACATGTGAAGTTATAAACCAAGATAAAAAAAAAAAAAAAATTAAATAATAATAATAATAATATCCAAAAGTATTTTAAAAATTTACTTCAGAATAAAAACAAAACAACAGAGCTTTTGAAAACTGACCCCCTATTTACACCAAAAACACAGCATACGTTTATCATCCATTGGACAATCTACACCAGCGCTCATACACGCACATCCAACAGGCATAATTATGCTACATTTCACTCAAATTAGGTTGTAGTTCTAATTTTTCAGCGTCAACAGAACTTCTCCAGGCTTTTCAGCAGAGAAAAACTCTTGAAAGATTTCCTTTCAAATGACGTTCTCTAAAAAACACGAAAACAACATGCATCTTATACAGAACTTCTGGGAATGACTCACGACGGATTAAGAGTGGAGTTTATTGGCCTAGCAGAGAAACAGAATACACTTTACAACGCCAAACATCAATTTCATAAGGACAACTTAAGACAGGAGAAGACATGGAAAGAAATAACTGAAACTTTGAAGAGAAGCTGCCTGGTAATTAATGCAGCCATGGCTTGTTATTTCACCATTTGAATAGTTTAAAAGAAACATTTTCTTCATTTTCACATGGTTAATAGCCTTTAAACATG
Source organism: Rhinogobius similis (assembly GCA_019453435.1). Classification (NCBI taxonomy): domain Eukaryota; kingdom Metazoa; phylum Chordata; class Actinopteri; order Gobiiformes; family Gobiidae; genus Rhinogobius; species Rhinogobius similis. The sequence continues at coordinate 32,294,724 of CM033632.1, forward strand.
CTCTTGAGTGCTTTAAATTTGTCATTTCCTGTTTTAAAGCAAAAAAAAAAAAAAAGGTTCGCTTTTTATCAGCCATTATGTAATGACACTTGCTGAGTACATCCATCCAGCAGATGGCGCCAGTGCAATATACAATCTAGTGCAGTTAGTGCTGAAAAGACGTCATTGTACAGATTTGCTGCAGCAGTTATCGTGTTTAGAGGCAGAAATGATCAGAACGAGTTCAGTGATGATTTAAGGACTTAAACAGCAGAAGATTCTCGGATAAGTGTTTCCCAACCAGGGGTACGGGAGCCCCAAGGTGTACGTGAGGAATGACCAGGGGGTACTTGGAATAGTTTCAGGTTTTATATGCAAATGAAATATACTTTCATCTGAATAAAAAAGTGTAATTAGATGTAAATTTAGCATATTTTTGTAGTATCTTGGGCCATAAACACAATTAATACAAAAAACATTACAGTAATAATTGACTGTATCCGATTAGTAAACCCATTTATTTTCCCAAACGTTAAAGGGTCCTCTGAGTGTGAAACAAGGGTTAGGGGGCACTTGAGACAAAAAATGTTGGGAACCACTGACGTAGATGATCCGAAAATGTGTCCCGGATCGAGGGAGTTCCACAGGAAGTGTGTTTGACGCTCAGGGGGAGAGGATTCCTCAAAACAGCGTGAATGCAACTTTAGGAATGTTTTTGATGATGGAACGTTGATAGAACATGTTTTAAAGCTCAAAAAAAGTACTGTAGCAGAATATGTGTGCTTTAAAACCTACTTCAATCGACCAACGTGCAATAAAGGCAAGCAAAAACTATTTTCATTTCTAAGGATTTTTGGCCTGTAGGCTTTATTGCAGAGGGGAAGGACATGCAGCAAACTGTTGGAGCCAGATTAGAACTCACAAAAGCACAAACAGTTTGGTGTTTAAACAGTGAGAAGATACAGAGTGGCTAGCAGGCCAGCTCTGACATACTATCTGGTGTAGACTGACGCTTTTAAATCAACGCACGTAAGCTTTGACTAATGCTGGAGCTCCTGGTCTAAATTGCGGGTAATGTGGTGAACTTGATGAAGAACTGAGCTGATTTAAGTACTTTTACTTTCAGTTTCCACCACTGGTATGTGGTTAAAAACAACTCTGAGGATTGTAAACTGACACTGGTCCTCAGAGCACGTCTCATTAATTATGTAAAGTCCATGTTAGCGCAGATTTTGGGCAGTCTCATACATAAACTGATGCATCATGGATGACGCAGCCGGAAGGGTTTTAACACAAAAAAAAAACAACCTCTGCCTCCACAGTCCAGTGTTTTCCATCAACAGAGGAGGCTACAGTTGCTCTCCACAGTCTAAAAACAAAACATGTGTTATACAAATAATACTTTTTCTTTTAGTATTGTAATAAATATATAGAAGTAACTATATTTAATCTTTGTTTTTTGATTTGGGAAATTTATATAACTTGAGCCTAAACAAAATGATTGAAAAATTGATAGCTTATGCCACCACATTTTCTGTATAAATCCGTGAGAAACACTGATGGTCTGAACTCTTTTGCGGTTTGAAACAATTGGATCTTGATTTGTTTTTTTAAAAATTGATTCATTGCACAGCCCTCATTTTATAGCATTTATTTTTTGAATCATGTATACCGGGGCTATTCAGGTTGCGGCCCGCGAGCAAGATCATGCCCTCCAAGCAATCTGATCCGCTCCGTGACACATCTTGCTAATGTTAGAAAATATATTGTCTCTTGTAATTCTGGGTCAGTACGGTTTATACTTTTGTGGTTGGTGTCCGGGCCGTGTGCGCTCACATTTGCCACGTCAAACCAGAACGAAACCTGGAACGAAACCAGGATTTGACCATGACCAAACCAAATCCACGTCAGGACTAAACTGGGCTCAGAACATGACCAAATCATTACAAGTGTGAACGCAGCCCTGGTTTCATTCTGCTGTATTTTATCATTATTGAAACAGATCTAGTAGGTGTTGGTAGGGCTGGGCGATATGGAAAAAATAATATCTCAATTTCTTGGGGCCAGATCATGATTTCGATTTTATCACGATTCATGTTCACTTTGTGTTTTTCTATTGCTTATAACAGACCTGCACCAGTTAGTTATTAAATTGCGATTTTTCTGACCAGTGCGATTTATTTTTTAATAACAGGATTCTGTTTCAAGTTCACGAGTCACAAGTTTTTGTCACGTTCAGTTGTGTTTGTCATATTTAAAAGTGCCTTTGTAACATTTAGTCACGCCGTTTTAGTCGCAATTTTGTTCGTTTAGTCACGTCTTTGTTGTTTGTAAGAGTGCGTTTTGGTCGCTTTTGATCGCATTTTTAACGCTTTTGGTAGAGCTTTTGTACAAATCCAAACTACAGTGTTAGCTGTTTTTATGCAAGTCAAAGCAAGAGATTTGTCGATTTGGTTTAATTGTGCAGCCCTGGTCTTTAAGAGGGAAATAAAATCATCTGCTCAGAGGCTTCAGAGGCTAAACAACAGGAGAAAAAGTGTGTTTGAACAGACAGCTGCATTAAAGAGAGAATAGCAGATTGTCACAGGGATGAGCTCACAATTTGATTTTTATCACTATATCGTCCAGCACTAGTGTTGGCGCCTCATGGACATGGCCCTCTGAAAAACGTGGCCCTTGGAAAAACTAAGTTGAATAGCCCTGTTGTATACACTTCACTTTATCTGATCTTCATAACTTCTGAGATTTATGATCATTCTAAACCTGTTCTAGGAATGGTCAGAGCTATATTTCTGCTATTGACAACTGCTAACACTTCTTAACCCAGACATTTTGGAGCACCTCATTTCCATGGTATTGCCACATACCAGAGAGATAGGAAAATTCAGGAAGGCTTACAAGTAAAACAGACTAAAATAACAACGTAATCTATCATCATATTTTGAGCCGCAAGATCTCGCAATATTAAACGGTCACAAGATTCTGCACACAAGTGTCGAATGAGCTTGTGAGATTGTTTTTTTTAATCCTGGTTTAGTCCCGTTGCAGTTCTGCAAATGTCGTTAAAGCTTTTTGTGTTGTTTTTTTTTGTTGTTTTTTTTTTTTGTATTTCTAAACTGTCGGTGCATTGGTCAGGTTTCTGGCCCCAAGCCCTCCGAAAAATCTGGCCCTCTGTAAAATTAAGTTCTGGTTTAAGACATCACATTGAAGTTAATAAATAAACTACAAAACATAAAACATGAGACAGTAAAGAAAAAAGGTGTGCTTCATGCTTTGCACAGCAGCTACTGAAGATTTCCTTAAGCCAAAAATTACAGCTGTAACCTAATACGTACTGTAAAAAGCCCGCCTCACCTATCATTATGCACCAACTTGCCTAAATGACATTATTTTATCATTATTATGGAGCTGGGGATTCTGAAGTCAAACATAACAACATTTTCAGTCAGCCCGATGTTAAATTGATAGAGATTTTCAGATGCTAAATTCTAAACTTAGCGTTAATTCAAAAGTATTCCAGCACTATATTTTGAGAAATGTATTTTCCAGATGTTTATCAGATTCTTCTGTGGATTTTTGTTCACTTTTTACATTGTTTTGGCTAATGTTTGTGTAATGCAAGTTACACCATCAACAAACATGTTGCACTTCAAAAGCAACGACTGTTTATTGATGTTCGATCCAAAACTCTATTCACCTTATTCCGGAAGTTGCCGTACGCGCCGTCGTCTTGTTTCTGTTGTATTAAGTTTACATGGAGCAGACGAGCTCAACAGAAAATACGTTCTACATGGACTAAAAAGCCGTTTTCAGACGGCCCAGGAAATCGGAGCGTTGTTGACTTGTTGTTGCTCGTGTTCAATAAACATTTTACACAAATCAATCTACTTTATGTAACATTTTAGCGGCGAGACTTTTCCCTCGTTCGTCATTAGCTTTAACGGAGTTCTCGTCAAACGGAAGTGCGTTTACAACAAAAGTGCAAAAAACGGCAAAAGTGGGCGGGGCAGAATAAGGTGAATAGATGCTTTAAACTGTGATGTCATCAAAAATCCAGAACGGAGGTGACTGGAGGCAAAATTAAGTTGGCCGTAATACATTTTCAACGATTAGCGCCCATCAAACCGAAATACTAGTGGTTTTAAGTATTTTTGCAGTGAAAAAAAAAAAGTTTGAATTTCCAGGCTAGAAATGTCAGTTAGTTTGCTTTTCTATTGTGCATTTTTGTGGGCATTTGCCCAGTAAAATCAGGATTTTGCCTTCATCAAAAATGCAAATTACTTAAACAAATAATGTAAAATGCTATTTTAAATGTTTTTGAATCAGGCTCTGATACCACTAATTTATCTGAGTGGTTGTCTTTTTACAAAATCATCTCAATTTTTAATATTTTAATATTCTGAGGTTAATCCCAGTTTCCCCATTGAAATCACACTATGTTCCAGTAAAATTTTGCCTCCATTCCAGTATTTAGAATGTTTTAGTTTACACACTCTTAATGGGTCTATAGATACATTTTATCAGTGCACAGCCAAATATGCAAATAATGTTACTCTAGTATATTCTAACCTTTTATTCCAGTTACACTTTAAATAAAAAAAATACTAGTTAAAACTACTTTTAAATCCATATCCGCTTGAAAATATATGTAGCCGTTAGCGTCCTACTAAACGCTAACGGTTTTATTACAGTTCTATGGTTTTACAGGGCAAGATAAACATAACGGAACTTGCGGTCTAATATTGTCAAATTTCAACAGGGCAGCCGTAGACTCCCAAACAAACAACGACAACGCCGTGAAACAGCCTGTATTCATCAAATTCAAACGTTTTTCGTGTTAAACAAATACATTTTCGTTATGTCTTAAGCAACAGTGAGTTTTTACACGTTTTAAAGAAGCGAGAACAGTGAAAACCGAGCGGCTAACAGTTACCGCTAGCTTTCGTTAGCCCGTCCACCGCTATGCTAACGACGCTACGTTGGCACAGTGGGAAATTTGCCTTGATCCTGGTGGCGGGCCTGTTTTCTAATCATTTTAATAACAGCAGCGTCGGTTGAGACACGCCGGGGTCAGGCACGCAATCCCCCGGGAGATTCTGCAGTTTGCCAACGCGTTCCAAGCCCAGAATCTACAATTAAGTGAACGTATGTAAGTGCAAAGGTGCAAACAAAACAGAAAGCTAACGTGTGTCTCTGATGTTCCAGGAGGAGCAGCAGAAGCAGCAGCAGTGGACCGCTGGTTTTGGGCAAGAAAAAAAGACCACCAAAGCTAACCAGGCGCCGTGCAGACAACGGTGTCACATTCACGCAGTGCCGATGCTAATAATAGACGTTACCTTGGCATTTCCTTAAGAGTCCACGGGCGAAAAAAAAAAAAAGAAAATCCAGTTTAAATCATGGTTTTGGTCGATATAGACGTCCGTGCGCCCCCTCCGCTCCAAGCCATGGCGATGAAATATGTGGCGAACGGTTACGCACTCGCTGTTCCTCCGGCCAAGTCAAGTCTCGACAGCTCTACTTCGCGTCAAAAAGAGTGAGAAAAAAAATATCATACTGCTACTGCTGCTGTTACTCTCCCCATCAACTTCATCAGAGGCAGAGCTGCTTCACTGGGTTGACTACGCTACAGCAGCAGCAGCGACATGGATAACGCGGCTCCTAGCGGTCACATGAGCGCAATCCGTCAATCACGATGCCCCCTCCTGTTCCTGTCCCCGTTGCGCGTAATGAATGCACCTTTTCATCCATTTTTTCACGTGGTGGCCCGTTCTGTCCGTGCGCCAGTTGCTCGCATGGTTGAGTTGCACGTATTTACATGTGCGCAGAGGCGTAAAATCCCAAGGGCCAGTCGGGGCTTACCACCGTCCCGTCAAAAAGCGTTATTTTTTATCCAATCACATAATGCCTTATTATTTTGGTATTTATTTATAGCTTTCCTTTGACAACACTCACTTGGTCTAGGAAAATTATTAATATCGGAGAAAATTATGAACTTTTTTTCCGCCTGAAATGGTTTAGTCAAGTTTCAAGCTAATTATATGGGGCGGAAATGCCACCCATTCTTTTTAAAGCAGACACAATATGCCTTTTTTGTACTTGCAATTGAACCATAATATAAGTATTTCAATATTTTACATTTTGTTCAATTAGACCTTAAAGTGCCTATGACAGGTTGGACTACACAGTTAACAAGAATGCAGTAAAGTTAAATATTAATTAAAATGCTGATAAAATCTTTACCATTTTTATTTATTGCATCCTGGTTGTAAATTATGACATCATTCAAGGAAATTCAAGGACCCATCCTGTACAGTACACCAAAACCCCTCTAATGTCACAGATTATTTTTTTCATTTGACAAAGACATGTGAACACCTTTGTTTTGTTGTCTTAACGTTCAAAGGGACAAAAAATAACTTTGACGCCCTAATGTGATGTCATCAGTTTGTTTGCTTCCTGTAATTCAACATAAATTCACAACAAATTTCAACTGATTTTTCAACTTTTCTCCCACAGCAGCTGTGTGATTGGTGTAAAACTATAAATTTATGTTCACGTCAGGCCAAATAAAGTCAAAATTAGAAAATCATAAAAACCTGCCATACGCACTTTAATAATGATCTAAAACATCTTAGTAATAAAAACTGGTCCATTAACTTCCTGTTTAAAGCTGCAGAACTGATAAACACCGCCTATCCATACGCCTATCCATAGGTTTTTTTTTTTTAACCATACCAAGCAGCTATTTTCTATGTTTATGTTCATGTTTTTTATATGTCTACATGACACTTCTGAACCCTACATGTTTCACCCAGAGTCTTCATTTTTCAAAAATGGTGGGGTTGGTTAAAACAGGAATTTGTGAGCACTTATGACAGTTCAGCATTACTCAAACATGCAGAAATCAAACAAAGGTTACAAGGTTCATTGGTGATTATGATTCTTCCTTAAAATAAACCTATGTTTCACTTTTGATCTACAATGAACATTTAAAGCTGAGGTACCTAACTTTATTGTTGTAAATTTGTAGGTTTTTTTCCCCCCTCAAGAGTATCTTGTAAGAGCACTTTGTGACAAAAACGAGACCACGGCACTGTCTGCATCTAATAATACAGTATTTTATGTCTTGTCAACCAGGAAAAAAAGAGCTGAAAGCAGCGCTCTGATTGGCTGTGCTTGGGGCGGTCGCAGGAGTTTCATTTCAGGGTCTAAAAATAGCTGTTCTAAAGCTGAGTCTGCGCCTAATGATAAGCAAAAGGGTTAGTGAGAGCTAGGAACCAAGTTAGACACATTTTGTGTTGTGAAAATTAGGTACCCCAGCTTTGAAGGTAAAATAGTATGCATTTTTTAAACTGTTATTAGCTTTTAAACAGCTGGAATTGGCATCTTGTACTAAAAATATATAAATGTTTCTGTTTTGTGAGTTAACTTGTTGTTAAAACAGCCAAAGGTTCTCTGATAAGTGACATCTAAAATTGGAAAAAGCGTCATCGATCGAGGGAGTTCAGCAGGAAGTGCTTTTGACACTCGGAGGGGAGAGGATTTTCTAACCAACATTCCTCAAAATAGCATGAATGAAGCCAGTGGCGGATTTACCTTTAGGCAACAAACCGCAATTGCCTAGGGCCAACCAGAAGGGGGCCCCAATAAGATGCCCTTCCTGGTCATCATAGACGCAAGGAAACCGTTGTTATTCTCTCAAATCACAGTAAAGCAGTACAGTGTACTTTTAAACAAGAAAAAAAACTTGGATTGTCAGATATTACTATTTTGTACATATAAAACGAAACACTAAATAAAATATAACGTTATAAAATTACAAATGTGTCATGTATTTAAAACAGCTGGAACACAACAGGAAATATGGTCACTTTGAAGTCAGAATTTTCTGGGGAAGGACCTCCAAACCCCCCTGTTCAAAGCTGTTTAGAACATGTAAAGCTGTTGCACATTCAAATTTTCCAATAGTTCACTCACCACCCCAAATGTATGAACCTGTCCGGCCACCACGTTAAAAAAACAACAAAACAAAACCAAAAGCTTTCTTCAGACATAGAAAATCACACTTGATGAGGAGGGGCCTGTACTTCATTTTGCCTTGGGCCCCCAAATTCTTAGGTCCGCCACTGAATGAAGCTATAAACGCAACTCCAGGTATGTTTTTGATGACGGAACATTGTTAGAACAGGGTTAAAAGCTCAAAAAAAGTCACTGCGGCACAATATGTTCCCTTTAATTTCTGACATTCTTGCTTCTTAAATGACTCCACAAAACCATATCACTTGTTTACTTGTTGGATTATTGCTATTCGTCTTCTCACAGAGCAGTTGTTTATTAAGTTGACTTTTTGCTGCAATGCTGTGGTAAGCATTTTTAAGTAGGCCTGCTTTAAGGTTTGGACTAGAAACAACTCACATCAGAGTCATCAGCGTGTCCATACATGCGCCGTCAACTGTTTTCACGCATGTTTGCCACGGCAACCCATGTCACTACTGCTCTGCTTCAGCTTAACAGAACCATACAATAAACAGACATTTCTGTCCATAATGTTTAATGGAGAGATGTACAGCCAACCCTGTGTCCATAAAAGCATGTGTTTCAGACTGTGGAGAAGAAATCTGCAAACAATTTTGTGTTAAATGGCAACGATTAGCCTAAATATGGGTAAATTTAGTTGTTAATAAGACAAAATATAATTGGGAGTAGGGATCGAGAAATATTAGTAAAATAATTGTGATTATTTTCTCTCTTTTTTGTCATATTCCCAAGCCTTAACTTAACTTAAAGGGCCTGTACCTGAATGTAACTTCTTATAGTCAAGAAGAATGATAACATGGGAAAAGTAGCTAAGTGAGGAGGAAAAAGTAAGCTGAAATATATGTAAATTTGTCCAAGGGCACATTGTTTACTAAAAATAATGGGATAATAGCCTGATACTTTCCCAGACACTTGATTCCCAGACACTTGATTCCCAGTCCTGGTGCTTTATCAAGAGCGATAAAAATGCAACAAGCATGCAGAAGGAGCTAACAATTCAGTCAAACTTGTTCCCAAAATCATGTTCCAGCTTAAAATTAAAGTTAAATTGTCTAAATACACTTGCCTCTCAGCCAAGTTTTGTGAAATGAAGCGTGTCACCATTTTCTTTTCGTTTTTTGTCCCTGGACATAATGCATTCATTGTCCCATCACGATGACTGTACAAAGTCCTTATGGGATGCTTCCGGCGCGGTCTGCCATCCTGCCACGTTTGATATCAGAATCGGTTTCTTGCCGTTGCCAATGATCAAACTTCACAAACGTAGGAACTTGCTTTAGCGTAAGGTGCAACATAAAACAATGAAATATTAGCAAAATATATATCCCAGTGACTTTGGGAAGGTTAACCCAGGACAGTAGCTAACTCGTCAGACAATTATTCATTCTCACATTCATTCACTAGGGGCAATGTAGAGTTGCCAATTAACCTGAACACAGTCATGTCTTTGGACGGTGGGAGGAAGTCGGAGAACCCGCGGTAACACGGGGAGAACATGAAGACTCCACCCAGAGAGATCGTGTGATGTCGGTCTGGTCCGGGATTCGAACCCACGAGCTCCTTATTGAGAGGAAGAAGCTCTAGCTGCTCTGCCACCATAAATAAATAAATAAAACACATACATAAACAAGTAGATGAATAATAAAATAAAACAAAATTAATTAATTCAAAATAAAATAAATCAAATCGACTAAGACTTGAAATGTACAGTTGGCCAGACAATAGTGCAAATTGGCAGTGCAAATAGATAGCTCTTTTATGATATTATTGTTAAAGTGGCAGGTGTTATAAACTGTTCATGAGTCCGACAATATGTGTTTCATCCACCATAAATCGTAGAAAGGGGTTCAGAGGTTGTCATCCGGACGCCGTTTAAAGATTGAGACGTTTCGACTTTTATCCAAAAGTCATTGTCAATCAGAGAGCTGGTCTGGGAACTCGGGCTTATATGCTACTCTGAGACCTGGGAGTCCTGCCCCCAGGGAGGAGTCAGGACTCCCAGTACTCAGAGTAGCATATAAGCCCAGTTCCCAGACCTTCTCTGATTGACAATGACTTTGGATAAAAGCTCTCGATCTAAACGGCAGATGACAACCTCTGAACCCCTTTCTACGATGGACCACACCTGGACGAATGAGGGTTTACATCGACATCCACCATAAATGTACAAATCCACATGTAAAGAGGCTTTATGTCGTATTGTCGTTTCAGCAATTGTTATTCATTGTTCATAACTGTGGTCTGGCATTTGTACTGAAGTCATTTAAATTTCTGATGCTAATCTAATCTTTAATCTTTATCTGCATCATCCACCAGCAACGCCTCTTCCTCGGTGCAGCCATGATTAAATAAGAACTGTAAGGTGTAAGATGGCATCGTAGTGGTTTAAATGGCCTGGGCCTGGGCCGTGGGCTCAGTGACACATGAAGCCAAAAAGGATTTTTTCTTCTGCATTACTTCCTCAGTAGATGTTTTCACACATAGCAGTACCAAGAACTATCACCCTGTTTCCCCCAGTTTCTGTTTAGTCTGAGGAACCCCCTGGTCCTCGTGTGTTCTCACAGCGTCAGACTGAAAGTGGATCTAACTGACTGTGAAACTGAGGTTATTGAAGACTTTTTTATATATCCAAGATGGCGCCGCTGACGGATGCCCTGGCGTTTTGGTGCGCTCTATGTTGTTTGTTTTTGTGCGTTAATCGTGTGTCCGCGTGCTCTTACACCCGTGAAGAGCTCTTAAACATCAAAACTTCTGCCCCCACGGACTTATTTCCAGTTTTTTTAGTGTCTGCTGCAGACTTAGCGCTAGTTTTGGCCAAAAGAGTGAGACGCCGCAGAAGAGGAAAGCGCGCGGGGGCTCTCGTGCGCCTTCGGAAACGCGGCGCGCGTACGCCCTTACCTGGGATTTTCCTCTCCAACGTCCGCTCACTCAGCAACAAGATGGACGAACTGGCGCTGCTGATGAAGAGGAACAGAGACTTTTCTTCGTCTTCTGTTTTGTGTTTCACGGAGACGTGGCTCAGCGAGTCGATCCCGGACTGCGCGCTCCATTTGGAGGGATTCCAGCTCCTCCGCGCCGACAGACAAAGGGATCTCTCCGGGGGAAAAACAAAAGGCGGTGGAGTCTGTTTCTTCATCAACAACGCTTGGTGCTCCGATGTGACTGTGATCTCCAAACTCGGCTCTCCTGATCTGGAATATCTCTTCATTAACTGTAAACCATTCTACTCTCCACGTGAGTTCGCTTCATTCATTCTCGCCGCTGTTTACATCCCGCCTTGCGCGAGCATTACACTGAGGCACAGCGCGTGTTAGCGGGCGGGTTTTGAATACGGAGCAGGACTTCCCGGACTCCTTGTTGATCATCCTCGGGGATTTTAACAAGGGTAATCTCAGCCAGGAACTACCAAAGTACAGACAGTTTATTAAATGCCCGACCAGAGAGCAGAACACGCTGGATCACTGTTACACTACAGTGAGTGGGTCCTTCCGCGCGGTTCCTCGCGCTGCCCTAGGGCTCTCAGATCACGCCATGATCCACCTGATCCCCACGTACAGACAGAGGCTGAAGCTCTCCAAACCTGTAGTGAGGACTTCTAAGAAGTGGACCAGCGAGGCAGTGGAGGAACTACCGCGTGTTTGGACATTACAGACTGGGATGTGTTCAAAACTGCCACGGATGGTTTGGATGAGTACACGGACACTGTGACGTCATACATCCAATTCTGTGAGGACAGTATCATCCCCACACGCACCAGGGTGATTTATAACAATGACAAGCCCTGGTTCACACCCAAACTGAGGCAGCTCAGGCAGCAGAAGGAGGCAGCTTTCAGAGCAGGGGACAGAGAGAGCTACAAAGGTGCTAAGTACAGATTTAGCAGGGAGGTGTCAAGAGCTAGATCTCTGTACAACACGCGCCTAAAGCAGTCTTTCTCTGCTAACAACGCCTCAGCGGTTTGGAGGGGACTTAGGCAGATCACCAACTACAAGCCCAAAGCCCCCATGCTGCTGGCGACCAGAAACTTCGCTGAACAGCTCGCCTCCTTCTATTCACGATTCGAAATCTCAACCCTCCCCACCTATCTCACTACAATAGACATTTCTGCCAATCACACCCGGGTCCCCCACCCCCCCACTGGCCTTTCACTACACAGGGACAATGTAAGGAAACAGTTTCGGAAGTCCAACCCCCGGAAAGCTGCTGGACCAGACGGTGTCTCCCCCGCCACCCTGAGACACTGTGCGGACGAGCTGACTCCTGTCTTCACAGACATTTTTAACACCTCCCTGGAGTCATGTCATGTCCCAGCCTGCTTCAAGTCGTCCATCATCGTCCCTGTTCCCAAGAAGCCCCGGATCACTGGACTTAATGACTTCAGGCCTGTGGCGCTGACGCCTGTCGTCATGAAGTCCTTTGTGCGCCTGGTCCTGCCCCATATCAAGACCTTCACCTCCTCCGCCCTGGACCCACTGCAGATCGCCTACAGAGCCAACAGATATGTAGACGACTCCATCACCCTGGCCCTCCACTTCATCCGGAAGCATCTGGACTCCCGGGAACCTCGCCAGGGTCCTGTTTGTGGACTTCAGCTCTGCATTCAACACCATCATCCCTGCTCTGCTCCAGGACAAGCTCTCTCAGCTCCACGTGCCTGACTCCATCTGCAGGTGGATCACTGACTTCCTGACGGACCGGAGGCAGTGCGTGCGGCTGGGGAAGAATGTCTCAGAGACTCGGACTATCAACACAGGAACTCCACAGGGCTGTGTACTTTCTCCTCTGCTCTTCTCCCTGTACACCAACTGCTGCAACTCCAGCCACGACTCTGTAAAACTGATCAAGTTTGCAGACGACACCACCCTCATCGGACTCATCTCGGACGGCGATGAGTCTGTCTACAGGAGGGAGGTGGATCGGCTGGTGTCCTGGTGCAGCACCAACAACCTGGAGCTCAACGCCCAGAAGACAGTGGAGATGATCGTGGACTTCAGGAAAGTCTCAGCCCCCTGCCCCCTCGCCTGACAGACTCTCCCATCACCACCGTGGACTCTTTCCGCTTCCTTGGCACCACCATCACTCAGGACCTCAAGTGGGAGCCGACCATCAGCTCCATCATCAAGAAGGCCCAGCAGAGGATGTACTTCCTGGCGGCAGCTGAGGAAAGCCAAGCTGCCGGGCGCAGATGATGGTGCAGTTCTACGGCCATCATCGAGTCCATCCTCACCTCCTCCATCACCGTGTGATGCGCTGGAGCCACAGCCAGGGACAAACAGAGACTACAGCGCATTGTGCGCTCTGCTGAGAAGGTGATCGGCTGCAGCCTTCCATCTGTCCAGGACCTGTACGTCTCCAGGACTCGGGGGCGAGCAGGTCGGATCACAGCTGACCCTTCTCACCCTGGACACGGACTATTTGAGCCACTCCCTCGGGCAGGGAGGCTACGGTCCATCGGACCAGAACCTCCCGCCACAAGAACAGTTTCTTTCCCTCTGCCGTTGGACTCATGAACACTTTGTAACACCTGTCACTTCAACAATAATACTATTTAAGAACAATCTATTTGCACTACTCATTTGCACATTGCACTATCTGCCAACTGTACATTCTGTATATAGTCTATCTTAGTCTATTTTATTCTTAATTTTATGCATGCCTTTTTATATATTTTTTATATTTTATCCTTTGCTTTATGTTGCACCTACGCCGAAGCAAGTTCCTACGTTTGTGAATTTCACTGACAATGGCAATAAACAATTTCTGATTCTGATTCTGATTCTGATTCTGATTTTCTTTCATCCGTGTACATTAAACTGTGATGCACAAAGAGCTCAAACAAACAACAAACAATATCATAATCACATAATCATTCACAGATGCTCAGAATTTTAGTTACTACTTACTACATAAGAATTGAATGTAGGTGTTTCTGCGTCAGAGTTGATTCTCTTTTGCATCAAATCGTTTGTTTAAGTCAGAAAATGAATGAAACATATTTCCTAATAAAGTTAATATGATTACAACAACAGAACAAAAAGGTTCCTGTTTGACTGAAAAGTATCTGCCCCTAAGCAGAAGCTAGAAAAGTCCCCCAAAACTAAAACGGGCCAGCGCCTCCCCCTGTGTGATGACAGAAACATGCCCCACACGATCAGTCCTCCTGAGCTGTCCAGCCCCTTCACAATCTGACCTTTGTGAAAGCTGTAGGTGCAGATTAGGGCAGGGCTAAAACTGATCATTTGAAACCAGAAGAAATTACGCATTTTTCATATTGTTATTATCCTTTAAACATGCTCTTGAATACTTTAAATTTGCCATTTCATCTTTTGAAAAATAAAAAAAAGTTCTCATTGCCTTATCATGGCCTTATCGACCTTATTCTGCCCCGCCCACTTTTGCCGTTTTTTGCACTTTTGTTGTAAACGGACTTTCGTTTGACGAGAACTCCGTTAAAGCTAATGACGAACGAGGGAAAAGTCTTGCCGCTAAAATGTTACATAAAGTAGGTTGATTTGTGTAAAATGTTTAATGAACACGAGCAACAACAAGTCAACAACGCACCGATTTCCTTGTCAGTTTGAAAACAGCTTTTTAGTCCATGTAGAACTTATTTTCTGTTGAGCTCGTCTGCTCCATGTAAACTTAATACAACAGAAACAAGACAGCAGCGCGTAAGGCAACTTCCGGAATAAGGTGAATAAAAGGATTTGTCAGCTGTATCTAATGAACATTCCACAAAACAGTGTGAATGCAGCTGAATGCTCCATGTGTGTTTTTGATGACGGCACATTGTCAGAACACGGTTCAAAGCTCAAAAAAGTTACAGAATATGTGTCCGTTAAGGTCTGAAACGTCCTGAACGAGTGCGCCAGAGTTTTTCATCTCGAATTTCTGATCATACATTACTCAAGCCCGCTCAAATGAAATAAAACGGCCTTATCAATAAGCCTGGGAAGCCTAATCAAATGTTCTCCGTCCTATACCTCCTCTTGTTTTCCATTCTGCTCGACCTAATCTCATCCGCACCACCCACAGCAGTGGATCTGTCAGCCTCGTCCTGCTCTCATATTACCGGCTAATTCAGTTTACCTGTCAGGGCCCGGACTGTCACCCTCGTGCCTCTGTACCGCCCCGCCTTTGTTGAGTATAAAGCCTGTGTGTGAGGATTGATAGAGTAACACCAATCTATTAATATTGAATTGAACGAGGCCGGAACACGAGCCGCGCACCCACGCTTCTGCAGCTGGGACGGGATTACACGACACGGGACAAAAAACCAAGCCCAGACAGAGCAAATCTGGATCATTAATAGAGCTTTATGTGATTGGCGCGGCAGTTAGTACTTTGGCCTCACAGCAGCAAGGTCCTGGATTGGACTCCTGGGCTGCGTGGGGGGGTTTAGGGTTGGGTTGTATCTTTTAGTCGTGTAGGCGATTAATCGGTCGATGGTGTTTTAGTCAACCAACATTTTGATTAGCTGACTAAGTATTTTATTTAGATTAAAAGGATTTATACGACTAAGTAGACAAAGAGTGAAGATAAGGAATGGGTTAGCTAAAGAGCTTAGAGTGAATCATGAGTCTAATCTAATTTATATACGTCTGACTAAAATGAGCCTCATTTCAAACTGAAGCTGTTTCTGAAGCCTTTGGAGCAGAAACTATTGTCTGGACTCTTTGTGAAGCTGAGACTCTGTAGTTTTGGGCTCTGGTGTCTGATTTACTTTGATTCCACTTGGAACCAATTTCTGCAAAGAGGAATATCAGACTTTAAAGTCCGCCTACATTTTCTTTGTGAAATATATGAAGAAGTGAAGGTGATGTTTGTAGATTTTGCCTGATTTCAAGTCAAGTCAAGTCAAGTCAAATTTATTTATAAAGCACATTTAAAAACAACCACAATGGCCCAAAGTGCTGTACAGACACAATATAAAATACAATAAGACAAAACAGAGCATGCAGAAATAAGATAAAAAATAATGCAATACAAATGTTCTGCTCAGCTTGTGTTAAAAGCCCCTGCAAACAAATGGGTTTTCTACAAAATCTTAAAAATATTCAAAGATTGTGCTGTTCTAATGCTGGATTTGATACTACTTTTGGCTTTTGTTGGGTTTTGACAATTCCTCTTTCAAAGCTGAAGCTAATTTAACAAAAAATTAGTTTTAGGGACTTGTAATAAAATAAAAAATCCATATAAAAGTCCTATTAAATTTTTCAATGTGTGCTTTTGGAGTAGAAATTCATCCCAGAATGTTTGATTTGACTGAAAATAAGTGGGTTACAGCTTTCTTTTCATATTGAACATGTCCAGCAGCTTGATAGTTTCCTTTTATCCGATGGTGGATAAAAAGGAATAAATTAATTTAAAAATCTAGCCTCCCGCCGGTGGAACGCCAGAATAGCAACTGGTAGGTCTTAAGTCGACAAGAATTTCTTTAGTCGACTACAACCCTAGTGGAGTTTGCATGTTCTTTCCGTGATCTGGTTTCCGTTACTAAAATGTGTACCGTCTTTGTTCAACAAAGGCTGCTCGACCTCTGGGACCAGGACTGCCCTGACAAACACAGTCTTTATCTCTGTGGGACTTTCCTTTTTAAACAAAACTCATGCAAAATTATTCACCTTATTGACGAGGACCTCTTTCACGCAAATGGAAAACAAGAAAAAAGTCTCGCCGCTAAAACATTATATAAAGTAGATTGATTTGTGTAAAAAGTCACTACGCACCGATTTCCTGGGGTCTGAAAACGTCTGCCCCACGTAAACTAATACAACGGAAAAAAAGATGACAGCGCCACGAAAACGTCCGGAATAAGGTGAAAACTACAGGAGTGAATTCTTCTTTGGATGGAAGAAAGAGTGTAAAGTTAAAGTGTGTATGGCAGGTTTTCATGGTTTTCTAATTTTGACTTTATTTGGTGTAATAATACCAGTTGTACATGTATATTTTAGTTTCAAGCAGCCATTTGTGGAGAAAAGTTGAAAAATATGTTGAAAATTACATGACGTGAGGAAAGTAAACTGATGACATCACACTGGAGACAAAGGTTATGCATTATTAACACAAAAGAAATGACTTTTTTGATCCTTTAAACATTAATTCAACAAAATAAATGTATTTTTATTTGTAAAATAAATTTAAAAAAAAAACATTATTTAAGTTTTGGCTCCGTGTACAGGATGGTTGCTAGGTAATTTCCTAGTGTGATGTCATCATTTACAACCAGGAAGTAAAACAAAAACAAAAATGGCTAAACTGTGATGAAATTTGTGAAGTATTTTAACAAAATTTAACCTGTCATAGACACTATGAGTAAAGTTGTAGATCAGATGACCCTCTCTTACAGTTATCTGCTCATAGTAAATTATATATATGTAAATACAAAAAAATTCTACCTCCTTCAGGTCTCCTGAAATTGAGAAACAAAGCTATCACTTGTAAGCAGACTCAGACTGGTCAATGATGCTTTTTGTGGAAAATGTCAGCTGTGTTGTATTTTTCAACATTTACCTCTCGGCTGTTGAGGGGGTGGAACTGTATTAAGGTGTTATTATCATGTGAGGACAGACAATATTACACTAATTGCATTCTGACCTGACCCTTACCTAAACTTCCTGTCCATAATATTCAGTGTTTAGTTCAGCTGTAGTCTGTTTATTGCTGTTCACAAGTTGTCTCCCCCATCTGACGAGTGCTGCTGTTTCAGATGCAGCTGCTGTTCCACTGACGACTGAACCCCAGAAGACATGATCCTGACCCGTAGACCTTAATACGCACTCTGCCTTCTCCTCCCTCTCCCCTCTCCTTCCTCACTCTTCTTTGCTCTCCCTTCTCCTCCTCCCTGTCCTGTGTCCTCCCCTCTCTTTCTTCTCCCACCCTCCTTTCTCCTCTTCTTCCTCTTCTCACTCTCCCTTCTCCACTTCTTCCTTTCCTTTTCCTCTCAACCTCCTCTCCCTTCTAGCCCCCCTCCCATCTTCCCCTTCGTTCGCTCGCTCTCCTCTCCTTTCTCCCCCTCACTCCTCTCTTCCTCTCCCACTCGCCTGTCTCCCCTCTCCCTTCCTCCCTCCTTCTATCACTGTCCTTCTCCACTTCAAAACTTCTCTTCTCCCCCTCTCCCCTCTCTTTCTCTCCCATTCTCCTATCTCCTCTTCTTCCTTTTCCCACTCCCCTCTCCCTTCTGACCCCTCTCTTTCTTCTCCCACTCTCCTTTCTCCCCTTCTTCCTTCACTCACTCTCCCTTTTCCGCTTCTTCCTTCTCCTCTTCTCCCCCTCTCCCATCTCTTCTCCCCCCTCTCTTTCTTCTCCCACTCTCCTTTCTCCTCTTCTTCCTTTTCTCACTCTCCCTTGTCCATCTCTTCCGTCTCCTCTTCTCCCCCTCTCCCTTCTCCCGCTCTCCTCTCCCTACTCTCCCTTTCCCCTCTCTTTCTCTCCCACTCTCCTTTGTCCTCCTCCTCCCTATCCCACTCTCCCTTCTCCCTCCTGTCTTTCGTCTCTCACTTTCCTTCCTCCCCTTCTTCCTTTTATCACCCTCCCCTCCCTTCTCTCCCCCGTCTCCCCCTTTTCTAACCTTTTGTTAGTTAAATCTACTCTTTCTACAGAGCCCTCCTCCCTCCTGCTTCTGTGATTTTGGGCTGTAAAGAAATAATTTGATTCGATTTAGTAAACGTTAAACTCTTCATACCTTGTTGTTTCCTTGTATGTTGTTTTACAAATTGACGCTGAAATGAAACCTTACGTTGCATTTTCAAGGCCGTTGTTAAGTGCATTATTGTCTCAGAACTGGATGTGTAACTGCTGATGTTCTGATTAGCACGACGACACGTATCTGCAGAGGAAGTGTGCTTTTTTGTCTCAGTGCTACACCAAAATGCTATTAGCAAATATGGAATAATTAGAGCATGCAGCGTTTTCCCGGGGCTTTATATGGTCCACTGGTCTAATTAATGGTAACGAATCAAGGTGGGACATCAGACAGAGCCTCACAGGTTATGAAAACAGGAGGAGGAAACCTAATTTAAGATTCTCATGATACATACGAAGAAGTAGCACGATGAAAACATTTTAGTTAGAGGTGAGTACATTTTGAATTAGTTTATTAGTAAATTGATTATAAAAAGACACTCTTATGTTGCTGTGCTTTTCTTTTAATACAGCCGATAGATACTGTAAACTACAAACTGAAAAATATGACAAGAAAACAGCCATTTAAATCTGATATAACGTCACGTATTAAAAGTCTTCATCTCGAATTGGTCTATTTTAAATAAATAATCGTTAAATCTTCTTACCGTTCTTTTTCATCTTCCTATGTTCACCTACGTCCATAAACAACAGCAGCCTGTTACTGACTCTGTTACTGATGGAGTCCCTCAAGGGTCACTCGTTGGCCCACTTCTCTTTATTTTCTTGCCTGTTTATATTGTCATACCCTTGTCAATCAACAATGTTAAACTGGTCCAGGACAGGCCCTGTATGTGGGAGGCAGGTGACTAATCTGAGACTGAGACTACTGGTGTGTTACAGGAGGAAATAAATAGCATTTTACACAAAGTAATTTGATTTATTTGTTGGTATTGTTTTGGCATGATTGGATAATGATAAAACTAATGATGACACAAATGTTTGTATGTTGCCAAGTAACATTTTTCCGAATCACTGCAAACATGACATCTGCTGACCTGCTGCTCTGCTATTGACCTACGTCACATGATCACATGGGTGTGCCATATCGGCCGGTAGAAAAGCACGAACGCAGCATTACAGGGAGCGCAAAACTGACAAACACTCACAGTCATTGCAATTGTTGTCAATTAGTTGATGGCTGCTTCTAATGCATATTCAGTTCAGTTGTTGGTGGAAGTGGGACATATTTTAGACGCAAAGTAAAAGATAAAAGTAAAGATAGTAGTGGATTGTACCTGGAAGCTGACCCAGCAGACTGAAAAACATTGTGGATTTCTGCAGAATCAAAGAATGAAGCACAAAACTCTTTTAATCTGAGGAGAGATAAATTAGATTTAGATTATTCTAAATGTTAGATGATCAATGAGCTCCATTAAGGCAAACCTGTGAGGCAGGGGGAGGACACAATTCACAAACAAATAATGATTTTCTCTTATAAACAAATAACTAAAACATATTCTGCACAAGTAATTTGTGAATATACAGTACAATCCACAAGTTGTTCAAGTTGCGTTGTACATACATTCATTAAGTTCATTTTCATTCACTGGCTCTTTGTCAATGACTAAAGACACATGTAACGCCGATCGTTTCAGATATTCCTGATCGTTTTGTAACATCAGCATTGACTTGCCTTGTGAAAAGTGCTCGACGACTTTTAGATCTTCCAGTTCTTTTGGTTTATTGCTGCTTGTCATCGCTGTCTTCTGTCTTCAACAACAGGTTTACGATAAAAAGTTAGAAAAGGTTTACACCCTGCCCGTTACTGCAGCCAACCGCACAACAGGAGATCACCATTTTACAATCAAATCAATTCACTTAGCTAATTAATGGGACGATTTTTCCATCATCTTAACACGCACTGCTTCTGATGTCCGTTGATTCACACATGTTTAACAGCTGGATGAGGCTATTCTTTTTTTATGGCAGAAGAAAAAGAAAGTGTAATTTATTACGTACTTTTGGAATCTGGAAGTGCTCTTTTTTCCAAGCCCATTTTGCACTGTTTTTGATCAGTTCAATACTCAGATAATCTTTTATTGAGATTTTAAATTTTTATTGAGAACGCAGTCAAATCTATTGTTTTTGTAATTTCCATCACAATGGGACATGGTGGAATCTACAAAAATTCAAAATCTTAGCATGATTAACTCTCCAGTACTTTCTGCACTCACACCAGCAGAGGAATGGTTTTTCTCATCATGTTCAAATTGAAGTGAACTGTGTGGGACTGACACTCGTGACCTTTCACACCTTTAGTGTGGTTCACGTCTCCTGCAGAGCTCACACTGCTGCACTGATCAGGGCCCTGTGTAACAGCGTTCACAGTGTTTCAGGAAGTGTCATCTTGTACCCATAGAAATGACGCTGAACCCTTGAGACAGGGGTTCAAATTTGGATCAAATAAGGACTTTCATATATCGTTTAGTTTTCCATACACCTACAGTGAAGGTGTGTTCCAAAATAAACCAATCCACTTTATGGAAACATTTTGTGCTGCACAAAAGAACAAAGGAACATTTAAAAACAAATTAATTACAAATGCAAGAAGGATGAATCTGCAGACAGAGGCCGCAGATTTAAAGTGCGTATGATATTCATTCATTCATTTTCTACCGCTTATTCCCGTTCCTGTGGAGCCTATCCCAGTGACTTTGGGCCTTAGGCGGGGTACACCCTGGACAGTGGCCAACTCGTCGCAGGCCTAACACATGCGTATAACAGTTTTTTTTTTTACTTTATTTGGTGCATTCATATCTGTTGTAAATAGTTTTACACCAATCAGTAGCTGTTTGTTGAGAAAAATTGAAAAATCTGTTATGGAAGTAAACAAACTGATGACATCACACTGGGGAGACAAAGGTCATGCATAACGTACACAAAACAAACTATTTTTTGGACCGGTTAAACATTATTTTAAAAAATAAAAGTGTTCACATGTATTTTTCTTTGTCAAATAAAAAAAATCTGTGGCATTAGATGAGTTTTTGCCTGGTGTACAGGATGTTTTTTTATTCATTCCCTAGAGATCAATAACAATCAGGAAGTGAATTAAAAACCTGAAAAATTGTTGAACTGGGATACATTTTTTTTAAGTATTTTTGCAAAATTTTAAATAAATGTATCTTTAAATGCATAATTTAGTCAAATGAGTAGTCCAACCTGTCATAGGCACTTTAAGCACCGCAGAAATACGCCGCACACACTGATGCCTTTCTTCTTCTCTTGCTGTTTTCTGGTTGTAAACACTGTCTCTGTGGTAATCCCATGTCATTGGAGGATGTTTTTGGCATTTACGCTTGCACATGGCGGCTCCGGAGCAAGATATTGAACGAGAAAGGTTGCAGTGGGTGCACATTGTCATAATTAAGTGTCAGTTAAGTTCCATTACCACATAATTTTTTAGGGTAGGGGTGAGTTATTTGTGAGGGGTATTTGTGAATGTAATGATGTCCCTTGGCCCCCGGGTTACTTAGTTTGCCCCCCTCTGCTTTACCTCTTATTGTGCTTTTAGAGACTCAAGGACCAACAATAGTCCAGAATTTTGCAAAGTGCTCTGTTTGGATGGTACTCTACTATTGCATCAGATGGGACCATATCATTTATGGCTTTTATAAGTCAGGAGGAGGATTTTAAACTCAACAGGAAGCCAGGCAAGAGATTCTAACACCGGCGTAATATGATCTCTTCTTCGAGTTACGGTTAATAATCGTACTGCTGCATTTTGAACCAGTTGAAGGCTTTTTATAGAGCTTTTAGGACACGCTGCAAGCAGGGCGTTACAGGATCTGAATGTGACAAATGTTATAATAAATGATAAAAAAGATAAATACACACTAAATAAATACATATTAGCTAAACAATAATTACAATTAAATGCTACAGATAAAAACAATAAATAAATAAAAGACACAGCTGACCACATTTATGCCAAGTACAATTTTCTATGTATAAAACAAGAATTGCTGCATCATATTTTTTTCAGAGTTTGTCTTATAATTTAAATATTTTCTTATGTTTTTCCATGACAAAAAACAAAATAAATTAAATAAATACTTACTTACTAATAAAACAGTGAACATTCGTGGATTAAACATGAACACATTCACCCTGCCCAACATGGTATATCATAATCTAAAGCCAAATTAAAAACAGGTTGAAAGCATGTAAAGCCCGGGATAAAAGCTGCTAACCCCATGACCTTTCACCTTCGGAGATGGAGCTCCAGGCCTGCAGTAATCCTCAGCACACGGACTAATCTAGATTCTCCACCTCTGTACCACAGCGATGGCCGCATTAGCAAACGGCCACGGTTTATTCAGTGACGTGTTTTACTTTACTGTTCTCTTCAAGGAGCTGTCGGCCGGATGCAGCGCTAATGCAAGACATGCTAAACTGGGACGTCGTTAAACACAACAGCATCTTGAGTGCACTTTGTGTTCTAGCATTGATTTATTTCTGAAGCGGTGCAGGAAAATAGATTCAACATTCATTCAGAAATTCTTTACCTTGTCCTTGGTCCAGACCTGGGCTGATGATTACTCCGTCTGACGTCACAAGAAGACATTATAAGCATACATTTTATTTGTAAGAGTCTTTCAAAACACGACACAGTACAGGACAAGTGGTTAAAACATCCCATCTCCCTTCTCCCCCCCTCTCCTCTCCTGCTCTTCATTCTACCGCTTTCACTTCTTCCTGTTCTCCCTTGTCCCCCTCTCTCCTCTCCCCTCTCCCTTCTCGCCCCTTTCCCTTCCAACCTGTGTACCTCGTGGTGTCCTGTGGGGAGTGCTCTGGGAGTATGGGGTCCGGGGCCCTTTGCTCAGAGCTGTCCGGTCCCTGTATGACCGGAGCAGTAGCTGTGTTCGCATTGCCGGCAGTAAGTCAGACCTGTTCCTGGTGCATGTTGGACTCCGCCAGGGCTGCCCTTTGACACCGGTTCTGTTCATCATTTTTATGGACAGAATTTCTAGGCGCAGTCAGGGCGTGGAGGGCGTCTGGTTAGGGGACCACAGGATCATCTGTGCTGTTTGCAGATGATGTCGCCCTGATGGCTTCTTCAAACCAGGACCTGCAGCATGCACTGGGACGGTTTGCAGCCGAGTGTGAAGCGGCTGGGATGAGGATCAGCACCTCCAAATCCGAGGCCATGGTTCTCGACCAGAAAAAGGTTGCTTGCCCTCTCCGGGTGGGTGGGGAGTCCTTGCCTCAAGTGGAGGAGTTCAAGTATCTCGGGGTCTTGTTCACGAGTGAGGGAAGGATGGAGCGTGAGATTGACAGGTGGATCGGTGCAGCGTCTGCAGTGATGCGGGCGCTGCATTGGACCGTTGTGGTGAAGAAAGAGCTGAGTCGAAAGACAAAGCTCTCGATTTACCTCAAATCTGTGCTCCTACCCTCACCTGTGGTCATGAGCTCTGATACAAGCGGTTGAAATGAGCTTCCTCCGTCGGGTGGCTGGGCACTCCCTTAGAGACAGAGAAGAGCTCAGTCACACGGGAGGAACTCCTCCACATCGAGAGGAGCAGCTGAGGCTCGGGCATCTGTTTAGGAGTCTGGATGCCTCCCTTGGGAGGACTAAATGAATTTTTATTTTTTTTTCAAGTATGTCTTTTTCCAAGTTTAGATCATATTAAATTAACTTTAGAAAGACCCCAAATGCACCTGGGGATGGGGCGAGTCGTCACAGAATTTTGACAAAATATCACCCAATTCATTTAATAATAAAAATAAATAAAGGAATTTTCCTTGTGACACCAGGGCTGTGCAAGGAATCATTTATAAATGAACAGGATTACAAAATACAATGGATTGCCTTCTGTTCAGAATTACAAGCGCATGTTACAAGTGCACTCCACTTTTCTGAAACAATACTAATAAAATATATTTGGTCTCTCTCTATAATTTTGACAATAGAAGTGTTCAAGGTCAAGTGTTCAAAAGGTTTTGTTTTAAATGGTTCAAAAACACACTTTAAAGATCTAGTCAGAGGCTCTTTTGGGGTTCTGACTCAAAGGTAGAAAGGTAAAATGATTATTATTTTGATTGTTTATTCTAGACCTTGAGTCTGAGCTCTTGAACTCTGGGTGTGTACAAGAGCTGCTCTTTCATTTAACATTTCCGTTGTGTTCAGTTCCAGAGACGGAAAAAGGTCTCCCGGTGTCCCTTGTCTGTGATCACATCCACATCATTCATCCTCCAAGACTCAGAGGAACAACAGAACACTGTTCATGGATCTGAATACAAACCTCTACAACAGGGTTAACGGAATTTACCCCGGGCCAGACTTTTAGATGGTTTTGTCCTAAAACAAGACTAAACCAGGTCTACACCAGATCTACACCAGGTCAAAGCCAGGACTAAACCAGGTCTAAACCAGGACTAAACCAGGACTAAACCAGGTCTGAACCAGGACTAAACCAGGACTAAACCAGGTCTAAACCAGGACTAAACCAGGACTGAACCCGGACTAAACCAGGACTAAACCTTTTTTACAATTACACATTTTGCTATTCACATTTTTTTTTCCTTCGTGTGTATTGAAACAAGACAACAACAAAAAAAATGGACATAATTTCACACTAAACTCCAAAAACGGGCCAGACAAAACTGCTGGTGTTACTTTTTTTTTCTTATTTCTAAAGCGTTGGACGCATTTCTGGCCCAAGCACAAAACCATCCGAAAAATCTGAGGTTTGGGGTTGGATGCCCTTACTGTATATTCTGTCCTCACATGTCAAGGCTTCCACAAAAGTCCATGCATGTAAATATCATGAGCCTTACTGCAGGAAGACCCCTGTCATTTCCTGCTGCAGAAGGACGCTCGGACCACGCCAAGGTCAGAGAGCTATCCTTGCACGGCGAATAACCTCTCGTCGAGATACTGCAGCGGACAGAGCGCAGCATTCCCATGAAGTGAACGCCGCGTGCCACGAGAGGATTGTCCAGTTGGGATGGATTCTTCTTTCTTGTTTATCTGGGTTCATGGGCTTCAGATCTGGACAGGAAGTGGAGCGTTTCCTGGTGGACATGAGCAGCCAGTTCAGACGTACTGTAACCACTGATGCAAGGAACATTACCCCCAGTCACTGTAAACTTTATGATCTGATGAGCATTGTTCATTCTTTTTACTGTACGCCCTACTATGGGACTTTGGTGTTGTTGTTTTTTCCTGTTCTGTTTGGGAATTGTCTTCTGCGTTATCTGTGTGGGAACAAATAGATGGAAATAAACATCTTCGTGTTGGTCTTCTTGAGACAGTGAAGGAGTCGAAACTCAAAGAAATTCAACGCTATAATGTCAATTTACGGAGTGCTTTGTTTACGAGTAATTAGTTGGGATTCAGTTTGGCCTGAGGCATATTTTAGCTTCACAAAAAGTGTAATTTGTGAGTAATAAATATGTAGATGGCATAAAAATCTATTGTGGCGTAAATAGTTTTGTATTTTTGCCCAATAAAACATTAAAAATCTGGATTTTGCCTTCGAAAAATATTTATAAAGGTGAGATGCTGCAGGTGAATAGGGAAAAAAATCTCAAATTTACAGATATCAGTGTGAAACTTCTCCTGTAGTTTACTCACATAAATGTAAGAAAAAATGTATTACAGTTTTTTCATCATATAATGTTTTCATGTAGAAATAAGGCATTTTATGTGAAACATTGGTTAAAAATACACATATTTGGGACATTTAAATCTGAAAAATTGACAGAAGCATGTTTAAGTTCTTGGTTCATTTTGTACCAAGAATACAAAAGTTACAAAAAAATTTACAGATGGGATTTCTTCTTATTTATTTATTTTTTCTTATTTAGTTTTTAAGTAAACTAGATTGGACTGAAAATAGTCCTAAAAATTCAAATTTTGCCTCATTCTTTTTAACTTAAAATAAAATCTGTTTTAAAATCCTTCAGCAGGTTCGTCAAAATATTGTTGAGTCCAAGATTGTAAACTTTGGTGTGGGATCTACTTTAAGGCTGATCTTTATGTCTCGAGTGAGAAAAAAGCATTTTAAGAAAACGGCCTTTGAAGTTACAATGTCCCAGAGAAATCTATGGATGACGAGGGTTAAATGGAAGAATAAAACATCTTTAGGAGCAGATTGGACACGTTTGTTGTTTCCACATGAAAGCCGATATGTTGAGAGCAAACTGACCAAAAAACAATAAATAGAAAAAAATGAGTTTTGCCTGCAGTGTCTCGCCTTAATTGGCAATAAACATATGGCGCTGCTGGTACATAGTAGAAACACATATGCAGATAGTACTGAACATAATGAATGCAGTACATCTCGTACAACGTACAAGAGGAGTGTAATAAGGTATGTAACAATGGTTCATGCATCTGTGAAGTTGTTACAGAAAGAAGATGAAGTGGCAGGTTATTCCAGTCTGAGGGAGCTTTAAAACAAAACGTCTTCTTACGGATTTTTTTTTTTTTTTTTTACGAATGGAACTCGAAAGAAGATAGATAAAACACTAAATGCACAGTTTGTCCTGGAATAAACTGAAGTAACCTGAGAGTTGGACGAAGAGACATGAGGCTGGAGTTCTAACAAATCCAAACCCGAACCCTAATCCTAACCTGAACCCTAACCAGAACCCTAACCCTAACCTGAACCCTAATCCTAACCTGAACCCGAACCCTAACCCTAACCTGAACCCTAATCCTAACCTGAACCCGAACCCTAACCAGAACCCTAACCCTAACCTGAACCCTAACTCGAACCCAAACACAAACCTGAACCCTAACTCGAACTAAAACCATAACCTGAACCCTAACTCAAACCCGAACCCTAACCTGAACCCTAACTCAAAACCTAACCCAAACACGAACCTTAACCCGAACCCTAACCTGAACCCTAACTCAAACCCGAACCTGAACTCTAATCCTAACCTGAACCCTAACTCGAATTCGAACCATAACCTAAACCCGAACCCTAACCTGAACCCTAACCCAAACACTAACCTGAACCCTAACTCGAATTCGAACCACAACCTAAACCCGAACCCTAACCTGAACCCTAACCCAAACACTAACCTGAACCCTAACTCGAATTCGAACCATAACCTAAACCCGAACCCTAACCTGAACCCTAACCCAAACACTAACCTGAACCTGAACCCTAACCAGAACCCTAACCCTAACCTGAACCCTAGCTCGAACCCAAACACAAACCTGAACCCTAACTCGAACTAAAACCATAACCTGAACCCTAACTCAAAACCTAACCCAAACACGAACCTGAACCCGAACCCTAACCTGAACCCGAACCATAACCTAAACCCAAACCCTAACCTGATCCCTAACCCAAACACTAACCTGAACCCGAACCCTAATCCTAACCTGAACCCTAACTCAACTCGAACCCGAACCTGAACCCTAACTCAACTGGAACCCGAACCTGAACCCTAACCAGAAACCTAACCCGAACCCTAACCTTTTCCATCCGTACGGGACTTGAGACTCAGAGACATGCAATGGTGGAAAGTAACAAAGTACAAAAGTAAAAGTACTGTACTTAAGTCAAATTCTGAGGTATCTGTAAGTCGTTTTTACAGTGGATACTTTTTACTTTTACTTCACTACACTTGAGACCAAGTATCTGTACTTTTTACTCCTTTAAATTTTTTAACTGGACTGAAAAGTAGAAAATACTTTTCAATTACTTTAAGGGTTATTTTTCGCACGTTGATGGTCGTTGATGGTCTGCTGGAAGGTTTTGAGTTCAATCTCAACAAAAAGCAGACACAAATATACACAAACAATTCTCAAATTCTGGAATTGACCTTTGGTTACTAAAATTAACTAAATTCTTTACCAAAACTACAACATTTAATACGCAAAACTGGTCTCATAGTCTGCATGAAAAACTTTTACTTTTTACTCTCTAAGTAAATTTTTAAACTTCTACTTCAACACGTTTACTAAAGTAGATTTTTTTAGTGCGATACTTTTACTTTAACTTGAGTAATTTTTTGCACACGGACAAAATGGAGTACTTCTTCCAACACTGGAGACATGAAGCCTGAGACATTGCGATTGTGTGTATTCCAGTCCAGTCCAGTAGTCTGATTATGCTTCTGCTGTAGGGAGTCAATGACACAGGCAGAGATAACAAGAGCTGAGCTGGCAGTGTCTGACTCACACAAGTTTAGCACAAACACTCACTTTGTTGGTTTTTTGGGGATAAAGGGCGTCTTGTGCGTTTGGAGATAAAGATGTCTGTGCTTTTCTCTCAAATATAGTCAACTGAAGTCTGCTTTCTCTGCTTGTTCCGCTGCTTTCATGACGCCTCACCCATTCGCCCGAAGTCTGATTGATATAGATCTCCACAATCAATCTTGATGAAAACAGTCCAAATTTACCAGAAACCAAGCCCAAGTAAAAACGTAAATGATTGACGGAGTCCAAACAGTGTCACAAAACACATCACATCAGCTCACTTTGATCTGTTTGCTGTTCTTTTTCGCAGAGTTAAACAGTAACAACCTGAACATTTTGTCAGCCTTAAACAAATTAAAGTTAAATTTAAAGTTAAAATTGTGTTTTTATAATGAGCAAAATATTTCAAATGCGTAACAATAACCACATTATGCTTCTCTCTGTAGTGCCTTCTTTAGTGGGCTTCGTGTGTGGAGCATTTTATCTTGCTCAGATGATTTAGGCTGGCCCCGTCTCGTGATGAAGAGGCCTGAGGGACAGCTATAGGACCGAGGGGTGTGTCTTAAAGAGATACAACAGGAAATGCTGACACATATAGGCCTGTACAGCGAGTTTGTGGGGAAAATCTGCACGCTGTAGATAGGAAAGTAGGAAAATATCATACAATATGTAGCCATGTTTCCATTAGCGCGGTACGGCGTAGAGCGGGACGGTCCGAGGTGTTTCCACTGAACAAAAGTGAACCGTGCCGATCCGTTTGAGGGTCCGAAGAGGTACTAGCTCCCAAACATAGAACTATAATAAAACCTGGAAGATGAATCCAAGATGGCCGTCCTGTTTATCCCTATGGAGTGTGCTCATTGGCGCATGACCCCAAAAAAGTTTCTTACTTCCGCATTTACTTCCTGATACGGCGGCTGACATCTTTGTTTTACTTCCTGAAACGATGGCTGCCATCTTTGTTTTACTTCCTGAAACGGAGGCTGCCATCTTTGTTTTAGGGCGCCACGTGACGACAATCCCCCACTTCATATAAAAACGGTAATTTCGGTGATTTTAGAAACGGTAGAAAAGAACATTTCCTTCTATTTTATTTAAATACCGATAATAATTCAGTACTGTCTGCAATTATAATGAGCAATTTTAGAAAAAGGCTGGTTCCAAGAGGCTGCAGTACCTCGCACGGCCACAAATCAATCTGGGACCACAGACAGAGGGGGCGTACCTTATCCAGTTCATTTAATACATCCATGCTCCCAAAGGGTAATGGCTCCCTTTAGAGCACAAATCTAGTTAAGAGCGAGATGATTGGACGAGAGAGAACAAAAGAGAACGCAGACTGTACTGAGAACGAAGCAGCAACAAGTAGATATCAAGACAAAATAATCTTTCCTCACCACACGCTGACTTGAAAAAACGGCGTATTTCCAGAGACAATAACTTTGTTTGCTGAGCCGACAGAGTTAGCAACACAAAGCTAGCACACGTTAGCATCAGCTGTTTTTACTATTTACGACGGCGCTGCGCTTGCATTTAGACACAAGGTAATATTTTTTATCCTATTCAGACAACTCTATCCAAACCCAACACATTCATAGAGAGATGTTAAAATGTGGCGTAGAGTTGCAGAAAAGTAAAATAAATGCAGAAAAAAAAATGACGAAAAACCCCCCGAAGCTGTGTGTTATCCACGTCCTACTGCGCCACAAACGTGGAATTACTAAACATATTTTTATAAATCTGGGAGATCAGACGCATGAAGAAAAAGTGTAATTCAGGTACGATTTAGATTTGATTTATGAAGAAAACATCCGTCATGTTTGGGCGACGTCAGCTGCTCGTGTGGCGGGCCCCTGGGAGCTGGACCTCTGCAGGAAACACAGTCCACCATCAACAGAAGCCGAGCCGGTCCCAAATGAACCGGTTTGGGGGACCAGGTTAAAGGGGCTGTTTCTTTATTGTTTTGAAACGTGAAAGCAGAACTAGCTACCCAATTTTTGAAGTAAAGGTAATGAAGTAAAATCTGTTTTGCCACTGCCTTCATCTATTCAGGTGAAAATGAGACCATAGCACTTTCTCTGCATCCATTTATAGGGTTTTATTCCACGAGAAAATCCAGACGTGCGCTGTTAGCATGCTAATGTTTACCAGGCTCATGAAAAGTGCTTATAAAAGACTTTAAAATAAACTAGTACGTATTAAAACAGTACAAATCAGTTACACCCTGTTTAGTGCAATTTGGTTTTCATTCACAATCAAAACATTAACAAGTGAGAACATTACAAGGGCTGTTTTTATTGATTTCCATAAACCTTTCTGTTTTGTTGACCTAAGTTAATTCTTTTATTTTCAGTGGTATCAAAAAAATGCTAAATTCAAGTCTGTAACTGGTCCCAAGTAGTAAAAAATGGTCAAGTCAAATCCAAGGGCAAGAACTTCAATATGGGAGTTCCACAAGGCAGTATACTTGGGCCTTTACTTTTCTTCTTTTTGTTAATAATCTACCACTTTTGACTTTCATTTTTGGGAAATTATTGTAGTTTATTTCAAATGTCTATTGTTCTTATGCAAAGGGCCTAGTATTGTCACCAGATTAAAGTGTCTTTTTTTTTACCCAGAGGTGCTTTCTTTGTCAACTTACTAGACAAACTGTGGACAATCTGATTTTACAGTCTTCTTGAACAGACTTTTCAATTCATTTTTCAGGGACATAATGACTGCGTCAGAGTTGTATGCCATATTTTTTGTGTCCAATGCTTTTGAAATATGAAAAAAATGTAACAAGCTTTAACAACATCTACAGAACTGAACCAGGACTAAACCTTGGTCTAAACCAGGTCTAAACTAGAACTAAACCAGGTTTAAAACAGGACTAAATCAGGACTACACCAGGACTAAACTAGGTCTAATCCAAGACTAAACCAGGTCGAAACCAGGGCTAAAACATGTCTAAACCAGAACTAAACCAGGACTAAACAAGGGCTAAAACAGGACTAAAACAGGTTTAAACCAGGACATTGCAATAGTTTCCCAATATTGTTTGATCATGATTTTCAATTTCTTTTATATTTTGTCTTATTAAAACCAAATAAATATTTCAAAATGAATGTCCTTAACATAAACAATAAAGACTTTAAATCTGTGATATTTAAAATAATAATAATATTAACAATACTAACAAAAATAATAGTAATAATAAAGTAGGACTAATCTCAGTCTGAACTCAAACCTCATGCTTTTGACAGAGGATTGGCTGTTGAACTCTCCATTAAAAAGCCCCAAACTGAAACAACTGAATCTCAATCTTCATTAAAATAGTATTCACTGCACGGCCCTGCAATAATTAGTTACTGTTCATACAAGTGTCTGATGGGCTTGCTGCCGTGTCACTGACAGCTGATCTGCTGAGATTCTGTGACGCAGCACTCAAACTAACCCCTTGTTTTTGTTCCTTGCAGAACTTGAACCTCAGACTTCAAGTTTAACTGCAGCATGGTACTAAACTTTTCTGTTTTTCAAAAGCATTTACAATGATTAGGAGGCACAATAAAAAAATCGCAGTGTTTGTTTCAGCATTTACCTCCACTCGGTGACAGCGAATTAGCTTAACTTAAAAGTAATGTCTAACTAAAGCTAACGCTGTGAAAATATACATCTATACTTCTATCGTGTTTATGTCTAAGAGCCATAGACTTTTATATATTAAAATCACTAAACTCTGAATGCAGTTTGATAATATTTAGCAACAAGTTTTATGTCTAAATCGGTGTTTGACCTGGCCATATTTGTGAAATGTTACTTTGATTTTATACCAACTCTATTTGTACAAAAGTTCTTTATCCTCAGCTGACATGCACATTTTTAATAATTTAATGGGGTCTGTCTTGTAAATGAATCATTAGAGGTTGAGTATTTTAATGTTACTGAACTTAAAGGTCACGTTTTAGTGAAGGCTATGTTTTCCTTACTTTATTTTGCTGGACTCTCTCCAAATGACTGTGGGCTAAGTATTTTCGAGACTAAAAGTGTGTATCCTTTGCAAGATTTTCCCAGCGTAAGTACATAAAGTTAGATTGGAAAAGAATTTCAGCGGTAACCAAAAAGAATTTAAGCTACACAAAGACATTTCAGTAAACATGCTGGACAGGTCCTCGTGATCTACAGTATGTACAAACTGAAATGAAAAGGATAAAGAAACCATATATTGCTGCATAAATACTACACGCTCAAAACAGTAGCGTTTTAGTTTTTATTGATTGGGGCAATGGTTGGAGTGGATGGAAGTGGTTTATTGTTTCCGCCTCCTCCTCTGCCTCTCCATGTTGAGGTTGTTGAGTCTTTCGTCCTGCTCTGTCCAATGGTCTTTGCCATTCTTCAGAGCAGAAGAGTTAATGTTGCAGGTCTGTGTCCCCAGGCTGGAGGCACTTCTGCGTTCAGGCTCACTGATGGACATGCTCGGCACCTGGCTCTGCTCTTTGGCCTTGCCCTGTCATTTGCTTCTTTCCTTTCTGAAAGTTTGGCCACTGCAAGTTCCTGTTTCAAACTGACACAGTCCCTCACAGATGTATTATAGAGATATCGGATCTCTTTGTGCGCTGTGATCTGGTCTTGAAGCTTGTTTTCTGTGTTTTTCAGTGTCCGTTTGAGCTCCAAGTGTTTTTGGTTTGCCCATCTCTCCTGGGTTTTAAGTCTACCCTCCTGGGACTTAATAACCCAGACCTGATCATCAGCTTTTAATGTCGCCAGCTGTTTTTTTAATCTCCTGAACCTGCAGGCTCTCCTCAGATGGCTCCATGACAGGAGCTGCAGGTGCCTCCTGAACTGCTGTGATGGGTACTGTTTCACAGGTCTGTGTCCCGACGGTGGAGGCCCTTCTGCATTCAAGTTCACTGACAGACACTGGCACCTGACTCTGTGGGTTCATCTGATGCTCTTTGGCCTTTTCCTGGTCGTTTGCTGCTTCCTTTCTGAAAATTTACACTTGGCACCAGCAAGTTCCTGTTTCAAACTGACAGTGAGTCCCTCACAGATGTGTTGTAGAGATATCGGATCTCTTTGTAGGCTGTGATCTGGTCTTGGAGCTTGTTTTCTTTCTTTCTGAGTGCCAGTTTGAACAGTTTTAATGTTTTTTTTTCCCTTTTTTTCTTCTTTTTTCTATTCCCCTCCCACAAGTAAATACTAGTTCCGATCAAAAGTTTAAGACCAGTTGAATAAATGGACAAAAGTCACATTTTCATGGTTGGATCATAACAAGGTTCCAACTAGAGCTTCAAAAAGCAGCAAGGAATGAAGGTGAAACATTGTATTGAAAACAACAATTAAACTTGAAGCCGCGAAGCAGTTGCCTCCAGTCCGAAATTGCCCCGGGGCGCCGTTGTCCTCATCCGACCGTCGCTCGGGCCCCCGTGATCCCCCCCTTCAGCGGCGTCCCCATTTTTTGCCTCTCCATAGAGTTATGAAATGTCTCATAGGAAATGAATGGGGAATATGCGCGTTCCCACAGGCCAAATGGTACAAAATAGGACATTGGTTTAGAATCATAGCTCAAGATTTTGTGGAAATTATAAAATGTTGGCACTTTTACATGAACTGTAGGGGGCACTATTGTGAAAAGTGCTCATGTGAAGTGTGTGAAGAGAAAATCCTTAAGATGTCAATTAAGAATTCTGTGCAAGATGGACGATGAAAGAGATGGACCAGAGCGATTCGCACCTGATAGAATTTGTAAAAACACGTGTAACCGGGAGAGGTAAGGCCCCCTTTTAAACCCAACAGGACAGATCTGGTATGAACAAAGACTAAAGCAGAAAGAAAAATATAGAATTTTATTTACAATGAAAAAAAACAACAGTTTTATTCCTTGTTATTTAAAAAAACACGTATCCCAAACCCAGACACTAACCCCCCTTTAGTAGCAGCATTGAGAATTAACACCAAAAAATAGAAAAAGAACACAACAAACTAATTAGAATATAAACCAAATGTTAAATACAAACCAAACCCAAAACAAAATAGTTAACTCCCAAATACTGCTGTCTAAAGTGCAGTGCGTACAGGCTTAGGCTGTTGGAGCTAAAGTGCTAGTGCTATGTGCTATGAGTTGGAAAGTGCTAATAGTGCAAGGTGTAATAAAGTGCAGTTTGTGCTAAGTTGGATAAATAGAAAACACGAACTACACTCAAATTACATCAAACACTGTGGTTTCACTATTGCTAACACGTAAATGAACACTACAAAAACTCGAGGCCTGCTAGCTTCAGCAAGGTAAGACAATTAAGCAGCAGAGGCGGACTGCAGATAACAAAAATAACAATACATGACACAATTATACACGGCCTTGAATTCACAGATTTCACAGAACAAATTTACCTTAATTCAAACTCTAACCAGCACGACGGGCTTAGGGTGCCATCGGAGGAGCCGACGTGACTGTCCCACCAAACACCTTAAAATAGAGCGATCACACACGTGCATTAACGTGATGTGGTAAAAGAGCAGGACGGAAAACACATGAAAAGTTAAGATACTTACAACAGGAATGCGCCCCAACCAGCCGCGAGCCCAGACTGCAGACATGGCAGCATGCACACCTTTTGTAGTGCAGGTAATCAGTGTAACCCATAGAACTATAATAAAACCTGGAACATGAATCCAAAATGGCTGCCCTGTTTATCCCTATGGAGTGAGCTCATTGGCGCATGACCCCAAAAAAATGTCTTACTTCCGCATTTACTTCCTGATACGGAGGCTGACATCTTTGTTTTACTTCCTGATACGGAGGCTGCCATCTTTGCTTTAGGGCGCCACGTGACCACAATCCCCCACTTCATATAAAAACGGTAATTTCGGTGATTTTAGAAACAGAAAAGAACATTTCCTTCTATTTTATTTAAATACCGATAATAATTCAGTACTGTTTGCAATTATAATGTGCAATTTTAGAAAAAGGCTGGTTCCAAGAGGCTGCAGTACCTCGCACGGCCACTAATCAATCTGGGACACGGACAGAGGGGGCGTACCTTATCCAGTTCATTTAATACATCCATGGTGTAACCCGGAAACGGAAGTGGGGCGCGGGGGTACGGCTCCCTAAGGGGTTCGTGCAAAACCTTAACATCCTGTTCGCCTCATTACATTCGACCTGAAGTTTAAGAAAATAAGCATAAGCAATAAGCATAAGCAAATAAAACCGCTACCCTAACGACTAAGCACAGGTTATGGACAGAAGAGTGAAATACCTCCACAAAAAAAAAAGAGTCTGTTGAGTAGCTCTTTAACTGAATAATCTTGTGTTCATTCCTCACATATGAATATTGGATTTCTGGCCATAGATTCATGAACCAGAGCAAACACCATCCTACCATCATCATGAGTGAAGAAATAGGAAAAGCATTGCACCTTCTACTGTGTTCCAAGTGCACTGCGGACGACGCCCCGTAAGGAAACGAATCAAAGATCAAGAACATTTTATCTTGGGTTATTTCCCCTCATCTCTTTGTGGAAAGAACCAACTCAAAGAAAAAACAACTTCACTAAAAAGTCTCAAATTTCCTTTAAACTGTTTGTGTCTGAATTATTACAATTAGAAAAAGTAAGTGCACTGTCACTCGGATATGATTCACACAGAAATGCATCTCTGTATGAAGTGTATGAGGAATAATTGAGGCTTATACTCCAGTCACTGCTACAATCACTGCTGCCATTGCTAAAAGTTACTTCAAATTCAATATTTTGTGAATATTCCTCCATCAACTTCAGAGGTGTGTCTCTGTTGGGGTTTATTGAAGCCTATGGTGGTGTTACATGTTCTCTTTATTTATTTATTTAGGATTTATTTAGTTAGGAAATTAATACATCCATGGTGTAACCCGGAACAATAACTATTCTTCCTGGGGTCCACATGTTGTGATGAGAACTGTTCAAGCCACTACAAAAGACTGAATGAGTGGGTTCGTTTTAGTTCTACCAAATTATTAACAGATGAAAGCGATAACGATGCATAGATTTGTTTTGTCTTTGTTTGGGGGGTTAGGACAGTGTAGTAATGAACATTCACACTACGAGACAAAGCTAAGCATCAAAGAAGCAACGCACACAGTAACAGTACCACACACACAAGCCTAAAAGTCCTTCCTGGTGTAACATTTTTGATATAAATAACATTAGATCATATTGTAAATGTGCAGTGTCCACAGCAGAGACAGGTATTACATAAGAATGTGTATAAAGTGCATTGTCCAAAAGAAATCTGAACCCTTTTTTCAAATGGTATGACACAACTATCACACGGCTGCACTTTGCCCCATGAACACATTCGGAGGATTGCGTTGTGTTCGTAGACCTGTGCATATTCATCTTCCTTGAGAGAAATTTCTAAAATATTGAAATTGTTGTTGCCAAAGTTGCCACTACTTTGGTATTTTTGGGAGAGGGAAGTTTATATCGCGAATACAAGCGCTCACACGGAATTTGAGTTTATGTTCACATGATGTACCCTATTGTCGAATTGTATAAACGCGAAGATGTTTGGACAGTCAAGTTTCCCTCCCCCTGTGCCCCTTGTCAAGCTGCTCTTTGGTCTATGCGTCTTATTTTAAAAATTAAAATGAAATGTACCCTAAGATATGCGTAGATTTCTACTAAGATTTCATAATCATCCACCACATCCGGACGATTTCTACATTTGACCCAGTGACTTATGAGAGACGTGCAGTAAGAAGGACACATCGCAGACTCTCTGTCGCTTTCACCTCCTTCAATTGCAACAGTTTTGGTATGACTTGCAGGAAATGAATCGGCAAAACATCCCCAGGAGGTTCATTCGGGTGACAGTGTTTCTCAAAGCTGTTACCTGGCCTTGGTCTGATTTGGCCTCAGAAAGATTCACTTTTTATTGATTTCTGTATTGATTTTTGATACAGTGAAGCCTTCTGTTTTGTTGGCCAAACTTCAGTCTCTTAAATGGTAACACAAACACTAAAATCATGTCTGTGTAACCGGTCCAAAGCACTCCACATAGGCCATGCTTGGTTACAGAAAATATAATAATCACTATTATTTTTGTCATAATTGTAATAAAGATTATTCAAACTATTAATAACTTTGAAAACCCAAGTACATTTTAATTTGTCCCCATGGGTAATTAGAGACAGTCAAAGTATTTACAATGCTTTTCTGATAGTCTGCAAATCTAAATGAATATTTAACTTATCATTAGTTTTGCCAATTTGTAGTTTACCATTTCCATTTGTCTGTTATAAGATATTGATTATTTGAATAAAATGTGACTTGACTTGTGATCCGTGGTTAAAAATATTTGATTTGTGTGTGAGGCACACACGTGACATTGAAGGGTTTTATTTGTGTGCAGTGTTTTATGTTTAAAGGTTTAAAGTTTAATAACAGGAGCATGACATCTGTACATTAGCATTGCTTCATGTTATTAGCTGTATGTTTGCATTGCTTCATGCTATTAGCTGTATGTTTGCATTGCTTCATGCTATTAGCTGTATGTTAGCATCACGTCAGGCTATTAGCTGTATGTTAGCATCAC
The DNA here is from genome assembly GCA_019453435.1 of Rhinogobius similis. Lineage (NCBI taxonomy): Eukaryota > Metazoa > Chordata > Actinopteri > Gobiiformes > Gobiidae > Rhinogobius > Rhinogobius similis. Next base: position 32,333,141 of record CM033632.1, read on the forward strand.
GTCATGCTATTAGCTCCAGGACAAAGTTAATGATGGCCCACACGCCTCTGTCCTCTGTCAGCGGATACAGCGTGGAGTTAGTTTAAGAGAGTTTTAGAGCATTTTGCACTAAAGCTGTTTTTCAAATGAGTAACATGAAGCACTCTGCAGAGAACTCCAGGAGTTTAGAAAACACAGAGCATGGTCGGGGTTCGCACTGGCATGTCCGTTGAGTGTATATTCACGTCTCATGTATAACAACCTTTCCTGATGACTCAAATATGTATAAAAGAAAGCCTCAGATAAGTCCGGGAAAGATAGCTTCCCATGGGTCACTAATGTGGGCTCTGGTCCACAGAACAGGCAGGACACGGGGCAGCAGCAGCAGCCTGTCAAGTGAGGGACGGCAACAGCGGCAGCTCTCACACTAAACTGTGTACTCCCAGTAAAGACGGTAAAGCTGTCATTAATTATCAATCGTCACCTTTTGGTTACACATTTTTTGTAATTGTTGGGCGTAATAATCGTAATTGTAATCAAAATTCAATTACTTGCACAGCCCTAAGTCAAATCTGAGCAATAATTGAGTACCACAAGGCAGTATACTTGGGCCTTTACTTTTTCTTCTTTATATCAACTGTGTGTACATTTTCTGAATCATTATTGTCTGAAGATGTGATGGAAATGTATCAATATTTATGTTCTGATTAATAAATAAATCTGAGTTTGTGGCAACACAGAGAAACCAGACCACACATCAACATATGCAAAGATGCTTAGCAGGAACTCCACACAGGAAACCATTTGTTCATCTGCATGTGGCTGCAAACACAAGTCACTCCACTTTTATAAGTATGAAGCTCTGTACTTAAGGTAGAAAACCCTTCATAGATTCAAAGTCTGCTTCTTTACAGCGACTTTGGGCTTCTATTTCTGGAAAGTCGTTCAGTCACGGGGTGCATTTTTTTGGGGTTTGCTCCAACACTTTCACATCATAAAAAAAACGATTTTTTTTTGTCCTTTTACAGTTCTGTTTCATGCAAATAAATTCAAAGTATGACACGAATACATGCTGTTTAAGTTTCAAAGTTGTTTTTTTGTGTAAAATGTGCAATCAAACATGTGCGCATTGCATCAGCAGTCGTTCAGCACTGAAACACAACGTTGAACTAGTTGCTCATTTCTTGCCATAACTCACCAAGGCTCGGAAATTGATTATTTTTGGTATATTTTCCACAAAACAGACTCCCATCCTTCTGTAAACCCTATCAATGCAAAACTGTCCTCTGATCACGTAACTGTTAATGTGAGAAGGACAGCATGTAATGTACTTTCACTCGCACAGGAAGAACCCAAACACCTTCTCCCGGAAACTTAATTTGACAACTCGTTAAAAGTGCTTTTGAACTCGTATAGAGCACACTCAAAATCTGGCCAAACAAAATACAGAAAAAGTGTTTTGGGTATTACAAAAACAAGCCACAGACTATAAAACATAATGAGGCATGTCGAATAGGAAACGCCAGTGCCAAAGCCGCAAAGAAATGGAACTAGCAACAAAAGTCATCATGCATTTTGAGTTTGAGCCGTAGTCGTATAATGATATGACTAACTGTTGCTAAGTGTTTCGATTAGATGTAGAGAAAGTACTTTTTGAGATAGACACGCCTTTTTCCTGTTTTATGTATTTGATTTTTTTTTTTTCACTTGCCCCTCTATAGGTTTATCTCCTTGTGTAAGTTCCAGTAAGAAATGGCTGTGGGTTGATTTTTATTTTTATTTTTCATTTATAACATAAAAATTGACATAGAGTAAAGCATTGTAAAAAAAAAAAAATAACGAAATGAGCAGAAAGAAGAGCAATCTTATGTTATCTGCTTCCTTTTTCATTCAATTTGTACGTAACACTGATGGTTTAAATACACATTGCGTTATACTTTTGCTTTAAATAACGTACAAAAATACATTGCGAATACAGTAGATATGTGCAACAGTCTAATTCTCTTTTCCATACTTACTTATTATGATGGCTTTTATATTTTTCTTCTGCCATTATTGTTCTTGATTCTGTGATTTCTTTGTCAAGATCTTTCAAAAAATTAACACATTTATCAGCAAAGTTTTGTTCCATTATTTTAGTTCTTTTTGAAAATGTCTGTTGCTTTCAGATTATAGTGGGAGTTAAAATTCTCTTTGCTTTGAGTGCAGTTAAATCTGCAATATTATGATTTTAATAATATTTATTATTTATTAATATATTTTAATAATTTAAGTTGGACAAATAATGGGTTTGATGGACCTTTATAGTGACTGTCAGTGACAATTCTCAAGACCCGTTTTTGTGTTTTACATGTTGACCCCCAATTTCTACACGGTAGGTCAAGTACTGGATAATCATTGAGTTATATAATGCTAATAATGTTGTATTATTTAATGAAAACTTGACTTCACCGCAATGTCTTTGGATATTTTTACTTTTGTGTCATTTATGATGATCTCCAGCTCAGATGTTCATCGATTATGACTCCCAAAAATTTGGTTTCCTTTACTCTTTGAATTTCTACCCCATCGATTTCCAGTGTTATATCATATTTTTTCTTTTTATCATTGAACAAAATAAAGTATGTTTTTTAAAATTGAGAATTAATCTATTAAAATCAAAGAGCTGTTTTACTTTTTTGAGCTCTTAAATTACTATTTTTGTGACCTCTTAAAGTATTTTTTTCCAGAATAAAATTATGTTGTATCATCAGCTAACAGAAACATCAGATACTTTTACAAAACCATTAATATTTAATGTGAATAGTTTAGGCCCAAGAATCGACCCTTGAGGCAAACCCCATCTAATATCATTCTAATCATATTAATGGATTTGAGGGCTGAATTAGATTAAAAATAAACTTATTTTAGACTATTTTGGTTGTTATACTGCATCTGTCTCACCAATAAACACTTTGGTGTCCTTTTTTTAGATTTGACAGTTGAATTAAGGTCGGTTCAGAAGCTGCAGAAGCCCATTTGCTATTGCATTATAGATTGGGGTGTACTCTTTGGTATTTGGTGATAAGGTCCTTGTTCTGCGGTATCAGTTCTTGTTTAATAATTAACTGATCCACCCATAGCATTGTCTGATTAAAGTTTTATACAACGCTGTTTTGTTTCAGTGCTGTACGTGTTTGTTGATCCAAATATAGCAGCTGTGTTTGTTTGTACATCAGCCTCCAGGAAAGAAACTGCGGTCCACTCTGACATTTGAAAACTGCACAAAGCTCAACAGGTTTTACTTTCAGATGCCCGGAGTAATCTGTGCAATCTGAGCTGGGCCTCGTGCATGATTTACCAGATCAATCTACCCTAAAAAAAAGCTCTCGACATCCAGCTTTTTTGTCGGAACTTGTCAAAAAGTGATAAATTCTATAAGTGCGTATCGATCAAATTTGATAAGGAAGCTGGACGGCGGGGCACGGTCTTGCTGGAGGGTCGGGGTCAGGAGTTTGAAATCAGTTTTAGGTGATGTAACAGGAGCAGGCGTGTGCTCTGGGGCCGGGCATGGATGGAGTAATGGACAATCTCCATTCACTTCCACACAAGAGTGCAGGCACGACTCTGGGCTAATGATTACTCCAGAGTCCAAATTCACTCACTTTAGCAGAGGTGGTACATGACTGGTGTGACTGAAAAGAAAATTATAACCTGCTTTTTAAAATACTTGAAGACAACTATGCACTTTCACAATACAATTACAATGGAAGGGAAAAGCTTGATTCCCATTCCCTATTTAATGAAAGATAAATTCATGTTCTGGTGCATACAGTATATCCATATTGCAATTAGGGCTGGGCAATATGGTGATAAAAAGTAAAACATGATTTCATTCCTGTGACAATTTGCTATTTCGGTAGAATCAAGATATTGTGATTCACTAATTAGATGCAGACAGAGGTGGAAGAAGTCCAATTTTGTTACTCAAGCAGAAGTACAGATTCGTGTGCAAAAAAAAGTAAAGTAAAAGTATCACATTAAAAATCTACTTTAGTAAATGTGCTGAAGTATCTGCTTGAAAATGTACTTTGAGAGTAAAAAATAAAAGTATTTGATGCAGATTGTGAGACCAGTTTTACGTATACAATGTCGTAATTTTGGTAAAGAACTGTGCCTAATTTTGCTCAACAAAGGTCTATTCAAATTTTTTTAATTTTATGTGTTTTGAACTCAAAACCTTCAGGCAAAACGTCACCATCAACGTGAATAACTCCTCAAACAAAATGAAAAGTACTTTTTACTTTTCAGTCACAGTTAAAAAATGTAGTGGAGTAAAAAGCACAGATACAGATCAAATGTAGTGAAAGTAAAAGTAAAAAGTATCCACTTTTAAAACGACTTAAGTAAAGTACAGATACCTACAAATTTTACTTAAGTACAGCACTTTTACTTTTGTACTTTTGTAGTTTTTCAACACTGGATACAGACAGTATCTTGAGTGTAATCTAATGGTCAAATGAAGACACCTTTTCCCACTCACTTCTCTTATTGGTTAGGCTCTGTAAGTCAGTTTGATTTAACCAATCACAATGAAGGGATGCCAAGATTATTCGGTTAATCAATAGTCGGGATTTTTCAGGTCAGTGGCGGAATTATCGTTAGGCAACAGGCCACAATTGCCTTGAGCCCCAACCTGAAGGGACCCCCCAATAAGATGCCCTTCCAGATCATCACAGACGCAAGGCTCTGAAACTGTTATTCTCTCTATCACAGTAAAGTAGTGCAAGCATTTAAACAAACCACAAACATAAATAGTGTGGGATTATCAATAATGCTAAATAGTGATTAAATGTAACATTATAAATTACAAATGAATATCATGTATTTAAATAAGCTGAACATGAATTAAAGGCACCAACAACTGGGAAATATGGTCTGATTTGTGAAATATTCTTCTGAGGAAGGACCCCCAAACCCCCCTGTTTAAAGTTGTTTAGAACGTGTAAGCTATTGGACGAATGAATTTGAATTTTACAATATTTCACTTACCACCCCAAATTTAGGCACCTGTCCAGCCATCACATGTAGAAAAAGATAAATAAAAAACAAAAAAACCAAGCCTTCTTTCGAGAACAAAAGTCAAGAAAATCACATTTCATGATGACGGGCCTGTACTTCATTTTGCCTTGGGCCCCCAAATACATAGGTCTGCCACTGATTCAAGTCACAATATGATTGTAAAAACTAATAAATTGTTTGAGAATTGTAAGAATGCCAAATAACAATGCCAAAATAGTAAAAAAACAAAAAACAAAAACAAAAAAAAACATCATCATAATAATAATATACATAAAGTGCTTTTTTATCTGTCTGCTTAAATAGCAGTATAAGTTTGATTTAATAAGGCTCGCAAAGAATGATGAGCCATTAGACTTGTGAATAAAAGGAAAATAAAGATTTTACTGTTTGGTCAACACCCGTGAAGAATTGTAAAACCATGATGTTTCTTCTCTCATAAATCGTAACTCTAAAATTTGATCTTGTGACAGTGTGTGAACTTTCAGAAGAAGCACATGACTTCCGTCACCTCTTCAAGGCTAAATCAAGATGCTAAGTTTGCACAGTATCTTTATTTTTATCAAATCTAAATAGTAATCGGTTTTTAGTCATAGATCCCACCGTTAAGTGCAATCATAATTTGAATGTTTTGAACGTTTTTTAATGTTATTTTCAACACAGAATTATTTAGTTTTCTCCCTGGCATGTACATACTTCTCGGTGTACAATGTTAGATTTTTATATAATAAAGTAAAAATACAGCTTTTAAGGTGAAAAAGAGACCGCTGTGGGCTGTTGCATCTAATTATAGAACGTTTTATTTTCCGCAAAGCAGGAAGTACCCTAAAGTTTAATGTAAGTAAGCCATGTGTTTGTACAGCCCCTTTAAGTATAAAATCATTTAGAAAGACTAACTTACTCTTACTTCCTGCCACGAGCCAATCAAAGCCTGCTGCCTTTGGTGTTCAACCAATGACAATTCAAGCTAAGTAGTCTCTTGACTTGTCTCTTCTTTTAACGTCATGGGCACCGCAGCAGCAGAGCCATCAGCCTCCTCAGCCTCTCCATTCCTCTTCACCACTGCCAAGTCTTGTTTTGCTAACATCATACTGTCTCTGTTCTGGATCTAAGCACCAACGTTTATCTATATTTTGTATTTAACAGTTTCTCCTAATTTGGATTGACATTTATGCTTGAGTTGTCTCCATGCAAACCATTTGATACAATAACTGCACATTTGTTAGCCTTAACAAAACATGAGCAAAGACTTAATCATAATGAACAAATAGTTTGTTAAAAATGATTCATCTACTTATCTAGTACCTTAACCCTGATCCCTGATTAAGTAGTTACTAAGCCAGAGTGGCTCTTTATAAACTATTTGTTCATTATGTAGTAAGTATTTGTTTATACGTTGCTAGGATGGCATTAGGTAAGTGAGCGATACATGTGACAGCTGCAAAGAGTTTAACATGAACACTGTCTGTTTTTCACGTTTAAAACAGTAAAAAAAATCATGTACAGCGCCTTCTAAAGTGCTACTGACCATTTCATTTCAAATCGAGCACCATTCAGACAACCAGAGGATAGACTGAGCAGTGGAAGTCGAGGTGAGCCTAAATGTCATCCGTGATCCTTCTCATATGTCTATTTAAAGGCAGGATGTGACAGCGGGGGCACTTCCTGTGAGTAGTGAGAGGTTGACCTTTGACCTCATTACGTTAGCACTCCCACTGTAGCAGACTGAGGAGGAGACGGGGCCGACAGCATCAAACGACTTCACAAACACATGACGCGCCCACGTCACATAAAAGTGTCCTGCAGGAGTGGAGTTCACAGCGGAACATGCACCTTTGTGACACATGTCGGAAAACAAAAAACTCAACTGACAATTTGATAAATATCTCAACGTCTCATGTTTAAAACTAAAAAAAAGTTTCTTATTCCTTCTATGACCTGTGTCACCAATCACTATGACACTTACTGAGTGCGTCTAGCCAGCAGATGGTGCCAGTACTATATACAATCTAGTGAAGTTAGCGCTGAAAAGACATCATTGTGTGGATTTGCTGCAGCAGTTATTGTGTTTGGAGGCAGAAATGCTTAGAATGAGTCTGGAAGATTCTCTGATAAGTAACATATGAAGTCTGAAAATATGTCCGAAAATTCCATAAGTTCAGCAGGAAGTGTGTTTGACGCTCGGAGGAGGGAGGATTTTCTAGTGAACGATTTCATCCAAGTGAACTCAAGTACAAACACTGGAGCGTCGAGCAGAGCAGACTGCTGAATCCCATTTACAAAGACTTCATTTGGACAGTCTGGTCCCTCCAGAATTCACAAACATGACATCATTTCACAGCTTTAGAGAAGGTGTAAAAAAGGGGCTTCTGGACAATCAAACATGTGAACATGACGTTAAATAACCCTGAGTGTGTGATGTGTCTTGTTCAAATGATGTTGTGTCTATAGTTGTGTTTTTAGTATGTTCCTCTTTGTTGTGTTGTATCTCACCTTATGGACGTGTGTGGACTGTTTTGTGTCTGTTTTATGTCCTGACGTTGTCATCGACCTGCCAATGGGACACAGATGAAAATGAGCCTCTATGGCTAACTCTGGTGCATTTACATGTTGGACCAACACATGTTCATTCATGTGCACTGTCCTATATTAAGTAAAATAAACATTTTTCAAAACAGTGTGAATGCAGCTAAATGCAACTTCAGGTGTTTTTGGTGATGGAACATTGTTAGAACATGTTTTAAAGCTCAAAAAAGTCACTGTAGCATAATATGTGTCCATTAAATATATCAGTTTGAAACTTCTCCTGTACTTTACTCAATTATATGTAAGAATTTTTTTTTTATCGTGTCATGTTTCAATAGTAATCATGTGTTTTATGTGTAAAATAAAAAAACAGCCAAAATTGCAAATATTTGGGACATATAAATCAGAACCAGGTTTAAATTTCTTGGTTCATTTGGTACACATATTAGTGACAACAAACTTCACAGATTGGATTTTAGATTTCTTATTTAGTTTTTGATCAAACTAGATTTGACTGAAAATGTCCCAAAAATATATTTTAAAAAGCTTATTTTAAAATATATTTTTTTAACTTAAAACTTTAATAAATCAGTTTTAGAATTAGATGTTAATAAATCCTTTGTCAAAATCTTGTTGAGTCCCAGATTGTACAGTTTGGTGTAGGAGGCTAATCTATATGTCTTTGTGGGAGAAAAATGCATTTTAAGAAAATGACCTTTGAAGTTACAATGTTCCAGAGAAATCTGTGGATGAAGTGGATTAAATGAAGTAATAAAATATCTTTAAGAGCAGATTGAACAAATTTGGTGTTTCCACATGAAAGTCAATATGATGAGAGAGCAAAGTGATCAAAAATCAAACAAACAAAAATAGTTGCCTGTGGTGTCTCGCCTTAACACGGCAAGGATCTGCAGCTTCAGGGAAATATACCGGGGAACACTAGAGCGCCTTGACGTTTTGTCAGGTGTGAGTTAACAGATTGACAAATGTGGATGTAATTGACTAATTTACCTTTTTGGAGTGTCCTGAGCTACTTCTGCACTAAAAGATAACACAAAACCATCACTATTACCAGACAGTGGCACAAACACGAATTGGCTTTTGTATTCGGTGGCGTGCCGTGGTAGCTTTTGAACCCAAAAAGCGTGCCGCAACTCAAAAAAGGTTGAAAAACACTGGAATAGACCACACAAGATATTGTTTTTATGGTCGTGGCCCTTGACGTTTGCCGGGACAGTGCCTGGTACATTTAAGAGGTCATGCTGGTGCTTGTGGCTTTAGTTTGATCACACACTGCGTTTCCTCCCAGGAACACTTGGGAGGAAACCTAATTCAAGATTGGTTATTTACTGAGACTGGATTTGTCTTGAATGAATGAAACTTTGTATTGCCCTCTTGCACATGAGAGAGCATACAAACCTACAGAGGCTGGAGAAGTTTAATTAAACAATAACATTAAAATACAGTCCACGTGCCAAAGTTTATTTAGCCTGGTCTTCATTCGAGGCTTCACAAACCTTCGTCCGGGCAGTAGGAGATGGTATTGAAATGAAAGGGTTTTTTGTTTCTATTTTAGCCGTGAAACTGAAAGACAAAAAAAGCAAAACTGCATTGAAGATGTGAGACAGACCTCCGCTCTGACAGTGTTTAAATCCAGGCTGAAAACAGTTGTGTTTGGATGTGCATACGACTGAAAGATCTATCTGCACTGTTCTCTTTTAAAGCGCTTTATTTTAAAATGATTCTTTATGTGTTTTGTGATTTTAATGCAACTTTTCCTGTTGTGTAAAGCACTTTGAATTGCCTTGTGTAAGAACTGTGCTCTACAAATGCCTTGCCTTTTAGGTTTGATTTAGAAGTCCTCCACTAAGCCCCTTCAAAACGCTCGTCAAATGCCTCAGGAGCTGTCCAGACTTTATTTTCTTAACGCTTGAACCGTGGATGGCTTCCGCTTTCAAGCTTTTATTGCAATCATAAATATTTAAATGGTGCTATAAATTGTGCAGACAGATAAGCACCTTGTAGTCCAATCGACTGTGTTTTTATCACATTATAATTGGACAATAAAACAACTATAAAAAGCACATTACGAACGTTTAGAGCCAAATTGCAAACAAACAGACAAATCACGTGTCCCTGAAGAGGACACGACACACAGGCAATATATGACAATAGTGGGATGTTACTTTATTTTTCTTAAAGGATTTTAAACACTTTTGTACCTGCCGTTTAAATATTTATGATTGCTATAAAAGCTTGAAAGTGAAAGCCATCCATGGTTTAAGCGTCCGTGGCATTTGACGAGTGCTTTGACGAGGAGGCGGGACTTCTGAATCAAATCTAACTTAACTGGTGTTTTCCTTTTTTGTCTTTCAGTTTCGCGATTAAAATAGAAAAACAAAAAACAACTCTATTCCCGTTTCCCGTTTCTTGTTCTTAAAACCAAAATATAAAAAACAAATCATCTCCCGATTTTCTATTTTGATTTTGAAAACCAAAAACGGGAATCGAGCCGCGAGTGCATTTGTTGCTTGAAACTCTGATGTTTTCCATTTGTTCCCATAAAATCTTGCTAGTCTCACAATCTGATTTTGGTTTTGCAGAGACAATGCTCCGCCCCAGTCCTGCTTTAGTCCTGTTCTTCATGTGACAGAGCGACATATCACAGTGAAACAGTAGATTTCTGTAAAATAGAGTTGTTGGTGGATATTGGACATGAAACATGCCATTGTTGTGCAGTTTTGCAGTCCAGCACTCACACAACAGCCCTCTGAAACATCTGCCCCCAAGAAAACACGACAGAATAGCCCCGCTGTACACTGCAGGGAGGGCGTAGTCATAGTCACACAACCCTGCTTCACTGAGTTTCATTTTTGCCTTATTAAACGTCTCTATAAGTCCATCGCCCCCTGCTGACTCTGTGCGGAAAACCAACTGCAACTTTTGCCGACATTGACCCATTCTGAGAAACCCCGCCTCTTTTTTTAAATGTTTGGCGACGTGAATTGTTTTTGTTCGTGATTCTACTTCCTTATTTCAATAAAAAAGAAAAATCGGTAAGTGTGTCTTTTCACTAGCAGTGTATTTTCACAAGAGAGCTGCAGGGGGAGCTCTGTCGCTGACCTTACTTAGTTCTACTTTAAAACAGACAGTGGTAGTGAAGAGGAAGAGAAAGTCACTACACCTGGTCCCCTAGAACAGTTGGGACTGGCTCAGGTTGCTTCTGTTAAACACGTGCCGCTCGAGCCTGTTTTTCCTAAAACGTCGGACTAAAATGAGCCTCATTTCAAACTGAAGCTGTTTCTGAAGCCTTTGGAGCAGAAACTATTGTCTGGACTCTTTGTGAAGCTGAGACTCTGTAGTTTTGGGCTCTGATGTCTGATTTACTCTGAATACAAGTGGAAACAAGCTCTGCAAAGAGGAATATCAGATTTTAAAGTCCGCCTAAATGTTCTTTGTTAAATATATGAACAGTGAAGCTGGTGTCTTTGATTGACACCACTTTTGGCTTTTGACAATTCCTTTTTCAAAGCTGAAGCTAATTTAACAAAAAAAAAGTCCTTGTAAAAAGGGACTTGTAAAAAAAAGTCCAGGCTGAATCCATATAAAAGTCCTATTAAATTTTTTTTTAATTTTAGTGTAATTTTTAAATATGTGATTTAGGAGTAGAAACTAACTCTAATTCATCCCAGAATGTTTGATTTGATTGAAAATAAGTGGGTTACAGCTCTCTTTTCATATTGAACATGTCCAGCAGCTGATAGTTTCCTTATATCAGATGTGGATAAAAAGGAATAAATTAATAAAAGATCTAGCGTCCCGCCGGTGGGACGCCAGAATAGCAATTAACTGTGGACCTGCAGAGGTCCAGCTCACAGGGGCCCACTACATGAGCAGCTGACGTCACCCCAACATGAACAATGTTTTCTTCATGAATAAAATCTAAATCATACCTGAATTACACTTTTTGTTTCATCCAATCTCCCCCTTTCAAAAAAAATATGCGTGCGTAAACAAGACAGCTTCCAGTTTTTTGACAGCTTTTTCTGTATTTATTTCACTTTTCTGCATCATTTGACACACATTAGGTTTGGATAGAGTGGGCTGCAGTAGGCCAGCTCTATAAAAGTGCGGTGCGTCGTAAACAGGAAACAGCTGATGCTAACGTGTGCTAGCTTTGTTTTGCTAACTCTGTCGGCTCAGAAAACAAAGTTGTCGTCTCTGAAAATGCACAGTTTTTTCACCAGATCAAGTCAGTGTTTGGTGAGGAATGATTATTTTGTCTTTAAATCTACTTTTAGCCACCTCGTTCTCTTTTCTTCTCTCTCGTCCAATCATTTCGCGCTCCAAAGCGAGCCGGTACCCTCTGAGAGCTAGTGCCTCTTGTGGCCCCATTCGGATCCCTCAAATGGGGCGGTACGGCTCACTTTTGTTCAGTGGAAACACCTCGGACCGTTCCGCTTCACGCTAATGTAAACATGACTACAGAGAGGCTAAGGAGGCGGGGGGAGGAGGGTTAGAACTGCTGCAGAACGGCCCATTTCAGTTTAATTGTTGTTTTCAATAAAATGTTTACTCAAACTTTTTTTTTTGTCTCACTCCCATTTCTTGTTTCTTCTTGAAGCTCTACCTGGAACCTTGTTAAAATCCAACCATAAAAATGTGACTTTTGCCATTTATTCAGCTGCTCTTATACTTCTGATCAGGCCTGTATCTCAGCCCTCGCTCGCAGTCGCACGTTATCAGCTCAGTGACCCGCTGTAAACAGGGACAAGAGTGGTCCGACTGGTTTCGGGGTAAAGATAAATTGAGTTTGGTTGTTTTGCACACTCGGAGCTCTCCCTGTGCTTTTACTGTTTAGCCACAGAGACCTTTGCCTTTACTGACCTCATTTGACCCCAGTTAGCATAGCGTCAGAAGAGGCTAATGGCTAATCTCAGTCTTTGTGTCCTGTGTGTAATGAGTGTTTGTGTTAGCATACAGGCTGCTGCATGCACAGGTCCAGACACGTCCTCGCCGCAGCCGGAGCAAACATTCATTTAACAGATGCAGAACTCTCTGACCGCTGTGCTGTGTAGATGTCAACGATTCTTCACGTACAAATGGATGGAACCCTGTATAAGACTTATTTTATGATATTTATGTCATTTCTGTTTTTTTCACCCGTCACATGTAAAAGAGGATGTTCAGTGTCACTAGATGCTACAAGAAGCGCACAAGGTCACAAATCTCTATGACAGGTTCTCATGTTTTTATAATTCTGACTTAGTTTGGTGGGAGGGCACCTGTGGTAAATATCTATCATAGTTTTACATCCATGAATTTGCAGTTTGTGAAGAGCTTTTGAAAAATAAAACTTTAAAATGACAGGAAGTAGTGCTGAGTTCTAAAACGGAATCCCTCCCTCTGTGATGTCATCAAAAAGCGACGTGCTATTGACAGTTAACACATTTTGCATTCTGACAGTTTAAACAGTCATTCAACAAAATAAAGCTGTTATCAGCTATTATTATTTGTCAAATCATAACTATTAAGTAATTTATATTAATTTTAGCCCTTGTTTTCAAAATGGTTGCTAGGTAACAGTTGTAGAATCACCTCTAACTATGTCATATTTTTTGTCCAATATCCAACCAGGAAGTAACATTGCAAACATTACGAAAACTGTCAAACTGTGGACAAACAGGCAAAATGTTTAATAAAATCTTAAATATAATCATGTTTGCTACATTTGAGTGAAACGTCAAATGTCATAAAGACTTTAAAGTCAGTTAGCCTTAAGCTCAGATGACAGTGTTACAGGCTAATTATTATCGAAAATAAAAAAATAAAAAACGTTTTACACACTCAACAAAGACTTTTAATGAGGCTATGATCTAAATGTGCTAACGCAGCTGACACTCTCTGGATTATTCATAAATTTCGTATTTATGAATAATGCTAATGCTAATGCTAACGGCTAAAGGGAAAATACATGAAATTTCAGCCGGAGTCCTTCGAATCACCGGACTAGCCGCGTTGCTAAGCTGTTTTAGAGCCCAGGGCTGCTCAAATACATACTCTTTTTGTGAAATTAAAAGGTAATTTTGAGACACCATACCATTTCTTCACAAACTACAACTTCACGGATGTAAAACTATGATTAATATTTGAGAACTTGTCCTATAGACTTTAAATAAAGGCTATTACTTCAATTACAGTAGTTTTAATGTTACTAAAAACCAAAAAAAAAAGTAAAAGATGCACCCTTGCTGTGAAGGGGCTTGTTCTTTGGAGGATATAGCGCCTGCTTGTCTAGATGGAGATGTTCTTACTTTGCCTCTAACTGTCCAAACAACGGCATTAAACTGATCCTTCTCCTTGAAAAATGTTCTAAAGTTTGGATCTGCATGGACTGATGCAGGGGGCGTGTCCACTAGTGGGAATTTTACGCAGTGCTGCTTTAACTTCAAATTATAAATCAGATATTACATCCAGACAGTTACTCTTAGTTTCATCGAATACTTTTTTATTCTTTCTTGACTCATTTGTTCTATATCATCATAACTTTGTGCTTATTTTGAGGTAACAATCTTGACCTGAGCATCATTTTTGGCTGCTCTACCCACTTGATTGAACAGTTAGGTTTTTAGAAAATATACTGATTTTATTTTTGTTTTCATCATACTCCATTGCCGCGTCCCCCATGTCTATAAGGCTACGTTCACACTGCAGGTCGAATCTAATTTTTTTGCCCAAATGTGACCTGGATCTGATTTTTTCATGACAGTGTGAGTCCAGACCATAGACATAAAAATAGTGGACAGACGGTTGTCGCTCCGCCCCATTCATGATAATGCGGCTCAGTCATGGAGAATTCAAAATGGCCGCGGGTTAGCCCCCACCACTCCCCCCTCGGTGGGGAGGCGGGGGGAGGCCGACTTTGGGGCGGCCTTTTGCTGACGTACTGCCGTCGTTGCCTCTATGGTTACCGCCCACTCGTAGGTGTATGGCTGCGCCCTGACATTTCCGTCGCGTAAAGCCCGCCTTCTTCATTAGATATGCAAGAACTTTAAAAAATCACAGCGGCTAAACCAGCCTGGTTCAAAAAAATTCACCCCCCTCAAATCAAATCAAATCAAATCAATTTATTTTTATAATGCCCAAAATCACAACAACAGTTGCCTCGATGGGCCACAGGTAAAAGCAGTTCAGATAACTGTCCCAGAATGCCCCTGTCCTTTGACCCTCCTTCACAAGCAGGAAAAAACTACAAAAAACCCCATGGGAAAAAGTAGAAACCTCAGGAGAACCACAGTGAAGGAGAGATCCTACTCCCACGGACGGACAGGCTGCAGATTAACTAGGAATGACGCATCCACTTGGACTGTGGAGCCAGAACCACTCAAGAGGGAGGTGGCTTTAAAGAGTTCCTCCAGGCGGACGAGGAGCAGTCCACCAGTGTAGAGAGATCCCTCCAGCAGGAGATGAGGAACAGTTCATCTAAAGTAGAAGGAGTTCGTCCAGGCAGACGAGGTGTGGCTAATCCAGCTGTCCAGGCGGTGGCGCATAGATCGTCCAGACAGGTGGGGTGGTGGGGGTCGTCACTGGAGCAGCCGCTTCGCAGTGTCCTGAAACAGTCTCCACTCCCGGGAAGTGGAGAGAAGAGAAACATGTGAACAGCAATGAACAGACTACAGTTGAAGTAATATTAAATATTGTTGATAGATAAAGTAGGAAGAACCAGAGGATAGTGTTCAAGCTGCCATACTTCTCCAGCAGAATTGCTCCAAGGGCAGTGTAGCTAAAACTGTAGGTTTTTATTTCTGTTCCTAACTGGCCTGACCATAAGCTATTTCAAAGAGGAACGATTTGAGCCTGGTCTTAAATGTAGAGACTGTGTCGGCCTCTTTACATGAACAGGGAGCTGGTTCCATAACATAGGAGCTTGGTAGCTAAATGCTCGACCTCCTACTGTGCTTTTAGGAGACTCTGGGGACTAACAATAGTCCAGCATTTTGAGAACGAAGAGCTCTGTTTGGATGGTACGCTACTATTGCATCTTTGAGGTAGGATGGGGCCATATTGTTTAAAAAGCTTTATAAGTCAGGAGGAGGATTTTAAATTTGATTCTAAACTCAACAGGAAGCCAGTGAAGAGACTCCAACACTGGTGAAATATGATCTCTTTTTCTAGTACCTGTTAATAATCTTGCTGCTGCATTTTGAACCAGTTGAAAGCTTCTTATAGAGCTTTTAGGACACGCTGTAAGCAGACCGTTACAATAGTCTAATCTGGATGTGACAAATGCATGGATGAGTTTTTCGGCATCGTCTCTGGGCAGGATTTTTCTAATTTTGGCTGATGTTACGCAAATGAAAGTAGGCTGTTTTACAGGCTTGATTTATATGAGCTTTGAACGAGAGATCTTGGTCAAATAGGACCCCAAGGTTTCTTACAGTAGAGCTGGGGCTACAGTGATATTGTCCAGAGAAACTATCTGGTCAGATAAGAGAGTCTCTTGAGGTGCTTAGGGCCCAGCAGAATGACCTCGGTTTTTCAGGGTTAAGGAGCAGATAATTAAGAGTCATCCAAGTTTTTATGTCTTTCACGCAGGCACTAAGTCTGTCTACTTGATGGGTCTGATCAGGTTTCATTGATAAATAAAGCTGAGTGTCATCTGCATAGCAGTGGAAGTTAATGCCATGCTTTCTGATGATCATACCTAAGGGCAGCATATAAAGAGTGAACAGAACTGGACCGAGTACTCGGAACTCCTGCGGCACACCGAGGTTACTTTAGAACATGGGGAAGATCTCTGGTTTACATTAACAAACTGGTACCTATCAGATAGATAGGATTTAAACCAGCTAAAGGCGGTTCAATTGACACCTACATCACATTCTAACCTCTGCAGTAGAGATGTTGTGGTCGATGGTGTCAAACGCTGCGCTGGAGGTCCAACAGGACCAGGATTGAGACGTGTCCATCGTCAGCAGGTAATAACTGATCATTTGTGACTTTAACTAGTGCAGTTTCAGTGCTGTGGTATGCACGAACCCTGACTGAAAACTTCAAATAAATTATTGTCCTGCAGGTGGCGACAAAGCTGTTTAATCACAATTCTTTCAAGGATTTTAGAGACAAAGGGCAGATTAGAAATAGGTCTATAGTTTGCCAGTATGTCGGGTCTAGATTAGGCTTTTTCAAAAGTGGTTTAACCACTGCATATTTGAAGGACTGAGGGACATAACCGCTTTCTAGTGAAGTATTTATTATATTAAGAATGGGATTTATAATTAGGGGAGAATTTCTTTGAGGAGTCTACTGGGATTGGGTCTAAAATACAAGTTGATGTTTTGGAGGACATAATGACTGAAGTTATCTCTGCCTGATCAACAGCAGTGAACCTATCTAGTATTACTGAAGGATTTGTATGGGACACTAGCTTTGCAGTCTGGGCTTGCTCAGTACTGATAGTGGGAGTAATTGCATTTAGTTTATCTCTAATAGTTGTGATTTTGCTGTTAAAGAATAGAAGGAAGTCATTGCAGCTTAGAGTAACTGGTATTGAGGGTTCTACTGCGCTGTGACAGTTTGTCAGCCTGGCTACAGTGCTGAAGAGAAATCTAGAGTTATTTTTATTTACTTCTATTAAATTTGAATAATATCTGGTTTGAGCCTTACGCAGAGCCTGCTTATAAGACAGAAGGCAAGTTTTCCATTCTTTCAGGGATTCTTCTGTGTGGGAGCGGCGTAAGGATCTCTCTAGTTTTCTTACCCTTTGTTTGTGAGAACGTAGTTCTTCATTGTACCAGGGGGAGGCTCGTTTTGGCCTGATTACTTTCTGTTTAAGTGGAGCTGCAACATCAAGAGCAGCGTTGTCACAGAGCCGTAAGCTAACGTTTGAGACCAAAGCCGTATTTTGAGCCAGGCTCTAAAGTAGGTTTGGAAACGTCTAACTCCCCATGGACTTGCATTGAATAATTCTACTTCCACAGCAGCCCCTAGCGGTCAGCAGCAGATTGCAAACATGGCAGCCTACAGTCGGCGGCTCAATTTGAGCGCGGTAGCCTCGCCCACTTGTCCAGACCTAATATTGGATTTATATTCAATACACTCAATTTGGATTTTGGTACAGGGCCTTTAATGAACCCCAGCAAAACAGAGAAACGTCAACGCCAACTGACATTAGAGTAATACTTCATGTTTTTTTGTTTTTGACAATGGAAGGTCAGAGATTTTACGTGTGTTTATCAAAAAATAAATGTTATCAAACTCTATTTAACTTGCACGACTGGCTAACTAAGGCTACAACTGACAATACAATAAAATTCAAACGACTCAAAAAGGTGACAAGAGCTGACGATAGCAAAAGTGGACGTTCACGCAAACTGTGAATGTAATAACAGTGTCCGGGTTTACATGATGAATGATTTTAGCTCTTTCTTCATTTTTTTTGTTCCTGTATTCATGAACTGCTCAGTGTTTTTCCGACTTGACGGCTGGAAACCAAGAGAAAAGGTCACTCCGCAGCGTTGATATTCAACAAAACTGAAGCCGTAAAGCAGCGACTTTGACTGAATACAAAGGACGTCGGAAATTCGTTCAGTTCAACATGGCACGTAAACAATGGCCAGTGCGTCTTTTTTTGTTCTGTGACAGCAACGCAACACCAAGACGTATTAAATAATTTATAACTGTTGAAATGCCTCTTTAAAGGCTTAACAGGCGGCTGGTTGTGGTGGTCAGGGATAATCTGTGAAGTCAGGAGCAGCAGCCTGAGCTCTGTCACCTGAGGAACATGAGGCCCCAGCTTTTACCCAGAGGCCAGAAATGCCAAAAACCACAAAAGATTGATAATTACTCTGGTGAGGATTAATCATATTACTTTAATTATTAATAAAAGTGTTCAGCGACTGTGTTATTACCATCCATTTATTGTATTGTATTATTGTCCATTTATTATTACTATTCTGTACCAAGTCATTCAAGTAGAGTACAGAAGTATAAGCTGAAAATACTTCCATACAACAAAATGTCTGATTTATATTTTTGAATTGACCCTGAGGGCCACATTAAATGGAGTCAAGCTTGAATTTCTTTAAAGATGATTAAACTCATAACTTAACCCTTGTTTTTTGTGACTTGTGTTTTTTTGTGCCATTTTTCCCGCTTAAATTGGGCATAATTTCTACTGCACTACAGATATTTGGATGATTTGATCCATATTTTCGAAAAAAATACATTTGAAATTTTGTAATGCCCATTCAGTTAGTCCCCTTCTGAGCTGCTGAAAATGTCACACAAAATAGCCAATTTTTTATATAAAATATGAATATCGGCTGAATTTGTTTTTGCCTTTATTACAGTCTTTGTGATGTCAAAGATTAATGACAACATGTTTTTTTTGTTTTTTGCTGGAGCAGGATTTTGTTTTTTCTCCCACTTGTCCTGTTAGCAACCTTTGTTCCCCATTGACTTCCATTATAAGCTTTTTTGACACTGTAAATTTATGATTTCCTGACCATTTGTGTGATTTTTATAGTTTTGTTTTTGTTTTGTTTTTCTGAAATGACTCCCTCTCCTCTCTGTGAGAGAGTCAGAGCTCCCCAGGCGTAAACGATGGCAAATAATGTCTCTCTTTACAGAGGTCTGTTTTAAGTAAAAGGAATCATTTCAGTATAAACTACAAAACATTTTGTCATTTTGCCGTTTTCAAACTTCACTCTGCTCCTGCAGAAAAACTAAAACAATCTCACAATTACAGTCGTTACTAATCTTTGACAGACCCCTGAGGGGAATAAAAAGTAAAAACCATTATGGCCCACACTCAGCACAGTCTTATCTCGGAGCATCAGAGTGGAGAGTCAGGCTCCTGAGAACTTATATCAAAAGCTCTGTTTTAACAAGTCCACCAGGACAACTCCCTGTGGAGTGGATTCAGAAGAAACAGCAGAGATCCAGTTTGATAAAGTTCATACGTGGGTTCTATTCAATCCAAGACAAAAGTAGTTTGTCTTGCATTGAATAGTTCTCTGTTGCTGGTATCAGATATCAAACATCTGTAGGATTTAATCTGTAATCTGTGCTCAAGCAGAATGTTATGGTCCAAATAATGACTCAAGTACAAGTAAGTACAAGTATTACTTAACTACAAAAACTACCACTGTCTGGATGAGACAACTCATGTTTAATTGGAGTTTAATGCTGTTGCAAGAACGAACATTAAAGGGAGTGTGTCTGATTTTTATGGTTGTGAAACGGTAAAATCAGAACTAGTCCTGCACCGATATAATATAAAGGTATCTATTTGGGTGAAAATGAGACCACAGCTTTTACTTTGCATCAATAGACCCTTTAAAATGCCATGTCTCAATGAGATCTAAAATATAATGATTTTAAGTTTTTGTGATAAAAAATAAGCAACAATTTTGAATTTCCAGGCAAAAAGTGTAATCTGTGGTAAAGTCTGTAACATATCAGTAGATAAAACGAAAAACTACTTTTTGAACACATTTTTTGAACTAATTTAAACTAATTTCTGTGAGTATTTTTCCAGTAAAATCAGTATTTTGTCTTCATCAAAAATACCAAGGGTCTGTTATAAGCTCCTATTAAATAAATAAATGTCTTAAAATCTTAAAAAGTCTTAAAAATAGTGAACATGTTTAAACCAGGCTCTGACGTCAATCATGTGTGAGTGTTTTTTATTTGCCAGAACCACCTGGATTTGTCATATTTTGTGATAAAATAAAAACTGGTATCTTTAAAGCTGGGTTACCTGACTTTCTGGGGAGTAAATTCGTTTTTTAAAAAAAAGTGTTTTCCATCAAAGAGTTTCTTGTAAATGTAGCACTTTGTGACAAAAAAGAGACCTCTGTTTGCTGTCTGCATCTAATAGTGTGGTATTTTTGTCTCGAAGTAAGAGCTAGAAGCAGCGCTCTGATTGGCTGCGCTTGGCTCCTCCCCAGTTTCACTTCACCGTCTGAAAAAGCAGTTGTGTGTGTGAAAATCAGGTACCCCAGCTTTAAAGGACGTACACAAAAATGAGAAATCCAATCTGAAGGGACTGACAGGCAGCGTAACCAATCAGAGAAAAATATGGGTTCCAGCCTGAATCCCAAACAGAACAAATGCGAGTGCTGCGCAGGGTTGAGGTGGAGTGTTCCAAAAGTTCTGATTTGCAGGTGCTCTTCAAAGATCAGGCCGATTTGTCACATGGAAAGAAGCCGAGGCACTCTGGTGTAATAAAGGTATAAGTCCTTTATTCCATCATGGACGCCAACACCTTTCAACACCAAGGTGTCTTTGTCAGGGCATTAATTAAATGAAGCTTGTGCACTTCCTATTAAAGGAGGTTATGGTCATGTTATCTTTTATTTACCAGTTAGCTTGGGGAGAATTAATGCATTTGACAATCCCAGACTATTTTGTTGGTCTATTTCTTGTTTATAAGTGTACACTGCACTACTGTACTCCGAAACTGAGAAAAAAAGCAACTGTTTCCTTGTATCTGTGATGATCGGGGGGCATCTGATTGGGGGCCCCTTCAAGTTGGGGGCCCCAGGCAATTGTGACCTGTTGCCTTATGGTAAGTCTGCCACTGCCTGAATGTGTAACCAAACAATTAGCACACAAAATGACAGATGAACAGGTTTTACAATAACTGACAATATAAGCACTAACCGTCAAACACCGAACCAATGAAACACACAGAAACAGTGAGTGTTCTACTATTCCACAGGAACAGCTGAGACTGGAAACAACAAAAGTGGAGTTACAGTTTGCAAAGGAACAAATGTTCAAAGTTTTGTCGTCTGCATCTGTAGACAGTAGCTCCATGATGTGTGAGCAGTGGTTGCAGGAGCCACATCTGAAGGAGCCCACAGGTTTTTTATAAAAGTGTTGGGTTTGTTTGAAGGTAGACATTCTTCTACCATTTTGTGTTTGAGTGTGGGAGCACTGAAGAGGATTCTGGGGGCTGGGAGAACAGTGGGCCCAGTGAGGGGTCACATGAGGGAATGTTCCAGCTCTTTTTATGATACTTCAGTGGTTTGTGCTTGATGCTAAACTGAATGGAGCTACAGGTGGTGTTTGTAGTTTGTGCAGAGGTTTATAGCCATTGAAAGTGAACAACATTCACAAATTAAGAATCTGAATAATATTATTCATTGTTTTACATGCACCATATGGTTAAAGCAAATATTAACATCATGCTATGCCTATATTTCATGCATTACTGTGGAACATTCCAGGTAGTGAAGGACTGGAGTTTAAAAGCAGAGGAGAAATGGTCAGTTCAAGAGTTCAAAATAACATTTTTAATAATACATGTTTCGTACACCTTTCCAAAGATAAAATTCAAGCACTTTTCAAGCACCTTTATACTTAGCTCAGCCCCAGCGCACCACCTCCTTTTTTCCTTTTTTTGTAACAAACGTGGAGCTCCGGCTGTTACTTAGCAGTGTGTTTGTGTTTGCATTTTTGACAAAGATTGATCGTAGACACAGCAGCAGAAGGCTCACTCTGCCACCAAGATTCCAAAATATCAAACATGTTTTACATCAGTTGTAGCTCGTCGGGTAAAATCGTGCAGTGGACACCCGGCTCTAAGAGAACCACGTAGGACAGTCTGAGGGGCCACATGTGGTACTTCTTCCCATGGTATAGTACTTTGGTAAGGAGGAGCAGTGAGACGACTGATGAGAGAGAGCAAAGACACAAAAAGTAGATGTAAATAAAAAATAATCATTTCTTACCAAACTCTGGCTTGATCTTGTGATAAATCTTCGTATTTCCAGTGATGGAGAGACTTCAGTATGTGTTTTGTATGGATCACTTACAGAATACAGCTACCTGCTATGTATTTATCGTTTATCTGTATGTTGTGTCTGTTTATTGTCTATAAATGTAATTGTATATGCTATGTTGTAACAGCAACTGTAGTTTCAACGGTTTGTTAAGCGCTTTGAGTGCCTGTTAGGTGGAAAAGCGCTCTATAAATAAAAATCCTCATCATCCTCATCATGTTGAGCCGGCGGCATTTCTGGGTCATGATAAGCTCTGCCAAAACCCGGTTAGCAAACCTGTCCCAAAGCCCTAACCTTAACCAAATGACCTGTCTCTAAACCTAACCTAACCTTACCCTAACTGTGAAAATATTTGGGGAAAAAAACAGAAAAACATTTGCTTGTGTAGCCACCATAGACTCCAGGAGGAGTGGACAGAGGGACACCACGTCTGGCTCCAGCCAATAAAACCAATTAAGTTACAACAATTATAGCTGCTATTTCGAAGATGAATTCCATATTTGGATATCCGACTGTTACATGGCAACCACAGAGCCAGCGGGCTGTGGAAGGGCCCGCCTGCACGGCTGGTTCCCCCGGGCCGGCACTTAGCAACGAGCCGTGCAAGATGTCAATCAAACTGGAGCCGTTCAGCGCGTCCAGAGAAGGCACCACCGTGGGATTATTGTTCTCATCGTGATTTACAAAGACACACACGAAAAGAAAAATAGGATCAGGTAGAACTTTTAAAAACAAACATTTGAGGTCCTGAATGTTGAGTGTGACAACAGCCGTTACACAGAAAGAGACGCACTTGTTTCAGTAGAAAGTGAAAGTGATCTAGACACATGAGCCGGTCCAAACCTGCCGTAGCTATGTTTGGTTACCATGGTTATGACACTGACGTCACATGACTCAAATGTCATGGTGCAATATACAGTCCCAATCAAAAGTCCAGTTGAATAAATGGCAAAGGTCACATTTTTCATGGTTGAAGATTAACAAGGTTCAAGTAGAGCTTCAGTAAGCAACAAGAAATGGGAATGAGACAAAAAACAGTTTGTGTAAACGTTTTATTGAAAACAATTAAACTGTTCTGCAGCTGATCAAAAGTTTAGGACCACATGCCTTTAAAAGCCCAAATCTGTGCAAAAATGTAAGATTCAGTGTCATGACGTTCTGATGACAAAGACAAAGAAAGATTCTCTTTTTGAACATGGTGGGGTTGTTGAGCTCCATAAGCAGGGCCTCTGTCCATTACTGCTGAGGGGGGACGCAGTGAGACAGTCATTTGGAGTTTCTTAAAGATCCTGAGGGTTATGGAACAAAAAAGTAAGTGTAGGGCCCATACAAATGACACCATCTCTGAGCCTGAGCATCCGATTGGTCGTCTGTCAAGGCACTGAACGATCCTCGACTCAAATGAAGGCTGTCACTGGTGCGACTGCAGCCCAGTAACATCAGACACATCTGACACTGAAGGATTCAAAAACAAGAAACATCTTCAAAATCCTCGGCTCCTTGAACGCCACAGAACTGCAGCCTGGACTTTACAAGAGACACAAACATGGGACACTGAAAGGTGGAAATTTTATTCTCTAATGAGGAAAAATATAACTTTGATAGTGCTGATGGTTTCACACGTTACTGACACGACAAGCAGATCCACCTGAGATGTTTTGTACGCACCACAGGGAGGGGGCGCCATAATGATCTGGGGGGCTTTTTTCTTCAGTGGAAGAATGGAGCTCCAGGTGGTGCAGGGGCCCCTGGCTCTGTGCAGATTTTGCAGAGAGCATCCCTCATGACTGAGGGCTTCGTCTGTGGAACCACTGGGTTTGTCAACAGGACAATGCTACAGTTCACAAAGCCCCAGGACAAAGCACTTCTTCAAGAAAGCAAAATGGGCCCTTCATGAGGATGTCTTCACCACTTGGACAAATGTTCCCTCTCACCTCCTGGAAACACTTGCATCAGGCGCCACAACCAATTTTTGAAGTGATCAACAATAACAATGGTGCTGCTCATTACTGAGTTCATGTTGGGACTTTAGATCAGCTGCAGAACGGCCGATCTCAGTTTACTTCTTGTTTTAAATTAAATGTTTAGTCAAGCTTTTTTTTGTCTCACCCCCATTTCTTGGTGCTTATTTAAGCTCTACCTGGAACCTTGTTAAGATTCAACCATGCAAAGTGTGACTTTTGCCATTTATTCAAATGGTCTTCATGTATGACTGGGTCTGTCTCTGGATTTACCTCGTGCTATATGTTGCATAAGTCGGTGCAGGTAACTGTAACCACCGGTTTTTCATGTGAGAGAATAGAGTGCGGAGTGAAGAGAGGGGCCTGAAGCCATCGTCCTATCACTCAGTACCCCCTATAGTCCCCCCCGCCCCCCTCCCAGCTGTGGACCCTCAGGCATGCACATAAAAAGAGTGCAGCATGGTTACAGGAGGCCTACTGCACAGGGTAGGGTTTCCAACAGTGACAAAAGCTTTAAATGATGTCTTTCAAATTCAAAGTGAGTTTGTGATGAAGGGTAAATCTATAGGCCGATCAAAGAGTGTGCATTTGAGTGAACACTGTTGGATATGAACAATAAAAGCATTCATACATTACTTAGCAGGGTTTAAAGGAGCTGCATAGGATTTTAAAGGTGCTGTAACTGATTTCTACTGTTTTGAAACATGAAAAACAGAACTAGCTCATGTGCCCGATGTTTTGGATGGAATAAATCTGTTTCGCCTCAGTACTGGTGATTTATTGTAAAAGCATCTATTTGGGGGTAAAATGAAACCACAGTGCTTCTTTCTGCATCTATTTAGAGCGTTTTATTTTACGAGAAGCAGGAAGTGTGCTGCTAGCATGCTAATGTTTGTTAGCTTTACCTGGAATGGCCTCTGGCTCCAAGTGCTTATAAACTCATCGCTGCGACTGCATTAGGAAAGTGAGTGATACATGTGACTGATCTAAAGATTTGAACACAAACTAGTTCTGTTTTTCATGTTTCAAAACAGCAACAATTAGATACAGCCCCTTTAAGGTGAGACACTACACAGTGGCGGACCTAGGAATTTGGGGGGCCAAGTAATAAGTACAGGCCCCTCCTCAAGTGTGATTTTCTATAACTTTTCTGTTGTGTCTCTTGAATTGTTCTTGAAAGGAAGCTTTTTTTTTAATGTATACGTGGGGTGACAAGTTCATACATACTACATACTACATACTATTGTACAATTCAAATTCATATGTGCAACAGCTTTGAACAGGGGGTTTGGGGGTCCTTCCCAAGAAGAATATTTAAGAAATCAGACCATATTTCCTGTTTGTTGGAGCATTTTCACACATGCTACTGTGTTAAAATACATTTGTGTATTTAAATCCTGCTGATGTAAATACATTATATTAATTTGGATTTTTATAATGCTATATTTGATTTACTTTTTAGCTTTATTAAAGGGGATGAATGTGCACTTGGGCAGAATTAATACATTTGACAATCTCAGACTATTTTGTCTGTCTTTTCTTGTTTTAAAGTACACAGCACTACTTTACTGTGATATCGAGAGAGCTGTTTTAGAACCGTGTGTCTATGATGATCGGGGGCCCCTTCAGGTTGGGGGCCCAAGGTAATTGTGGCCTGTTGCCTAATGGTAAGTCCACCACTAACTTTATTCATAAATATTCTTTAATTAGAAGTCTTCAATCGCCATATTTCAACCTTTATTTGGCTGATATTGTAAAATGTTTAAATTTACAATAGAAATAATCGCTCACTAGTCGACAACTAAAATAACTAATAGCAACAGCGCTATAGTCTACAGTGCAGAGTCGGTTGCTAATAATATATCGTGAACTTAAATGTGCAGAGCTGGTTTGTGGCTCTTTGCAGAAAAAGAACAAGAGCAGCAAACTACAAAACAAAAACCACAAAACAAAGTGCTTTCTGTGCAGCCCGGGGCGCGGCAGGTGCAAAAAGTCAACTCTGCACAAAGCGCTTTAGTAGACCAGTGCGGCTAATGTGAGCCGACACGAAGAGGAAAAGGCTAAGAATATCAGCACAATACAAGACTAAACTATCATCAAGTTGCATCCAAGATATGATTTGGTTTTGCTCATTTTTACTCTTATTTGCATATTTTCTTGGACCAGTTGTTAAGCTGTTAATGCAGTATTGAGTATAAATGAGTATACTTTGACCGAAATACATGTGTGGTTCTCAAACTTTTCACACCAAGTACCACCTACAATAATATTTGGCTTTCTACGTGCTACCATGTCTAAACCAATTTTTTATTTGTTCTAAATTAGGGCTAAAAAGGTTTAAAAATGGAATAATACAGGTCTAAAATGAGGCTAAACCATGGATAATAGTTCTTCGTAATGATTAACCCAAAGCAAGATAAAAACATGAATTGATTTGTCTCTAAATAACACAAATACTCCAACTGCAGATACCACAGTTTGAAACACTGTTGTACACCATTTAAAAAGTAAGAGATTCTAATTTCTGGGGATGGAAGTAATGTAAGTGGTGCACAGGCAAACACTGCATTTATAAAATATGTCAAATATTGATTTATTTGATAACGAAAATACTGCTTGATTTCAAATGGCTCGATCAAACACATACTTCATAGTAGAAACTCCAAATTGACTACAGTTATTGCCCGACTGGTCAACTACAACAGAGTCCAAATATACTGAAATGGCGCTATTATTATTGTGTAACCCACTGACACAAATGTCCCCAAATGTACAACTGCAATAAACACAAACAAATTTCTTCAAACGTGTCAAATAAAGTGTCAAAGTTTGCATTAAACCGTTTACAAAGGAGGCACTAGGACTTCCTCCACTTTGGTAATTAGCATTGACTTAGCTGCCCTGTGGTTCACAGCGTACCGCCCCCTGGAGGCTTTATCTGGGAGTGTGACACATCTTTGAGAAGCTTAGAGGGAGCACTAAAGGATTCCACTGCTGTTTTATGTCAAATCTTAACACTGTGGATGTTATTCAGCAGAAAAACTGTCAAAAAGTGCTAACGCTAACGAGCGAGTTAGCTTCAGAGTTAGCTTTTTGGGTTCTGTTCACAATACGACGTCAGAAGTGGATAAGAATGGGCTCATTTTGAAGAGGACAAGTAGAGAAAAAGATGCCAAGGAATCCAGTCTTAGTTAGTTAGAAAAATGATTCATAAATTGCTTTTTTAACTATAACATTTGACATCTTAGGAGATTTTTGGAAACAGGAAGTACTTGGGAGAACATACGTTTCCAAATTTCTCACTTCTGTATTTCAGGGACAAAATTAGACCATCCAACACATGATTTGACACCGACAGCCAGAAAAAAGGAGAGAAAGCGATCATTTAAAATCTTTTTTTGTGCTTATTTTTTAATTTATTGCCCCGTATTGCTCTTTTAGTTTACACTGTGGCATGAAATAAATGCAATAAACGTTTTGTGAAAAAATTAAGCTTTGCACAAATATATAACACGCCTCTGTAGGGAAAGAACCTGACAATACCCACTTCTCCTACACACAATGCAGAAGTTGTTCGGTGTGAATAAAAAAACACAAACACATACATTTCCCCCAAACTTTACTGAAATCTTTTGTTTACAAAGTGTGTAGAGACAGACAGACAGACAATCCTTGGCTTTGGATCAAAACATTTGATCGATATTTCCTATTTCAGACCAGATAAGACGCACAAAGTCCCACGATGAAATCTTATAATATCGCTACTGAAAAATATATTACTTCAGTTCAAAAGCTAAAAGTCTAACAAGAAACATTAGCTGAGCCGGAGTTACCATTCGGGGAGCATTCACAAACTTAAAGAGTGGAAAAATAATAAATATATTTGGGCCAAAAATAGTTTGAAAATTTGACTCACTCTTATAAATAGTCTACAGTAGTTACATTTCTCAATAGAAAAATCTAAAGTGTGAAGCTCAAAACCTGCGAAAGACAAAATATTTTCTTTATAAAACAAATATTATCTGACCTCATTTCATTAAGTGCTGCTTTTCAAATTTGGGAGCAGAAATAGATAAAAATGGAAAGGGTTTTTGCTTGAATGAGCTATGCTAATGACACCAAATTGGCTAATGTAGCGATAAGTACACAAACTAAATAGAGTAAGAAATGCAGTAACATTCTATCAGAAACTATGGCTTAGTACTATATTAGCTAAAATACATGATTAGATTTTGATGAATAAATTGTAGTTGAACGTATTTTGAGACTACTGTGAACACACTGGCCTTCTATGTAACGAATAGCTACATCCTGGAAATGTGCTATTAGCTTAGCGACGGCTATAACGGAGTGAAGAGACGTTTATTTCGAAATTGTAATAATGACTAAAGAGCTGGGACAGACAAACAAAGATGTGGTTGTGGTTATACAGAGTGTAAACCACATGAGTAAAAGGTGCACTATGTAACTTTTTAGGAGGAGGTTCTGCCAATTTCTGACTTTCCGATATTTTATACATTATTTGAGAGAATTTACACAGAAATATGCCATTTGCTTGTACTTTCCTGGCCAAATATGCGATACTTGGGATAGTTTTGAGGGAGTTTGACAATTCCACGCCACATTTAGTCGACTGGGCACAGGGCAAGCCTTGAGTCGACCGGTGATTTCTTGACTCGATTACAGCGCTAGAATTCCCAACACCTGGCTGTTCTGTCTAAGAGGCGCGGTCACTGTAACTAAAGTGTGGTTGAAATATTGTTAAAAGCTACAACATTCCTATTTTGACAACTTCAAGGGAAAGAAACATGACAAAATTACAAAGATAAAATCAAACCTTAAACATAAACGTTCTTAAAATAAATAGTTGCAAACAGTCATTGAGTTGTCTTCACCGTGAGTAGCTGCAGAGTTCATCGTAAATGGCAAAGTCCTGAGCAGAGGGGGCGGGCAGAGGGGCGGCAGGGGTGGGAGGGGGGGGCTTAAAGGGGCAGGGCTCCAGCAGAGTCTTAAAGGGGCGGGGTTTTACTCCAGGATGGCTCTGTAGATGCTGGGCTCGATGTAGTCCTCCCTGTACCTGGAGTTGATGACCCGCTGTCGTTTGGTGTTCTCTCTCACTTTGGGTTCTGTGAAGTTCTTGAAGCGCATGTCAGACGCAACAGACTGGAAAAAAACCAGAGAAACACGTCTTAATTATACAGACAAGTCCTTTTAACACTTTTCACTCCTGCTATGAAGTACTTTTTTCAACTTCTGCCATCAAGTAATTTTTTTCATTCCTGCCGTCAAGTACTTTTTCACTCCTGCTATGAAGTACTTTTTCCACACCTGCTGTCAAATACTTTTTCCACTCCTACCGTCAAGTACTTTTTCACTCCTGCTATGAAGTACTTTTTACACTCCTGTTATGAAGTACTTTTTACACTCATGTTATGAAGTACTTTTTCACTCCTGCTATGAAGTACTTTTTCACTCCTGCTGTCAAGTACTTTTTACACTCCTGCTGTCAAGTACTTTTTACACTCCTGCTGTCAAGTACTTTTTCACTCCTGCTATGAAGTACTTTTTCCACTCCTGCTATGAAGTACTTTTTCACTCCTTCTATGAAGTACTTTTTCCACACCTGCCGTCAAGTACTTTTTCCACTCCTGCTATGAAGTACTTTTTTCACTCCTGCTATGAAGTACTTTTTCCACTCCTGCTGTCAAGTACTTTTTTCACTCCTGCTATGAAGTACTTTTTCCACTCCTGCTATGAAGTACTTTTTCCACTCCTGCTATGAAGTACTTTTTCCACTCCTGCTATGAAGTACTTTTTCCACTCCTGCTATGAAGTACTTTTTCACTCCTGCTATGAAGTACTTTTTCCACTCCTGCTATGAAGTACTTTTTCCACACCTGCCGTCACGTACTTTTATCACTCCTGCCGTCAAGTACTTTTTCCACTCCTGCTATGAAGTACTTTTTCCACTCCTGCTGTCAAGTACTTTTTCCACTCCTGCTATGAAGTACTTTTTCCACTCCTGCTGTCAAGTACTTTTTCCACTCCTGCTATGAAGTACCTTTTCCACTCCAGCTGTCAAGTACTTTTTTCACTCAACTGAGATCTCAAGGGGCTATCCTTCTAAATAAATAGATAGATATAATAGGGAAGACAGTATTGAAGGATCAAATGTGTTCTTAACCGCATCAATCTGATTTTTCATTGCTATTGTTAAATAACGTGAGCCGTTTTAGTCATGTATTTCACACACATGTACATTAAAAATCCTCCAGCTACGGTAGTCCTGACCAGGCCTAGCACAAGCACCTGGAGATGGGTCCCTGGGCGCTGCACGGGACCGACCACAGCTCCTGGGCCGAATGTAGAGTTTCCCTACAGGGCCATATATAAGTGTACCATACCTTATACTTTACTATTGACCTTATTTCGGACGTTGCCGTACGCGCCGCCGTCTTGTCTCCGTTGTATTAGTTTACACGGAGCAGACGAGCTCAACAGAAAATATGTTCTACACGGACTAAAAAGCCGTTTTCAGGCCGCCCAGGAAATCGTTACGTTGTTGACTTGTTGTTGCTCGTGTTCATTAAACATTTTACACAAATCAACCTATTTTATGTAACATTTTAGCGGCGAGACTTTTCCCTCGTCCGTCATTAGCTTTAACGGAGTTCTCGTCAAACGGAAGTGCGTTTACAGACGGAAGTGCAAAAAACGACAAAAGTGGGCGGGGCAGAATAAGGTCAATACAACACACTTGACACAATCTCCTGACTGTGAGAAGGAGCCGTTTCAAACATATATGATCTATAAGCCTCCGTACATAGTGTCTTGTGCCGGGGGCTGTGTAATTACCATCCTGGATTTCACTCGTTTGGGAAGGTCCTCCTCCAGAGTGTAGATGTCGTCTGGCTTCGCACTCACTTGGGATCCGTCCTCGAAAACCACCTGTGCACAAACCATGTCATCATCTCAACCAAAAAAAAAAATGTTTTCTACACACAGGCACGCATGTTTGTTGCGTGAGAAGTGGAGCATATATGGTGGGCCTAGATCAGTGGAGGGCCATGGGACAGTGACATATTGTTTAGAGCTGCACCTAACGATCGTTTCACTAATCGATTAGTCCAGCGCTAGTCTTTTAAGATTAAGCAATTAGCTGTTTAGAGCGCAAAAGTCACATGAAGAAAAGATTTTTGAAGTTTGAACGACGGCTGCACATTTAATTGAAATAACCAATCAAAACCGCGCTTTGAGTCGACGCACTTAGCCCATCGCAAAGGCTGCAAGCTTTTAAATGCAATGATTTCATCCACAAAACAAGAATCCTGTTTTATTCTACAACTGCTAACCCTGTAATTTAGATTTGTCAAAACATGTTCTGAAACAAGTCACAAAAACGTGTCTAAAGGCGTCGAAAACATGACTAAAACTGACAAAAAATGACTATAAGTGAGGAAAAAAGTGACTAAAAATGGGAAACTCGTGACTGAAAAAGTGACAAAACCGCTACTAAAAGTGGAGTACAATTATGGACAAGACTGTTTTCATCAAATACATAGACTTTTATTCAATTCATAGAACTTCTCAGTTCGTGGCACGTTTTGGAACCAGTGCAAACACCAGTAAACGATTATCCCATTAGTAAATTAGTTGAAGGGGTCACATATATTTGGAGGGGATAAAGTGGTTATGGGAACTGGGGAACTTAATTATGTATTTCATTTTTTATTATTATTTTGTTCACAGAAGTCAAACATTAGTGGGTCTATTTTTTGTTTAAAATGACTTAATTCAAAGTTAAGTTGGCCTGAAAGCAATACAGATCCATTTTTCCCTTCAAAATGACAAAAACAATAAACTTGGTCTATTCTATTTTCCCTAGCAAAAAAAAAAAAAGAGCAAATTATGACTAATCCAGAGAATGTCAGCTGGTACAAAACCATCAACGACATTTAGGTGATGTCAAAGCCTCGTTAACAATCATAGTGGGGTATGTAAACTTTTTAATTATTTTATGATAATACGCGTGTAAAACTGGCATCTGAGCTAAAGGAAACCGACTTTAAGTTGAGATTTCTGATCTGGTGCGCTTCTAGAAGTAAGAATCTAGTGACCACAAAACATGCTCTTTTACACCTTACCGAGGAGACCAGATGAATGACAAAAATATCATGAAACAAACATCTTTTATACTTATGTTTTTTTCTGCCTCATCATTGATTTGTGTGTGAAGGAGCGTTCGATCAGACTTCACTCCAAGTAGCACTGGCTTGTCATTAGCCAAGTTTGAGTTTCAGCATCGGACAGATATACAGACTCGTCTATGAATATCTATGAGTCTATAAAGGTATTCTGCTAAAATGCAATCTATAATGTATTGGCAGTTCTGTTTAAAGACATGAGTCAATACAAACAGGCACCAAATGCAGAAAGTTCAACATAATATATTGTTTTAAATGTAGCCAATATGTTAAAAATGTTTGAAAATACACAAACCGGCCCTTTTTGCTCAGGATTATGCAGGGATTGCTTATTATAGTGCATTTTATTGATAAAATTGCAACATTTGCCATTGTGTTCAATTGATTTGCGCCATCACATACACCGCACAATCGGTATCATGAAATTGCTGGCTCTCTACAGCTGCTATGTCTATGACCTGGATGCCCTGCCACGCCAGAGTCAGACCAAAGCAAGGCCATAGGCTTTGGGAAACAGCCCCGGTTTCAAAAACTCGTGACAAAGTCGAGTTGTTGCGTACAGAAGGAGACCACTTCTGCTAACAGGAATATTTTAATGTAACGTGCACTTCTGCAATCTGAAAACAGCAATACAATCACACCGAACCCAGGACACATCCTCCTACCTAAACCCTACTTTTAAACATTATGGGAAGTATTCCAGGTATATTTCTGATGTTCACATTCCACCAAAAATCATTTACCAGAAACATGGGGTCCGAGTGCGCTGCTATAAACTTGGCGCCGTAAAGGAGCCCGTCTGTCCATCGGACCTGAACCGGATCTCCGGCGTCGGGGGGGCCCATCTCCACGCAGTCCCTGTCCTGGAACACGGCAATAACATTTCCTTTTTAATCCGCGATTCGTTATTAACGGCAGAAACGTGGACAAAGACAATATTACTGACCACGATGTCTTCGGGGAACAGGTTGTCGCTGTACGAGCCGTCGTCGAACACCACCTCGTAGAACGTGGCCGTGGTGAGGGCGGACACTTCGCTGTGGTAGTAGCGGCCGTTTTTGTGCTTGCAGATCACCTTCTGGCCCACCTTCAGGTCCTTCTGCGTGCTCTTGTTACGCTGGTGAGGAAAAGAAAAATTACAAAATACATACTGCTATCGTACTTTTTTCAACTTTTGCCATCAAGTACTTTTATCAGCCTCTGCTGACTAGTACTTTTATCACTCCTGCCGTCAAGTACTTTTATCACTCCTGCCGTCAAGTACTTTTATCACTCCTACCGTCAAGTACTTTTATCACTCCTGCCGTCAAGTACTTTTATCACTCCTACCGTCAAGTACTTTTATCACTCCTGCCGTCAAGTACTTTTATCACTTCAGCCGTCAAGTACTTTTATTACTCCTACCGTCAAGTACTTTTATTACTCCTGCTGTCAAGTACTTTTATTACTCCTGCCGTCAAGTACTTTTATCACTCCAGTTGTCAAGTACTTTTATCACTTCATCTGTCAAGTACTTTTATCACTCCTGCCGTCAAGTACTTTTATCACTCCTGCCGTCAAGTACTTTTATCACTCCTGCCGTCAAGTACTTTTATCACTCCTGCCGTCAAGTACTTTTATCACTCCTGCCGTCAAGTACTTTTTCTCTCCTGCCGTCAAGTACTTTTTTCACTCCTGCCGTGAAGTACTTTTATCGCTCCAGTCGTCAAGTACTTTTTTCACTCCTGCCGTCAAGTACTTTTTTCACTCCTGCCGTCAAGTACTTTTTTCACTCCTGCCGTCAAGTACTTTTTTCACTCCTGCCGTCAAGTACTTTTTTCACTCCTGCCGTCAAGTACTTTATCACTCCTGCCGTCAAGTACTTTTTTAACTCCTGCCGTCAAGTACTTTTTACTCCTGCCGTCAAGTACTTTTTCACTCCTGCCGTCAAGTACTTTTTTCACTCCTGCCGTCAAGTACTTTTTTCACTCCTGCCGTCAAGTACTTTTTTCACTCCTGCCGTCAAGTACTTTTTTCACTCCTGCCGTCAAGTACTTTATCACTCCTGCCGTCAAGTACTTTTATTACTCCTGCTGTAAAGTACTTTTATTACTCCTGCTGTAAAGTACTTTTATCACTCCTACCGTCAAGTATTTTTATCACTCCTGCCGTCAAGTACTTTTATCACTTCAGCCGTCAAGTACTTTTATCACTCCTGCCGTCAAGTACTTTTATCACTCCAGCCGTCAAGTACTTTTATCACTTTTTTACAAAATGGTAAAAGAAAGGTCTGGGGAACGTGATGGCCTTTAAAAACCAGAAGGAGCATTTTGTGAGTACTCCCAGATGACATCACAAAGTGCAACTGAGTGTTTTGAGCTCTCAAGAGTGACCGTGATCATCTATGCAGGAATTAAACGAAAATACAACTCCAGGTATGTATTTGATAAGGAAACAACAACGCAGCATGATTAAAAACCAAATCATTAAACACAATTAGTCAATGTAAAAATGTAGAGTTTCTAAAATACTTTGAAGTCCTTTAAGCCCGTTACAATGACATCGCTGAACGTGTTGTTGCACTTTACCGCTCCGGTCTCGAGGCTGGGCTGAGCTTGTGTGTTTGCAGAAGTGTGGTGCAAGAGGAAAGTGGGAGGCTGAGATCAAGTGTTGCTGCACCTCCGATCAGTGACACGGCCTTGCAGTTGTACGAGTGTGTGTGGGAGTGCTGACGCGTACAACAAGGAAAGTGTATTTAGATGGGATTTTAAAAAGGGCAGCGTGGTGAAGTATGTGGTGAGGATCGTTTGCATGTATCCCCAGACTTATTCTATTCCAAGTGTCATTTTGTTTTGTTTTTATTTCAAAAGTATGAGAGGCTAAAGTACACAAGAGCATGTTTAAAGGTCAACAACAATACAAATAATGCATGATATTTGTCCTTTAAAAACAAGTGGTATCTATCTGGTATAGAGTATTGACCCTCAAGACTTTCATGGGCTGATGAACATGCAATAACAGTGTTAACGTTGTATTATCTTGTGTTCGGGGTACTAAGAAGGAGGAAGAACACGTCCAACGTGCCCTCTCAGCTTGTGGTTATCCCAACTGGGCCTTTAACAAAGTCAGAAGAGCCAAGAAACAGGACAGAAAGGATAAAGATCCCAGCAGGAGGGGGGTCTCTATCCCTTGTCTCGGGCCTGTCTGAGAAGTTTCAAAGGATTTTTAGACAACACGACATCCCTGTTTATTTCAAACCTGGCAACACACTTAAACAGAAACTGGTCCACCCGAAAGACAAGAGGCCGACAGAGAAACAGAGCAATGTAGTTTATTCGATAGAGTGCAGTGAGGACAGTTGTAAAGAACGTTACATAGGAGAGACCAAACAGCCACTGCACAAAAGGCTGCACCAACACAGAAGATCTGCCTCCACGGGACCTCAAAGTGCAGTCCATCTGCACCTAAAAGCTACAAATCACTCGTTTGAGGACAGTGAGGTGAAGATTTTGAGCAGAGAGAAGAACTGGTTTGAAAGAGGAGTAAAGGAAGCTATTTTTGTCAAAAGAGACAATCCGTCTCTAAACAGGAATGGGGGCTTAAGATTTATGACAGCCTCCTAACACCCTGGTCCAAATCAATAGACCAGTCAAATGCTAATGAGGTCATCAGCAGTGAGGAGGGAGCAACAGCCAGCTATCAATAGAACAATAGACCTTAGCCACAGGTGAAACTGGGTAAGGCCAACTATTAAACAAACAAAGGCAGACCAATTAATCAAGTCTCAGGGACAAACAAACAATTTTCCAAACGAAGACAGGTGTCCAATGACTCCTCCCTGGGGGCAGGACTCTCACTACTTAGAGGAGCATATAAGCCCGAGTTCCCAGACCAGCTCTCTGATTGACAATGACTTTTGGATAAAAGTCGAAACGTCTCGATCTTCAAACAGCGTCCGGATGACAACCTCTGAAACCCTT
Organism: Rhinogobius similis; assembly: GCA_019453435.1. Classification (NCBI taxonomy): domain Eukaryota; kingdom Metazoa; phylum Chordata; class Actinopteri; order Gobiiformes; family Gobiidae; genus Rhinogobius; species Rhinogobius similis. Next base: position 32,369,620 of record CM033632.1, read on the forward strand.
TCTACGATTATCTTGTGTTGTCCAGCATCTAAGGCTTGGGTGCTCAGAAATGTATTTTTTCACCTACTGCCCATCTTCGTCCACTGTGCATTATTAAAAAAAAAAAAAAAAAAAACACATAAAAGAAAATCCGCTGCTTGCTACAGTGAAACCCCACTTTGAGGGGGCGGGGCCTCTCAGTAATAGAAGTCCATTGATCTCCTGTTCAAAAACGACACAACTAAGCCTTTTAGATCCATATTGCAGTTTAGTTAAAATAATCATTCCTCACCAAAAGCTGACTTGATCTTGTGATAAACCGGCGAATTTCCAGTACAGATAACTTTATTTCTTATGCTGCCAGACTCAGCAACACAGAGCTAGCACGCTTTAGCATCAGCCGTCTCCTGTTCATCGTTTACCATTCGGCACATGCATCAAGATCCCGAATATTACATTTTCAGTGTATAATGTACAGTGCTGCCAACTCAATCCAAATGCGTAATGGTGCAGAGGAGGGAAATAACGGCAGAAAAAGCTGGCGACAAAACAGAAGCCGTGTTTTGTTTGCTCTAGCTTTATCCAAGGTCTTCCTGTAAGTCGGGGAGATCGGCCGCATGAGGGAAAAGTGTAATTCCGGTATGATTTCGATTTTATTTATGAAGAAAACATTTTGGACCTCTGCAAGCCAGGACCAGTGCACGGAGACGCAGTCCGCAATCAGTACCAAGTGAGCCAGTCTGAGGGCCAGGGCCAGTGGAAACATGGCTTTTGTGTACTTTGGCAGGGCTAGTGATGGCAAAGCCTGGCCTGCAAGTTTTCAGGGTTTGTCAGATTGGGTGCCAGCTCTTCCAGCATCTGCCTTCTAGGAACTAATGATTCATCCTGATTCTTAAACGTGGATTAGTGACCTCTCTGTGGTGCAGTTGGGTTTCACTGAATTGAAGTGAAGTGTTGCAGTGGTGGATTGTGAAATACATCCAAACGTTTATGTTGTTTTGACGTTTCACTGAACTGCCAACGTACATCATAGTAAGCCATTGTTTTTGTTGTTTTTGTCCGTGTTAACTTCCTGAATAAAAAAATACCCTCACTTGTACATGCACAGTCAAAATGTGTCCGTTTGTTTTGTTTTTTAGTCTGGATACTATTACTCAGAAGTGTACAGGTTTGATCATTCTACACATTGTAACAGTGATGGGTGCTGCTGGTTCACTGGACTCAGACAGAACGGTAAAGTCATGGTCAGTTGTGTAAACGTACAGGAAGTAAAATGGCAAAATAGTTTCACTGACTAATCTTGTTCAGGAACTCTTACATTAAAAATGACTGAAAACTTTGTGACACTACATTCTTACATTCTTATTCCTTTATACTCCTCCTTTTGAGTGCTGTAAACCATGCAGCTTACACAGAACTCTTCTAAAAGCTAAACTCAAACGAATGGAATACAAATTAAAAAGGGCTGGGGTTACAGACAGCACTGTATGTACTTGTGTTACCAAAAAAAGTTTTCGCCAGGAGCAAAAGAAAAAACCCCAAAAACCCAAAAAAAAACATTCTCCATTTGTATGAAGTGTGTGTGGTCCTCACCTCTGGAGCTGTGGGGGCCCGATGTCTGTAGCAGGTGATGAAGACGATGAAGGGCCAGTCGTCCGGGTGCATGAGGATCCCGGCGGCCTGAGCACACGTGGGGTGAAAGGCAGTGGAGCAGCGTCCCAGGGAGCACTGTACGCAGCACCCACGGGTGTCTGTGGTCATCCGCGTCCGGCACAGAGCGCACTTCTGCAGGACACAGGACGGAGCAGTGAGCGCAGAGGCACAGGCTGGACAAAACTTATATGCCGCACAGTATCAGGGATTAGGGATGGGACGGGACACAAGATAAAGACATTTGGTTCACAAGAACGAGACAATACAATTTTATTCATTTTAAAAATTCAGTTCAGTTCACAATTTTGTTTTTTGGCCAGTGTCTATCTACCAAGACCTTGCCCCATCCCTATTTGGAAGAAATGAAAAGTGAACCATATCAACAACAACAGACTTGTTTCTGGTGAACATTGTGAAGAAGAACTGCATCAAATTTTCATAGCAGAACATAGCCTCTCTTTAAAAAAAAAAAGAAAATGTGTTGATTAAAACAGCCAAAGCAAAGCCCATTAATGTCCATCAAGCTCAGAGTTGAACAGAACAGAAACAATGCAGCATAAATGAGGAAAAACAATGGATTCATGATTGTTTAAGTGTTACAGTATCAGATGAAAGGCTGCTCATTAAAAAGTCGAAAGGGAAGAGTGGTACTTCCTCTGTGTGCTCTGACATCACACCCAGAAATAGGAAGGCTTCCACTGAGAGCCTGAGAACAATGACACTTGACTATTGCTCCACCAGACCGGACTGTGACTCATGTGTGGTACCATACACACTGCACACACTGTACACAGGAGGAAGAGTGGACGTTCATTTTGGGCTAGTCACTTCTGAAGAACAGGGAAGTAGTTCACACAACTCCATTTTGTTCATATATAGTAAGTCTTTTTGCAATACCCCTGGGTTTGAAGGCTAACAATAATCACATTTCAGAAATCAGAATCAGAAATTGTTCTCTAGCCATCACCCATCATATATCAGCCTTTATTTAGTTGATAATGTACCCCATATACAGACTCAATTTATTTTCGTTAGGGCTCGTGGGTGACTGGAGCTTGTCCAGTGATTTTGGGCCTTAGTCCCAGGGTACCCCCTGGACAGGGGCCACCTCATCACAGAGCTGACAACAGTCTCAATGTACAATAGAAATAAAATACTTGTTAGTTGCAGCCCTAATCGTGAGGATATGGCCCAGACCTATTTCCAACAGTCAAACCTTATTCAAAAAGGATGTTTGTCAGTTCTCATTCTTCCTTGAGAAGCACTTTCTGAATCTCTGCAGTCAAATGTCTTCAGTTGTGTATAACGGCTGAACAGTTTACTTATTTGAATACTTTCAGTTTTGGTTGAGCGGCTGCCTTGTTAAGGCAGGTGGCTCTCAAACTCTGCCAGGTTTTTGTAACTGTGCTCCCCCCCAATTTTTTCCCACTTGTGCTTCAAAATCCTCATGTTAGTTTTTTTTTTCTGAGATTTGATATTTTTAGTAACAATAGAGAGAGAAGTGAAAGCGAGTGGGACTCTGAAGGCGCCACAGAGGCGATAGTCATTCTGTTTGGGGAATGGGTGTTGTCTGTGTAAACCAAGGCAAATGCTACCACAGACAAACGTCTCCATGTCAAATGAGTAAGCAGAGAGAAGAACTGACTAACTGCACTCCACGAGGAATAGTCAGGCTGGATTTATTTTCCCACAGTTTGGGTATGTCTGTACACACTGCCACACACTAAAGAAACCTTGAGCAACCACAATCAAATAATATTTATTTTATTTTTTGATATATATTTAAGGACGTGGAAATAAAATGTTAAACGCATTGGCTCTTGTAATGTGCTTTACGGGCTTGTCCAATTTAATCCTAACTGTAGTAAGCGCTAAACTGTGCGAGTTATTCCTTGACTCCATACTTGGTGGAGATGAGCTGCTGCTGCTGCCCTGGGGCAGGTGGACGGAAGCATGGCTGCCTATCTTCACCATCGGCCCTTCACCCCTTGACCCCTCTGACACAGAATCCGAACAGACAAAAAGTGTATGTGGCGTACCAGTTTGAAGCGTGATAGCGGGATGGCGGACAGGTCGATGGGTCTCCTCTGGGTGATGTTCACGAAGCGCGCCTCCAGGACGGTGATGGCGCACAGCACATGCACCCACCTGAGGACACACAAACTCCAGTCAGGACAAACTGCACCGGCCTGAGCACAGGTGTTCAACATGTGACCTGGTTATATGTGTGTGTGTGTGTGTGTGTGTGTGTGTGTGTAACAGTCTGTGTAACAAAACAAAATGCCCAGTGTGTTTGAAAAAAAAAAATTGCTAGTGCCTACTTTTAATTATTTGAATATGTGATTCTAACATACACTACTAGATTAAAACACATTTAAAGTGCACATGACAGGTTTAAGTTCACATGTCACTCAAACATAGTGAACATGATTCTATTTAAGATTTTACTAAACATTTTGCCTATTTGTCCAAGTTTACAATGTTATTTCCTGGTTGAACATGGGCATCAGATGAGACATAAATACAGGTAATTCCACTACTGTTACCTTGCAACCAGATAACAAATTAACAAAACAAATCTTTATCAGTCTATAAATTGTATTTTGAATCGTCTGTCGTCTTATTGATGAAACCACAGAGATTCTGTTTTAGAACTTACCCCTTCTTCCTGTCTTCTATTTTTCAAATTTTCCTCACAAACTGTAACTTCACAGATGTAAAACTATGATAAATATTTACCAAAGTGCCCTCCCACCAAACTAAGTCAGACTTAGAAAAACTTGAGAACCTGTCATATAGACTACATTGTCTTTTGTTGGTTTAGATCTGGTTTATACCCAGTTTTGGTCCAGTTCAGCGCACTATTGAGGTGTGATTTAGCTCTGTTTTAGACCAGTTTTAGTGAGATTGACCCGGTGATACTTGGGAAGTCAAATATTAAACAAGGTGGACAAGTCTGAGAGCCACTGAGTTAGAAAAGCAGACGTCTTAGGGGTAGGTTTCAAGGTAAACTCCTCATGTGAGGGCAGTATAAATCCATCTTTGCAGGCCAGGGTCATTGGAATTGACAAAAACTTTGTTCAAACATCTTGAACCAAAAAGGAAAACTTGTCCTGATGACTACAATTTAAATATTTGTCATCATAAAGGGGTTGGAATTATCACGAAAAGAAATTATAGCATGATGATTGAGGCCAGGAAAACAAAAACAATGAACTCGTAATCTCAGTTTAATTTATACATTACCATTTATGCGTTTTCCGAACATCTTTAGTAAATGAAAATGCTGAAGTGTTATATTTAAATGACAAATATTCTGCATTTTTTGTATCTTTATTGACCTTTAAAACATGCTCTTGAAGCAAATCATGTTTAAGAACTACATTTCATATCAAATAGGCATTTCCCACATCAGGAATTGAGTTAGAGCTCCATCTACTGGCAGGAGAGGGAATTATAAAGGGGCGATAAACAAACCTAGCATGTCCCCCACATGCTCAGTCCGGCGATTACTTATAAAACTTGAAAAAAAAATAGGCCTATGAACTGACAAACTAATAAAGAATGTTTTAGATCCTGTTACGGATCAAGACAATAAGACAAGATATTTTATTATTAGTGGAGGAAAACATGGTACTTTTACATTAAAACTCACAGAGCTCTACAAATTTGGAAACTTAACTTGGAGTGTTTTCTCAGGCTTACTGTTTAGTTACTGTAAAGTTTAATTATATTTCATTTTCTGGCCTGAAAGCTATATTTGACAGAACAGTTGTAGCGTGAAATGGTGAGAGAGAAGATACTAAATGGTTGAGGGCCGGAATCGAAAAACCGGTGGCAGAAACCACACGTGTGCAACGCCCTTAACCACTGCACAGCTGATGAGGTAACGTGACATTAAAAGCTCAAAAGTCAATTTTACATAGTGTGTCCTTATAATAAAGCCGGCGTTGGTTGTAGAATTGGTATTAATCTATCCATGGTCAGAAAATATGACTATTATAAGATTTAAGTTATTCCTAAAGCTAAATTATGGAACGTAATTGCTGATCAAATGTAAACCTTGACAAAGCCTATAAACTAGCTAGTCCATATTAGAAGAACGACTGTTACATCATTTTTATCTCACTTTAAAACAGAAAACCAAGCTCTCTGATATCGTCGCTTTGGGGCCTTGGATAACTTTTGATCTGAGCAAGCATCTGCCTTCAACTGCATAGAATATAACGTCGAAATAGTCACAAAGTTATGCATTATCAATAGTACGAGGGCAAACAACACATGCTAGCTGTGGGCCGTTCCCGTTTGGTGTGCGCGATCAAAGAGCGGCAGAGTGTGGAGAGTGCGTGGCTGCGCGCTAATGGCCTGGACGGAGCATTTAGCTGCAGGGGCTGCTTCATGGATTTTACCGTGAAAAAGACCAGAAGAGACGGCCATCAATGATTCACTGGCTCAACGAACAGTGGGGAGAGGAAGCCCGACGGAAGGCTCATTTCTCTAAAGCTCTTCAGTGTCTTTTCAAGCGTTCTTTTTATAATGAGGAAAAGTACATAACGCCAGTGAAAGCTTCATATTTTCAGTCCAGGATGGATTGTTTTCAGCAGATACTGGTATCCAATGCCATCATTTTAAACTGATGGCAAGTTGTAGTTAAGTTGTAGTAAAAATAACAAAATCCATTTTCTCTGATGTCATTCATTTAATTTGTTGTATTTTCTACCGTGTAAACATACCACCACGGATTTAGAGCCATTGCCTGTATAGAATTTTTATAAAGATACACATGGATACTTACTTAAAGAAGATGTAATGCCTTTTTTCTGTCATGAGGTGTGACGTACATTTGAAATACAAAAATTATTTGAAAAAAATGAACCCGTTCTACAACAAGTTCAAGCAAGGCTTTTCACAAGAATTACATTATTGTGTGCGGAACTTTTAATTTGAGATGTTTTAAATATGTCCTGCGTTGTGATTCTAACCCTAACCCCTAACCTAACCCTAACCCTGTCATACCACAGAACATCAAACTGCCACACATAACCGTATTCAGAATAGTATCATTTTACAAAAATAAGAATATAATCATTATTTATTTTGGCCCTTAGCATTAACCCTGATGCCCAGAGCTTGTCCTGAAGTATAAATGACACATGAGCTTCTTCTGTTTTTTTGTGTAACTGTTATCGTTTTTTAGATGTGAAGTTGTTAACACCTGGGGTGCCTTACCCATGAAAAAATACAGCTGAGCCCATCATCACCACTGTCCTGCCCATAATATCCCTATTGTATTATACTGTCATAGATACTGTGTTATCTACTCACCAGAGATAACAGTGTCATTTTAATAATGAATGTCTACTCATCTCTATGACAACACCTTTATTAACTGTCTCTAACAGTCAAGTCACTCATTCCAGAATTATCAAATATATTTTTGGCACTGTTGAGTAAAACATTTATAAAGTTATTTAAAGGACACATACTGTATTATGCTATAGTGGCTTTTTTGAGCTCTCAACCATGTTCTAACAATGTTCTGTCTTCAAAAACATACTTCTTGTTGTATTGAGCTTCATTCATGGTAGTCTGAGGAATGCTGGTTAGAAAATCCACTCCCCTTCGACCGTCAAAAACACTCCCTGATGAACTCTCTTTCCCCCCCGATTTTACACATCACTTATCCGAGCAGTGACTGGTTCAGGAGACGTAGCCTGTCACTTCACCTCGGTGCCTCCAGCCCCTCAGAGCTGTGTTTAATGCTGCTTGCAGCTTTATTCTACGGTGTCCGCGCTGCTTTCACTCGTCATGGCGTCTGTCATGGTGCAACATCAGAGTGAGTGGGTGTGGCAAACCAACCTGGCCCGACCATATGAATTCTCACGAGATTTGTGAGTTCACAAACTCTTGAGAATCCATTTGGGCGTGTGCTGCTGTTGGGGCTGCACGGGCCGCTGTGTGCTGGACCAATCACAGCGCAACATTGTTTGGACAAAAATCAAATAGACGAACCTAAACAAACATGGCGGCACCGGCAAACGTACTGTGGCCTATTTCAACACATTTACGGACTATTTTGCTTTTGAAAACGTGCTTTGCGCATTTGAGGACGAGGAAGAAGTCGGTGCTTTTCTCTCAACTGGATTTCTTGATTTCTCAGCTTGTTCCGCTTTTGTGACGCTGCGACTAGTCAGTTCAAATGTTCCTCATGACTTTACGCATTTTCCCTGATGGCTTTCGGCGAGAGCCTGTCCAGATTGATGTGTAGAACTAAATTCAGAGTGATACACATATCAATCTGGCGTGGCCAGGTTAGTGGCAAACAATTCAAACAAAAACACTCATGGTTCAAAGTCAGGTTAATTTTTATAGCCATGTTCCACAGAATGGTCTTTAATATTGTGGTTTATTGGACTCTATCTGTAGATCATTGACTTGGTTAAATAGAGACTTGATAGCAAGTAGTCTCCAGTGCCAGTTTGAATAGTAATACATAATTAATTAGTAATACAGAACTAATTTACATTCAGGTAAAATGTGACCGGGTCAAAGTTCTTATGAGTTCATATGATAAGTTGGAGGATGTTGACATCCTGCAGGCCTGTTTGACTTCGGTCTAGTGCTGCAGGAAATGACGTCACATTAGTTTGATGACTCCTGGTTAGAAAATCTTCCAGTGAAAAACACTCCCTGCTAAATTTCCTCCATGTGTGACGCTTTCCCAATAACCGAATCTTCTGCTGTTTGAAGTCCTTAAATCATTGCCAGACTCGTTCTGAGCATTTCTGCCTCTAAACACGATCACTACAACTGCTAGGCTAACCCGCATTTCTTCATGACCGCCGTAATAACATTTTTGCAGCCAGTAGATGGCGCCTAAACTTAGCAAGTGCAGCAGAGATCCAGATATTAATTTTGTTTTTTATTAACTTTTTTTGGTCCTAAAACATAGGTACTCAAGAGCATGTTTAAAGACTAATAATGATACAAAAAAAGCATAATATGTTTCCTTTCAAATCACAAATGGCTGCTTTTACAACATGCATTTCCAAACTAGAATAATAAAAGTAAGGTGTGGGCCATTTAATATTTTTATTTGCATTACTCCCCTCTCCATGAGTAATTTCTTTTAAACATATGAAAATAGGCTGCTTACTTGTCATTGTTGGCCCTCTGCAGCGCTCCCCCTCTGAGTGAGCACAGACAGCAGTCCTGCAGGAGAGAGTGACATTTGAACATTTTAGACCGAGTTTCCTGGGTTTAACACCACTCAGCACACCTGTTTAAATACACATTTCCTGTGCTTCATTTTGCAGGATAAGACTTTTTTTCCTCTTTCTTTGGTGTGTGAGAGTGTAGGTGGACACCTGGTGTGGCAGCTGTCAGGAAGCAGCGGGTACAGTGTGTTAAAGCTCAAGTCAAGCGCAGAGGAACGGCTATGAACCACAACCGCAGCAACTTGGCCCCAAACCAGGGGGAGAGGTACCTGACATGCATTGTGGAGCAGACTCTTGTAACGCCGTGTTCTCAGGTTTTTTGGTCTGTTCGTTGACGCAACATTTAAGCATACAAACAACTAAACTGTCTAAGCTTCTTCTAAAGGTTTAAGTTTAATTATTTAATTTAATCAACTTGCATCCATTTCTCGGGGACGATGTAACGTTTTTCTCCAAATGCATTAAAACACACCCCACACTTTACAATGCCGGACTTAACAAATTTGGATGCATTTTACAAGGATTTGTTTATCTTTATCTAATTCTAAGCTTGATTTAATAAGTTAAACGTAAATAAGCAAAAAAAAATCCTAAAACTTCAAAATCACAAAGATCTAGTTCATTCAAGTACTAAATGAGATTTTTTCATGAACAAAATTAAGCAAGCAAATTGGCTCTCTCCAATTTTCAGTTTTATATGTCCAAAATATGTGCTTTTTTTTTTCTTTAACAAGTAATATTCCTTAATCATTAAAAAAAGGAAAAACTTGATAAATGGTTTCCTTACATTTCTATAAGTAAACAACAGAAGCTAAAAACGTCTAAATCTTTTAAATCTATAATCTATCTAAAACTAGTTCCAAGCTCTCACAAAGCCTTTGGTATATTGTTCATATCCACACGCATTAAGGCGCTGGGCGGACAACCCAAGCACAGCTCGCTTCTCAGCTCTTACAAAAATATTTTATTATTACATGCAGACAGTGTGCTCTGCCTCATTTCTGTCCAGTCCTTTAGACATTTGTTTATTTGAGAAGCTTTAACGCAAGTGATAATATCTACATGGAAAGTCAAGTGACAGACCTCTACAAAAGGTGCTTAATGCACCTTTCATAGAGTAAAATCTAAACTTGCACTATGTTGTGTTTAACATGAAAGAAAGAACAAGTCCACAGTGCAGTTGTAGCTCCCAAAGTTTTTTGTTTATTTGCACACCTTGTTACGTTTTGGGCCTTAGCCCTTCATCAGACTATGTTGTGTTTAAACATAAAAAAAAAGTGAAAGAAAAATGCTTTAGACTGACTTCCTGCTACAAAGAACAGTGGCCTTGTATCAAAGACTTACTTCCTATCACAGCAGTACAAGGGAAGTACATATTGTCAATATTTATCATTTTCTAAATTCTGACATTGACTTTTTGATTCCTTTTGTTCTAAACGGAGGAAAAAAGTCATTAGTATTTTTGCCCGTCAGACTTGGCGTTGCCGCACCACAGGGTTATCACAAGCGTTAGAGTCGCCTTCCTTCTCATAGCATTGTTTAGTCACCATGTTTTTTCCCCTTGCCTTGACTGTCAAATGTAAATATCGGAGTTTCCTCTCCTTTGAGTGCTCACTTCTGTTCTGAACAATAGGCTGAGGTAAAAAATGTGAAAAATGTGGCACATTCTTGGCTCCTGCCCCTGCCGGCACCAGCGGGCAAAGTCCTCTGAACTGGTCCAGGTATTTTAGTTTGGTTTTGAAAAAAGTAATGCTATAAAATATTTAATAAAAATGTAGTATATCAAACACATGTTGCTTTTGTGAGTCTGTTTACCTGCGTCATGGCTTTGGCCTTGCAGCGAGCACACTGCCAGTCATTCAAGTCTTCATCATCTTCACAAACGCCGTAACAGCCTACAAAAAATAGAGGGGGAAATTTCTGAATCACCAATCAATCAAGATAAGAGTTATAAAATGATAATAACTCGAATGATTCAAACCAATGAACAGTTATATTTCCAAATTTGAAATGAAATATAGCCCTGCAATCAATTATTTACACAACAAAACTGCATGCAAACCATGAAAATAAATCTTTCTTCACTTTTCATTCATTCATTTTCTACCGCTTGTTCCCGTTAGGGGTCGCGGGTGACTGGAGCCTATCCCAGTGACTTTGGGCCTTAGGCGGGGTACACCCTGGACAGTGGCCAACTCGTCGCAGCAAACACAGAGACAGAGACAAGGACAGACAACCATTCACTCTCACATTCATACACTAGGGACAATTTAGAGTTGTCAATTAACCTACACAGTCATGTGTTTGGACGGTGGGAGGAGCCGGAGAATCCAGAGAGAACCCACGGTAACACGGGGAGGACATGCGAACCCACGATCTCCTTATTGAGAGGCCGAAGCTCTAACCGCTCTGCCACCGTGCACCCCCCTTCTTCTTCACTTTTAATGATAAAAAAAGTGTCATATCGGTCGGTGGTGTCTTTCTCAACCAAAATAGTTATCAGTGGACAAATTATTTTATTTATGTGGCAAACAACAAAAGAAAAGATATGTTTGTTGAAGATTATGGATTGAATCACGGGTTAGTCTAACTTCTATACAGTATATAACCTCTGAATAGGTGTTTTTGCTTGAACTTCTGTGCAGTCGTAGTCTTTTGAGTGCAGTACGAGTCAGATACATAGTTTTTTTGATAGTTGTTGCCACACCCCCTTTTAGTTGACCAAGAATTTCTTTAGTAAAGCACAGCCATTTGTCACCAATCCAACCTCCCCAGCCTAGACAGTGAGGCAGGGCGACAGCTCGTCTTCACGTCTCCTCACCTGTCCTTGTGTTTGCCCTGTCTAAAGGATTCTTTCTCACCGCAGTGACGAGACTATGCCACTGCCATACTTTTCTACAACAGCAGGCGGCGCTAGTGGCTAAACTGTGCGGAGAGGACTTCTGAAAACAAGCAACTAGCAGTGGTGGATGAAGTACTCCATTTTGGTACTCAAGCAAAATTACAGATACAGCAGCAAAAAATAGTAAAAAGTAAAAGTATCACATTTTAAAAATCTACTCAAGTCAAAGTTTTAAAGTACTCCTTTAAAAATGTACTTTAAGAGTAAAAAGAAAATTCTTTTTGGTTTGGAGAATTATTAAAGCATTAAATTGTAATCCTGACTAAGTTATTCTGTTGAGTTTTGGTCGTTATAGGCAACTTTTCCGGTTATTTTTCACTAGAGACTTGTTTGCAAAAAGGGAACTAAGGAAAAAAAACAAGATGTGCTAAAAAAAAACAATTCAAGTCTTTTCTGCAGGTCTAAAACTGTTAGAAAATATACTCTTACTTTACAGTCCAGTTCAAAAATGTAGTGGAGTAGAAAGTACTGATAAATGCTCTGAAATGCAGTGAAGTAAAAGTAAAATGTATCTACTATAAAATGTACTTAAATAAAGTACAGCTATATATATAAAAAATGACTTAAGTACAGTTCTTTTACTTTTGTACTTTCCACTGCTGCAAATTAGTTCAAAAGTATGTAACTTTCTTCACTCCTCATAGTTTTTGTCTGAATGCAGAACGTATTAGGCCTGAATAATGTGTTTTCCTGACCACTGTTGTCGTGTAAACAATGCCTAATGTGTTAAGTGTAAATAACTCTGGGGGCATTATGGTTATTCACGCTAAACACACACAGGCCGCCGGTCGCCAAAACATGCCAGACCAGTTCAGACATTAGTGTGACAGAGCCTTGAAGAGAACTGTGGATCCCTTGTGATTTATCTTTACTTGATAAACATTTACGCAGGTTGTATTAGTCGTCGTTGGTGCAGTGTAGAGCTAGCGCAGTCTTACTGGTGTGCACGCGGACACAGCAGCGCCTGCAGGTGACGAGGCGGCTGGTTCCGTCCTCTGCGATGTAAGGGTTGGACAGCTGGCCGTCGGTGCTGTCGCTGACCTTGGACGACTGTGTGTTGAAGCACATCTCGGGGATCAGAGGTTTGGACCACTGGCAGTTCCCACGGGTCACTAAAGACGTGTCCCCGCCGCACTCCGACTGAAAAAGAACAACATAAACAGTCATTCAGAGTGCGTTGCGATTATTGGAAAGTCTGACGTTGAGCTTCTGTGAGACGTGTTTGTGCAGTTCTCCAGCAGTGATTTATGGAGACTGGATCCACCCTTCTCAAGGCTCATCCAGCTAGCTTACAGTTTAATACTCAAGATTTCCACTTAGATTTACTACAGGAAAAAAAAAGACATGAAAAAAATGTACTGTACTATACGCCCATAAAATAACAATTCCACTTTAGCTGGTGAAGCGCTTTAACTTTGAACAAGAGGCCTATAAGAGTGCCTTTCTCTGGTGTGTGTGCGCCCTCTGGTGGTACCTGGTGGTATGTGTAGAAGAGCAGGCAGATGGAGCAGTATGGAGGCTGCTGGCTCATCCTCTGGTTGTACTCTCGCTCTGCTGTGGGGTTCTCAGGCCGGTGCTGCCACAGCTCAGTCAGCGGCTGGGCCCACTCCTCGTTTGTCTTCCTGGGCAAATCTACAAACACATCAAGAAACTGTTAGAAGTTCTAACATTGTTAGTCATACAGACCAAATAAACTACAATACTCAAGTAAAATGACTATTTTTGGCGACACTGAAAAGCCAGTGTGAACATTGATACCCTTCATGTGATGCCACAAGCATTAGCTGGAGTGAAGCTAACTGGAGGCACTGTTCGTTCTGAAGCTCTCTCACTCAAGTTAGAGACTTTAATCTGGGCTTTGTTTTAACCAGGGTTGGGCCCAGTAAGGCGCTATTGTGGCGTTAACGCATCGTGAATAAATATTTGTCACACAGGTCCCCTTTATCAGTCAAAAAACCTGAATGAAAGAGCCCCGCTCCTGACTCTGAGCTGCAGGCTTCTTTTTTCTAAACATTTGAAGTTTAAGTTAGCAAAAACATTCTCATTTAAACTTCGATGTATAAATGAAAAAGCCTGAAAACTACCACACTGGCAGTTCAGCGTTTCCATGATAACACTATATTACTGGTAGTGTTGTCAGGTTTTAGTATCTGATTTGACTTTTGACAACTCCGATTAGTGCTAAAAGTTAGAAGTATTTTTGCACAAATCTGAACACCAATTGCAGTTAAATACTGTGATCACAACATTAAACTAGTTGTTGAAAAGACTGAATCTGTTTCTGGTGTCTAGTTTGAAAAGAGTACTAGATAACTGAAGATTTAATACAAAAGCACTTTACCCTGTGTGATATTGTGATATTGAGTTAAAAGAAACAAGTTTGATTTGTGTGTCTGTTTCTTGTTATTACAGTTTAAGGAGTACATACTTGTCTCCTGGATGACCTCAGTGAAGAGCGGGTGTGAGGGAGGCAGAGAGGGTAGTCCCATCTGACGCTGCCTCCTCTTCACCATAGACTTGCAGTACGAGTCCTCCTCTGACACCTGCTGGACACACAAAGAACTGTTAAAACCATAAACAGGTCTGCAGTCTCACAGAGCCAATATTCACTTTGATGCCATGTACTGGTGTATCGCCTTATTCATGATTTGCTGTTTTCCTAATCCTACTTACATCACGAGAAACCACCTCTGTATGAGCACAAAGCGGTGCTGTGTCAGTGAAGGTGTCTGCCACAATTACAATGTCACTGTCCATAAGCGGGGACTGGCAGCTCTGTTTGGAGAACAACATTCGAATTAAACCGATTCACTTTGCCTTTGGGTAGGGATGTCAAGATCAATCGTTAATCATGTTGATAGAAGTCACTATATAGATTGGTGTAAATGTAAAGTGTTTTTCTCTAACTGCTTGTGCCACATTAAAGGAGACAGATTATGCAAAATCAACTTTAATCAGACTTTAACCTTTAACTTTTAACCGTGTTTCCTCATCATTCGTTCACTCAAGGTGTAGGTTGATCTCTGCATGTTTGTGTAATCCTATATTGTCCAGCAACTGAGACGTAGCCTGTTTTCAAAAATAAAAAATAAAAACGTGTAAATGACAATTCGCCGCTTGCTACAGTGAAATGTCACTACGAAGAACTGCAGGCTTATTGGTTCTGCGGTTTTAAAACAGGAAGTCAATGGGTCTGTTTCAATTACTACGCTGTTTTAGATCAACATTGCTGTTTACAGTGAGAAAAAATGTATAACTGATGATCTAATTGTGTTATAGTTCAATACTAATTACTTAAAAATGCACAATGTGTCTCCTTTACACTGCTGTTTGGTCTTGGTGTAATAATCAAGAACAATCGTGAATAATGGTTTCTTCTCACAATTGATTTCATGACATCCCTAGTTTTTTGGTCCAATGATAATAGCAATGAAAGGGTTTTTATTTGACAGATATTTAGAGCCATGATTGTTAGTAAGCCAAGCAAAGAAGATCCACCAGTACATAGTGAAAGGCTTGTGATATTAATCATTTAGTGCATGCAAAAGAGAAAGGCTTCTGAGAGAGTGGTGCTTCTACAAGAGTCTGGACCAGAGTAAACGAGGTTAGAATTCTGTTCTTCCAACACAACAATATTCTCATGTACAGAAAGCATCTTCACATGTGATTTGAATTACAATTTGACACTGATGGGAATTAATGAGTGTTTAGTGTTTTGTGAAGGTTAAATGAAAAACGAATTACCATAAATACTGTTATATACAACTAAACTTTATCTTCTGCCTTTTAATGTCCACACTTGGAGGTGCATTTTGTCCTCATCTTTTATTTAGTGAGAGTAAATCTAATGTGTAGATCATGTCCTCAAATACAGCTCTCTTTTTTATGGTTAAAGCTATACTTTTAGTCAAGATCATACATTTTTAGGGCTGCAACCAACAATCATTTTAGTAGTTGACTAGTCAGGGATTATTTTTTTGATTAGTCAACTTGTCAAAGAATATTTTCTATTGTGTATTGAGACTTTTTAAATACATTACCAATCAAATTAAATAAAAATGAAATACGATACCCGAAGGCTTCTAGATAGAATATTTAGTAAAAGTGTAATATTGATGAAGACCAAAAATTGTTTATTCTTTTGACATTTTGACTTAATATAGCAGCTGTCTTTGTTATAAAAAGGTCTTTTTGCATGTGTTTTACTGACTGTATAGTTCAGATAATGATGATAATAATGATAAGCAAAATACAACTAAGATTACTCACGATTACGCACTCTGTCATTGCTGCCCAATAAAATGACAAAAAGACATTCACAAAAGCTTATTTTTGTTTTGCTTTTTGTTCAAATTGTTTGGGTTAAAATATCTGTGTTTATATACTTTAAATTATGGCTTTTTAAAATGTAGACAAAGGGATTTATTAGAAGGAGAGTAGTTCTTTCGTACCATGTGTTTTTGAAAAATGATACTGTTGTCATCTAAACTGAAGGAAAATGATTAGCATGTGCCATGCCAGATGACCTCACCGCCCCATGGACAGACCGTGTTATGCGTGTAGCCCTAACGCTACAAACCTTTCTCCTGTTCTTGTCCGCTTTGACAGGCGTGACCTCAGGAGAGGAGGTGGTGCTGCTGGACTCCGAAGACTCTGAAGACATTCTGCTCTCGTTCTCCTCCTCTTCTTTGACCTGGACCTCTTCGGCAGATTCCGTCTTCACATTGGACGGACTGCCCTCGTCGAGTTCCTCTTTGACCGTGGCTTTGCTCTGCAGGTGCCGCGGGTGGAGCTGGTGCTGGTGCTCTCTGGCGTAGCTGTGCACTTGGAGCTGGGCGGGGGGCCTCCTCTGTATGTCCTGGGTGTAGTTGTGGACTTGCAGGATGTCTTTGGGGCTGAGCGGTCGGTGGAAGAGCAGACTGGCCACGCCCATCTTGCGTTTGGGTGAGGCGGACAGAGACAGGTGACCGTTCTGGGCGGAGATGGACGGGGGGCGGGTCCGGGCGTAGTGCGGGGGCTGGGAGGAGGCGCTGCTGTTGGTTTGGTGGAAGCCTCGGCGGAAGGGGTCCAGTAAGGTGAGTTTGGTGGGGGTGACGACCAGCTTTGGGGGTCCTGGGATATAAGAAATGGATTTGAGTAAATGAGTTACTGAACATTTTTGTGACCGGCAGAGCTTAGTCAGACTTAATTTAAGAATTTGTAGAATCTGCCAAGGAAGTTTTAAGAATTAAACGTCAAATATTCTGCCTTATTTGTATCGTTATTAGCCTGTAAATGCTCTTGAGTACCTTTACTTTGGCATGTTTAAGAAGAAGAAAAATTACTTTTACTATAATTTAAAAATTACCCCAATTCTAACTGACATCACCTACTGGCTGCAGAAGGGAATTACATAAGTGAACTACAAACGTCCCTCTAAGATGCAAATGCAGCCACACAGTTGTAACGAGTGTGATTTGAAGGCACAAATGCCCAGAACAAGCGATGATTAATGGACTTAAAACAGCACACAAGATCTCAGGTCAAAGGTCGAAGATCACACATCGGGGAAATTCAGAATGGAAAGTTTTTGACACTCGGAGGGGAGATTATTTGAAGCTAAACGGAACGTCAGGTATGTTTTTACTGCTCGAGTAATGTTACAACAGGATTAAAAGCTTAAAGTCAGTCAATTTTGCATAATATGTGTTCTTAAAAGAAGACACCAGCAAATTGTCGGAGCTGGAACACAACTGACGACCCTGCGGCCAGTCGCACATGGAATCTACCATAAGCGCCATTCAATCAGCACAACTAAAATTCTGTTTTATTGTAAATGGTCAAATGTGTGGGATTTAATGTTTTATCTGTATTTTATCTTGCATTATATGCACTGTTGCTCTGCTCTATCAACAAACAGATAAATAAAGGTTAAGTAAATATAAAATAAGTGGTATTTTTAAATACATTTCGGTACCATGCATGATCATCATCATGATTAATCCTGTTGGATTAATCGCAATATCATAGTATTCAAAACTGTGCACTACCTTTGTTTCTCTTGCCGTCCTGGGAGAGGTTTCGAGGAGGAATCAGGCTCAGTCTGGGTCGTTTCCCATACTCCTGGTCGTCGTCATCCAAGTTTTCTACTTTGGGAACCACCCCCACTGGAACTTCAAGACAAACTCTGTGTCTCTTCGTCTCAATCCTTTGGGTAGTACTAAAGTTACGTAAAGGAGAAAATGGCTTAGAATCAGTAATGAATACTGTACATTCAGTCAGGGGCGCTGACTAATTACTTTATCATAACCTTGAAAACCTACCTCTTGCAGTCCCCGTTTTCCTCACAGCCCGGTGTAGTTCTCCCACAGGTGGAACTCTCCCCCAGGAACTCTCTGGCCTCAGGAGTGGGTCTGGAGTGGTCGATGGCCACCACGTCTCGCCCGGCCAACCACTGGGCATACCGCTCCGGCTGGTACTTCCTCACAAACACGTCCATGGAAATCTTCACCATGTCTTTACGGCACGAGCACTGGAAATGTAAGTATATTATTATGTGACTTTTTACAAAGTTTTGCATTGGTAAATGACATTTGACTAGTTTTTGCCCCACACTTGGTGCTTTAAGTGTTGAAGATCAGATGTCTGGCGGCACTCACTACTGGCAACAGAGCAGTCAAGTATTTTAAAATGACTGATCAGCTCCATATACCCAACATAACACTAACGGATATAAACTTTATAGTCAAATCAAATCAATTTATTTTTATAATGCCCAAAATCACAACAGTTGCCTCGATGGGCCACAGGTAGAAAGCAGTTCAGATAACTGTCCCAGAATGCCCCTGTCCTTTGACCCTCCTTCGCGGCGAGGAAAAACTACAAAAAACCCCATGGGATAAAGTAGAAACCTCGGGGAGAACCACAGTGAAGGAGAGATCCTACTCCCACGGACGGACAGGCTGCAGAATTAGCTGCAGAACAGTGAATTACATTGAGAGCTGACAACAACATTTGTTAATTAAAAAAAAAGTACCAATATTGTGTATCCAAGAAGCAAAAATTATAATTTGGTTAAAGACGTAAAAACGATATCCTTTTCATACATATGACAGGTTAGACAATATAGTTCACAAAAACAGTGAACATGATTACGGATAAGATTTTTTTTGTTGCAAATTTTTGACAGTTTTGGTTTATAGCTGTACTTCCTGGTCTGAAATACACAGTAGTTATGATTTGACAAATAATAGTGTCTAAAAGCATTTTATTTAGGGTTAAGCTGTCAGAAAAACTGTTTAAAGTGTCAATTGCGTGTAAATTCTCCCTGCATTTTCAATAACGTGTCTCTTATTGTGGACTACTGTTGAATCATGTTCACTACATTTTAGTGAAATGTGTGGCTTAACCTGTCATACAGACTTTACGTTCGTGATCTATAAGAAGACAACTTGACTTGACAGTTCAAAAACTCTGAACTTTGCCTTTCAGAAGTGAGCCAGAAGATGAACTAAGCTCAAAGAAGAGAGTCTAACTTGAGTCAGAAAGTTTGGGGAAGTTTGGGTTTTGTCCGCATGCACACTTTAAGTCAGAACATCACATAAAGATTTATAAATGAGACCCCTGGACACTTGTCTGGATTGCTTACCAAAACTGCTTGCTTGCCGTACTCGATCCATCTCTCCGTGGCAAAGTTGGTGGACTCAGCACAGTTGAAACCGTGGTTGAAGCCGGCGTGATACGAATAGGGAAACGTCACCATGAACTGACCGGCTTCCTGAGTAATCTGGAGAGAAGTGACAGCGTTTGTATTTGCATTCAAATTTGAACAAGATTTCACTGGCGCCTTTTTCAGTTTGTATGTTCAGTTTGTGTTTATTTAAAATGAATTTGTTGTCGTTGTAGTGTTACCTTTTCAAATGGAATGCCATATTTCTTGAGTATCGACGGAGAAATAAGAGTCATCTTGTGTCTCAAAAAGGCTTCACAGTTTTGGGCACTGCCAGGAAAGAACCCTAAAAGAAAAACAGGTAGATAATTGAATATACACTGAAATACGATGTTTAATTGTTAAATCAAAAGGCAGAGGTGATCGTCAAGTACCTTTAGCCAGCCGCTCCAGTCGTTTCCCGTGTTCTGGAGGAATGCAGTACCTACACACAAGAAAGAGAAAAAAAAATTGATTTAACTGAATGCATCAGAAATAATTTACTGATTTTGTTTCAACGAGTTTGGAATTGAAGGACAGCTATGTATTGGGGCTATAAGCTTTAGGACGCTTTGTTGATTACTTGGGGTCTTAATCGACCAACCATTTTCTTGGTTATAAAGATTTATATGAACAACAAAAGACACAGAGAGTTGGCGAGAGATTTTTAGGTGACAGATGCTTTTGTTCTGCTTTTTTACAAAATTAGAGCGGACTTTTTTTGTACTTTTATGTATGCAATGTTGCCACTCAGAGAACGTACACAATGCTATGATCTTTTGTGTGTATTTTTGGTCAGATATATGGTCAGATTAAGGAAATACTTAAGTTATCTTCCTCCTGACTTTTTGGAATAATAATAATAATAATAATAAATGATTTTTTTTTGTTATTATTATTACTTGCATTGTTTAAATTTGTGAAATCACATTCATTTTTAAACCATTGTGCCTAAGTGTTGTTTTGAGTCCAGCAAAACATATACAAAATAATAAATAACCATAAAACTAGAATAAAAAGAAAGAAAACACATGATATCTGGAAGTAAAAAATTACAGAAAAAGATAAAATATTAAATGCTGATGATTTTTTTTTTTAATGAATGTGTCAATAGAGGAATATTTGTGAGTAGAGGTGGGAAATATATCAACTTTTAGATAATATTATGAACGTTCTGAAGATACGCAAATTATGAATATTGAGCATATTGTTTTTTTGTTTTTTTTACTGCTACAAAAATGAAAAAAAGTTTCTAATAAAAAAATTTCTGCATTTTTGGGAACAATTTTACAGATATTTCACATTCATTTCATAAATAAACCTCAACTAATACGTTTAAAGACATGTTTTAACACATTTCTGTTGGACTGATGTAATACCGTCTGAATATCGTTATCGCAAAATCCCCACACACACCCAGTAACTCTCAGTCTGGTGTTGGTGTGACTGACCAGGACTTGGGCTCTCCGAAGTGCAGGTAGTTGATGCTGTAGAGATCCATGTCCTCCGTGTGCCAGGCGAACGTGGTCTTCCACATGCCGAAGTACAAGTACGGAGTGTTCACGCCTTCGATGGTGATGCCGCTCTCACTCTCAACTGTGTCCAGTATGGTGCCAAGGTTACAAATGTTCCACTCCTTCACGTTCTAGAGGAGAAGATGTAACATAAGAAATGTTTGGGTGCAAAGGAAAAGATGGAGAAAAAGTAGAGTATATTAACGTACAGGGTCATAGAGGGATCCGTTGACGTCTGCTCCATAAATGGGAGGGTTAAATGTCACGTTCTTCCAGTACTTCCGCTCCAGATCTTCAAAGTCATCATAGTTAGGACAACAGAACCTATATTTACACAAAAACAGAAAATGAGTTCAGCTGGTTTAGTTGTTTTTTATACACTGGTCTGATTGGATATGTTGTTCTTGTGTTGTTGTTCTTTTATAAACGTGCTTCAAATTAGGGGAAGTTATGAAAAAAAGAGATAAACACATCTACTTGGGAAAAGAGATGAACGATAGGTGGAGAGAGATGAGAGTGTATCACAGTCAAAGGTCTCTGTGCAGCTTTGGCAGGAGGATTCGTCAGGTAGAGTCAGCAGATTGTGCGTCAGTTTGAGGAGAGCCCTCAGGACAAAATAATTCATCGTGTTATCTGATTATTCTAGTTATCAGATTTGATTTCTGGTCATGTAAATGTACCCAGTGTTCCATTAGAAAAATGGTAAATGTGGAAGCCACTGCCTTAGGACACACACACACTGCCATGTGACGTCATCATGAAGCGCTGTTTGTTTACAAGTTGAACTGAGAAGTGAAACCCATAAAATCTCTCTTAAGTTCTGCATTTATATGCATTCCTCTGTCAGGTTTGGACTGAGCAACAGCGTGTCTTTAGTTGACCTAGTGTGAGCGCTTGAATTTGAAAGTATTGAAAGATTTGTGTACACATTCCATAGGTGTTGATGATGGTGATGAATCATTCTCACTTGTCACTGTTGGCCATCTTTCTGAACTCGCGCAGAGTCATGGCCTTCTTCTGGATGTTGTACTGAGTGAAAAGCCCTGATTGGCCAGTCACCACCTGCTGGATGGGAGCAGGGATCACCAGCTCATCGATGTTGTCATAGGACGCCCGCGGCTTCCACTCTTTTGGAGGCACGATCTGCAGAGGAATGTCAATGAGAGGTGTATACATACAATACCATTTTATCTTGAATAAATATGTATGCACTTACTTTGGCCAAGCCAGCTTTGTGTGCTCCCTGGGATTCCATGTATGCAATGTAACGGTTAAAGTTCTGGAACTCCTCCAGTGTGGGGTGAAAAGTCATGATCCCCTTGGAGGGGCCATGGTTTTGCGGTGGTGCTTCCATCGCAACCCCAGAACACAAGGGCTGTCTGCGTACAACATATAGCAAGAATATACAACCAATTATAAAATGGTTATGGACAATAATTCAGTTTAAATCTAATATTAGACACAAATTCCAATGAAATGTCCAGGATTTAGACAGATAGAAAGATTAAGATCCAAATCTTAGTACAATTTGATCATGATTATTACCAATCATTGATGTACATGATCCATCTATCACAGTATTCACCTCACGGTGCTTTTTTTTTTTTTTTTGGTGGTACACTGAAACCAGAATAAACCTCTCCACATTGTGCTGGTCAGCTGCAAGCACTCGTTCAGCAATAGACTGTTGGCACCAAACTGTGACACGGGTTTCAAATCCTCAATTGTATTTCTTACCTACTTTTCTTATCTTACTGTGATACAAACATTTGTTATTTTGAAATCTAATTTTCTTCTTCTGGTTGGCTGCATGTATGCAACAGAACCTACTTCTCTTTGGGGATGAATATGTATTTACCCATTGCTTCTTCTTTACATGAATAAATGTATTTCTGATTCTGATTTGGACCGTTTTCTTTCCTGTGATTTAGATGGT
This sequence comes from Rhinogobius similis, assembly GCA_019453435.1. Classification (NCBI taxonomy): domain Eukaryota; kingdom Metazoa; phylum Chordata; class Actinopteri; order Gobiiformes; family Gobiidae; genus Rhinogobius; species Rhinogobius similis. The sequence continues at coordinate 32,392,508 of CM033632.1, forward strand.
CAGGATCTTTATCAGAACAAGTATAAAAAAATATGGTTGAACTAAAGAAACTTCTGATATTTTGTGTTGAAAATTCCATTACAAGGTTAAATACTAATGGTCTGAATGAGATACCATTACTTTCATATTCAATTAAGATATCAAAAGATTTCAGATTTCAAAAGACGGCTGCACTGAAATGGAGCAAAGAACATGTCCATGTCAAACCGTTCTGTATAAGTCTATAAAATCTACTGACATGTAAAGCTGTGTGTGCGAGTGTGTGTGTGTTTTTATTAATTTTACTTTTTCTCACTCATGATGCAGCTTTATTTTTTCATTCTATATAGAAGTTGTATTGAAAGAAGACGTGTCAATAGTATGTTTTAGAACTCAGCACTACTTCTTTTTAGTTTTTCTTCACAAACTGCAACTTTACTGATGTAAAACTATTAATCAGAATCAGAATCAGAATTATTATTATTAAAATTATTATTATATATTATTATTATTATTTAATTATTATTATTAAAATTCACCACGGGGACTATTCCACCACTGAAAATAATGATTATAAATACGTGAGAACCTACCATTTGCAATTTAAGTAATAACATTTAACAAAACTACACTGACAAACGCGCAAGCCCAAAGCAGCGGCTGTGATTGGCTGGAGCCGCGTCTCTTTAATTAGCCCCGTGCTAACATTAGCTCACCGCTAACATTTAACCCAGCTGTGACACAGGACGGCCCCGGGAGATTCACTGACAGATCCTCCGACAGTGTGCTAAATGACAACTAACGGGTTAAATTAAACACCGCTCCACCATTTTGTGCTGTTATTGTAAAAACTCCAGTGAAAGCAACACATTATAAGTCAAAAAAGTTGTTCGTCTAGCTGTTTCCTGAATTTGAAATGCTAAAGTTACACATAGGCCTGGTTATCATCCAATTTCAGTAGCTTTAAAGGGAAATCAGTTTGCATGACACTCAGAAGAGAGTTGTTAGCATTACAATAGCTCAGCATTTGTTTACACCAGCGTAAAGGTAAAATGGATATGGAAATTAAACCGAACCCAAACCGCAAAATATCTATTTGAAGCTGTAACTTGTTTGCAGGCACAGAAACGTGGCTAGTATTTGGATTATAAATCAGTCCCTCCATGAAACAGACGCACCCGCATCGCAACAGTAGCATTAAGGGCTAACACTCGTGCTAACAGCGTCCAGGTCACGTTTTGCAAAGATAAACGTTGGTCCTGCTCCACTAAAAGGCATACATACTCACCGCCGTCCGCTGGCTAATTTAGGACGTGCAGCCCGTGACGCGAAGAAGCTGAATCAGCGGAGAAAACAGCAGTAAAGAGCGCGGAAAGTGGGGCAGTTTAGTCCGCAAGTCCAGTGCTAGCCTATCCTCCATTAGCGTCACTACGCATGCCCACGTACGGCTGGTTTTGTTTACCGCAGACGCATGGGGCACGCTCAGCCAATCAGCGCCCGAGTCAACGAAAAGCTCACGCGCTGATAAAAGCATATCTGGATTTACTGTAAATTCACAAAAATGTCGTTTTAAGTAGCGTTTTTTTTACGTGTTTGAAGCGTACTTCCGCTACCAAGTTTTAGTCCTTTTATCAGCTAGCTGTAGATAAGTAAAAATAAAATAAAAAATAAAGAACAGAACATGGCAAAAATATATACTCTATTACAAGCAGCTACTTCAAACTTAATACAACGTGCAAATGGAAAACGATAAAGTCCTTCTCAAACTTTTCAATGTGATTTTAGAATAATTAGATCTCTTGTAGATCTAATTATCTTGTAATCTCTTGTAGTTGTGTTTTCCAGAGATTTCATTGAGACTTTGGTGGCACAAATGAACTTCAATAATTTAATCTCGTAAAATTTCTGGAATATAAATTATGCTTTTTGCTTGTAGGCCTATTTAATTTTTAAGTTGTCATTTTAACCAACATCATTTTAACTAACAGGCCTACGATTACCCAAATGTTTATGAAAATCCAAAGGCAAAGTGATATTTTTCTTGCGATTCCTATGTATTGTCATGCTCGTTTTTAGACAATGGGGGGCACTGCAGTCTCCTTTATTATGCAGTTTAAAGTTGATTAACTTGTTTTACATAACAATCTACATATTCTCTGAGCTCTGGGCACAGGCAATGCAGTGCTGTTATTTGTGTTTGTAGATAGATACAGCAGTCAAACTGCCGTGGATTAGGATTTAACTATCCTCAGTAGCTCCTATTAATGAAATAGGCCTACATGGCTAGAATTATAATTTAGTGAGTACAAGTTATTTTTATCCATTACTTTCACAGTCCAGTCATGATAAAGTAAGCGCAACTAGGCCTAAATGTTTAAAAATGTGCAAAAAACAATCGTACAATCGCCCTAAAAAGCTATCAATTGCCGTAATGTGAGTATTTATAGCTAATTAATTATTCATTTCCCTCCTGTTAGATGTAGTCCTAATTGTATTATTATTATTAAAGGCTAGTTATTGTTTATTTCCTGCTACAAAACAGGCCCTATGTTCCAACGTTTTCAGCTTCCTGTTTATGGGGGATATTAAGAGTGACACTTTTGTCCTAAGGGTTATTACTCTCCTCAAACTGCCTTGACAGTGGATCTGATTACTTTATCCCTGACAAATCTTGTTGAGCTGCACTGAGAGCTTTGTTGAGTTAATCTATTGTGCAATCTGCTTGAATTTCTCCTTAAGGACAAATAAAGTGGTATTGATTGGAAAATGTGTCCTATTCTTTCCTCAATAATGATTAGCATTGAATTATTATTGCTTTTTTTTTTTTTTTTTTTACACCTAAACCCAAATCTAAACCAGGACTAAACCAGGAATAAACCAGGACTAAACCAGGTCTAAACCAGGTCTAAAGAAGGACTAAACCAGGACTAAACCAAGACTAAACCAGGACTAAACCAAGATTAAACCAGGTCTAAACCAGGACTAAAACAGGACTAAACCAGGTCTAAACCAGGACTTAACCAGGATTTAACCAGGACTAAATCATGTCTAAACCAGCACTAAACCGGGTCCAAACCAGGACTAAACCAGGACTGAACCAGGACTTAACCAGGTCTAAACCAAGTGTAAAACAGGACTAAACCAGGACTAAAGGAACAACAAGAGTTAAAATTTTCTCTATATTTTTGGAAGATGGATTGAGGGCCGGATCATAACCCTTGGAGGTCCCGATTTGGCTCCCGGGCCTTAAATTGAATAGCCCTGGTCTGTAGACTAAATATACAAATTACAATCTGCTTTTTCTTAATATTCAAATTTTGTTGGGTCACTTCCAACCAGAACAGACAAGAATAACTTCACTAAACAAAACAAAAAAAGTAATAATTTTAGGCTTAAGTATAACAATGAATAGGACACATTTATAAGACTGTGAAGATTTGTTTATTTCATGCCAGGAAAGGCACATCGAGACAATAAATCCAACTGTTTCCATAGATATAATGTTATATGCATCTACATTCAGGCAGTGCATATAATCCGACTTTTATGAATAAATGCAATAATAACATTAATACATTTGGATTAACCACAACGGGAGGAGAACGGACCGGAGCACTGACAGTTCGTGTATGCACATATTGAGCAAAGAGAGAAGACACCTTTCACACACCATGGAAACACCAACAAACAAACAAACAAACAAACAAACAAACAAACAAACGACACATCAGCAGCACTTGGTGGTCTTGAAAAAGTCCATTCTCAGTTCCAGCGCGTTTGTTTGCAGTCCATGTCTTTCCTCCTCGTGCGTACAGTATTTGTTGCATAAAACCAGTCCTCCAAAACAGACCAGTGTCGTGGCAGCCCCTTCCTCTTCTCCTCTTCAGCGGGACGTCCACCTTTGGTTAACTCAAATGTGATTACACGCTGGACATCGGAGTTTCAATCATCAATCCACAACAGTTTGAACAACACAAAAAGTACTGTACTGTCCGTGTCCGGGAGCTTATTTCTTTATACTCTGTGCTAGCATCTGCACCATACTGTCCCATTATGAGACAAAGTAACACCCAATACTTGAATGTCTTTCAGTGAGCTTATAGTTTCAGAAGAATGACATTGAAAGATAGTGTTTTGATTGCGATACATAATGGCGTTTATCCTTATGGCGGCCTGTGTTTGTGCATAGACAGTAGAAATGAATGGACTCCACTGTGGATAAGAATAAAACATTAGAGCATCTTTTTAGTTTTAATGCTTGATTTAGACTCAGTTTTATCCACATTTGTATGATGTAGTACAATTTTAGACCTGGTTTAGCCCTAGTTTAGACATGGAATAGTCCTTTTTTGGACCTGGTTTTCTGGTTTACTTGGAGTGAAAAGAGTCATTGCATTAAACTTATATTACGCATATTATGTCATCCGATGGCAAGTAATAATATGGAAAGTATTGCAATATTGATATAATAGCGATGAGTTTTGTATTAAAATGCTCAAAATATAGCTTGGAGTTGAAAGCGTATCGTTATTTTCGCCCCACAACAATTTGAACGGATCTAAAAATGAAATATATGTGCAGATAAACTAAAATATAAACGGTGTATTTTAAAATGTGATTAAAAATGATTTAAAAACCAGCATTAAAACGAAATAATGCAACTTTTTGATACCTAACTGGTACAAGGCGACTACTCGACCAGTCACTGTTATTCCAAAGATTATAGGAGTAAAATTATTTTTAAAATATTGATTTTTACCAATAATCTATCTATATTAAGTATTCATTTGGATCTATGAAGCTGAGTATTCCGTGTAACCACTAGGGGTGCTATCGAATTATAGGCTTCTTTGCTTAAATGCATTGTTTTGTTGTAGAAATAGCTAAAGACACAGAGGGAACTACATAGACCATGATCCTTTGCTCCATTTCAACATAAGGAAATAGCTGTTATTTAGTCTTTGGTAAACGATAGGGATGGGCGATAGTTCCAGAATTTTATGACCGATATTGGGGGGAAACTGCCGATATTTGGCACCAATTCTAAGTTTTTTACTTGAACTTGTTAGGAATTTTAAATTGAAATATTGGTATCTGCAACTGTCAGCTTTAATTAACAATTGCAAGACAAATATTGAATATTGGTATCAGCTCAACAACAAACAAAAACATTTACATTCCTCGTAGCCCATTGCTAGAATATGACGCACCAAAGTCTTGTCAAAGCATTTTTTTAAAAGTAAAAAAAGTACAATTTCTACAACTCTGTTGGCTGCATATTGTGATATTTTAATATTGCTACATCCCTAGTAACCAGCACATAAAACTTCAACTAATTCAATTTATTGTTAAATAACTACAACACACTTAGGTTAGAGAGCTACTTCTGTATAGGTTTGAGTAGGTGCATAAAAAACACCTGTGGCACAAAGTTGTTTAGTATCAGGCAAGTTAAATTAGTCTCTAATTGTTAATATTTTCAACAGTATTTTACAGAAACATTAAAAATCCTCTTATTTGTGTTGGATATAAATACATTTACCCACACTAGTCTCTTATAATGTTTTGTTTTGTTAGCAATAGCAAAAGAAAACTGAATCCTGTCAAGTGGATAAAGCTCTAAGGGTAAATTGCACGTTTTGCTACCCATTCAAGATGTTTCTTCGGTTCATTCGTTTTGGATAAAGTTTTAAGAGTAAATAGTACGTTTTGCTACTCATCCAAGTAGTTTCTTCAAATAATTTGTATTGGATAAAGTTTTAAGAATACATTGCATGTTTCGTTACTCATCTAAGTTGTTTCTTCGGTTCGTTTGTTTTGGATAAAGTTTTAAGAGTAAATTCTACATTTTGCTACTCATCCAAGTTGTTTCTTCAAATTGTTTGTTTTGGATAAAGTTTTAAGAGTACATTGCACGTTTCGTTACTCATCCAAGTTGTTTCTCGGTTCATTTGTTTTGGATAACGTTTTAAGAGTAAATTGTACGTTTCGCTACTCATCCAAGTTGTTTCTTCTGTTTATTTGTTTTGCTAGCAATGATTATTAGCAGAAGTTAGATTTTGCACAGTCCATTCATTTCTAGCGTCGACTGTTAGTTGTACATTAGGCAAAACTTGAAGTACACATTTAATTGTATATTTTAGCTTTACTTAGTGTTGCATTTGAGTCATGCAGGGCCTTTTGATACTGACGTGAGTATTATTTACGAAATAGCAGTTAGAAATTATATATATATTTATTTTTTGCAACAACTTCAGCTATAGAGGATCGTTATATTCTCATGCATGAATGAAGTTGCATTGTGCTTGACACCGACACGCTTTTGGGTTTGGATCGGGATTATAAGTTATGAAAATAAATATCTGCAATGTAGAAATAAATCCACCAGAATTGACAATATAATATTTTTTCATATTTTTAACAGCTTTTTTTTTTTGCTTCACAACACCGGTCGCAGAATATATAAGATGGTAACTCGGACACCATATTAGAAGACGTCTTTCCTCAAAAAACGCACAAATTGACATAGTCCTTTGAAACTTCAGATATTATTGTGAATATTTCCACAAGCACAAAGCTGAAACTATGTATTTTTGTGTCCCATTCTCCAGATAGTAGTCCACACTTCAATCTGCGTTAAGTCCCGCCTTCTTTCACATCACCCAATGGCCTTCCTCATCCCAGAAAACAAGGCTTACGACAGCCAATAGGACGCCACGGACATAAACGCCAAAATCGATCAAATGGTGTAGAAATGTTTTCACCTTTTTTGGTTATTTGTCCCCGCCCTTTGAGATTCTTAGCGTCTGGAAAGTGTTACTGAGCGGCAGGGCTTTCTCTGTCGTGGCGCCGATTTGCTTCTGGATCTTGCTGGACAGGTCTGGTTCCCATAGAAAGAACTCGTGCAGCAGCGTGTTGACGGTGTCGGGGCACTCCATCATGACCATGTGACTGCCCTCCTCGATCACTTTGAGGAAGGCGAAGAGCAGGATCTGAAAAGAGGAGGGACAGGTCAGATGGTGCAGGTAGACAGACAAAATATTGCATAGTTTGTTTGGTTTTTGATGATTGCGTTTACTATATTCAGGGTTTATGCAGGTCCTACACACTCCTCAGCACCCCTAAGGTTATGGTGCTTGGAGTCCCCTGCAGTTCTCGTCTATTGGGCTCTATTTTATAAACGGTTTCCCCCTCATTTGGCTTAGATCTGTAACTGCTTTAGTCATATTTTAGTCCAATTTCAGACCGGGTTTAGCCTTTGTTAGACCTGTTATAATTAACTTTAGAGTCTGTAAAAGCACAGTAGGAGGTAGAGCGTTGTGTTATGGAGTCAGCTCCTGTTCATGTTAAAGAGGCCCACACAGTCTCCACATTTAAGACCAGGCTCAAAACGTTCCTCTTTGGACAGACACTGTTGCTGCCCCAGAGCTGTGTAGTGTCCCGGACCAGCCTGTGCTTTAAGACAGGCCACAGGTAAACCGCTAACGGCTCAAAACGCGTGACGCAGCCGCTGTCCCTGCGTGGAGCGTGTCCATGTGTCTGCCACGCTGAACCGTCACTCTGTTAATCTATTTGTCATCTGCGCAGAGTCAGAGTCCTTCAGGGCAGCATAGAAGTGTGACAAGTTATAAGTGGAGGCTTGACACTACGTGAAACACTGTGGCGGCTGGAGGAACTTTGAAGAGGTTTCGAGTTATGGATGACTTGATGCCACTACACCTTGATAAAGCAAAAGGAAGAATCAGCCATTGACAAGTCGCTCCTAGAGAAGCCACAGCGGAGGCGAGTTTGTGCGGCTGTGAGTTCATTCTCTGGCGGCTCAGGCTGTGCCCAGCACGAGTGTCAAACTGATCACACTACAATGACCATCATCAACGACTGTGCACAGTTTTAGCGGCTAATGGACTGTTATAACTCGGGTCACTGTCTGCAACTAGCCACTTTGTTTCATCCCCCAAAGAATAAAGAAGAGGGAGGGACAAGAAAAACAGAAGTAAAGAGAGAGACAGACTAACCAGAGCAAATTAACCCAGAAAATCATGCTCTGGTTAATGGGTTTCTAAATTAACTTAATTGGATCCATATTTTGGTTGATTTGAGCACCTTCCTGGGTTTTATTGTTTGATTTACGTCATTACAGTCCATGCATTGTTATGTGTTGTCCATAGTTTCAGAGTAGAGTAAGAGCTCCAACCTCAGAGGACAACTGGAATGCAATATTTTGACAAAATTCCTCTACATCAAAGACGCAGAATGAAGCCCCACATGGCTTGCAAATCAAACTCAGGACTTTACTGCCAGGAGAGTCTTGTTTTCTCCTCACCTCTGCCATGCGCTGGTCCTCCTCCATGGGCACAAACTTGTCGCACATGCCGTGGACCAGCAGGATGGGCGCCGTCAGCTCAGCGTGGTACACCTCGTCCCCCTCGGGCCAGTACTGACCGCTCATCATGGCCCTCAGCACGAACGGGGACACGTTGAAGGCGTTTCCCTGCTTCAGCAACTGCTTCTCTTTGGCGCCTTGTCGAGCAAAGCCGGCCCTACAGGTCAGGAACAAAGAGAGGTCAGATTTGTAACTTGAACTTTGAATAAATGTTTAATAAAAGCGCTTTTATTGCAACATGATTTTGTTGAGTTGATGATCTTAATAATGTTCGTAATAATACACTAGTAAAAGGTAGCCTTAGATCTGTGTTTCTCAAACTGTGGAATGTTTTTTGCTCTTTCTTTAGTTTGATATAAGACTACTGCGGCAATGGTGTAATGGTGGTGAAAATACACTGCCAGTAAAAAGACGCCAAAAGCATTTTTTCCCTCTTTTCTTTTTTCCCTTCATTTTTGTTGAAATAAGGAAGTACAATCACATACAAAATCATTTCATGTCACCAAATATAAAAAAGAGAGCCAGTGTTTCTCAGGAGAGTTGTCTTCAGGTCGACGTCCGTAAATGTTGCAGCTGGTTTTCCACCCAGAGACACCAGGGGGTGAGGGCGGGGGATTCAAACGCCCCGAAAATATATTTACAACCACCACACAGACTGACAAAAATGTTACTTAGTTCTGCTTTAAGATACACAAAGTAGTTTTAAAAGCTTGAGTAGTACAAGGACCCTTTAACCACATTGTAGAGTTGAATCCTTTATAGCTAAATCTTAAAATGTCAAATCTTACCTTATCATCTTAGGGTTTGGTATTTCTAGTTTGCATGAAACATATTCTTGGACCAAACCAAACCTGACTTGCTTCATTAGTTTGTCTGATATAATTATACAATAGTTTGTTATGAACCAACCTCTGTTTTTATCAGTCCTTGACAGTTTTGTGTTTTAGTTTGAAAACACCGAATAGTACCAGGCCCTTTAACCACATCGTATTCTAGCATTTGCAGATAATACTCGTCGTACTTGAGGAAGCTCCAGGCCAGGCAGGGCGACAGGCAGTGCAGCACGCAGGACGGTAACTGGAAGATGGAGCAGAGGCTGGGCTCCAGAGCCGTGGGTCCTCCCCCGTTTATCATCACCACCTTATGGACCAGGTCTGGGTACTCGTGAGCCAGGAACGTGCAGAAGGACACACTGCGGGAGAGAAAAGAGAAAGAGGTGAGGAGAGGTGAGGAGAGGAGGGAGCTACACCACAGGGAAAATGTGAGCCAATGAGAGTACCAGCCTCTGCAGAGAAACACACGTGCAAACTGCCTGGGGTTTAATTATGACCGCTACAAAAATGTACGGAAATGCGGCAACAAAGTACATAAGTTCTATAGTTAAAGGAAAAATATTATACATTTTTCATGTTGTTATTATCCTTTATACATGCTCTTGAGTACCTTACGTTTGTCATGAGATGATTTAACGTCTTAAAAGAGGAGAAGATTCACGGATATGTGACGTATATGATCTGAAAATACGTCCCAGATCGAGAGAGTTCAGCAGGAAGTGTTTTTGACGCTCAGAGGAGAGAGGATTTTGTAATGAACATTCTTCAAAACGGCGTGCATGCAGCTAAATGCAACTCCAAGTGTGTTTTTGATGATGAAACATTGTTAGAACATGGTTTAAAGCTCAAAAAAGTCACTGTAGCAGAATGTGTCCTTTAAGTATAATTTTGCAGTGGATAGTTTTTACTTTTACTACATTTGAACGCAGGTGTTTTATATTCTACTGCACAACATTTTGAAAAGGACTGAAAAGTAAAAAGTGCTCCCCATTTTATTTGAGGAGTTATTTTTTTGCGCATTTATGTTGACATTCTACCTAAAGGTTTTGAGTTCAAATCCTGACTGACAAACAAAATATACATATAAAACATCTATAAACATTGAGATATTGATTGACTTAAAATATTCTTTATCAAGATCACCACATTTCTCTCTGTAATAGATGTAATAGATTTGTAACGTTATGGATCAAATAATGAACTGTCAGTTGGACGTGCGACTAAATGAGTGCCATAATTTGATTACTTTTCATATCTTTGCGTCGTCTTTACAGGCAACATGGAGGAGGAAAAAGTGTATGGCACCAGTGGTCTATACCATGCTGCACTCATGTGAGCTTGTTTTGTATGTGCTCTATAAATACATTTGACATTGATATTTGATTCTTGAGCAGTTCATATTTCAGTCTGCTGCCAAATGCTAATGCTCTTGCACGTCTTTGAATATGAGCTGCATTCTGATCTAAAACTAAAATTGTAAATGTAATTGTAATCACATAATAGAGGAAGTGATTTAAAAGCAGTCCTTCTGTCGTTATTGTAAGGAGTACTTTGCGTTATTGTTATTGATATCCGTGTTATGTGCTAGCCCTTGACTTGTCCTGTGCAGGTGCTGCAGAAGTGAGTCAGCAGACGCGACTGGGACACAGGTGCACGTGGATGTGCACGTGAAGGCCGCTCTGTCCAGTCGTGTGGAAACACTGCACTGAGGAGTCAGGCACATACTGGACAATTAGGTTAGGTTTAGGTTTATTTTGTCAACGTGAAATATCACAAAATATGTGCAAATGTTAAACTTACAACGCAGTTATATCCGTTTGGCTCAAATGGATAATGACAAAAAATAGGATTGATATTTGAGAGAATATGAAAGTAGGCCTGAACGGAAAATGTTAAAAAGAAATAAAAGGTTGAAATAGAATTCAAAAACATTAAATTACTTTCTTTGAAACCGTTTCTACCACGGACGACTCCTGAACAAATGAAGGACTACAACAGGGCTATTCAATTTGTGGCCCAGCGGCCAAGTCAGGCCCTCTAAGGGTGATCTGGTCCTCAACCCATCTGCCAAAAAAATAGAAATGTAATCTCTTTTTTATCTCTTGTTGACTTAACCAGGACTGAATGAGGACTAAACCAGGACTAAATCTGGTCTAAAGCAGGACTGAACCAGGACTAAACCAGGATTAAATCAGGATTAAACCAGGACTGAACCAGGCCTAAACCAGGACTAACCCAGGTGTAAACCAGGTCTAAACCAGGTCTAAACCAGGACTAAACCAGGTCTAAACCAGGACTGAACCAGGTCTAAACCAGGTCTAAATCGTCTAAACCAGGACAAAACCAATAACAAGAGATTAAATATTTTCTATGTAGTTCGTAGATGGGTTGAGGGCCGGATCATATCCGTTGGAGGGCCTGATTTGGCCTTAAATTAAATAGCCAACACAAAAAGCACTCCAGCACTCACCCATACGAGTGCCCGATGAGGATGTTGCGTTTGCGGGCGTATCTCTTGAATATCGCCCTTAGGTCCTCTGCCAGAGCGTAGAACGTGTACGCCGCTGCTATCTGCGGCGCTCGACTGGCCCCGTGTCCCGCCAAATCCGGGGCGATCACCTCGTACCCCAGCCTCGAGAAGAAGTCCAACTGGCTCTTCCAAATATCGGATGAGCCCCCCACACCGTGCACGAAAAACAACGCTACATCCGAGTGAGTGCCTTTGCAACTGGAAATGGTCCTCTGCGAATCGATCAGGACGGTGCGCTTGGGTTTGCGTCGGCGTCTTCGAGGGGGAGGCGCCGGTTTGTGTTCGCCGGACACTTGCGGAGGCGCGGGGTTAGGGTCCGGCGATGAAGGCATTTCTTTGTAGTCGGCGAGCTCGACTTCGACGGTGCTGCAAGGTTCCAAATCTCCGTCTTGGCATTGCAAGATTTCGGAGTGCAAGACGTCGCCGAGGTTTTCGATGACGAGCTGCCCGTCGCGGTAAACGGTGATTTTTCGCTTGCAGTGGACGGTGCTTTCTTCGTCATCGCTGTGGTTTGGTTTTGAGTCAGTTTTGTCGCTGGGCGTCACCGGGAGGCGCTCTGGGACGATGTGGCGGACCCGAAGGACCCGGCCTGGTTTGACCTCCACAAACTCATACCTATAATGTAACAAAGGTTATAGGATTTTGTAAATAAAACAAGAAAAACATTAATAATAATTACTCAAGGTTACATTCTAATCTTGATTTTAATGGTGTGGTCTAATTTGAAAGCACTTAAAGACACCTGTGCATGATTTTTAATTAGTAATGGGCAGATCGATATCAAATATAGATTTTTTCAATACTGACAGAGGAATCTATATTACGCAAAAATACTGATACATAAAATTTACTAAAAAAAACTTGTTTTTCAATCTTTTATTAAAAATTTCAAGTTATATTGTTTATATATTAGGTTTTCTGCTCATATATTTACATTTTATATCAGTTCAAGCTGAGGTGGAAAATAATGACTCTAAGTTAAATTATGGATAGTAGAGGGTTTCCATTTTATTACATTTTAATACAAAACTCAATCAAAAACCATTGGTGTCGCCCATCACTATTTTTTGTTTTAGTTTATGGTCAAATTTGCTCAATATTCCTGCCCGACATTCTCTCAGACACTTCAACTTCAATCATGGTGAATTTTCAAGAGTGACAAAAGATAAAAAAGTAGGCAAAGATTGGTAAATAGAAACAACTGTAAATGAGTATCATAAAGAGTTGTTTCTCATTCTCTGTAATTCAGACTGATGGAAGTGGGCGGGGCTTACAAACCATAACATGTTCCTGACTCATGAAAATCAGGAACAGGAACTTTCAATAAGAACAAGAGTATTTCTAATCTTTCATATTTTGAGCAAATTATCTGCCAGTAGAGTAAGAGCAGTGTCACATTTCTAGTTCATTTTCCAATTTCTCTGGTAATTTATAAAGGTTTAAACTCGTACCCGTCTGAGGGCTGAGAGGACTCCAGCGGCAGGACCAGCCCATCGGTTTTCCCCGTCAGACAGCACAGGATGCTCTCCGTGATACTAGTCAACATGCTGCTCACCTGGAAACACAAGGCACGGAAACTTGTGAAAAACATGATCCTTTCCATTCATGTGTATGCCGAACAATGCAGGCATCAAAAGAGCCTGCTAATCAAAAATGTATTAAGTGCATATGAGAGGTTGGCCTACACATTTCACTAGAACACAGCTAAAATGATTTTATCTAAGATTTTAATAAACATTTTGCCTATTTGTCCCCAGTTTGACAGTTGTTTTTTTTGTAAAGTTTACAATGTTGCTTCCTGGTTTAACATGAGCAGGAACTATGACATAGATAGAGGTAATTCTACAACCATTACCTAGCAACCATTTTGAAAACAAGGGCCAAAATCCATATAAATTACACAATAGCTAGAAATTGACAATAACTAATACCTTTATTTTGTTGAATGATGGTTTAAACCAGGGCTATTCAACTTCAGGCCCGGGAGCCAAATCAGGCCCCCCAAGGGATATGATCCGGCCCTCAACCATCTTCAAAAATATGGAAAATATTTTTTATCTTTTGCTAGTGGTTTAGTCCTGGTTTAGTCCAGGTTTAGTGTTTAGTCCTGCTTTAGTCCTAGTTTAGTCCTGGTTTAGTCCTGGTTTAGCCCTGGTTGAGACTTGGTCAAGGCCTTGGCTTAGGCCTGGTTGGTCCTGGTTTAGTCCTAGTTTAGAGATTAAACCTGGTTTAGTCCTGGGTTAGACCTGGTTTAGTGTTAAGACCTGGTTTAAGTCCAGTCCAGGTTTAGTACCTGTTAGTGCAAGGGACATGTTTCTGGCCCTAAGGAAAACCCTCCGAAAAATCTGTCCCTAAGTAAAATAAAGTTGAATGGCCCTGTTTTCTGATCTGATTTTAGTTCTCTTAGTATGATAAACAATACTGAAACATTGTGCACATTTTTATTCCTTATTGTTCACTCTTGTTCCCGACCGATCCTTCCGACAGCAGCTCATTAAACCAGTGTTGCATAATCATTCCAGGGGCTTATTAAAACATCATTTTCTCCTTCCTGTATGTGCGTTTTGAAATGCCAGGTCTCCACAGGAAACCATCTCGAAACCATCTCCGCGTGGTGCCATTAAACACAGCCGAAGAGCAGTTACCTAGCAACGCGCTAACATGGCCGTTCACTTCCTCCATCAGAGAAGTGGAGCGTGAACCGGGCAAACACATGCACACCGCCATGTTAGCAAAAAACAGGTCGCCAGAGGGAAAAAGGCACATTTGACAAGAAGATTATTATTATTATGATTATTTGCGAGAGAATTGTGGGTTTTTTAGGGTTTTTTTGGAGGAGATATTACTTGTTTTTTGTGTCCTTAGAGTCCTGGCCTGGTTCTAACATGTAACTTCAGATGATTAATAATGCATTGTTTTGCTCTTGTTGTTTTCTGAGCCGATATAAAAGTCAGTCTTCTGGCAAATTATGTAACATACTGTAATTTATGATGTTTAACCACCGATAAGAAACGTTACATTTTTCTAAAGAAATGCATTCTGAATTCCGAAATGGAGGCAAACGAAGTGGAAAGCAATGTGATTTTGATGGAAAAACTTAACCAAAATAGGACAAATCAACGTGGTTTTTGGCAAATGAAAACCACCAGATACATTTGAGTGATATCAAAGCTTGGTTTAAAGATATTTACAGTTATGTTTAACGTGTTTAGTTTATATTTAATATGAGATGATCATATTTAGCATTTAGTATTTTTGAGCAAGGCTTAATCCTTATTTTGAGGTTTGAATACTCACATAAATGTTGAGCCCACATTAGTTCTTTAATTTTACCGACAGATATTACATACAACAGGCCAAACAGGCCTCGAGCATAACAGCGCTCTGCTAGCTCACTGTTAGTGTCTCTTTTTCCGGTCCAATTATTCACCTTATGCCACTTTTGCCTTTTTCTTTGCGTTTTCAATTCAGCTTTTTCCGTTTGTATTAGCTCTTCAGGTTTGGCGGGAACTCGGTTCAAGCAAGTGGCGAACGAGGGAAAAAGTCTTGAAGCAAAATAACTCATGCCACAAACTGAAATAATACGAAAAAATATTTTTCTATACGTTTTAATTGGTGGTTTATTTTCTTCATAGATACATTCGGCATCGGAGGGAACACACCTTAACTGACCTCCATGGGAGAAACAATCTATCCATTTTAATGTAAAACAGCAGCTGTGTCACCCACTGTTCAACAACTACAGGAGCAAGTGCAGAGTTTAACAGTTAAACTGTGCCAAACACAGACGCGACGATTTGGAGAAGATTAAAGTGGTCAAAGAACGACCCAAATTATAGTTCCAAAAATGCTAACAGCAGCTGTGGGCTAATGCTGCCTTCATGTGCTCTGGAAATGATGGTAAATAGCACTTTACCAGTGGGAAATAGCACATGAACTCTGAGCCTGATCTTGTAATTTCAAGCGGGAAACTGGGAAAACATTTTGAAGCCCGATTTCCTGAGTAGAAAATAACCTTTGACCTCTCACCATGCTGGACAGCAGAAAATGAATCACAATTTCATAATACCAAACGTTTTTCCATCTGTTAGCGCTGCATTTTAATGCTGCATAATTATATGGCTTACACATGTTGAACGGCATCTCTATTTCCACTTCCACCAAAATAGCGAGCTGTTGTATATTGTCTCATGTGCATTTACTTCTTTACTCTGTATTTACTTATATTTGTCCAGATAAAGTGTGTTTTTATCACGTTTCATTTTCCACGACCACAACATCCCCTGAACAGAACACTCTCATAATTACCACTTCACAAGTGGAAAGGACTGTCATTTCCAGAGCACATGAAGGCAGCATAATGTTACCTGGATGCTAGCGCCGCCTGTTTTTTTCTTTTACATCTACAGAACAATCCATTTACTTTTCTGCTGTAATACCAGGTAGCAACTTCTGTTAAGACTCAGTTGTGACTCATTGGAATTAGCTGATCTTAAAATACACATCATTTGCCAGGAAACGTATCCAACAAGGGAAAAAAGTTGCATTTTCCTTTGAATCAAGTGAGTTTACCTCACATCCCCTGTTTTGTCACGTTGCTGACTGTAGACTATCACTCAGGTTTGATGGGTTGGGGTTAACCTGTAGACTAACCCCAAACCCCTAAAACCAGCCCTAACCCAAGAAAATGAATACAAATTCTATCCTGGATATTCAAATGTGTTGCTTTTTTATTTCAAAAACTTAAAAGCGATAACATTTAGATCTGATGTCAAGTGCCTGATGATATTTTCACATTTGCCTCCATTTAAGATTTTTTTTTTTCATTCTGACATAACATTTTTAAGAGTCTATTCATGGGTTCAGCTTCCTGTTTAATGCAGCAATTTGACTTTTTCCCATTCAAAAGAGTTCATATTTAGTTTTAAATTGTTAATCGCTATGACAACGGCCCTAATTTCTCATCATTCTGAAACCCACGCATGGATATCAACAAAAATGCATTTATTTATTTATGTTTTAAGCGTCGCAGGTTAAGGTTAAGATACACTTTGTTGTCTAAGTTTAATGCCATACTATGCAACATTTCAGGCAAAACAATACCTCTCCATCCAGACAAGACTCTAAAAAAGAAACACTGTGCACTTTTAACATCAAACTTTTGCAAATTCTCGCAAAAATTACTTGTTCTTTTGCCATTTCTAGAACACAGAGATCTTTAGTTGAATCCCATCATTTTGTTATTTGAAATGATTTCGCCAAACATGTAATTTCTTGCTCAGTACGTGCTGTCTTGTCCCTGTTATGAGATTGTCCTATTCAAACATGCATTATTATTATTATCAAAAGGAAGCAGAAGAGGAAGAGGCTGTTGCTAGGAGACCCGCCGCAGCAACAGAGATGGACAAAAGATGCTCATTTCACAAAGCGAGACGTTTCTTTTCTCCGTCTTCCATTAACCTCCATGTGAAACGCGCTGAGTGAACATGTTCGCGGAGTGTTATGAATATTTCACCCAGATGTTTTTGCTCATAAGAAATGCATGACTTTTACTCCGCGAGAGGAGCTGCTTAGTCACAAAGTCAATACGTGAAGGAGGAGGAAGTCAGATAAGAGTGGGAAAACGGTCAAATGTTTGGTGCAGTTTTGTTAATTAGAAACGGTTTCGATATTCTCTGGTTTGAATGATATTTTAGAGTCGCTGTCTGTAACGTGTGCTCCTAGTGGTTACAGGCGGCAGTGCAATAACAACTGAGCTTGGGGTACTTTTGATTGTCGTATTGACCTTATTCTGCCCACCCACTTTTGCCGTTTTTTGCACTTTTGTTGTAAACGCACTTCCGTTTGACGAGAACTCTGTTAAAGCTAATGACGAACGAGGGAAAAGTCTCGCCGCTAAAATGTTACATAAAGTAGATTGATTTGTGTAAAATGTTTAATGAACACGAGCAACAACAAGTCAACAACGCACCGATTTCCTGGTCAGTCTGAAAACGGCTTTTTAGTCCATGTAGAACTTATTTTCTGTTGAGCTCGTCTGCTCCGTGTAAACTAATACAACAGAAACAAGATGGCAGCGCGTAAGGCAACTTCTGGAATAAGGAGAATAATGAGAGGACAATACAATATTTGCAATCAATTTCAAATAAAGATCACAGTTTGACTTTATAAAATACAATTAATTGGACAATAGAATGTTCTCTGCAAAGTTGTAAAAGAATCAGATACTAATCAATACTAAAACTATCAAAACTAAATAGTAATTTGAGCAAAGAAAAATTCCCTTCACAAGACAAAATCTAACTTTTCTGAACAGTTTTAGAATGGTTTTGAAATTCATCTGAACAAATATAAGACCACAATAGGTGCAAGAAACGATTATTTTGGTAATGGATTAGTTGTTTACAATGTGAAAGACGGGCGAATGTTAGATTGTCACTTCATTTGACCCAGATGAAGCTGGACTGAAGTTGTTTGAGGATCCTGGTGGAGAAGTATTCCCAGACGAAGAAGTGTTTTAATCTAATACAGCACAGTGCAGTTGTTTTGTTGTTTTTGTCGATTAATGTTTCATGTACAACAGGACTATTCAACTTAAGGCCCGGGGGCCAAATCAGGCCCTCCAAGAGATATGATCCGGCCCTCAACCCATCCTCCAAAAATATAGAACATATTTTATCTCTTGTTAGGGGTTTAGTCCTGATTTAGTCCTAGTTTAGTCCTGGTTTAGACATGGTTTTGTCCTGGTTTAGTCCTGGTTTAGTCCTGGTTTAGTCCTGGTTTAGTAAACATCTTAAAAATCTAGCCCTCGGTGAAATGAAGTTGACTAGTCCTGACAGTCTGGTCTGGTACGTTTACTGTGATTGTACTTTATATAATGCACAAAATAAGTGTACGATGCTGTTCTAGAAGTGACCAATAGTTTGTTTTCTCTATAAAGTAAAGTATCTGCTTCAAACCCGTGCATGAGCGCGACATAAACAAGCCTCACCACATGACGGCGTGCACATGTGGACCTTGTCTACAGGATGAAGGTCAGAGCTCCACTTTCACTCAATACAGACAGTCTGTGCAGTGAAGTCCACATATCCACAGTATAATCACCAAAATATGACAGCTTTTATAGTGTGACTGGAGAGGGCAATATATGTTTTGAATGTACTAGTTGAGGTTTAGCAGGGGCGTCGGACTGGGGGGGTAAAGGGTACTGGTTTCTCCGGGGCCCAGGGCAGGAAGGGGCCCTCAAAAGCATGGGATGTTAACATTTTTCTACACTTTCATCTATTTTTGTTGTAATAAAAGATGTTTGGGTAAAGTCCTTCAAGTCCTAAATACAATTATGCATTAGATCTGAGGGCCCCATCACCGCTTTGAAAATATGAAAATAAAATAAAACTAGTGAAAATAATTTGCTGTAAGTGTATTTTCTAATTGTATTAATATATTTCGAGATCTTTGTGAAATTGTATTGTAAATACAAATTGTATTGTTAGCCGGTATACATTATTAGCCGGTTGCTACACAGGAAGTCTGTAAATTAGCGAGTTATTGTTAAGTGTATGCAGAAACAATATGGGGTGTATATATTCTAGAAATAGTGAATGACAATAATAACCTAATTTGCTGGGCTGAATAAATAAAACTAAACAAAAGTATGTATTGGGGGCCCAGCGAGGAGGTCTGTACCTGGGGCTCAGAATTTGGTGCTTACGCCCCTGGGTTGAAGCGTCAGACAAATGTGAAATGACTGTCAAATTAACCACAGAAATATCACATTAATATCAATATTTTCTTTTTTTTTTTTTTTTTTTGCAGCATTTCTCATAATAAATGATTAACTTATTATCCAATTTTTGCATCTTCAAACAAAAAACAGCATTAAAGATGTATTCATATTTTGATCATCAGCAGTTTATTTCATCTGTTTTTTGTTGTTGTTTGAGTTTGGGGATAAAGTCTGAACGATTTTTAACTACTGTTTCATTATGAATTCAGTCTTTGTCGCTTTATTAAGGCTAATTAAGGTGTAGTTAGAGTGGTACTGTTTAATTTAGTAAATTCCTACACTAAATGTTAGGTACCAATTTACAATAACTACACATTTATGAGCCTTAACAAAGCATGAACAAAGATTGAATTCACGATGAAAAAAAATATTAATTAAGAATGATTCAGGCTTATATAACTACTTAATTAAGGGATAAGGGTGTTACTGTTAATTAAATAGTTACTAAGCCTGTATTTTCTCCAGTACAAATGAAGTTCATGCGTTATTAAGGCTAAAAGTATAAAGTGCTACAGTTTAATGTGCTAAATTAGAATAATAAATGTTTGATACCAGTTTAAGAATTAGACCATAATAAACCTTAAAGCAGGGCTATTCAACGTAAAGCCTGGTAAAGCCTGGTGATATGATCTGACCCGCGACCCATGTTTACCGGTTTAATTCTGGGTTTGTAATTAAGTCCGGGTTTAATTCTGCTTTAGACCTGGTTTGGTCCAGGTTTAGACTTGGCTTGATTCTGGTTTAGTCATGATTCAGACCCGGTTAGTATCTAGTCTTGTCCTAGTTTAGTTTTGGTTCAGTTCAGTCAATGTGGGTATAAGGTTTTGTGTATTATTTTTCCACAAAAGTATATTACAGCAGTTATTTTACAATTGAAATTGAATATAATACTGTGGAACCTTCCAAGCAAAGCAAAAACAATTTTATGAGAAAATCAGGCATGAACAAGACTTGAACATGAACATGAACAAACAGTTTTTAAGAATGAGTCAGGCTTTGTGACTTAATTAAGTAGGATTATGAGTCTTTAATTAACTAGTTAAGCCTGAATCATTCTTAATACCATATTTGTTCATGTGCCAACTGGTAAGTCTTTGTTCATGCTTTGTTAAGGCTAATTAAGGCGTAATCAAGTAATCAATCATTTTATTTGATTAATTCCTATATTCATTGTTTGGTACCACTTACCTTAATTAGCCTAACTCCCAACCCCTTTAATTAAATATTTACTAAGCTTAAAACCATGCTTTATAAACTATTTGTTCATGCTTTAATGAGGCTAATTTTGGTGTAAACAGGTACCAATTGGTTGCAGCATCATTGTTTTTTTCTGTCGTGAATTGACAAGTCATTGCACCAGCATAATATTCCAAAACCCACTCCAAATCCCACCGACAAACGTCCTCCAAAACGGTGCCCAGTATTACGCATTTCAGCCTTTTACGCATTTCGCCGCGCACTATAGCGGTCACTCGGCCATCTTCCAGCCCTCCCCTGCTCCACTGCGGGAGAACTGGGTTGATACGTCTGTGCCAAAGTCTCCCACAACACCACCGCACACATAGTACACCGTGTGCCGCCGCGAGCCGTGGCCCGGTGCGCTAACAGCAGCCCAAACGTCCCACAGACGCACTTAAAACACCATTACGACGCATTTCTTCGACTGCCCAGTGGCTCAACAGGCCGCAGCGACGCTCTGACCCCCATCCATCAAGCAATTAACCGCAATGACACGCTGCGCAGTTGACGTTTGCAAGGGCACACGCCAGAGATGAAGTTCAAGCTGCAAAAATACGCATTTCCGCGCATTTTGCGTGCTTTTGCGACGCGTGAACGCTTAAAAAACGTGCAATTCGCGTATTTTTTTTGCAGATGCAACGCTGTTGCAAACGTGTAAACACAGACACGGCAACATTCGTCATTGATTGCTCTCCAGAATCGCGTTGACACGTGGAGATTGTGCAGAAATCCCGTGCGTAAAAGGCGTAAATACGCTCAAATGTCGGTTTCTTACCTTGGATAGCTATTGTCGATGCAGAAAACTGACTTCCAGCAAATGAGCTAAACAAAACAACACTGAACGCGTGCAAACAAGCGTTCAATAATTAGCCACGACGAACTTTTGCAAATGCCTGGTCTGGAGAGATGCACAGTGCGCCGTTTGCGTTTGGAATCTGAGCCCATTTCCATCACAACAAGCCACTGTTCCGCGCCTCGGCATCATCCACACTGCGCACCGCCAGCCCAACCCAACAGGCCGTCCTGCTCAGCCCCGCATCCGCAGCAGAGACGCTCTCCTCGGGCGGGGGGATGAGGGTGCCGCTGAGGAGGTTCCGCGGAGGAGGAAGCCGCCAATGGGAGAGCGAGCACGGCTTGTTGCTAAGGCTGGAGACGGCGCGGCGGGGGGGATTCCGGCCCCGGTGCTGCGTCGTTACGGTGTGATTGATTGATTAGGAAGTTAGATTTTCTAGAAAGGCCACCAGGTTTCGGTGCGTTGGGGTGCGGAGTTTGTTATAATAAATTAGATTACTATTGTATTTTTCTTGATTTTGGATTGAAATGTATTTGTATGGCATTTTCACGTGGTTTATATAAGACAAGCAAGAAGTAAAAGCTTATTTTTGGAGTGAAAAAAGCTGCGTCAAATGTGTATGATTGAAGGGTTAGTTCTAGAGTTGAATTTGAAACTTTTAGAAGGGAGATTAGATGGCAAATTCTTTTAGTTTGTTCAGGTTTATTATGATTTGTTTGAAAGTTTCTTCCTTTGTTCCTTCTTTCCTTGTTTCATTTGTTTGGTTTCATCCTTGTTTTCTTTCTTCACTTCCTTATTTGCTTTCTTTCTTTCTTTAATTATTTTTCTTCCTTCTTTTTATCCGTTCTTGCTTCCCTCATTCCTCATTCCTGTTTTACTTCTTCCTTCCAAACTTGTTTTCTTTCTTCTCTTTTCTTCCTTCCTTCTCTCCTTCATTCTTCATTGTTTTTTTTCCTTCCTTTCTTCCATCCCTGTTTCCTTTCTTCCCTTCCTTGTTTGATTCCTCTCTTCCTTTTTCTTTCTGGTTTTCCTTGTTTTCATCCTTCTTTCCTCCTTTCCACTTCCACTGCTGTTTTCAATCTTCCTTGTTTCCTTCCCTCCCAGTTTCATTCCTTCCTTCCTTTTTCTTTCTTTCATTACGTAATTTTTTTGTTATTGGTTATTTATTTTTGGTTTATTTATTTGGTGGAGAAGTGCATGTTATTGAACATATGATACACATGCTGTAAACACGCCGGATTATAGCCCTGGGCTCATTTTCATCCATTTTCCTGCATTCATTCTCACACCACACTCTCATTCATAGAATACTACAGTACTACAATGCTACTTTTAGTGCTGCCCTTGTTTACTTCCTCCTTCCTTCCATGTTTTCTTTCTTCCTTCACTTCCTTCAGTCCTCGTTTGCTGTCTTCCTTCCTGTCGTCCTTGTTTGTTTCCTCTCCTTCCTTGTTTCCTTATGGTTTATTTCCTTCCCTTTCTTTCCTTCTTTCTTCCTTGCTTCCTTCCTTCATCTCTCTCATCACTTTCTGTCCATGTTTCCAGACTTTCTTCCTTCTTTCCTTCCTTGGTTGTTTCTTTCATCTTTATTCCCTCCCCTCCTCGTTTCCTTCTCCCCGTCCCACCGTTTCCTCCTCGTGCTGCTGTCTTGTCCTGTCCTGTCTCCTACGTTCTGCAGTAGAAGTGCTGGTCAGCGGAGCTCTCTGCTTTTCTGGAAGCTCCCGCGTCACATCAGATGAAGTCCATTAGCTGTGGAGGGGTTTCCACTGCAGAAGAGCGAGCCTCAGCAACATCCGACTGTGATTGATAAAGTACAGCCTCTCCAGCGCTGCAGCTCCTCTTAGTCATTCCTCTAGAAGTTGGAATATGAAAACTTGATGTACCATTTTTCAGCAAATCAAGTGAAAGTTTCTTTGTCAAATTATTACCTACACTGGTTCACTTGGGACCGGCTCGGCTTCTGTTGATGGTGGACTGTATTTCCTGCAGAGGTCCAGCTCCCAGGGGCCCGTTACATGAGCAGGTGACGTCACCCAAACATGACTGATGTTCATTCATTCATTCATTTTCTACCGCTTGTTCCCGTTAGGGGTCGCGGGTGACTGGAGCCTATCCCAGTGCCTTTGGGCCTTAGGCGGGGTACACCCTGGACAGTGGCCAACTCGTCGCAGCAAACACAGAGACACAGACAACCATTCATTCTCACACTCATACACTACGGGCAATTTAGAGTTGTCAATTAACCTGCACAGTCATGTCTTTGGACGGTGGGAGGAAGCCGGAGAACCTGGAGAGAACCCACGGTAACACGAGGAGGACATGCAGACTCCACCCAGAGAGATCGTGTGATGTTGGGGTGGTCCGAGTTGAACCCACGATCTCCTTCTTGAGAGGCAGAAGCTCTAGCTGCTCTGCCACCGTGCACCCGATGACTGATGTTTTCTTCAAAAATCAAATCTAAATCGTACCTGTTGAAATTACACTTTTTCTTCATGCGTCTGATCAGACTCATAAAAATACGTTTAGTAATTACACGTTTGTGGCGCTGTGGGACGTGGATAAAGCGTGCGTAAACAACACACAGCTTCCAGTTTTTTCGTCAGCTTTTTCTGCTTTTATTTCACTTTCCTGCACCTCTGCACACACCTATCTATGAAATGTGTTGGGTTTGGATAGAGTTGGCTGCCGTATGCACTGAAAAAATATTACTTTGGGTCTAAATGTGAGTAGATTGCTCTTAACCAGTCCACACTCTAAAGCGAGCCAGCCCCCTCTAGGAGCTAGTACCTCTCGTGGCCCCCTTCAGACCCTCAAACGGGGCGGTACGGTTCCCTTTTGTTCAGTGGAAACACCTCGGACCGTCCCGCTCCTCACCTTTCCGCGCTAAAGCAAAAATGACTCTAGGTAGTGATATTCAAAGTACTTTTCAAAGTGTTTTCTGACAGCTTGAAACTCTGCTAAACAGTTGTAGAAAACCAGATAAACATCAGAACACTGTAACTATGGCACATTTATCACTGACACAGAGTTTGTGATTATCTTTCTCTCCTTTAATAAGATGAGAGTCTTTGCTGACGAAAAGTATTGTTGTACGACAGTTAAAGTGTCCTAAATCTCCAGCTGTGTTTGCAGACCAGCTAGTCGGAGCAAAAACTGAGAGAGTACTTTCAGTTTTGAAAAATCTGTGACAATGGCTGAGTTTTAGCCCAGTGTACAAAGGAATTTCCTGGTGTGATGTCATCATTTACAACCAGGAAGTGATTTTATGAAACTAAAAAAAAAAGCTAAATTGTGATAAAATGTATATATTTTTAAAAGCAAAACTTTAAATATATTTATCTTACCCATATTTTAGTTACATGATTAGTCCAATCTGTCACAGGCACTAAATTTTACCGTAAAAAAGTCAATTTGAGCAAAACAAAAGCTCCATGGACAAAATGAGGCCAAAAAAGAAAACAAAACAAAAAAACAAAGAAACAAACAGAAAGCCACAAATGTTGAACATGGTCATTATTTGTTATAACCTTATGGCTTTTCAACTGACAACAGTCACTTTTGGGTTGAAAAATGGCACCACTTTCTGGAAAAAAAGGATTTCATTTTGTGTCAAGGAAAGAATTATTCTTTTCTTTTAACCAGTTCTACCAGTAATTTTCAACATATTTTTCTTTTTTATCTCCACAAACAGATACCTGATTGGTTTAAAACTATAATTTATATTTACAAAAGTTATTTATACACCTAATAAAGCCAAAGTTAGAAAATCATAGAAATCTGTCATATACGCTCTTTAAAGTCTTTTCATCTGACAACATTTTTTACATTTGAAGTTGAATAACAGCACCACCTTCTATTGTGAAATTGGAATTTAACTTTTATCTATTTGACAGGGAAGACATCGAACTTTGTGCCAGTTTTGGTTTCGTGTGAATAAGCCCAATAATTACAGAAATATGACCCATAAACCAAGTCAACAAATGTGCAATCTGACAGTCAAACAGCAGTCACTCGTGCACATCACTAGCCACTTGTGTTTCTTCTTCTTCTTCTGCTGTAGAGGTGCTGCTGTGACTGCAGCCTGGGTCAGCCTGGGTCGGTCTGGGTCGTCCCGTCTGTGCCTGGCTCCACACGTTCCCTCTGACGTGGACCGGACCAGGGCAGAGTCACACCACTGCTGCTCGTGTCCGCACAGAGCACAGCAATCCCACTGTTTACGTTAAACTCATGCAGAAGAACAGCAACATCATCATCAACAATAATAGAATGTCAAGTGTGGGTTTAAATGTGTTACAATTGTAGGGTTAGTGTTTAAGGTGAGGCGAGGTTGTGATCAGTCTCAAGGAAATGAATTGGAAGTCAGCGTTGTATCCCCAAAAGAGGGCTGGTCAACCTTTTCTGAAGGTTTCGTGGGGAAGAAACATGTCCAAAGCTTTTGAAAAACAAAACAACTGTGATGCAAAAGGCATTAACAACATCTGCAGAACTGAACCAGGACTAAATCAGAACTAAACCAGCACTAAACCAGGTCTAAACCAGGTCTAAACTAGCACTAAACCAGGACTAAAGCACTAAAAACAGATACATATTGTGTATATTTGGGTTGAGGGCCAGATAAAATCCTTTGAAGGGCCTTATTTGGTCCCTGGGCCTTAGGTTGACAAGCCCTGCCTTAAGATATAATTTTTTTTAAACCTGTGCAATATGGACTGTGCAATGAGTGGATTGTGCAATAATGTGGGCTGTGCAATGACGTGGACTGTGCAATAATGTGGACTGTGCAATGATGTGGACTGTGCAATAATGTGGACTGTGTAATGGTGTGGACTGTGCAATAATGTGGACTGTGTAATGATGTGGACTGTGCAATGATGTGGACTGTGCAATAATGTGGACTGTGTAATGGTGTGGACTGTGCAATAATGTGGACTGTGTAATGATGTGGACTGTGCAATAATGTGGACTGTGCAATAATGTGGACTGTGCAATAGTGTGGACTGCGCAGTGATGTGGACTGTGCAATGATGTGGACTGTGCAATAGTGTGGACTGTGTGATGCGCAGACTGTGCAATTATATGGACTGTGCAGTGCAATAATGTGGACTGTTCCATGAGTAGATGTGCAACAGTGTGGATTGGGTAATAATGTGGACTGTGCAATAATATGGACTGTGCAGTGCAATAATGTGAACTGTTCCATGAGTAGATGTGCAACAGTGTGGATTGGGCAATAATGTGGACTGTGCAATGATGTGTACTGTGCAATAGTGTGTACTGTGCAACGTGCAGACTGTGCAATAAAGGGATGGTGCGATAATATGGACTATGCAGTGCAATCATGTGAACTGTTCCATGAGTAGATGTGCAATAGTGTGGATTGTGCAATGAGTGGAATAAGTAGTGGAATGTGCAATGAGTGGATTGTGCAATAATAAGTGCTGTGCAACCCTGAGGACTGCAATGATATGGATTGCGCAATATATATACAATGATGCAAAAACATACTAGTAAAAGCATCCCATTAAGTAGTAAAAGTTTAAAGTACGCCTTTATAAAATACTTACTAAAAACTAAGAGTAATTCGGACAGATTTTGAGGACTATTAAAACGTCAAATTATGGTCATCAGGAGTCATTTCTGTTTGTCTAAAAACAAATATTTTTTAGTTCAGTTAAAAATGTAGTGGTGTGTAAAGTACAGATTCCTCCTCTCAAATGTAATGAAGAAAAGTAAAAAGTATCCACTGTAAATTTCACTTAAGCAGAATACAGATACCTACATTTTTGTTCAGTGCAGTACTTTCCACCACCGTCATTGTACTTTTGTATCTATGACTTGTAATTGCTTTGTGTTTACATTCATGTTGTGTCATGTCTGTCCATCGACACACACTGTTCCAATCAAACATTCAAATAAATGAATACATATTTTTGTTTGTGGCATAAAACACATTTTCTCGGTAAACAGACAACACTCAAATCCGCTCTTCTCAGCTCCTACGACTTTACATTCAAATTGCTCATGATTCATCAGAATGCACAACCCAGTGGCCTAGATAAGCGGTGCCAAACACAGGAGTGGGCCGGTCAGACGCGCTCGCTGGTGCAGCCTCCTCCTCACACGCTGGAGGGGTGCAGAAATATCACACAGAAAGAACACATGCCTCCGGGCCAGAGTGAGTCAAATCAACACAAAATGCTGCTCCTGCACTTGTATCATCACTGTTCAAAGACACGCATTTTGCATAAATCTCTGTTGTTTTCAAGGCTGGGAAAGTAGGGAAGCGTAGAACTGTCAATGTTGTTTGGTTTTTTTGGGATAGTTATTCTGACTTTTTTTTTTTTGGATAGTTATTCTGACTTTTTTTTCTTTTTGGATAGTTATTCTGACTTTTTTTTTTGATAATTATTCTGATTTTTTTTTTTTTTTGGATAGTTATTCTGACTTTTTTTTTTTTTTGGATAGTTATTCTGAATTTTTTTTTTTTTTGATAATTATTCTGACTTTTTTTCATAACGCTAAGTATCACGATATTACCTGACATCAGCCAGGAGGTGGCTAAATCGTGACCAAGACGCAGACAAAATGGCAGACTATCGGCTCTACACATTCCTTAGACAGACAAAAAAAAAGTCAGAATAACTAACAAAAAAAAAAAAAAGTCAGAATAACTATCAAAAAAAAAGTCAGAATAACTATCAAAAAAAGGCAGAATAACTATCAAAAAAAAGTCAGAATAACTATCAAAAAAAGTCAGAATAACTATCCAAAAAAGTCAGAATAACTATCCAAAAAATAAAACATTTAAAAGTCAGAATAACTATTAAAAAAAAAAAAAAAAAGTCAGAATAACTATCCCCCAAAAAAAAAGTCAGAATAACTATCCAAAAAAAAAAAAACACAACATTGACAGTTCTACGCTTCGTAGGAAAGTGCTTGAATTTAGGAAAAAATGCGTGAAAATGCTTGAAATGTAAACTGGGAAATGTGTACCCTACGCACTTAGACACTAAAGAGCGCTAATAGTCCTCAATTACGCCTGTCACCACTTTTAACCAAATTCGAGATCTCACAAAATCTCGCGGACACTAGATCTGTTTCACTTTTGATACAATAACAACTTCTATATTAGATTTTTGCCAAAGATTAAATAGAAAATGCTTTACCAACATTGTTCTGCAAAATTGCCAATCCAGCTGAAGCTGATTTAAAGCGTATGACAGGCTTTTATGATTTTCTAATGTTGACTTTATTCAGTGTATTAATACCTCTTGTAAATATAAATTATAGTTTTACACCAATCAGGTAGTTTTTTTGTGGAGAAAAGTTGAAAAATCTGTTGAAAATTACAGGAAGTAAACAAATCGATGACATCACACTAGGAAGTCAAAGGTTATGCATAATTTACACAAAATAAACTACTTTTTAAACATTGATTCAACAAAATAAAGGTGTTCACGTGTATTTTTCTTTGTCAAATAAAAAAAATCTGTGAAGTGTGTTTGTGCACTGTAGAGGATGGTTTCTTTACTAGTGTGATGTCATCATTTACAACCAGGAAGTAAAATTAAAAACCTAAAACTAAAACATTTTTTTCTCTAACCAAGTTCTGCCGAGACCCGGTTAGCTTACCTGCCCCAAAACCCTAAACCTAACCAAATTATCTGCTCCTCCTTAACCTAATCCTAACCCTACTCTTACCTTAATTGTGAAAAAGATATTAAAAAGAATAAACTTTTTCTAGCATAACCACCAATGCAAAGTGTGGGTTGGAGAAAAAAACTAAGCAACCAAAACTAATACTACCACAGAATTAAACCTGTGAACAAAAGAAAACTTATATTTTTAAAGATTGTTGTCTTGTTGTGAGGTCTTCAGAAACCCAGCAATATTCTCTAATCCAAATATACTGATCTTCTCTTTTTCGTGACTGTGCGCATTTCAAACCAGCAGATGTCAGTAATTCAGAAACATAAACAGCGATCCCACAAAGAAGCCTTGTGCACGCTCTGGACCAATCACGTGTCTCCATGAGGTCTGGACCAATCCCGTGTCTCCATGCGCACGCACACACGTCTGTTTGACATTCAGACTCTGTTCTTTTCTCATGTCTGCCTCAAGTCTATGAAAACTAAACATGAATATTATCCGATCTTCTGTTTCTAAGTTGTGTGGGATAGCCAGGCTGCAAAGGTAATGTTAAATGTCATAATTCTGATAAGAAATGACGTTATTTTGAGCGTAAAATGGTTAGCATCTGGTTAGCATGGGGTTAGCAGCTGAATGCTAAGTGGCTACAGGCTAGTTAGAAGCACAGAATTAATTGTGTTTGGGACTTGTTTTCTGAAAATAATTGTTTTCATAATTGATAAATATATACATTTTACTAGTGTGAACAAAAAAATCATAAATATATTTTAGAAACAAATTGAAAATGCATTGTTTTGTTGTATTGGCATGGTTAAATAAGAATTCTCTTAAAAAATACGAGAATAATGATTGCAATAAGGAAAAATCATGCAATTTTTAGAGTAGCATCCCCACAACAACAGCAAATAGAAATTAAATAATCACTACTGCAAATATAATGAACTATGTAGGTGTGGGCAATATAAAAGGAGCATTTTAATATTTTTTGGATGATATGCATTAGGAATGTCTTAGTTGAAGTTGAAGTTGAAGTTAGGACTGCATGATATTGAAAATTATTGTGATATGCCATAAAAAATAGCTAGTTTTATTTGTCGTGTTTAAAAATGGAAAGATACAGAATCAATATTGTATTAACTTTAATTTATGTCAAAAAAACAAAACAAAAAAAAAGACAACATATTTAGTTGTAATATAGATTATTGCATTTCTCATTTTGCGATATATTGTACAATCCTGGTTCAAGTCCAGCTCACAATGTGAAGAATTAAAAGTGCCTGAATATCACTTTATACTCCCGACATTTTTTCACCAAGACAAAAATTTACGATATTATCAATTTTTTGATACATCTTCCACCTCTATTACAATGTCAACTTACCTGCCACTACATGACAGATCAATGTTTAATTGTAGTACCCTTTCTTTGCAATAGTGTGGGGAGTGTTTTGTTGCACGATTAATATTTGCGCTGATGAGGATCACAACTAGACCTTTCACAAATGACACATTTTTATGTGTGATTCTGAAAAAATCCAATTAATACAATAAAAATTCACACACAGATTTAGCCCCGGTAAACAACGTTCCATCTTTCATTGTTTGAAGTCGATATGCAGTAATTATTTATAAGCCTAATCGCCAAATAATTTACATCTATGGCTCTTTATAGTTACTTTAAAAACAACAAGTGCAAAACAAAGTGCTATTTACTCATTGCAGCTAATGGTAAATAAATAATTCAGTTAATTTAAAAAGGGTTTACTGCAATATCATTTAGGATAAATTGTAGCCGACTAAAGACGTGACCTGTGCCTCGATTAGTCTAAAACTAAAAGGGGCGAAGTTATTTGCCAGCTCTCCATCCATTTACAAGACTTATCAGCCTGGGAATTTTCACAAAAACGAGCCAATACACTGATAATACCACTGGATATTGCATTAAATCTGACTTTTGCATTTTATATACAAATCTAACACTTCCAACTTTTTTCCAGTCTCTCCACGCCTAATCCTGCCTTCTGTGGACACACTCACCTCCGGCTCTTCAGCAGCGGGTTCCTCCCGAGGACGACGCCGGGATTGTCCAACGCCGGTCCACTGTCCGCGCAAGCCGAGGGGTCCGGGATCTTCCGACAGCTCCCCTGGCAGATCCAGCAGGTCCGAACGCGCAAGAGAGGAACCGAGTATCAGCCCAAGAACATAAAACGCAAGAGGACGCACGGCTGGATCAAGAGATGCAGCTCGCGCGGAGGGATTGAGGTGTTACTGCGGCGGATGCTGAAGGGGAGGAAGTCACTGAGCCACTGAAGGCAGACGTTTGGAGATCAGACTTTGGGGACAAAAGAGCGGTCCCGTGTTTAGTCCTGGGCTCTGTAAAGGACTGTGATACTACGGCGTGGGTGTGGTTGTTGAATATTCTTGAATAGGAGTAGAGAAAGTGGATGTCGAAAGAGATGGTTTCAGTATCAATGCTATGAATATGTTGAATAAATGAGATGTTTGAACTCACGATCAAGATTTTTGGGTAGATTTTACTTTATGATGGAGGGGAAGCAGTACTTTTTGGGAGAAATGAAACATAGATGAGTTTAAATTGTAGAACCTTCCGGGCAAAGCAAAAATTATTTCATGAGAAAATCAGGTGATGGACCCTCAACTAAAAAACTTACTTAGAGCACCTTTAAATTCCTGAAAATATAACATACATATAGACATTTAATTATTGCCCACCAAAACAACAATTCTGTGTTCTTCTACCAAAATCTGAACTCTCCATTAAAAAAAAAGACCCAAGTGTATCATGGACGATTAGTAATTCATGTAAAGTTATTAGCTGCACAGTCTGAATTAACATGTTTTTTTGAAAATTACAAACCAACCAAAATTACATACATGTGGTTGCAAATAGGGCTGCAACAAGTTAATTGGTTAATTGGCACTTATCGATTATTTGTAAGGCTTCTTCTCTTTGTGGAATTGATTTAGGCGAAGTAGGCCTATCCATTGGTTTCAGAGTGATGACTGCAGATGGAATATAGCTGTTTAGCTACAATCTGGTGCAGATCATCTCTGTCTTACAAGCATAATGTCTCTGTACACTGTCCCTTCAAATAAAGACTAAACTAACTAAAATCTTACATCGTTGTCATAGCAATATATTTCAAATTATATCTTTTGAATATCTTCAAAATATCACCATGAACAGGAAGCTGAAACCCATGAAAACTAACTTTCTCTATCACTGAGTCCCTTTAAAACCTTGATTTAGAAGTGCTTTATTTGTGTGACTTATTGGCCTCCAATTTAGGTTCATGATTTCCTGAAATAGAAGCAGCACAATAGGTTGTAGACTGCAGTGACATGATAAACAGTATTATTTCAGTTTTATTTTATTAGTAGTAAGGTTGTAACAATTTTTTTTAAAAAGTCAATTCATCAGCAGTGATTACTTTTTTGATTAGTCAGCTAGTGAAACAGTTATTTCTATTATAGACTGAGACATATATAGAGACGTTTGAAATACATTAGGCTTCTAAATAGGGAATATTTACTAATTTTTTATGACATGTTGATGTCACTGTCTTTGTCATAAAAGGGTCTTTTTGTTTTTGTAGGTGTTTCAGAGTCAAGACAACTATACCAATTATTAAAATACAACTGATTATTTTTTTTTAATTGACTGGTCACTATTTTTTGATTAATAGTTGCAGCCGCATTAGCAGTGATTTAAACCCCAAAGCACTGTTTACAGTTATAATAATAGTGTAACTAGGAAATAAACGTTTACTGATAAACATAAATATTGACTAACATAAATCAATCCTGTTACAGAAAGACATATTTATTTCCTAGAATAATTATAGAATTTTAATTATCTTTAATAAATGTACAACTGACATTTAGGGCATAATTTAAGCTGTTGCAATTCCATAAAACGAATTCTTAAAATTATTAAAATAACGTAAAATCTACATAAAATAGTCTGATCTCGGTGTTGTTTTGATCGGGAGACACGCCACGCCCACAACATTTGCGCTGGGGGATCGTCCTATTACACAACCACTTCTTACCCAATCACAATCCCGCTTTTCCCTTCTCCGCCGCTGCCAACCAATCACAGTCTTTATTTGGTGGAATGTGCCCGCCCCTCAGCAGACGAACAACAAAAATGGAGAGCGTACTCGCAGCAGCCAAAGGACGCTAAATTTAGTGAACTTTTCTTAAAATATCTCTTCGGAAACTCGTACATTTAACTCGAGTGGAGCTCTAGATTTATATTGAGTCGCATATACCAGTAGTTCGAGGGTTGTCTTCGTCGTAAAATGCTCCGGATCTCGTAAACAAACCGGTTTATTGGCTACGACAAAAGACTACTGCTCAGGCTTCGCTAGCTGTTAGCTCTAGCGCTAGCATTGCTGTTTCACCCTCATGGTGCTCGGATTATACACTTAAAACCGAGATCAACATGGACAAGGTAAGACAATATTATAGATTCATACATTTATGTTGTAAATAAAGGGAAATCACTCAATTCCAATCGTGTCTAAACGTCCAATGTTGAAGCTATGACACACGTTCTTACAATCAACGTGGAAGCTAATTAAATGGTTTTCAAGATGATCCACTACTTTGATTCGAGTTATTTAAATATGCCATGTTATGCTGTGTGAGTTATCTTAACTTCATGACTTTATGATAATCATACTCGATTCATACTAATCGAAACGAGTCTAACGAGGCCATTTATTGCCATAATAATAGAAAACTGTTTTAAAGTTCGTATGATAGGTTCTCATGTTTTTCTAATTATGACTTAGTTTGGTTGGATTGTACATGTGGTATAATATTTATCATAGTTTTACGTCAGTCAAGTTGCAGCTTGTAAAAAAAAAAAGATAAAAGAAACTTGAAAATGACAAGTTGAGCTGACTTTCAAAACAGAATCCGCCTGTGATGTCATCAATAAGTGATGTTCCATTCAAAATGCAATTTACACACAACTGACATGTTTTTCTGTCAATGTAAACTATCATTTAACAAAATTAAAGTGCTGTCTGTCAGGTATTATTATTTGTGAATTTACAACTATTCTATTTTGGATGAACATGGAATTACCTCTACCTAAGGCATATTAGCTGCTCATGTCTAGTATTGACATCCTATTTAATATTATAGAGTTTGTTATTCCCCAATTTGAGTAGTGCTGACTTTGCATCAAAAAGTAAATCTGTGCATGCCCAGATTTTTCTGCGTAAGTGCTCAAATGTTCTGCCTCTTACTACGTAAATTGACGATATCTAACATGCTGTATATAAATATTATCTTGTATCGTAAATATTTTAAGTTAAATATTAGCTCAACAATCGTGAAAATACACAATTTAACTGCTAATAAACCCAAGCAAACAGATCAGTGCAGAGAAACATTTTACCTTTGCCTTTTATATATAAATAAATAAATGTAATGAAATGTTCTTAACTAGCTCTGCTTAACTTAAATGGTGAACTGAGACTACAACTGAAAGATAACATTTTAAACAGTTTTAGCGTTTAAAATGATGAATATTTTGTCAAGTTAACGACTAGCATGAATGACACCATTTCTGTAAATGACTCGAACTGGGGATTGTCAGGTCTGGAGAACGGCCATCTATGATTGGTCGTTCAAAGTTAGGAAGTTTAGGGTAAAGGCAAAGGAAAAGTGGTTAACATGTAAACAGAAATGGCTTTAAATAAACAAATGTATCGCCTACTAGCCTTATTTCACATACATATACTCATTGCCATGGCAACCAGGTCACTTCCATCCCTCCGGACCATATTATAGTGGTGGGAGCGATATGCTAAAAATGTACCACAATTTTCTTGGCGCCAATTTAAATTTCATTGTGATTTCATTGCGTAGTATCTTTAATAATGCCTTTAAGCGCTAACTGGTCATCTACTCCTTCTGAAAGTTCACAGTGGGGTTGTGCAATTAGTTATATATATATATATATATATTGTAATTTCAGTTTTTATTCAGTTCAATTACAAAAAATGTTGTACTCAAAAATACAATTAATTGAGTTATGAGTGCACTCCTTTTGCCTCAACCTGCAGCAACAGTGCTTTTCTAAAACATTACTAATAAAACGAATTGGATCTAACCTTTCTCTACAGAATAATTTTGACAATATAGAAGTAACGGTTCTAAATAATAGTGATTTTAATTATGCACCATGTAAACGGGATTATAATTTATGCCATAATCGAACAGCTTTAGTTCACAGTTCATTTCATTTGGTTAAATCTAACTGCCGCTCACTGAAAGGCAGAGCATTACAGAGGCCAATAAGGAGGTGTGTTGGTGAGGAAAAGTCTCATTGTAGAAACATAGAGCTGCATTCACCGGAAAATTTGGATATCACATTATGGCAATGATATCAAAATAATGGACTGTGACAAGTATGAGCTCACAATTAGATTTTATCACCATATTCCCCAATGCCCTACTATATTATTTGACCCAGTTGCCTTTGGAAATTTGTTATAGACTCTGCTGTCACGATAACACATTTTGAAGGACGATTTATGGCTACAGAAAATATCAAGATAAACTTAATGGCACTGATACAATAGCCCCAAAGCAATGTGTTCTCAGTAAACTCTTTTCTAAATGTAAAATATTGTTAAAACATGAGCAACAATTAATTCAATGCTACAACACTGTATTATTAAAATCTATAATTGGATATAGAATGTATTTATTTGACCCTCTCTAGCCCAAAACTTATCGCACCACAAAAAATAACAAGAAATGTTTCTACTAGAGTAAAGAAAAGGTTCACACAATCAATATTTAGCCCTATCTATTGTTCCAGCTTTATTTAACGTTAAGTCGAAGTAGTAATTATTGTGATTCATGACAGGCGTATTTAAATGTAACACATAAATGAATAAAAATAAAAAAACAATTCACCTTTCCTGACCTGGTTTCCCTTCTGCTCCACAGGCAGACTTCTTACGAGGGCTTCCAGTCTACAACAAAAACAACTTCAGCAGATTCCACGCCGACTCGGTTTGCAAGGCATCAGTAAGTGATTATCCTATCTAAAAATACTTGGGATGATGCTTATTTATAAAAACAACAAAGAATTTATAACATTTCTTGTTAATAACAGAACCGAAGGCCGTCTGTTTATCTTCCAACCCGAGAATACCCTTCAGAACAAAGTAAGTGTGTTTTTAGCGTTAACATAACTAGGAGCAACAAGTAAAGATGGAGAACATAAGGCCAATTCAATCATGAGACTTCAAGAGTTTATTGGTTCTGTTTTTTACGTTTTCAAGTGAAAATTGGTACAAGTGATTTTGCGGTGTCTTTTCCCAGTCATTGTCACAGAGAAGACCAACATCTTGTTGCGGTATCTCCACCAACAGTGGGACAAAAAGGTACATTTTTAAAGTCTTCGGGTTGAAATGTGTTCCAGTGCTTCATTCACACAGGATTAGTTTTACCTTGGGATGTCTGTAACATTGAAACCACCCCACCACCGCTGTTGTTTGTGTTTGTTTGTGTATTCACACAAGTAGATTACTGACATTGCTTATCAGTAATCTGCTTGTTTCTATGGACTTGGAAATGGTCAACTGACAGTCACACTGACATTGCATTATGCATTCTATTTTAGGTTTGTTTTTAGTCTTCTGTATCTGTTATGCAAGTGTGACATGTCGTCATTCATGCGATAATATTTCCTATGAAACAGCCATGGCCTCTCTTTTTATCCATTTATGCTGAAAGAGCCCTTCGATCCATCACTCACACTCAGCCCTTCCATCCATCACTCACACCACATTCATACCGTGCCTAAGAACACAGAGATGGTTTGCACCAGGCCACAGGCCCACTGTGGTACAGTTTAGATTCAGGCTCAGGCCAGAGAGCAGAGCTGCACTGACCATGCATGTTCACACGTGTGCCCCTTACACTCAGCACCAATGATTGACAGTAGCTCCAGTGCTGAGCGCAGCAACTGCTGTGTTCTATTTCTCTCGAGGGAAAATGTTTAACCCCCAAATCAATTAAGTGGCCAAAAGTGTGATGTGAGGAGAAGACACGTGAATGTGTGGCTGATACACAGAGCGAGGAGAGGGAGCAGGGAAGAGAAAGCAGCACATTCCCCCCCAAAAAGCTCTGAAGAAAAGAGCGATGGAGACCACTTCTGCTATTAAAACACTTAAGCTCCATTTACTTAACATAAGTCTGGTTCTATGAGGTCGGGTCGGGCCCAGACATGCAGGGAATGACTTGGACCGGGGTCGGGTTCAGACAGTACATGTGTGGGCTCGGGCTAAACTGTACACCGTGGAACCTGGTTCACCCAGTGGTCTCCAGGACTTACCAGGGCAGGACAAGCCCTGAGAGCAGGGTTGTGCTCCAGGCTCACTTCTTTACTGTGCTTTGTTTTGTGTTTTTTACTTTTTGATTGTAGAAAAACAAACAATAATTGGACTGGAGTTTGGTTTACAGGTTAACAATAATATTAATTTTGTTCAAATATGGACTTAAATGGACCATAGAGACATTTTAATCGAGTAGTGGACATTTTTACACACAGACAATCCTCCTGACAACTAAAAACACTGAGAACGTTTGTGATTATTACTATTTAACATAAACTAATCCTGTTCGAAGGGGCCTAAACATATAAAATGATCTAAAACGTATTTCCCTTTCCCTCCAGAATCCAGCCAAGAAGCGGGAGCAGGAGCCAGCGGAGGGCGAGAACACGGCGCCTCCTCGTAAAATGGCGCGCACAGACAGTCGAGAGCTGGGCGAGGACTCATGAACTCTGAGCCGACACAAGGCCACCCACAATGCACCAGTGCCAGAGCGCTGATAAAAGCACATTGAAGCACAGCCCTCTATCACAGAACTCCAGTGTCCGTCGTCGGTCTGTTACTATGGCGACTTTTGTGTTTTTCAATCGCAAAATCTCTTTACTGTCAAAAACATCAAACTTGGGCAATTCTCCGTACACTTAAGTTTATATTTAACATTTTCTTCACTCGCGTTCTGTAAAGCTTGGGCCAGGGGATTCAATGTAATAACTTTGTAAAGTGTTCAAATGAAACTGCCACACAGACAGTTGTGAGTTGCGTGGAAGTCCCAATCACAATAAACGCAGATACAGTGGATGGAAAGGTGTCTTGCCCAAGGACACAACGCCAGTACGGTATCTAGGGCTGTAACACGGAGACGTGAGCAGGCAGTGTTTTTGTACATTTTTGCGTTTCGTCAAATTGTGATGAATAAGTGAATTTAATTTGTGTTGATGAAGCAATTTCAACATAAGAATTAGTTGTTTAGTTTTACAGTTAAATGTGACCGTGGTGTACAGTAAATGTAAACGCTAAGTTTTGTCCTAATGCCTTAAGAGTAAGACATGTGATGATTTTTGTTTTGTTAGAGTGTTCTTGGTTTACAGTATTGTTTCGAGAGAAGAAACAAAAGGATTTTTTTTTCTAAATATAGTTGTAGAGCCATCACCGCTGTGGCTTTGAAGGGCAAGTTGACAACCAAATTTCAAAAGTGTATATTTTGTAAGATAACAAAATGAGCGGAGAAACAAAATTAAAATAAATAACGACACAACAATAAAAGGGTGCTTGATGGTACATTTATTTTTTGCGTTAACACTTAAGATTACGTTCTAAATAAAACAAAATTCCTCAAAACTGGCACATAATTGTATTCTGCAAATTACACATAGTTTTAGAATGAAGCTGTGCTTCATTTTTTGTATAATTATTTTTTTAATGTGACATTTTTTTCAAACATTTCTCAAATGAGTCTCTTGTGTCAGAGACTTTTAATAACCGTATTGACACAAAAAACGACACCTTTATCTCTACTTTAAATGTAAAAGATACAACTTTAATACTGTATTCTAAACAGTGTTTTGCAATGTGATGAGTAAATGTTAAAGACACTATTCTACGTTCTTACTTTTGTAAAATCCTTCTTCTCTGACAAACTATGAACATGCACCAGGTTGATGTCCTGCAGTGAGACCGCTTATTTCCAAGAGAAAAATACAATTTTAATTGTTAAAAAGATATCCTTTAAAAAGCCAGTACCTGGTTTTGAACCGTGAGACAGGAACATGTTTTTGTTTGAACCATTAGCTCCGCCCACATAGTCCTTCCTTTCAGTCCGTATTGCTCCATGACTCAGAAACTACCGTCTGGAATAGTCTCATGCAGTTGTTTCCATGCAGTTCTTCTAACTCTCCTCACAATTAGCTTCTACCACTTTTGAAACTGCACCATGACAGAATCACATGTCTGGGATAGTGTCAAGCAGTTATTTTCCCATGATTCATAGTGTACAATGTGCCTGATTGGCTGAAAAGAGGTGACCCTGGCAAACGCCTCTGCACTAGTTTTTTCCTAACAAAGTACAAATTATAATATGCACTTATATGCTTATACATTACAAACCCAGTGTCTTTCTATGAAGTTACTTCTATCAAACAATGTGTAATTTTTCTTAGAATTTATCTTAACTAGAGTAAATAAAAAATCAGGTACAGGCCCTTTAAGTTGGGGGAGATATATTATTATTGTAGAAACAACACTCACACATTTGGTCATTTACAATTGTTGTGGGGTGACACATCTTAAAGTATATCAAATTAAAGGAGTCACACCCAAAACAATGTAATCTTTGTGAAAAACTTGTTCTAGAACTGATTTGTTTTTAACTACAAACTACTTTAACTACTACGTTTTTGTTTTTGCTACACAGACACGTCCAACCGCTGGACAAACAAAGACTTTACACCCTCAAATGTTAAGTACCCAAAAATAATAAGGTGGTGATTTCAATGTTGTTGTCGATAGAATTGAAATACTTGTTTTCTCAATTATAATGATTATTTTTGTAATTTATTTTTGTTACTTTTTGCAGTAAATTAGTTGATGTTTTTTTTTGTTCAGAATTTGCTTCCCCACCATTAGCATTATCTGTGTGGACTTTGCTGTTTCCTTGCCCTTCAGCTCCACTTAAAGGATAGGTCATAGGATGCATTCTTTTATTTTTTCAGACCCGCGCAGAAGCTGTAGCCATAATGTTAAGCTTGACGTTTTCTCTTGGCTGCATTTTGTTTCCGTACACCTTCAATAGTAGCGACCCTCTCCACAGCTGTTAGGAAGCTGCTTAACTTCTGTGTAT
Source organism: Rhinogobius similis (assembly GCA_019453435.1). Classification (NCBI taxonomy): domain Eukaryota; kingdom Metazoa; phylum Chordata; class Actinopteri; order Gobiiformes; family Gobiidae; genus Rhinogobius; species Rhinogobius similis. Next base: position 32,432,924 of record CM033632.1, read on the forward strand.
AGTGTAAATGTGTACAGTAGCTTTCGACCAGGTGATAATTCAGGGCTTGTTCTCATTTTGTCTTCCCAACTCCAATAAGACTGTCCTGTGAAAACCAAAGCTCCGTCAGAAAAAGTGCGTAGAGTTCAGACTGCATGGAATAATTCTTTAAGTCCATTTTCACATTACGGTTTTATTCAAAAGCATGTTTCATTATTTCAATAAAAAATGTTGGGTTTTAGACAAGTTACTGCGTGATTAAATTTTTTATTGTGTCTCAATCAATGCATTTTGGACTGAAATAAAATCTTTGCATGGGGTTAGTAAACGAAAACATTCTAATTCTGGAATGGAGGTAAAAATGAAGTGGAAGATGATGTGATTTCAGTTGAGAAAATGGAATTAACCACGGAATATCGCAAAATATAAAAAAACAAGGTGTTTTTTGTAAATGATAACCATCGTGACACATGTTTTGAACACATTTACAACAGTATTTTACACCATTTGTTTTGGTCCAATAACAGTACTACTGTGCTGAAATAAAAATAGACTAAAAAACAGACTAAAAAAGCCTAAAAAACCAAGGCTAAGACAAAAAAAAAAGGCTTGACTAAGCTGAAACACGCTGGTGCTTTTTTAATTAAATAAAAGCCATGTTTAAATAAAGGCTTTTTAACTAATAACTCATCAGAGCACCTTGATTTTTTTAGTCTGTTTTTATTCACCTTATTCCGGAAGTTGCCGTACGCGCCGCCGTCTTGTCTCCGTTGTATAAGTTTACATGGAGCAGACGAGCTCAACAGAAAATAAGTTCTACATGGACTAAAAAGCCGTTTTCAGGCCTCAGGAAATCGGTGCGTTGTTGACTTGTTATTTCTCGTGTTCATTAAACATTTTACACAAATCAATCTACTTTATGTAACATTTTAGCGGCGAGACTTTTCTCTCATTCGTCATTAGCTTTAACGGAGTTCTCGTCAAACGGAAGTGCGTTTACAACAAAAGTGCAAAAAACGGCAAAAGTGGGCGGGGCGGAATAAGGTGAATATCCTTGGCAAACTATTTTCTTTGTTTCAGCGCCAAAGGAATTCACCCGCCTTCAAAGAGCACTGGACTGGTTCCCATTTTTAACATTTTCACATCCATGAGGTGCTCCCCAACTTTATTATTTTTTATAACGGTACAACTGTATTCTTAACATTCTCCTAAAATTTGCATTATTAAGACTCGGAATCACAGCTCAGGATACAATACTATGACGTTCTAGCAATGCATGCGATAATCAATATATTGCTCGTGATATTTTACAATGTATCAGTATTTTTTTTGAAGAACCCAATACATTTTAACGGGGTTTTCTTTGTTAAACCCCAACAAGCACAATTTTTTGCTGAAACAAACCCATTTTGATAACCAAACCGTGAATGTCAAACGTTTACTTTCTCTAAAAAAGCAACCAAATAGTAGTTCTGTTAGAGCTGCAGAATCTGGCCAGTTTTGCGATTGGGATAAAATTTGCGATTTATGTTTTAAAATTGGAATCCTTTTCTAAGTTCACATTGTAAGCACGTCCAGGAGAACTGACAAAAAGACTGAAATAGGTCTGAACTAACAAACTAATAAAAAAATCGTGTTTAAGAACATGTTTGTACAAATATGAACTACAGGGTCAGCAGTTTTTATGCAGAAGAATTTTGTTGTTTGTGGAAGAAATTATGGAACTTAAAAATTATAGTCAGTCAGTATAGTCAGTTATTGTGATTTGCTTTAATAAAAATTTCAATTTGATTTCGATTGTGCATCCCTTAGGGCTGTCACAAAATGATTCAGTAAATCATACCAAAGGTTACTCATGGTTATGGTATGCAGCCCATGAAATCAATACTGTATGGCCAGATTTAGTATCACGATATATCAGTATTTCCATATTTTCGCACACCCCTCATTACAGTGAAGTGTAAAAACAAAACATGATTACTCCAGCTTTGTCGCACCATTTGTTGTGCATTTATTAATCACTGATAGAGAAGGGAGAATTGCAAATCCACTCAACACAAGTGATGTTTTCTTTGTCATTAAATGTCGTTAGTCAAAATTCATATTCTGTCAATTGAGTACATACTGTATTTACATGTGGGCCTATTTTTAGCTACTTCCCAACAATTCAATTTCAATTCAACTTATTTTTGTACATCACAACAGCAGCTGTGTCGATGGGCCACAGGTAGAAAGCAGATTAAATACACAATACAAATGGATAACAGTGAAGGAGAGATCCTCCTCCCACAGACGGACAGACTACAGATGGACCAGGACTGACACCAGAACCACTCAAGAGGAAGGAAGGTGGATCATCTAGTGAGAGAGAGTTCCTCCAGGCAGATGAGGAACAGTTCATCTAGTGTAGAGAGAGTTCCTCCAGGCAGATGAGGAACAGTTCATCTAGTGTAGAGAGTTCCTCCAGGCAGATGAGGAACAGTTCATCTAGTGTACAGAGAGTTCCTCCAGGCAGATGAGGAACAGTTCATCTAGTGTAGAGAGAGTTCCTCCAGGCAGATGAGGAACAGTTCATCTAGTGTACAGAGAGTTCCTCCAGGCAGATGAGGAACAGTTCATCTAGTGTACAGAGAGTTCCTCCAGGCAGATGAGGAACAGTTCATCTAGTGTAGAGAGAGTTCCTCCAGGCAGATGAGGAACAGTTCATCTAGTGTAGAGAGAGTTCCTCCAGGCAGATGAGGAACAGTTCATCTAGTGTACAGAGAGTTCCTCCAGGCAGATGAGGAACAGTTCATCTAGTGTACAGAGAGTTCCTCCAGGCAGATGAGGAACAGTTCATCTAGTGTACAGAGAGTTCCTCCAGGCAGATGAGGAACAGTTCATCTAGTGTACAGAGAGTTCCTCCAGGCAGATGAGGAACAGTTCATCTAGTGTAGAGAGAGTTCCTCCAGGCAGATGAGGAACAGTTCATCTAGTGTAGAGAGAGTTCCTCCAGGCAGATGAGGAACAGTTCATCTAGTGTTGAGAGAGTTCCTCCAGGCAGATGAGGGGCAGTTCATCTAGTGTAGAGAGAGTTCCTCCAGGCAGATGAGGGGCAGTTCATCTAGTGTAGAGAGTGTTCCTCCAGGCAGATGAGGGGCAGTTCATCTAGTGTAGAGAGAGTTCCTCCAGGCAGATAAGGAACAGCTCATCTAGTGTAGAGAGTGTTCCTCCAGGCAGATGAGGAACAGTTCATCTAGTGTAGAGAGAGTTCCTCCAGGCAGATGAGGAACAGCTCATCTAGTGTAGAGAGTGTTCCTCCAGGCAGATGAGGAACAGTTCATCTAGTGTAGAGAGTTCCTCGAGGAAGATATGGAACAGTTCATCTAGTGTAGAGAGAGTTCCTCCAGACAGATGAGGAACAGTTCATCTAGTGTACAGAGAGTTCCTCCAGACAGATGAGGAACAGTTCATCTAGTGCAGAGAGAGTTCCTGGATTCAAAAATCCATGGATATGTAGTTGTAGGCTGATTATGGGTTTTCAGAATGATGGAAAATTAGGACTGTTGCCATAGCAATTGACACTTTAAACAAAAACAAAAATCCTAAATGTTTAATAAAGAAAAAGCAGGGGCATCGGACTGGGGAGGTAAAGGGACTGGTTTCCCGGGGCCCAGGGCAGGGAAGGGCCCTAAATGCATGTGATCCCCCCCCCCCCCCTCAGTTGCATTTTTCTACTCTTTAATCTATTGTTGTTGCAGTAAAATGTACTGTGGTTGAGTAAAGTCTTTGAGAGACTAATTATGCATGATATCTCCCCTTTATGGAAAATCATAACAAATAACGATACATACTAGTGAGTTTAATTTACGGTCAATGCATTTTCTTATTGTAATAATACGTTTGGAGATGTTTGTAAAATTGATCTGGTAGGTATTGCAAAAACAAACAATGTACAGTATCTTAACATTAGCCGGTAGCTACACAAGATGTCTATAAACAGTTATCAGCTGGGATAAATAAATCATATACAAAATGATGCATTAGGGGCCCACCGAGAAGATTTGCACCTGGGGCCCAGAATTTGGTGCTACGCCCCTGGGAAAAACTATTCAAACTGTAGCTTAATAAAAACAGGGAGCTGAAACCACCGCGGTGAAGTTAGTTTCACGTTGGACGTTGGACATTCGCCTCCACAACAACACCGACAGTTCCCACTGACTAAACCCAGCCTGCTCAATCCCGGTGCGGGGAGCTCACGCTAGGCGCACCGCTCTGAAAGCTCGTCGATTAGATTTAGGGACCGACAATAAATTACAACTCTTGTGAATTGCGTATGTCAAAGAATTGAAATAGCTTTTATATAAAAATACCTATTAGTATATAGACATTGGAAATCAATACTGTTAGCATATTGCTCTAATGTATGGATTTTTTCCCCCCAAGTTTATTGTTTAAATAAAAAATATATGCAGTTAAAAATAGAAATCAAGTTTTTTTTCTCTTAAATCAAGTTTTTTTTTCAATAGCTTCCAGGTCATGTGACCAATTCACCTGAAATCACTTTATAATAGTAGTACTAGTCCAGTAGTAATGGGCACAGCTCTTCTTTTCACAGTTTTGGCCTTATTGGATTTTTAATGATTTTTTTCCCTTAAAAATCAAGGTTTTTTTTCAATAGCTTCCAGGTCATGTGACCAATTCACCTGAAATCACTTTATAATAGTAGTACTAGTCCAGTAGTAATGGGCACAGCTATTCTTTTCACAGTTTTGGTCTTTTTGGATTTTTAATGATTTTTTTCCCTTAAAAATCAAGGTTTTTTTTCAATAGCTTCCAGGTCATGTGACCAATTCACCTCAAATCAATTTATAATAGTAGTACTAGTCCAGTAGTAATGGGCACAGCTCTTCTTTTCACAGTTTTGGCCTTATTGGATTTTTAATGATTTTTTTCCCTTAAAAATCAAGGTTTTTTTTCAATAGCTTCCAGGTCATGTGACCAATTCACCTCAAATCACTTTATAATAGTAGTACTAGTCCAGTAGTAATGGGCACAGCTCTTCTTTTCACAGTTTTGGTCTTTTTGGATTTTTAATGATTTTTTTCCCTTAAAAATCAAGTTTTTTTTTCAATAGCTTCCAGGTCATGTGACCAATTCACCTCAAATCAATTTATAATAGTAGTACTAGTCCAGTAGTAATGGGCACAGCTCTTCTTTTCACAGTTTTGGTCTTTTGGATTTTTAATGATTTTTTCCTAAAAAATCAAGGTCTTTTCAATAGCTTCCAGGTCATGTGACCAATTCACCTCAAATCAATTTATAATAGTAGTACTAGTCCAGTAGTAATGGGCACAGCTCTTCTTTTCATAGTTTTGGTCTTACTTGATTTTTAATGAATTTCTTTCCTTAAAAATCAAGTTTTTTTTACAATAGCTTCCAGGTCATGTGACCAATTCACCTCAAATCAATTTATAATAGTAGTACTAGTCCAGTAGTAATGGGCACAGCTCTTCTTTTCACAGTTTTGGCCTTATTGGATTTTTAATGATTTTTTTACCTTAAAAAATCAAGTTTTTTTTTCAATAGCTTCCAGGTCATGTGACCAATTCACCTCAAATCAATTTATAATAGTAGTACTAGTCCAGTAGTAATGGGCACAGCTCTTCTTTTCACAGTTTTGGCCTTATTGGATTTGTAATGAATTTGTTTCCTTAAAAATCAAGTTTTTTTTTCAATAGCTTCCAGGTCATGTGACCAATTCACCTCAAATCAATTTATAATAGTAGTACTAGTCCAGTAGTAATGGGCACAGCTCTTCTTTTCATAGTTTTGGTCTTACTTGATTTTTAATGAATTTTTTTCCTAAAAAAATCAAGTTTTTTTTTCAATAGCTTCCAGGTCATGTGACCAATTCACCTCAAATCAATTTATAATAGTAGTACTAATCCAGTAGTAATGGGCACAGCTCTTCTTTTCATAGTTTTGGGCTTATATGATTTTTTATGAATTTGTTTCCTAAAATCAAGGTTTTTTTCAATAGCTTCCAGGTCATGTGACCAATTCACCTCAAATCAATTTATAATAGTAGTACTAGTCCAGTAGTAATGGGCACAGCTCTTCTTTTCACAGTTTTGGCCTTATTGGATTTGTAATGAATTTTTTTCCTTAAAAATCAAGTTTTTTTTTCAATAGCTTCCAGGTCATGTGACCAATTCACCTCAAATCAATTTATAATAGTAGTACTAGTCCAGTAGTAATGGGCACAGCTCTTCTTTTCACAGTTTTGGCCTTATTGGATTTTTAATGAATTTGTTTCCTAAAAAATCAAGGTTTTTTTCAATAGCTTCCAGGTCATGTGACCAATTCACCTCAAATCACTTTATAATAGTAGTACTAGTCCAGTAGTAATGGGCACAGCTCTTCTTTTCATAGTTTTGGTCTTACTTGATTTTTAATGAATTTTTTTCCTAAAAAATCAAGGTTTTTTTTCAATAGCTTCCAGGTCATGTGACCAATTAACCTCAAATCAATTTATAATAGTAGTACTAGTCCAGTAGTAATGGGCACAGCTCTTCTTTTCACAGTTTTGGTCTTTTTGGATTTTTAATGATTTTTTCCTTAAAAATCAAGGTTTTTCAATAGCTTCCAGGTCATGTGACCAATTCACCTCAAATCAATTTATAATAGTAGTACTAATCCAGTAGTAATGGGCACAGCTCTTCTTTTCACAGTTTTGGTCTTACTTGATTTTTAATGATTTTTTCCCTTAAAAATCAAGGTTTTTCAATAGCTTCCAGGTCATGTGACCTAATCACTTCAAATCAATTTATAATAGTAGTACTAGTCCAGTAGTAATGGGCACAGCTCATTACTACTGGACAGAGCTCAAATCAAGTAAGACCAAAACTATGAAAAGAAGAGCTGTGCCCATTACTACTGGACTAGTACTACTATTATAAAGTGATTTGAGGTGAATTGGTCACATGACCTGGAAGCTATTGAAAAAAAACCTTGAATTTTAAGGTAAAAAAATCATTAAAAATCCAAAAATACCAAAACTTTGAAAAGAAGAGCTGTGCCCATTACTACTGGACTAGTACTACTATTATAAAGTGATTTCAGGTGAATTGGTCACATGACCTGGAAGCTATTGAAAAAAACCTTGATTTTTAAGGGAAAAAAATTCATTACAAATCCAAAAAGACCAAAACTGTGAAAAGAAGAGCTGTGCCCATTACTACTGGACTAGTACTACTGTTATAAAGTGATTTGAGGTGAATTGGTCACATGACCTGGAAGCTAATGAAAAACCTTGATTTTTAGGAAAAAATTCATTACAAATCCAAAAAGACCAAAACTATGAAATGAAGAGCTGTGCCCATTACTACTGGACTAGTACTACTATTATAAAGTGATTTGAGGTGAATTGGTCACATGACCTGGAAGCTATTGAAAAAAAACCTTGATTTTTAAGGGAAAAAAATCATTAAAAATCCAAAAAGACCAAAACTATGAAAAGAAGAGCTGTGCCCATTACTACTGGACTAGTACTACTATTATAAAGTGATTTGAGGTGAATTGGTCACATGACCTGGAAGCTATTGAAAAAAAACCTTGATTTTTTAGGAAAAAAATTCATTAAAAATCCAAAAAGACCAAAACTATGAAAAGAAGAGCTGTGCCCATTACTACTGGACTAGTACTACTATTATAAATTGATTTGAAGTGATTAGGTCACATGACCTGGAAGCTATTGAAAAAAAACCTTGATTTTTAAGGGAAAAAAATCATTAAAAATCCAAAAAGACCAAAACTGTGAAAAGAAGAACTGTGCCCATTACTACTGGACTAGTACTAATATTATAAATTGATTTGAGGTGAATTGGTCACATGACCTGGAAGCTATTGAAAAAAAATCTTGATTTAAGAGAAAAAAAAAACTTGATTTCTATTTTTAACTGCATATATTTTTAATTAAAACAATAAACTTGGGGGAAAAATTACATACATTAGAGCAATATGCTAACAGTATTGATTTCCAATGTCTATATACTAATAGGTATTTTTATATAAAAGCTATTTCAATTCTTTGACATACGCAATTCACAAGAGTTGTAATTTATTGTCGGTCCCTAAGTCTAATCGACGAGCTTTCAGAGCGGTGCGCCTAGCGTGAGTTCCCCGCACCGGGATTGAGCAGGCTGGGTTTAGTCAGTGGGAACTGTCGGTGTTGTTGTGGAGGCGAATGTCCAACGTCCAACGTGAAACTAACTTCACCGCGGTGCTGAAACCAGTTGTTTTTTGTTTTTAATTCTGTGTTCTGTGTACTTTCAATGAATTACAGTGCATTCACATTCCACATTAGTTCTTTTTGCTCACAGAGAATCGAAAACTTTGTCCCAGTGTTGGTTCCATGTGGACAGACAAGTAATCACAGAGACATCAACCACAAACCCGGTCCAAACAGAGGATTTAGACCGTTCACAGACAAAACCCGTCATTCTACCCTGCATTTCAGTTACATTTAAAGCTGTCAGTTGAGAGAAAACGTTAGTCGTGACGTGCGCGCAGCGTACTTCTCCGGTGACGCGCGCTCTTTCTTCCTTCCTCGTCGCTCGGTGCCATTTTGAGGACGGAACCCGCGCGCGATGCCGTCCGTGTGCTGCGCCGTGGGCTGCAAGAACAACAAGTCCCAGAAGAACGGGATCATCTTCTACAACATCCCCAAAGACCCGGAGCGGCGCCTCAGATGGATCGCCGCCATCGCGAGGGAAAACTGGACCCCGAACAACAACACCAGGCTCTGCAGCGAGCACTTTGTCTCAGGTGAGAGGACGGAAGTGGCAGGGGACAGGGAGTGGGATGGGGGACGGAAGTGTGAGGGGACAGTGAGTGACAGGGGGACGGAAGTGTGAGGGGAAAGTGTGTGTGACAGGGGGACAGAAGTGTGAGGGGACAGTGTGTGTGACAGGGGACGGAAGTGTGAGTGGACAGTGTGTGTGACAGGGGGACAGAAGTGTGAGTGAGTGGGACGGGAGGACGGAAGTGTGAGTGAGTGGGACGGGGGGACGGAAGTGTGAGGGGACAGTGTGTGACAGGGGGACAGAAGTGAGAGGGAACAGTATGTGGGACAGGGGGACAGAAGTGTGAGGGGACAGTGTGTGTGACAGGGGACGGAAGTGTGAGTGGACAGTGTGTGTGACAGGGGGACAGAAGTGTGAGGGGACAGTGTGTGTGACAGGGGGACAGAAGTGTGAGGGGACAGTGTGTGTGACAGGGGACGGAAGTGTGAGTGGACAGTGTGTGTGACAGGGGGACAGAAGTGTGAGTGAGTGGGACGGGAGGACGGAAGTGTGAGTGAGTGGGACGGGGGGACGGAAGTGTGAGGGGACAGTGTGTGACAGGGGGACAGAAGTGAGAGGGGACAGTGTGTGGGACAGGGGGACAGAAGTGAGAGGGGACAGTGTGTGACAGGGGGACGGAAGTGTGAGGGGACAGTGTGTGTGACAGGGGGACAGAAGTGTGAGGGGACAGTGTGTGTGACAGGGGGACGGAAGTGTGAGGGGACAGTGTGTGTGACAGGGGGACAGAAGTGTGTGGGGACAGTGTGTGTGACAGGGGGACAGAAATGTGAGTGAGTGGGACGGGGGGACGGAAGTGTGAGTGAGTGGGACGGGGGGACGGAAGTGTGAGGGGACAGTGAGTGTGACAGGGGGACGGAAGTGTGAGTGAGTGGGACAGGGGGACGGAAGTGTGAGGGGACAGTGAGTGGGACAGGGGACGGAAGTGTGAGGGGACAGTGTGTGTGACAGGAGGACGGAAGTGTGAGGGGACAGTGTGTGTGACAGGGGGACAGAAGTGTGAGGTGACATTGAGTGTGACAGGGGGACGGAAGTGTGAGGGGACAGTGAGTGTGACAGGAGCACATAAGTGTGAGGGGACAGTGTCTGTAACAGGGGACGGTTGTGTGAGGGGACAGTGTGTGTGACAGGGGAACAGAAGTGTGAGTGAGTGGGACGGGGGGACGGAAGTGTGAGGGGACAGTGTGTGTGACAGGAGACGGAAGTGTGAGGGGAAAGTGTGTGACAAGGGGACGGAAGTGTGAGGGGGAAAGTGTGTGACAGGGGGACGGAAGTGTGAGGGGACAGTGTGTGTGACAGGGGGACAGAAGTGGCAGAGGACAGTGTGTGTGACGGGGACAGAAGTGTGAGTGAGTGGGACGGGGGACGGAAGTGTGAGGGGACAGTGTGTGACAGGGGGACGGAAGTGTGAGGGGACAGTGAGTGTGACAGGGGGACGGAAGTGTGAGTGAGTGGGACACGGGGACGGAAGTGTGAGGGGACAGTGTGTGACAGGGGGACGGAAGTGTGAGGGGACAGTGAGTGTGACAGGGGGACGGAAGTGTGAGTGAGTGGGACAGGGGGACGGAAGTGTGAGGGGACAGTGTGTGTGACAGGGGGACCGAAGTGTGTGAGTGGGACAGGGGGACGGAAGTGTGAGGGGAAAGTGTGTGACAGGGGGACGGAATTGTGAGGGGACAGTGAGTGGGACAGGGGACGGAAGTGTGAGGGGAAAGTATGTGACAGGGGGACGGAAGTGTGAGGGGACAGTGTGTGTGACAGGGGACGGAAGTGTGAGGGGACAGTGTGTGTGACAGGGGGACTGAAGTGTGAGGTGACATTGAGTGTGACAGGGGGACGGAAGTGTGAGGGGACAGTCTCTGTAACAGGGGACGGAAGTGTGAGGGGACAGTGTGTGTGACAGGGGAACAGAAGTGTGAGGGGACAGTGTGTGTGACAGGGGAACAGAAGTGTGAGTGAGTGGGACGGGTGTGAGGGGACAGTGAGTGGGACTTTGGGACGGAAGTGTGAGGGGACAGTGTGTGGGACAGGGGGACGGAAGTGTGAGGGGACAGTGTGTGTGACAGGGGGACGGAAGTGTGAGGGGACAGTGTGTGTGACAGGGGGACGGAAGTGTGAGGGGACAGTGTGCGTGACAGCGGGACAGAAGTGTGGGACAGGGGGACAGAAGTGTGAGGGGACAGTGTGTGACAGGGGGACGGAAGTGTGAGGGGACAGTGTGTGACAGGGGGACAGTGTGTGTGACAGGGGGACAGAAGTGTGAGGAGTGTGAGTAAGCGGGACAGGGAGACGGAAGTGTGAGGGGACAGTGTGTGTGACGGGGACGGAAGTGTGAGGGGACTGTCTGTGACAGGGGACGGAAGTGTGAGGGGACAGTGTGTGTGACAGGGGAACAGAAGTGTGAGTGAGTGGGACGGGTGTGAGGGGACAGTGAGTAGGACTTTGGGACGGAAGTGTGAGGGGACAGTGTGTGGGACAGGGGGGCGGAAGTGTGAGGGGACAGTGTGTGTGACAGGGGGACGAAAGTGTGAGGGGACAGTGTGCGTGACAGCGGGACGGAAGTGTGGGACAGGGGGACAGAAGTGTGAGGGGACAGTGTGTGTGACAGGGGGACAGAAGTGTGAGGGGACAGTGTGTGTGACAGGGGGACAGAAGTGTGAGGGGACAGTGTGTGTGACAGGGGGACAGAAGTTTGAGGGGACAGTGTGTGTGACAGGGGGTCAGTGTTGAGGGAGACAGTGTGAAGGGGATAGTGTGAGGGGGACATGTCAGGACTTCTCAGGACATGTTTCTGTGTTGTTTGTTGTGGTTCATGAGACAGACGACTTTCTGAAGGAAAAGAGAAAGATCTGAGCAGGGAGTTCATTGGTTACACAAGGATGAAAAATTTGAACTGTTGCCATAGCAATTAGACAGAGCCAATTCTGTATCTATGTAGCATTTTCAAATCTTACAGAAAGTCTTCAAAATGTTGTCAATAACAGGAAGAAGACGTGTGACTGGACGTTTCAGTCACATGTCTTTTTCCCTCTGAGGTCCATAGGAACTGGAACTGATGAGCTCCTTTTCACTTTCCACTGACATCACACTGGGGGAACTCCATTCATGTCTATGGAGGGAAAAGTTCCACAGTTACCATGGTGACACAATACACACATTAGCAAACACAGCCTGCGTTTTATGTGGTCGGAAACCCAAGTAAATATACAAACTGGATTTAAACAAGACTGTGATTGATCCGAGCGTTTATAGTCCTGTTAAGGTGTTTGACTTCTAAGAAAAAGTTGAGAGCAGGGCTGCAACTAACGATTGTTTTACTAATCGATTAGTCTAGTGATTATTCTTTCAATTAATTGATTTGTTGTTTAAAACACAAAATGTCTGTAAGTATCAGATCTTTACTAAATTTTACCCAGAGTAAGCTAAAGTGATGTTGTTTGAGGACGTCCTGATGAAGAATGTTTAGAGCAGGACTATTCAACTTAAGGCCTGGGGGCCAAATCAGGCCCTCCAAGGGATATGATCCGGCCCTCAACCCATCTTCCAAAAATATAGAGAATATTTTATCTCTTGTTACTGGTTTAGTCCTGGTTTAGTCCTGCTTTAGACCTGGTTTAGTCCTGGTTTAGTCCAGGTTCAGTTCTACAGATGTTGTTCAAACCTTTCTTGTAACATGTTTCTCCAAAATTTTTGACATGTTTCTGGCCCAGAGGACAAAACCATCTGAAAAATCTGGCCCTCTGTGAAATAAAGTTGAATAGGCCTGGTTTAGAAACAAAATAGGTTTTTGATCAAAAACATAAAATGTGCAAGTTTCTTGTGTCTTTTTGAAGTATTTCCTGCTTTGTCCGAGTCATTAAACTTTTTTTCTAGCACATGACATGTTTTGGAGTTTGTGAATAACCCCGACAACAATTAACAGATTACTAAATTAGTTGATGATTACCTCAATAATCAATTAGCTTTTCAGCCCTAGTTTAGTGTAACTGATAGTGTGACTGAAAAACAGTTGCTGATGCTAATGCTAGGTCGTAACTTTGCTTTGAAACTGACTTGTTTAACCGCACAAATCAGCTGTGGTAGATCCTAAATCAGTTCTTTACTCAGATTAAAGTCTATCTTGAATAACAGAGCTTCAAACAGAGCGGTGCCTCCATCACAGCATTCATGCACACACTCATTACCTTTCTCCCCTTAAATAAAATGTTTTTGAGTCCCTGTGTTGAGGAAAGTAATTGATGTGCGGCAGATGAAGTGTCCTAAATCTCCAACTGCTGTTAGCAATCAAGCTAACTAAACTCTGCACAGTCAGAGCAACAACAGAGAAACTACTTTCAGTTTGAATTTAGTTGTATAAATTGAATTAGATCGAAACCAGAGCTCATGATTCTGCCACTCAGTCAGAAAGTTGAGGAGCACTTTTATTATATATTATACAAAAAAAGGGCATAACCTCTATTGCTTAATAATATATAAAATAAACACCTAGTGGCGATTAATGGTCGAGTGGATAGCACACATGCCTGCTATGTGGTCATGAGTTCAAATCTGGCTCTGACAATTTGTTGCATGTACTTCATGGATCCATGGAGCCAAGAACCAGGTTAAGTCAAAATCAAATCGTTAGTTGCCCCTAGTGGCCAGTCCTTTGGAACTGCAGCAGAAAAATCCTCCACAGTTCAGAAAGGTTTTTCCCTTAGAAAACAATGTAAAAACAAACTTTCCCAAGGGAGTAACATAGTCACATTTATTGACACCTTTGTGTGGAACGATTTTAAATGCATGGCATTTGAAATGCAGGTTGCAGCTTGCAAGACTTTTTGAGACAGCGGAAGAAAACTTTGGCTCTGAGTGAGGTCAGAGTAATTACCCAACAGCTTCTGGTGGCTTTTGAATAGTCCACACTGATCTGAAGTTGGATAATAATAATGCTGGCCAGTCGCAAATATCAGCCTTTGAAGGTGAAGCTGACAGACTTTGGCGTGGCACACCTGAAGTCGGAGCTGAAGCTGGATCCTCTCATCAGCCACATGCATTAGATGCTCCAGATGTCAACCTGGGTCTACCTCTAGTCGAAGCCCTGGACATGTGGTCCCTGGGCAACAGCCTTGTCATGCTTCACCTGGACCATTACCCTTTCTCCCAGACCTCACCCTACAACAATCTGAGGACCATCATCAGTGTGCTCAGAGCTCCACCAAACGAGCTTCTGGACAGAGGAATGCACACCAGAAGGTACTATTGTTGTACTGTTGTTTATTATCTGTTCCCTGAATTCATGGACAGAATCAAGTTTCTGAACCTGGTGAGAAAACTCCTTCACCTGGACTGTTCAAAGAGAATAACCCCAAGTGAGACTCTAGAGTTTATAACCATGGAGTAATTTGACAAGAACAATGCAGACTACGTAAAATGGGCAAGAGACATTATGGGCCTGGTTCAAAGGAAAGCCACAAATGACCCTCAGAATCCCAGCACTCAGGAGACGTCCAACAACATCAACCAGGAGGTCACCCAGATGCCTCCAACACATACTCAATGCAACTCTCTGTGCACTGGGTATACATCCAGGACTATGAGTGTGTTGAGGTTGATGAGGATTGTTTGAGCTTCAATGAACCACCACCAGTCGCCACAATCGGCTCAGTCCCAGGATGTCCAGGACCAGTCTTAGGAGGTTCAGGTTGAGACGGATCAGCCCGAGAACTGCTGGGTAGAAACTGACAACCAAATTGAGGGCAATTTTCCGGACCACTGAAGACCTCTACAACCAGGCAAAAGATATGTCACACCTCAGAAGTATCTTGGAGGCTTTGGAGATCGACAACAACAACAGAGAAGAAAAGTGCAACTTCTCCGAGAAGATCCCGAGAGCCAGCCAGAGGACGTGTCATCCCCAAAAAACTGCTCAGAGAATGTGGAGATCGAGATCGTTGTGAAAGACATCAATGTCGCTCATGGCTGCAGTATCCACCGGGTGCTGTTGGCGGCCAGGACTCTTTTTCATGAGATAAAAGCGCCTGAATTTAAATTTACCAAAATGGGTAACACTTTAAAATAAGATTCTTAATAAACTATTTATTAGGTACTAGTTATTTTTTAGAAGAACTTAGACACTTACTCGCATTACTGGGTAAATAAACCATGTGCAAAATGTAAAGGCCTTAAAAAGCTGCTTTAAAACTGTTTTCAATAACAAACTATAATAAATGCTGGTAAATACCTTATAAGTTCTTACAAACAAATAACTTCTTCTTATTAATGCATTATAATTTTTTTTTTAAGTAGTTGACAGTTTAACTGTCAGGTATACAAGAGAGTAAAAAACACGCTTTTTGTGTTAAAAAAAATAAATAATAATACTAATACTAATATTGTGTCCGTTCATAAGTTGTTCCTGTATGGGTTTCCTTTGCAGTCCCAGGATGCCACCACAATGAACCCAGTGTAAACAAAGAAAACAGTCTGACAGGCTAAAACGCATAGAGACATGCTATAACTAATAAAGGCATTTTTTTTTTGTATTTTTATACATCTCGTTATCCTTTGCTCTCAAAGAAAACAGCCAGACTAACATCTGTTTCAGAAAACGCAGAAAACACTTTTAGACTTCCATACAAAACATCTTTTTAATTCACGCGCCATCAACACATACATTACACAGTTTGTTGTTGGGTTTGTTTGAAAGCAGAGGCTTCAGACTGTCACTCCAACATGTTTTTTGTCCTATGACGCCCTCTTCCTTCCTCTTGATATTATTACCTGTCTGGGTGTGTCTGTGAGGTACATAGAGTGACTGTGTGTGTGGACATGCACATGTGTGTGAGAGTGCATGTGAGTGTGCATGTGTGAATGTGAGTGCACGTACATGCACATGAATGCATCTGCATGCACTCACATTACCATTTCGTGTAAAAACATTTGCAGACTGTTAAGACAAATATTTAAAATATATAATTAGTTGCTGTCTTTGTGATTTCACGTTGTGATTGCAATTAGGTTTTGATATATCCTGCAACCCTTACGTTTTATCCATAAACAAACAAATGGTTATTATGCTGGTATAAATTGTCACAGTGATGTTCTTCGTCCTTCCTCTGCAGGCAAGAAAAGTGAAAACCAGTTCGACCCTGACTACGTCCCGAGTTTGTTTCCATCTCAGTCGTCAGAGCAGCAACAGAAAATCGTCAACAGCTTTGAGAAATTTCGGCGGCAGTGGGCCAAGCGGAAGAGGCGCGATCACGCCGAAAACGTGAACAGTATGGAGCACAACTACTGCAAGCCGCCCCCGAAAACTGTGTGCAAGAGCGCCATCACCAGGATCTTTGTGCCAAAATAAACAAGTCATCTTTTCATCGCACATGACCGTCCCAAAGGGTGTGGCTATCTAAGGATATCACCTTTTTCACTGTTTTTTGGTGACTTGGATAAAAATGAGACCGAAGGGGAGGACGCACTGAGGAAAGAATATGTATTTTTTTAATTATTCAGATGCTGTTTTGGCAATGCATGTGAAATGTGCTCAAATGTGCCTTTAAATGTGGTCGGACAAAACATGAATGAACTATAAAATGAACTATATCACTTTATTATAACCTTATTTGAAAGACTACTCTGCACATTTGTTTAATTTATTACTTTCAATTGGCTCTTTCTGTTGCATTTAAATAGATATCTCCCTCCTGAAACTGTACTGCACTTTTTTGGCTTGATTTTGTGTCTTTTAACTAGATCAGTGGTTCACAACGGTTGGAACAGCAAAATAAACGTGGCCATAATCCTTTGTTTAAAATGACTAGTAAGTTGTTTTAATTGTCTCCCTTAAAATTGATGCTTGAATGTGTTTAAAACTATACCAGGGTTTGTATTTTGTATTTCGTTATATTAAAAATGTTCACGATGAACCACTAATCTAGAGCTCAGCAGCCACTACTTGGTTCCGGAAGTACATTTTCCTGTAATTTTTCACATAGACTTTAAGAAAAATTCATCTGAAAGTCTGATGGAAATGGTTTGAGCCGCACCATTTATACCAGGGCTATTAAACTTACGGCCCGGGAGCCAACTCAGGCCCCCCAAACGATCTGATCCGGCCCATGACCCATCCTCCAAATGTTAAAAAGTACATTTTTGCTTGTTTACCGGTTTCATTCTGGGTTAGTGCTAGTTAAGTATGTTTTGGTCCTGGTTTAGACCTCATTTATTCTGCTTTAGACCTGGTTTGATTTTGGGTTAGTCCTGGTTTGATTCTGGGTTAGTCCTTTTATTTAATACAATAAAATTTTTCTTGAATGTTAACATACAGCCACCTCTCGAGCTGCATTGTTTAACTTCTTTATTTTCATTAAAAATCCAAAAATGATATGGTCCAAATATCAGGACATTTTCTGAGTAGAAAACATTATAAGCACTGATATTTATTTGTCCATTGTTACCACAGGGCAGGCCTAAATCGGTTTGCAAACAATAAAATTGCACTTCTATAAAAGATTGTTCAGGATTTTTATGTATTTATTGTGCAATTCAGAATGTGACAGCTCAAGCTCAAAAACATTCCCAGTATTTTACTAATCTGTCATGTGGCCTTAGACGGAGAGTTTTACAGTGTAGAAAATATGGCACTTAAAAAGATGTGGTTGGTTTTGTTCTGCTTTATGAATATGAGTTGATGTTACTTATCTTTGTGATGTGTTTTGTGTTTTCTCTGCACTTGTTCAAGATAAAGTTGAACTAAAATAAAATATTGTATTCTTTTTACATTTTGTCTTTGATTCAAAATAAACAGTTTGTAACAAGCTGCATACATGGTTCATTACATCACATTACAATTCACTTTATACTAAACATTGAAGTGTGCAGAAGAGAAAATGAATACCTTTTGTGGATATGAGATTATTTCTTTTAAAGGAAAAATATTTAGCACTTTTTGTATTGTTTTTGGCCTTTAAACGTGCTCTTGAGTACCTTTTATTTGCCATCTCATGTTTTAAAACAAACCAAAAAAAGATTTATTATAAATAATTCATGTTTTCCTCGGCAATCTGCAAAAGACACTTTTGTGTGCATTCGGCCAGTAAAGGGCCTCCAGCGCTTAGCTACATTATTTCATGATGCTAATGTGCTAAAGGTAATTATCAAGCTAGCAGCAGCAGTTATCGTGTTTAGACGGAAGAAATATTCAGAATGAGTCTGGCAATGATGTAAGGTCTTAAAACAGCAGAACATTCTATGATAAGTGACGTATATGATACGTCCTAAAACCAGGAAGTTCAGCAGGAAGTGTGTTTGACGCTCAAAGGGGGAGGATTTTCTAATGAACATTCCTCAAAACAGCGTGAATGCAGCTGAATGCATCGGTGCCAGGGGTTATCCAGTGTGCAGCCAAGAGGCCGGTGATCAGTGAAGAGGGTACACCAATCCACAGAGTGCAGCACTGAGTCAAAGCTTCCGAGACCAGCAGTATGTCGGCCGACGAAAGAAAACAAGTTTGGAGAATCAAGAAAAAGCTTCACCAGCTGACAGCAACTGAAGCTCACCTCATTGCAACCACTTTAGGCGATGTTCAAGGACTTGATGCCACACAGCTAAGCTCAGATGATGAGGAGAGCTGTGTCGAGTATCTTACCATGTACTTATCATGCCAAGCAATCCTGGGTCGGGCTTGTCATTATTAAAGAAACTCTAATGCATTATAAATGGGGCCAGGGCAAGCCTCAGCCAAGGTCCTGTGTTCTTAGAAGCTGAGGCAAGTGGTACTGTCCCTGTTGTTCCCACACCGCAGCCAGAAGCAAGCACCAGATATGCAGACATTACCCGCCCGCTTTGACAATATTCATTCATTTTCTACCGGTTATTCCCGTTCTCGAGGTCGCAGGTGACTGGAACCTATCCCAGTGACTTTGGGCCTTAGGCGAGGTACACCCTGGACTTTAACCTACACATACATGTCTTTGGATGGTGGGAGGAAGCCGGAGAACCTGGAGAGAGAACCCACGGTAACACAGGGAGGACATGCAGACACCCAGAGAGAACGTGTGATGTTGGGGTGGTCCGGGATTTGAATCCACAATCTCCTTATTGGGAGGCAGAAGCTCTAGCCACTCTGCCACCATGCTCCCCGCTTTGACAATATTCAAAGTCAAATGAACCAAGTCCTGTCTGCAGCAGCCTCTCCTGAACAAGAGCGACTTTACCCATCTTCAGCAACCACTAGTCACTCCATAAGTCAGCAGGCAACACAAACATGGTTCGGCAAGCAACAGGTGGGCCACCACCCCAACTTCTTGTTCAGTAGTCCCCACCTCAACACTCTCTCACTCAGACAGTGTGCCAAGCCACACTGTTGAAAGCATGATAGCCATGAAAGACTTGCCATTACTGTCGTGTAAAGAGTTTAAGATACATGGGGGAACGATTGTGGGGAAGTGACACAACATCTGAAGTGAGTTACAATAGCATCTGTAAACAAATTGATGAGGGTCTCAAAGAAAATCACACTCAAAATGAAGTCATAACAGAACAGAAGATCCTTTTCTCACTCAGGCAGCCAGACACAGTTGTTAAGCATGACCTGTCCACAATCCAATGCATCTTTCTCAACACTATCTGGGCATCAGGGCATAGGGGAAAAGCATGAAAGTGTGAAAGTGAGACCTAAAGTCACTCTTAAGCGACCCCACTGTCAGTGATGAAGCACTTCTCCGCCAAGTAATAAAGACTACGACAGAGGAGAGAGAGCCTTTAAGTGAACTGATGGATGATGATCTCAATGTGAGGGCAGTCACAGGGGACTCAGTACCTTATGATGGGTAGAGGTACCCTTCCTAGGGAGCTGCCTCAAGATTGAAAGACCCATTGTAGGTTTTAATGTTATACACAAGTTCATAAAAGACAATGGTAGAGCTATGGGTATTGAGAATACTGCTCTAAACGCCTTTGTAAGCTTTATTCACAAAAGCGTCCAGTATGTGAGTCAACAACTGTTAAAGTAGGCTTTAAAGGTGTTACGGTCTACCCTAGTCAAGTTGCTTACATTAAATGTCGAGTCCCAGAGAGTGTTAGCTCTACAGAGTCACTTGTGGTGTTCGAACCTGTGCTTGACAATGTCCATCTTGAACCACTTAGTGTTGGAGCAGGGCTTTTGCAAATTCAGAAGACAGACAGGCCATATGTCAAAATACCTGTTTCAAACTAGTCAAAGCAAAGTGTGACTCTGCCTAGCTCAGTTTTGGGTTCTATTGAGCCTATTGCCAAAATAGTCGAAACAGATAATCCGAAAGACGTAAGTGTGGCAGTCCATTGTTGACTCTGTGCCCAAGTTCAACCTACGCAATAGAGTGTAGTAAAAGAAATGTTATTTGAGGAGTCTGGTACTTTTGCTCAAGACGATGGTGACATTGGCAATATTCCTTGTTTACAAATGACTCTTAATCTCAAAGATGACATTCCAGTGCAGCGCACATACACAGCTATTCCTAAACCGTTATACAGAGAGGTCAAAGAATATATCCAGGACCTACTTGCTAAGAGCTAAATAGTAAAATCAAAATCACCCTTTGCTGCACCTGTTGTATGTGTGCGGAAACGAGATGGCACGTTGAGACTTTGTATTGATTACAGACTGCTAAATCAAAAAACAGTGCCAGACTGCCACCCACTTCCACATATCAAAGACCTTCTGGACACTCTAGGTGGCCACAGCTGGTTTAGCATTCTCGACCAAGGTAAAGCTTACCATCAGGTACATGGCAGAAGGGTCCCGCCACATGACTGCCTTCATCTCACCTTGGGGACTGTATGAATGGGTGAGAATCCCCTTTGGCCTCAGTAACGCGCCTGCTGCCTTCCAACGCAGCATGGAAGAGATGCTTAACACTCTGCGCGATGACTGTTATCTTCTGCTGCAGTGTGTTCTTCTTGTTCAGAGCCCATTTCTCGTGTAACTTGTTCAGTGTCTCTCAGAAGTTCCGGTTCAAGTGGTTCCCTTTGTTGGATGATATGGATGATATCCTTTGAAAGGCAATGCTTCGTCTCGTCATTGTTCTTACTTTTCCATTCATCTTACAGGTTGGTACACGGTAAAATCACCTACACATTACCTTGTAAGGTCATTACTAAATGTATGTTGTACTGTTTAGACGTTTACTGGTACTTTTCTGCTGATATTTGCAAGTTAGCGGTCAATGTTTCAGATTAGCTGCGGAGTTACCTGCGTCTGTAAAATCATGTGAGATTTGGTGGCTGAAACAAAGCATTTATTAACCCATAGAGCACACAGTTTGAGAACAATTAAAAAACACAATCTGGATGTGAAAGGCAATGCTTCATCTCATCATTGCTCTTACTTTTCCATTTATTCTACAGATTGTAATATTACTAGTGCAGTAGAGGATGGTGTCCCTGCAGATGATCCTCAGTGTGAAGATGGAGCGCAGGCGGAGGTCCAGCAGGCGGTGAGAGGAGACTAGCAGCGTGGCGTGGAGGTCCTTCAGGCGGGTGCAGTCGAGGTAGGCGTTGTTCTGCAACATCCCTATGCAGCAGAGGTAGACCAGCAGGGTCATCCGCTTCTCCTCTTTGATGACCTCTGGGGGGAACCTCTGCAGCAGCAGGGGAAGCCAGAGCATCCCCCACTCCTGGTATCTCTCCAGGTGACCTTGTCCCGTCAGGCCTCGGTGCAGGATCACCTGGAGGATCTTCTCGGCCAGCATGTCCAGCTTGGTGGCCTGGGAGACGGGGGACCCCACCTGACAGACCTCCACATAGTCCTTGGTGGGCCAGCAGACCCTCTTGACGCCCTTGTAGTCCCTGGGTCTTGGTTTTTCTGAGGCAGGGGGGGGGACTGGACAGACAAAAGTGTATCATGCACACGTTTGTAGTACGAACATGACAGAACTTTGTTTGCCTGTCTCTGTTTAACTGAAGTATACTGTATGTGCTTATCTTTCTGTTAACCTGCCAGGGGGTCTGCAGATGGAAACTAGCCTTGGGCTATAAAATGCAGATTTACCATACATTAATATGCATTGTTCTGTTTTTGTTGACGGCGCAATGTTAGAACATGACTAAAAGCTCCAAAAAGTCATTTAAGCATAATATTAGTCCTTTAAATCCAATTATTTTGACTCCGTTTGAGTGAAACGTTTGGTCTAACCTTTCACACGCGCTTGAACAAAAGCACTGCACTAACCCTGAGCGACACCCCCGTGCGGCCTGACTCTGGGCCCGGGCTGAGACAGACTGTGGGTTTCCAGGTGCCTCTGCAGGTCGGGCTCCCTCTCATTGGTGTGCCGCGGCCGTGCTCGTGCGCCGGGACGCTTTTGACGGTGAGGTCAGGGATGGAGCGGTGCCCGGCTGCCGCAGCCTGTCTCCGCGGCCACCTCCGCAAACACGAGCCGTCAATAAAACCTCGCCAAACGGAAGGAGGAAAAATGACCTGAGGAGGCTTGAAAGCTGTTACGGGGAAATGGAGTTGGAGTTATGGGCCCTTTAAAATGCGATGTCATCCAAAATCTGGAACGGAGGCAAAATGAAGCAGACTGTAATTCATTTTTTATAATTCACTGATCTAAATAGTGACGCTTTTACGTCGTTCCGCGAGGGGAAAAAGAATTCTATTACAAATGATGGACAATGTACTATTTTCTAGTTTGAAAATTGTATTGGAGCTTCACAAAAAGTATAATTTATGGTAAAGTATGTGATATATCTGTAGATACAATGAAAAACTACAGATAACTCTCTTTTTTGATTTGGAGACATGAAATGCTTTTGTATGTGATTGTACTTCCTTGTTTCAATAAAAAAGGAAGAGGGAAAAGATTTCAAATTAAGCTTTTTCGTCTATTTATTGTATTTTCCCAAGAGAGCTGCAGGGGGAGATCTGTCGCTGAAGTTACCTAGTTATTCTTTAAAGTGCATATCAGTCAGATCTTGTTCACTTGAAAACTAATCCAAATTAAAATTCAAAATCCCCTCTGCACATTTTTTTTTAATTTATAATGTAATTTGTCATTTAAACCTGGTTCTGCTCATTTTTCAGATTGAAATGTTCCAAAAAGTTGCAATTTTGGCCATTTTTCCACATAAAATGCCTGATTTCTACACGAAAACATGACATGTGGAAAAACGTATTTACAGTGATGTGACTAAACTACCGCAGAAGTTTTAAATTGATATCTTTAAATTTAAGATTTTTATTCCTATTCACCTGCAGTGTCTTGTTTTAAAGTTTTCAGTCAAAACAATTAGGCAACATTTCAATTATTAGGTAAATTTTCAGTCAGATCTAGATCACCCCAAAACATTGTACATTTTTTTAAAAATAACTAATATGTGTAGAAAATAAACCAAAAAATGTACACCTGGTTCGGCCCATTTTTCAGATGGAAATGTCCCAAAAAATTGCAATTTTGGTCGTTTTTAGGTCTCCATCTCTCCTCTGTCCTCCTCCTCTCCATCTCTCCACTGTCCTCCTCCTCTCCATTTCTCCACTGTCCGTCTCCTCTCCATCTCTCAACTGTCCGCCTCCTCCTCCACTTTCCGCCTCCTCCTCCTCTCCATCTCTCCACTGTCCGCCTCCTCCTCCTCTCCATCTCTTCACTGTCCGCCTCCTCCTCCCCTCCATCTCTCCACTGTCCGCCTCCTTCTCCTCTCCATCTCTCCACTGTCCGCCTCCTCCTCCTCTCCATCTCTCCACTGTCCGCCTCCTTCTCCTCTCCATCTCTCCATTGTCCTCCTCCTCCTCCTCTTCATCTCTCCACTGTCCGCCTCCTCCTACTCTCCATCTCTCCACTGTCTGCCTCCTCCTCCTCTCCATCTCTCCACTGTCCGCCTCCTCCTCCTCTCCATCTCTCCACTGTCCGCCTCCTCCTCCTCTCCATCTCTCCACTGTCTGCCTCCTCCTCCTCTCCATCTCTCCACTGTCCTCCTCCTCTCCATCTCTCCACTGTCCGCCTCCTCCTCCTCTCCATCTCTCCACTGTCCTCCTCCTCCTCTCCATCTCTCCACTGTCCGCCTCCTCCTCCTCTCCATCTCTCCACTGTCTGCCTCCTCCTCCTCTCCATCTCTCCACTGTCCTCCTCCTCTCCATCTCTCCACTGTCCGCCTCCTTCTCCTCTCCATCTCTCCACTGTCCTCCTCCTCTCCATCTCTCCACTGTCCGCCTCCTCCTCCTCTCCATCTCTCAACTGTCCGCCTCCTCCTCCTCTCCATCTCTCCACTGTCTGCCTCCTCTTCCTCTCCATCTCTCCACTGTCCTCCTCCTCTCCATCTCTCCACTGTCCGCCTCCTCCTCCTCTCCATCTCTCCACTGTCCTCCTCCTCTCCATCTCTCCACTGTCCTCCTCCTCTCCATCTCTCCACTGTCCGCCTCCTCCTCCTCTCCATCTCTCCACTGTCCTCCTCCTCTCCATCTCTGCACTGTCTGCCTCCTCCTCCTCTCCTCCTCTCCACTGTCTGCCTCCTTCTCCTCTCCATCTCTCCACTGTCCTCCTCCTCCTCCTCTCCATCTCTCCACTGTCCGCACTCAAAGCCTCCGTCGCACTGGAATAAAAACAGACACATACATTCACTGAACATTCATACAGTATGGTTCCTCCTTTCATTCGATCAAAACAAAGAAAAAAACAAAGTGATTTCAGAAAAAAATGAACATTTCATCTTTAATACAACATAGAGAATATTACAGTGATGTCATTTAAAGGAGGATCATGTAACTTCTCTGGTGGAGGTGACCTTACCTATCTGCTTGTCTTGGAGTTTGTCATAACATTATCTTGACTGTTCCACAGTGTGGCATTAAGGTCAGCAGAGACACCAAGTTACAAGTCAGATCTGTGGGAAGGCGAGCACAATAAGAATGCATGTTTTGTTGAGGGACACATGATACAATCCATATTGTCTCCAGTGATGTCAGACCTGTATTTAATATGAGAATATGGACGTAATAGCCTCCTCCTCCTCTCCATCTCTCCACTGTCCACCTCCTCCTCCTCTCCATCTCTCTACTGTCCGCCTCCTTCTCCTCTCCATCTCTCCACTGTCCGCCTCCTTCTCCTCTCCATCTCTCCTCTGTCCACCTCCTCCTCCTCTCCATCTCTCCTCTGTCCACCTCCTCCTCCTCTCCATCTCTCCACTGTCCACCTCCTCCTCCTCTCCATCTCTCCACTGTCCGCCTCCTTCTCCTCTCCATCTCGCCACTGTCCGCCTCCTTCTCCTCTCCATCTCTGCACTGTCTGCCTCCTCCTCCGCCTCCTCTCCATCTCTCCACTGTCCGCCTCCTCCTCCTCTCCATCTCTCCACTGTCCTCCTCCTCCTCCTCTCCATCTCTCCACTGTCCTCCTCCTCCTCCTCTCCATCTCTCCACTGTCCTCCTCCTCCTCCTCTCCATCTCTCCACTGTCCTCCTCCTCTCCATCTCTCCACTGTCCTCCTCCTCTCCATCTCTCCACTGTCCTCCTCCTCCTCCTCTCCATCTCTCCACTGTCCGCCTCCTCCTCCTCTCCATCTCTCAACTGTCCGCCTCCTCCTCCACTTTCCGCCTCCTCCTCCTCTCCATCTCTCCACTGTCCGCCTCCTCCTCCTCTCCATCTCTTCACTGTCCGCCTCCTCCTCCTCTCCATCTCTCCATTGTCCGCCTCCTGCTCCTCTCCATCTCTCCACTGTCCTCTTCCTCTCCATCTCTCCACTGTCCTCCTCCTCCTCCTCTCCATCTCTCCACTGTCCTCCTCCTCTCCATCTCTCCACTGTCCGCCTCCTCCTCCTCTCTATCTCTCCACTGTCCGCCTCCTCCTCCTCTCCATCTCTCCACTGTCCTCCTCCTCCTCCTCTCCATCTCTCCACTGTCCGCACTCAAAGCCTCCGTCGCACTGGAATAAAAACAGACACATACATTCACTGAACATTCATACAGTATGGTTCCTCCTTTCATTCGATCAAAACAAAGAAAAAAACAAAGTGATTTCAGAAAAAAATGAACATTTCATCTTTAATACAACATAGAGAATATTACAGTGATGTCAGACCTGTATTTAATATGAGAATATGGACGTAACAGCCTCCTCCTCCTCTCCATCTCTCCACTGTCTGCCTCCTCCTCCTCTCCATCTCTCCACTGTCCTCCTCCTCCTCTCCATCTCTCCACTGTCCGCACTCAAAGCCTCCGTCGCACTGGAATAAAAACAGACACATACATTCACTGAACATTAACACACGACCCCGCTAGACGCTAAGGTCACAGACACACGACCCCGCCAGACGCTAAGGTCACAGACACACGACCCCGCCAGACGCTAAGGCCACAGACACACGACCCCGCCAGACGCTAAGGCCACAGACACACGACCCCGCCAGACGCTAAGGCCACAGACACACGACCCCGCCAGACGCTAAGGTCACAGACACACGACCCCGCAAGACGCTAAGGTCACAGACACACGACCCCGCAAGACGCTAAGGTCACAGACACACGACCCCGCCAGACGCTAAGGTCACAGACACACGACCCCGCCAGACGCTAAGGTCACAGACACACGACCCCGCCAGACGCTAAGGCCACAGACACACGACCCCGCAAGACGCTAAGGTCACAGACACACGACCCCGCCAGACGCTAAGGTCACAGACACACGACCCGCCAGACGCTAAGGTCACAGACACGACCCGCCAGACGCTAAGGTCACAGACACACGACCCGCCAGACGCTAAGGTCACAGACACACGACCCGCCAGACGCTAAGGTCACAGACACACGACCCGCCAGACGCTAAGGTCACAGACACGACCCGCCAGACGCTAAGGTCACAGACACCGCGACCCGCCAGACGCTAAGGTCACAGACACACGACCCGCCAAGACGCTAAGGTCACAGACACACGACCCCGCCAGACGCTAAGGTCACAGACACACGACCCCGCCAGACGCTAAGGTCACAGACACACGACCCCGCCAGACCCTAAGGTCACAGACACACGACCCCGCCAGACGCTAAGGTCACAGACACACGACCCCGCCAGACGCTAAGGTCACAGACACACGACCCCGCAAGACGCTAAGGCCACAGAGACACAGCAATCAATCAATAAATCAAACAATAAATCAAGCAAAAAAATCAAGCAATCAATAAAACAATAAATCAATCAATCAATAAATAAAGCAATCAATCAATCAATACATTTCATAGCTCCTCCGCAGCAGAGTTAGGGCTTAGCACGAGGAGCACAGAGGATCCGAGCAGGACAAACAGGAGCATAAACGAGGGACTCATGGTAGAATCAAGCACAGTGGGGCTTAGCAACAGGAACAAAGGTCGGCTTAGAAGGAGCAGAGGGGGACTTAGCCGGAGGAGCAGAGGGGGACCTTATCAGATGGAGCAGAGGGGAGATTATCAGGAAAAACACAGAGGAGCATAGTAGGAGGAGCAAAGAGGAGAGCTTAGCAAGAGGAGGAGCAGAGAGGGGCTTAGCAGCAGGAGAAGCAGAGAGGGGCTTAGCAGCAGGAGAAGAAGAGAGGGGCTTTGCAGCAGGAGAAGAAGAGAGGGGCTTAGCAGCAGGACGAGCAGAGAGGGGCTTAGCAGCAGGAGGAGCAGAGAGGGGCTTTGCAGCAGGAGGAGCAGAGAGGGGCTTAGCAGCAGGAGGAGCAGAGACGGGCTTAGCAGCAGGACGAGCAGAGAGGGGCTTAGCAGCAGGAGGAGCAGAGAGGGGCTTAGCAGCAGGACGAGCAGAGAGGGGTTTAGCAGCAGGAGGAGCAGAGAGGGGCTTAGCAGCAGGACGAGCAGAGAGGGGCATAGTAGGAGGAGCAGAGAGGGGCTTTGCAGCAGGACGAGCAGAGAGGGGCTTAGCAGCAGGACGAGCAGAGAGGGGCTTAGCAGCAGGACGAGCAGAGAGGGGCTTAGCAGCAGGAGAAGCTGAGAGGGGCATAGTAGGAGGAGCAGAGAGGGGCATAGTAGGAGGAGCAGAGAGGGGTTTAGTAGGAGGAGCAGAGATGATCTTAGCAGTACGTGCAGAGAGGGACTTAGCAAAGAAGGGATGGTAAGGAAGGTTATTGCTCAGATCAGTAGGAGGAGCAGGGGTGGGCTCAGCAGAACGAGCAGCGAGGAACTCAACAAGAGGAGCAAAAAGGGAATTAACAGGACGCGTGAAAAGCTCAGCAGGAACAGTAGAGGGAAGAGTATAGCGGCGGTTATGGGGACGAGAGGAGGAGAATGGCTCAAGAGGAGCAAAGGGGAACTTAATACGAGGACGACAGAGGCGTAAGGGGTGAGGGCCCAACCTAAGCCGGGGCATGGTGGAAGCACAAGGAGCAGAGGGAGCCAGAGAGGTGTGTGTGTGTGTGTGAGTGTGAGTGTGTGTGTGTGTGCGTGCATGCGTGCGTGCGTGTGGACTTAGGGAGAGATGAGGGGTCCTGCGCAGGAAGTCTGGACGTCTGAAAAAACTCTGAGCCAAGGATCACACGGATCTGTGGAAAGAAACATAATGAGTCAAGCACCAGGGCTCACAACCAGGGGCCTCACTTTGATAGGCCTTGCTTCACACTTTGACTTATCTCTAAAAAAAAACATTCAAAAATAACTGAAGACGGCGGAAAAATACACTGATAAACATTTATCAATTTTGTGCAGAATTCTTACAACTTTTCAACAGGCAAGTCCCTGTAAGGCAGCTGTCTGTGTTTATGCACGTTTTGGCCTGAAATATCAACGAGTAAAGAATGGCTGAGAATATTTATTCACTCAGCTGGATGTGTTCTGCTTTGTCTGTCTGAATATTGATATTGACACTTGATTTTATCAGTGCACAGCTAATAATTAATGCAGCCCCTTTGTCAATCTAAACATCCAGCCGAGCCACCCAATAAATGTTTTTCCTTTTACATTTACATACGCCATTACATATCAATTGTTTTTACAGATTCACATTTATATTGTACATATATCTAAATATTCAACTTAGATAAAGTTGATTTCAAACTAATATGTGTAGCATATCCCCCCAATGAAGGTTGACGCTTTACTGATGCTTTTCTGATTTAATGGCAATAAATCAAATACACCGTAAGAGCTGGAGAAACACAAAAATACATCGTGTAAATGCTAAATGCCATGCTCTTACACCTTAGCAAAAACGTTAGCTTTCTAATTACACATCAATTAACGTGTTTTACTTACAAAATCAATACAACTTCGCTTTATAAACTCAAACATTACAACTGTGCTTATGTGCAACTTAAAACATACCTTGTGCCTCTTCAGAGGGGCAGCTAATACAAAAAACACGTTCATTTTGCCCGCCTCAACTTTTCTGCCGTTGCCTTTTTACCGTCTTTTTCTATGTAAAGCTAATGCTGCGTTAAAACAATAAACAGGAAGTTGCTCTTCAAAATAAAAGTGTTCTCTCAAAAACAGGAAGTTAACTGTTACTTCGTGAATATTGTCAAGGTATGAAACAAAATACAACTACAGTTTTTAGCAATGGAAAAATACACTGTTGGTTCTTTATAATATGTATGAGTGTGGTGTACAGACAACCTCTAAGGGCCCCCAATTTGGGAATCACAACTTGATGGAGGGCCCTTAACCCAATACACTGTTAAACAGTGATTTTGTTCAGGTAATATTCAATATCAATGGTGGTCTCGAGTTATTTCAACAGACTTTTATTGATATGTATAACTCAAATTGACTGCAAATGTCATATAAACCATTTATATTGTCTTCCCCTGAATTGTAACAATGCTGAAATCTGTGGCAAGACTTTGAAGGCCTGTCAAACCTGTCTAATCCTAATTAATTTAAATGTCAGAAAAACAAGTGGCACATTTAAATGTCCAATAGGCCTGACAAAATTAGAAAAAGCCCTGTATAATGTGATAATAAAACCTAAGAAGCATTATTTGGCCATAACAGTCTTTGGAAAACCCTTAGAACAAAGTGTTTTATCACTTTTCTCCTTGTATTTGCTCACAATAGTCCGGTTGGCTCTAGTTGTGGTCTGTGGCCTGTTTCCAACTGCAGCTCTAATGCTTTTCTTTTGGCACATGTAAAGACACCAGAAGTACACGCATCTTTTTGAATAAATTTACCGTAAACATGATCTAGACTTTGAAAGGGCATTGTGCTTAACTATTGTTGCTTTTGTGTACTATGGAAAAATCCCATAAGGACTAACGTGAACAGGGAAAGTCACAAACCTCGCGTTTTTTGGTCAGAAAAGTGGTGTAGTCCGAGTCAGGGCGAGATCAGTAGACCTCTGACAGAAGATGTCCTGAAGTTATTTCTCCTTTTCGTCAAAGTCGGCGTGTAAAGTTCACTCAAATGTAGGTTTTCACCGCAGCCGAAGTTTGCAACGTTTGCACTGATCAAATCCAAACAAACAGTCACTAAGCAACAGTCGCGCCTGCGCATTGGCGCACGTCACTAGGACCCACTGCAGCGTAAAACGCCCTATGCACGGACACTTTTTTCACGCCTTTTATTTTGCCAGAATGAAAGGTGAAAGACATAAGAAGAGTCATGAGAGCCACTGTCTCCAAGAAGAAGAAGAAGAAGAAAAGAAGAAGAAATCAATCAGAGCAAACCACAGCGCATTCACAAAGTTTAACTCTTCCAACAGTTTTCGATGTATTGATATGCAAATTAGCCACATGCGAATGTAACGAGGCATTAAGTGCTTTATGCGCAGGTGTGGCACCCTGGTCATATTTGCTATAAAAAAGGCACACCCCAAAGTACTTTTCTTTTTTGTAATATTCTTTGATCTATATTTTGGTTCGTTATTGTATGTTACTTGCTCCTTTTACCTATGGATATAGTTACAGATGTAATACTTTATTATGCCAGTAGGTGTCAGTAATGGCGCAATGAAAAGAGACTGACTTCTCTGCCTGATGCAGAAGAAGCTCAGTCCAGCCGTAAGCTGAGTACAGTCATGGATGTATTAAATGAACTGGATAAGGTACGCCCCCTCTGTCTGTGGTCCCAGATTGATTTGTGGCCGTGCGAGGTACTGCAGCCTCTTGGAACCAGCCTTTTTCTAAAATTGCTCATTATAATTGCAGACAGGACTGAATTATTATCGGTATTTAAATAAAATAGAAGGAAATGTTCTTTTCTACCGTTTCTAAAATCACCGAAATTACCGTTTTTATATGAAGTGGGGGATTGTTGTCACATGGCGCCCTAAAACAAAGATGGCAGCCTCCGTTTCAGGAAGTAAAACAAAGATGGCAGCCATCGTTTCAGGAAGTAAAACAAAGATGTCAGCCGCCGTATCAGGAAGTAAATGCGGAAGTAAGAAACTTTTTTGGGGTCATGCGCCAATGAGCACTCTCCATAGGGATAAACAGGACGGCCATCTTGGATTCATCTTCCAGGTTTTATTATAGTTCTATGAGTACAGTCAGTACAGTGATGCTATCACTCAACAAAACTGTTTTATTTGTGTTCACAGGTGAGTGCACAAGCATTGAGTGCACAAGTATTAGATAATATACAAGTTAGGACACAAATTTAAGTGTAAAACCTTGTTTTATTCACCCAGAACGTATTTTGTGATTGTTCTGTTTATTCAAATGTTCCGATTAAAACGGCGCTAGCTTAAATGCTAACCTTTAGCTCTCCCTGCGCGGATGGCATGTTATATAGGTTCTCGGGCAATGTTAT
Source organism: Rhinogobius similis (assembly GCA_019453435.1). Classification (NCBI taxonomy): domain Eukaryota; kingdom Metazoa; phylum Chordata; class Actinopteri; order Gobiiformes; family Gobiidae; genus Rhinogobius; species Rhinogobius similis. The sequence goes on from CM033632.1 coordinate 32,464,399, forward strand.
TGTTCATAATTGTGTAACTACAAGGCTTATTCCAAAATATGATTACATGTAACTAAGTGAATTAGTATGGCAAATACATTTATAGACAAGTTCACGGTTATTGTTATTAACCTGTTTTTCTTTTGTCAAATACATATAACTGAAGTGACTGCATATAACTGTGTATTTCTTAAAATATTAGTCTGCATCGTCATGGCGCAGAAGAAGCTCAGTCCAGCCGTAAGCTGTGTACAGTCAGTACAGTGAAGCCATTACTCAGCAGTTTTATTTGTGTTCACAGAAATAAACGACAACCTGTTGCACATTAATTATTGCCTCTGTTGTCATGTGTGTAAGAGCTAGATAGTAAAATCAAAATCACCCTTGGCTGAGCCTGTTGTATGTGTGCAGAAACGAGATGGCACGTTGAGACTTTGTATTGATTACAGACTGCTAAATCAAAAAACAGTGCCAGACCACCACCCACTTCCACATATCCAAGACCTCCTGGACACTCCAGGTGGCCACAGCTGGTTTAGCATTCTCGACCAAGATAAAGCTTACCATCAGGTACATGGCAGAAGGGTCCCGCCACATGACTGCCTTCATCTCACCTTGGAGACTGTATGAATGGGTGAGAACCCCCTTCAGCTTCAGTAATGCGCCTGCTGCCTTCCAACGCAGCATGGAAGAGATGCTTAACACTCTGCGCGATGACTGTTATCTTCTGCTGCAGTGTGTTCTTCTTGTTCAGAGCCCATTTCTCATGTAACTTGTTCAGTGTCTCTCAGAAGTTCCGGTTCAAGTGGTTCCCTTTGTTGGATGATATGGATGATATCCTTTGAAAGGCAATGCTTCGTCTCGTCATTGCTCTTACTTTTCCATTTATTCTACAGATTGTAATATTACTAGTGCCACGGCAGCCCCGGTGCTTGGGGCCCGTGACAATGAACACACTGCAAACACACTACTGAGGCATAAGGAATTGCCGCTTCCTCTTAAAAGCATCCCTGGAGAGGTAGGGTATGCCCAGCGAGAGGCACCCTCTGATGTAGGCCTGGTAGGCCTCACTGATGGAGCCCTCCATGCTCACCAGGGAGACCTCCTCTGGGCTCCACTTCTTGGACACCGGCGCTGGGAGGGCCATGCTTGCCGAGCGCAGCGTGGGCGCGTCCTCCTCCTGGTGGAGCTGGACGTCCTCTTGCGCCTCCTCCTGCAGGTGCTCCTCCTCTGGCTGGTCAGTGGGTTTTATCCAGTGCAGGGGCTTTGGGTCTCCTGGTCTGAACGAAGGTTGGTATATCGTCTGCCAGCATGTAGAGGATGGTGTCCCTGCAGATGATCCTCAGTGTGAAGATGGAGCGCAGGCGGAGGTCCAGCAGGCGGTGAGAGGAGACTAGCAGCGTGGCGTGGAGGTCCTTCAGGCGGGTGTAGTCGAGGTAGGCGTTGTTCTGCAGCATCCCTATGCAGCAGAGGTAGACCAGCAGGGTCATCCGCTTCTCCTCTTTGATGACCTCTGGGGGGAACCTCTGCAGCAGCAGGGGAAGCCAGGGCATCCCCCACTCCTGGTAACTCTCCAGGTGACCCTGCCCCATCAGGCCTCAGTGCAGGATCACCTGGAGGATCTTCTCGGCCAGCATGTCCAGCTTGGTGGCCTGGGAGACAGGGGACCCCACCTGACAGACCTCCACATAGTCCTTGGTGGGCCAGCAGACCCTCTTGACGCCCTTGTAGTCCCTGGGTCTTGGTTTTTCTGAGGCGGGGGGGACTGGAAAGACAAAAGTGTATCATGCACACGTTTGTAGTACGAACATGACAGAACTTTGTTTGCCTGTCTCTGTTTAACTGAAGTATACTGTATGTATGCTTAAACAAAACATTCAAAAAACATGTAAGGTACAAACATTACTTTTTTGAATAGCACCCAACATTAGCAGGACTGTAAGTCAGAGCCCCCATAACTGTGTCGAGAGGCCTACATTTCAGATGCACAGCCCTTCCTACTTACGTTATGCAATATTATAATATAGATTATAAATCACCCATCACCCAAATACATCACTTTTAACAACTTGGACATCTCTCTTTGACACAACTCTTTACTAAATCCAGTGGAAGATATTTCCCTCGGGGAAATCAAATACATCTCTACTTTATGTATTAGACATATGTGCATGGTAATTACATTATATTTAGACAGTTTTTCACAGGACCTGAGCTCACTGGGGTCACAAGGGACAAAACCCAGTATGTATTTCAACTAGACTAACTAATGAAGACGCAAGATATGTCACCTGACCTGGCGTCTCTTCTCCACTCTGGGCCGGGGTCTCCTCCAGCAGAAAATAAACAAGCATTGTCAAGATTAATATTATCGTGCAATTCATCATGCAAATTCCAGCCCCCGTCCAGCACGCTGCTCCCTGTCAAAAATGGGAAAGCAACGAAAACATGTTAGACACAAACATGACCTGTGAAGGGAAATATGTTTTACTGCTACTTCTTTATACTGCTCATTTATGATTTGTTTTATACTTTATGGGGAGGTTTAGAATTTACACTCACATGCAAACACAACACAAGTTCAGAGTTTTAATCACAGCTTTATTCATACTTTATTCATAATGCTCTGGGAAGTCTATTTACAGTTTGCAATTAAAGTTACTCTCGGTTGATATTCTCAGTTGCTTGGAATGTGTGGAGGGGGATGTGTGTTCTTTCTCTGCACAGAGAGATGGCAAGCACCTGCTGATATGAAACTCTAGGACAAGACTACGCTGCGATGGTCAGTTTGTGGCAAGCAGACCGTGTCCCATTATCACCATGGAGACGGAGACACGTGTCACACCTAATATTTGCATATTTATGAATGTGTTTTTAATAACTGGGTCCAGGGATAGGTGGGTGTTCAGAGCTCCTCATCTGCATAGTGTAGGCTTCCAGGGATACTGTTCTGACCCAGAGCGCTCTGTAATACATTCCTTTGTTAGGGCTAATAAACTTTTTGGGATTGAATTGACTTTTTTGCCTCATTCTGGTTCTTCTGATAAACGAACACGCCATCACCTGAAAATGCTAATTAGCTTTGGCCAACACAAATATCCACTAAATTAGTCTTGACTCACAAAGGCCTTCTGTGTTACATGTTTTTCGCATTGGACACGTTTCTGGCCTTGAGGACAAAACCATTTGAAAAATCTGTCCCTCAGTGAAATGAAGGTGAATAGCCCTGGTGTCATATGTTGTAACAGAAACAATTCAAACCATTTCAAACGATGGGTTCAAGTGTGTTTAATTGCATCGTCCCAGTACATTCAGTCACCAGTTCATGTAGTAAAATAATTCAATAGAAAAAACTCAAAAGTTAAGAAAAATAGATTCTTTTCATGGTCACAGTGCGTATATATCAGGACCTATTGCAGAAGAATTAAAATGGCTTCCTAAAAGTGCAAGATAAAGAGTCGAGGATGGACAGGAAGTGCATGCAGAGGCCACATGCACCGGAACAGAACTCAGACGTTAGCCTCGCAGCCCAACTGTCAAACCAGGATGGAAAAACATTGGATATATTTCAGTGTTAAGTATGGGGACATTTTATATATTGGCAATGAAAGATTATGTCAAAATATTTAACCACATTTTACTACACGGCATTCAAGACGAGTAAAATCGAGATGGAAAATACTACTGCGCTATCAACGCTAGTGCAATATCCAAATATACTTTTAACACAATCATTTCATATTCAAAGAAAAAGTACATGTCAAGTCAAACTGTCAAAATAAAAATGTGACAGACAAAACCAATTAATTAACCAACTAATATGGAACATTATTCAAAATTAGCCTTTTAAAATGTTTTCATTTGCAAAAAGTAACTTTCTCTCAGATGAAGAACCTGTATTATTGTGATATATTATTATATACGTAGTTTGTTGCAATATAGATGATTGTGTTGTAGCCAATATCACAATATTGATTCTTGAGCGATATATTGTGCAGCCCTAATCTGAGTTTTCAGATGTAATTCTTTTTTGCACAGAAGCTTATTGTCAAAGTAATTCACAAGCAAGGACCACAACCTCAGAATACAGTGTAAACATCACTGAACAAAAATGTAATGGCAACTTCTTTTTTTGAGCTGAACTCAACATTTCTACATTCTAAAACATGTCTATAAACACAAAAGACCAGTTTCTCTCCATATTATACACAATATTATACACAAATCTGTGTCAGCGAGCGCTTCGCCTGTGCAGAGATAATCCAACCCACCTCAGAGGTTTGCTGATTAGACATGAATATTGCACAGAGAAAGAATGAGAAGAAAAGAGGAGATGGCTGGAGGGGCACATTATCGAGAAGATGGAGAGCAAAGGAGATTTGGTATCATTAGGCGCGCAAGTTAATATACTTCAGACATATTTTTTAAACAGTTAGTTAATTAAGTAAGTAAGTTAATGCTTTGGTAGCGTTCATCTTGTCTTCAGTTGTACATTCCAACTTTGATGTGCATTTAAACTGAGCAATATACACCAGGCCCGGGGCCAGACCAAACTGACTGAGGGCGTGTCCACGTTGCAAAGGGGTGCATCAAGTGACTTTATATTACACGACTCAAATGAGGGTGTAAACACTTGACCCACCCTTCTACACCCCTGTAGACCCGGGCCTGTGGAACACATAATAATATACTGGTGTTAAACAAGTTAAAGAAAAAAGCCATAAACAGAGCAGCAGGGACTGGACATGACTCCAGCAACTTTCATTATGTCTTCTTTTGTTATATCCACGATGTGTTCTTCTTAAAGACAAATTAAATAGGAGATGTATTTGCCTTGTTGACATGTTTCGGCTGCTTAACTGATGGACCTGGCAGGTCGCTCAGACTGACCACGCCTCCTGCCGCCCGGTGGTCTCTGGAGTAGCGTGTCCCATGTGTGGGACAGAGGGAAGGCTCCGTCGTCACGGTTGATGCTGTCAGTGCCTCTTTCTGATTTCAATCACCTCCTTGATCCAGCGTTTGAACTTGTTGTTCTCGCCGGTGACGGTTCTGAAGATGGCTCGCAGTTAAGCAGCCGAAACATGTCAACACAGTAAATGCATCTATTTAATTTGTATTTAAGATGAACACATCGTGGACTGGACATGACGTATGTGAGGTGTGGTCCTGCTCCTGAACCTGAGATAACGAACAAAGCTGAAGAAACACCATAGACCGTATAAAAGACAGTGGACATCCGGAGTCTGGCGCCACCGCGTTCAAAACAGGAAGTGACCGTGGAGGCTGTTCCAGCTCCATCAAGCCGAGCTTCCGTTCACTTTCTATTGGGACACTGGTGCCTTTACTCTGTAACTGCTTCTGTCAAACTCAACATCTTAGAACTAAAATGTCCGTTTTGACACACTCTACATGATCCTGGTGTCTTTTTTCTCTCGTTATGTTCTTCAGAAATCAAGTTATTAGCAATAATAACTGACCAATCAGGTGCTTCCTTTTGCAGAGGCCAGTTTACGCTTGTGTTTGCAACAGATTTGATTGACAGCTAGCGCGGCTCATTAACCGTTAACAACCTCGCTCCTGATTGGTCTGTGTGGTTGCCACTATACGGGCGCTCCACTTTAGCCGCTATAACTGCTAGGCTTGGTTTCATTTGGCTGGAGTCAAACGCTGTGGGTGACGTCACACTCTGATCGTCCAGTGCTTTTACGGCCCATGAGAAACATTCAAGATTCAAAATAAACCCTTAAAATGTGACAGTTATGCTGCGAGGCTAACACATGTAAGACCATCACATGAGAAGCAGTTTTGTACGTAAAAACATAATAAAACCCGTGACATTCGTGGTTTGAAAAGCCTGCAGGGAGCTGGCGTCATGCAGCGTTCACACTCCGAACACTTTCAGCTCATACACTTTCTGTAACTGTACACAAGTGTGAGAGATCAGGTCAGCGAGCAGAGCAGGAGACGGGGAAGAGCACCGCTGAGTTTGGGACGAACCTCATAACATTCAACAGCCATAAATCACAAGTTTGAAGAAAAAGAGTAAAGTAAAAAAAGTAATCAAGGAGAAGGGGTAGTTTGGTAGAGAATTTTCGTTAAAGGACACATATAATGCCATAGTGACTTTTTTGAGCTTTTAACCCTGTTCTAACAATGTTCCATCATCATAAACACACCTGGAGTTGTATTCAGCTGCATTCACACTGTTTTGAGGGATGTTGGTTTGAAATTCTTCTCTGACCGTCAAAACACTTCAATTGATGCCGTTTGGCCGTTTCGGTCGAGGGAGTTCAGCAGGAAGTGTTGTTGACAGTCGGACGGGAGAGGATTTTCAAACCAGGAATCCTCAAAATAGCGTGAATGAAGCTAAATCCAACTCCAGGTATGTTTTTGATGATGAAACATTATTAGAACATGGTTAAAAGCTTCAAAAAGTCACTGATAAGTCATGATAAATATAAATAAATATCGAAAGTGATTATTTTATCGTCCAGCCTTACTGTGAGGTAACGATATGCATAACATTCAGAACAGTAGCAAATACTGTGTTTTGTGAAGTATTTTGTGACTATGAATAATGATTTACTCTATGCAGAGATCTCGATAGTGGTAAAAAGCAAAAAACAATCAGAAAAGCTGGTTGGTTTGGATCATTGTAAATTGTCTGTTCAATACGTCTGGAAATGATTTAATGTAATTTAGCAAAAGAGTGTTAATAATCAACAAGACGTGCCCTGTATCCGTACGTTTCAATATTCATTGCTTTTTTTATTGCCCTTTGCTGGTGCACTTTTTAGAAACCTTAACTTTTTAAACTATTTGGGACGTCTTGTAGATGCTCAAAGTATTCATGTTTAGAATCATTCACACACAGAACACAGGTGCAACATTTGAAAACTTTGGCAGATTTTCTTGACCATTTTCTTTCAAATTTTATCATGAGTTTGAAAATTGAATAGACATCCCCCGGAGAACAGGTGTAACTGGATTCTTAGACAAGCCTGTGTGTCCTTGCGCCCTCTGCTGTAACCATTGTGTTTTGTACGCTCAGAACTCACAGCTCAATAACGTTTACAGGTTTCTGATTCACGATAATTAGTGTAAAAAGTAGAATATCAATACTTAAAGGACACATATGATGCATTCAACCTTTAAAGGACACATATGATTCTTGAGTGGCTGGCAGCAGAAGGAATTACCATAGGGAAATAAACAAAAGCTAGCTTGCGACGACATTTGCATTAAATTTGCATTGTACAGTATGTGTCCTTTAAGGTGAGACACTACAGGTGAATAGGAAAATATCTTAAATTTAAAGACATTCATTTGAAACTTCTCCTAATGTTTACTCACATAAATGTAAGAAAAGATTGTATTACACGTTTTTCATTATGTAATGTTTTCATGTAGAAATAAGTCATTTTATGAGTAAAAGCGGCCAAAAATGTGCATATTTGTGACATTTCAAAAATGTCCATCTGAAAAATGGACAGAATCAGGTTTATTTTGTACACATATTAGTCATTAAAAAACAGACGGGGATTTTGATTTTAGAGAAGTAGAGATCTAGTTCGAGTAAACTAGATCTGAGAGAAAATTGGCCAAAAGTTCAAATTCTGCCAAATTTTTTTTTTTTGTCTTAAAATTTTGAATTAGTCATCAACAAATCCTTTGGTATGTTCCATCAAAATCTTGTTAAGTACAAGATTACTAAATTTGGTGTTTGTAGGATCTACTTTAAAGCTGATCTTCATTGCTTTTGAAGTTACAAAGTCCCAGCGAAATCTATGAAGGAAGTGGATTAGATTAAATAATAAAACATCTTTAGGGGCACATTGGACACGTTTGTTGTTTCCACATGAAAGCCGATATGTTGAGAGCTGATCAAAAATAAAATTGAAAAAAAGAAGGATTTAGGGCTGTAATCCTTTAGTCGTTCAGTCAATTAATCGGTCGATGGTGTCTTAGTCGACTAATTATTTTAATTAAACTAAAATAATTATCTAATTATTTTGTTAACCTTGCGACGAGTTGGCCACTGTCCAGGGTGTATTTATGTGGCAAAAACAAGAAGATTTGGAGTGTCAGCGGAAGATTTTGGAGTAAATCAGTATCTAACAAATAAATACACTGTTTACTGGTACTGTCCTGTATATATTGTATTATTTTAGCATGAACTGTTGTGCAGTTTCGGTCTTTTGAGTGCAGTTTGGGTCAGATACATAGAGATCCTTCATAGCTTTGATGTATTTTTGCCACGTCCCCTTTTAGTCGACTGATCGGTCGATGGGGCAGTTCTTTAGTCGACCAAGAATTTCTTTAGCCTAGAAGGGTTTTGCCTGTAGTGTTTTGCCTGAAGTGTTTAAAAGAAGCTGGATACTCCTGTCTGTCCCCATCTGCTGCTCTGTGCGTGTAGCGGTGTGGACACGGTGTTTGTGCGCGGTATTTGCATCCAAAGTGTCTCTTACAGTACAATCGTTTACAAGGAGAAGCTTATATTAACTTTTGGCCCCTGAACTGTCCGTCTCCGCTCCTCTGTCTGAATCGTTCGAGGGCAGTTCCTCTTGTTGGGTCGCGCCCAGGTCCGCTCTGGCCTGTCCCGGCGCCTGTGTCCCGTTAGCGCACACCACGCTCCCCTCCGACTTGCTAAAGCTACTGAACAGTTTCCCCGGGCTAAAGGTCCTGTTGGGAGATTGCGACCTCTCCTGGCTGGACGACGGAGCCGTGGAAGCGACTGAAGAGCTTTGCGTTGTCGTCGACGTTGCTACAGCCGGCTCTTTCTTCACTTCGGGCGATTTCAAGAACTTCAGAAACCCCGGCAGCTTGGCCTCTCCCCCCGTGGGCGACTGGGCGGGAGACTTGGAGCCGCCCGACGAGAACTTGCCCTGCAGCGGGATGATCTGCTTGAGCTTCATGACGTTGTTGTTGCCCAGGAGGGAGCTGGGTCTCTTGGGCTTGTCCCCGGACTTGCCCCCCGCGCTCTTGTCGTGGTGGTGCGGGTGCGAGGGGTCGTTCTTGGGGCAGTCCGGGTCGTGGGCGCGGGCCTCGGCTTGGAGCTCGGCCTGGCGCTGCAGCTCCTCCTCCTCGCGCCGGCGCCTGAGCTGCTGCTGGAAGTGCTGCTGGGCCTGGAGCTCGTGTTTCTGGGGTGGAAGACAGGAAGGAGTCAAAGCTAGAAGAATACAGTGTGAGAGATGTGCTCGCGGCTGATAGAATGAGTGATTTGTTAGATTGGTGATGAGTTTATCTGATGAATAGCATTTTACTTCATGTTACTGTATAATTGGGTCAATCAGGTAGCTTAGCTCTTTAACCCCTCCTACTTTCTGGTTGGGTTTGGGACTAGGAATGTAACAATATGCAAATCTCACAGTACAATACACTACTTTATTCATTTCACAGTACATTATTTTTTGCAATATTGGGATGGGGCTAATAGAACTGTGGAATTTTCCTTTAATAAATGCCTTGGCAAGGAGAGCAGCTTGTAATTTAATTCATTTTTATTTGTTGTAAGACTTTTGACAATACATCACCATTTTTCGGTTATTGGTGCATCCCTGTTTAGGACCAGACATCATTACAAACATGCAGTGACCAGCAGAAATAGAGTTATCAAAAATAAGAATAGACAAAAGTAAATATCAGTATCACAGTATAATAACCTAGATAAATGTCTTTGAAAGTGAAGTCTTGGCTGGCGAGGAAACTACCACAGCTGAATGAGAATTCTCAGAGCAATACTGCCCCCTGTCCTTCAGACCCTGCAAGCACATCTATCCAGAGGGTTCAAATGATGAAATTGTGGCAATGCAGAAATTCGAAATATTTGAATGGTCAAGAGTCCTCAAAAGAGTCTTCAAATGCCGTCAATAATAGAATGTTTTTAACATTGTTAGTAGCCTGGATGTGCACACAAGCACAGGCTAAATATAGTTAAACCAACATTCGAAGTGCTAAAAATGTATGACAAGCTTTATCAAAGCAACTACTGCGTCGCAGTCACACCAAGCTCCAGCTTTAGTGCAAGATCATTTCCTGTGATAGGAAACCACAGCTTCACACAGACATAGTCCGGCCATCAACAACAAAACATGCCATCAAGGTTTTTGTTTTAACCCGTTTGCCCTCAAACATAATGGCCCTGTCCCACTTGCACTACGCTCTACACATTTCACTTAAGTGTGCATTTTCTGAGAGTGAAAGTTTGTGAGGGCACAGTGGCACAGGACGTAAACATGAGAATTAGGACAGTCTGTACTTCAGAGAGTTGTGAAAGTGATACAGAAAAACAGCAGCATCTGTCAGCTGCTGTTAAACCACAGTTAAATCAAAACCACAACCCAGTGACAGTGCTGTTACTGCAGTACAACTATTCAAATCATCAGTTTAACTGTTCAAACAATACTTTCCACTGTATCCAGTTAATGCTCGCTGCAGAGTTACTAAAGTACACCGTTTGAAAACATTACAATTGAGTGCATTATGGGGAATTCACTTGTCTAAAGTCTGCATCACTCCACACTCGCTGGAAGTGCAGAGAGAAGAGCCTGGTGGATCACAACACTCTAAAGAACTGAGACCCTGCACTTCAGCGGCTCGTCGTGAATGCACATCTGAAGTACGCAGTGCAAGTATTGGGACAGGGCAATGAAAACCTGGCACCATTTTCATAGCAATTAACAATTCAAAACTAAATATCATATCTTCTGAACGGACAAAAGTCTTATCACCCCTAAAAAAGAAGCTGAAGCCCATGAATAGTCCCTGTTACCTTGAAGGCCTCTCTGCGCCGGTACTCCAGCTTGGCCATCTCGTCTGCCACCCAGCCCGGGATGTCCGGGATGGCCACATGGATCACGTACTTCAGGAGGATGGCAAAGTGCTGGGAGCAGAAGGACCAGAGGAAAAGCATCAGGACAAAGACACAGACACAAAACAAGTCAAATGTATCCAACCAAAACCCACCCAGGCCTGTGCTCAAAGTGAAACGTACAACTTAATTAAGCAAACACACCAAACCAAGAACTAGAAATAGTAAACACACACACTGAATATACAAATGAGTTCATGATCTTTCAGTTACCATTTGTATTTCTTTCTTTCAATATTCGTCCATTACATACAAATGCATCTACATTTATTCCATTACAATTCTCAATATAACCTCCTTTAGCTTCCTTTTTATGTATATTTTATGTCTTATATAATTGCATTCTTGTTTTCTGATTTTGAACATCATTTCTGGTTTACTCCAAGTTTGAAATACATTTTAGAGCCCCTTCCTTTTTTAAAATTCTTGTTCTTTATAATTAATCTTATGTGGCATTCTCTCCATTTGTTGTAATTATAAATGATTCCTGATTGATGACTTAAATTGTAGTATTGTATTCCAAAATAGCAGAAAAAATATGATGCAACCACTAAAGAGAGAGAAGCTGCTGAGTTTCTGTCTGATACCTCCAGCAGGACGATGGAGATGATGGTCATCTCGGGGCTGAGCCAGGGGAACAGCCTCTGCAGCTGCCCACACTGACCAATCAGGTAACAGTTCACTATGATGGCGATCAGACCCATGGCCTCCATCGCCGTCTGCAGGAGGAGAGGAGAGGAGAGGAGGGACACGTCACACCAGGAGACACTTCAGCTGCTCCACAGAGGCGTTTAAAGGAGAGGAAGGTGCTTTTGTCTCTCTCTTTTTTCTGTTTGGGCTGGAGAAATATCGTGACCTTGGAACTTATATAAATACAATATATAAATGGTATAGCATTACAATACAGTGTTAAATCTCCTTCATTTCATAGAATTTTTTACAATCTAGTCCATGTTTTCCACATTAAAATGCTTATATGAGTATGTTAGATTGGCCTATTCTTTTTTTGTGTGTCTTTCTGTTGCTTACTTGTTTCATGTGTGAAGCACTATGTGTGTGTAATGCATACTGTACAAATAAAGACTGATCGACACACTGTAAATATTATTCAAAGGTATCTTTACTTTTTACACGGTCTCTGCAGATTATGTGCGCACTGCACCAACTGTGGTGGCCACATTAGCATATCAGTGAGTAATCTTACTTTTACCACGGCCACATTTTTTAAAAAGATGTTTTTCAATTGCAGTGAGTCACGGTGCATAAGCAAAGGATCACCAGCACCACTTAACGTTAGCTGCTGCAATGGAATCTTTGGTGAACTATGAAAACATTCAGGGGTCCTAAGTGTTCATTTGACAATAACATCTGTTTTATGTGATTTAGTCAGAGAGCTGGGTTCAATGTGCACAACAGTTAATGTGGCTGTTTATGTTGAACTCCTCACTGTTCAGAGCTCACTGCTGCAGAAAGAAAGACGCAGCGCAGTTAAGTGTGATCCATTCTCCACATTGCGCCTTGTATCACGTGGACACTGGTATCGGTGCATCCTGATCCTGAGGACTCAAATGTCCAAACCAGGACTAAACCAGGACAAGGGTGTCGCACCTGCCACTGGCCGATGTTCTCCACCCTCTGTCCAAAGGGCCTCTGCAGCCCGGTGCACAGCTTCAGGGCGTCACTGCGGATCTCGATGACGTTGTTGATGAGCGCGCACATGGCAGCCAGAGGGAACGCGGAGGAGAACAGCACCACGTACCCAAACTGGATGAACATCTCCTGGTAGTCCTGCAGAGTGTCCTGGGAAGTAGTCACGGTTTGTTAGTATGTGACTTTGGAACATCAGGTTTAATAAAAAGTAATTTAGAGAGATTCAAACATCAGTGAATGAATAGTATATGATTAACCACAAAAGGGCAGAAAGAAATATCACTCTACACTTTCATTGAAAGATCATGATTTAAGTTTTTATCAGATGTTTTTGCAGCTTTTTGATGGTTGACAGAATATTATGGAGAATACACCATAAATTTACTGCTTCTAATTTTAACAGAACTCTCTAAAAGAATGATGAAGATCGATGGATCGAGATTCAGTGAAGTCTAATCGTCAATTATATGTTTTTTTTTTGTTGTTTTCAATCAAGAAAGCTACAGTCAATATTCTGTCAGTAAAAACATGCTTTAGAATAGACTTTGGAAGAAGAAATTTGATTATTTTTTGTATTAAATGGCACAGCTTAGTTCATTACTCTGTTCATGAAATCATTACTAAAAGTCTTTTATTGTTTTCGAAAAGATCAAATAAGATTGAATTAAAAGAATATGCTGGTAATTTCTTCTCAGTAATTTTGTAGTTTCTTTTGCTTACAGTGTTCTTGATATTCTCTTCTACAGTGTACTTGATATTAATCTTTTTTTAAATCAAACTAACAATTTGGATATTAAGCTGTAGTAGACAACATATATTGCCCACATCTCAAATGAAAACACAGCAGACCTAATGCTGACATATCTCGCTGTCCTTGTTCATATCGTGTGAGGAGATGCCGGGTCGCACCTCGTAGGTCTGCATGCAGCTCTCGATCTCGGCCTGGGTCAGGGCCACAGTCTTGGACTCCTGTGGTGGCTCTATCCAGGACTTCTTCTCTCCTCTGTCTCCTGTTGGGCTCCTCTTCTCCCCTCTGTCCACCGTGTTCTTCCTTTTGTGACACACTGGGTCAGAGTTCTTCTGGGCTGTTCCTGTAGCGTTCTCCTTGTACTCCTGAGGTCAAGATCATTGATTTAGAGGGCAATCATGGCATAAGATATATTCTATTATGTTATGTGTGAAGTTATGGGTAGATTTTCATGAATCATGAATAATCAGGATGAATTCTCACGAGTGAGTTCTATTGCGTTCACGAACTCAAGACAATCCATCTTGAACTGCAGCTTTGTGCTTTAGGCTGAAGGCAAAGGTGAAGTGCAAACAAATGAAAAGCCTTTCTCAACTCTTCTTTAACAGTTTTTTTAAGAATATACTTTTTTTTAAAAAGCCCAAAACAAGTGACTGTGATTTAAAAAAGCAACCAGTTAACCGTTGTGTGTCACTGGTTAACGAGCGCTAATGAAATGTGCATATTTTTAAAAGCCTATTTCACATCAATAACAGCTTTAAAACTAACTTGAAAAATAGCTAAAAGTTACTCTCTTTAGTGCAACTAAAGAACAAACCCAAAAAACACAACTCCAGGGTTGCCAGGTCCACAAAACAAAACCAGTGGTGTCTATGTATTCTCCTCCTCCACCGAGGAGGAAAAACTGCAGTGGACCGCATTTGGTACATTATTGTCTGGGGAAATTCCCAAATTAGTGCTGCAGTATGTTAATATTTTGTAGCCACGCATGTTTTAAAACCAGCCCAAGAACCACCTCACAAACCAGATTTTCTACTGCGGCAGTTCTTTCAAAGTAGCCAAATTGTACAAACCTGTGTCATAATAACACATTTGAAGTGCAATATATTGCTACAGAAAATACCATGATAAACGATATTACTGAAACAATTTTATGCCACTAGCACAGTAACAATAAAGTAGGGTAATTCTCAGACAATCCCCCTTTCTAATTGTAGAATTGTATTTAAAAATATGAGCTAAAACAAAAAAATAGGACTTATGTAAGTCAGTTGTATCTATAATGAATCATAAAACCTTATCCGGCTCTCTATAGCTCAAACCTTATCTTTTTACACAAAAATAACTTGCCCCACTACTGCTAAGAAAATGTACACACGATAATTATTGAGCTCCAATAATGCTCTAACAATCATGTACTGAACAATAAGTTTTAATAATTTTTGTGACTACCTGGTCTACCTGTAACTGCAAAGATTTGCAAGCAACTTTGCAATAAAAAAGGTCCAAGCTGCTGTAAAGAAGCAGACAGCACCTCTGAGTGTGAGTATGCAGCTTAGCCTTCTCACCTGAGCGGCCTCAGTGTCACTGTCGTCGTCGCAGCTGTCGGACATACACCCCGCGTCCATGGCCTCGTCCCCCAGAGTGGGACTGTCCTCGCGGGCATCCTCCGCCGCCTGCCCGTCTGCTATGGAGTCCTTGTAGTCCACTCTCTCTGTGAAGCTCACTTTTCTGTTCTTCAGCGCGTTCTCGCTCAGGTCCCACTCCTCCTCGGACAGCCTGAACCCGGCCTTCAGGTCCCCGCGGCGCTTTGGCATGTCTCCGGGGCCGACGCTGATGCCTTTGGGGCCCAGGAAAGAGTAGGCCGTCATGGAAGCCTGGGCCTTTCCCAGCGCCAGGCGGCCGTACTTGAGCGTGATGGCCTGGAGCAGCTCCCACAGCACTTTGGGGGTGAAGACGCCCAGCTTGTTCTGCTCGTACAGATACGGCTGCAGCACCTCTTTGATGTTCTGGAGAAACTGGCGGAAGATCAGGAGAGTGGCCAGCATCTGCAACCAAAGCACAGAGTGAGATGGACGCGACTCTGGACAGGACATGTTTGAGGGAGTGCTGGAATTACTTTAACTTTGTGTCGTTGTAATGGTTTGGATGAGTTCAGACGGACAACACCTTATGCCACAAGATCTCACAAGATACAATGTGTACAATGACCTCTGTGTTTAAAATGAGGTTAAACACTAGTGAGCTACACATCGAGAGAAGCTGTAGTTCCAAAAAGGAGGAGGGGACATGTTTGATTTAATTTATTTTATTTTTCCATAATACTTTCCTCTTCTTCTTCACGCTCCTCCTTTATTTCATTCTGTTGTTATTAGTTACAGACCTCTGACACTCTCCCTTGTCTCGTCACACCTTTAACCTTCCATGGATGCACTCCTTAACCCGTCAGTCTCTTTTGTTGTCTTTTCTGTTGTACTGTCTCTTCTATCTATCGTTTCTAAATTCACTTCCACAACCCATCAGGAACCTGGACCCACTACAGACATTCAAATCACCTGTTCAAACTGGCTTTTGTGTAAATTTATGTTGTTTTGTCTGTTTATGTCAGTAAGTTTGATGTATTATTATTATTATTATTATTAAATTGTGAACTGAAACGCACTGAACCCTTTTTCTAAATGAGGTCTCTTGTCTTGTAGGAATTGTGTCTCATCTGGTACAATATACAGTAGAATGCTAAAACAGTTGTTCTACATTTCTACCTATCTACTTATCTGGAATGAAATATATGGATTTTCATCTAAATTAAAGGGGCTGCAGTTGATTTTAATTCTGATTTCTTCTGGTTAAGATGAATGCCTTTTATATTATGCAAATGAAGATGGACCAATACCAAATATTTATTATATCAATACTGACAGAGATATGGAAAAGCATCAGTTAGTTTTGATAAAGTAAAACTATTGATACTTAAAATTTCTCCATAAAATGCTGATTTTTAATACATTTCGTTTATGTTTTTATAATATATTGTTTATATTATAGGTTTTCTGCACATGTATGTAGTTTAATATAAGTTCAAGAAAGAAAGAAAGAAAATAGTGATAGCTGAGGTCAGATTGTTCATAATCGAACAGTTTCAAAGCATTTCAGAACAAAACTAAGCTAAGAATCATGGGAAAACCACTGCCATAACAATATTCCAGATACTTGCTTCCCTGTTATGTTGCATTATGTGAAAATACCACACAAATAGGGAAGAGATGGATGAGAATAACGTAAAAATAACTGGAAAATGTGTTTCTGTATCATGAGCATGTTCTTGACTCATGGTGCAAAATCAGGTACAGCTCCTTTAAGGCTGGTGTACTCAACTTTTTTGTGTTAATGTTTAAACTTTGTGTTTTCACTCAAAGAGTTTATTGTAAAGGCAGCATTTTTTGACAAATTTAGACCACTGCATGCTGTCTGCGGCTAATAATACATTACTTTATGTCTTGTCAACCCGGAAATAGGAGGGCTCTGATTGGCTGTGCTTGGGTGGCCCTCTGCAGTTTCACTTTGGCGACTGAAAAAAAGCAGTTTTAAAGCTGTACGTGAGCCTGAAAGTAAATGCTTGTGAATATTAGTGATGTACCAAAGGGTTTATGAAGGGACCAGTTACATCTACTTCCAGTTTCATGGCGTGAAAATCAGGCACCCCAGCTTTAAAGTGCGTATGACAGGTTTTTATGATTTTCTGATTTTTGACTTTATTCAGTGTATTAATACCTCTTGTAAATATAAATTATAGTTTTACACCAATCAGGTGGTTGAAAATTACAGGACGTAAACAAACTGATCACATCACACTAGGGAGGTCAAAGGTTATGCATAATTTACACAAAATAAACTACTTTTTGACCCTTTATTTGCATTGTGCATTTTTCTTTGTCAAATGAAAAAATCTGTGACATTAGAGGAGTTTTGGTGCACTGTACAGGATGGTTTCTTGGTAATTTCCCAGTGTGATGTCACCATTTACAACCAGGAAGTAAAATCAAAAACCTACAAAATTAGCTAAACTGAGGAAAAATTTGTAAAGATTTGATCAGAATTTGAAATATATTTATCTAAACTGCATTTTAGTTAAATGAGTAGCCCAACCTGTCATAGGCACTTTAAGTTAACGCTGCCTAATACATTAAATTGAAGTTACATAAACACACGCGCAGTAGAAACACTAAATCTATTCAACTTTCTTTGCTCTAGTAGCTCTACTGTTCCAGCCCCTGTTCACAAAACCCTGCCGTCGTGTTATTTACATGAGAACAGATTTCAGAGGCCTCGCTTCGTCCTCTGGCCACTAAAACTTTCATGCTTCTATAAAAAGAGTGGAGCTGAACCTCTTTGAGTCGCTCCATGTCCTTGAGGTAGAAGGCGATGTAGAAAAGGCTCAGATAGGAGTTGATGAATTCAAACTGCAAAAGGAAAACCAAAGGAAAGTGTAAATAAATATAGTACATACTGTAATGAAATGATGTGATGAAAGCAGGGGAGGAGGGACTTACAAAAACCATCTTGATGATGAGATTGTTCTCGTAGGCACTCTGAAGTCTGTAGTTCTCTGCAAGACGTAAAACATTAAAAAGCTTCTGAGATTCTGAACAACCTAGAAAATTGTGCATTGGGATATGAAGTATCTCCCAGTAGGTCCAAGTCATGCTCAAATCCACTGTTTAGGGCTGCAGTCGACTAAAGAAATTCTTGGTCGACTAAAGACCAGTCCTGTTGACTGATTAGTCGACTAAAAGGGGGTGTGGCAAAAATATATCAAAAGTGTAAAGTATTTCCATGTATCTAAACCAAACTGTTTATATAGAAAGGTACAAAGAGATAGTGTATTTATTTAAGTTAAGACTCCAAAATCTTCAGCTACTTCATATCTTCTCGTTTTTGGCATGTAAATCATTTTGTAATCATTTAGTATAAATAAAATGATTTAGTCGACAAATAAAAATCTCGGTCGACTAAGAAACCATGGACCGACTAATTGACTAAACGACTAAAGTACTACAGCCCTACCACTGTTGTTGTTTCATTTATAGGGGAATGCACAACACATCCAGCCAAGTCTTATTTCACCTCATTCTTTTCAATAAATAGACATAAACATAGATGGCTTTTGTGATAAACTTATTGTAAATTAGTATTTTTTTTTGTTTTCACCCATCTTGCAAGAGCAGCACTTCATGACAAAAACGAGACCACTGCACCGTCTGCATCTAGTAATACAGTATTTTATGCCTCGTCAACCAGGAAATAAGAGCTGAAAGCAGCGCTCTGATTGGCTGTGCTTGGGGCGGTTGCAGGGGTTTCATTTCACTGTCTACAATAAGCTGAGCCTGCGCCTGAAAATCAATTGGATATTAATGATGAGAAAAAGGGTTTGTGAGAGTGATGGACTAGTTTGACACTTTTTAATACCTGCTTTTGGTTTTGTGGTGTGAACGTTTTGCATTGGATCACTAGAACAATGCAAATGATCATATTTGAACAGAGAGTCCAAAGAGTTCCATTCCTGTACACCAGCAAATGGCAGCTTAAAGGTGCTGTACCTCATTTTTACTGTTCTGAAACATGTAAAACACAACTAGTTCATGGAAAGGTTTCAGGGATAGTCATCCGGACGCTGTTTGAAAGATCGAGATGTTTCGACTTCTATCCAGAAATCATTGTCAATCAGAGAGCTGGTCTGGGAACTCTGGCTTATATGCTACTCTGAGTATTGATAGCCCAGCCCATAGGGAGGGAGAAACAGAGCAATGCAGTTTGTTCGATAGAGTGCAGTGAGGACAGCTGCAAAGAACGTTACATAGAGACCAAACAGCCACTGCACAAAAGGCTGTATCAGCTCAGAAGATCAGCCACAGCGGTGGTCTCATTTTCACCTAAACAGATGCTTTTATATTTGTGCTGGGGCAACACAGATTTTACTTTATTACATGCACAAAAAAATCAAGTACATGAACTAGCTCTGTTTTTCACGTTTCAAAACCGTAAAAATCAGGTACAGCCCCTTTAAACTCAGATTTCCTTCTGCTGCTCACATTATTTACATTTAAAAGAATTTGCAGCCCACATGGTAATAAACACATGTTTTGTTTTGTGCATAATTAACCATTTTTGTTAAACAATTCAGTCTTTAACTTAACAGCCCTGACTTCAGCCATAGTCCAGAAGTGTGATCTTTTGGAGCCGTCTTGTGTATTCTTAATGCTCTTGTCCAGTCAGTCCACATTTTATTTAGCTTTTTCTTATTATTTTTCCCAAACTTAAGAAATTTATAATTATAAAGGTCTGCAGTAAAGGCATTTGAGAGATGTAACACATAACCATTAAAAATATTGTAAATTAATTTAGTGCTGGGTGATATGGTGATAAAAACAGAATGTTGAGCTCTTCCCTGTGACAATCTGCTATTTTTGTGAAATAGTTGTATCGTGATTGACTGTTTGTGTCTTTAATGCAGCTGTCTGTTCAAACACACTTTTTCTCCTGGTGTTTAGCCTCTGAAGCCTCTGAGCAGATGACTTTATTTACCTCTTAAAGGCCAGGGCTGCACAATTAAACCAAATCAACACAAAATCGCAACTTTAATGGATGCAATTAGCTAATCTCAAAGGCTGCAGTTTTTGGAGTGCAATAATTTCTTTCACAAAATGTCTTACTTTAATTTCAATTAAAAACTGCTAATACCGTAGTTTGTTCTGAAACAAACAACAAAAGGGCGACCAAAAGCAATTCAAATTTGTTCAAAAGTGACAAAAACATGCCTACAAACAACAAACACATTCAAAGCATCAAAACCCAAAAAAAGAGACAAAAACTTGACTAAAAACAACAAAGATGCGACTAAAAGTGACAAAGACACGTTTAAATGTGACAAACACAACTGAACGTGACAAAAACATGACTAAAAACAACAAACTTGTGCTTAAAATGTGGATTTGAACAGAATTCTATTATTAAAATATAAACCGCAATCTAATCGCAATCGCACTGGTCAGAAAAATCACACTTAGATATTTCCATACATCGCGCAGCTCTATTACAGACAATAGAAAAATACAAAGTGAACACAAATTGTGATTAAAAAATCGAAATCATGATCTGGACCCAAGAAATTCATGATAATATTTTTTTGCCATATCACCCAGTCCTAAATCAGATGTTTCAATTATGTGACAGTGTACACAATTAGGAGATCAATTAAGCCTCAGTAAGTCATTTTATGAAATCAAACTAAGTCAAACAGTCAGACATGGGCTCCTCCGTTTGTCCCACTTCTCTCTTAAATGCACTCCTCTGTTCCCAGCCCAGAGTCACTCACACTCCCTGCGGGCTGCTCTTACCCATATCGTTGAGCCAGTAGGCGATCTTCTTGTACACCTCATCGCAGATGGTCACAGTGATGGCCAGCAGGATTTTGGGGATGAATCTGGTGATGCTAGGCAGCTCCTGGATCTCCATCACCACCTCCTGCATGAACAAAAACACCAGTCTGTAAAGAACTCATTTATTATCAACTGTCAACATCAACTCAGGTCCCACAGCTATATTTACACTGGTAATGATCCTTAGAAACAAGAGGTAACAAAGTGTGATTTAGAATACAACGAACAGTGCCTATTAACCTATTAAATTGTTTACTAAAGAACCCTATTTTACAGCGTTACAGAGTCAAGTAAAGGAACAATCATAAGTCTATCTGGAGAAAGTGTGGATTTTAAAATTTTAAATCTTTTAAAGAAGATATTTTTCCCAGTATGAAAAAATTAAATGTGTCTGAAAAACTAACCCAAATAAGCAAATTTCAGTTCAGTTCAGTTCATTCAGACATTTTGCCAAGGCTAAGTAAATAAAATGAACATAAAACCAAGTCTGAAAAGGAATGGGCTGAAGCCTGGGTTTATATAGCCTGCCTCTTTACATCTAAATGAGTTCAGTTGACTCGTAATTTAAAAATTCACTTGTGTACAGTGAACACTGATAATCTATAGTGTTTCCCAACCAGGGGTATGGGGACACCAAGGGGTACGTGAGCAATTACCAGGGGGTACTTGAAATGGTTTCAGGTTTTAAAAGAAGATGAAATGTACTTTTATCTGAATAAAAAAAATAGTACATTTTGCATCTTTTTGGAGTATCTTGGACCATAGATATAATAAAAACAAAAATATATTAGTAATAATTGACAGTACATGACTAGTAAACCCATTTATTTGCCTAAAACTTAAGTTAAGGGGTACTAAGTGTGAGACAAAGCTTAGGGGGTATTCAACCTCAGTGTGCAGTTTCAATTATTCTGAGATCTTATCTTAGCTTATTATAGCTTAGAATTCTTGCAGCCACAGCACAGCAGTTCTACTGCTGCGTGCCCCTGGGGGTGTGTACGTACCACCGTTTGGGAACCACTGACTTAGAATAAAGACTGTTTTCAAAGACACGACGTGATACCGGTGGACTGCTATAAGGTGCATCCTCTATTATGCCTCAGTACCTGCAGCTCCAGGCAGAGCAGCATGGCGAGGAAGACAAAGCAGAGGCAGAGGAGGCAGACGGGGAGGCTGACCAGCCACTGGAACAGCGCCCTCTTCCAGGGAGGATAGTAAAACTCCTCACAGCCTGTGATGGGGCTGCAGCGCTTCACCCCCTGCAAACACACACACAACTTTGTTAAAATAGTATGTACTTCATCTGCCATTCATGTTTTTGTTTTGACAGAATTTTTGGCGACATGTATTGGCAAAACTGCAATTCTTCACTTTTCTAAAATAGACCAGTAAAAAAGAAACAACTCACAATGTTTTAACTTATTTCCAGTCAGCATGAAAACAAGGCACAACGATACTTTACTCATCATTCTCGACTGAGCACCAAAACAGAAAAGTGTAGCGCCCAACGTGGGGCTCGAACCCACGACCCTGAGATTAAGAGTCTCATGCTCTACCGACTGAGCTAGCCGGGCTTGAAAACATGAGTTTCCTGAGAGTCTTTTCAGACTCTGCGCCCCCTCCTGTGCTCTATTCATATCCCACACACGGCAGGGGAGTGAGGGGGGGCGGGGGAGGCGAGGGAGGGGAGGGAGGAGTGGCGTGGGTCGGCCCCCCTCGCTCTGAGCGGGAAGCGCGGCAAACTGTCAGAGGAGATGACGTAATCAGCAGCACAGGCTCCATGGAGTTGTCCGAACAAGTCCAGAAACACAAAAAATACCACAACTAAAGGACACATGCTATAGAACATTGACTTTTTTTGTTATCAGATTGTTCCCTCATCAAAAACATACCTGGAGCTGTATTTTGTTTCCAAGATTCGCTTACATTAGCATCACAGGGACAGTAGCTCTTGTTTATTTCCCACAAGGGCTGCACGATATATCACAAAAGTATCAATATCGCAATATTGGCTGATGCAGTAACAATATCGTGACAAATAAAATATTTCGCAGTAACACCAAAATTAAAAGGAAAACACTGAAAAGGGAAATTATCAATAAAATCTAGCTTTTTCAAACTAAATTAACCAGAATAATCGTGAAGTCTATAAACTAGACTATAAACAATAATTGTAGTTGTATTTTGATGATGGTCGTCGTTCTTTGGACTAAACAGACTCTAAAACACAAACTTAGACTTTTAGACAGAGACATTATTAAAGAAAAATGGCAAAAAAGAACAGACCATTTCTGATTTTCCTCAAAATATACACTTTATTCATAAACATTCTCTATCTAGAAGCCTTCATTCACAACATTTCAGCCTTTATTTGGTTAAAAATATTAGTCTATTATAAGTCTCAACCTACAATAGAAATAATCACTGACTAGTTGGCTACTAAAATAATCGTTAGTTTCAGCCTTAGTCAAAAAGTGTATTTAGATATCGCAATAATATCAATATTGCAGATCTTAATAGCCATATTCCAATAATTTCCTTATTGCACCGATATCGATATCGGAATATCGCTTGACGCAATAACGATATGGCAACAAACTAAATATATTGCAGTAACACCAAAGGGAAAATCCTGAATAAAATCTAGCTTTTTTCCAAACAGCATAAACCATTTCTAATTTTTTTCAGGCACATGGTAAAAAGAGCCATGAACTACATAGACCATGATCCTTTGCTTTGAGTTTGTGCAGCCAGCATGAAGAAATTATAATGTTATACCGTAAAAAATGGTTAAAATAACATCCACATACTGTTAAATTCATCGGGGTGATAAACACACTTATAACAAACAATTATATCTTACTTCAGAACTTCCCTGCCATTCTGTATTAAGTGTATTTACCACATTTAGCATTTTATCCAAGAACCAGCCCAAAAATCCACCTGATCTTTGACCCCAATGATTGAATACTAAGCTGAAGACTCAAAAGTGGATCCAAAGTCGGTGCTCACCCTGAACTGCGGGCGCGGCTCCTCCAGGGACTCTGCGGGGGTGTCCAGTGTGCCCCACCTGTAGGACAGCTCCGCCTCTCGCCTCTTCCACCTCTCCAGGAACAGCGTGGCCCACACCACGTTGAACAGAGCGAAGACGACACAGCAGATGTCCTGGCTGGTCTACAAGAAGTGCTGGTGTTACATTTTCCAAATATGTGCAGAAATGTATTAGATGATGGCTGTGTAATTTTCTACTTTATTTGTAACTATAAGATCCATGGATAAACAGCTGTGTACTGTGTAAAACTATACCTTGCAATAGTAAAAAAGAACTTATGGAGTCATTTATTTAATATACTTGTCATTAACATAGTCCAGGCTGATGATATAAAAGCTTAACTTCAGCGACGCAACAGCAGTTCCATTTTTAGCTGAGAAAAGCTTACACTGACAAAGAACACCTGGAAATAGTGTATTTCCTGCACATTCTGCCCTCACTGTACGTCATAAATGCTGGTAACCTACTACAAAACAAAACACATTATTAGATGCAACTGTGCTGCTGTCTTGGCCAAGACTCTTTTGAAAAAGAAATGAGTCATCTGAATGCATCTTCCCTGCTTAAATAAAGGTAAAAGAAAAAACTATGATGATGATAATAATAAAGGGCTGCTTCTGTTGTAATGACCAGAGTCTAATATTAAGTGGCCAGTTTTATCAAATGAAACATAGTCAGTGGTTTTCTTCAGGTGAGACTCTGGTACCTGGTCGGCCTCGGCCAGGATCCACAGGAGGAAGCCGATGACTGCAGGGTACAGCATGGAGTTGGTGTAGAAGCCCAACCAGGCAAAGTACATCCCGATCTTCACCCCAAAGTAGTCACAGATGTCATCTACAACAGACATGTAGAGCTCAGCCTCTGCTTCCACATGACATCATTTTGGTAATAAGTCACTGATCCTATAATGTAACAGGTAGTAACTAGTAACAGCGCAAGGGATTACTGTAATCAGATTACTTGTTAGTACCACATTATTGTAAGGAATTACACTTTAAAATTGATTAATTAGACAACAGTTACTTGTGGTCACGTTTTGTGATCCTTGACAAAAATGCCTTTAATCCATAGAAGTGTGACGTAAACACATGTAGCACACGATGTTATCTTTGGTGAAAGACAGAGATCAGCTGAGAACCTAAACAAATATTGGTTTATGGAGGACTGTCGACTGGGCTGCAGATTATTTGAAATTAGGTTAAATAAGAGTTTAACAAGTGGGGGATCTCATACTTTTTTAAAAATTTGTTCAAGAGCTGTACGTTTTCTTTTTTTTTACAGTAATCAATAATCAAGAAGAAGCAGTCGGTGGTCAGTAATCTGAACAACACAACACTATAACATTTGAACACAACAAAAACTTTCCGACCATCATCAAACGCACAGTGACAGGCTCATGCACTGGAGCTGGGTTTCAACCGTCAACCTTTTGCTCCTACAACAGCCACTGTAACAATCCAACCACTGCTGATTCAACTCCAGAACAATATTGAAGCTTGTATGGATTTAAATGAATAAAAAAGTTTGTTACTAATCTTGTGATCACGAGTTTCTCCACTGGTTGTTATCTTCAACAGTCTCATACTTTGAACTGTTCTAGATCGATTTATAGAAGTGCGGAGCTCCAGAGAAATTATCAGGTGTTTTCTACCAACAGGTCGCACCTAGAGGCTGGCGCTCACAGACCGCTTGGACCCAGGACGTCATGAGCTGGTTCAGGATCCTCTGCTCGTGAAGAGGGAACATCTGGTGGATAACTCCTCTGGCCACAAGCTCTGGAACTGTGCAGCACACCCAAACATGAAGTCAACACACATGTACACTCCCACAGACTCACACCAGGGAGCGCTGTCAACACAAACTCTCCAAATGATGCATAACAGTATAAGACAGAGGTGCGCACTGATTGGTTGTCCCTCCAGGAAGTGGATGTTGTGAAGCACCTCCCCCTGCTTGGCGCGCAGATTGTCCAGCCAGTACTTGATGATGCTCTGACGCTCCTGAGGACAAAGAGAGATGAAAAAGAAACTTGTCATCCCAGATTCTACCGAAGTTATTGGTTTAAATTCAGTATTACTTCAGACAATACTGTAAACAATTCTCTGCTGCTCCTAACCTTAACCCATTTAAGCGTGCAGACCTAATGTAGTCTGGGTATAGAATGATCGCAACATACTAATTGTCAACTAATACAGCAATTAAACAATCATTTTCTGAACTGTCAGGAACATGACTTATGACTGAGACAGCAAGAATAAACCCAAGATGATATAGCATTTTTTTTTAAATTAAAAAACAAAACAAGATTGTAATTAAACTCTATGAAGATGTTTTCATGTTTGCATCTCCTTACTTTTATCTTTGTAAAAATGTCTAAATATCTCACGTTCACAAGCCTTTCACAATCTAAAGAACTAATCGATTAATCAAAGAATAATCTCCAGATGAATCCATGACTAAAATAATTGTGAGTTGCAGCCCTAAAATAATCCAGGTACTGTTGTTCCTACAATATAGTGTTGTCACAAAACTAAAATGTCAAACTAACTAATTTATATACTCAATTCTCAATTTCAATACCAAAATAATGATTTAATTAGAATATAGAATTATCTTAGAAAATAGACATTTTCAATATAAAGAATACTTCTTTCTTAAACAAATGGTCTTGTGCACGAAAAGTAACATTTATTGTTTATGTGGTTTTGTTTGATACTTGCTCAAATAAATATCTAGTTCCAATACTAGTTTTAGTATTGAGTAGTAACTGATTTTCAATACTTTTGACAACTCTACTACAATATAATATAAAGATCAGTATTGGCGCTCTAAGAAATATCTTTTCCTGTATTTTCTGAAGGATTCTCTTAGTTATTGAGTTAGTTATAATTTTGTACCAATAAATTTACAATATTTTTCTTTCAGGGAGTTCAACATCAGATTCAAGGACTCTTAAACTTCAAGGACTATTAACTTCTCACTAATTTCACGTTAACAACCTCCTTAACCCTAAAGGTAAGATGTCTTTAGTTTTATTGTATGATCTTTTTGTGCTTTGTGTTGGACAATTTTATAGAGTGTCTTTGAAAAATAAAACATCTTTGTTTTTGTCTGAGAAATAGTAATGCTGAGTAATGTTCAGGTGAAAAAACGTCCATAATATGTTAAATACAGAAGTGTCTGTAATTTGGAAGAAAAAGAGCTCATTAAATTAACAGGAATTTTACGGAATATACACCATAAATTCACAGCATCAAATTTAACAATAATTAACAGTCATAAATCATATTCAGACATATTCAGGGATAAGTTAGGCACCTCGGGTAAATCGTCGCTTGTGTTTCTAGTCCCGTGCGAATCACAGTTCATTTTAGTCCCGTGTGATGCTCATGTCTGTGATATGGAGCTGAAGATTCAAAATGTCTCTACGTCCATTTTACATCAAATCTGAATTAGATTTATATTATTAATTCACTGCAGACAATTCTCCTCAATCCATTTAATATTATTTTTGACAATTAAGGCACAAAAAACACAAACTGCTGTCGTGGCAACCAGGACTGAGCAGTATGGAGGCTTTTGGGAAAGTTTAGGTGCAAAGTTTGGATCGGGGAGCTGTATCAACGTGAATGGATTGGAAAATAGAAGATTTGGCTGTTTCATAAGAAATCTGATTGCCTGGATGACATTTGGCTCACTGATCGCAACAAAAAGCAACGTCTTACGCTACACTACAGGTCCATAATGCTAAAAAAAACCTTATTAAACGTCTTTGTAAGTCCGTGTGGTGGTTGCAAATGTATTTTCGGGGCGTTTGAAGCTCCCGTCGTCGCCCCCTGCTGTCTCTGTGCTGAAAAACAGCCTTGCAACTTTCCCTGACGCCGACCCAAACACAACTCTCCAGAGAAACCCTGGCTCTCTTTTTTATATTTGGCACATGAAATGTTTTTGTATGTGATTTATTTCAATAAAAAAGGAAGTGAAAAAAAAGAAACGTCTTTTTACTGGTAGTGTATTTTCACAAGAGACCTGCAGGGGGAGCTCTGTTGCTGAAGTTACTTGTTTCCATTTCCGGAATAAAGTCCATAAAAACAACTGAACGAACATCCCGTCCAAATGCTCACAATAATGGGGACATCCCAAGGTAAAACTAATCCCATGCAAATAGAGCAATAGCTAGTCATTTTCTGCTTTTTCCTGTTTTTTTCACAACATTTTTCTGTCCGATTCACGTACTCTTCATGTTTTGGGTTGATGGAGGTACTTCTGACACCTAGAGTTCTACCACCATGCATTTAAACTCCATGATCAAGTATACGGCGGCTTGCTTTTGGAGCATTTCCGACCTGTGAGGTGAAGAAGCACAGCTCACTGTCGATGTTCTCGTAGATGTTGTCCTCGTCGCAGGAGAAGCGCCTCATGCCTCCTCCGTACTGGGGCTTGACGGCCTTGTGCATGCCCATCTGCTCGGCCCCTCGCAGCAGGCTGAGGACAGAGAGCATGAGCAGCGGGATTAAGGCAGCGGGACAGATGTTCAGAGATTAAATACAGCCATCCACGCTAAATGACATGCACGGCCAGTAAGAGGGGTCTCTCTGGAGCTTAGTATCATGGTTCTCTCACAGGCCAAATGCAGCACATGAAGGCACACTTATGTTGAACTGTTGAATGAAGTAAATATGGTCTTGAGTTGAAAAAGAAGAATGTTGTCCGCTGTATTTGACCCTTCAATCTGTCAAGAGCAGTGGGTGACAGAGCATGCTTTGCAGGTGACCAGGTGTATGATGTACAATCAATTATTCAAAAAAATCGCCAAATGTATGACAGTTTCCGAGCGCCAGATAAAGTAGAGTTTCATTATTTCAGTCCTTTGTGCTGCGCTTCGCTGTTGGTCTGATCTGAAAGTGCATATGACAGGTTTTTATGATTTTCTAATTTTGACTTTATTCAGTGTATTAATACTTGTTATAAATATATATAATAGTTTCACACCAATCAGGTCGCTGTTTGTGGAGAAAAGTTGAAAAATATGTTGAAAATTACAGGAAGTAAACAAACTGATGACGTCACACTAGGGAGACAAACTTTATACATGATTTACACAAAATAAACTACTTTTTTGACCATTTAAACTTTAATTCAACTAAATAAATAAGTTCAGATATATTTTTATTTGTCAGGTAAAAGAATTGATGACATTAGATGAGTTTTAGCTCAGTTTACAGTGTGGTTGCTATGGTAATTTCCTAGTGTGATGTCATTATTTACAACCAGGAAGTTAAATTAAAACGTATAAAACTGCTAAACCGGGATAACATTTGTAAAGAATTTTAGCAAAACTTGAAATATATTTATCTTAACTGCATTTTACGTAAATGAGTGGTCTGACCTGTCATGGGCCCTTGAAGTTAGACTGAACCGCATTCACCAGGGTTTATCCAGGTTTCAAAAAATCTAATTGAATGCTTATTAATGCCACATTTCAAGACTTTTAATGCCATAATCATTTATGCTTTCATCATGTTAAAACTACTGGCTTCTAACCATTCCATTGGGCACAAAAATGAACAGAAAATAATATATAACTACTTTATAATATTCAAAAAACTAATATGAAAGTTAAACCATGCAAATGTATGTTTTTAAATGTGTCTTTTAATAACTAGATGATTTGATATAAGCCGTTAACATCTAGATTCAATAAATCAGTCACACGTGGGATTCAAAATACATTTGAATGTTAAATGTCAAAGTAAAAACTGTCATGGACATGCTCTTCTGATTGGCTGATACCGCGACTCTGGGGAGACATGGACTAGACTGTGGTAATTATTTGCTGTTATTTTACTATTTTACTATTTATTTATGGATAAATCTTTTTGTCAAAATGTTTTTTAGATTTAATTCCTGTTGGGACTGAATTGAATTTTGATACATTTAATGCCCCACAGAAACCCTGATTCACTGTATTTCTCCTGTTGGACAGAAAAACCGACCCAAGATCAGTAGTAAACATGGCTGAAAACTCTTGGTTTTGTGCTGTCGCTCTTGTTTATAATTCTCTAAAGGGTAAAGTAGACTCAGTGGATTAGAAAGTGTACATGTGTTCTGTGGATTTCATTTGTGGAACAATCCAGGCACTGACTCCACAGAAGCAACTGCAACACTCTGACAAAACACTCTGACAAAACAGGGAAAACTAGAACGCAGTCAGTGCTGTGGTTTCATAATGTTAGTGATGTGAGCCATTTTTTCAAGAGAGAGCTTTGTACAACAATAGGACTTTGAGCATCTAGCAACACTGATGATTTGGGACCCACACTTTGATTTAGACTTATTTTAACAGTCCATGCGCCCTCTGTTGGCCACACTGACTCAGAAATCAGAGCTGAATTACTATTTTTACCTGTTTTTACCCATTTCTCAGGATATAGATTTTAAAGAAGACATATTATGCTGTTATGCTGTACAATCTATGACACTCGTGGATCATTATTTTATATTTTGAACATTTTGAATGACAATAGTGATCCAAAACAACTTAATACTTAAAGAAACAAATCTGATTTCCGCCTGCTCCTTTACAGTACGTCACTATAGATGAAAAAGTTTTCATTTGCACCAAAATGGTTTAAGGACACTGCTGAATCCGAGGTGTATCACCAAAACTTCATAATTATCTGATTTCTGGATCTTTATGATTATTGAAATGACAGGCAAACGGCACAGTTTGAGTGAGTAATCAGAGAAAGAAAATCAGATTATTTTGCTGTTTACGTACTGTATCCTTTTAATAGACTTCGGCTGGCTGATATTTGGGCCAATATTTTGGGCCAATATTTTGGGCCTGATATTTGCACACACACAAAAAAATAATAATATCGGCCATCGGCCTTAATTTTGTCCTCGAGGCTGATTTTTGATCAGACTATTGGACAAGGACCGCTCCACTCCACACTGCACTGATCAGCTGAGTTCAGTGGTAAGAACATGGATCTATGATAGGAAGAAATGTTTCCTTCTCTCCAAACGTTGATTTAACTAAGGGTGCACTCACACCTGTTGGTCCATTTTACTGGTTTGGTTTGGGAATAAAAGTTGAAACATTGTTTCAGCTTTATTTGGTGCGGGTCATGTTCTCACCACACTTCAGCTCAAACGAACTGAACCAAAAGAAAACAGAATAATCCCCGCGCCTGAGCTGGTGTGTGGTGGTGAGACGGAAGAAAGTGAGGAGTCAACAATGAACCAGAAACCACATTCTTCCATTGGCCAGAGGAAACTACCTAATCTGTCATTTGTCAACAAAAACTGAGCTGTATCAGATTTGAGTGATATTTGGATGTCTGATTTGGATTTTACAAACATGTGGGACATTTACACTTCACGCTGGGTCATTGTTGGGCCTTATCAAAGCATTGGAGCAGGAGAACGTTTACTTCAGGGGACGTGACGGCTGCCGGACAAACCACGGAGTAAGGACAACTTTCACTTTCCACTGACCCAACTTTGATCAAATCGGCATCGGCCCAAGAAAAACCCATATCGGTCGACCTCTAGTAGGTGATGATACGTCTGATTTGTCTTACTTCTCAAAGGAGGTGGTGATGAAGAAGGCGTTGGCCTGGGTGTGCTTGTGCTGTCGGACCTGGATGTTGACCTGAGGGACGCCCAATCGGATCTGATTCAACAACCACAGCAGGGTGTGGTCATCAATGCTATCTGCAACAGCAAAAAAGTGCAATTCAACAATCCATGTGACAATTAGCTTACATGCACTGTTTCACTTCTGGAAGCTAGTGTTGTTTTATGTCCAGTAGCACATTTAAGTAAAGTTGAGGGGACTTGATTAAAGAAGGGTAGAATTCAAATTTCATTGCACATACAACATTTTTATGCCTATCTTTTTTTGCAAGTTAACAGTTTTATTTAACATTGAACTCTATGTAACAGGTTCTCAAAATGTCTAATTATGACTAAGTTTGGTGCAGTTTGTGAAGAAAGTTTGAAAAAATAAAGTTGGTATTATTATTTTCCAAACCATAAGTATTGTGTAATTTGTATGAATTTGGCCCTTTTATTCAAAATGGTTGCTAGGTAACAGTTGTGGAATGACCTCTACCTGTGTCATATTTGCTGCTCATGTCCAACCAGGAAGTGACATTGTAAACGTTAAGAAAACTGACAAAATGGTGATAAATAGGCAAAATGTTTAGTAAAATCTTAAATATAGTCACGTTCACAGCCGCCTTGGAGTTATAGTTTATAATTTCACAGTCAAAAAGGCTATAAAGCTTCGACATACAGACATAGTTAATGGGACTGCACCTGGGAAGGTCATGAGGATGTCACAGTTCTCCGTGGGCACCATCTTGAGCCAGGACTTGCGGGACATGATGTAACGTCGGGCCTGCAGCAGACGCTTCCCGAACAGTTTATCTGAAAAGACATGACACAGTGAAAAGGAGTCCGTAAGTCTGCTACTTTAACTGTGAGTCCTAATTAAGAGAATAAAAGTTTGCTAAAGGCAGTGTCTATGACCATCCGACTCTCTTTCAACTCTCTTTACTATTTTATTTCACCATCCTCGCTGCTGATGCTGGTCATGATAAAAACATGGAATATTGAACCATTAAACATTTTTGCTGCTATGAAACAGACTTAAGCCGTTCTTTTTATTGTTGTTTTAGCTAAATCTGTCTTTTTTACTTCCAACACGTTAACTAACTTAAACTGTTTCCCAATCCTAACTTCACGATCATGAGCTAGCATGTTCATACACCTAACCTCATTTTAACTCATTTCCAAACCATTATCCATTATCCTGTTGCAAAACGTAAACCTTTCTTTAACCTTAACTATTATCATAACCCTGTTCCTGAACCTATTTGACAAATAACCATGATCAAAAATGAACATTTATTTTTGCTGGTACCAAAAATGTCAATAAACCACATTTGTTAATAATCATTAAACTAACAGTTTATAATCATTTGTGATGTGTAATCCATGTCCAACACACTAATCTGGCCCAACCATATGAGTTCTTGTGATATTTGTGAGTTCACAAACTCTTGAGAAGTCATCTGGCTTATCTTCTGCTGTTAGGGCTGCACCGGCCGCTGTGAGCCGGACCAATCAGAGCGCAGGTTTGGGCGGAAGTCAAATGAACGAACCTAAACAAACATGGCAACACCAACGAACATACTTTGGCCTATTTTAGCAGATTTAGGGACTATTTTGCTTTAAAAACGCGCACACTGTGTGCATTTGAGGACGAGGATGAAGTCTGTGCTTGTTGTGTCTCTTCGACCAATCAGCTTCAAATGTTCATCATGCGTGGCACATTTTCCCGATGACTTTGGGTGAGAGATTGTCCAGATTGTTAAATGTGTAGAACTCAAACCAGAGTGCTCAACATATCAATGTGGCGTGAGCAGGTTACCCACACATGACGTCATCTATACACCTCCTGCGGCCACATTGATCTTAACCATTGGGTCTTCAATGTAAACAAATGCAAACTCCATAAGAAAAAAAAGTCCATAAAATGTCTTTACTGTTAGTTGTGTTGCTGACATTTATAAAACAACAAACTACATCCTACAAAAGCAGAGCTGCATTTTAAAATGGAAATTTGTTACAGCGAGTTTTGCATAAAATGCGAATCAATAATTAGCCTACAGGTCAAACATAATGGACTCTTCAGAACTCCTGTAACAGCTGATGACTTGAGTCAAGTGCATGGTAATAGTGCTGCACTATGAAGTAACATGAAGTAAGTTTTTAGATTATTTGGATCTTTTAGTGCTAACATTGATAACCGTCTCTGCTCATTATAGTCATGGGAAAGCCAGTCGATTGATTCTGCACTGACTGTCTTGGCAAAAACGGACAACTTTCACACAACATTATTGGGTGTTTAAAAAGACAATGTAGAGAGAATAAATTTGACGCACCCCATAGATATAATATGGCTCTGACCAGCCGCAATGGAATTCTCTCACATTATGTATAAAATACTTCAGCAGGAATTGTTGAAAACATAGACACTTCATTTGCAAAAAATGTGCCACTTTGTGAAATCTGACAGCAGTTTTCTCCCTCATTTGTAAATATCACCTACAATAATATGAAAAAAACATAACAAAACAGAGGGTTAAAAAGTACGAACACCAGTTAGCATTAGCTCATAATATTTTAGCACCTATAACAAAGAGACCGCTAAAACACAACCAGCTATACATCTTTACGCTGCCTTCATGTGCTGTGTTCAGTTCAAGTGCTTTTGTGGTCGTGTTAATAACACACTTTATTTGGACAAACATAAGTGAAGACAGAGTAAACAAGTAAAAGCACATAGGGCAGTATACTAAAGTGGAAACGTGTGGAAACCATTTAATCATGCAGCATCAAAATACAGCGCAAACAGGTGGAAAAAACATTTCAATTGGGATTCTTTTTCTGTTGTCCGCCATAGTGAGAAGTCAGAGGTTATTTTCTACTCGGCAACTCGGCCATTAAAATTATTTCCCAGTTTCCCACTAGAAATTACGAGATGAGGGGGCGTTCATGTGCTATTTCCCACTGGTAAAGTGGGATTTACCATAATTCCCAGACCACATGAAGGCAGCATTAGTGTACCATTGTCAGTGATGCACATAGGTCTACTGAAGTTACAATGTAAAAGTTTATTATAAATGGCTTATTATGCTAACCTGATAAATGCACACATCCTAGAACAAATTAACTGCTTTAACTGCTACTGTTAGCTTAAAGTGACAGGTTTGTATGATTTTCTAGTCGTGACTTTATTTGGTGGAATAAAACCTGTTGTAAATATAAATGATAGCTTTACACCAATCAAGTGTTAGTTTGTGAAGAAAAATAAAAAATTTTTTTTTTGAAATTTACAGGAAGTAGAGCAGAGTTCCCAAACATGATGACATCACACTACGGAGACACACCAGGGACAATTTACAACCAGAAACACATTTTTCTGATAATTTTAACTTAAATTAATTCATTAATAGTTTCAATATATTTTTATTTGTCAAATAATAATTTCTGTGACACTAGCGGAGAAACAGTTACAGAATTTCCTAGTGTGATGTCACGATTTACAACCAGGAAGTAAAAACTGCCAAACTGGGATAAAAATGGTAAATTCTTTAGCAGAATCTTAAATATAATTATGTTAACTGTGTTTTGGTAAAATTAGTACTCCAACCTGTCATATTCACTTTAAGCACAAGCTCGGTACAACAATGACAAAGCAATCTGTCACGTTTCCCTGGCACAGTCTGTGGCGGCGTTGAATTAGCGAAAGTGCTGCTACTCTTCAGGGACGTTTTACTGAAAGAAGCCAAATCATATCTTCGTGAAGGCTATCGGAGCAGATCCACTCACTGTTCTCTGACAAAAATAGACATTTGGACGCAGAATCAAAACTGCACATGGCAACAGGCCTGGTCTACGCTTTCATCACGTCTCATTGTCAGTGTTTTGGAGAGTTGTGATCTCAGAGCCACTGTCTCTTTCACACAGGATGAGTTTGTCTCACTGTCTGCGCCACAAAAGACTAGTCTTTTTACAGTTCACAGTAGCTTTTTTTTTTTTTTTCCAACGTGGACAGAATTTTGAGTCGTTTGAAACCAGGATACACACTGGCAACACAAGCGTCACCTCTCATTATGTGTTAGTGAAGTATAGAAAAGGCTGTAAACAAGTAGCAATGTGACCAAAAATAGTTCAGTTTGGTCCATAACATAGGTCTAGTGATGAGTCTTTCAAGTTCAAGGCCAGTTTGTGTCTGGTTATAGGTCAATACATAGTCCTACACCAGGCCTATCCAACTTTATTTCACTGAGAGACAGATTTTTCAGATGGTTTTGTTTGGTCAGAAATGTGTCCAGCACTTTTGAAATACAAACAAATAACAATAATAACAACACAAAGGCTTTAATAATATCTGCAGAACTGAACCAGGACTAAACCAGGTCTAAAACCGAGACTTTAAGTCCTGGTCTAAACCAGGACTAAACCAGGTCTAAACCAAGACTTTAGATCAGGTCTAAACTAGGACTAAACCTGACAAACCAAGACTTTAAACCAGGTTTAGTCCTGGTTTAATCCATCTTTAGTCCTGGTTTAATCCAGGTTTAGTCCTGGTTTAATCCAGGTTTACTTCTGGTTTAGTCCTGGTTTTAAAAGTATTGAGCACGTTTCTGGCCCAAACCATCTGAAGTATCTGTCCCTCGGTAACACAGTTGAATGTCCCTGGACTATAATCCTGGTAGTGGGCGAGGTTTAAGTTCAAGGGGAACAGACGCCTCTCTTGAAATCCTCCTGTTGGTAAATTGCTCTCATAAAGCGGACCTCATGACAGCTCATTCAGTTTGTTAAATTGTTTTAATAAAAAGGCTTTAAATGGACGATATGTCACACAGCCCAGTGGACTGTGCTATAATCCACACATCCATCTCCAGATGGCTGGATGTGTGGAGGGTGGAGCTCCTCACAGGACATGGACGTTTGTCCTTGTGAGCATTCATGGGACACATTCAAATGAAAGGCTTTTACTGGCCATGTGCTGCTCTTACTGAACCTGAAGCATGCAAACTTTCACTTTTTGCATAGGAAGATAAACAATCTCACGTCTTAGGTTTCTGAGCTGCTTGAAGTGGTGCAGTGCAAATTAGAAAGCACGTCTGAGCTAAAGGGGGTATTGATGTGAAAAGTTTAGATTATTGGTCGATTTCATTGGAGTTGCAAAATGCTAAGATGCTAAAAGTAAATGTTTAATATTGAAATTCTGTTGTTGTTTCATGCTTTGGAATTCACAAAACAATAGATGGTGAGGCTTGACTGAATAATACATTTTGCTCACTGCAGAGCACAGAGTTCCTGCTGTTCTCTCTCATTCTCTGATTGTCACTCCAGTAAGTCCTGATGTCCAGCAGAGAGAACAAGAAGAATGAATGGAGAGTGCTTATGCAAAAGCTGCTTGTTTTTATCCATGTTAGACATTGTATTTCATGCATATTAGAGTTATCTTTATTCTCCTGCGGACAACACTCCATTGCTCTGTCCAGATTCTCCACTGATCAGTGCTGGGGAAGTTACTTTCAAAAAGTAATTAGCTACACTTTTCTAATTACTTTTAGAAAATGTAATTAGTTACATTACTTAGTTACTACCTCATGAAAGTAAACAAGTTACATAACTTTGGGATTACTTAACTTGTAATAATGTATAAATTAATCAAATAGTTGCTTTTACATTTCATAAATTACAATTAAACAGAGGAAAACATCAAAATAGTTGTTGAAATTGTCTCAAAAAAGTGAAATGTGTAACATGAGCTGCTCTGCCTCTGAGGCGTCCCTGACAGTCTGACAGCAGGAGTCAGGTCTGTGGGCTTCACTTTGAACATTCAACCTGCAGACGAAGGTTACATTCTCGTCTTAAACATTGTTGTTGGTGATGAAAGTGTATTTTATTAGTATTTTATTCATAACTGCAATTTAGGTATTTTCAAAGTAATGCGTTACACTACTAAGTTACTAAGTTACTGAAATGGTATATTAATTACAGTAACTAAGTCAAAGTAACTTAGTTACACTGCCACGATACACGCCCTCTGCTCTTCACTTCATTCATTCTGCAAGTTTTTCATCATTTTCAGTCATTTTAGATCAAAATTGCAATTTAACTTGACCAAAATGTAACATAATATAATATAACATAATAATATAATATAATCATCTATAAACATCTATCTATTTATCTCTCTCTCTCTCTCTCTCTCTCAGACAAAAGCACAATCAATCTTCATTCTTTTTATTCTGAATCTCTCAGAATCCTCCTAATGTGAGCACATGTTTGTAGGTGGTTGGGCTTGTGTGGTGTGTGTGTTGTGTACAGCGATGTATTTTGTTTTTTTATGTGTTTAGCACTCAGGTCTCAGGGGGATGTCACCTTTGACTGATCCCACACCTGAGTTAGTGAAAAGTCGCTCAAAGGTGCACTGTGTAACTTCAGTCCACCACCTGCTCGTGTATTGGAATGTTATAGTTTGGCTTATTACACAAACTCCATGGAGACAGCAGGCAGCACCACCAGGCCGTTACAGGTCAGATCCGTGGAGAGGTGGCCCCGCTCACAATACAACTTTTCAAGGAACAACTATAATTAAATAAATGTTTCCATACCATGTACATCTCAATGACACAAGCAACAACATCTCCATAGAGTTAAGCAAGTGGCTTATCCTCTACTACGTTACATAGAATACCTTTTTAATGCTGTAAATATATGTATACTGTTGCTATTATAACCCCACACACAAATACAATAAATGATATAAAATAAAGACACAACATCCAAATTACTGTATGATCCAATTACAGCAACTAACCACAAACATTCTACCAAAGACCAAAAGAAGAAAATGATGATGATAAATGATAAGTGATAAAGCTACCAGGATGTGCTTGACTTTTCCTGTTGTTTACATTCAAGAGTAACAAGAGTCAAATATTGTCTTAAGCATTTAGCCATGAAGTGCACATGACGGCTCTGCTCTTTGCTAACAAAAGGTCATGCAGCCCTAAAAACACACAGTCGTCTTTTTGAACCACAAACATCTCAGTTTTGTCCAGGTTAGGCTATCGTTTTGACAGCGTCTGACTCATAAATAAAGGCTTTCATGTTTTAGTTTCAATGCAGCTGAGATGATTGTGTCAAGTCTTTTTCACTACATTTTTCAGACATTCAGGATGAAAATGAGCCGATAACTGGGAGAGACAGTGTCAGTGGGAGTGAAAGCTTCTGCAGAATGAGTAACATGCTGTTGATATTGTTTACTTTTGATCAAATTTAAATAATAAAACGTTTGTTTTTGAAGATCCTGTATTATGCTAAACTTTTTGAGCTTTTAATTGTGTTTACTTATCAAAAACATACCAATGGGCTTATATGTTTGACCTGCCCTTGACCAGTTAATCAACTAAAAGGGGGTGAGGTGAAAATATATCAAAACTATAATGTATTTCCATGAATCTGATCCAAACTCCACTCAAAAGACCACAACTGTAGAGGAGTTCATGCAAAAAACATTTTTTTTTATAGATAAGTACTAGCAAACTGTGTATTCATATATGTATATTTATATGTTGTCCAAAATATTCAGCAAACTTCCTCCATATTTTCTTGTTTTTGCCATGAAAATTCTTTAAATCTAAATAAAATAATTAGTTGAATAATAAAAATGTTAATAACCGATTAAACGAGTAAAGGACTACAGCGCTACTTGGTTCCACTGCATGATGTCATCTGGTGATTAAACTCTACACCCACACCAGCGCTAAAATTGCCTTCAAGCATCTAACCTAAAAAACTTTGGGCTTGCAGCTATTGTTTTTAGCCTGATTGTTACTGCACCATCTCTTCAAGTCTCCTTTCACTGTGGACGTGGTCACTCCCCTGTAACCAGGGCTGCTTTAGGTATCAACACCTGAGAGCTGAGAGAGCCTGGAGGGCCCCTCACGTTATGTTCTATTCCTCTTATTCCGGAAGTTTCCATGGGCGCCGCCATCTTTGTTCCATTGTATTAGTTTACATGGGGCAGACGAGCTCAACACAAAATAAGTTCTACACAGACTAAAAAGCCGCTTTCAGGCCCCGGGAAATCTGTGCAGTGTGACTTGTTGTTGCTTGTGTACATTATGTTTTACACAAATCAATCTGCCTTCTATAATGTTTAAGGGGTGAGACTTTTTTCCTCGTTGACCATTTGCGTGAACAAACCGGAAGTCCCTTTACAACAAGAGTGCGGATCATAGACATAAAAAGAGGCAGAAGTGGGCGGGGCAGAATAAGGTGATTACAGCTTTAAAACACATTGAAAGTACTGAACTACATTCTCAGAAATAGAGGAACACAAGGGGACCACTTTTGTACTCACAGGTGCAACTCTACAACATTGTAATTGGTGGACAATTATTGGAGCTTTAAGATAAATATTTGAACCGCTGGATGGTAAAAAGGGTACAATCCAGCATTTAAAGATCAAAACGCACATAAATGTACCATTAAGTTTAAAAAGGCACTAACTAACTTTTAAAAAGTACCTCAAGGTTTCAGATTTGAAGCACAAAGGGTACAATCATGTTGCCTAATGGGTCGTTTAGAGGTACAAACTGGGTCCATATTTGTGCCCCATATTTGGTGCACAAATATGGAGGATTTAAGCCATTGTACCCCTGGTGTACTTTCTTTTCTGAGTGCAGTCCTGATCTGTTATAGCATTCAATTCCATTCATTTTTTCTGAAATTGAAATCTGAAAGCGTTTCTGAAACTTTATAAACCACAAAGTTATTTAAACATTCTGCCAGATTTACAGTTTTACATGTGGTTTTTTTGGCTAAGTCTATGGCAAAAAGGAATGAGAAATTTTACTTCCGGAGCCGCAGCTAACTGTTGAGCTCCAGTTTGTTGTTGAAATTAAGTTCCTTTAATTCAAACTGTGTGATATTAGATCTAATTGAATGTTTTTAAATGAAAGTATTGCACAGTTATCTCTGAGACGTCACTCACAACACTGTGCAGAGACGCTCAGCTGCTTAAGGACAGGCGCTCTCACATTAGGCCCCTTGAACTGTAAGCCCTAGTGGTGAGACGGCCCTGCAGGTAACATGGGAGTCGAGGGTTCAATTCCGATGGAGTAAAGTCCCAAAGACAGCAGCTGCCAGCAATAACTTACTACCCTCCTACGGTACATGTGAGTTTGGAGGGAACTACAGTATCAGAATGTTAGTCCACCTCAGCCAATATCACTGTACTGTGTTCAAAAGAGACTAATGCCCTCCACTTTCACTGGTACTCAAAGTTGCACTGTGTAACTTTATTTGGTGCCTGGAATGTTTCACAGTACAGCATTAAATCGGGGCCACATTTTTCTGAAGTTTTTTTTTCTTGGGACCAGAAACATTACTATTAACACACGAAAGGCTTTAACAATATTTGTAGAACTGAACCAGGACTGGACTAGGTCTAAACTAGGTCTAAACTAGTAATAATCTTAACTTGGTCTAAACTATGTTTAAGCCAGTATTAAACCAGGACCAAACCAGGTCTAAACAGGTCTAAACCAAGTCTAAACATGGACTAAACCAGAAGTAAACCAGGAAAAAAACAGGTCTAAACCAGGACCTAAACCTAAACTAGGATAAAACCAGGACTAAACCAGAAATAAACCAGGAATAAACCAGGATTAAACCTAAAGCAGGACTAAAACAGGTCGAAACCAGGACTACACCAGATCTAAACCAAGCGTAAACCAGGACCGAACCAGGACTAAACCAGGTCTAAACCAGGACTAACCAAAAAGCAGGACTAAATTATGTCTAAACCAGGAGCAAACCAGATGTAAATCAGGACTAAACCAGGTCTAAACCAGGACTAAACCAGAACAAAACCAGTACTAAATAGGTCTAAACCAGGTCTAAACCAGGACTAAACCAGAACAAAACCAGTACTAAACAGGTCTAAACCAGGTCTAAA
The DNA here is from genome assembly GCA_019453435.1 of Rhinogobius similis. Classification (NCBI taxonomy): domain Eukaryota; kingdom Metazoa; phylum Chordata; class Actinopteri; order Gobiiformes; family Gobiidae; genus Rhinogobius; species Rhinogobius similis. Next base: position 32,505,700 of record CM033632.1, read on the forward strand.
CCAGGACTAAAACCGGTATACACCAGGACTAAACCAGCTGGACTAAAACAGCTCTAAACCAGGTCTAAACCATAACAAATTCAGGATTACACCCGGTCTAAGCCAGGACTAAACCTAAACCAGGTCTAAACTAGGACTAAAACAGGTCTAAAGCAGGTCTAAACCAGAACAAAACCAGGACCAAACCAGGTCTAAACCAAGTCTAAACCAGGACTAAACCTAAACCAGGACTAAACCAGGTCTAAACTAGATCTAAACCAGGACTAAATGTAAAGCAGGACTAAATTACGTCTAAACCAGGACCAAACCAGGTGTAAACCAGGACTAAACTAGAACAAAACCATTACTAAACAGGTCTAAACCAGGACTAAATCAGGTCTAAAAAAGGTCTAAACCAGAAAAAAAATCAGAATTAAACCAGGTCTAAACCATAACATGACATAACTACACCAGGTCTACACCACTAACAAGAGATTAAATATTTTCCATATTTTTGGAAGCTGGGGTGGAGGTCCTGATTTGCCCCCCTGGCCTTAATAGCCCTGCATTAAACATATCTGTCTCCATGGAGACAAGAAGGTGACACTATCAGGACAAGTTACAGGTCAGATCTGTGGAGAGGCAAGCCCTCTCTCACTTTCTCGGCATGCAGTTTTCCAAGGCAAGAAAAATAATCGCATAACTGCTTGATGGAGATGTTTAATGTCTCCATGGAGGCCAACAGATGTTGGATCTCTCACCAGAAAAGTTCCACAGTGCGCCTTTAATCATGCCATGTGAAATGATGCTGTTATTGCAACCAGCTGTTTCCATAATATCTGCGCTCGTGTGCGTCCTGGTCCTGATAATGAGTATTACATTCACATAGTTCCTTGAAGACGAGACACTTTGTTGACACATTAGAGACAGTTTAGTTTAGATATTATTGTTATTTAGTAGGTTATTTGAGGTTATTTGAGTGACAGAACATTTTCATAAAATTCAAATGTTGCCTGTATTTATTGTGAAAACTGTAATAAATCAGGCACAGAAATAGATCAAAATTTGTACTAAAATATTGTTAAATACAATATTGGAAAGGCGGTATAGGTGCTACTTTATGTTTTTTTTATCCTTTGAAGTTACAGTGTATCCTAAAAATCGTTGGATTAGATCATGTCTTATTATTTCATGCAATTTACATAAAGGTGCAGAATTGTTTCCACGAGAAAGTGAGAACAAACTGACCAAAAACAAAAATGTAAATACAAATATTTGTTTTGCCTGTCGTGTCTTGCCTTAAAGTTTCTAAAAACTTATCCCATTCAAATGTCTAGTCAATAGGGTGCTGTAATATCTTTTCCTAATATTTTGAGACTTCATCCTTTAAGTGTCTTTTTGACATTATCTGCCCTTTATTTCGACTAGGAACCGTCCATTCACTACTCAACGTAATCACTGAAACAAAACGCCACGATACAACCTTTACGCTTTGACTGTGCCGTCCTGTATTAAACAACGCAGTGTTCAAGTGTCACCGGTCACATTCCCCCATCGTCCCGTGAGCAAAACCGTACCTACCGCAGCTTCACCTGTGGACCGTAAACCGACCGAGACGCATTCGTGTCGCACACTTTCTTCTAACTCCACGTTTTAGTCCGAAAACACGTAAAAAAAAAAAAGACACACTCGCTTTTACAAACGAATGCAGGGGAACGCCACTCCACCGGGCCTGCCAGCGTCGGAATGCGTCCAAGCTCACGTTAAACCCAGATCCCGTAACGATAAAATGTGAAATTTGTATAGCACCACGCGCCGTCGATGTTTAGGAATTTTACGTTTTTTCTGTTTTTTTTCCCTCTCACGGTCGTGCCGCAGCAGACGTCCTGTAATATGTTTAATACGCTACAAAAAAAAAAAAAAAAAAAAAAAAAAAGCTGGTGTTGACTTACCGAGCACGCCGTACGGAGCCGAGGAGGACGTCTGCTGCGGCGCTCGTTGGTGCTGCTGCCCGCCGTCCGACGTTTGCTCACTTGGAACCGTCCTGGAAGTGTCCATCCTGCCGCCCGCCGCCCCCTCCGCGTCTTCTGCGGAGCTCGGAGTGCCGTTCGCAGGCGTCGCGTCGCCGTCCTGCATCGCTGGCGGGTGGCGGTGATGATGGCACGGGCGGGTACGAGCTGGTTGGCTGTTTTCGGTGGCGGGTGGCGGGAGACGAAGGGGGCTCGCCTCGGATGAGTCGAGGAACAGGTCCGACGGATGGATGGATGGATCACGGCATGTTCGCGTTTTCCCGTCGTGATCGGGCTGTGACGACACGGACGGAGCGGGGAGACACCACAACAGGTCTCTACATGGCGTGACGTCAGAGGGAGCGCATGTGGAACAGGAGGACAGTGGGTTTGGAGGAACATGGCTCTCAGAAAACACTTAAGGCAATTGCCCGAAAGGAATGACAGGTTATCACAAACTTTACTCATCCAAATTTAAAAAAGAAAGAAAAATATATGGAAAGTTCCACATCCATAAAGCTAAAGTCCATAATGCAACTTTTCCTAACTGAAATCATTAACCACATCGATATAACAATAAGTTAAAGGGCCTATGACAGGTTGGACTACTCATTTCATTTAAATGCAGTTCAGATAAATATATTTCAAATTTTGCTAAAATACTTCACACATTTTATTCTGGTTTAGCGATTTTTGAGGTTTTTTGTTTTACTTCCTGGTTGTAAATGATGACATCACACTAGGAAATTACCTAGCAACCACACTGTACACTGGGCCAAATTCATCTAATGTCACACATTTGTAAAAATGTTACAAATAAAAATAAACGTGAACACCTTTTTTGGTGAATTAATGTATAAGGGTCCAAAATGAGCATGCTATTCGGGGCCCCTTCAGGTTGGGGGCCTAAAGCAATTGTGGCCTGTTGCCTAATGCTAAGTCCGTCACTGCTACTAGCCGCCTCAGTATTACCATCATAAACACTTAAGCTACATAGTCCATCGTGACTTGACTTGGTTAAAGTTTAGAAGAAATTGTACTATTCAACTGGGACGTCGGACTGGGGGGCGTAAAGGGTACTGGTTTCCCCGGGGCCCAGGGCAGGGTGACTGGAGCCTATCCCAGTGACTTTGGGCCTTAGGCGGGGTACACCCTGAACAGGGGCCAGCTCGTCACAGCTGAAACAGAGACACAGACAAGGACAGACAAACATTCACTCTCACATTCAGTCTCTTGGACAGAAAATCATCAAAAAGCAACATGCCACTGAATAGACAATTACACACAACAGTTTTTGACAGATGAGATGATCATTCAACAAAATAAAGCTGTTATCAGGTATTATTAGTTAAGTTAATTAGTCATATTAAATTATATAGATTTTGGCCCTTGTTTTCATAATGGTTGCTAGGTAACAGTTGTGATATATAGACATATGTCATACTGTATTTGCTGCCCATGACCAACCAGGAAGTAACATTAGAAACAATACAAAGACTTTCAAACTGATGGTAATAAGCAGTGTTTAGTAAAATCTTAAATCATAATCATCATAATCAGGTTCACTACGTTTTAGAGAATTGTGTGGTGTAGACTTTAAATGGATCAATCCCTTTTGCAAATTTGCATTTAACAATTCCACCATCTTTGAAAAACATATTTTTGCATGTGTTTTAGATATCCAGTACTATTCAAATTATTAAAATGCACTTAATTTAGAGGCCAACCAGTCAAAATTATTCTGATTAATTGTTGCAGCCACTTATAAGTATGTCTTCCTACTAACAAAACAAAGCCTATGTTGGTCTTCACGTAAAACAATGAACTTACCTCAGTTTTGGGTCGATTATCCAGATGATATTCTTTGTTTATGCTGGACTAGATCATACAAGCAAGAAGTTGTGCCAATCTTGACCAAATGAACAGCAGCAGGTCAGTTGAACACTTGTAGTCCACTGCTCCTCTAGGATCCTATTCCTAATCCCTCAGAGTGCTGTACGTTTGAGCAAACATGCACGATGACAATGCTCAAAACCAGTTCATGCTTGCTGTCCTGAGCCGGTCCTGAAATAAACACATTTCAGACGACTGCCTCTCCTCACTCGCATTTCAATCATTTTAAATAGAACTAAACCTGAAGGACAGCACCTGACCTTCTTCGTTGAGCATACATCACGGTGAGTTTAACGTGTTCACATGTCAGCCGCTATTTGTGTTAGCCACTCAGCTAGTCTTACTCTGCACGTGAACACAGCTGCAGTAAAAGCAGATTTAAACCTCAGACCCAGCTTCTACCAGGGCTATGCAGAACTGTGGGAATGTAACCGTACATGGCCGGACTGGGGGGGTGAAGGGTACTGGTTTCCCCGAGGCCCAGGCAGGGAGGGGACCCCAAAAGCATGGGATTTTTTTCGCCGTTGCATATTTCTAGCTTTAAATCTGTTTTTGTTGTAATAAAATGCATTGTGGTTGAGTTAAGTCCTTACGGTTATGACACCTGAGGGCCCCATCACCCTTTAAAAAAAGAGGAAAATCATTGTTCACATGTTTGCAAAGTTTTTAAACTTACTAAAAGTTATAAAACTAATGATTATAATTTGTAGTTGTAGCTGTAGCCATAGCCGCGGGAGCTAGGGGTGCAGAAGGTGCAATAGCACCCCCTGCTGGATGGTCAACTCAATGGGAACTTGTAAGCAGCTCACTGCTGGTTTTGCCCTGAGTAAAACTATATCTTTTCTAGGTAACATTATAAAACGACACAGTTTCTGTTCTAATAAATATGGTATTTTTACTTTTATCAAATGTTTTTGCAGTCAACTATGTGCCTACAACCCCGGGCTGGATTAAGAGGTGAAACTACACCGCGGACGCCTAAATGTGAGGACTTTGCTGGAGTTACAGGCAGCATGTGCAACAACTCGAATCTGACGCGACGCATAGAGACTAAAGGGAGTTTACACGGAAAGACAGCGGCACAAATCCACGTTTCGTCGTCTCACAGAGGTGGGACTTGGCTTCATCTGAGCGTCTGAGCGGTGAGTGAACTGATGAAGTCGCCGTAGTCGCAGGGAAACTGAACTGAAGTGAAGTAAACAGCTGGCTGTCGTAACTGTACAGGCTCCCACTGTGTTAAACATTGATATTATTTACTTTGGCACATGCCCTGTTGACCATCGCCAAATGTCTTTTTCACGCGTAGAAGTCGAGGCTCATGGTTTCACACAAACACCTGCTCGTATGTGTGTGTTTGCTTGTGTGTGTATGTTAGTGCGTGTATGTGTGTGTGTCTGCGTGTGTTTGTGTCTGTGTGTTAGTGCGTGTCTGTGTGTGCGTAAAGTGAGGCTGGGCGCTGAGTGTAGCAGAGTCAGGAGCAGCGTCTAATAATTTACTCTTTGTGCCTTTTTTCTGGTGTATCTTGATCATTCTACAAACGTCCCATGGGCCCTAAATAAACGTATGTAACTGCACAAAAAAAAAAAACTTGCAAAATTACGTTCCCGCGGCTATGGCTGTAGTCCTCATTCATTCTTTTTCTAGAGCTTGGGGTCATGGGTGACTAGAGTCTATCCCAGTGACTTTGGGCCTTTGGCGGGGCACACCCTGGACATGGACTCATTGCAGAGCTTCTTGCAGTTGGTGTATTTTCTTATTATAATAATATGATTTGAGATGTTTGTGAAATTGGTCTGGTAGTTTTTGCAAAAACAAACAGTACTGTATCATAATATTGCAACCTAGTCTCCTGAAAAATACGTAAAATATATATATTTTCCGTTGATGTATTCATGCAGCATCATTTCCAAAAACGTAAACTGTGTATGTTTTCACAGATGGACTTATTGTACGTAGTTTGACAACAAAAACGTACAATATCTACATAAATGGAATCAAAAAAACGTAATGTATCTATCTCCATGGAGAATGTTCTAAAGTTTGGTTCTAACATTCCAGCTCTGCAGATTGCGTGCCCACTACACCAGGAAGATTACACAGTGCTGCTTTAACTGGATACATGAAACATAGAAGATTTGATTATATCTGTGGCCTTTCCAGGCCAAGCAAAAACTATTTATGAGAAAATCAATAGACTAGACATGGTGCATCTTTAAACGTATTTGTCCAGTTTTTATTCAAGTGCTGGTGAATTCTGCTATAAAACCCTGAAAAACATGGATGGACTGATGTAATATCGTCTGACTGTCATTATCGGGATCGAGATATTCATCTTTGTCATCACCCACACCTAGGGCTGGGCGATATGGCAAAATAATATTATCATGATTTTCTTGGGGCCTGATCATGATTTCCATTTTATCATGATTCGTGTTCACTTTGTATTTTTCTATTGTCTTTAATAGAGCTGCACGATTTACGAAAAATATCTAATTGTGATTTTTATGACCAGTGTGATTGTGATTTATATTTTATTAATAGGATTCAGTTGAAATTCACATTTTAAACATAATTTTGTCGCTTTTAGTTGTGTTTTTGTCACATTCAGTTGTGTTTGTCATATTTAAACACGTCTTTGTCACTTTTAGTCGCGTTTTTGCAGCTTTTAGTAGTGTTTTGGTCCATAGAGTCATGTTTGTTGTTTGTAGGTGCGTTTTTGTCACTTTTGAACACATTTTTATGTCTTTTGGTCACTTTTGTAGCTTGTTTTAGAACATGTTTGTGCAAATCCAAACTACAGTGTTAGCAAGTTTTTATTCAAATCAAAGCAGGACATTTTGTTGTTTGTGGAAGAAATGATTGCCCTTCAAAAATTGCAGCCTTTGTGATTTGCTAATTGCATCCATTAAAATTGCGATTTTTTTTGTTTAATTGTTTAGCCCTGATCTATAACAATAAAGTCATCTGCTCAGAGGCTTCAGAAGCTAAACAACAGGAGAAAAAGTGTGCTTAAACAGACAGCTGCATTAAAGACACAAACACTGAATCAAGATACGACGATTTCACAGAAATAGCAGATTGTCACAGGTACCAGCTCAACATTCCATTTTTATCACTGTATCGCCCAGACCTATCCACACCTACATATGTGCAACAAAGAAATCATTCACTTCCATTCACTCAGCAATGTACAGTATATAGAAAGTGCAATTGTTCTACTTCATTTGTGACGTTTGACCAGAGCTGATTTACACGCCGCTCATGTCATTTGTGCAGTGCAGGATTGATCGGCGCTCTAAATGATCCTGTCGATACGTCCACATGAAGTGCACTCGGGGGAGCTGGCTTTCACTGAACTGTCACCTAAATCCATCAGCCCAGTGTCGAAAACCAAGATTAGAAAGCAGCGTGTCGATAAACAAGGAAATACTGCAGCTATGGGCCTTGAGCGGACGACCGTTTGTTGTACTTAAGGTGAGACACTGCAGGTGAATAGGAAATAAATTTAAAGATATCAATTTGAAACTTCTCCTGTAGTTTACTCACATAAATGGAAGAAGAAAATGTATTACGAGTTTTTCATCATGTTATGTTTTCATGTAGAAATAACGCATTTTATGTGTAAAACTGGCCAAAATTGGGACATATTAAATCTGAAAAATGGACAGAACCAGGTTTAAATCTCTTGGTTCATTTTGGACACATAGTAACAAAAAACTTTACAGATGGGATTTTGGATTTCTTATTTAGTTTTTAAGTACACTAGATTCGACTCAAAATTGTCCTAAAAATGAAAATTTTGCCTCATTTTTTTAACTTAAAACTTCAATAAATCAGTTTTAGAATTAGATATCAAAAAATCCTTCAGTTTGTTTTGTCAAAATCCTGTTGAGTCCAGATTGTACAGTTTGGTGTAGGAGCTCCTTTAAGGCTGATCTTTATGTCTTGAGGGAGAAAAATGCATTTTAAGAAAACGGCCTTTGAAGTTACAATGTCCCAGAGAAATCTATGGATGAAGTGGATTCAATGAAAGAATAAAACAACTGTAGGAGCAGATTGGACAAAATAGTTGTTTCCACATGAAAGTCTATAGGTTGAGAGTCTGTAGGCTGTCGTCATGCACAGTTGTTCTTTAGCCGTTCACCTGACACCCGAGAGCGAAGACACAGCCAGAGCTCAGGTGTCCTCAGCGTGAAAGAGAATCCACCTCCACCCAAACAGGGGGCACTAAAGCTTCATTAGGATTCTCAAAATTAAAGCTAACAGCAATTTTTTTTTCTCGTATCCTCTTTGGGATTATTTCATAGCCAATACAAAATGTTACTAAACTGCTCAAGAAGGAAGAAATGTTTGTTGAACTCTCCACACCACAAAATCAGCAGTTTATTGTTAGCATTATTTATCCATTCTCATCTCAATTAAAGTGCGTGTAAGTTTTTATGATTTTCTAATTTTTTATTTTGTTTGGTGTGTTCTAAATATAAATTATAGTTTTAAACCAATCAGGCAGCTGTTTGTGGAGAAAAATTGTTTTAAAAAAAAGTTGAAAATTACAAGTAAACAGATTGATGACATCACACTTTTTTTTTTACCTTTTAAACATTCATTCAAAGATGTTCACATATATTTTTATTTGTCAAGTAAAGAATATGTAACATAGATGGCCCAGTGCACAGTGTGGTTTCTTCTTAATGTCCTAGTGTGATGTCATCATTTACAACCAGGAAGTAAAGTTAAAAACATAAAAATTGCCAAACTTGGATACAATTTGTAAAGAATTTTAACAAAATTTGAAATATGTGTATCTCAACCTGTCCATAGGCAAGACGTGAATTTCAGGCCAAAAAAATATATAGTGATACTCAGCAGTGGCCACTAGATGGAGTCATTGAATCGTGTTGGGGATTAAGTGATGCATCGACTATAGTACCATTCATGCTCATTTGAAATAATGTCAGGTGTCCACTGAAAGCAAAAAAAAAAAAGGTACAGCCATATTTTATTTTTCATTAATATCTTTGTACATTGAGACATCATTTGCAAATGTATTTATTTCTTTTCAAACAATCAAGGCCAGACTCTGAACTCATATTTTTGTTCATGGATAGTTTTATATTGATGATACCTTGTAAAAAAGCATAAGATTATATTTATAAGATTTCCTGAGCTAACTTTTATCTATACAATATCAGCTAATTAAGTAACTAGTGCGATTTTTGAAAATACTGAAAAATCACAATTAATATTCTACCTGTCAACCAAACGTGTAAATTTAGAATAGTCCTGCTTTCTCTTTTGTTAATGGTACATTGTCAGAGCTTCCCCCATGTTGTTTTGTCATTGTCGTGGATAGTTTTCTTAGAAGTATTAACCAGTTCGTTGTAGGCTCCAGGAAACGGGAAGGAACTGAGGATGTAGTAAAATTTTATGGTGAATGTGTTTTTTAAGTCGTTACAGCACGCTACAGACTTCTGTAATGTATTATGCAAAATCACGTAATATTTTGGAGGTCAAACTTTCCACACATCGCTGTTGAAACAAGCAAAACTCCGGAAACAGTACTCTGCCATTCACAATTCAGACGGCACAGTGGTTTGCCTTATATCCAGGAGATTCGTGGTTCAATCCATCTCTGGCAAGTTCATGTTGTCCTTGATCGGGATAGTAGAAGAGGTCGTTAGCTAGTCCCTGTCACAAAAATTAATTTTGGTTAGCTTGGCCAGACACATTGTAGTTGGCTAGTCCTGCCATGATATTTGGTGAGGCCAGTCACAATAATACATATTGGTAAGTAGGCCGAGCTGCCATCCACTTTCTATTGTGACACTGGTGCTCTTCAATCTGTAACTGCTTTGATCAAACTCCCCATTTTGGAACTAAAATGTCCGTTTTGACACACTCTACATCAGTGATTCTTAACCATAGGCCGAGCCCAAAGTAGGGCCGCGAGCACCTCCTTGAGGGCCGCACGATCACTAAAATATAATACATTTAATATGAGATTGGGCCTCAAGTTACTTTAGACAGAAAAAGTCGGGCCTCAAGGTAAAAAAGGTTAAGAACCCCTGCTTTACATGATCCTGGTGTGTTTTTCTCATTAGGTTGTTCATTAATCAAGTTATTAGCAATAATAACTGACCAATCATGTGCTTCCTCTTCCAGGGGCTGTTTTCGCTCGTGTTAGCAACAGGTTTGATTGACAGCTAGCGTTGCCGCCGTCTCCTCCCACCGAGGGGCGGAAACCGTTAACAACCTCGCTCCTGATTGGTCCATGTGATTGCCACGATACGCACTCGGATTTCCAAATATGGAGTCTGGCTCCACTTTAGCCGCTATAACTGCTAGCCGCGATGGGCTTCATTTGGCTGGATCCAAACACTATGGGTGACGTCACACTCCGGCCGTCCAGTGATTTATATACGGTCTATGTAGGTTACATTTGGGCTTGCTAAGCTTGTCACAATGATACATTTTAGTTAGCTAGGCTTGTCACAATAATACATTTTGGTTAGCAAGGCCTGTCTCAATAATATATTTTGGTTAGATTGGCCTGTCATGATAATACATTTTGGTTAGCTTAGCCTGCGACAGTAATACATTTTAGTTATTTACGCTTGTCATGATGATAAGCTATATTTTGGGTAGCTAGGCCTGTCACAATAATACATTCTGGTTAACTTAGGCATATCACAATAATACATTTGTGTTAGCTAGACCTGACCTGATAATGCATTTTGGTTTACTAGGCCTGTCACGTTCATAGGCTACATTTTGGTTAGCTTGGCCTTTCATGATGACGAATGGATGAAAAAAAGCTTTAATAATTAACTATTTGTTCATTATTAATTAAGTTTTTCTTTTAATGCTAATTAAGGTGTACCAGTCAAGACTCCTGCTCCTTATTAATATCTAAATTAAAACGGCAAAAGTTCACACGGTCAGTAATGGCTTTTAACGAGGCTTTGACCTAAATGTGGTTGATGAGTGGTACCAGCCCAGACCCTTTGATTATAGGGCTAAGGCTAACTAGCTGTAGGAAAATATACAGATAAATATACATGAGCATTAAACGTCGTAACAAGTGTGAAAACAGAAACATAAGCCCATCAGATTTCTATAGAATCAAAGGGCTATTAGAGGAAATATCGTCTGCATTTGAGAGAAAATTGTGACAAATAATTACTGTATCGTCTAAAATTTTGCGGTGTGATGTTGTAGAGCAAGGCTCTTCAACATAAGGCCCGGGGGCAAAAAATATATATATAATTCATCTCTTGTTATTGGTTTAGTCCTGATTTAGTCCTAGTTTAGACCTGTTTTATCCTGGTTTAGACTCGGTATATTTCTGGTTTAGACCTGGTTTGGTCCAGGTTTAGTCCTGGTTTGGTGCTGATTTATACCTGGTTTAGTCCTGGTTTAGTCCTGGTTTGGTGCTGATATATACCTGGTTTAGTCCTGGTTTACTCCTGGTTTGGTGCTGGTTTGACCTGGTTCAGTCCTGGTTTAGACCTGGTTCAGTCCTGGTTTAGACCTGGTTTAGTCCTGGTTTAGACCTGGTTTAGTCCTGGTTTAGACCTGGTTCAGTCCTGGTTTAGACCTGGTTTAGACCTGTTTAATCCTGGTTTAGTCTCGGTATATTTCTGGTTTAGTCCTGGTTCAGTCCTGGTTTAGTCCTAGTTTAGACCTGGTTCAGTACTGGTTTAGTCCTGGTTTAGACCTGGTTTAGACCTGGTTTAGTCCTGGTTCAGTCCTGGTTTAGACCTGGTTTAGTCCTGGTTCATTTCTAAAGCAATGGACATGTTTCTGGCCCAAAGGACAAACCATCCGAATAGTCTGTCCCTCGGTTAAATAAAGTCCCCTTGAGCTGGACCTTGAGCTGGACCTGTGCTCGGCTCGGTCCCAGTCTCTGCTGTGATGCCGTGTGTCTGTGATGGACTCACACTGTGGATCTATAGCACAGCATTAGGGATCCATACTATTGGCTCGTGGATCAACCGCTGAGCCCGGACACTTCACTAAAGACAGATGAGCTGCTAACGAGTTCAGTTAACCATCTCATTAACGAGTTCGCTGAGGGGAGACCGGCGTGTAGCTGGAAAAACACTCACCCACAACATGAATGAGCTCAAGGACATTTCAAAGCGAGGTTTTGTTACAGGAGGTGAACACAGACCAGGAAACTGCCCACAGGCCCCCAAGAGGACAGGTTACATAATATTATTCACATATGTGTCCTTTGTAGAGTGTGCGTTTTAGAGATACTGCTTTATACAATGAAAATGCTTTACAGACGATAAAACACATTAAAAACACATTAACATCACAAAATAAAATAAATGTAAAATTCACTCATAAGCACGGCCAAACAGAACGGTCTTACGATTTTCTAATTTTGATTTTATTTGGTGTATTAATACGTATTGTACATTAAAATTCCTGTTTCACACCAGTCAAGTTGTAGTTGGTGGAAGTAAGTTGAAAAATCTGTTTGAAATTACAGGAAGTAAAAAACTGATGACATCACACTGGGGAGACTCACTCCACCCAAAGGTTATGCATAATTTACACAAAATCAACAACAACTTACCCTTAAAACATGAATTCGACAAAATAACATGTATTTTGATTTGTCGGACAAAAAAGATCTGTGACATTAACAACAACAACAAGTTTTAGCCAAGTGTGCAAAGTAATTTCCAAGTGTGATGTCATCATTTACAACCAGGAAGTGACATTACAAAACAAAACAAACAAAAAAAAACAGCTACAAATGAAAAAAAAAAAAAAGTGTATAATTATTTTTGGTAAAACTTTGAATATATTTATCTTACCTGTATTTTAGTTAGATGAGTAGTCCAACCTGTCATAGGCCCTTTAAGCCTTGACTTTAACTCTACCAGAGTAGAGGCCTTTCTCACGACATCAGGAATATTGTTCTAGATCAGGCATGTCCAAACTCAGGCCCGGGAGCCAAATGTGGCCCTCAGACCAATTTTTCTTGGCCCTTAGGCTTCCTGGTGAATTGGCCCACATTGTCCTGATAAGTACTATTTACAGCACATTTCATATTTTCTACAATTCCAACCTAAATAACTAACATTTTGGTGCATGACAGACCTGATATTAAGGCACTGAGACTGAATGTAGATGTGGAGGCGCTTAAAACATCAGATAAATGCAGCTTTTTTTAACGTTTCGCGATTGATTTGTGGCCCTCCGCTTGGTCTATATTTCAATATGTGGCCCTCGATGGAAAAAGTTTGGACACCCCTGTTCTAGATCATAGCTGCACAGAACTGAAACCATCACTGATACCCACCCCAGTGCACTGATTCCCCGTGTTGGAGGGGTGGTTGGTTCATGTCAGAGATGTACTTTGGTGCTTGGCCATGGAGAGACTTGAACACATGAGCCATTACCTGGCATTGTGTACTGAAAGGGAACTGAATAAACACATTGCTGTGAACCATAAAACCAGCAATGTCCTTTTGACGTATTCAGACTCCACAGACTGCGACATAGACTTACTCCAGTCTCATGTCTTCTGCCCATGCCTCCCGTCTGTCTGCTCTGTGGGGGTCAGGCTGGGGGTCAGGGCCTCTTTGCGCTGTCGTACTTTCTGTCCCCCGATGGCTTTTCAGTGTTCCGGACTCGGGGCATGTGATGGCTTTACCAGCCTGAGGGGCGGGGTCACAGGTCAGGGCTAAATAGGAAATGCAATCAGAGGCTACAGTGAAGAGGAGACGTTAGCGCTGCGACACAAAAGAGGAGCCCAGGTGAAGCAGGAAGTCATAATCATCAGACTTCCTGTTTGGGAGCAGGAACAATAGTGTGAGCGCTGTAAGTTAGACGTCTGTACCAGGAAAGGGCTGGAGAATCAGTTAGAGGGGCTACAGTGAAATAGCTCATTATTTTACTGTTTTAAAGGACACGTATTCAGCTCACGAGAACCTTTGCTTTAGCATCAAGCTTTAGAACTGTATTGAAAACTACACTACTTTAAGTCAAGTCATCAGGATTTGGTGTTACAACTCCATCTACTGGCAGCAGGGGAATTACCGTAAGGAATTGAAGAACAGCTAGCTTGCGCAGACATGCTGATATAAGCACACAAATGTAATGAAGATGATTTGGCAACAGAAATGCTCTGAGTGTGATGATGATTCATGGATGGAAAACAGAAGATCTCCAGAGCTCTACCTCCAATGCCACTAACTGGGGAAATTTGGAACTGGGAGTTTTCTGAAGCTCAGAAGGGAGAGGACCTCATAAGCATGAATAAAAAAAAAAAAAAAAACATGAATGAAGCAGGGAACAATGCTATAACATGGTCAACATGTAATTAATAGCACAATATGAGTCCTTTAAAAGTGCACAGCATGACTTTTTTGGTCTCCTACTTGTCTTGATGGAGGTGTTATTGTTGCCTAGAATGTTCCATAGTATGACATTAAACTATCTCCATAAAGACAAGGTGGCCCCTCATGGCCGGGTTATGCAGCTCAGGTCTGTGGAGCATAAAATAAAGCTAACCATAACACGTTTTTTGTTGAAACAGTATTCCCTCATCAAAAACATATCTGGGGATGTATTTAGTTTCATTCATACATATTAATCATGTTTACGGGGTTCTCTCTCTTCTGACCCTCACAACACACTTGGTTTCAAATTTCCCCAGATTTGTGACATTTAAGGCAGAAATCCGGAGGACCATAAATCATCGCTTTTCTGAGTGTCTCTGCCGTCAAATCATGCATTGCAACTGTGTGCTTGTATTAGCTTGTCGGGGAAAGCTAACGTTAATTATTCATTGATAATTCTCTCAGGTAGGTAGGCACCTAGGTAGGTAGGTAGAAAGTAATGTGTAGTTTTCAATACATTATTTAAGGTGACACACTAAAGTCAGAACACATTTTTTCAATGTTTTGTTTTTTGGTCAGTTTGCTCTCTCAACATATAGACTTTCATGTGGAAATAATAAACTTGTCCAACCTGCTCCTAAAAATGGTTTATTCTTCCATTTAATCCTCAGAGTTCTATAGGACATTGTAACTTCAAAGGCCGATCCTACACCAAACTGTACAATCTGGGACTCAACAAGATTTTGACAAAACATACAGAAGGATTTTTGATAACTAATTCTAAAACTGATTTATTGAAGTTTTAAGTTAAGTTTTGTCAAAAAAAAAAAAAGTTTAATTTTTTTTAACTTAAAACTTAATTTTATTTAATTTATTTTATTTTTTTGACAATTTTCAAATCAATCTAGTTTAAATCTGTAATTTTTTTTGTAACTAATGTGTACAAAATGAACCAAGAAATTTAAACCTGGTTCTGTCCATTTTTCAGATTTTAATGTCCCTAATATGTGTATTTTTGGCCGTTTTTACACATAAAATGCTTCATTTCTACATGAAAACATGACATAATGAAAAACTTGTAACATATTCTAACACACATTCTTACATTTCCGTGACTAAACTATAGGAGAAGTTTCAAGTTGATATCTTTAAATTTAATATTTTTTCCTGTTCACCTGCAGTGTCTCACCTTAACATAAGTGCAAAGGCATTCAAGAGCATGTTTAAAGCCAATAACAAGTCAAATAATGCAGAATATGTGTCCCTTGAACATTGTGAATCTCATTATTTGGACATACTGTAAATGAAAACTCCAACCTTCGTCATAAGAAGAGTTTTTATTGGACAACCGGGACTAGATCTCCGAAACAGGAAGCGGAGATGACAGGAAGCCGCGGCACATGTGGACTGTGACACTTCATGCTAACATCGCCAGTAGCCGTTAGCGCTGTGCTCTTGTGCCGCGTTCCAGGCTGGAACAGCGCTGGCCGCAGGATTTCCTCTGGTCGTCGGAGCGCTCAGGCGGAGGACAGCGTTTATGGGTTTGTCCGGGGCTTGGAGCTGTGCCGGCGTCCCAGAGCTGCCCGTCCTCTCCGGCTCACGCTGCACATGTTTGTCGGTTCTTATGCCGCCTGCCTTCCTCGTTCCTTTGATGCTGCCGTGATCATGACTTAATCGACAATTGTGTAACAGTTTGCGAAAGTTAGCTAGCGTACATTAACCCAGTGGATTAATATCAGACCAGTGTTGTGTCCTTGAGCTGGACACCTTGCCTCCAAAAGTGATGGGCCATACAGTTGTAATTTTTGATATGATGACAAGTATAACGATATAGATCTGATACCGATACCAATTTGATTTGATTTGATTTGATTTATTTACACATAATCAAAAAAAAAAAAAAAAAACAGAAGTCCATATGAAACAAAACAACACAAAACGTGATGGAGTGTGGCAGAAACCTGAAAGGGTTATCCTTAAAGTGCGTATGACAGGTTTTCATGATTTTCTAATTTTAACTTTATTTGGTGTATTAATACCAGTTGCACAAATACATTTTAGTTTTACACCAAATCAAGCAGCTATTTGTGGAGAAAAGTTGAAAAATATGTTGAAAATAACAGGAAGTAAACAGACTGATGACATCACACCGGGGAGACAAAGGTTATGCAGAATTTACACAAAATAAACGACTTTTTTTGATCCTTTAACCATTGATTCAACAAAATAAAGGCTTTCACAGATATTTTTATTTGTAAAATAAAAAAATCTGTAACATTAAATGAGTTTTGGCCCAGTTTACAGGATGGTTGCTATGGAAATTTCTTAGCGTGATGTCATCATTTACAACCAGGAAGTCAAACTAAAAACGAAAAAATTGCTAAACCGTGATAAAATGTGTAAAGTACTTTAACAAAATTTTAAATATATTTATCTTAACTGCATTTTTGTCAAATGAGTCGTCCGACCTGTCAGAGGCACTTTAAAGCCACACACCTTTAATTGATTATTTGAACAAGCTCAAATTAAAAGCTGTCTGGTCAGATGATTTACAAATGAAAATCACACGATAAACAGAAAACAGCCCTCACAACCACAAAACAAAACAAAACATTTTTCCAATGAAAATGTACTGGATTTTGTAAATTTTATTATTATTATTATTTAATATTATTTTGTATTGAAGTAGGCCTCCAATATGTTGTATGTAGAGCTCTGATTACTACTTATTATTTAATTTGTTTAAAGTGCCCCTGACAGGTTGAACTACTAATTTCACTAAAATGCAGTTAAGATAAATATATTTCAATTTCTGCTAGGATCTTCAGAAATTTTACGCCAGTTTAACTATTTTTTAAGGTTTTTTTTTTAACTTCCTGGTTGTAAAGTATGACATCACACTAGGAAATTACCATAGCAACCATACGGTGCACTGGCCAGAACTCATCTAATGTCACAGATTTTGTTCATTTGACAAAGAGAAATACATGTGAACACCTTTGTTTTGTTGAATCAATGTTTAAAATGTCAAAAAGGTAGTTTATTTTGTGTAAATTATGCATAACCGTTGTCTCCCTAGTGTGATGTCATAACTGTGTTTACTTCCTGTAATTTTCAACAGATGTTTCGACTTTTCTCCACAAATAGTGACCTGATTGGTGTAAAACTACAATTTATATTCACAAGAGGTATTAATACACCGAATAAAGTCAAAATTAGAAAATCATAAAAACCCGTCATACGCACTTTAAATGCATACATTATTTTCACTTTGGCTATCATTATTTTCACTCCACCCTAACTTGAACTAAAGCAGAAACTAAATATATGTGCATCTCTTTTGGGGAGAAATTTAACATTTTCAGATTTTCAGGATCCCCCAGACCCCCCTCACTTTGTGCGTCATTCCTTACTGTAAGGCTAGATCGACTCTCAAAAAATACCAAGAGTGTCTGGCTGCAGACCTTAATCCAGAGTCGCCAGCCCCGCAGACCTTAACCAAGAGGCGCCTCAACCCACAGGTCCGGAAGTACGTTGCGCAGACGAAAATAATAATTTTTAAAAAAGGTTACGCCGCAATATTACGTTTTACTAACCTAAGTAAGAGGTTAGTAAAAATATGTTTAAAAACAATCAGAAAACATTCAAACTGAATGAAAGATTGACAGTTTATGGAAATATTGAAAGCACTGCAAATCAAAATATTGAACATTATAATCAGAAAATTTAAAAAACAGTATTGAAAAAATTGACTTGAAAGAAAGATTACAAGCATTACTCATTCATCTCATTACATTCATAAAAAATAAAGCCCCTCCCATCCACCACTTCATAAAATGTCCACGTCTAAAACCTCCAGCTCCTCCTCGTGTTCTTCATTGTCAGATTCCAGTCTCATCTTTGTTGACGATGGATCTATTTCTACAAATTCACATTAAATTTGCGATTAACAGTAAACTTCACCCCTAGTTTTTCATAACATGTTACTTAAAACTCCACTTCAACGCCATTACCATTAGACCAGTGGTTCTTAACCTTGTTTGAGGTACCGAACCCCACCAGTTTCATATGCTCATTCACCAAACCCTTCTATAGTAAAAAATAAAATATGATTTTTTTACTGGTGCACAAAATGAACCGTGCATTAACATCACCTTGTTCAAATAACAAAACCAACACAGTGCATGAACTCACAACAACTTACCTCAGTGTGACTTCTGCTGTTGCCTTTGAGAGACCAGTTCAGATATGCGTGGCTTCACCTTGGCAAGTGCCAGTCTCATGTCATTTTCACAGCAAAGTCTGTTCCTTTTCTTAGTTTTTATGTCCAGCATCCTCGAAAACGATTGCTCACAAAGATATGTTGTAACAAATGGTATAAAAAATTCCAAAATTTGCCAAGCAATGTCACGTGATCATCTGCAGCCAGTGATGGCCAAGTGGGGCGGGGCATCACGAATTGACATGATGAGTCATGTGTATCATGACCTCTGTGGTGGAGGCTCCACCGAACCCCTGAGACCGACTCACCGAACCCATAGGGTTCGATCGAACCCAGGTTAAGAACCACTGCATTAGACATTAGAAGCGATAACGTAAAGAGCGTGTGGTGCTGTAATATCTAAATACACACTTCACACGATGCAATTTCTAATCATCACATTTTGTTAAGATTAATCAGCGGAGAGACTAATATTTCATTTAGTTTCTACCTAGTTATAAATTAACAAGAAGAGGAATGATTGAATTAAAAACATAAGGTGCCGTGTGTTGATGTTGGTTATTTTTGACACATCCGGGCTCTGGTAGAGACCTCTGGGTTAAGGTACGGGTCACATGGGTGCCTCCTGGTTAAGGTCTGCGGAGAGGCGACTCTGGATTAAGGTCTGCAGCCAGACGCCTCTCAAAAATACTCCTCCTCCAAGCCTCAAAGAGCCTTAAACATGTTTATTTAGGATTTTCCGATTTTGACTTTATTCAGTGTATTAATACCTCTTTTAAATATAAATTATAGTTTTACACCAATCAGGTAGCTGATTGTGGAGAAAAGTTGAAATATATGTTGAAAATTATACGGAGTAAACAAATTGACGACGTCACACTGGGGAGACAAAGGCTATGCATTTTTTGACCCTTTAAACGTGCATTCAGCAAAATAAAGGTGTTCACATGTATTTTTCTTTGTCAAATAAAAAAATCTTTGGTTTTAGGTGAGATTGTACAGGATAGTTTCTAGGTCATTTCCTAGTGTGATGTCATCATTTACAACCAGGAAGTAAAATAAAAAAACAAAAAATCTAAACTAGGGTATAATTTGTAAAGATTTTAGCAGAATTTGAAATATTTTTCTTAGTCTTAACTGCATTTTAGCTAAATGCAGGGACGTCGGACTGGGGGGGTAAAATGTACTGATTTTCTGGGGCCCAGGGCAGGAAGGGCCTCGAAAGCATGTGATGTTGTTTTTTTTGTCTAAGTTGCATTTTTCTACACTTTAATCTGTATTTGTTGTAAAAGAAAATGTTTCGTGGTTGAGTAAAGTCCTTGAGAGACTAAACACAATTGTCTGGCAGTTTTTGCAAATAAAAACAATTTTGTATCTTAATATAAACTGTTAGCTACCCATGATGTTGCTAAATGAATGAGTTATTGTTATTTGTATGACTGTATAGAAAAGTATAGAAACCGTAGGGCAGGGGTGTCCAAACTTTTTCCATCGAGGGCCACATATTGAAATATAGACCAAGCAGAGGGCCACAAATCAATCGCGAAACGTTAAAAAAAGCTGCTTTTATCTGATGTTTTAAGCGCCACCACATCTACATTCAGTCTCAGTGCCTTAATATCAGGTCTGTATTGCACCAAAATGTTAGTTATTTAGGTTGGAATTGTAGAAAATCTGAAATGTGCTGTAAATAGTACTTCTCAGGACAGAGTGGGCCAGTTCACCAGGAAGCCTAAGGGCCAAGAAAAATTGGTCTGAGGGCCAGATTTGGCCCCCGGGCCTGAGTTTGGACATGCCTGCCGTAGGGTGTATATTCTAGCAAAAATGAAAGGAAAAAAAAACATTACCGTAAAAGGCGGACTATTGAGCGCACCTGAGTATAAGCTGTACCAGCCATATGTACAAAGAAAAACAACTTTGTACATATATAAGCTGCACCTGTCTGTAAGCGGCAGGTGTCCACATTTAACATTAGACATTTACACAGGAGGATGGAACACGCACAGTTCACGTGCAGCAGATCTGTTTCCGTCTTTGGCTCCACATTGATTGCTTTTAACTTAAAAGCTGCGTCATATTCATTTCTTGGTGTGTTTTCTGTGATGATGGTGTGCGTGTGATGTAAACTGACTGTTCAAACACAATCAAACCAGTGTATTCCTCCGCGCAATATCTCTTTCACCGCTCTGTGAACTCTTACGCTTCCTGCTAGAGCGCCCCTAGTGGCCGTTCCCGGAACAATACATAAATTAGCCGCATCGCTGTAGAAGCCGCATGAAATGAAATGATGAGAAAAAAGTAGCGGCTTATAGTCCAAATTTTACGGCGATAACAAAATTTGTCAAGATAAATCTTTTTTTTTTTTTAGGGGCCCACTGAGAAGGTTTGTCTCTGCAGCCCAGAATTTGGTCTAACTCGTCTAACCCGTCATAGGCACTTTAATTCTGCCCTGAACTAAATGTAAAGTCCTACTCTTCCTTGAGAATAAGTTGGCTCCTCCCTTGTCTGACTGTTTTGATAAATGTGTATTAGTAAACTCCAATTGAAATGTCCAATGTTGCAGTAATGGTTTGCAAAATGAATTTAGGGCAGAGTAGCTAAAAGGACACTATGGTTCAGTCTGCCGCAGTGTCCTTGGGCACAACACTTTACCGTCCTTGCCAAAGAATTAATAATTGGTTAGAGAGACACAAAATGGCCGGTTAGTCCAAAGTGCAAGTCAGGGAGAACAAAAGTCCAGTGAGGGTCAAGGGAGGTGTGTTTTTATAATTGTCCTTCACTTCCAAATGTAGTTGGCGCAACACTGTGGAAAATGAGCCAAAAACAGCTGAAGGCAAAGAGAAGTTTTGAGTTCCGGTTTTCACACCAGATAACAGCCATTTCCATTTGTCAGCTTAAGTACAGAGAAAACTCCAGCGCTGAATTTGTAAAGTACATTCAACAAAAGGAAACGCTGACCCTAAGAAAAGAATTACTTGCACACAAACAGGTACCATCTTACGTTATTTGCGCAGATTGATGTTACTGGCCAGATGTTTTCTTTTTTAGCTTATCTTGTCATCACAAATCTGGGAAAACTAAGAAAAGAAAAAAAAATCCTTATTTCCTTTGTGTGGATTGGAATAACACAAAAAAACAGAGGATTAATTGTATTAATTTTAGTATGATCGATTTTCATGCAAACGCAAAAAATGGGCCGGACAAAATTTTTAAAAATTCTTAACTTAATACCACAGAACTATAATTAAAACTGGAAGATGAATCCAAAATGGAGCCCTGTTTATCCCTAAGGCGTGAGCTCATTGGCGCATGACCCCAAAAAAGTTCTTTACTTCCGCGTTACTTCCTGATACGGAGGCTGCCATCTTTGCTTTAGGGCACCACGTGACGACAATCCCCCATGATGCTTTGAGCAACGTGAGCGACCACGCAGCTGCAAGTTTTTGTGTTAACGTTAGCTTGTGTGATTGTAATTGTATTCTTCATGTTAGACACACGTGAAGCGTCTGAAATGAAATAAAATACAACTTACAGGTATCGCTGGTCTAGCCTTGTCCACGTGCTGCTGTTTGTATCGTCCGACGCTCGTTCACGTGGCTCACACATGTTTACCGTGATGTCACTTCAGATAAAAACGGTAATTTTGATGATTTTAGAAACGGTAGAAAAGAACATTTCCTTCTATTTTATTTAAATACCAATTTAGATACCAAATGCCGCTAGGTCGACATTTGTGGCCCAGAGTCGACAGGATGGGGTTAGTGTAGTTTTCTGAAATCATACTTTACTTCCACTTGAGTAAAATGTTCTTGAAGTAATAGTACTCCCACTTGAATAAAAGTTTTGGTTTAACTCTTCCCACTAAATGTGACAAAAGCTTTGAGAAATTATTTGAACATCCGTGTTCTAATATTTACGACTCCAAAAGTCTAAGTTCAAAAAGCTATCAAGGATATGAAGTGAGCTGATAGTTTTGGCTTCTGTTTGACAGATGGAATTTGGTTGTTTTCACTTTAAACACAATAGCACATTTGTCCAAAAGACTTCGAAGTTGAAGAGTGCACTGATCATTTAGTGTCAGTCTTTTCAGTAGTTATGAATACTTTTTAGTACAGGGGTCTGCGATCTTATTTCTGAGATCGGATACATTAGATGACATTTACCATCATTCATTTATCGGGGCACAAAGTTAAGTATTGTAAGTTTATTTTAGTACATTTTAGGGTTTTCAAAACAATCAAAATTTAAGGTCTAGTGGAAAATGAAGACTATTGAAACCAGGTATTTATAGATCATTTGATTAAGTATTGATAAAAACAGAACAAGTTTAAGACCATACGCTATTATAAAGAAAATAGTATTATTTTGTGTTAGAATTTAGATTATATCAGGCCTATTCAACTTTATTTCACTGATTTTTTTCAGATGGTTTTGTCCTCGGGGCCAGGAACATGTCCAACACTTTGAGATACTGTTCCCCATCGGCCTGGAGGAACTCTCTCTACACTAGATGATCCACCTTCCTTCCTCTTGATGGTCCTGATCTAAATGGATGTGTCAGTCCAGGTCCATCTGTCCGTCTGTGGATGTAGGATCTCTTCTTCACTGTGGTTCTCCCCGAGGTTTATACTTTTTCCCACAGGGTTTTTGTAATTTTTCTCTGCCGAGAAGGAGGGTCAAGGACAGGGGGTGCTCTGGGACAGTTATACAATTGCTAAATTAAACTTAAATAAAGCTTAAACAAACTCTGGGCCACATGGGCTGAATGTGCCGGAGCAGGACTTTTCCTTTTTTATTTATTTTTTATATGCGCTGTCTGTTTTGTTTTGTTGTACCATAAATAAGGGAAAAAACAATTACATTTCAACAGAATCTACATTTTGACAATATAAATTTCAGCTGCCATCATTATTGCTCTAATGAATGTTGTGATGTCATCAGAAACCCAACCACAACTCAACACTCCTAATCTTTCTGGACCACTCCTGATTTCACAAGACTGTATTTATACAATTGTTTAGAGCGCATCAACAAAGAAAAAAGCAGCTATCTGTGACTGTTTACACTTGAGAGTTGGCCGAACAGTGGCTGATCTGTAAACAACAGACCCCCGCCGTGCACATGTGTCTTTCCAGTATTTGGCCCCTGGATATCCGGCCCCTCACTGCTCTTTAGGGCCCGTACATTGTGTCCCGGGCTGGTCTGTGTATACCCTGCATCCTCTCTAACCACAGACATAAACAGAGCCAGCGTTTGGCTTCGGTTGGGGCCAAATCTCTGGGGAGTCATCCAGAGCCTATTAGCTGCACAATAGGTGACGCACGCAGGGATAAACACATGCTAAACACGGCCCACCGGTGATATGTCAAAGTACGCCTTTACAGCCAGCACAATGGCTTTATTATTCATCTGTACAGTGACAAAACAATGCGACGTGTCAGAAAAAATATACACAGAGTAACATATAATTCACATTTGAAAATTCACAGTGACGGGTGACATTACTTGAGTTGGGATTTAAAGGGGCTGTACCGGATTTTTACGGTTTCGCAACGTGTGAAGCGAGCGAGTTTTGCAGTCCCGGTGAAAGCTAACAAACGACAAATTAGCATGCTAACAGTACACTTCCTGGTTCTCGAAGAATAAAACGTTCCATAAATAGATGTACATAGTCTCACATTCACCCGAAAAGATGCTTTTACTTGCAAAAAAAATCTGGTATTAACTATTTCCGTTTTTCACATTTCAAAACAGTAAAAATGAAATACAGTCCCTTTAAGAATTTAGAATTTTTGACTTTGGGTATTGTGCTGCGTTCATGTGGTCCTCGGGTTTCTGAGGTGAGATGACGGGGTTATGACTAGTTGGGATTCATGTGCCTTTTATCTCGGAAAATCAGGATTTTGATTATAATAATATCACAGAATCCGGTTAACAGAGTTTAATAGAGCTAAGTGAGATTTGCTGTTGTTAGACGGCCCAAAAGGCAACGTGGGCCAATCAACATCATATCTACTTTAGCTTTATCTGTGGCAGTTTTATATGATGTAAAGGACTGACAGTAAACCCTAACTGTTGTACCACTAGTCAATGACCTCAAATGATAAATCAGCTGATTTTCGTCCATCTCCAAACGGCAGGTGACGTCAGGGGTTGAAGTCGGGCTGTAGCTTTTGACCCGAGTTCCCGAGTGCATTTTTCAACTCACAAAAACATTCTCCCAAGTTCCCGAGGACCGCATGAACGCATTAGACCATTTTATAAAAAAAAAATAAAGTCAGTCAATACAGTTAAAGAAGTACTTAAAGAGAATATTAGGATATTTGTTTTTGTGGCATTCGAAAACAGATCTTGCTAGTTAAGTTAACTCACATTAACACATTATTACGTCAAACACATTAGCTATGCAAATTGGTATTTAAATTGTACAAAATCAAATGGAAATAATACATTTTTTGTGACATAACACTTGTATTGTTAATCTTTAAGTGCATAGATGAAATTAAACAAAGTACAATGTTTTGCTTCGTCAAAAGACTCTACAACTTAAAAAAAAAAAATACATACTACGGAAGAACATTTTAAAACCTATTTACATCACAAATAGTCACACAGCTTTACCTGAAATACACTTTTTGGTTTTCATCCTTCGATATACCCTTGACCCAGGTGTTTTGTCAACGCAGAGCGGTTCCCTTTTGGGTTTAGAACACTTTTAAGATAAATTCCACCACTATTGTCCGTTTACATCCGGAGCGGAGCTGGCGTTGTTGTAAATTAAGGTGCTTTGGGTGTCTTCAGGGTCAAACGGACTAACCCATCATCCTGGAAAGCTCTTGTCTTTCCCTGTGGCAGAAAGAGGCAGATGACAACAAGAACGTTTACAAGAATTGACAAGAACAAGTTCAGTGGACAAGCTTTGTTGAGTTCAGAATGAATATCAATTTGAAGTTAATGCTACTAGATTACATTATTTCGTCAATGAGATATAACTATTAAAATATCTTGAATTGTGTGTATTCATCTAGTTTTTAGGCAGGTTTGGATGGTTTATACATTTAATTGTTTGATTTTGCTTGAAATAAGAACAAATCCAGACTCACAACTTACACAAGTGTTACCTAAACCAAAGAAATGTAATGTAGGTATTTATTTTTATGGATATACTGTATGTTAAATGTAAGAAAGTAAAATCTATACTCAAATCAACTGTACAACTCGATGTGTGTCCTTGCACTGATTGATTTAATTGATGGATCTCATTAATCTGCAACCATTTTGTTTTACTGGAGCCTAATATTTGCGTTTTATGGAGGGTGCCACGTGTTGAGCCTCTTGAGTGTTTTTGGTGACCATCCCTTCCCTCGCATTCTATTGTACAGTGTTTTATATGGTTTGTTTTGTGTGTGAAAGTGAATATAAATCCATTTAAATCCACAATATCTGATGCGTCGCTTACTCTGGGACTGGAGGGCTGATGATTCGTTGCAGATCTCGCATGTGTTCATTATATGAGATGGCTGTGAGAGAAGACGAGAGAAAAAGACAAAAACTATTAACCACTTTGAATATTTGGAGGAAAAAGTCTTGTCTAAAGTGCATGCAAACAGGAAATACGTGGACCATCTTTTTCATTGTTAATCAGCGAGATTTGTTAAGATGAGACACTACAGGTGAATGGGGGAAAATCTTAAATTCAAAGATATCAATTGTAAACTTCTCCTGTAGTTTACTCACATAAATGTAAGAGAAAAATGTATTAAGTTATTCATATTCATATTAAGTTTTTCATCATGTAATGGTTTCATGTAGAAAATGTGTAAAAATGGCCAAAATTACAAATATTTGGGACGTTTCAATCTGAAAAATGGACAGAACCAGGTTTAAATTTCTTTTTGTACACATATTAGTTACAAAAAACATTACAGAAGGGATTTTGGATTTTGAGTAAACTAACTTTGACTGAAAATTGTCTTAAAAATTAAATCAATCAATATCAACCGATCTTTCTGTGCGTTTCGTTAAAATCTTGTTGAGTCAGTTTGGTGTAGGAGCTACTTTAAGGCTGATTTTTATGCATTTTAAGAAAACGCTATTTGGAGTTACAATGTTCCAGAGAAATCTATGGATGAAGTGGATTAAATGAAATAATAAAACAGAAAAACAGGAAAAAAAAGGACTTTGCCAGTAGTGTCTCGCCTTAAGGACAGTACATTTGGAAAATGGTTGATATTTGCTTTTTCATCACAATATTCAACATAGTTTCAATATGACATTTTTGCCAATATCATACTGTAGAGCCGCACAATACCTCACAATCAAAATCATAATTTGAATTTGAATGAATATCAAATCACACAGGCTGCCATTATCTTCCCTCAATGAGTCATATTCTTTAAAATGACACTTGGAGATGAATCCTGATTTGAAAACACAAATTGTAAATCTTATCACAGTTGCAATACTAAAATGTAATCTGTTTTTGTTTTTCCTTTTACTTCAAAATTGTGAGGGCCTATTGTGCATCTCTACTTTTGTTAACTACAAATCCTGCTACTTACGTCCGGTGAATGCGAACGAGTTGGTCCTTCCAGAACCAAAAGATCCAAAGCCGGTCCCGCTGCTGGACGATGACCTCCCTTGGTTGCTTCCTAGTTTGCTTTGATCCGAGTTACTGTTGCTACTACTGCTACTGCTACTTGTACTACTACCACCTGACAACCACCATCCCAGTCCCTTAAGGGCCGTTGGACTTGATGATGAAGAAGAGCTGGAGGAACTCGGAGAACTTTTGCTGGTCGAGGAGGACATTTTGTTTTGGCTAGAGCTGCTGGAAGAACCCAGGTTGGAACTTGAGGAACTAGAGGAGCCAAAAAGGGAGGAACCTCTTGAGTTAGATGTTGTCTTGGATAAGCTGGAAGAACTGGAGCCAAAATTCGAATTGCTAGATGAACCAAAGTTAGGAGAAGAGGATGATCCGAAGTTATTTGAACTTGAGGAGCCAAGGTTTGAACTGGAAGAGCCAAATTTGGAACTTGAAGAGCCAAGACTTGAGCTGGGAGAGCCAAATTTGGACAACGAAGACCCAGAATTTGAATTTGAAGATCCAAAATTTGAAGATCCAAAATTTGAATTCGAAGACCCAGAATTTGAATTTGAAGACCCAAAATTTGAAGATCCAAAATTGGAATTTGAAGACCCAGAATTTGTAGACCCAAAATTTGAATTTGAAGACCCAGAATTTGAATTTGGAGAGCCAAAATTTGAATTTGAAGACCCGGAATTTGAATTTGACGATCCAAAATTTGAATTTGAAGACCCAAAATTGGGGTTAGAAGACCCAAAATTTGAATTTGAGGACCCAGAATTTGAATTAGAGGACCCAAAATTTGAAGTCGAAGAACTGGCTCCTGTTGCCCCACTAGACCCAAACTTATTCTGATTAGAATTAGAAGAACTTGGATTGTTTGATGACCCAAACAGTGAAGACCCTAACCCGGTTGAAGCCGGTTTATTTACGCCAGTCCCGGATGAACTTGACCCAAAAGGCGACGGCGACCCTGGGTTACTTGATCCTGGCTTATTCAACCCAGAAGACCCCAGACCGCTGTTGGATCCGAGACTTGACGATCCCAGTCCGGTGGAGGAGGGTTTGTTGAAGCCGGTGTTGGTCGAGCCCAAACCTGGATTTGACCCGGCCGACCCGAATGGTGACCCGTGTGAGTTAGAAGAACCTGAGGGGGAGGAGCCAAAGCTGTTGCGGTTGAACTGATTTAAACCTCCGGAGTTGGGAAAACCGGAGTTGGAGGAGCCGGTGTTGAGGCCCAAGGTGGAGCCAGGCTGGTTAACGGGGCGAGGGAAGAACCCACCTCCGGTCTGGAACAAGAGCAGAACAAAACCAGAGCCAGTTACACACAGGGTCCGCCACCTGCTCGTCTGCGGAGAAAGTTCCACCCTCTGACATTAAACTTAATGGGGACAAACAGGTGATGCTTCGAGGCCAAGTTACAGGTCAGATCTATGGAGAGGGGATCCACTGACAGCAAGACAGCATTTTTGCACCTGTAATATATTGTCATGATATAAACATTTTAAACTAATGAATATGCTCAATTCTCTATACTAATTTTGATAATTACAAATTCTCATTTTGAGTTCAAGGGATTAAGACAATAGACTGACAGCCTCAACAGATATTTTTTTAATTAAACCTAGTGATCTTATTTTAATTTTGATTTAGCTAAAAATGTTACCAAAACTCTTCGTGAGTTATGTTTTATGTTTCTTAGTATAGACCCTTTAAAGGTTTGAGAACAAAAAAAGTAAAGTGTGATTTCACCAGAGAAACTGGGATTTAACTTCAGAATATCACAAAATATGAAAAATGTTGATGATTTTAGAAAATGTTAACCACTCAGACACGTGTGAGTGACATCAGAGCTGCTTTTTACATTATGTTTTATGGGTTTTACTAAAATGTTGAACCTACAATATTTTTTCTTTTTATCTAGAGATATGTTAGATACTATTCCATAAATTAGATTCTTCTGAAGCTAAGATACAACTTTAAGGCCAGAAAATTGTATTTTGTCCATCGTTTGTTATAGAAAAGAAAACTAACTGACCTTTCAACTCTGGAAATTCAAATATGTTGCTTTTTTCCAACACAAACACTTAAACCCAGTAGAATTCAGATCTAATGTGAGAGAATCATTGAAACATTTACAGTCAACTTTATTTGCCTCCAGTTGACTCCATTCTGGAGTTTTGATGACGTCACATTTTAAAGGGTCTATACTTGCCCTTTAATACTTTAAATGAAATAACCTCTTGAAAGTGTAATCAAGTATTGAGCATAATGCATAATGCCTTTGTATAAAAATACTAAAACAATTTCACTAAACAAATCAGAATTATGAGAATGGTTTTTCACAAGCATAACATGATTTACATCATTTTGAGTGGAACTCTTAAATATGAATTAACTGTCCCATTTTAAAGGATTAAAAAATGAAAACATAAATAAATAAATACAAATAGAATTGTATATTTCTTTAAAGAAAACCCAGCTGTCACACTGCAGGACATGAAACTAGTGCAAGTTTAAATATTTTATTTTACAAACGTAACAATGTCATTGGGTTTTTTTGTTTTTTTTTTGCTTTGTGTCTTAACACAAGTGTTACAGTCCCACTGCATTTGAGTTTTTTACAAACTTCATAATTCACCTTATTCTGCCCCGCCCACTTTTGCTGCTTTTTGCCACAGATACACTTTTGTTGTAAACGCACTTCCATTTGACGAGAACTCCGTTAAAGCTAATGACAAACGAGGGAAAAGTCTTACATAAAGTAGGTTGATTTGTGTAAAATGTTTAATGAACACAAGCAAAGTCAACAACGCTCCGATTTCCTGGGCAGTCTGAAAACGGCTTTTTAGTCAGAACAGAAACAAGATGGCGGCGCGTACGGCAACTTGAATAAATAAGGTGAATAAAACTGTGTGTTTCAAGTCGGGCTTCCACTGCACTTTTTTTTTCGTCTAATGAGATTTATGGACGTCACACAACAAGACGAGCGGAATTTAAAGTACGTAATTTCAGCAACACAGCTCCCCTGCAGCTGTCGTGAAAATCCACTGCCAATAAAAAGACGCAAACGTTTCTTTGGTTTTCTTTTTGTCTGTGTTTTTCCCTTCCTTTTTATTGAAATAGGGATACAAACACACTTCATGTCACCAAATATATAAAAGAGAGCTAAGGTTTCTGAGGAGAGTTGTCTTCGGGTCGGCGTCAGGAAATGTTGCAGCTGGTTTTCCGCGCAAAGACAGCAGGGGGCGACGGCGGAAGCTTCAAACACCCCTAAAATACATTTGCAACCACCACACGGACTTGAAGACATTTAATGAGGTAAAAATGTTACTTAGTTCTGCTTTGAGTCGTGAGACAGAGCACAGTCATACTGCTCTAGGCTCCGCGCGGTGAAATCACCGTTCAGCTGAGGCGAGCGAGACATGCTAGCAAAAAAGTATATTAACGGCGGAGCTCCTCTGCTCTGGGGTCTCATTTATGAAACTTAACATGGAATTCTTGCTAAAAAAGTACATAAGGACTAAACCCAAACTTCCAAAAACGCCCTCTGACTCATGTCTCGTCTCTCTGGGATCTTATCATTTCCTGCCTCGTCTCTGAAAGCGCACAAAGTTCTGAGTTTTTGGATGGAACTGCTCATTTCTTCGTCAAGTTGTCTTTTTAAACTTAGAGGAACTTCAGGGCTTCTTATTAATGTTGCAGAACGACACACTTTACCACCAAGATTCCAAAACATCAAGCAGGTCTGATATAAATCGCTGCTCGTCTTTGATCGTACGACGGTTCTAAGTTTAATCTTTGCCGCTTTCTCATTCTGAAACCTACGACCTACGATTTTTTGAGCCACGATCCAAGATTTTCCCCACAACTAGAACTCTTTCGTCACAGATGGCCAAAATTGTGCAGTGGACGCTCGGCTTGACATTTTTGTGAATTGCTGAGAAAAAAAATTAACGAATAAAAACATTTAGATTGTCGTCGATGTAAACCTGGAGAATTTTGGGCAAGGTACCTTAGATCTGGTACGGGAGCTTGAGAATACAGCCAGGAAATTAGCCGATAACAGAAATCACCTCCGGTTTAACTTGAGGTGTAGACAGAGTAACATAATCCCGAGGAGCCTACAGATCAAATCCCCAATTAAAGGACACAGAGCAGAGAAGATTTGGAGAAGAAACCTGATGCAGATGTAGTGAAAGAATTAGGAGAACAACACCAAAATAGATAAACTGAGGTACAGAATGGAAATTATTCAGAAGGAACTTACGAACATGGTCCCTGAAGATATTCTCAATAGAGTGTTAGATTTTACACAGATTGCACAGGGAGCACAGCACAAGAAAAGTAAGGAACGACAGATCAGAAAGTTCTCCTCTCTTTTGGAAAAGATCAACACTAGTAAAGATCAGCACAACAGGAGGTTAGGGACAGCCCAAGGTGAGACAAGTATTAACAGGAATAGCTGGATCAAAAACCTTTCAGACCGCATCCTGACTCAGGCAGAAATAGATGTCCTTTCCAAAGGACTCAATTTCTCGGTCTCCTCCAACCATATCCCAACAACAGATTACATCACAGCCACTGAGACAGCCATCAGAAACAACAAATTGAATGATGCTGAGGCAGCAGACCTCAGGATGCGGGTCACCGCCACCCTGAAAAGTGCCAAACCAACCCCTTCTAACATCACACCAGAAGAGAGGAAGGCACTTTCAGCTTTACAAAAGGACCATACCATAAACATCTTACCAGCTGACAAAGGACGCTGCACAGTGATCTTGAACACAGCGGACTATGAGTCCAAGGTCAATAGCCTCCTTGAGGACACCTCCACATATGAAAGACTGAAAAGGGACCCCACAAGTAGCTACAAGAAGAAGGTTATAGACTGTCTACAGAAGCTTGAGAAGGAGGAGTTGATTGACAGGCCTCTGTACTACAGACTGTATCCTGGTGAAGCCATTCCATGTATTTATGGCCTCCCCAAAATACACAAAGAGAATGTCCCATTGAGACCCATTGTGTGTAGCACGGACTCCATCACATACAATGTAGCTAAACACTTAACCTCCATCTTGGCTCCATTAGTGGGGAACTCAGAACATCATGTGGACAACACACAGCACTTTGTGAGCAAAGTGAGACACCTCCGTATGGACCCAGATGACGTTATGGTCTCGTACGACGTGGTGTCCCTTTTCACTTGTATTCCTACCTCGGAGGCAGTGGCAGCAGTGAGGATACGACTGCAGGAGGACTCAACCCTACCGGAAAGGACCAAACTCACACCTGAATACATCTGCCAATTATTGGACATCTGCCTTAACACAACTTACTTCCAATTCAGGGGACATTTTACAGACAGATCCACGGCTGTGCTATGGGCTCTCGGTCTCGATACTCGTAGCCAACCTATATATGGAACACTTCGAGAAGAAGGCTCTGACCTCCTTCCTGGGCACACCTCCGAGCCTCTGGCTGCGTTACGTGGACGATACGTTTGTGATAATCAAGAAACAAGAGCTGGAAACTTTCTCTGAGCATATCAATGGGTTGGATGTATACATTAAGTTCACCCGAGAAGATGCTAAGGACAACAGGTTGGCATTTCTTGATTGCTCTACAATCAGAGAGGAGGAAGGCAGCCTTCAGACAGAAGTATACAGGAAACCCACCCACACAGATCAGTACTTTACTGTTCGATTCCAACCACCCACTGCAGCACAAGCTGGGAGTGATTAGACCTTGCAACACAGAGCCCATGAAGTACCCACCAGCTCTGAGGGGAGAAAGAAGGAGGAAGAACACGTCCAACGTGCCCTCTCAGCTTGTGGATACCCCAACTGGGCCTTTAACAAAGTCAGAAGAGCCAAGAAACAGGACAGAAAGGATAAAGACCCCAGCAGGAGGGGGGTCTCTATCCCTTATGTCTCGGGCCTGTCTGAGAAGTTTCAAAGGATTTTTTAGACAACATGACATCCTGTCTATTACAAACCTGGCAACACGCTTTAAACAGAAACTGGACCACCCGAAAGACTATAGGCCGACAGAGAAACCTATCAATGTAGTTTATTAGATAGAGTGCAGTGAGGACAGTTGTAAAGAACGTTACATAGGAGAAACAAATCAGCCATTGCACAAAAAGGCTGTACCAACACAGAAGAGCGGCCTCCACAGGAGGCAGAGTGCAGTCCATCTGCACCTAAAAGCTACAAATCACTCGTTTGAGGACAGTGAGGTGAAGATTTTGAGCAGAGAGAAGAACTGGTTTGAAAGAGGAGTAAAGGAGGCCATTTTTGTAAAAAGAGAAAATCCTTCCCTGAACAGGAATGGGGGCTTAAGATTTAATTTAGCCAAAATTTATGACAGCATTCTAACTCCTTGGTCCAGATCAATAGACCAGTCAAATGCTAATGAGGCAATCAGTAGTGAGGAGGGAGCATCAGCCAGCTATCAAGATAACAATAGACCTTTAGACACAGGTGAAACTAGGTGAGGCCAACCATTAATCTACAAGATAGACCAATTAATTAAATCCCAGGTGACAAACAAACAATCTTATAACAAAGACAGGAGTGCAGTGACTCCTCCCTGGGGGCTGGACTCCCACTACTTAGAGTAGCATATAAGGCCCAGGTTCCCATACCAGCTCTCTGATTGACAATGACTTTTGGATAAAAGTCGAAACGTCTCGATCTTTAAACGGCGTCCGGATGACAACCTCTGAACCCCTTTCTACGATTTAGATTGTCATTTAAACTGATGAAGCAAAAATGGATGAGAACCAATTTGTGTTAAGGTTTTTAGAACTTTATTTAAACTTCTCATTGTCTTCTTTTTCCTCCTTTTGGGTTGTGTCTTTTACAAACTACTTGGACGCAACACAATTTGAAACCATCGCTCTCTGTTATTCACGTTCACTTGACTATCATCTGGGAATATTCTATGGAGTCTGTACTCATAACAACAGTGCGTTCCTTGTCCTTACCCTCGGCAAGCACGACATGTTGAGGTGCTTGAGCTGTTGCTTGAGATGCTCCAGCTCCGAGTTCTTGTACTTCACGCTGATCTCCAGAACCTCGATGTCTCCGTTCAGCTTCATCTTCTCCTTCAACAACTTCTCCTTCTCTTCGTCGTTCTTCAGCTGGATCCTGTCCACGTGCTGCCTGTGCTCTCGGATCAAGCCCGTGCGATTCTGGCTGCACAGGTTGTAGTCTCTGGTCATTCGCATGTTCTCCGCGGTCAAGATGCTGATGTTCCCCGTGGACGTGGACACCTTATCGCCAAGATTGTCTAAGTATTTCTGGAATTTTCGAACGACTTCTTCCGAGAGGTTGGTGCAGTTGTTTCGGATCTCATCGAGGTAGTCTTTCTGTTTGGGGCAGGTGAGCTGGAAGCGGTGGAGCTCCGGGAACAAGTTGTCGATTTTGGAGAGGAACGCTTTGGAGACGTTGGAAATCCCGCTCAAGGAGTTGATGAATTCGTCTTTGCATTTGATTTGGTAGAGCTCGATGGCTTTCTCGTGCACAAACTTGTCCCTCCTGAGCTGGATGGCCTCCAGGTTGATTCTGTCGCGCTCTACGGCCATCTGGTCCATCTCCATTTGCAGCTTCATGGCCGTCTGAGTGAAGTTGCTCTGGACCAGCTCCAGTTTGGCTTTGCAGGTTTCCATTTCCATTCCACAGTTACAGCCACCAATGGGCTGGAAAGGCTGGAAATGGTTCATGGGCCGGACTGCTGAAAGAGAACAGAAATAAAGTTAGTTTGTTTGGTCTTGTTTATTTGGTAGCCATTTCTCAGGCCAATCTGAGCGATTCACAAAAAGACGTTTCGTAATTTCACATTTGTGGCATTTTGAGACGTGGCTAAAGCTAAAGTAAACAAGACACAACTTCCCGTTTGCCAGCTATTTTTTATTTCACAGTTGTGCCTCTACGCTATGTTTTCATGTTTCTTTATGTAACGCGTTGGGCTTGTGTTGTGCGTATTATGCACTGGAAAAAGAACGTTTTGGGTCTTGATGCGAGCGCCGTGCGTAAATAAACAGGAAACAACAGATGCTAATGTGTGCTAGCTTTGCTTTGCTGTCGACAACAAATAAAGTCATTATCACTGGAAATACGGCAGTTTGTCACCAGATCAAATCAGCGTTTGCGAAGGATAGATTTTATTTTCTGTTCATATGCTTTTTGCAGTTTTGTTCTCACCCCAGTCTGCCTCCTCTCTTATCTGATCATCTTGCGCTAAACTGTTTCGGGGGCTTGAAGTGAGCCAGCACCCTCTGAGAGCTAGTATCTCTATCTCTCCCTTCAGACTCTTCAAGTGTGGCTTTACGGTTCACTGTGGCTCGTTTCCATGGGACCGGACGGCACGGAGCAGTGTGGTCCCTGGTGTGTCCACTGCACCAAACCGTGAACCGTGCAGCCCCGTTTGAGAGGTCTGAAGGGGGCTGCGAGGGTGCTGGCTCGCTTTCAACCACGGACCAGTTTAGAGTGAGATGAAGAAAGAACAAGAAAGAATGTAGACTCAAACAAAACAGCAAAAGCCAAAAAAACAGGTATAGAGAAAATAATCATTCCTCACCACAATAACTTAATTTGTTGAGCCGACAGATTTAGCAAAACAAAGCTAGCACGCGTTAGCATCGGCTGCTTACTGTTTACCAACATTCGACACTCGCATCAAGACCCAAAATATATTATTATATATTTCCAGTGCATCCTGCAGCCAAATCTATCCAAACCTAGCATATTTCTCAGTGGCACAGAGAAAGGAAATAAATGCAGAAAAAGCTGACGAAAAACCGTAAGTTGTGGTTTGTTTGCTCTAGCTTTTACACGTCTTACAGCGCCACAAAAGTGTAATTACTAAACGTCTATTTGTGAATTTTTGTGAAGTGTAATTCAGATACGATTTCGATTTTATTTATGAAGAAAACATTAGTCATGTTTGGGTGACGTCAAGTGCTCATGTAGTGGACCCCTGCGAGCTGAACCTCTGCACAGAAATACAGTCCACCATTAACAGAAACAGCCTAAGACAGTCCTAAGTGACCCGGTCTGAGGGACCAGGGCTGGTGGAAACACAGCTTTACAACAGAGAGACTCAGACCAAACCAGTCAACACCCTATGTTTCTGGTGGACGGTCTGCCACCCACTTCAAAGTCAAAGTTAGTTTATATTGATGAAGTTATTGCTTTGCTTGTAATGTTTCCCATGGCATCGAAGGCGTTGTGTCACACGTTGATCTGGGGTAGAACTGTAAAGGTTCTTAGATCTTACACCTACTCCATTTTTATGTGAAGGACTTATTCATTATCTGTAAACATCTTGCTTTTAATCAGTTTTAATTTCAGATCTGTAACTTGCCCTGGTAGCTTCACCTCATGAGATAAATACATTTAGTGCCATACTGTGCAACCTTCCAAAGCAATAAGCTCTCCATGGAGACAGACAGGTTCAAAATGGCTTGTACACATTTTTTTTGTCTTGCTCCTACCCAGATATATTGTACAACAAGATTTTAGGGTCAAAATGAGACAGCTGTGTGTTTCTTTGTCTAGTTTTATTCTCTAGCAGGAAGTGCACTGTTAGCATGCTTACGTTTGTTAGCTTTACTCTGACGGTAAACTCCGCTCTGGCCTCTGAAAGATGCTAAAAAGAGCTAATAAACTCATCTCGGTGAATATTTTGGGCGCTCCGAATGCTTTAGGAAAGTGTGCAATACGCTTGAACCGCTGCAATCTTTTTTATGATCAACTATGAACTGAAATCCAAGAAACAGAAAGGACGCATGCAAAAACGGGAGATTACCTGGCTGGAAGGGGCTGCGACTCTCGCACTGTTTCTGTTTGACAAAGAGAGAAAAGCACAAGCATTACTTTTGTTTCATTTAACACAGATGTTGTTGCTCTTCTTCTGTTGCAGACAGTTGACAGCTGTTCCCAGTCACATTCACTTCCCTTTTGTGTTTGCAACGTGGAAACACAAGCCCTTTTCTTGTTGATGCAACGTCAAGAAATCCAACCTGACTTCGTAACTGCACTTTCAATATTATAGTTCTTTTTAGAATTAGGAGAAAACAGAAATTTCCGCCACAAAAAAAAAAGACGAGGCAGAGACGAGAGAGAAACTACTGATAATTATAAATAAATACAAGTAATTAATATATATTTTGAAGAAGAAGAAGAAAAAAAAAAAAAACATTTCACTTCAATTCAAATTTTTCCAAATCTTTGTTGAAAAATGTGCCCCTAATTGTTACACATATAGTTTTTGTTCTGTTTTTTATTATTTTTCTAGTTTGGGGTAATAAAAAATTGAAAGAAAAAGGAGTATCACTTTATAGTAACTACACCTTAATTTGCCTTAATATTGTATTAACAAAGACTTTAGTTTATTAAGCGTGATGTAGGCTTAGTATTTACTTATTTAAAGTCAGGGTTAAAGTATTAGTTATAGTTACTAAGCCTGAATCATTCTTAATAAACTATTTGTTCAATAAAATTGAAGTCTTGTTCATGCGTTACTAAAGCAGGAATACATTTAGTTACTACATTACATATGTGTTACCGAAAAAACTGGTAATGAAAGAGTGGTTTATGGATTCATTCTTAATGCTATGATGTCTACTTCAATGTAAGGAAAAATGTATTACTAAGTTTTCATATAGAAACAGGGCATTTTGTTTGTCATTTGTGTAAAAACAGCCAAAATTGCACGAATTTAAAATGTTTTGGTTCATTTTGTACACATTTTGGATTTCTTATTTCGTTCA
This sequence comes from Rhinogobius similis, assembly GCA_019453435.1. Taxonomy (NCBI): domain Eukaryota; kingdom Metazoa; phylum Chordata; class Actinopteri; order Gobiiformes; family Gobiidae; genus Rhinogobius; species Rhinogobius similis. Next base: position 32,543,531 of record CM033632.1, read on the forward strand.
GACAGAAAATTGCCAACAAAATAAATAAAATAAAATAAAAATTTGCCTCATTTTTTGTTTTTTTGTGTGTGTTATTTTTACTTAAAAATCAGGACATGTTTGTTGTTTCCACATGAAAGCCCACAGAATAAACTGACCAAAAGAACAAAACAAAGAGTTTTGCCTGTATTGTATTGCCTCAAATGTCTGATATAAATGATGTACCTTTTTATGTAAAATACTGTGGAATAGTTTTGTTTTTGTTTTATTTAGATGTGACTACTTTTCACTAACTTCGTGAAAAATCTTTTTAGCAAAGAAATTTTATGACATTATTTTTTATTATTATTATTATTTTACAGATTTTAATTGTATACTTTTTACAATTTTTTCAAATGGATTGACAACATTTTTCCCACTATCACCAGGATTCACAAAATTTTACTGTAAATCATATTTTTAATAGTCTCACCAGCTTCTTTTTCATGGTAAAATAGGACACATTATTATTTGCTACCATAATAATAAAGCCACTGTGAATTTTACAGAATTTAAGGCGAGACACTACTTTACTTCAGTTTGTTCTCTCAACATATTACATCACATCTTTCATGTGCAAACAATTCTTTCCAGTCTGCTCCTAAAGATGTTTTATTATTTAATTGAATCCACTTCTCTGGGACATTGTAACTTCAAAGAATGTTTTCTTAGAATACATTTTTCTCCCTCGAGACATAAAGATCAGCCTTAAAGTAGCTCCTACATCAGTCTCCAGAAAAATACGTACATACTTTACATTTTTGTGATTCCATTTACATAGCTATTGTACGTTTTACAATAAGTCCATCTGTGAAACCGTACGCAGTTTATGTTTTTAGAAATGATACTGCATGAGTACGTCAACGGAAAATGTATATATTTCACGTTTTGCAAATGTTACATAAGAATGTGAAGCAAAAACATACAAATGTTACAGTTTATCAATAAAAACAAAACCAACACAGACTCTAACCCTAATTTTCACAACGTAACGTGTACGTTTTTCACAAATGCACTTATTGAACATATTTTAGCTACATAATAGCTACGTAAATGCAAAAATGTTATGTATTATGTAACGTATTTTTCTGGAGAGTAGATTGCCTACACAAACCAAACTGTCCAATCTTGTACCAAACTAGAATTTGACTGAACATAAAGAAGGATTTGTTGATATTTAATTCTAAATTTGGCGAAATTTTAAGTTTTAGGCCAACTTTCAGTCATCGTTTCAGTGGTTCACTCAAAAACTAAATAAGAAATCCAAAATCGCACTCTCTGCACATTTTTTTTTATAACTGTACAAAATGAACCGAGAAATTGAAACCTGTAAACCTGGTTCTGTCTATTTTTCATTTATATGTCCCAAATATGTGCAATTTTGGCAGTTTTTACACATAAAATGCCTTATTTCTGTGCGAAAACAAGACATGACGAAAAACTTGTAATACATTTTTTCTTACATTTATGTGAGTAAACTACTGGGGAAGTTTCAAATTAATGTCCTTGAATGTACGCTTTTTTTTCTTATTCACCTGCAGCGTTTGGCCGTGAACCATGAACCAGAGCTGGACCATATCATGTCATTCATCATATACTCTCATTTGCTTTCGGGGAAATATGAAATCTGCAACGACGTGACAGAATTCCTCGTACACTGCAGCAGATTTTCTTCATAGTTGTGAAGTGAATCTGACATTGCAGCAGATTGCGAACGCTAACGGCTAAAGAGGCATTAAAATTCAATGTTGAGGCGGACTGGAAGCTATAGCATAACAACTGAATACATATAGGTTCTATGCTCTGCAGACAGCACATTTTGACCTGAATTGATGCTTCTACAACACATCTGTGCTGAGGCAGAGCTGATTTCACTTTGTTGCATGAAAAAAATGGGTAAAGCACCTTTAAACAAGTCAAATAAGGACCCTTTTAAAGTCTGTGAACAAAGACATTCTAAATTCGGAATGGAGGCAAAAGTGAAGTGCTGAAATGTGATTTCACTGGAGAAACTGGGATTTAACCTCAGAAAGAAAAACTGAGATGATTTTGTAAAATGAAAAGCCTCAGACACATGTGAGTGACATCAGAGCTGCTTTAAACACATTTATTATTGTGTTTTACATCATGTTTTAGGAAATTATGATCAACTCTTTGCATTTTTGATGAAGGAACAATCCAGATTTATGGGTTTTACTGGAAAAATACTCACAGAAATGTTGAGCCCATAATCATTTTTCATTTTATCTAGAGATATATTAGATACTGTTCCATAAATTAGATTCTTTTGAAGCTAAGATACAATTTTAAGGCTAGAAAACTGTATTTTGTCCATCGTTTGTTACAGAAAAGCAAACTAACTGATCTTTCTACTCTGGAAATTCAAATACGTTGCATTTTTTCCCAACACAAACACTTAAAACCAGCAGAATTTAGATCTAATGTGAGGGAATCATTGAAAATTTTACAGTCAACTTCATTTAGCCTCCAGTCGCCTCCACATTTTAAAGGGTCTAGTATTTAGTATTTAGTCTCGAGTCATTTATATCGCCAATTATACCGCTATTGCTAGTTTCTCTTTTGTAAAATGATAAAAATGATATCGCTCTGCCTGACCATCAACCACAACAAAAACGTCAAGCTCCTCACCAGCTTCTTATCCATTTCGTACAGGTGGAAGTAGGACGCGTTGGCCATCCTCCTCAGCTGCACCAGGTCCCACTCGCACCTGGTCTTGTCCTGCACCGTCACGTTGAGCAGGTGCGTCAGGTTCTTCCTCTGCTGCCTCAGGCTCACCGTCTCCAGGGAGAGCTGGCTGTAGCGCATCTCCAGGTCCTGGATCCGGCTCATCGACGCCGAGTCCTGCTGCTTGCCGTAGACCAGGAAGAGCACCAGGCTGACGATGATGAGCGACTGGATCAGCGAGGAGAAGAAAAACACGATGCGCATGTAGTACCCGCAGCTCTTGCTCTTGGCGGAGCGGTAGGTCATGGTCTTGCGGGCGTTGGGGCTGTACTTGGACACCGCGGAGTACATGGTGGCGCCCCAGGAGTTCGGACGGTCGAGAAACGAGTGGAAAAGTGAGTTTAGGCAATGTCCACGTTGAAAAATTAAGAGTTGAAGCGGTCGGGGATGTGGGTACGCGGTGCAAGGATGAGACGAAACGCGATTGGACGTGAGGTGGGACTTTTAAACCGGCCCGTTGGCACAGTTGTCCGGATAGGAACTGCCCCCTCCGTCCTGCTACTTACTGCACACAGCTGCTGCCGGAGACAATGGGATATGAAGAGGGAGTTTGTCAGAAACTGTAGAGCGGCCAAGACTGTTGTTATTGTATGTTTTCTTTGTGGTAGATTAAAGTGCGGGTCACTTTTTGTGGAGAAAAGGTGAAAAATGTGTTGAAAATTACAGGAAGTAAACAAATTGATGACGTCACACCAGGGAGACAAAGGTTGTGCATAATTTACACAAAAGAAACTAGTTTTTAAACATTGATTCAACAGAATGAAGGTGTTGACATGTATAAGTCTTTGTCAAATAGAAAAATCTGTGACATTTTGGTGCACTGTGCTGGATGGTTTCTTGGTAATTTCCCACTGTGATGTCATCATTTACATCCAGGAAGTAAAATTAAAAACCTAAAAAAAAATCAATTAAAAAAAGGCTAAACTGGGGTTAAATTTGTAAAGATTTCAGCAGAATTTGAAATATATTTACCATAACCGCATTTTAGATAAATGACTAGTCCAACCTGTCATGGGCCCTTTAAGGTGAGACACTACCGGTGAATAAGAAAAAGTCTTGAATCTAAATATATCAATTTGAAACTTTAAGGTGTTGATGTGTAAGAACGGACAAAATTGCACATATTTGCGACATTTAAATGTAAAAAATTGACAAAACCAGGTTTTAATTTCTTGGTTCAATTTGTACACATATTAGTTCGAATTTTTTACATATTTATTTATTTATTTTTTACTTAAAACCAAGACAGTAAAGTTTGCTTCTTTAAGGCTGATCTTTATGTCTCGAGGGAGAAAAATGCATTTTAAGAAATCAGCCTTTGAAGTTACAAAGTCCCAGAGAAATCTATGGATGAAGTGGATTCAATGAAATAATAAATAATAAACGTCTTTAGGAGCAGTTTGTTGTTTCCACATGAAAGCCGATACACTGAGAAAGCAAACTGACCAAAAAAAACCTGTACACTAATTTCAAGAAAAAAAAGAAAAAATGTATATATTTTTTAAACAAAAAAAACATAATTGTGTTTCCTGTGGTGTAACATGAAAAATCATATTTAAAAAGACACACACAGAAGCATTTTCATTTGCTTGAAATGATCTTGGAAGAGTGGGACATCAAAAGTTAAGGGTTCGGCAAAGCCACAAATTTGACCCAAAATTTCAGAGCGTTAGCAAATTTTTGTATGGGTAAAAAATTACAGCACTTTGTCCAAAATTTCTGAAATTGTCTACAATATTCAGTTCTGGCCGTAGCAATGTTATCTCGATGGTTCTCCATCGCCAGTTTGATGTCCTCTGAATTTTTTTTTTTTTTTTGTCCAGCATTCAAATGTTGTGGCATAAATGCCCAGCAGCCGTTATGTAACATTTAAGCCAAAAAAAAAAAAAAAAAGACTAAAATGAAAGTATGTTTCTTTTATTTGGTTGATTTTTTTTATATTTTTACTGCACAGAAAATTTGGAAAAACAAGCACATACTGTATTGGCGGATCAATACAGAGGTATCTTAAAATATCGGTTGCAATTTTCCCTCAAAATACAGATTTTAAATAAATATTGTTGATTTTTTAAAATACATTGCTTATACATTTTAGCATATATATTTACTTTGCAATGCATTTTAATACAAAACTCACTGGTATCGGTATTGGATCGATATTGAAATCTGTGGTGTCTCTTCACTGACTCATACTTGTCCTGGAGGAGGAGCCTCTTCCTGCTCATCTTCATGGAAATGTTGTTCCTTTGACCACAAAATTCCACACTAATGCATAAAACTAATCTGTCTCCATGGACAAGGTTCTAACGTGTGGTTTAACGTTCTATTTCCATGAAATTGTGCAGCTGACGTGCCACTTCTGGAAAGTCGTTATTGCTGTAAAACTCCTGAAAATGCAATACATTTCATATTGTTTTCAACACTTTTTGTTGGACTGGTTTGGCATGTTGGTGCTATAAATTCAGTTTTAAGTCAGAGTTTTGCCAAATAAATAATTTACACCTGACAACGTAAGATCAAACTAGGCTTCACGTACCAGATTTTTTAAAAGACAGTACTGGTATTTATGTAGACTTTTTAATTTCTCACACACTTTCGACGCCAACGCCTCCCCATACACTGTCGCTCCTAAACCCACCGACAAACATCTTTACAGCTCGATGACTGCTCCTTCCTCTTTGGACTCGGCAGACGACGCGGTGACGCTCTGGGCCCGCTCGCCTCTCTTTGAAGCCCCTCCAGCCCTGACGTGGATCCTTCCCCCCTCCGAGCGCCCCCCGTGCCTCCCCCGTCCCGTACGGCTCTGCGGGGCTCTTCATTTCAACTTGTGACGGTTTAAAAAAAACGTCCCGCGTGCATCGCTTCCTGCCTGGTGCCACTCCAGAGGAAACGGTGTATCTTATTTTGATAATGTCGATGTTGCCAAGCGGTGGTGGAGATGAAAGCGCTGACAAATGAAGGAAATCGGGGTTGAATAATGTTTGGTAATGTGATAATGTACCTGTTTTGAAGGCTGGGAAGTGTAAACAGGAGCAGGCGTGGGTGGCTGAGGGTACGTTTGGGTCATTTGGGGTGCGTGAAGCAGAGGTTGAATAATGTTAACAGTGCACCATTGTATCAGTGACAGCTCGTCTAAACAGAGAGTGAACGATAGGATTATATAAGGACAGAAAGGCACGCATCGAGGATCTATATTTACAGAGCTTTCTGTTTGGCGTTTTGAGTATTGTTGACTGTACTTTATTTTTAACAGAAAATTGTGTTTGTTTCTTCAAGTCTTAAGGCGAGACACACACCAAATTTTACAATGTTAGACTGCAAGATTTTTATATCTAATTCTAAAATCGATATATTGAAGTTTTAAGTTAAAAAAATTAGGCAAAATTTGAAATTAGGACAATTCAGTCTAGTCTAGTTTACTTAAAAACTAAATTAGAAATCCAAAATCCCCTCTGTAAATTATTTAGTAATTTGTGTACAAAATGAACCAAGAAATGTGATTTTGGTCATTTTTACACATAGAAACCCTTATTTCTACATGAAAACATGAATGATGAAAAACTTATAATTTATTTTTTTTCTTCATTTATATCAGAAAACTACAGAAGTCTCAAATTGACATCTTTAAATTTAAACGTTTTTCCTATTCACCTGTAGTGTCTCACATTAAAGCACTGCTGCGGAACATTTCACACAAAAATAATGCAAAAACAGTAGTGTAAACTTTATGGACAGGGCAGAATTCTCCCCTGTAGGTTCCACATGTGCTCCAATGTCGTCAAAATTGCACTTTTTAAAACATTCTGCTCGCTGGGTATTGCTGGGTGTAACACCCGGATAGCAACCTTAGCGGCATTGACGAGGACAGAGCAGAGCTGAGCCGAGTTCCAGTGCAGACCCAATGTTATTTTATTTACAAAATCAGCAATACCAGCAGCAGCAGCAGCAGCAGCAGCAGCATGCTTGCATACAAAAATATATCTCTTTATAAATTAACAGTGTTTTAATTAACTCCCAACTATTTTATTAAATTTAAAACTTGGGACTCTTTCACCCGGAACACCCAAAATGGCAGACCCACAGGTGAGTACTATTACATTACTGCACATATTCACTTAGTCCTTACTAATTATACCTTTTATTTTACAGGTAACTCACACATCAATCAATCAATTACTTAATAAACCTTTTAAAACTTTGTTTGACTCATTGATTTTTAATGTTCGGGCCACGTAATGGACTTGCTCCATTACACTGGGTTTCAGATGACATCACAGCTTTCTATAGGCCAGTAATATTTAATACAAATGTGGGGCAACTAAAAATTTCAATAAAATGTTGGCTTTTGTTGTAATATGGCAGCTACTCAGGTCTAGGAATTATCAGGTTGAAATGTAAGTTCAATGTAATCGATAGGAAAAAACTGGCTCTTGCCCCCATCTGGGAATATGATATCATCATATTCTAGAATCTGAAAGACACCAATACCGTCCACATGGTGCAGCGATAAGAGTTTGCAGTTTGACAGTGTCACATAATGACTCTCTGAGAATATTGCTGAAAGTCCCGAAGTTTTGTAGCACCAGTGAAGTGCTCGTTTAAGTCTATATGACCATAAGTCTATATGGTTCTCTAAAATGTTGTAACCATGACTTGCTTTGGTGGGAGGGCACTTGTGACAATTATTTATTATAGTTTTACATCTGTGAAAGTCCAGTTTGTGAAGAAATTCTGAAAAATAAAAGTTTAAAATTACAGGAAGTAGGGCTGAGTTCTAAAATAGAATCCCTCTGTGATGTCATCAAAAAGTGACGTACAGTTGAAAATAAAGAGACAGTTAACACTCAACGGAAACATTTTTCTGACCGTTTAAACCATCATTAAACAAAATAAAAGTGTTATCAGTTAATATTTGTCTAACCATAACTATTGTATAATTTATATGGATTTTGGCCCTTATTAAAAATATAAAAATTGCTAGGAAACTGTTGTGGAATTACCTCTATGTCATATTTGCTGTCCATGTTCAACCAGGAAAATGCAATTTTAAACTTCACAAAAACCGTCTGGGGACAAATAGTCAAAATGTTTAGCAAAATCTCAACTTGTGAAATGTGTCATCTAACGGTCATGTAGACTTTAAAGTGCACAGTCAGTGCTCAGAGACCAGATCCAGATCTTGAGTTAGTTTGAAGATTTTATCTGTGGTGCATGTTTTATGTTGATGAGGGAAACCATCGGTGAAGCAGGGAGAAAACAAATTGATCAAAACTAAATCAATATATTTTTGTAGCGCCCAAAATCACAACAACAGTTGCCTCAACGGGCCACAGGAAAGGGGTTTAAATATTTAGCAATTGACATAAAAACCCTGTGGGATAAAGTAAGTTCATCCAGTGCAGCGAGAGTTCCTCCAGGCAAATGGGAACATCCAGGTCACAGGTCAGGGTCGTGAGATGGGGGGGTAGTCACTGGCGCAGCCGCCGCAGTGTCTGAAACAGTCTCCAGTCCCCAAGGGAAGTGAAGAAAGAGAAAAAACATGTGAACAGCAATGAACAGACTACAAGTGAAGTAAAATTGTAAATATTGTTGATGGGAAAGTAGAAGAACCAGAGGATAGTGTTCAAGCTCCATACTTCCCCCAGCAGAGCTGCTCCGAGGGAAGCGTAGCTAAAACTGTAGGTTTTTATTTCTGTTTTTAACAGGTCTGACCATAAGCTATTTCAAAGAGGAACGTTTTAAGCCTGGTCTTAAATGAAGACACTGTGTGTCCTCTTTAACATGAACAGGAGCTGGTTCATAACAGGAGCTTTGTATAAACGCTCAACCTCCTACTGTGCTTTAAGAGACTCTAGGACCAACAATAGTCCAACATTTTGAGAGTGAAGTGCTCTGTTCAGATGGTACACAACTATTGCATCTCTGAGGTTGGAGGAGGCCGTATCATTAATGGCTTTATAAATTTATAAATGAAGTGGACTTCAATCACTCAACAACACAGCACAATTACTTTTGGGAAGAAGTACCGAGTCATTTTAGCTAATTACTTTTCAGGGACTTGCCCAAGACTGAAAATGACACGCTTCAGTTGTTTCCAGTCATCGTTCTTGTGCGTCCCAAACATGTGACCTCCTTTCTGCTGCTTCTGGGCGTTCAACCTCCTGAACAGGGGTCAGTGGAGCACATCGCACTGTGTCTAAGTGTTTGGATTGTTTTGGTGGACATAAATCTGAGTGTGAAGAGCCGGTTTCCTGACACAGAATGAAAGGACACGCACATATAATTCTTATTAGTGTCAAGGAGGTATTGTACTGTTACAGATAAGATAGATAACTACAGAAGAGTACTGTTGTTCAGGTCCAAGTGGAAATACCGTATCAGGGTCAGGCTGTCCACTGTCGGGAATTAAAGAAGCCTGTGCCATGTTGTTTTATTTAGACTAAACAAGGATTTTCGGGAAAATTTACAGCACAAATCAGATTGACATTTTTAAACCCACATTAAGGTGCACTATTTAACTGTTTCTGTTAGACAAGAATGCATCTTTCTTGCATTTATTCAATTCCATGTGTTTTAAAACCTTGATGTATGCATTCTACTGTGAGCCGACTCGCCTGACTTTCAACAGATCAAGGGCATAATTTAGACTTTACATTTAGTTTAGTTTAGTTTAGTTTAGTTTAGTTTAGTTTAGTTTAGTTTAGTTTAGTTTAGCACAAATTCATTAATCTTATAAAAGAAAAGATGATCTGCACCAACTTTAGCTACTGCTTTTTTCCATCTGCAGTGCCTGGGCAGGTGAGGAGAACGTTTATAAAAAGGTACACAATATATTTACAGTGCTTTTACAGCTCATTGTCATTAGCTTAGCAGATAGACTATACAATCAAATCAAACTTATTTATAAAGCGCTTTTCATACAATGATTGTAACACAAAGTGCTTTCCAATTCACATATTAAAAACAATTCCCCAAACCCACCCCCACCCCGGCCCAACCATCCCTATATTAAAACTTCCATGCAAACACATACACATACGCACACACACACATGCACACATTCACGCACACATTCACGCACACATACATGCAATAAGATAATGGGCATGAGGCTGAATGCAGGTGAACCAGTTGTGAGAGCACCATCAGAGGAGCCATCTGCACCAGGAGCAGAGAGTCGCCTGCAGCCACAGGACACAGACTCAAAACCCAGAGGAGAGATGAGGCAAACACCAAACCTCCCCCTGGGGCCAATGAGCCAGTGCCCAGGGGCCACAGACGACCACCGCTCCCAGTACAGAGGGCCCCTCAGAGGAAACACTGGAGAGTCTAAAATGAATAAAGGGATTCAGATAAAGGAGGATAAAGATAAAATATATAGTAAAGTAAACACTAGGACCTAAGGTTGAATGTAAAATACATAAAAAGTAGCCTCAATTATAAATAAAATAATAAATTATTTAAAATACGGATGTAAATAATAAATAAATAAATAATAAAATAAATAAATATTAGTCAAAAGCTAAACTAAAAAGGTGGGTCTTGAGCCTGCTCTTAAAAACCTGAACGTTCTCTGCGGCCCTGAGGTTCTCCGGCAGGCCGTTCCACAGACGAGGACCATAGTACTGGAAAGACGCCTCGCCGTGAGTGTGTGTCCTGACTTTGGGAATGACTAGGAGCCGGCTGCCGGAGGAGCGCAGGGGCCGCGAGGGTTCATGAGGTAAAAGCAGTTCTGAGAAGATAAGAAGGCCCAAGACCATTAAGACATTTATAAACCAGTATAGAGCCTTAAAAATATTAGATAAAAAACCTTTTTCATATCATCATTGCCTGATACTTCATAAATACAACTATTTAAGTTTTGACAATTTTAAAAAATTCAAATTAGCTTGTTCAATTTATAAAAGTCTACATGGGCTTTCTCCACCAGCCCTGAATGAGTTTATTAAATTCAGATCTGGGACGAGCAGCAGAGTGACCAGAGCCTCTACTCAAGGCCACTGTGCAGTTCCTTTCAGACGCACAGCATTCAGTCAACAAGTGCTGTCAGTCAAAGGCACAGAGATTTGGAACAGCATCCCAGTTGCGATCAGAGACAGTCTGACAATAAACTCATTTAAGACAAACTTGAAACGTTGGCTCAAGAAGAACCAGGTCTGTGATCATTGTCTCTGAAGTGTTGTCTAAGTCTAATGTTGTCTTATGTCATTTGTATGGAATGTGTTTTTATGTGTTGTTCTTTGTCCTGATCTGCCAGGGACTACAGATGGAAAGTAGCCAATGGCTAAATCTGGCATATTTACATTCTATGTTCATCAATATGCACTGTCCCTTTTAAATAAATAAATCTAAAAGTAAAAGAACCTTAAAATCGATCCTGAAACACACGGGGAGCCAATGCAGTGATTTTAAAACCGGTGTAATGTGGTCCCGCCCCCTGGTCTTAGTCAGGACACGCGCTGCTGAGTTTTGTAATAATTGCAAACCTGCAATACTCTTTTTGGGAAGACCAGAGAGCAGGGCATTACAGTAGTCTATACGACTGGAGATATAAGCATGCATCAGGGTCTCCGTGTTGGCCCGAGAGAGAATGGGGCGAACTCTGGCTATGTTCTTTAAGTGATAAAAACCTATTTTTGTGATGTTCTTGATGTGTGGAATAAAAGTGAGCTCAGAGTCAAAGATAACGCCCAGGTTTTTTACTTGTGCCGATGGATTAAAAGACTGTGCTTGGAGTTTGGATAAAAGTTTCTCTCTCTGGGCCTCAGGACCGATGACTAAAACCTCAGTTTTGTCCTGGTTAAGCTGGAGAAAGTTTTCTGCCATCCAGGATTTGATGTCTAAAATGTAGTTAAAAAGAGCATCCATTGGCCTGGTGTCATCAGGAGACATGGAGATGTAAAGCTGTGTATCATCAGCATAACTGTGGAAGTTGACTCCATGTCTCCTGATGACACCACCAAGAGGGAGCATGTACAGGTTAAAAAGTACAGGACCTAAAATGGAACCCTGGGGCACACCACATGTGATTTTATGGACCTTGGAGGAGCAGGTATCTAAACTTACCATGAATGTTCTGTCTGTGAGGTAGGAAGTAAACCATTTATGTACAGTACCAGAGAGGCCCACCAGGTGCTTAAGTCTGTTTAAAAGAATAGTGTGGTCTACTGTATCGAAGGCAGCGCTTAGATCCAGTAGAACCAACACTGTCACCTGTTTAAAATCATAACTTAATCTAAAATCATTTAAAATCTTAGTTAAGGCTGTCTCGGTACTGTGGTTTACCCTAAAACCAGACTGACATTCCTCAAAAATATTGTGTGAGTTTAAAAAATAATTTAGCTGAGTAAAAACAAGTTTTTCTAAAATTTTGCTTAAGAATGGTAAGTTAGATACCGGTCTGTAATTGTTAAGATCATTAAAATCTAAATTGCTCTTCTTCAGCAGGGGCCTCACCACCGCCACTTTAAAGGCAGTGGGAAAGACCCCTGTCTGAAGAGAGCAATTCATCATGTTTAAAAGCTCGTCTCTAAAAGATCCATAAAATGACTTAAAAAATAGGGTTGGGATTGGATCTAAAAGACATGTGGTGGGCCTCACCGAGGAGAAAACTTTATCAAGACTCTCAGCATTAACCAGGACAAAACTGTCCAGTGTTTCCTCTGGTAAAGACAAACACTCAGATGTGGTAAAAACAGAAGTTCGACTTGATAAAATGTTACATCTGATAGTGTTTATCTTACCCATGAAGTGGTCTGCAAACTCCTCACAGATGGAATCAGACGCCGTTATTTGAGATTTGTTAAAATTGGGGTTAAAAAGTTGATCAATTGTAGTAAAAAGAACTTTGGGATTATTTTTCTGATCTGTGATTATTTTACTGAGATGTGCGTTCCTCATATTCGTCATTGTTTTATTGTAAAGTGCAAGTTGTTCATTAAGAATTTGCTTGTTAATTGTTGTTTTGTTTTTTCTCCATTTTCGTTCTGCCGCCCTGCAGTCCCTCTTCAGTTGTTTCAGCTGTTCATTTCTCCAGGGGGGTTTTGATTTCGTATGGATCTTTTTTAATTTTAGTGGAGCGACCTGACAATTCCACTATTGAATATCAGTAGCATTAGGTACAAAATATTAGAATATTTCATAAAAGTTATACAAATACTAAAAATACTATGTTAAGTTTTATGCTACAATTTAAAAATCCAATTTAACTTGGCTGATGTTGACTCTGTTGCTAAAGTTTCGAGTAAATTATGAAAGTCTATAGACAATTTACATGCACTTTTTATTAAAAATGTACACAAGGACAAAACACAAACATCCGCAAACGTCTTCAAACTTCTGCTCTCTGTGAATCAGATCAGCCTCGGCCTCGTCTCTGAAACCCTCATCGTGCACACAGGAGGTTTCAGAGTATTTTTGGTTCATTTCCTTGTAAAGTTTTCTTTTTATAGATCACAAACTTAAGGTGGAAACTCACGTACACATACTTTATAAATGAGACCCCTGACCTAGAACTTGGCCTGGTGACGTTACCGGCTTGTCTCCATGGAGATAGATACGTTTAAAGGGCACATGGTTGAAGTTTTTACATTTTTTTTTTATAATTATGACTTGGTTTAGTAGGATAATACCTGTGATGAATATTTAACCTAGTTTTACATCAATCAAGTGGCAGTTTGTGGGGAAAAAGTTGAAACGAAAAGTAAAAATGACAGCAAGTAGAGTTCTAATCCCTCTATCTGTGTCATCAACGTAGAAACTTCCATCCAAAATGCATTTACTCACAACATTTTTTTTGACAGTTTACACGTTTACCTTTTTACAAAATAAAGAATTATAGTGTAAATTAGACGGGTTTTGGCCCTTGTTACATTTTGGCTGTACCAGATGGTTGTAACACTTCTGTATTTACCTCTACGTTTGGCACATCTGCTGCTCATGTACAATCATAAACGTCACAAATAAAAATACAATTGAAACAATCATTACAAGACTTTTCGTAAAATCTTAAATATTTAATAATTGTATGGAATAGGTGAACCTGTCATATGCCTTTTAATGCCTTACTTTGGAACATTTCACGCAAAGCAATAACATTCCCGTGGAGAGTGCACCTTTATATTTCTTGCACTACATCCCAAATTCCATACTGTTATATAATACACAACAAACATTATATACAAGACTATAAAGGGTTTTTTGGTGAGCTCCCTTTTTAAAATTTATTTTAAATTTATTTACTCACTGTAAAAATGTTACAGACTCATTTAGTTAAGTCAATATGCAAATTGGAGTGTATTTAACAAGCTCTGGCAAGTAATGCCCTTTCAGCCACTCACTATGCTTTGTTGTCTGAAACAGAAGAGTTTATTCAATTGGAAGTGAAACGTTATAAGTTGGGGGGGAAAATGAAAACAGGGCCTTAAAAAAACAAGTTAGTCAGATATTACACTAAGTAGTTTTACAAAGACAAATCAAAATGCAGACTCTCTTTGAAACCGCTTTGATCACTTGTGCGTGCGAGTTTAGTAAAATGATCTATTTGATTCAAACTACAACTTCTTTATAGTTTTGATTGTAGTGTTTTCTAGTTGAGACGCCCTATTGCAGTTTACAGTGTAATCAGGGCTGTTCAAATCAGGCCCTGCAAGGGATAGGATCTGACCATAGACTACAGTCTATGGATCTGACCCTCAACCCATCTTCAAAAATGCTGGTTTAATCCTGGTTTAGTCCTGTTTTAGACCTGGTTTAGTCCTGGTTTAGACCTGGTTACGTCCTGGTTTAGTCCTGGTTCAGTCCTGGTTCAGTCCTGGTTTAGTCCTGTTTTAGACCTGGTTTAGTCCTGGTTTAGACCTGGTTTAGTCCTGGTTTAGTCCTGGTTTAGTCCTGGTTTAGTCCTGTTACATTTGTTTAATATTTCTAAAGTGTTGGACACGTTTCTGGCCTCGAGACAAAATCGTCTGAAAAATCGTCCTGGTATAGACTACGGCATCTTTTTAAAAACTCTAATAAGGAGAAAAACAAATCTAAAACTGCAACTGGAAGATGGACAATATGTGAACTTTGTGTGTCAGAGCGCCCCCTTTAGGCACACAGAGGCACTACAGCTGTCGTGCGTTACTGTCACAGCAGACCAGGCTAATTGTCTAGTTTTACAGCAGTTATTATCCTGGCTCACACTGCCCCACTGTGGGACGGGACTCCACTGCAGCTGGACTGAAGAAGACACAAGTGCAGGAAGAAGACACGAAGGAGTTCTTTGTTTTGGGTTTTGATGAGTTTGAGCAAGAATTGGTTTGAGACATTTTCGCTTTTTATGTTTTCTGAGGTAAAATAACTGCAAATCCCCTGAAGAGCCCAGCAGAAGGTGGATAGTAAAAACAGTTCTCGTCAGTGGATATGCAAAACTTGTGGTTAAAACTTATGTAAACTAGAACCAAATTAGCACCAGCCCACTAAATACCTGCTGTGCTTTGAACTGCTGACCACAAACACACTATTTGGAGCCGTTTTGGATGGTTTTCAACTCTATTTTTGACTTAAAAAACACTTATCAACAGTTAGTCAGATAATTACACTAAGTAGTTTTACAAAGACAAATCAAAATGCAGACTCTCTTTGAAACCGCTTTGATCACTCGTGCGTGCGAGTTTAGTAAAATGATCTATTTGATTCAAACTACAACTTCTTTATAGTTTTGTAGTGTTTTCCAGTTGAGACGCCCTATTGCAGTTTACTGTGTAATCCAGGGCTGTTCAACTTAAGGAGCAGGGGCCAAATCAGGCCCTGCCAGGGATAGGATCCGGCCCTCAACCCATCTTCAAAAATGCTGGTTTTGTCCTGGTTCAGTCCTGGTTCAGTCCTGGTTTAGACCTGGTTCAGTCCTGGTTCAGTCCTGGTTTAGTCCTGGTTCAGTCCTGGTTTAGTCCTGGTTTAGTCCTGGTTTAGTCCTGGTTCAGTCCTGGTTCAGTCCTGGTTTAGTCCTGGTTCAGTCCTGGTTCAGTCCTGGTTTAGTCCTGGTTCAGTCCTGGTTCAGTCCTGGTTCAGTCCTGGTCTAGTCCTGGTTTAGTCCTGGTTCAGTCCTGGTTTAGTCCTGGTTCAGTCCTGGTTTAGTCCTGGTTCAGTCCTGGTTTAGTCCTGGCTCAGTCCTGGTTTAGTTCTGGTTCAGTCCTGGACTATAAAAGAATATATGCCACGGTTCTATTTAGTATTATGTTTTTTGTTGACTTTAAATACATTTTAAACCAGGCCAGTTCCTTCATCAAAACATACCTGGAGTTGGCACATGTATAAATGTTATATCATGTTGCTGATAACAGAGCTAAATTGTTTGTTTGTTTGTTTGTTTTTAGTTTATGCAATGTCCACTTCCATCACTGAAAGCTCCCAAAAGTTGTTCTGCAAAGTTCAAAACCAAAAATCAGTCATGTCTGTAAAAACGACACTGTTTACAGCTTTAATGACTTAATGAAGCGTGAACAAAGACTTAGTTCATAATTAACTACTAATGATTCAGACTTAGTAACTACTTAAAGGGGCACTATGTAGTTTTCCGGTGGAGGGTATGAAATATTCTATTATCTACTAAGTACTTTTTGAGCAATAAACAGCCCTTGAATGAAAGATAGATGTGTTTGTATCTCTTCTTCTCCATCTTGTACTGTGGAACCTTCCAGACAAAGCAAAAATTATTTTATTTTCTCATAAAATCAGATGCCGGACATTCAACTACAAAACTTACATAGTGTACCTTTAATCAATACCCTTACTCTAACTCTTAAAGCCTTGGTTTGAAGATTGAATCATTCTTCATTTGTTTATTATGATTTGTGTAGTTTTCATGCTTCATTAAAGTGGACATATCATGCTTTTATTTTCACCTTTTGAACATTTAAAACATTTACCTGGGGTCTAAATAAACTATACCTGCAATCTACAGTCTGAATTCCTCCTAATTTTCTTTCTACATGCCTCTCTTTTACCCCTTTTGTAGGAGGCGCTTTTGGCGCCTTGTTTTAGCACTGTCTCTTTAAATGCAAATGAGTTAGTTCGCACCCCCTCCCTTGCGCACTGCATGCAGACTCCGCCCGTTCAGCCATTGTTGTTGTAGTCCCAAACACAGTCCGTCTATCGGATCAAAACTTCTCAGAGTTAGAAAAAAGCGTAATGACAATCGAAAAATGGAAACAAGCGAGACATCAACATACAGCCTTACATGTCGAGGCCAGAGTCTGACACAGACCAAGAAGGAAATCGAAGAAGACAATCCTCCGCCTTAGCAAAGACTTCCAAATGGCTGCATCTCAATGGTTTGTTTACTACTATGTAATTAAGCTCTCACAGCGCTCCGTTAGCTTAACTGTGTGTGACAGATATTGTAACAGGTTGTCTAATGGACCCCTCACTTTACCATCTTACTACAACAACAGTCCGGGGAAAGGCTACTGTCAAGTCAGTCAGCGTAGTTCACGATTGCTGCCGAGGGCTATGCTGCTGGCGCTAATGCTAGCGACATGCTAGCAACGTCAGCTCACGAGCAGTCTGATGTGAGTTCTGCCTTATGAAAACCTCAAAAATAAATGTATTATATGTGTATATAAAGACATGTGCCCTAAGCAGCTGGAAAACAGCCGAGTAAAAGATGGGCAGCTACAGGTGTAATGCTAATCCCTCACAAATGGCCAGCACACAGGTAAAGAATGACGGGATAAAAATAGGTCTAATAAACAGTGTTTCAGCGTTTCTTG
Source organism: Rhinogobius similis (assembly GCA_019453435.1). NCBI lineage: Eukaryota > Metazoa > Chordata > Actinopteri > Gobiiformes > Gobiidae > Rhinogobius > Rhinogobius similis. Next base: position 32,561,044 of record CM033632.1, read on the forward strand.
ACTTAACAGCGCTCACTATATCGTCATCTCCATAGACCGAAGGAACTGACCCTTGATCAAATGCAATCTTTGAGCAAATCCCTCGTTGTACTGGCGGAGGTTACTGAAGCACTCCTCTTTGAAGTGCTTAGCGCACACAAACTAAACTTTCCCCACTGTCGGTGGTACATTACCACGAAAAATAAAAGCGTAACCATGCCAATCTCAGTTGTTGGATGCAGGCGGTCGGTGTAATGAGTTGTGCTGGTAACACAACCAAGAACAGAGCATTTTAACTTGTCTACTCGCACCTTTGACATCTTTGCGCTTGGACTACAAAATCGCTACGAGGAAAATAAAGATGGCGGTCTCTGCCGGAAGCTCTTGACCTTGTTTAGTAGTTCCGCTGTGACGTGATAGAACAAAAATCGTAACGAATGTCGGAAATTGAGCGAACTGAAATATGTTGCAAAATTTATATAAATATATCTCTGCAGCTACTTAGTGATTAATTTCAACTTTTGCTTTTCTGACACCCACAGTACACAATAAAGGTATCTAAGGGCCAAAAAAGTAGATTTTGCATGATATGTCCCCTTTAAGGCTAATTAGAGAGTAGAAAGGGGTTCAGAGGTTGTCATCCGGACGCCGTTTAAAGATCGAGACGTTTCGACTTTTATCCAAAAGTCATTGTCAATCAGAGAGCTGGTCTGCGAACTCGGGCTTATATGCTACTCTGAGTACTGGGAGTCCTGCCCCCAGGGAGGAGTCACTGAGTCCTGTCTTTGTTAGAAAATTGTTTGTTTGTCACCTGGGACTTGATTAATTGGTCTATCTTGTTGATTAATGGTTGGCCTCACCTAGTTTCACCTGTGGCTAAAGGTCTATTGTTATCTTGATAGCTGGCTGTTGCTCCTTCCTCACTGCTGATTACCTCATTAGCATTTGACTGGTCTATTGATCTGGACCAAGGTGTTAGGATGCTGTCATAAATTTTGGCTAAATTAAATCTTAAGCCCCCCATTCCTGTTTAGAGAAGGATTTTCTCTTTTTACAAAAATGGCTTCCTTAACTCCTCTTTCAAACCAGTTCTTCTCTCTGCTCAAAATCTTCACCTCACTGTCCTCAAGCAGTGATTTGTACCAGCTTTTAGGTGCAGATGGACTGCACTCTCACCTGCAGTCCTGGAGGCAGCTCTTCTGTGTTAGTACAGCCTTTTGTGCAATGGCTGTTTGTTTCTCCTATGTAACGTTCTTTACAACTGTCCTCCTGCACTCTACTCGAATAAACTACATTGCTCTGTTTCTCTGTCGGCCTCTTGTCTTTTCCCGGGTGGACCAGTTTCTGTTTAATTGTGTTGCCAGGTTTGGAAATAAACAGGGGATGTAGTGTTGTCTAAAAATCCTTCCAGGCTTCTCAGACAGGCCGAGACATAAGGGATAGAGACCCCCTCCTGCTGGGGTCTTTATCCTTTCTGTCCTGTTTCTTGGCTCTTCTGACTTTGTTAAAGGCCCAGTTAGGGTATCCACAAGCTGAGAGGGCACGTTGGACGTGTTCTTCCTCCTTCTTTCTCCCCTCAGAGCTGGTGGGTACTTCATGGGCTCTATGTTGCAATGTCCTAATCACTCCCAACTTGTGCTGCAGTGGGTGGTTAGAACCGAATAATAAGTACTGATCTGTGTGTGTGGGTTTCCTGTATACTTCTGTCTGAAGGCTGCCTTCCTCCTCTCTGATTGTGGAGCAATCAAGCATAACCGGTTGTCCTTAGCATCTTCTCGGGTGAACTTAATGTATACATCAACCCATTGATATGCTCAGAGAACGTTTCAGCTCTTGCTTCTTGATTACCACCAAAGGTATCATCCATGCTTTTGTGCTTAGAGGCTCGGAGGTGTGCCCAGGAAGGAGGTCAAGAGGCTTGTTCTTCTCAAAGAGTGTTCCATATATAGGTTGGCTGCACGATCGTGAGACTGGAGAGCCCATAGCACAGCCGTGGATCTGTCTGTAAAAATGTCCCCTGAATTGGAAGTAAGTTGTGTTAAGACAAGAGGCCGACAGAGAAACAGAGCAATGTAGTTTATTCGATAGAGTGCAGTGAGGACAGTTGTAAAGAACGTTACATAGGAGAGACCAAACAGCCATTGCACAAAAGGCTGTACCAACACAGAAGAGCGGCCTCCACAGGACCGCAGAGTGCAGTCCATCTGCACCTAAAAGCTACAAATCACTCGTTTGAGGACAGTGAGGTGAAGATTTTGAGCAGAGAGAAGAACTGGTTTGAAAGAGGAGTTAAGGAGGCCATTTTTGTAAAAAGAGAAAATCCTTCTCTAAACAGGAATGGGGGCTTAAGATTTAATTTAGCCAAAATTTATGACAGCATCCTAACACCTTGGTCCAGATCAATAGACCAGTCAAATGCTAATGAGGTAATCAGCAGTGAGGAGGGAGCAACAGCCAGCTATCAAGATAACAATAGACCTTTAGCCACAGGTGAAACTAGGTGAGGCCAACCATTAATCAACAAGATAGACCAATTAATCAAGTCCCAGGTGACAAACAAACAATTTTCTAACAAAGACAGGACTCAGTGACTCCTCCCTGGGGGCAGGACTCCCAGTACTCAGAGTAGCATATAAGCCCGAGTTCCCAGACCAGCTCTCTGATTGACAATGACTTTTGGATAAAAGTCGAAACGTCTCGATCTTTAAACGGCGTCCGGATGACAACCTCTGAACCCCTTTCTACGATGGACCACACCTGGACGAATGAGGGTTTACATCGACGCTAATTAGAGAGCATATGACAGATTTGTATCATTTTCTAATTTTGATTTTATCTGGTAGGATAGTAGCTGGCATAAATAAAATCAATCAATACAAAACATAAAATAACACAACATAACAAAAAATAACATAACATAACATAACAACATAACATAAAATAACAACATAACATAACAACATAACATAACATAACATAACAACATAACATAACATAAAATAACATAACATAACATAACAACATAACATAACATAACAACATAACATAACATAACATAAAATAACAACATAACATAAAATAACATAACATAACACAACACAACATAACATAACAACATAACATAAAATAACAACATAACATAACATAACATAAAATAACAACATAACATAAAATAACATAACATAACACAACACAACACAACATAACATAACATAAAATAACAACATAACATAAAATAACATAACATAACACAACATAACATAACATAAAATAACACAACATAACAAAAAATAACATAACATAACATAACAACATAACATAACATAACATAACAACATAACATAAAATAACAACATAACATAACATAACATAAAATAACAACATAACATAAAATAACATAACATAACATAACACAACACAACACAACATAACATAACATAACATAACATAACATAACATAAAATAACAACATAACATAAAATAACATAACATAACACAACACAACATAACATAACATAACATAACATAAAATAACAACATAACATAAAATAACATAACATAACATAACATAACATAAAATAACAACATAACATAAAATAACATAACATAACATAACACAACATAACATAACATAACATAACAACATAACATAAAATAACAACATAACATAACATAACATAAAATAACAACATAACATAAAATAACATAACATAACATAAAATAACAACATAACATAAAATAACATAACATAACACAACATAACATAAAATAAAATAACACAACATAACAAAAAATAACATAACATAACATAACATAACACAACATAACATAAAATAAAATAACATAACATAAAATAAAATAAAATAAAATAAAATAAAATAACATAACATAACATAAAATAACACAACATAACAAAAAATAACATAACATAACATAACATAAAATAACAACATAACATAAAATAACATAAAATAACATAACACAACATAACATAAAATAACATTACATTACATTACAAAACATAACACAACACAACATAAAACAACATAAAATAACGTAACATAACATAACATAAAAAGTAAAATATGTTTTTTGTTTTGTTTTAATGAATCTGATCTTAACTACATTTTAGTTAAATGAGTAGTTCAACCTATAGGTACTTTAAAGCTGGGGTACCGACTTTATTTTTTGTAAGTGAGTTTAAAAAAAAAATATTTCTCCCAAGGAATATATTATAAAAGCAGATTGTTGTAACAAAAATGAGACAGCTACACGCCGTCTTCATCTAATAATAAAGTATCTTATGTCCTATCAACCGTGAAATAGGAAATGAAAGCAGTTCCCTGATTGGTAGCACGGGTTTCACGTTGCCGTCTGGAAAAACCTGTTCTAAAGCCGAGCCTGCCCCTGAAAATGAACATTTGTGGATATAAACAATGTGCTAAAGGGTTTATGAGCGCTAGAAACTTACCATTTTACTGCGTGAAAATGAGGTACCCCAGCTTTAAAGTGCAGTTATCACAAAGTGGTACCTTCACATCACAAATACTACGGAACCAAACTTGCACATTGCTCATTTTATCACTCAAACATATTCAAAATACCATCACAATAGCCCCCCTTGTGCAGGTCTGTATCAACCAACCACTTGTCCGCTCTCCGCCCCCAGCACGGCAGCAGCTGGACCTTTCACGGCCTGCCCGGAGGATGCGATACAGTGCGGTTCCCATCATGCATCACTCGGCGTCAGCGGCTGAAAGGACCCGCTGATAGATGCCCCTGCTCGCGTTAATCCCCCATCCTCCTCTGCTCCTCCGGCCAGCAGATGTTTTCCCTTCCAAACCCCGCACAAAAGCCCCCTGTTTTTGTTTCCACCCCAGTCCATTCCTCGGGGGTCAAGAGGTCACGCCGGTCTCAGGCTGAAACCGTCACCGCCGGCCGGGCCCGAACATTTGAGGTGCGCCCGGGCGTGATGACAACGTGGTCGCCGATGATTAGTTTGGGAGAAAAGGGGTGCGTTCCATATGGTGATGCGCTAAGCTAGCACCCGAGGCGGATTGGGTTACACCAGCTAGCTAACGAGGTGGCAAATGTTGAGTGCCGAAGAGGACTGTTTACGATCATCTTATTCAAGTAGAAGTTCAAAGTAGTGGATAAAAAATTGCTAAAGCGAAAGTAAAAAAGTATTTGGGGAAACTACAATAAAAGAAACTGTGTGGACAGAACATCTGAAGTTATTGTTGTTGGAAGGACAACACATTAAATGATGCCGGTGTTTTCAAAAGATAGACAACAAAATGAAATAAATAAATAAATAAAATTATATCTGAAGGAGCGGTGCATGAAAAATAAATGTCAAATGTCAAACAAATCTTTTCAAATTGTCAAAAAAAAAGCAGCTGGTTCTCGCGCTTACATTCTATTAATTCATTTAAATAAAGCAGCAAAAAAATAATAATAATAATAATTTTGTTGTTTGAAGACAACGCACACACATAGTTGTTGTTTGTATGTTCAACACATTTTCCAACGACTAACAACCAATGTCTAACTTCAGTCTCTAGTTTCTAAAGTTGTGTGAGAATTGTGGCACTTGGTGAATATACATTTCATTGTCAATCTGTTGTGACCCACTATATTTTTTGCCCTGGATTTTCATAGTTTGTGATGTTTGGAGGCTAACATTAATTCTCCCATTGAAAATGCATTAGTGCTAACTCATGGAACAGTGCCAGGCTATGGAATGCAGCAGTTTATTTACTGACACTGGAACACATGCATTTATGTGCTTTTATCTCAGTATGTCGGAATTTTTAACTATGTTTAATAGAGCTAACAACCTTATCAAAAGCCAAATGTAATTTGTTTTGGAAACCAGTATACAATTCTCACTTTAGCTCGCTAACATTACATTAGTAAATAATCCAACAGTGTGTAGCAGTGCTTGTCAACTTTTTTGTCTCGAGTACACTTTAACTTCAGTGTCGGGCAAATAAATGGTTTACTAGTTAAACATTGTCAATCATTAATATTACATTTTTGTTTTAATTATACAATATTTATGGTCCAAGGTACTCCAAAACTATGCTAAATTTACAACTAATGATGTTTTTATTCAGATGAAAGTACATTTCATCTTCAATTCCAAGTAATTCCTCACGTACCCCTTGGGGTCCCCGTACCCCTGGTTGGGAAACACTGGTGTATAGTGTCGTTCTTACTCATATCTTTTCCTCTTAGTTATGGACAACTGACCATAAACCCCAAAGTGTTGTAACGTTAAGTTGAAGAGCTCATGTAGGGAATTCAAATTGACAAATCAGGTGACGTCAGGTTGACCAGCAGCTTTTGACCCAACCTCTCAAGTTGTTTTTCCCACATGTGCGTTTTTTAACTCAGAAAAGCCTTTTCCCGAGATTCCGAGGATCACATGAATGGGTCCTTTTCACAAAACCCCCTGGCTAGTTCCGGCGGCCGTATGCGAGCTCCACTTCCTGCTCCGCTCATTCCTTATGGGGAATTAGCCGAGTCTCACTCAAATAAATCAATAATCACTTAAAACAAAGCGGAGTCTGAGAAACAGCAGGATAATCACTGGCAGTATGTAGACCTGTACGTACGGTACAAATCATGTCATGTTTTCAAATAGAAATGAGGCAGTTTATGTGTAAAAACTGCCAAAATTACACATATTTGGGACATATAAATATGAAAAATGAAAAAAAGAAGCAGATTCAAATTTCTTGGTTCATTTTGTAACATATTAGTTACAAAAACTTAACAGAGAGAATTATGGATTTCTAATGTCGTTTTTTTAGTAAACTAGCTATGACTGAATATTGTACTAAAAATTCAAATTTTGTCTCCTTTTTTTAACTTTAATAAAACAGTTTTAGAATTAGATATTAAAAAATAATTCAGTTTGTTTAATCAAAATCTTGTTGAGTCCAAGATTTTAAAGTTTGTTGTGTGTAGGAGATACTTTAAGGCTGATCTTTATGACTTTCTGTGGGAGAAAAAATTAAAGATAACGGCCTTTGACGTTACAATGTCCCAGAGAAATCTATGGATGAAGTTGATTAAATGAAGCAATTAAACAACTTTGGGAGCAGATTGGACAAGTTTGTAGTTTCCACATAAAAGTCGATATGACAGAAAATAGAGAACATTTTGAAAAAAATGAGTTTTGCCGGTAGTGACCTTAAGTTAATTTGTGTTAGCCTTTAGCATTGAGACAAAAACCCTTCCTTTTATAGACACACAGATTTCTCCTGGTGACATATTTACATTGTACGTAAAGGTTTTAACATGTTGCCAGAGATTATCCTGTTTACATTGCTCTTCATCATCAAATCTTTTTAATTAGATTTTTTCTTTCAAGACTCGCCTAAGTCCCATAGAAAATGAATGGAACAAGATTTGACAAGCCGCACTTCTTACAGTAACCATAACTAGCCGGGTGCTAACATGAAAAGGGCCTATGCAGCATTACTCTCAAGAGGAACCAAAACCTTTACTCAAGTAGAGTACTGTTATTAATCAAGTAAGTAAACATACGGTGTCTGAAAACTACTCTGAGAAGTACCGTTTTCTGAAAGGACACATTCTGCTACAGTGACTTTTTGAGCTTTAAACCATGTTCTAACACTGTTCTGTCATCAAAATCACACCTGAAGTAGCCTCCAGTTTTGAGGAATGTTCATCAGAAATTCCTCCCCCCTCTGAGCGTCAAACACGCTTCCTGCGGAACTCGCTCTATCTGGGACGCATTTTTGGATTATCTACCTCCTTGATTTTCAACCAGTGTGCCGAGGAACACTTGTGCGCCTTGAAGTTTTGTCAGGTATGCCTTGAAAAAATGAAAGAATTATGAAATGAAATGAATAATGTACCCTTTTTGAGTGTTCTGAGCAACATCTTCACAAAAAATGAAAGACAAATAAACACCATTGCCAAGAACCAGACATATTGGCATGGACAATATTGGCCATGTAAATAACACCTTTTTTGTCCCTAAATGATGTGCCACAGAATATTTTCAACCCAAAAAAGTGTGCCGTGATTCAAAAAAGGTTGAAAAATACTGATTTACGTCACTTATCTGAAAATAATACACTTGTTTTAAGGCCTCCATCATCGCTAAACTTTTGAGCATTTCTGCCTCTAAACACGATAACGGCTGCAGCAAATCCGCATCGTAATGTTTCTTCAGTGCTTACTTCACTAGATTGTACATTGCGCTGGCTGGATGCACTCAGAAGTGCAATTTCATACAAGGCCGATAAAACAAAAGTCATTGGACGAATAAGAAACTTTTTCTTTTGTTTCAAAACACGAGATGGCAAATTTAAGGAACTAAAGAACATGTTTAAAGGCTCACAGCAATATGAGAAAGGCAGAATTTTTGTCCTTTAAGGTAACCCAATCACTCAGTCTCCACCCCTGGCTAGCTGTGTTGATGGCGGTTTGCTAACGGGGGTCGCCCGAGGGGAGAGCTCTGACAGAAGAAAGGAGAGGAGTGATGGACTGTGACGTCATTATGGTAAGCAGAGCCTGCAGGCAGTACAGTAGGTTTTCAATGACAACACACCACAACAATAGCAAAGCCTTTAAACAGAATGAAACCGTTTGAGTTTGATGGATTGTTTCAGCCTCCCATTGTCTTTAGGAATCTACCACAGAGATTCTCAAATGTTTCACTTCAAGGACCTCCTCAGTAGATAAGATGGTGATTATAGAAAGCCAATCAGACAGAGCTCTCCTTTAACTTGCAGGAAGGTTAACACAGTGATATAAAGTTGAACCGCTTCCTTTTTTCAACCTTAAATCAAATGTATTTTTAGTTTTCTTTGTTTAACGTTTCTTTAAAAAGTTAAGTTTAAAAATGTGTCCTGGCCAAGAGTTTTAGAATAGAATTTAATCTCAAGTATTTTCTATTTTAAAAAATCCTTAAAACAGGGAAAACAAAAGGAGACATTTGCTGAATCAGCTTTTTAAAACCACGTAAATATAGTTTTACCGCACATGATTATTCAGACTTGTGGTTTGAGTGATTTGAGTAATCTTGTATTGTTCTGCATTCGATAGTTGAAATGTCTGTTTTCACTACCCCTATTTCCAACCACTTCTCTGTACTTTTGTTTCTTTCAGACTCCAGGTCACATTGGATTAAAAAAATGTCATGATTAGAAAAAAAATAAAAAAAATAAATGAAAGGCCACTATGAACAGGAGATACCAGCAGCACAGAATTAGTTTTGCAGTTGTGGACAGGAAGTCAACATACTCTTTACGACTGGCACTGTTACCTGGACCGGTTAGAACACTATTGGCTATGGTGTCTTCTGTCCTTTGTTGTTGGAAATGTGGAATTAGCTTAGTAGTACAACTATTAGCCTCACAGCACAAGGGCACAGCACATTCAGGGGTTAAGATGATCAGAACGAGTCAGTCAATGCAGAATAGGTAGACTTTTTGACCAACAGCAATAAAAATTCAAAACATCTGCATACGGGGCCTTTAACTTGCACATTCCATTGTGTGCTGCTAACCCGCTCTCCCGTTGTGTGCTGTAACAGGGCTAGTTACTGCCCTAGCTGGTTATTCGTGTATAGGTCATGGAGAGTAGCAGCTTGTAAAGGTTAAGTTGAAAGGCTGAAACGTTAACCCGATCAATGCCAGCTCAATGCAAGCCGTCTGACACATGTAGAAGCCCGCGTGGAGCTGGGTGGGGTTAAATGAGCCGCCCTGTAATCTCCACCAAAACCAAAACAAACCGAAAGCTGGAGAAAAAGTGATACATTTGTAAGAGTGAGCCACGAGATTACAGAGTGCACAGAAATTGGAAAGTTGATTGGTTTATGTTTTGGGATATAAGGCTTCTTGAAACTGAACAGCTGCTGAACAAAACGTAAAAAGGTTGAGCCAATTAGAGATTAGAATTTCAAATGCCAATGCCGGTTTGTTGAGCTCTGGCATCCTGACATAGACGTGAACTAAACAATTTAATTAGCGTTTGTTTATTTTCTAGGACAATTAACAATCAGATTAGGCTTGTATTAGGACAGTGTGGTGATAAGAATCGAATAGTCATGATTTGCTATTTTTGTGATAACTTCATCATCATGACCTAAGTCCAAGAAAATTGCAAATCTTTGGCCATATCGCCTACCGATGTTTCTATGCCAGCCTATAGCAGTTCCGAGCCATTTTCAATTTTTTATCAACCAATCACAACACTTATTTTGCGTCCAGCAGCACTTGGACGCAAAATAATAAAAGTATTCTGCGAGGTGCACGTCCACTGCACAGCAAGCAACACATCGTTCGTCATTCAGGGTTAGGTCCAAAAACTTGGTAAAATGCTTTAACTCTTTTTATGATTTTAGCTTTTTGATCATACTGACAGAAAAGACATTGAACATTGGTCATACTGCCCCTTTTCCATTGGGTCAAACACTACACTTGCCTTACAGACATTTTACTGCAGCAAGGCTATTCAACTTGCGGCCCGGGAGCCAGATCAGGCCCTCCATACGATCTGATCCGGCCCACAACCCAGACTCCACATATGTTAAAAAATCTATCTTTTGTTTACTGGTTTAATTCTGGGTTAGTGCTAGTTTATACTATTTTGGATTCTGGATTGTGAAGCATTGTGTGTTCTAATATGGCAGTAGTTTTTGCATTATTGTTGAAACTGATCTTGTGAAAAATTCAATTGAATATCCCTGGACTACAGTAATGGATTAGTGAGGGGCTGGGACTATTTACCAAGTTGTCCAGTCCAGTTTTACCAAAATAACGGTGTGCTATTGGGGACTGGTTGGACATTAGCAAATAGCTTTGTGTTCAGGAATGTAAGCATCACCAGTGAAATGTTGCCTACATGCAAAAGGTCAGTAGGTCACTGCTTTAGCTAACGTCTATTGTAGGCTAATTGTTCAGATTTATGAGCAAATACTGTATGAAGACATGTGCAAGCTAATTTAAAAAAAAATGTTGAAGATTAATTGTCATCTCCCAGTGTGCCAGGCTATATTAGCATACGCAGTTCTACTAAATAGACACAACTGGCATGCATTTTTAAAACTAAGTTTAGCATTAGCAAAGTAGTACTGCCATTGTCAATTTTGTTGCTATGCTTATACTTTTAAAACTGTGCACTTTTTTTTTTTTTTTTAATAAAACTGTTCTGCCAAGACCGATTAGCAAACAAAAAGCCTGTTCCTAAACTTAATGCTAGCCTTAACTTTAACATAATTGTTAAAATGTATATCTTCAAAAATTAACATTTGCTAGTGTAGCCACCAAAGCAAAGTGGTGTTGTGTGCAGGAGCGTAGCACCAAATTCTGGGCCCCAGGTACAAACCTTGTTGGTAGGCCCCTTTTACATAATTTTGTATATTTTATTTAGCCCCACAAATTTGGTTATTATTGTTATTTTTCATTCACTATTGCTAGAATCTACACCCTATGGTTTCTACTTACACCTAACAATAACTTGCTAATTTATCAATATCCTGTGTAGCTACTGGTTGATGTTATGATACAGCATTGTTTGTTTTTGCAATAACTACCAGACCAATTTCAAGAAGATCTCGAAATGTATTAGTACAATAAGAAAATACACTAACTGCAAATTATAGTCACCAGTTTTATTTGTGAACAACTTGGCTAATATGTGAACAATAATTTTCCTCTATTTTAAAACGGTGATGGGAGCCTCAGACCTTATAATATACATAATTGTGTTTAGTCTCTCAAGGACTTTACTCTCTCAAGGACTTTACTCAAGGACTCTCAAGTGGAGAAAAATGTAACTGAGAAAAAAACCATCACATGCTTTGGAGGGCTCTTCCCTGCCATGGGCCCCGGGGAAACAAGTACCCTTTACCCCCCCCAATCCAACACCCCTGCTTGTGTGACATAACGATTTTGTTAACGATAAAATATATGTATCTGTAGCCTATTATAAACCAACATGTAGGCTTGACATGAAAGCCATTGTTTTCCAATTCTAGTTTATAAAGCGTAAAACAAATTCACGCCAGCCAGGTATACTGTGATTGTGCTGTTGGGCCAGATAGTTTGACCCTTCACCCTCATTGCCTTCTAAAGTTTCACTATGGCTTCCAGAAAACAGCGTAAAAACCTGACAAATTGTTGTATTGTACAGTTTAACAGTAGCAACGGCTAATGAAACATAATCAAGCTGATGATGTGAATTCAACAAGAAACGTACTGAAAGACATTTCTTTTTACGACAAAAGACAAACTGGCGACACAGGCAGATATGAATGTGTTGCTGCCACATCCGTAACCTTTGCTTAGCCTGCTAATGAAAGAAAGACAACGCACTCAGCCCGATCGTGAGCATCCATCTTGTGAAGAGCTTATGCTTGGAAACAGAAAAGGTTACTTCTTCGTCCATGGCTGCTGCTCATTTCTCAAAGGCTTTTGTGTGTCAGCGCTTTGTGTGATGTGAGCGTGGAGGTCGGGCCCCCGGAGGTCAAAGCGCTTACTCGCACCGCTAACATGCTAGCGCTCAGGGTCAAACTCAGATAAAAGCCAGGCAAAGATGTCTCCAATCTGGGATAACAGAGCACAACAGATAACCCTTGTAAACAGGCTAGTCCTGATAGAGACATGAAAGCTAATAGGACTGAATTGAGAAGTGCGCCGTTAACACAGAACTTGAATGTTTTGAGCTCTGTTAGCTACAAACAATACAATATGTCAGATAAAGGCCATCGTTATTGCAGTATAATCTGTGTTTTGCGAGATTAGTAGACTTTTATATTAGCCGACATTGTGATTATTTTGTGATTGTTCAGCCCCATATACTGTGCAAAAACACTTATATAACACTTATTTTACTTAATGTGGTTTCAAACAGAGAGATTACACCCACAAAGATAATCTTAAAATTGATGAGTTAAATGTTAAATATCTCTTTATCGCAATATTTTGTGAGACCACCCAAATGAATCTAAACAAACATGGTGACCTTGATGGACATACTGAGTTTATTTTGTCAGAAACACAGGGTCATTTCAAAGTGCTTTGTGCATTTGTGTGATTGGGAAAGATGTCTGTGCTTTCTCACGCCTACATTTTGCAAAAGCTTTCTTGCTCTGCTCTGTTTATTTTGTTTATTAGTTTATTTATTATTAGGGGCCCCAGTAGATTCAGCAAGCTTCTGTTATTCTTCCTGGGGACCAATTGAAAAGGATACATGTGCAGTGTAGTGATCAGCTTTTACTCTTCTCAAGCAGTTTCAAGAGAGCGATCACAGACTGATAACGTGTCCGTCTTCTCTGCTGGTACCTAAAACAATCAAGATTAACATCATCATAGGCACAATTCTACCTCCAAGTCCACTGAATTCCAGACCAGTCTCATACAGAGCTTGTGAGTCAGTATCAAACACCAAAAAGCAAGCATTACTGACAAAACCCCTGTTTTTTGGCAGCTGTGCAAAACACCCAAAGAGATATTGTGTATCTTCAGAATCAGAATTACTTTTATTCATCCCCAAGGGGAAATTCTTTTCATTACAGACATGCAACCAATGGAATACGGGATAAAATAAAAATAGATCTAAACCCCCGTCTGAACAAACAATTTCTCACCAAAACAATGTTAAAAAGAAAAACGAAAGCAAAGTAGAACAATCCGATAAACTGCTGGGCCACTTCTGTAATACTGGACACACCTATTCACCTTATTCTACCCCACCTACTTTTTGCCTCTTTTTGCAATTGATTCGCACTTCCGTTTGCAATGACACTTTGAGTTTACTTCTCAGTTCATAGTGGTGAACGAGTGAACTCTCACCTCTAAAATAATACAGAAATGTGTGATTTGTGTAAAAGTACAATGCAGAACAACAAGTCACAATGCACCGATTTCCTGGGGCCTGAAAACTTAGTAGTAAACTTAGTGAAGGCTTTGTAGTCCGTGAAGAATTTATTTTCTGTTGAGCTTGTCTGCTCCATGTGAACTAATACAACTGCAAATACTTCTGGAATAAGGTGAATAGAGCTCAGGATGGAACGGCAAAAAAATGACAATTAACATGGAAATGCATCACTTTTGTTGTTGGTGTGCCAGACGTCCACATTAGCCAGAACAATGTTAAAAAACATTGTTGTGTTAAAATACTTCTGAATTAAAGTATAAGGTTCTCATGTTTTTCTAATACTGACATGTTTGGTGGATAGAACCTGTGGTAGATATTTATCATCATTTTACATCTGTGAAGTTGCAGTTTGTGAAGAAATTTTGAAAAAAGTTTAAAATGAAAGGAGTTGCTTAAAGTTTTAAAACAGAATCCCTCTGTGATGTCATCAAAAGGCGACGTACCATTGAAAACACAGAGATAATTTACAGCAAATGACACATTTTTCTGACGGTTTAAACAATCAATCAAACAAAATAAAGGTGGTATCAAGTATTATTCATTGTCAGTTCCTAACAATTGTTAAATTTATATGGATTTTGGACCTTGTTTACATTGTGGTTGCTTGGTAACAGTTGTGGAATTATGTCATATTTGTTAGAGTTAATATTATAAACTTAAAAACGGTCTAACTGGGGACAAAATGTTTAGTAAAATCTCAAATACAATCATGTTCACAACGTCTATCGTCTATATATATATATAAACTATAATGCTAAGTTTAGTAATTAGCATCTTAAAATCTTCATTGGTTTAACATTAGGCTAACTGAAAATGCTATGATTTGTGTCACAATCCTGATCTCTATTTAGCTACGTGGCATAGCATTTGTTCCATGAACTTACGTCACTTGCATTCCCCTTTAAAATGAAATTGATTGGAAATTGTATAAGGCCTAGTTTAAACCCATGACATAACAGTTAACCTCATTCACCCTCTTCCACTTGCACTGCTAGCATGCTAACATCTGGGGTCCAACGCTGATAAAAGGCTAGCCAAAACGTCTCCAATCACGGCCAACTCTCCACAGATAACCCCCGTATGCAAACAGTCCCTCCAGAAACATTACAGCCCCTCACTATACGCTCCCTTATCTTCACCACGTTTGCCACAGATGCCCTCCCACCGCACCAGTGACAGTTTTATGACACCCCTAAATCCCGACCTATTTTGCGCCCAAAGAAACACCGTCCTTGTTGAGTCGCGGGGGGGCTTTCTGTGCGAAGCTATTGTGCGGCTAATAGCTTATGGGAGAGGTTAGCCTGGGAGGAGAGTGTGTGTGCTAATGCTAACCCAAGTGCCCTTAATTAGGCCACTGTGCCGGCCCATTGTCATCTCTTTTGTCGGCTCGAGATTAGCCTTGTCAAATAAAAGCTGCCAGTAAAAAGAGAAAGAAAGGGTCCAGCCGGCATGTTAATCAATAGTGGGCTGCGACAAGAAGAATGGCCCAACGCAAACAATGGTTAGAATGTGGCGCTGATAGGGTTAAATGTGTGGGAAAGGCAAAGAGTGAAGCTACAGTATCTGAGGACGCGTTTACAATGTCAGTCTGACAGAAGAAGTAATGATGTTTCACTGTCACAAAAATTGTAAAAATTTTCACGTAGGTTCACTGGAGGCCAGGGCTATTCAACTTTATTTCACAGAGGCCCAGAGCTTTCAGATGGTTTTGTCCTCGGGGCCAGAAATGTGTTCATTGCGCCGATATTTTTGAAATTTGAAAAATGTAATACTAAAGGGTTTAAAAACATCTGCTGTACTGAACTAAATCAGGACTAAACCAGGTCTGAATCAGGACTAAACCAGCTCTAAACCAGGACTATACCAGTACTAAATCAGGTCTAAACCAGTTCTAAACCAGGTCTAAACCAGAATTAAATCAGGTCTAAATCAGGACTAAACCAGGACTAAACCAACTCTAAACCAGTTCTAAACCAGGTCTAAACCAGAATTAAATCAGGTCTAAACCAGGACTAAACCAGGACTAAATAGGGACTTACCCAGGCCTAAACCAGGACTAAACCAGGTCTGAACCAGGGCGGAACTGGGACTAAACCAGGTCTAAATCAGGACTAAACAAGGACTAAACCAGGTCTAATCCAGGACTAAACCAGGTCTAAACAAGGACTAAACCAGAACTAAACCATGTCTAAACCAGGTCTAAACCAGGACTAAACCAGAACTAAACCAGGACTAAACCAGGTCTAAACCAGGACTAAACCAGAACTAAACCAGGACTAAACCAGGTCTAAACCAGGAATAAAACAGGACTAAACATGGACTAAACCAGGTCTACACCAGGTCTAAACCAGGTCTAAACCAGGACTAAACCAGGTCTGAACTGGGACAGAACCGGGACTAAACAAGGTCTAAACCAGGTCTGAACCGGGAAAAAAAACAGGACTAAACATGGACTAAACCAGGTCTACACCAGGACTAAACCAGGTCTAAACCAGGACAAAACCAGCACTAAACCAGCAGCTCTAAACCAGGACTAAACCAGGTCTAAACCAGGTCTTAACCAGGATTGAACCATGACGAAAGAATAGTTCAGATCATATGCCTTCGAGGGCCTGATTTGGCCCCTGGGCCTTAAGTTGAATAGCCCTGCTTTAGGCCTGTAGCATACTATGTGAGTAATGCTATTATAATAATCTAATTAGCTGGTTGAAGAAAAAAAAAATTCATTTTCATTCAAATGTGTGCTGTGCTACATATTCAGTAGTCTATATGTTTATCATAAATAGCTATTTGCAGGGGGGAAAAACAAATTAATACTTCAGTTATTGTAATTGCGTTGATTTTTGGGGTAATTGTGCTTTTGAGTGTAGATTTTTAAACCTGTACTTGTAATTGAGTAAAATCTGAGCATGTATTGTAATTAGTTTAATTTAAAATCATCTAATCTAATTCATGGTTGTGTCAGTGGTGTATCTGCTTCTTTCTACAGCGACAATAAACACTCAAAACCACAGTGCATCGCCTGCTCTGACAACCTACACCGGGGAATAAGGAGATCGTGGTTGAAAACAACTTAATTCAGTGTTGTAAACAGTTGAGTTTATCGGGTTTTGTACAAAAGACTGTTCTAAAATTGCGCTAAACAATAACTAGTGCTCTTTTATGCTTTATCTTGCATACTTTTTACTTTTACACTTAAGTACGATTTTGACAGCATTTTGACATTTTCCACCTCTGGGTATTTGTTGCTGCTAATCCTCTATAGAAACATTTACTTCTAGATTTCTTTTATAAACGTGTCATTTGCTGTATTGTAAAATGGATAATTCCTTCCACACCTAAATTTATTCTGTGTGACCTTCTGTTTCAAATGCAATAATCAGTTTGAAATAAAAGTTGGGATTACGTTCTTTAACATGTGCAATTTTTGTTTTTCATTCAAAACCCTGTGAAGAGATTGTTGATAACAGCAGCAAGTTGTCTTTTCAAACAGCCAATACAAATTACAGTTATTACCCAAATTGAACATAATTAGCTATAATTGGTTTGCAAAGTGAACGGGGCCGTTGTGTTACAATGAACACGTCGATGTGTGTTTTTGTACAACAATATAAAAGATTGATTTTATTTCTTTTCATTGCAGTATGACAACAACAGCCATGATTTATGAAAAGTGTAAAACCTGCTAACCCTGTAATTAAGATTCTAAAAATGTTCTCTGTCACATCAGAGCATGACTTTGACGGGAGTTTGAACATTCATTTGTTCTGTTGCTAGGGCCGTAGCACCAAATTCTGGGCCCCAGTACAAACTTTCTCAGTGGGCCCCTAAAACATAATTTTGTAAATGGTTTATCTATTGTGGCAAAATCTATTATTATTGTTATGTTTTCACTTTCCCTTGAATATACACTCTATGACAGGGTTATTCAATTGATGGCCTGCGGGACAAATCCGGCCCACCAATCAATACGATGTGGCCCATCATGGTAAAATGGTTCAGATTTTGTGGTCTTGTCCTGTTCAAGATGTGGTTTATGCCAGGTGTAATCCAAATGTAGACCTACATTAGGGTTAGTCTTGGTTTAAACCTGGTCCAGTCCTGCATCTGCTGTTATAATCTGCTCTAGTTCAAGCCTTGTTATTGATCGACACTGAGTTTGTCTTTGCCGAGTACTGCTTTAGTTCTGTTTTTATGTGAGAGAGCAATAATGTTATACTTGTTTACTTGTTTGTTATTTTTTGTGCGAAAAAATTAGATTTCTGTTGAAAAGTAACATTGCGTTGTTGATATAAAACATCAAATTGTGGTACAGTTTTGTAGTCTGGCCCCCAGACAATTGACCCTATGAAAAATCGGACCCACTGGAAAATATAATTAAATAGCCCTGCCCTGCGGCGTGCACCTGACAATAACATGTCTTGTGTAGCTATTGGTTCACATTATGATAAAGTACTGTTTGTTTTTGCTACCATAGTCGTATACCAATTTCATAAACATCTTGAAACAAATACTATAGACCAACTGCAGATTAAAATCTCAACTTTTATTTAGAATTTTATTATAACATGTGAACAATGGTTGTCCTCAGATATTATATATAATCGTATACAGTCTCTCAAGGACTCAACTCAAACACAAAGCATTTTATTACAAAGCATAAAAAATACTGAGGAAACCATCACGTTTTTGAGGGCCCCTCCCTGCCCTGGACCCTTTACCTCCCCACACCGATGCCCCTGTTTTTTTGCTTCCTCTGTGTTTGAAAAGTGTTTTCGTGTATTAAAATGTCTCTTGCTGTGCTGACCAAACATGCTGACCTCAAAACACCAGAGGATTGTGCGCTTTTGCATTTCCAAACCGGGTTTAGCTCCACAAACAGAGGGGTTCTGTCGTCATGGCGGTGGCACATTCCTCTGATTTTGTCTTTTGTTTCATTGTCAATACATCTTTCTCTTTCATGACACCTTTCATCGAAAAATGACAAATATTTCAAACCATTGACAGTTGATGACGATTGTATTTAAAATTTGCATTTTATGTTTTCATTTTGATAGATATCACACCTACACACACCAAGAAGATTCACACCTACACCAGGGGATCAAGATGGGTTATTCTGTGCATCGACAGTTCAACATGCAGCATATTTATTACAATTTCACCTTAAAATGTGTTTTAATCTTGATGCTGCATTGTACTAACCTGGTTTGAAGTGCTTTACTAGATAAGATAAGATAAGATAAGATAAGATCAGATCAGATCAGATCAGATCAGATAAGATCAGATAAGATAAGAGATCCTTTATTTGTCCCACAATGGGGAAATTCCACTGTTGCAACACACAGTTTAGGACAGGAATGAAAGAAATAGGCGCATGCAATAAAAATAGGATAAACAAACATGGTAATAAAAATACAATATAAAGTATAAAGTATAAGGTATAAGGTACTCTTCTTCTTGCAGCAGCAGAGTCCATGTGTCCCACTGTTCTGTGGTTTTTACGTTCAAAAAGTGGGAAAGAGCAGAAACAGAAATGTTTCATTGCCCTTGAAAATTAACCAAATTAAACCAAATAAAGGTTTAAACGGAAACTGAAAATCTCCATTGTTGCTTCAGCTGTGCAGAACTTTGCCAGCTTGTTTGCTAATGGCAGGGGAGATAAAGGACACTTCAACTCACCCATTGAAAATTATTTTTTTTAAACACACAAACTCAGAAATATCATATTTAAGGAGAGAAGGGTAATCAGTTTAACTGAGTGTGAAGTCTCTATCAGTGATAACCTGCAATGTTCCTGTTCCTGGTTTTCTACCAGGGGTGTCCAAACTTTTTCTCTTTTTCTCATTCTCGACAATATTTATTGTCAAGACATCTTTCTCTTTCATCACACCTTTCATCTAAAAATGACAAATATTTCAAACCATTGAAACCATTTACAATTTGCATTTGATGTTTTCAAATTCAGTTCAATTCAGTTCAGAGCGCACATTTTTAACCAGGAACATATGGAAGTAAGCTCAATGCTAAACTAATCAAAGAATCCCATCCACATGTTTGTAGATGTCTAAACTACACGACTGACTTTTTTATTCAGAATATGTAGGTTTTTTTCCACAGGACATTTTGTTATATCGACCATTCAAACTGCATTTTTGATTCATTACGATAAATCTTACAGCTGCATTTATCGTCCTCGAGGCTGTTTATTTCTGCAGTCCGTCTTGTCATCTCCTCTTCACAGTGTGCTGAGATACCTCCAGGATCTAACCAGCGCGACCTCTGAACCCACAGGTCAGGAATTTGTTGCCCCTAGCGAGGAATCCAGAAATGCAAGCCTGCAGAAGATCCCCGCTAAGATGCCGAGCTCTCAAATATTTGAGCTGTTCCGCGGAGACAGCTGAAGGACTGACGGGCCAAACAGACTCCGATACATATTTAGAAACATGACGCAACGCATGTGTGTAAAGCAATATGTCGGAGAGTATTAGTGAGGCTGTCGGCGGGAGCAATATGTGGAGTTAGTTATAAGACGTCAGGGTCAAAGGTCAAGCCAGCTCTCCAAGCCTAAGTCCAATCAGACCGCCCCTTTAAAGGATAAATCGCTTTAAACCATGCTGTGTTGTGGTTTGTTTATCCAAAACATAGGTGCTGGCTTCTTCCTCTGCTCTGAGAGAAGCTTCACATTTCATTTCAATGTGGAGTAAACCGATCAGACCAATAATTTATTTATTTTTACTTTTTTCTTTGGTGGGGACAGTGCATGCTAATGAAATGATATGATACTCATGCTGTAAACACGCCAGATTATAGCTTTGGACGGATTTCCATCCATTGTCCCACATTCACTCTCACAACACACTGTCATTCTTACACCAGCATGTATATCAGGCCCTCCAAGGGATATGATCCGGCCCTCAACCCATCTTCTAGAAATATAGAAAATATTATATCTCTTGTTATTGGTTCAGTCCTGGTTTAGTCCTGGTTTAGAACTGGTTTAGTCCTAGTTTAGACCTGGTTTGGACCTGGTTTAGTCCTGGTTTAGATATGGTTTAGTCATTGTTTAGATCTGGTTTAGTCCTGGTTTAGATCTGGTTTAGTCCTGGTTTAGATCTGGTTTAGTCCTGGTTTAGACCTCATTTAGTCCTGGTTTGATTCTGGTTTAAACCTGATTTAGTCCTGGTTTAGTCCTGGGTTAGACCTGGTTTAGTCCTGGTTTAGTCCTGGTTTAGTCCTGGGTTAGACCTGGTTTAGTCCTGGTTTAGTCCTGGTTTAGTCCTGGGTTAGTCCTGGTTTACTCCTGGTTCAGTCCTGGTTTAGACCTGGTTTAGTCCTGGTTTAGTCCTGGTTCAGTCCTGGTTTAGTTCTGGTTTAGATCTGGTTTAGTCAATTCTGGTTGAGTTCTAGAGTTCTACAGATGTTGTTAAAGCCTTTCATATAATTTTTTTTGATTGAACATGTTTCTGGCCACGAGGACAAACCACCTGAAAAATCTGGCCCGTGGTAAAATGAAGTTGAATAGGCCTGGTGTGTTCTGTTGTTCATGTTTTAGTGGTGGGGGAAACCAGAGCAGCCGGACCAAACATATGCAGAACGTGCAAACTTCAGACAGAAAAGGCCCCACACCCAGGAGTCGAACTCAGGATCTGATTTGAACATTTGTGTTTCTTTCGCCGCTCTTTCAGATGATATCGTTTTTCTCATTTATGTTGTTTATACAAAAACATTATTGTGTGCATTACATAATGTTTTATCCTTCCATTTAGCCTCTAATTATAAATCAGATGTTATGTCCAGACAGTTATAACCACTCCATGCACCTGAAATATTGCATTATCAGCCTGGAAGACCACCCCATTATAAGCTGTTTATATCATTCTATATCATTCATAATTGTATTAGCCTCTAATGTATACTGTCTTCACACTCTAGTATGAAATAACACAATATTACAGCAGGGCAATACTGAAACAAAACCATAAATCATAAACAAGATATCACAACTACACACACCACGAAGACTCACACCTACAGCAGGGGATCAAGATGGGTTATTCTGTGCACCGACAGTTCAACATGTACTATATTTATTACAATTTCACCTTAAGGTGCATTTCAATCTCGATGCTACATTGTACTAACCTGGTTTGAAATGCTTTGCTCTTCTTCTTGCAACAGCAGAGTCCATGTGTCCCACAACAGTGCTGTGGTTTTTATGTTCAAAAAGTGGGAAAGCAGAATTAGAATCAGAATCAGAAATTGCAACTGGAAATGAACCAAATTAAACCGAATGCAACTTACATTTGAGAAGTCCATTCTGTCTTTATTTAATTATTGAATTATCCGCCTTCATCAGAGGTGACCAAGGCGGAAGTCCTGCCACCCAAACATGTCAGGTACATGAGCTTATAGCTATCACAACTGCCTTTTAGAAGAAACTCACAAGGTAACAAATAAAACTTTACACAGTAACTGAAAATAGTTTCTCCATTGTTGTTTGTGCAGAACTCAGCTAGCTTGTTTGCTAATGGCAGGGGAGATAGAGGACACTTCAACTCATTCAGCAATTATTTTCTTAACACACAAACTCAGAAACATCATATTTAAGGAGAGAAGGCTAATCAGTTCAGCTGTGTGTGAATCCCCTCTGTCAGATTCTCTATCAGTGAAAAACTGCAGTGTTCCTGTTGTTTATCTGGTTTTCTTCCTAGATCAGGGGTGTCCAAACGTTTCTCACAGAGAGCCGTAGTTGGAAACATCTACAGAGCAGAGGACCACAGACATTTTGATGAGCTCTCCCACCTTTAATAAAGCTTGGAACATTACCTTTAAGTCTGTACAACATCAACATGCTTGTTATTTAGGTTATGAGAGCAGGATTTGTCCAGTTTTTGTTGTTCAGGCCAATTAAGCAAGAAACTAGAGGGTCAGAAAATTGGTCTGAGGGCCACATTTGGACACCCTGTATTAGACATAGCGTTCTTCTTCCTTTAGATATCAGGCACAAGTCAAATATTTAGCAGAGTTATACACTTTTATATTTGTTATTTGACTGTAACAGCTCTTTCACATTTAGATAATTTCACCATTAACACTCAGGGCTTATACTACAAAAGCTGACATCATCTGCATAACCTCTGTCTATGCCCTTGATTTTCAAGCACTGTGCCGGGAGAACAGTAGTGCGCCTTCAGGTTTTGCCACGTGTACCTTAAGAAAATGTCCAGTTTGAGTTAACAGATTCACAAATATGGATTAAATTGACTAATAGACCTTTTTGGAGTGTTCTGAGCAACATTTTCACCCAAAAAGAACGCCAAACCATCACTATTACCAAATTTGAAGAACTAGACAGTGCCACAGACATTATTTGCCTCAATATATATAATAATTTTAAGTAAATTGTCTGATTTGGTAATATTTTAGTGGTAGGTGGCACGCCGTGGTAGCTTTTAAACCCAAAACGTGTGCCACAACTCAAAAAAGGTTGAAAAACACTGGTCTATGCTAAGATGGTCAAAAGTAAAAAATACAGACCTTTCACAAACACCCTTCATCTGACATAGCCTACTTCTTTTTCCTCCAATTTCCACAGGACCTATATGAGATCAATTCGTGCGTAATTTCATTTGGTCAGCCCGAGACTTTACCATAGCAACACTTGAGCCTCAGACGCCTTGATTAGCCTGCACCACTTACACTCTGGCCTGTCAATTACCGCCCCGGTCTGTGGACGGTGCAGCCCAGCCTCGGCCCCGTGTTGTGGGCTTGGGTTTGCTCAGGCCTCGGGGTCATGCTCCGTGCTTCTCCGATCCTCCACATTCCCCTCTGCTCCCACTCGCTTTGCTCTTTGACCGCCATGGCCATATAAGGCAGCGGGCGCCATGGCAACTGCCCGGCTTCAATAGCTAGTGTCAAATCCCAGCGAGCACATAACACACATATAAAAGCACAGGCCGCCCCCTCCCCCTACACACACACACCTCCCTTCGGCTAAGGCAAACACAAACAGGGAAGGTGCGAGCTGTGAGCGGACTCTGTGCACATGGAGGGCCCCCACAGATGACAGAGGGGCCCCGGGTTGAGTGAAGGCTTGATCTGAGGTGAAACGAAAAGCACTGATCACGTCTTTTGCTTTAATTATTGTCCCATACCAAAGACTGGAGACTGAATATAGATATTTAGTTCCTTGATTGAAAGACAAATAAAATGCGACAAGACTGGTCCAGATATGTTACGCAACTGCTTGTTTACAAAACTGTAAACGTGCTGTATGAATAAGTTCAAAAGAGTCGAAGATATTGACAAAAATTAACATCTCAATATTTGTTTGCATTATCTCCATAACAATCCTTTCACAGTTCATTAGGAATGTGCTAAACTGAGCCGGGAAATGTCTTGGTTGAGGTTTAAATATAGCACAAAGCGTGATGAGGCCATAAAATGAATCACAAAAGGGCATAAATATATTTTTTGTCTCGTTTTGAGGTAATTTTTATGTTTTAATTATAGAAGATACACTCAATATTCAAATTTTGCATTTCTCCAAATCAACAATTACAACAATATTATCAATTTTAAATGCATGGCTGTTTTGGGGGTCCCGGCCAGAAAAGTTTGGGAACCCCTGATTTAGATGTCTTCATGATAGTTGAAAATATAATTTTGTCAACTGGACAAAAGTTTCCATTCAGACAGCTAAGGAGCTTGCTAATGACCACCCAACAAAAAAAAAACAGAATATTAAATGTTTCAAAGCTTGCTCGGGTCTAATCAGCCACAGTATGTTGTAAATAATGAGCACAAGACCAATAGTTTCATTTAAAATCACAGATTTTAAGTTTTACATGTGTTTTTTGGGCTGAAAGCACCACATGACTGGTTAGCCGCTGTCGTGTTGTAACTCTTAATGTTCATATTCAGTATTAGGGTAAAATTTTATGAGACAAAATACTGGAACCGAGGCAAACATCGAAGTGGGCGGGCATCCGGCGGCGTCCGGATGACAACCTCTGAACCCCTTTCTACGATGGACCACACCTGGACGAATGAGGGTTTACATCGATGGCCGTGTAGCTTATCAATTATTCTCATTATTTAAAAAAAGAAAACGTGGGAATTACAATGAGCCCAACAACCCTCCATATTCCAAGGGGCCCCCCTCGCATTTCACCCGCATCTCGACTACCAGCGGCCCTGCGCACAAACATCCAAAGAGGAGAAAAGATCGGAACTACACCAAGCTCTTGTAATGTGATTTGACTTTCCCACCCCCACCTAACCTAACCCGGGGAGAGAGAGCGAGAGGCTCCACAGACGACCATTCACACTCGGAAGCCCGGCCAAACACACACACAGCTAAAGCTAAAGAGGCCGCCAGTCATTAGTTCTTAGTGGGCAAACACTGACAAAAGGCTGGGGGGTGAACGCCAGCGGTGCGAGCCATGGACGACTGACTGATCGACGCACGTTCTGACTTTGGCACCGTGGTGGCCTCCGCTGGACACCGCTTCGAATCCGGACCCGTCTTCCGAGCCACGGGAGCGGGGTTGATTCGACAAGAAGCGAGCCCCGTCCGTCCACGTCTCTTCTCCTTTGCAGCGCGATCGTGGCCACCGCTTTCATTTTTACGCACCACGCTTTTCCGAACCTGTTCTGATCGAAAGGCGCTCGGATCTTTATCGTGGTTTACGGGGAAGCAGTTGGCACGATGCGGAGAGGATTATTACGGCAGAAAGAAGACAGCAGCCCCTCTGGTCTGGACGGAGAGAAGATCTGAGGATTTTTTTTTTTTTAGCGTCCGACCCGACGGAGCCAAGGCGAGCGACAAAAAAGGCGTTTCGGTAAGCGTGGCCGCGAAAGTGTTTACATCTGCGTGCTTTGCGTGTTGTTTTAAAGGCGATCGGACACGTTTTTGTGCTTGAGTTACTTTACAAAGGATTGATTTTGCGTGTGCTAGCTAACCTGGCGAGCTATGAAGTCCGTTTGCAGCCATTAGCGTTCATCCATCCATGATAAACGGGGCGAATTGTGCGTTTTTAGCCATTTGGAACAAACGTAACCTCCGCGTTTTGGGGCCAATTGCGTTTTATTCGCGCGCAGCATGCATTATATCGTGTTTGTGCTGTAATAACGCTGTAATAACTGCATTTGTTTATGACTGTTTCCCCGTCTAAGGTTTCCTGAAGCGGAGACAGGCTGCTAACCTAGCGTTCGGAGGGCGAATTCGGACGCACAACACCACCACGTCGAGAGCTGGCCCAGGAAAACGAGCTTCGTGACAAGACTGTGATTAAACAAATTAACGGGGAACATTTGGTGGTTAGATTTTGCTGTAGCGTGCAGAAAAAGTTGCTGCACTTCGAGATTGTTTCCAGGTCATAGTGGAAGGGGAGGAGACAAGAGAAGTGCTGTTTTTACGCACCAATTCAAACGTTTTTCACCCTTTTTCTGCATTTTCAGACTGTAAAGCGTCATTTTTGAGAGACATAAATCTGTAAAATTGCTTGAAACAACATATCTCACTCCTGGATCCATCTCACAAGGTTACCACCATGCATTTGAAACACTTTTGAATCAATTTACTAATTCATCTACATGTTCCCGTGACACCAACCAGTAATTTTTGGGTGTGTGTCCAAATTTCTATCCTATTGGCGGAGTAACCGAGAAATGGCCATGGTGAGTGGGGGCTGGGGAGATCCAAACGGGGGCACGAACGGCTTGGGGGAGAAGGGCTACCTGAGGGGGGAGGAAGAGGACGGCTCTCCCCAGGCCGGAGGCAGCGACATGGAGGCCGGCGAGGACGACAAGGCCTGCGTGGTGGACTGCGTGGTGTGCGGCGACAAGTCCAGCGGGAAGCACTACGGCGTGTTCACCTGCGAGGGCTGCAAGAGCTTCTTCAAGAGGAGCGTCAGGAGGAACCTCAGCTACACCTGCAGGTGAAGGACGGGGGGAGTGGGTCCTGGGAGGAGCAGGAGGTGGCTGAGTGGTGTGTGTTTTGGTTTGTTTTGTTTGGGAACATTCAGAACCACGTACGGAGTAGAGTTTGAAAAGCGCTGAGGTGAGGCGCTGCAGGTGAATAGGAAATATATCTTAAATTTAAAGATATCTATTTGAAACGTCTCCTGTAGTTTAGTCACAGAAATGTAAGAAAAACATATATTACAAGTTTTTCATCGTGTCATGTTTTCATGTAGAAATAAGGCATTTTATGTGTGAAAATGACCAAAAATACACATATCTGGGACATACTGTATAAGCCTGAAAATGGACAAAACCAGGTTTAAATTTCTTGGTTCATTTTGTAACATATTCATTACAAAAAAATTTACAGAGAGGATTTTGGATTTGGATAAACTAGATTGAACTGAAAATGTTCCTAAAAATTCAAATTTCGCCTCATTTTTTTACTTAAAATGTCAATAAATCAGTTTTATAATTAGATATTTAAAAATTCCTCAGTACGTTTTGTCAAAATCTAGAGTCCAGATTGTACAGTTTGGTGTAGGAGCTACTTTAAGGCTGATCTTTATGTCCCGAGGGAGAAAAATACATTTTAAGAAAATGGCCTTTGACGTTACAATGTCCCAGAGAAATCTATGGATGAATTGGATTAAATTGAAGAATAAAACGTTTTTAGGAGCAGATTGGACATGTTTGTCGTTTCCACATGAAAGCCGTTATGTTGAGAGAGCAAACTGACCAAAAAAAAAAAAATGGATTTGCCTGTAATCACCTTAAACATCATTACATGAATTTTGGCAAAAACAAGGCCTTAAAATACAATAAAAAGCATTATGTTCAGTCACCACAGGCATTAAATATAAAACCTATTTTTATCCATCAGAACAGCAACTGTAAACCCAATTAAAATAAGAGCAATATCAGCCAATCAGAAGTGCGTGTCGATGACAGTGATTTTTTCAATTTATATTTATGTGTACTAGATTTATTGAATCTAGATGTTAATGAAATCATCTAAAAAGTAAAAGCTTGGGTTCAAAACATACATTTGCATGGTTTAAATTCTATGTAGATCAGCATTTGTTATATTCTGGTCATTCTTCTGCCCAGTAGAATGGTTACATGACATGATAAAAGAGTAAATGTCTTGTTTTATGTTTATTATGGCATTAAAAATCTTGAAAGCATTAAATTTGATTTGCTGAAACCTGCATAAACCCTGGCATAGATGCTGTTGTGCCATCAAAAACCCTGGTTGATTCTGCCAAAACTGCACGACTGCCAAGACGATGAGATTCCATTGGAGTAGAGATATAGTTGGTTATGGTCTGATCGAACAAATTCTACAGCGAACTGATGTATCGGACCAACACTTGCACTTTCTGCCGTTTTATTTATTTATTTATTATTTTAACACTTAATTGCAACAATGGCAAAGCGCAAAATATGATTACACTGCTCTCTTAAGAGTTAGCATGGATGTCTAAAATGATTCCTATAGTTTTTCTTTTTCATTATTATTCTTTTAAAGCAGTGCACAGTATACACCAATTCAACTTCATTTTCCCAAGGGCCAGATTTTTTGGAGGGCCATCTGGACTGGAGCTGCACAACTCGCCACACCTCGCTACTATTTATGTACTTCAAATATCCCCAACACTACATCTGTTTCAATATTGATAAAATAACTATTGCCAATGTAGATTTTTTTTTCTTCTGAAAAATCAAATACAAAAATGCTTTGCCGACATTGCTCTGCTAAATTGCCAATCCGATAGTGAACCAGAATTAAATTGGGACAAGAGTAGATAATAGATACCAACTGAGTCTGAACCAAGACTTACGCAGAATCAAACCAGGAAACAGAATTAAATAGATACTAAACCAAGACCAAACCAGGTCTAAACTGGCACTCCAATACCAGAATTAAACCAGTAAACAAGAAAAATAGATTTATTAGTATTTGAAAGATGGAGGGCTTGATCTTGCCGTGGTGTAGACTAATGAAGGTTAATGCCATTTCGAATGATAGATTTGATAGATCTGAATTGAGTTCTACACATGAATCTCAAGGTTAGATCTTGCTAGTAAGGTTAAATGTTTGGGGAAAATGATCAAAATTGGCCGTACTCTCAGTCCAAACATGTTGCCAGAGCTTATTGGCCATTGGCTGCTCTGGATTCTAAACCATATGCTCCGTATTCAGACATTTGGTTGTGTTCATGTCACTGCACACATTTGCAGAATGCCTGTAGTTTAAGGGCATGTGAGGATACTGTGGTAGAATTTGGTGTTTGGCTGTTAGATTGTGGATTGCGGAACCTTGTTTATGTCTAATATTTCTGCAATTACTGTCTGAGCCTATCCACATGAAACAAAAACAGTCAAATCCAATGTCTTTTGTGCATAACTAAACAAAACTGAAAGCATTTCACAAAATAGCTTCAGAAAGAGGTGCCATTTTTCAACCACAAAGACGTGATTGTTGTCAGTTTTGGAGCCAATCCCCTAAGAAAACATCACATTCTCAGTTATTGATTTCCTTCTCACCACATACTTAATTCAACATTTGTGGATCGTAAGTTTGATTATTTCTTTCAAATACAGTGACTTTCCCATTACAGGCCCCTGTCATCCATCTGAAACTCGGGAGTATTTGTGAGAACAGAGCGTGTTACTGAAAATGAGATGCGAGCTTATTGTCCTGCAGACTGCATACACGCTCACAAACATACTATTATTCATGCCAGTGACACAAAGGGCAAGCTTGACATGTCTTGCTCAATGATACAGCGACGGAATGCACATTAGCTGTAATTACAACGGGTCCCAATTACTTTAAAATATGAGGGTACAATATTGTCACCCGTGAATTTTATTTTATAATATAGCCACGGTGCATTACTACGACATCGTTAGCCTGCCCACAATTTAACAATAAATACTGAATATTATAACACAATACTATGACAAATGGATTTCATACCCTGCTTGCTAATAATGACATTTTTCACTGACATATAGAAAAATGTATGTATTGATTTGGCTTCTATTAACCTGGTCAGGCCTTTTCTTTTACGGTGGTAGCGCGCTGGCTAGCACACGGTATCTCAAACCGAATGCTATCGTAGCATTAAATATGTATGAAAAATGAAACACCACTTTGCGAAAAGACTACTCGCCTATTATTGTATGTAGATTTCTTCAGTTTATGTTGTTATTTAAATGTTTTTTCTGCTTTAAAACGTGCATTAGCGTTAGCATTGAGACCAAAGGGCCGACCCTTCTAAACACATGATGGTCCTCCGTTGTGTTCACTTAATTTGTAAATTCTTTAACATGTTATCAGCTACATCCATTTTTATGTACAACTAAATAAATAAATGTAAAATTGGACAGGAAGTGGTCATGCTAACATTGAGCTTTCTGTCTGCCGATGTGCTCAGAGTTTCGTTTGTTTTGGGGTTTTTTCACCTGCTCCGTGTTGGTTCTAGTTGCTAATGCGAACTAATATTAACTGCCCAGATTATCAGTAATAAATGTATTTTTAGGTGATTCTTTTACTTTTCAGTTAAATAATAATAACTAGTAATTGAAGGATTTCCGCAGAGCATTAAGAAGCATTAGAAGTTATTAAATTAATTTGGGCATAAATAGGCCTTAAAATGCATTAAAAAGCATTACATTTAATCTCCACAGGCATTAAATCTAAGAACCATTTTGACATAAATGATTTATCCATTCAAATGTATTTTCAATCCCACGTGTTCTGGATTTATTGAATCTAGATGTTTAAAGATGAGATCAAATCATCTTAAAAGTAAAAGACAGGTTTCAAAACAAACATTCCCATGGTTTAGCAATAAGCTTTTTGAGTATGATAAAGTTGTTTATTATATTCGTGTCATTCTGCCGCCCAATGGAATGGTTAGAAGTTAGTGGTTCTAACATGACAAAAGCATAAAACCTGCATAAACCCTGAATTGTCCTTTACCGTTATTAGTTTGTGGAAAGCTGCCCGGCGTGAAGTTTCTTGGCAAAAAACCATTATTCTACAGTTTGAATGTGCCTGTCACATTTTTATTATTCCCCATTAAGAACAGAAAAACAAGGACCAAGCGACCTTTATTCAGTGCCATTTAACAGAATTGTTAAAGTGACATTCAAATGCACATACAGGCTTATCTATGTATCTTATCACGTT
Organism: Rhinogobius similis; assembly: GCA_019453435.1. Lineage (NCBI taxonomy): Eukaryota > Metazoa > Chordata > Actinopteri > Gobiiformes > Gobiidae > Rhinogobius > Rhinogobius similis. Next base: position 32,592,119 of record CM033632.1, read on the forward strand.
AGATCAAACACTAAAAATTTGCCTCACATGAAAAAAGTAAATACTAGACTGAACGAGTATGGCACGAGCACATTCCTAAATTAAATACAATAGCCACACATTGCATACAGAAGATGTTTCAGACCAAAATAAGCGTGTACTCGAAGCATCTGTTGTGTGTGACATTGCCCGCAGCTTAATGGCAAATGTGCAAACCTAATGCAATATTGATGCATGCGATCTCTCTCAAGTACTTCCGCAAATGATTTCACTGCTGCTCTCCAAACTCTGCACCAGGCTCAAGTGTTTGGGCACAATTATCATCAAGATGCATGGCCTCACGTTCGGCTAAATGCGGAATGCTTGAATGCTTGCTGGAACTCATTTTAAGCTCCATCGGTCTAAAACACTTACATTTAGAGACGTCATGAATGTTCAAAGATGGATTTATTTATTTATATTTTGACAGGGAAACACGCAAAGGAAGTCATGTCATATGCTTGAAGAACTTGATTGAATTTAATAATTTAACCCATCATTTAATCGCTCAGAATACTCAATTGTTATTTTGTCTTTGTCTTTTTCTTTAGGTCAAATCGAGAATGTCAAATCGACCAGCACCACAGGAACCAGTGCCAGTACTGCCGCCTCAAGAAGTGTTTCCGCGTGGGCATGCGCAAAGAAGGTAACTGCTCACACCAGGATGTACTGTCACGTTTTCACAGAATAGGACAGTAGTTCCCAAGCTTTTTCTCCCCTATTTACTGTTGGATACGCTGGCAACCTCACAACTCTTTGTATCTGGAAAACTGATTAAAATACAAGTGTTATGCATATCACAATTACTGTATTAAAAATCTACAAATTAGAATATTAAGAATAATATCTATTAAAAAGAGTATATTAAAAGGCAAACAAACATTCATTGTGATCTTTCAAATAAGGCTATAAAGTGATTCATGTTCACAATTATTTGTCTTAAATAAAATCAAGATATTCAAATTTGTCAATATAGCCCAATCCTAGTGGTTAATAAATGGATCACAAAACGGGAAGCATTAGAAAATACTTTATAGAAGAATTTTAACATCCGGTCTCCAAGTGTTTTAGTAGACTGATGGCTGATAAACTTATTTTTAGGCCGATATGTATGACCACTTTTGATAAGATTCCCCAAATGATGTACTTCAAACTCACCCACAGCCCACACTTTAAAGAGAGCAGTGTTGTCACAGTTTGTGCAGTTCACTCTTTTCACTGACGCATAAAAATAACGCTTAATGTGTATCATTTAGGCAGCGTGTCAACCAAAACAAAATATCCACTGCTGTAGTAATAAGGCCAGTATGCTAAAACGTGCAAATATTGACCCAGTATTGGCCAAACCGATGTAGCTCTATCTCTAGTTAACGATCGTTATCCTAGAATGTGCTCCTCACTCTGCATTCTATATGAAGTGAACAGAAAAAATACTGCTCTGTGGGCAGTTCTGATGCAATGTGGAACCGGGCATTACAAATAGTGCACTGCAAGGCAATCTGACACACACCATATCCAAACTGGGACTTATATATTGTTATACATTACAATATTCTCATCGATATGTTGTTTAGAACGTGGAATGCCCGTGAATTTGTACTAAATTTGACTTTGATGATGCTAAGATGACTCAGCTTGAGGATATCCTGGTGGAGTGTATTTAAAGATTTTTAGGACCAGACTGTATAAATGAGTGCGCAGCGGTTGCTCTCCAGCCGCCGCGTCCCAAATAGGAAGTGAGCACGGCCCAATTCTGCTCCTTCAGGTCTGGTTCCCATTCACTTTCTGTTGAAACAGCTGCACTTCTTTCTCTGAAACTGCTGCTCTCACTCTCAGACACTTAAAATGTTCCTGGTGTTATTTTGATATTGTCTTTGTAAACCAAGATACGAACAATAGGGCCATGCAATTAATAATGTATATATTCATGATTTTAATTATTACTCTGTTCAATTATTAAAATGTTGTAATCGAATATACAATGAATTCCCTTCATTTCAATTATAGGTGACTCCTTTTACCTCACAACCTAGAGCAAAGACATCACTTATATATATCTAATAATATATTCGGTCTATACTTTCTATGCACAATCATTTTTACAATATAGAAGTAATTGTTCTAAATAATCATGATTACAATTATGTACCAAATAATCATGATTAACAGCCCTAATGAACAGTATCAGCTGACCAATCAGGTTCTGCGATGTCCGCTTCAGCCCGCGTTAGCAACAGGTTTGATCGACAGCTTGCAGAGCTTGTTGCTAAGTGCGAGAAGGGCCGTGAACCTTCTACAACCTCGCCCCTGATTGGCTCTGCGGTTGCCATGAAACGCACACTTTTCAAATTCATCCATTTCCAAATATGGGTTTGGGCTCCAAATCAGCCGCTATAACTGCTTCAACTGGAGCCAGACAGTATGGCATCCCTTTGTCCACTGATATTACAGACTAAGGGCCAGATTTACAGACAGGTGCAAAATTGCGAGTACTACTTCAAATGTGCACGCTCTGTTTTGTGGGCGTGTTGCACCTCATTTACCATCAGAAACTGCACGTACTGTACTGTCAGTGGCACAAATATAACATGGAAATAAGTTTACTGCGCGTGAAGAGGAAGTGCAAATGTGCGTGTGCCTCTGCTGCTGCTCCTTTGATAGAACGGACACACGTAAGAAGTTCACTCACAGGCCAACAACTTTATTAAAAAAGGCTATACATTATATCAGTTATATAGCACATCAATGATTTTATAAGATCTACATCAGAGGCTGTAGGGAAAGTCTGTGATTAGTGTCTGTCTGTTTCAAACATTTGAACCTACACCTGTTTGTGAATCTTAAGGCAGAAAAAGGCAGTCCTTCTGCGTGTTTCTCCAGAATTCAGATGCGCGCTGTACTTCACACACACAGAGGGATGTGATGGAAAACCTGCCGGTGCTTGCCTTTAACCAGCGCTGCCCAAAATATGACTTAGATGAAGACTAGTTGCGATTCAGTCAGTCAATTAACTTGTAGTCTTTTCAGCCTTACAATATTTAGGTGATGTCTTTGCAATTCACCAGAAATGTGCAAAAATGTGGCTGCAAATGTCTTCACTGAAGCGTCATACAAAACATGACAGGACTATCAAATTAATAAACCCAAAAAAGTGCAGAAGTATCACATTATTCTCTTTATTTTAGAGATTAGACTTTGAGTTGTTATATTTTCCTTCTACAACTGCTTATTTTGAATAATTTTTAATAGTTCTTTCGATATTCAAATTTGGCATATTTCCTGAACGACTGTTGCGAACTTGTGACTCAATATATTTCCCACCTCTAACTGAACCTCAACAAAGACATTTACTGGCACGTTTAACATAGTCCTGATGCATCGAATATTGAGATACTCCCAAAAATTCTGAGATATATCTTTTTTGTCAACATCACCCTCCTAGATGCTATTGCGTTTCCCTTCAACACTACTCGCTCAAATCCCCTCTTTACCTCTCGAGTGTACTCTCCAGCGATAATAGCAGTGAGCTGACATGTGTCTGGGCCTATCTCCTCTCCGTCACTCATGTGTGTCAGATCAGTGTTTGTGCGTGTGTCGGGGCGCTTTAATACACTGATGTTCCACGGTGAGTCTGAGTCAGAGCCGGCGCAGAGACGGGGGGGGGGTGCTAAAGTCCAGCACTTTAGCACCTGTAGCTCCGTAAGCTTCTGCTGCTGGAGCTGGAGGAACATCTGCTGCTGCTGATCTGCCCCTGAGCCCCCGATCAATACAGATCCATGTAGACAAATGAATTGACTGACACGGTGGGAAAGTAGTCAGGGCGACGCGTTGAGGAGGTCACTAAACTGCGTGGGAGATTATAGTGTGTTAGTTCAAAAAATGCGCTTTGAGACGTTCTTACATTGCCTGAAATGTTTAACAGATGCATTTAACTTATCTATCTGGTATGTCTTCAGTTACAGTTTATTGCTTAAAGTGAGTATGACAGGTTTTCATGATTTTCTAATTTTGTCTTTATTTGGTGTATGATTACCTGGTGTAAATATAAATGATAGCTTTACGCCAATCAAGGATCAGTTTGTGGAGAAAAGTTACAGGAAGTAAACAGATTGATGATAACACTGGGGAGACAAAGTTTATGCACAATTTACACAAAAGAGACTACTTTTGTGACCCTTTATACAGTAACTTAACAAAAAAGGTGTCCACGTGTATTTTTATTTGTAAAATAAATAAATAATACATTAGATGACTTTGGCCCAGTGTACAGGCTGGTTGCTAGGTAATTTTCTAATGTGATGTCATCTTTTATGACCAGGAAGTAAAACAAAAAGCCTAAATAAGGGCTAAACTGGGATAAAGCTTGTTAAGTATTTTGCAAAAATGTAGATATATTATCTAAGCTGCATTTTAGTTAAATTAGTAATTCAACCTGTCAGAGCGACTTGGAGAAAGTGAACATGCCTCAACATTTATCAGTATATGCATCATCACTTTTGGTCATGAGGTTTGGGGTTGTTGTGTTTAGGGTTGTAATGATAAGTTGACTATTCGACTATAAAAAAAAAATCAACTATAATAACTGATCGGACTAAACTGGACTAAACAGACTCTAAAACACATGTAAAAAGACTTTTTATAACAAAGATGGCAATATAACTTTATCAAAATGTCAAAAAAGAATAAATGATTGCTCCTTTTCATAAAAAATGTACTTTCTTTACATATCTTTACTTATATTTTCAATCTAGAAACCTTCATTCACCATTAAACCACTTTGTAAAACGGTTACCTTTTCTACGATGGAACACGCCTGGACTAATGAGGGATTACATCGACATTAAACCACTTTCTTATTTCTGTTATATTACTCAAAAATAAGTACCCCAACTTGAAATGTAATGGAAATGTAAAACTACTATATTGAAAATTACGATGTCTTATTATTTAGAAATATAAAAATACTAGACTATACTATAGTAGAAGTATAAGGTTAATAGCTATAACATGCTCATACTAAAAACACCAGCCGGAGTCCTGAAACAGATTTTAGTCGTAGGATCTGGCAACTCAAAGTGAAAAGCTTGTTCTTCTTTCTGATTGGATGATTTGCTTAAAAACCAAAACATAAAAATTGTAAGCATAAACCACTTTTACGTCATACACGAGACACAATTCCTACATAACGAGACAAGACCATATTTATTATAGAAAATTGCTGCTGTTTAGTTGAGTATGCATTCAACATTTTTGCTTTTTTTGAAACGCTGCTTATCGTCAGTCCTCAGCAGAATCCTTTACCTTCCCGTCGTAAATTCCACCTAACCTGCTTTTATCCCCTCCTTGTGATTTATAACTCTTTGCTCATCCCCATTATCACCGCGGAGCAGCCTAATGGGAGACTTTACTAGCCCCCGAAGACCCCCGTCCCTCCTCCACAGCCAGAGGGGTCAAAGGTCACGGGCAGATTGGCTAATGGCCGCTCATCCGCCGCTGTCTCCCTCCTCCAGGGCGCATAATCAGAGCCGACGAACAGCGCTCCGGATGAATATAGATATCTGCGCTCGGTAGACGGTCTGTGATGCTGTCGGCCCCGCGCTGATCTTTGAGGGCGGCCGGGCCTCTTCATGTATGAATGGAGAGTCTGGATCTTTGTTTCAAGGACGTTTCAGATGTAGGTCAGAGAGAGGATGAGGGATGAGTTTCTACGGGGATTATCACTGGAAAAGTATTACAGACGATCATCCACAGTATTCTTTGTCTGACTGTCTGTGTGTGCTGCCTCGGTCGGCTTTTGGTTCTGAACGCTGAAACTGAATGATTAAAGAAGCATCGCGTAACATTTCTGCTTGCAAAATAGACTTTTTTTTTAGGCATTTAACCGTATCATAACATTATTCCCTGATAAAAAACACTTGGAGTTGTATTTAGCTTCAGTCACACTCCTGTTTGCGAGATTGTCTTTGGTGTTCCCTCTCTGAACTTCACAAAATACTCTGTTTTAAACTTCCCAGATTTGTGACATCAAAGCTAAAAATCCAAAGATCTCCTGTTCTGTTTTTAGGTCCATAAATAAGTACCAGATTTGTTCTTTTCGGCATCAAATCACATTCATTACTACTGCGTGCTTACATTAGCATGTCAGAGCAAGCTAGCTTTTGTTTAGTTCCATATGGTAATTCCCTCTGCTGCCAGAAGAGTGCCAAACCAATCCTGATGAGGGAACGCCTTTCTGGTCAACAGATACATTATTTTAAGTTCTTAAACAAGAGATGCCAAAGTAAAAGTACACAAGAACATGTTTTAAGGCCAATAACAAAGAAAATAAAACAAAATATGTGTCTTTTAACTGCAATATATCCATCTAGGATTTATTTTTAACATATATTGCATGGCTGTGTGGTTGATGTTGTTTTCAATTGTTAGAAATTATCTTTTTCCCATGACAAAATTTCTGTTAAATAACTCCCTAAAAGTTCGACATTTCATTCCAGGGGCAGACCTTTAACATTATAATTGAATTTCATTTGTTTAGAAGCACTAGAGATCTAATTTTAAACTGACAGATTGGACTACTCATGTAACTAAAATACGGGTAAGATAATTATATAAAAATTTTGCCAAAAGAAATTATGCATTTTATCCCGAGCATAGCATTAGCATTTTTTTAAGTTTTGTAATATTCCCTCCTGGTTGTAAACTATGACATTACACTAGGAAATTCACAGATTTTTTCTGACAAATCAAAATATATGTGAACGTTTATTTGGTAAAAAAGTTATTTATTTTGGGTAAATTATGCATAACCTCAGGATGGAATGAGTCTCCCTAGAGTGAAATCATCGTTTTTGTTACTTCTTTTCAACAGATTTTTCAACTTCTCTCCTCAAACTACTTCTTGATTAGTGTAAAAACTAGATTTTTTTATGTACAATAGGTACTAATACACCAAATAAAATTTAAATTGGAAAATCGTTAAAACCTGTCATACGCCCTTTAAGGCATTTTCTTAGCTTAGCTCTTGTTTATTGTTGACGAGATATTATTTCACAGTTGGGGTAAGAATAAGTCTAGGGCTTTGGAACACTAGGGCCAGTCCTGCCCCGCAACAAAATGCCGAACATTTAGGGCGTCCCGTTTCTGGATACGACTACGGCTACACCTTTGACACAATGCTCATGCTTTGTGTTTAAAATACTTTCCTTTCTGACTTAAAGAACTCCATTTGAACTTATTCTTCCCTTCTCCCGCCCCCCCCTCCTCCCCCGTCCTCCCCTGTGCCTCCAACCCTCACCACAGCAGTCCAACGCGGCCGCATCCCCCCTCAGGCCAGCCTCAGTCCCTCCATCACTCCCATAGGGGGCGCCAGCGGCCTGGGAGGAGGCGAGTTTTACAATAACAACAACAACGGCGGCGGCGGCGGCGGGGGTCAGCCCGTGTCGGAGCTCATCTCTCAGCTCCTCCGCGCGGAGCCGTACCCCAACAGCCGGTACGGGCACCAGTACAGCCAGCAGACCGGGCCCGACAACGCCATGGGGATCGACAACATCTGCGAGCTGGCCGCGCGCCTCCTCTTCAGCATCGTCGAGTGGGCCAGGAATATACCCTACTTCCCCGAACTGCCAGTGTCTGATCAGGTTTGAGCTGACGTTCTTCTTTATTTCATGTGCGGATTTAGCGTGTTTTCCTTGTGACTGGGTGGGTCTCTTCTGGCAATGCAACAAAACTCTATTCACCTTATTCCAGAAGTTGCCGTACGCGCTGCTGTCTTGTTTCTGTTGTATTAGTTTACACGGAGCAGACGAGCTCAACAGAAAATAAGTTCTACATGGACTAAAAAGCCGTTTTCAGACTGACCAGGAAATCGGTGCGTTGTTGACTTGTTGCTCGTGTTCATTAAACATTTTACACAAATCAATCTACTTTATGTAACATTTTAGCGGCAAGACTTTTCCCTTGTTCGTCATTAGCTTTAACGGAGTTCTCGTCAAACGGAAGTGCGTTTACAACAAAAGTGCGTATCTGTGGCAATAAACGGCAAAAGTGGGCGGGGCAGAATAAGGTGAATACACTATTGATATATCGAGGGGGGGAGCCAAGAAACAATATTACAATTTGTAGTTTTGTACTTTTTGTTGCCTGATCAGGATTTAGATTTCATCACACAATTGTCTCCACTGTTGTAAGTGAAGTGTGGCGGGCCATTTAAACGATTCAGTGTGGTCTAACTTCCAAAGTGTGAGATGAGTGGATAAGAGAGAAGGCAGACTCTCCAGTGACCGCCCACCCTTTGGTTCTGGAAGTAAATTTTCTGTTCATTTTTCTCATAGATTCCGAAAAACAGTAAGATAAAATGTTTGAAAACTTGCTCATAGCTAATCAGTTATGTGGTGAGTAATGAGCATGAGGCCTGTAATTTTATTTAAATTCTGTTTCTGAAACTTTATAAACCACTAAGTTATTAAAACATTATGTAGATTTTTCACTTTTACGTGTTTTTTTTGGGCTGAAAACAACCGTGTTATGGACATTAGTTACCACAGAGCTGGTTAGCCTCCATCATGCCATTAAATCCGTAACATAACATTTTCTAAATCCCTATGGCAAAAATGAATGGGAAATTTACTAACGGAGCCACAGCTTACATGTGGACGGGACAGACTGGGTGAGGACTCGCTCCATATAAAACGGCGAAAAGCAGATATAAACAGAAAAGGATAATTTCTCACAAAACGCTGATCTCAATCTTGTGATGAACTGCCATATCTACAGTGATGTACACGTTTAGCAAAACAAAGCTACTGGACATTAGCATCAGAAGTTCCCTTTTTATTGATGCATTTCCAAACCCATTGCATTTCATAAAGAGATGTTAAAACGCGATGAAGCGACACAGAGAAGGTAAACTGGAAGTAATTTTGCGTTTACTGTAGCTTTAACCAAAGTAAATTCCACAAACTTGGAATTACTAAACGCATTTTATCGCTTCAAATAAAATAAAGCCTACGGGCCAAAAAAACTTACCTTAGATCCAGAGCATGGAAATGCGTTCCAGCATTAAAAGAACCGTGTCATAGCACTCCTAAGCGAACCAGGCTGGGGGGCAGGGCCAGTCGAAATGGGAGTTTACAGATGAGACTGACCCATAGGAGGAGCGGGAGGGAAAAAGTGTCTGTGTTTTATCAGAGAGCTACATTAAATAGGCAAATAGTGAATCACAATATCACACTGTCACACGAGGGGATCACAAATAAATTTTTATCACCATATGGCTCAGCTCCATTGAACTGTTCGATACTGTACCATGCGTGCTGTGTTTAGGTCTGTCACGATCACATAATCATATTAATACACAGGCTAACCCCAGTAAACTCTATTTTCAAAGGTCCCATATCATGCAAAATCGACTTTTCAGAGGTTTTAACCTTCCTACAGTGCTATTTGGGCCTCGTATGTTGTGCCCAAAGTGGTTTTTTGATTGATTCCCGCATGTTTTCGCTAGAGAACTGTCTTTTCCGTCCCCCTCGGCTGAGCAGCAGACGGGGGCTCCTCACAAGGATGACGCGGCTTCACTAGGATGACGCGGTGTTTAAGCCACGCCTCCAGGAAGCGCGCAGCCGCGAGAATAAAAACAACTAATGCTAATGCTACACAGTAATTACACGATGGATACGACAGATAGAAGAGTTAGCTTGTTATTTACCAAACGGCAACGTCCGTCGTCGAGGTACTGGAGCACGTCAAACTCCAGGTCAGATCCAGGACGTAGGACTCAGCACGACGCACCGTCAGGACGGATAAAAGGTTTATTCCCGTGTTTGTGTATCGCTGTTTACCGGAGCACACGGCGCATGCGCACTATCTCCACTCTAGGCTTCGTCGCGGGTTGGGAGGGGGAGCCGCGCGGGTTGGGCGGGGGAGGCAGCCTGCTCTCTGTTCGGGGGGGTCAGATCTCAGAGTGAGCCGTTTGCTTTTACAAGGAGGGGGGCCAGTCCAAGAGATGGGTGTTTTTTGGAAACTGTTATGTTATGGATATTGCACAACACAAAATTTTATCAACAAAGCCCTTAGAATAGACTGTGTAAAGGGCAAAATAGCAGAATATGGGACCTTTAAATGTAGAGTATCAAATAAATTGCACCATTGCCACTTGAATGATGGTGAGTTTTGCTGAAGAAAACAAGTATCAAGTGACAACAAATTTGCCAAAGCAATTATCACAAACTGCCAAAACATTAACACCGGCAGCTCTGAACTCACCGACCCCTGTTGTTTTTCTCAGGTGTCTCTGCTGCGCCTGAGCTGGAGTGAACTCTTCATCCTGAACGCTGCCCAGTCGGCCCTGCCCCTGCACATGGCGCCCCTGCTGGCCGCGGCGGGCTTCCACTCCTCGCCCATGTCTGCGGAGCGCGTGGTCTCCTTCATGGACCAGGTCAGAGTCTTCCAGGACCAGGTGGACAAGCTGACCCGACTACAGGTGGACTCTGCGGAGTACAGCTGCCTCAAGGCCATCGCGCTCTTCTCTCCAGGTGAGGAGACCCTGCCGAGGCTTCAGAGCTGTGCTTCCCCCCAGCTTTTGTGTCTCAGTGCAGCTTTACAGGGGCATTCTTCAGGTAGAGTCAGCAGATTGTGTGTTTGAGGAGAGTAAGAACCCTCAGGACAAATGCACCTAAGGTTAGAATTGTGGAAATGTGAATTTGAATTGATTGTTAGTGATTTACTGCAGTTCACAATGTCTATCTTGGCTTAGTGTAGTGATTTCCAACTTTCAACCATCAAAATGTAGTAGTTTCATTCTTGTTTATTGCCATAAATGTATAAGAACAATTGCACAATAAAAATACAGACAGTTTGATGTCTTCTCAGTCACCACAAATTAAAACCTGTGGCTCTTTTATCATATTATCACATAGATGCGAGTTGATAATTAAATATCATTATCATTAAGCTATTTGAATAATATAGTTAGCAGCAGTTATAGAGTTTTGCACTTAAAGGAGCTGTACCTGTTTTTAACATTGAAAAAACAAAACTACTTCATTTTAAATAGTTTGTAGCAGTCAAACGTATTTCTCTCTTTCTTATCACATTCCTGCCATCCTAATTATTGACTGTGATCAGTTTATTGGCACTTTTCATAACTTTCAGAGGCCAGGGTTAAGTTTTTTGCTGTCACTGTAATGCTGACAACAACAAGCATGCTAGCACCGCATATCCTGGTTCACAGGAAAAATAATTAGATGCAGACAACAGTCAGTGATCTGCTTTTACTGCTTTTATGTCTGTTCTGTGGCAAAACATAATTTACTTAATTACGTGGGGGAAAAATCGGTCACAGCCCTTATCCTTTTAGGAAAAATCAACGAAGCAGTCCTACACCACGCTTTGATGCTACATTCTGGTCGGGAGGCAAAGGGTTTACAAAAATACATGATTAGAAAAATTAAGAAATGTCACTTCTGTTGACTAAAGAGGACTACACTTAATGCTTTCTAGTTCTCAAAATCTGTGTCAAATTCTTGTTACCTAAGGGTGCGTTCACACTGGCACATCAAAACTGGGACAAACCGGGACTAAATGCAAAACTAAACCTGGACTAGATCAGGACTAAAAAAGGACTAGAACAGGAGCAAACCAAGTCCATATAAGGACTAAAATGGGCTCAATTTCTGACAAAATAACAGTGTGAATTTTTTTTTTAAGTTATTGTAGTTCAATACTTTTATTTAAGCCAATTTTATGTAATACTTTTACTTGAACAAATGTTTGACTGTATTTGTACTTTTAAAAAATATACAGGGTAGGGCATTAAAAAGCTTTAAAAGTCATTAAATTGAATTTGGCAAAAAAAAAAAAAAAAAAGGCCTTAAAATGCATTAAAATAACATTATATTAACTTCCCACAGGGATTAAAAAAAACATTTTGACAAAAAAGATTAATCCATCAGAACAATAACTGTAAACATAATAAAAATAGGACCAAATAATTATGGCTATCCATGTCTCCCCAGAGCTGCTGTATCGGCCAATCGGAAGTGTTTTTATTTTATTTAACCAGGAAAGTGTGTATCCATGACAGTGTTTTTTACTTGGAAATTTAACATTTAACACACAATTTTAACATTTAACACACAATATATTTTGAGTATGTATTGGATTTATTGAAACTAACTATTGTTAATAGCTTAGAATTCAATTTTATGTAAAATAGTTTTTGAATATGATAAAGTAGTATATTATATTCTGGTCATTCTGCTGCCCAGTGGAATAGGTACAAGCCAGTAGTTTTGACATGATAAAAGAGTAAATTTCAGTTTTGACGTTGATTATGGCATTAAAAATCTTCAAATGTGGCATTAAAAAGCATTAGATTTGTTGAAGCCTGTATGAACCCTGATCCAGCACTTCTTCAATCCTTGGAGGATACATGAAACTGTGCAACGAAAAACACTGGAAAGGCCAACGTGTTTTGGTCCCAGAGTGCTGCTGCTGCTGCGGCTGCTGCGGCTGCTGCGGCGGCTGCGGCGGCTGCTGCTGCTGCTGCTGCTGCTGCTGCTGCTGTTTACCAAGTGTCCAATAATGAAGCAGCTGTGAAGTAGCCTAGTTTAGCGGGCATTTAACTGAACACTAACAAAGAGAGGGAAAATCAATAGTCTGGCTCTACTCTCGTGCGTTTGGACCTGGGACAAAGAGAGCTCTGTTGTCGTGATAATCGATGGACGTAACGCTGGAAAATCTATTTACAATTTTATTTTATTGCTGACATTGAACATTTGAACGCTTTAAACACTTAAACTGAGCATTCATCAACTTTGGCACCACCTTCTGGCAAAATCAAGAAAACGCCCTGAGGATCTTAATTTGGTTTATGGAAAAATAGAACTTAGCGTTAAAACGTGGGGTTGTTTTTGATCATTGTTTTTGGAAAATGTTGTTGTAGTGTGTAGGTTTGGCAGGAATATTCGCACCGGTAATAGCACCGTCACGACTGTTTACATAAGCAGCCCACACAGCTGAGTAATGGCCTCCTTTCGGTTTTGTTGTTCACTTATATCACTGACAAAAGCTACACGAGAGTCGTCAAATCCTAATTATTGTCAAAAAAATAATAATAATAATTTAAAACAAAAAAGAAATACATATACTAATATTTTCTCACAATTTGATACATACTTCAATACATGGGTCACAATATCGATATGTTTTTTAGGCCTCAGATGAACAAAAATCAATATTTCCTCATTATTTAGAACAGAATTATCACCCAACATAACATTATATTCAATTACACTGTCTTTTTTGTTCAAAGTACAAGCTTAAAATTGCAGAAATTAGTGCTGGATTAACTAATAATAAAACGGAATCCCTCTGTGATGTCATCAAAAAGCGACGTGCCATTGAAAAAAAAAAAATTTACGAACACTTGACACATTTTTCTGACAGTTTAAACGGTCATTCAACAAAATAAAGTTGTAATCAGGCGTTATTATTTGTTAAATCACAACAATAGTGTAATTTAGTTTTTTAGTTTTCTTTTTGTGAAATTACCTCTATCTATGTCATATTTGCTACTCATGTTCAACCAGGAAGTAACATTAGATAAACTTCACATAAACCATCAAACGGGGGGGAAATTGGCAAAATGTTTCGTAAAATCTTAAATCTAATCAATATCTATTTTGGTGAAATGTGTCCTCTAATATAGACTTTAAAGGGCCCATGACAGGTCAGACCACTCATTTACGTAAAATGCAGTTAAGATAAATATATTTCAAGTTTTGCTAAAATTCTTTACAAATGTTATCCCGGTTTAGCAGTTTTATAAGTTTTAATTTCACTTCCTGGATGTAAATAATGACATCACACTAGGAAATTACCATAGCAACCGCACTGTAAACTGGGCTAAAACTCATCTAATGTCATCAATTCTTTTACCTGACAAATAAAAATATATTTGAACTCATTTATTTAGTTAAATTCGTGTTTAAATGGTCAAAAAAGTAGTTTATTTTGTGTAAATCATGTATAAAGTTTGTCTCCCTAGTGTGATGTCATCAGTTTGTTTACTTCCTGTAATTTTCAACATATTTTTCAACTTTTTTCCACAAACAGCGACCTGATTGGTATAAAATTATCATTTATATTTACAACAAGTATTAATACACTGAATAAAGTCAAAATTAGAAAATCATAAAAAGCCGTCATACGCACTTTAAGGTTAAAGTGTGTATGACAGGTTTTAACGATTTTCTAATTTTGATTTTATTTGGTGTGTTCATACGTATTGTACATAAAAAATATTGTTTTACACCAATCAAGTCATGGTTTGTGGAGAAAAGATGAAAGTTCTGTTCAAACTTACAGGAAAACTGATGACATCACACTAGGGAGACTCAATCTATCCAAAGATTTTGCATAATTTACCCAAAATAAACAACTTATTTTACCCTTAAAACATTAATTCAACAAAATAAAGGTGTTCACGTGTATTTTGATTTGTTGGACAAAAAAATCTCAGACATTAGCCGAGTTTTAGCCCAGTGTTCAAAGTAATTTCCTAGTGTGATGTCATCATTTGCAAACAGGAAGTGATATTACAAAACAAAAAAAATTGATAAAATTGATCAAATGTACAATTATATTTAGTAAAACTTTAAATATATTTATCTTAACTGTATTTTAGTTACATGAGTGGTCCAACCTGTCATGGGCACTTTAAGGCTTTGGAACATGAAACGCTAGTCCCGCCCCCCAACAGAACGCCAAACATTCAGCGACTCCCCCATAATCCCCCCTGAATCCCACTTCTGACCTTCTCCCCGGTCTCTCTTCCAGACGCCTGCGGCCTCACCGACCCCGTGCACGTGGAGTCGCTGCAGGAGAAGGCCCAGGTGGCTCTGACCGAGTACGAGCGCATGCAGTACCCGAGCCAGCCCCAGCGCTTCGGCCGCCTGCTCCTGCGCCTGCCCGCCCTCCGCGCCGTGCCCGCCAACCTCATCTCCCAGCTCTTCTTCATGCGCCTGGTCGGGAAAACCCCCATCGAGACCCTCATCCGAGACATGCAGCTGTCCGGGAGCTCCATCAGCTGGCCCTACGTCCCCGGGCAGTAGCTCCTCCCGCCGCGAAACCACGCGTCGCCGAGCATTCGCGGCTTTACGGACGGAACTCAAAAGGGTTGCCAGATCTGATTGAAACTCAGGAGCGATGCCAGATCTCCAGCTGGGGTTCACTGCGGTGCCGGGTCGGAAATTACGACGCGGCAGTTTCCGTGGAACGTTTAAAGACAGTGTCATCGAACTGTGAGATGATTTAAGAGCTTTCAAGACTAAAATTTGGTATGAAAAAGACAAAAAAAAAAAAATCACCAAAGTTTTTACCATTCAAGTCAAAACATTACATTTCTCATTGCCGTAAAAATCGGATCGATACCTCAGCTTTTGTCAGTAAAACCTCTCGACGCACGGATCACCGGAAATCGCCTTCTTTTTGATGACTGCCTTGTTTTTCAGAGTGGACAACAGGGGGCGCTGGTTTGACTCGTCTTACAGCAAAGCAAGCATTTTGTCTTTCTTCTTGTATCTTGATTTTATGTGTTTTTATACAGTATGATCGGCCGAGTCGCGTGAATTCGGTCTTTTGAATCTTTTTCGGGGAGGATTTTGTTGTCGGAATTGAAAAAGAAATGTCTGTTTTTTCTGGATGTGAAACACTACCAGGTAATGAGCTGTTTTCACTGCAAAAATGAATTCTGTACGAGTTTAAATTATATTATTGACTTGGTTTTTTTAGTTTACTTGTTTTAGTTTATTTGATTTGTTTTTGTTTTTTAAAGATTTCAACTGACTTCCAATTTTGGAGTAATATTTTAATAAGTAATGTAATTTAAGTCTTAATTTTACTTAGAATTTAAAACAACAACAAAAATGTATAATTCAAAAGTGAATTGAAATTTGTAAAAAAAACTAAAAATATGTAACTAAAATAAATAATAATAAATATATACTGGTAAAAAAAAAAAGTCAAGATTACATTTTTAATCATTTTAATTTTTTTACCGTACAGAATTCTTTTTTGCAGTGTTCGTTTACTTTCCGCTTAAAAAAACACATTGTTGTAAATATTTCTGGCCAATTTATGTTTTGCATGTTTTTGGCCACATTTCTAAGTTGGAAGTTGTTTTATTCTTTCTAAATGTGTTGCTTTCGCTGTTTCTTCTATATGTTTTTTGATATGTATTTTCATAAAAAATACCTCTTGCCATTTCTAGATGTCAAATACAAGCTTCCTGTATCGCCATAGCAACTGGCCCCAAATACTGTAGATGTGACACAGCTCTGGTGACTAGGGGTTTTAAGTGGAGCTGTATGGAAGGTTTTTTACGGTATTTTTATCTTACAAAAAATGTTATTAAGTGTTTTATAATAATTTGAACTGATAAACAACAAGTATTCCATGTATTTCAGAACAGTTTTGTCTAGTGCTGCGTTCATGTGGTCCTCGGGAAGTCGGGAAAATGTTTTTACAAATTGAAAAATGCACACGAACGCTCAGGAAAACAGCTCGGCAGCACCTGACGTCACTGCTGTGTGGAGACGAACCAAAATCAGCCCATTTGTCATTTCTCCTCAACATTTTACGTAAAAAAAAAGCAGATTTGCCAAAGAAAGACCTAAAACGTCGCGGGCTACAGTAAAAATGGTAGATTGTTTTCCGAAATAACCATGTTTTCCACAGCACGTTTAGCATCTGAGAAGAAGAAGAACAACTGCAGGTTTGACTGGTTGGCTTCAGTGAACGCGGTTAAAGAGAGGACTCTGTGGATTTATTTCTGGTGACATGAAAATCCCGAGTTTCTGAGATAAAAAGCACATGAATGGAACCCTGACTTCTCATCTCGAAAACCCGATTACACGAGGCCCACGTGAATGCAGCATATACTACTACAGTTCACATTATTGTAAAAGCAAAAGCAGGCTTGTTTCAATTGTGTTAAGGCGAGATACTACGTTTTTTTCTTCTTTTTCTTGTTTTCTTTCTCACCGTATAGACTTTCATGTGGAACCAACAAACAGTCTGCTCCTAAAATGTTTTAATATTGTATTTAATCCACTTCATCCATAGATTTCTATTGGACAATGTAAATTCAAAAGCAGATTTTCTAAAATACATTTTTCTCCCACAGAGACATAAAGATCAGAGTTTTAAGTCTAAAAATTGAGGTAAAATTTGAATTTTTAGGCCAATTTTCTGTCAAATCTGATTTACTCATAAACTACATTCAAAATCCCCTCTGAATTTTTAAATAACTTATATTTGTACAGAATGAAACAAGAAATTTTAACCTATTTCTGTCAATTTTTCAGATTTAAATGTACCAAATGTGTGTAGTTTTTGGCTGTTTTTACACATAAAACTTCTTATTTCTACATGAAAACAGAACCCGATGAATACATACACAAGTTTCAAATTGAAAACCTTTAAAGTTACGTTTTTTTCCAGTTCATTTGCAGTGTCTCGCCTTAAAATGAGACAGACTTGTTGACTCATCTACCAAATGCTGTTAATCATGTTCAATTGTCTTGTGGAGGTAAAATAGTCTATAAAATAACCCAGAAAAGATGCTAGTAGAGACCAAAATCCAATCCTTCTTTATTTGTGTCACATTTTATAACAAGATAGTTTCCAAAGTGCTGCAAATCTAATGTTTTTACGGTTACAAAATGACTCCACACAGCTCCGGTTAAAATCCCAGTTGCTCAGTTTTTGCTGTTCATTTCTGAAAGTTTGGCGAGGATCATGTCTTATGCCAAAAAAATAAAAAATAAAAAAGTCACCGAATTTGCCCTGTGTTGGGTTTACCTCATGTAAGTGTCTCCAAAAGCAATGTTTAGTCCATTCATGCAAAGCTCAACATGACAAGACTCAAGCATTTACTACAAAAGGATTTTAAAAAGTCAAACGGGTGAAATTGATGATTTCTTGAACATGAGTAAAGAAATTTTTTTATCGAAAAAATGAATATAGCCTACTCAATGTTTTCCTATATTTGTGTTTTGAAGATTTCATGTGTATTAAAAGAATGGACAGAAGGTGGCGTCTTTTTTTGTTATGTTTTGTTCTTTTTGAAGACTTGAAAAAGTGTTGTGTTGCATCTGTATGAGGAATGCCAAATAAAACACTGCGACATGTACCACCAGCTCGTGTGGATTCATCAAAGACACTTTCTGTTTGAGGGTTGGTTTGGGAAATGGAGACACTGGAAGGAATGATGCAAAATGAACCGTCAATCTGAACCGGACAGACGGTTTAAGACAGGGCTATTCAACTGAAGGCCCGGGGGCCAAATCAGGCCCAGATACGATATGATCAGGCACTCAACCCATCTTACACAAATATAGACGATAATTTATCTAT
This sequence comes from Rhinogobius similis, assembly GCA_019453435.1. NCBI lineage: Eukaryota > Metazoa > Chordata > Actinopteri > Gobiiformes > Gobiidae > Rhinogobius > Rhinogobius similis. Next base: position 32,610,551 of record CM033632.1, read on the forward strand.
TGGCATTGGTTTAACCCTGGTTTAGTCCTGCTTTAGATCTGGTTTAGTCCTGGTTTAGATCTGGTTTAGTCCTGGTTTAGTCCTGGTTTAGTCCTGGTTTAGATCTGATTTAGTCCTGGTTTAGATCTGGTTTAGTCCTGGTTTAGTCATGATTTAGTCCTGGTTTAGTCCTGGTTTAGACCTGGTTCAGTCCTGGTTTAGTCATGATTTAGTCCTGGTTTAGACCTGGTTCAGTCCTGGTTTAGTCCTGGTTTAGTCATGATTTAGTCCTGGTTTAGTCCTGGTTTAGACCTGGTTCAGTCCTGGTTTAGTCCTGGTTTAGTCCTGGTTTAGTCATGATTTGGTCCTGGTTTGGTCCTGGTTTAGTCCTGGTTTAGTCATGATTTAGTCCTGGTTTGGTACTGGTTTAGACCTGGTTTAGTCCTGGTTTAGTCATGATTTAGTCATGATTTAGTCATGATTTAGACCTGGTTTAGTCCTGGTTTAGTCCTGGTTTAGTCATGATCAAGTCCTGGTTTGGTACTGGTTTAGTCCTGGTTTAGTCCTGGTTCAGTCTGCAGATGTTCTTAAAGCCTGTTACATGTTTTTTGTATTTCAAAGTGTCGGACATGTTTCTGTCCTCGAGGACAAAACCATCAGAAAAATCTGGCCCGTGGTAAAATAAAGATGAATAGCCCTGGTTTAATAGTTTAATGACTGGAAAACATCACAGTTTCCGCTGAATGAGTGAAGAGTTTCGTTTTAAATGGTAGTTGACCAATGACCTCTTCCGTTTGTGTCACTTAAATAAACTTGTTTGAGTTTTGTCAGAGGCAGAGGAGGTGTGACCAGACCGCACAGGATGTCAGTCTGATTCATCAGGATAATGTTTGTACTTAAAGTCTATCTTACAGGTTTTCATGTTTTTCTAATTATGACTCAGTTTGGTGGAATATACCTGTGGTAAATATTTAACATAGTTTTACACCCATGAAGTTGTAGTTTGTGAAGAAATTTTGAAAAATAAAAGTTTAAAAATACAGGAAGTTCTAAAGCTGAATCCCTGTGTGATGTCATCAAAACACAAAACAAAACACACAAAACTTGTTTAGCAGTTTAAACAATCATTCAACAAAATAAAGATGTTAACATGTATCATTAACTATTGTGTAATTTATATGGATTTTTGGCCCTTGTTTTCCAAATGGTTGCTAGGTAACAGTTGTGGAATCACCTCTACATACAGTATGTAACATCTGCTGCTCCAACCAGGAAGTAAAAGTATAACCGTCACAAAAATGGTTAAACTACTGAGTTATAATCATGTTCATTAAGTTGTAGTGAATTGTGCAGCATAACATGCACTTTAACACTAACTTTTACTGTAGTTTTTTATTTATTGCATTCACCCAAGCTACATTAATCTTTTTTATTTCCCTAAAACCCCCAAAATTATTTCAAGATATAGTCCTAAAATTATGACAGTCTTTGATGCATCATTTGATATGAAAAAGTGTATTTTAGTGAAATTAGACAGAGGTGGAAAGTAAAAGTACTGTACTTGTATATGTAAAGTGGACACTTTGGACTTTTACATCTCAACATTGAGAGCAGGTACTGTACTCTCCATTCTACTACATATTTAAACTGATCTGAATAAGTAGAGAGTACTTTTCATATGTTATGAAAGATTATTTTTGATTGTTCTGGGTGAAATTCTGCCTAAAGGTTTTCCGTTAAATATACATACATACATACATACATATATATATATATATATATATATATATATATATATATATATATATATATATATATATATATATATATATATATATATATATATATATATATATATACATACATTTCACAGGACTTTTTTTCTTAATTATTTTGAATTCAGTACACTTCAACGCTTTAATAGTGTGTTCAAAGATATGTGTGAAATACTCTTCATACTTTTATTTGATTGAATATTATTTTTGCATCTATATCTGTACTTTTACTTATGTTATGTAATAAAGTTGAGTATTGCATATTACTATTAAAACATTAAACCTTATTCAACACTTCAAATTATTATTACAGCTTTCAATTGTATTCTGCAGTGGGGGTCTTAGCCTGAAAAGTTGAAGGACCCCTGCCTGCCCTAAAAATGCAAGGTTCCATTTCTTGAAGCTGTTGATTTTCTGTGGCGCACACCGTGGGTCTAATGTGTGCTCCTCATAAAAAAGAATTTAAAATATGGCGCGCTTGTCATTCTGTTTGTTTCAAACAATAATCTGTTTTCTGATCTTCATTTGTAAGGTGCAGTTTGTTACTATTTTTCACATACTGTCGTAAATGTTTATGTAGCTTGATACAAGAGTGAGGACAAAGCGTTTTAGATTCAAGTCATGCATGCATTTTTGTAAAAACTCAAAACATCGAATTAAAATGAAAACAAATAAATAGAAAGGAAACACTGAAACTTGATGTGAGGTTAAATATTTGAAAGTAAAAACTGCGCCTCAGCGGAACCAATAAAAAGACACGTTTTCCTGCGGAGCAACGAGAACGAGTCCGTAAAACCGCAATGCATCATGGGATTAAGCGCTCATTTTCGTAAATAAATATATTGTTTTCTTTTTGTTCTTATTTGTTGCATGTTCTTGTGGTAGAAAGTTGTTTATTGGGATTTGGGGATTTGTGGGATAAGTTTGTAATTTTATGAATTAAGTTGTAACACCGTGAGCGAAGGCAGTATGTGGGAGAAGGGGCTGCCCACTCCCCTCTTCAGAAAGCATACTTACCTGGCAGGGATGACACCATGATCATGAAGGTGGTTCGTCTTCGGCGAGGCATTGCCATTGCACTCCGGCACTCTGACCCGAACGAATTCCCTAAATGTGGGAATCTCGACTGCATAATTTGTGGTAGTGGGGGACTGCGTACGCGCTCTCCCCTGCATTAAGTGGTAAAAAGAAAGAAGCAAAAACAATACCCGGTTTAACGTCGATTAGAGGCGTAGGGAATGGCGGTTCTTCAATAGTTTAGTGTTTTAATTTTAATCTAGGACCTGTCATGGATGTATTAAATGAACTGGATAAGGTACGCCCCCTCTGACTGTGGTCCCAGATTGATTTGTGGCCGTGTGAGGTACTGCAGCCTCTTGGAACCAGCCTTTTTCTAAAATTGCTAATTATAATTGCGGACAGTACTGAATTATTATCGGTATTTAAATGAAATAGAAGGAAATGTTCTTTTCGACCGTTTCTAAAATCCCCGAAATTACCGTTTTTATATGAAGTGGGGGATTGCCGTCACGTGGCGCCCTAAAGCAAAGATGGCAGCCATCGTTTCAGGAAGTAAAACAAAGATGTCAGCCGCCGTATCAGGAAGTAAATGCGGAAGTAAGAAACTTTTTTGGGGTCATGCGCCAATGAGCTCACTCCATAGGGATAAACAGGACGGCCATCTTGGATTCATCTTCCAGGTTTTATTATAGTTCTATGGGACCTGTTTCCCGGGAGGGTTTGTCTTCCGGACTGAAAACTCAACCATCTGCACATCTGAAACGGACTAAACCAGAAGTAAACCAGGTCTAAAGCAGGCCTCTTCTCTCAATAACAATCATTAGTATAATAACCCACAGATACAGATCACAGTAGTGCACGTTAATCGATGGTTGTGAACCTCCAAGTAATCAAAAGAACTAAACCAAGAGTAAACCAAAAACAGCAGATAAAATACTTTCTATTGACCCTTTGCATGTGACGTCACAGAACGCCCACTTTGCCATGACGGACGGCGGAAGCGCTGTTTGTGCGAGGTAAAATGATCGAAATTTGCCGTAAGCCTACCTATTAGTAAGCTAACATTGATCAATTTTACACGTAAAATGGTGATATCCTGATGTGCGGTTGGCTGCACTAACAGGCAAAGCCGTAAGCCCAATGTAGCCTTTTATCGTGTACCTGTTTATGAAGACAGAAGACGGCGATGGGTAGCAGCAATAAATCCAAAGAACTGGAAGCCCTCCAAGTACTCACGGATTTGCAGTAAGCATTTTTTATAAGTTAAGTCAATGCCAATGTTACAAGTGAATGACATTTTACACGAAAATATATCTGAATATGTGACAAGTCAAAGTTATGCGGGGCACGGCGTTAGTTATCCAGCCAAGAAATTAACTTGTATGTATGCATGTATGTATATAGACTCAAGCCTGCAAAATGGATAATACATATTACATCCACAGAATTATTATTTGTGAATAAAATATTATGATTATCTTGATATTGACACAGAGATACAGAGACATTGACAGACAACCATTCACTCTCACATTCATTCTCTACGGGCAATTTAGAGTTGTCAATTAACCTACACAGTCATGTCTTTGGACGGTGGGAGAACCCGGAGAACCCGGAGAGAACCCACGGTTGGCCACTGTCCAGGGTGTACCCCGCCTAAGGCCCAAAGTCACTGGGATAGTCACCCGCGACCCCTAACGGGAATAAGCGGTAGAAAATGAATGATATTGACGTTTTGATTAAATCGGTGAGCATGGCAGGAGGAAACAGGTAAGGGTCCGTTTCTAAGCTAGCGATCTTCACTTTCTCAAAATACCGCGCTTTGTGAGCGCGTAAAAGTTGTCCTGCTTCCACTGACAACTGAACTGAACATGAGTTAGAAGTAGCCATCGCTTAAGTGACAAAAATAATTGCAATCACTGTGAGTTTGTTACTTTTGCGCTCCACGTAATTCTGCGCTCGCATACTCTTGCCGTCCATTATGGTGCACCCACGTGATCGTGTGACGTAGGTGTAAAGGGTCAATATTTTTAGATGTGTTGATGGAAGATGTGGTTCCATATCCCTTGGAGGGCCTGATATAGCCCCGGGCCTTAAAGGACACATATCCTGCTACAATGGCTTTTTTTATTTTAGCTTTAACCATGTCCTAACAATGTTCCATCATCAAAAACACACCTGGAGTAGCATTCTGTTGCATTCACGCTGTTTTGAGTAATGTTTATTAGAAAATCCACCCCCCTCCGAGCGTCAAACACATTTCCCCACGAACTCGTTCTATCTGGGACGTATTTTTGGATCATTTACGTCACTTATCCAAGAATATTGCGCTGTTTTAAGTCCTTAAATCATCGCTAAACTCTGAGTATTTCTGCCTCTAAACACGATGACTGCTGCAGCAAATCCGCATCATAAGTTAGCGCTGAAAAGAAGTTAACTAGATTGTATATAGCGCTGACGCCATCTGCTGGCTGGATGCACGCAGTAAGTGTAGTTTCGTAGTGACTGATAACACAGGTCATAGAATGAATAAGAAACTTTTTTTTTTTCTTTTAAACATGTAAACATCTTCATTTTCCTGAGGGACAGATCTATGGGAGGGCCATGGTCTCTGGGCCCGAAGGTGCACAACATGGACAACACTTCGACAAAATTTGGGATCGCACAAAATGTCCTCAAGATTTGATCAATAGTATACTGACCACCATTTGTATTCATAAATATCATTGGCTGATGCAACCTATCGAAACGACTGCTGTATTAGATTTTTGTGGGGTATAAAAAAATTTCTTTCCAAAATGGCCAATCCAGAACATCACCAGAATTAAACTGGGACTAGTAGATACCAGCCGGGTCTGAACCAGGACTAACGCAGAATCAAACCAGAATTCAAATTAAATTAAAGCAGAATTAAACAATGACAAATCAAGATCAAAAGCTAACTAGTACTAAGACAGAATTAAACCAGTAAATAAGATGGTCTCAGGCCGGGTCAGATCACTTGGAGAGCCTGATCTGGCTCTCGGGCCTGTAGTTGATAGCCCTGCATTTCAGAAGGTGACACACAAATGTATGTACGAATAAAATATGTGAGGCAATCTGCCACAAACGCACTTATGCAGCTGATGTGTCCTTACGAAAGGAATACAGTCAAGATGGTTTATGTTAGTGATACTCCGCTCAATACAAGGCCAAGTAATACTATGGCAAGGGATATTGATCTAACACATTATGTATTCAACTGTAAAGAATGTTAATTTGCCGTATTCACCTTATTCCGGAAGTTGCCGTGGGCGCCGCCATCTTTTTCCGTTGTAGTTCACATCAACAGAAAATAAGTTCTACATGGACTAAAAAGCTGTTTTCAGGCCCCAGGAAATCGGTGCGTTGCTGACTGGTTTTTGCTCGTGTACATTAAAATTTTTACACAAATCAATCTACTTCATATAATGTTTTAGCGAGAGACTTTTCCCTCGTCCACCATTTGCGTGAACACCGTTAGTGTCAAACCGGAAGTCCCTTTACTACAAGAGTGAGGATCATAGACATAAAAAGAGGCCACAGTGGGCGGGGCAGAATAAGGCGAATAGACAATAATTTTATTTTTGCTGATCTAAATAAACTAAATAAAACAATTAATTTCAAAACAGCATTTTTTAAAGAGAAATTATAAAGGGCCTTTAGCTGATTTGGCTAATGTTCCTTAGCCCCGCCCACTCAGTTCTTTATCCATGAAGCTCACTTCTGTTTTTATATCATTTCAGAACTCAAACGTCACTATTTTACCGCAAGCAGACATTACTTTCAACCTCTTCCTGTTTCAGTGGGGTCTAGATACAGGTCTAGTGCCCTCTGGTGGTGTTTTTTTGTTATTATTTCTCATGATTTTAGACAGTGAAAAATATACTAATCCATTTCTGAGCTGCTGTGAGTTATGGAAAAGAAAGCGGTTTATTCTTTGTTACAGAAATGCAGATAGGGCTACAGCCGTGGATTGACAGCTGCGCAGTTTGTGAGTATTTACACCAGAATTCCAAAGCTTCATACACATCAAAGCAGAGACACTTTTGTCCACAGCCATGAGTTAATCAGCTTTACACTTGAAAACAGACACAGATAAACATGAGGTTTTAACATACATCTGTCTTAAAAATGTGAACAACAGAAGAAACACATTTTAAACTTGGTAGCAAACTTATTCCTCACCTTTCAAATGTATTCCCAACAACCTTTTTATCCATCACATGAGTTTATGCGCACTTCACAAGTGTCAGAGGCCAGAGCAGAGTTTGAGCATCACACCACTGCTAACAACAGCATGCTAACAGCGCTACAACCTTACTTCCTGGTTCATGGCCAATAAAAATGCTTCATAATTAGACACAGACAGCGTACAATGGTCTCATTTTGTTTTTGACCAAGCTTTCATGATAAAACTGTACTGGGGCAAAACATGAGCACAGTCTCTTTAAGGCGAGATGCTGCAGGTGAATAGGAAAAAATCTTAAATTTAAAGATATCAATTTGAAACTTCTCCTGTAGTTTACTCACATAAATGTAAGAAAAAAATGTATTACAAGTTTTTCATCATGTCATGTTTTCATGTAGAAATAAGGCATTTTATGTGGAAAAACTGCAGAAAAATTGCACATATTTGGGACATTTCAATCTGAAAAATGGACAGAACCAGGTGTCAGAGCGGTGGCAGAGCGGCTAGAGCTTCTGCCTCTCAATAAGGAGATCGTGGGTTCGAATCCCAGACCACCCCAACATCGTGGTTTCGAATTCCGAACCACCCTAACATCACACGATCTCTCTGGGTGGAGTCTGCATGTCCTCCCCGTGTTACCGTGGGTTCTCTCCGGGTTCTCCGGCTTCCTCCCACCGTCCAAAGACATGACTGTGTAGGTTAATTGAGAACTCTAAATTGCCCGTAGTGTGTGAATGTGAGAGTGAATGGTTGTCTGTCCTTGTCTCTGTCTCTCTGTGTCAGCCCTGCGACGAGTTGGCCACTGTCCAGGGTGTACCCCGCCTAAGGCCCAAAGTCACTGGGATAGGCTCCAGTCACCCGCGACCCCTAACGGGAATAAGCGGAAGAAAATGAATTTTGTACACATATTAGTTACAAAAATATTACAGATGGGATTTTGGGTGTCTTATATTGTTTTTTAATAAAATAGATTTGACTGTAATTTTTTCTAAAAATTCAAATTTCGCCTTGTTTTTTTACTTTAAACTTTAATAAATCAGGGTTCGAATTCGATATCAACAAATCCTTCTGTGTGTTCCGTCAGAATCTTGTTCAGTACCAGATTGTAAAGTTTGGTGTGTGTGGGATCTACTTTAAGGCTGATCTTTATGTCTCTGTGGGAGAAAAATGCATTTTAAGAAAACGGCCCTTAATCCATAGATTTCCACCCAGAGAATTCTATGGATGAAGTTGATTAAACGACGCAATTAAACAACTTTGGAAGCAGATTGGACAAGTTTGTTGATGAAAGCTGATACGTTGAGAGTGCAAACTGACCAAAAAAGAAAACTTGAAAAAAATGTGTTTAGCCTGCAGTGTCCCGCCTTAAATTCTAAAACATGAAACGCCAAAACTATGACGTGCAAAAGTACTTTATAAACTAGTATAATGCATCATATAGGACCTTTAACTGACAGCATCTTAACATTCCACAATCTGAACAAACAGTCCGAGATCTTGGAAGTCTGGTGCCCCGTTCCAAACTGGAACCCCAGAGTTCAGTCCGTCTTGGGGTCAGCACATGCCCTGGTCGTAGTTCTTCACCAGCCGTTTGATGTGGAAGAGTTTCTGTCTCACTTCTCGGCACTGTTTCTTCTTGTCTCGGTAGTCTGCGGTCTGTAAAGAACACACAAAATGGAAGTAAAGGTGTTTCGATGGAGTATGGGGAAACATGCCGTGCACTATTTTTCATCCAGACTTACTCTTTTTAAATCTTTCAGTCGATTGTATTCATCTGCGACTCCCTGCGATGGAAAGAACATGTGACACAAAAATTCAAGAACAGTCATCCATGTTTATTGTAAATGTTGGTGGTTCTCAACCTTTTTCAGTCGCGACCCCCTATTTGGTATTTGTGACCCTTAAACATAAAAATTAGGGTATCCTTAAAGTGATAAAGTAGCCCCATGTCTTATGTTTGATTTTAGTTTGAGAATATAGACCTAGGAAAATGACTTTGGAAATAATAATCTACATTTCCCGCTGCATTTGAAGGGTGTCAAGCCTTGTTTAAAGCAGAACTAAGTTACTTCAGCGACAGAGCTCCCCCTGCAGGTCTCTTGTGAAAATAGACTGACAGTGAAAAGATGTAAAAGCTTCTTTTTTTCCCTTCTTTTTTTTATTGAAATAAGGACACAATCACATGCAAAAACATTTCACGTCGCCAGGGTTTCTCAGGAGAGCTGTCTTTGGGTCGATGTCGATGTCGGTAAATGTTGCAGCTTTCAAATGCCCCAAAAATCAACTATTTTCAGAAGTTCTCCCTGGTACTTCACAGAGTAGTACTTTACTTGACGAAGGTTTCTATAGTACTACCTGATACTTGATGGACATTTGTACTACTACCAGGAAAATTATGGATAAACGTAGTGCTACCTGATACTTGTTGATGGTATCTGTAGTCCTACTGGTACTTGTTAGCTGTGTTTGTAGTTCTACATGGTACTTGTTGGTGTCTGTAGGCCTACGTGGTACTTGTTAGCTGTTTCTGTAGTCCTGTAGTCCTACCTGGTACTGGATGGCGGTGTCTGTAGTCCTACCTGGTACTTGTTGATTGGTATCTGTAGTCAGTGACGGACCTAGGAATTTAGGGGCCCAAGGCAAATTTAGGCCCCTCTTCATCAAGTGCAATATTCAGTAACTTTTTAGACGTGTCTTTTGAATAAGGAAGTTTTCGTTTTGTTGGTGACAGGTTCATAAATTTGGGGTGGTAAGTTTTAACTATTGAAAAAAGCAGAATGTTCAAGAAATCGGACCATATTTTCCGTTTGTCAGTGCATTTTAACACATGTTCCAGCAGATTTGAATATATGATTCATTTGTAATTTTATAATGCTATAAGTTATTTACTATTTAGCTTTATTGGGGGGTTGGAGGTTTTTTCTTGTTTAAAAGTACACTGCACTTCTTTCCTTTTCATTATATTGAGAGAATGGCAACTGTTTCATAACCTTACTTCTATGATGATCGTATCTTAATGGGGCCCCTTCAAGTTGGGGGCCCAAGGCAATTGTGGCCTGTTGCCTAATGGTAAGTCCGCCAATGTCTGTAGTCCACCCTGGTACTTGTTAGTGGTGTCTGTAGCCCTACTTGGTACTTGTTGGTGGTATCTGTAGTCCTGCCTGGTACTTGTTGGCGGTGTCTGTAGTACTACTTGGTCCTTAGTTGTAGCTGTAGTCCTACTTGGCACTTCTTACCTGTTTATGTAGTTCTACTTAGTGCCCTTTGGTAGTATCTGTAGTCCTGCCTGGTGCTTGATAGCGGTATCTGTAGTCCTACCTGGTACCCTTTGGTAGTATCTATAGTCATACCCGGTACTTGTTGGTAGTATCTGTAGTCCTACCTGGTACCCTTTGGTAGTATCTGTAGTTCTACCTTGTACTTGGGGGTATCTGTAGTCCTACTTGGCACTTGTTACCTCTGTATGTAGTTCTACCTGGTACCCTTTAGTAGTATCTGTAGTCCTACCTGGTACTTGATGGCTGTATCTGTAGTCCTACTTGGTACCCTTTGGTAGTATCTGTAGTTCTAGCTGATACTTGATGGCAGTGTCTGTTGTCCTACCCAGTGCTTGTTGGTAGTATCTGTAGTCCTACCTGGCACCTGTTGGTAGTATCTGTAGTCCTACCTGGCACTTGTTACCTGTGTATGTAGTTCTATCTGGTACCCTTTGGAAGTATCTGTAGTCCTACCCGATACTCGTTGGTAGTATCTGTAGTCCTACCTGGTCCTTGATGGCAGTATCTGTAGTCCTACCTGGTACCCTTTGGAAGTATCTGTTGTCCTACCCAGTGCTTGTTGGTAGTATCTGTAGTCCTACCTGGTACTTGATGGCAGTGTCTGTAGTCCTACCTGGTACTTGATGGCAGTAACTGTAGTCCTACCTGGTACTTGATGGCAGTGTCTGTAGTCCTACCTGGTACTTGACGGAGGAGGGGTCCAGCGTGTCCAGCTCACGGTTCAGCTTGTGTATCTGGTCACTGACGTCGTCCATGTCGGCGCACAGGCGCTTGTACCGGGCCAGGTCTGAGTCAAACTGCCGCTTGTACTCGCGCCGCTGATCGTCGCTGATGATCGCCGGGTACTGCCTACACACATCCAGCAACAGTTTCAGAACAATATCATTGTCAACATGTAACACAGCTACACTTTCTCTTGGTGGAAATGGTGGCCTCAAAACTCGAGTTACTGATTTCACAATATAGATAGATACATCATGCAGTTGTTGACATTTGTTCTGTATAATTTATTTACATGAAGTACACTTTCATCATTGTGATTGCCACAACTTCTTCGGTGGTCTTGGAAAACTAGCAATTCTCTTTCAGTACTTCAAACAGAGACCTTTTGACTATATTTGTACAACAATGGTTAAAAATTTAGAACTTAAAACAATGGGGAGAGGTTTGGAAGTAGACGTGAAATCCTAGTTTACTAAACCGTGACATTATCTCATAAATACTGCAGTGCCTCAGGTTTGCTCTGTCTTTATGAGATAAATCCACTATTTTGAAGAAGCAAAAAGAAACATTTGTTGAGCGCTTCTCACATTGAAACAACAACAACAAATCACAAACTGTAATAAAATAAACAGATAAAATAACAATAATAAAATACAGCAACAGCAATAGCAAGAAGACGAAACATTAAAGGCCCTGTACCTGATTTATATTGTTTGTTGTTTATTGAATGTATAGCTCACTTTCCTAATTCAGTCCCAGCTTCCTAAATACTCACCGCCATGAGTTTAGAAGCACTTTTCACTAATCTATGAGCCCAGCTAAAGCTAACAAACATTAGCATGCTAACGGCTAACTAGATGCAGAGTAAAAGTTGTGGTCTCATTTTGACCTGAACATATGCTTTTACGATATATCTGTGCTGGGGCCACACAGATTTGTCTTTATTTCATGCAGAAACTCAGGAGCGTGGACTAGTTCTGTTTATCCCGTTTCACAATAGTAAAACCAGGTACAGGCCCTTTAAAGTAAAATAGATTGTAAAAACTCATAATATATGTTTAAATCAGGGGTGTCAAAAGTATGGCATTGGGGCGTAATGAGGGTCGCTGACTAATGTTTATCGGCCCTCTGGCGTCCTGCTAAATTTGCCCGAAATGACCAAAAGCAGTAAATTCTATCTAAATACTACCTAAATAACTAAAAAATATATTGTGCTGTAATACAGACCTAATATTCATTTTCCAAGTTAATTTGTTTTTAGAACAATTGTATACTTTTCCTTTCCCTTTAGTCCAATAATTGCCTTTATTGTTGTCTTGTTTGTGACTCTCCGATTTGTGCATGTTGCAATGTGTAGCCTGTGGGGAAAAGAGTTTGGACACCCCAGGCTTAAATAAAATATACTTATACTTATATTTAACAAATATATTATGTTTCCTTACGCAGTCAATAGCAGTTGTTCAAATTCCCACCTGAACAGATGTTGTGAGAGGTCCTGGTCCAGCTCGTTTCCCGTGTCCCCTCCGGTGGTGTATCCCGTCTCACACTGGGACTCCACCGGGTCCTCGGCGGCCGGCCCGGGGGGTTCTGCAGGCTGGGGGGGCTCCTGGTGGGGTGCTCGGTGTGACCGGTGCTCGGGGAGTTTACGGGTACTCTGTGTCAGATCTGAGCCGCTGCTGGCGAGGGGCACAGACCTCTGGTGGCTGTGACGGGTACTGCTGTCTACGGAGACACTGTAAACACAAACACACTGTACACACTCCAGGACCAGGACGGGGCCAGGACTCAAGCAGAGCCAAGCAAAAGATCTAAACAACAATTATTACTAACATCTAGACATCGAAAGAGTAAAAGAAAAGCTAACACTAGACTTACATTAGGCAACGAGCTACAATTGCCTTAAACCCCCAAACTGAAGGGGCCCCAATCCCCAAGGTTATGAACGAGTCGCTTTTCTCTCAGTATCACAGTAAAGTAGTGCAGCGTCTCCCAAGGCTGTGGTAAAGTTATATTGTTCTTTGTAAAAAACATTTAATTTTTAATTCTAAAACGAGATGTCAATGTAAGTAAGTAAGTAAGATTCCTAAGGGCGTTTAAAGGCCAATGACAGTACGAATAATGCATACTATTTGTCCTTTAAGAATTGTTTATTACGAGGTTGTTAGAATATATGCTAATTTCCTAGCCCTTTCACAGCCCTGGGGTTTCATAGTTTGAGATCTATGGAGGCTAAGTCCCCCATTGACTCTGTGCATAACGTTCGACAGTTGCTCCTCCTCCTGGCAAAGTCATTTCCGGTCCAGGTTGTAGTCCGGCTGATGCGCTGCGTTTGGTGTAAAATTCGTAACTATGTCGGGTTTTTCAGACTCCTCCAGGACCTGCCAAAAATTACGATAAATGATGTCCATAGACTTGTCCTTTTTCCTGCTCCCTTGGGTAAGTAAGAAAAGGGATTTCAATTGTACATTTCCAGCTACATCCACAACTACAGGGGTAAGTGAGCTATCCCAGTGGTTCTTAAACTAGGGGTCGCGACCCCAAGTGGGGTCGCGGAAAACTTTTGTGGGGTCGCCAAATTTTTTCCAGTCGGGAATTAACGCGCTATTTTGTGAGGTGAAACTATGAAAAAAAATATATATATACAAATTCAGAGCTGCTGTTTTCGCATTCCTAGGCGCTGTGTGTGCCGCTTAGAGCTTAAATTCTTGTCCCGAGCCCGAGCCGGCCCGAAACCGACCCGTCCGCTCTGCTGTCGGGCTGAGTCGGGCTCGGCCCGGGGGCAGAGGCACGCACGTCCGTAACATGCGCTCCACGGCGAAATAGCGCGTGAGCAGCCAGTGCTGTGTTCTTTTCCTCCTCATCCTCGAATAAAGGGGTCAAGTCACCTGACTGAAAGAGCGCGGAGCGGAGGAGAGAGAAAAAGAGAGCGCAACAAAGGAGAGAGAGCAGGAGGAGAGAGAGAATTAGCGCGCAGTGGAGGAAAGAACAGGAGGAGAGAGCCACGGATGCCTTCCCAAAAAACTGAAGAAAGGAGCGAGGGAGAGAGCTCATGTGGGCCGGCCAGGAGGCGTCCCGTTGGTGCAGGTAGAACACTAAACACATGAAGCCCTGTCAGGCGCTTATTCTGCCTATCTGAGGTCCGTGAGCGGGGCTCGTGCGGTTCGTGAGCTCCGTGAACTGGACTCGTGCGGTCCGTGAGCGGGGCTCGTGCGGTCCGTGAGCGGGGCTCGTGCGGTCCGTGAACTGGACTCGCGCGGTCCGTGAACTGGACTCGCGCGGTCCGTGAGCGGGGCTCGCGCGGTCCGTGAACTGGACTCGCGCGGTCCGTGAGCGGGGCTCGCGGGGTCCGTGAGCGGGGCTCGCGCGGTCCGTGAGCGGGGCTCGTGCGGTTCGTGAGCTCCGTGAACTGGGCTCGTGCGGTCCGTGAGCGGGGCTCGTGCGGTCAGAGCGGGGCTCGTGCGGTCAGAGCGGGGCTCGTTCGTCATTCAAACCCGCTTCAGCGCTTCAGGTCTTCCGCTCCTCACAGCGCCTTTTGCGTGCAGTTTCACTCAGATGATGGAGAAAAGTCCCACCTGAGGCTGGGCCTCATGGCTCCTGTCGGTCCACGCCTTTTACTCTCTCTCTTCACAAAATCACAGAGCGCTCTGGCTCACTGCCTTGACGAGAAGCGCTCGACCGCTAACTCATCCTAACTAACTCGTCCTAACTAACTTGTGCTAACTAACTTGTCCCAGACAAGGACCGAGATGTGTCCAATACTAACTTTCTCTATAACCTGCGCAGCCTGACCTGCACCTCCAGTTTTATGTACATTTCTAAGCATATTATTTCATGTACAATTTTAAGTGTTTTAGTTTATATACATTGTAAGTGTATAGTTGACATTGGAATCTGTCAGATATAAGGCCATCAGTGAAGTGCAAGTGAAAGTTAGTTTTACTGCTGTACAGTGAGGTAAAGAAAATAAAATCCCACAGTACTTTTTTTGTAGGGCATTTGACCCAGTGACCCCTGTATTTTATAGACATAAATACAACATTATTTAGTGTATTATTTAATGTCATAATTATTCAGTGTTTATTTGTTCACTTTGTTCCACTTCTTGTGAATTAAATTCTTGTAGTTCTTACATTGCGAGCTGTTTTTTAGTTGATTTAGTTTGACGGAATGACAAAAACCTTTTGAGGGAGTGTCAATAACTATAGGTCTGCCCAAAATCGGCGTGGGAGTAATGTGGGGTCGCCAGACCTCACAAGATTTTTTTGTGGGGTCCCCAGACAAAAAGTTTAAGAACCACTAAGCTATCCTAATGAGCAGCGCTAGCGTCGCTGACACGGTAACGTTCAACACTTTTAAATTACCTACACACAACTAACACTTGATTTTTTCTTGTAACTTCTGGAGAGCTAGCGTGCCGGTACCGTAAAGTATCCTGGTGAGAACAGTGCTGGACCGGAAATGACTTTGCCGGTCGGAGGAGCAGCCATCGAACGTTACAGTCAATTGGAAATGCTAAATCATGGAATAGTACCATGCTAATGGAACACAGTGTTTTATTTAAAAACACTGGAAGGTTCTACAGGACAATGAACGCTCAGATTGATCACAGGCTCCAGAAAATATGTTGTTTAAATTTTAGACCCTTGATTTTCAGCCAGTGTGCTGGGGAACACTGGTGTGCCTTGAGGTTTTGCCAGGTGTGACTCAGAAAAAATGTGTAATTTAAGTTAAAAGATTCACAAATGCGGATGTAATTGACTAATTTACCTTTTTTTTTTATCTTTTAGGAGTGTCCTGAGCAACTGCTGCACGCAAAAAGCAACGCAAATCCCTTGCTGTTGCCACATTTAAAGAACCAGATGGTGGCAAACATTATTTTCCGCATTATATACCTTCTTTTTTTTTCTTCTTTTTTTTACTAAATAGTCTGATTTGGTAATGTTTCAGTAGCAAATGTTATGCCGTGGTACTTTTTAAACCCAAAAAGTGTGCCACGTCTCAAAAAAGGTTGAAAAACATCTGAAAACTAACCAGGCTGTGTTTGCTATTGTGTGCATTGTGTCACCATGGTAACGGCAGAACAATCCTCCATAGAACTCCACGCAGCCCCCCCCTCAGCATGTACGGCAGAGATCCACACAGCGCTGACCTGTTGCAGTTGTAATTTCCTTCGCTCTGCACGCTGCCGGTCGGGTTGCCACGGGAGATGCTGTGGTTGCTATGGGAGACGCTGCGGTTGCCATAGGAGACCGGACAGTTCTCCAGCCTGAGGTCCGGCGCAGCGGTCTCAGAGATGACCAGTGTGGGGGCCTGCTGTGTGCTCCTGGAGTCTCTGCTGTGGTCCACCTGTCAACAAACATTCTCTTCAGATTACATCACACATTTCATCCAGCGGCGCACGATGGTTTGGGACGTCTCGGGACATTCGGAAAAGCACATAGTTTGGAAATTGAGGTACAGGATGACTAAGATGTCTATGGTAGAATTTGCCGTTTAAAGGGAATTCTGCTACAGTGACTTTTTTTTAGCTTTTAACCCTGTTCTAACGATGTCCATCATCAAAAACACACCTGGAGTAGCATTCAGCTGCATTCACGCTGTTTTGAGGAATAGTCATTTAAAAAACCTCCGAGCGTCAAACACACTTCCTGCTGAACTCCTTCTATCTGGGACGTAATATTCAGATTCCATACGTCACTTATCAGAGAATCTTCCGTTGTTTTAAGTCCTTAAATCATCGCCAGACACATTGTGAGCATTTCTGCCTCTAAACACATTAGCTGAACACACTGGCTGAACCTCATGTTTTGAACGGCAATTCCTTTTAGTAAGAACACAATAAACTTTCAGGTTTTTTTTTTTCAAAACATGAGATGGCAAATTTAAGGTTTAAATGTTTAAAGGCGGATAACAATATGAAAAATGCACAATATGTTCCCTTTAATTGTATAAACGCAAAAATATTTCTTCACTATTAATGAAAAAAAGCGGCAATAATAATATTCAACCATTGTATGAAAATTAATGGATTTATGGCAACACCATTTATATCTTAAGTCTGTGGATCCTAACCTGGCTCACCCCAGATTGATATGTGTATCACTCTGAGTTTAGTTCTACATATTATCAATCTGAACAGACGTCATGACCAACATTTGAACTGACTGGTCGCAGCGTCGCAAAAGCGGAACAAGCCGAGAAATAAAGAAATCCAGCAGAGAGAAAAGCACCGACTTCTTCCTCGTCCTCAAAAGCAAGAAGGTGGCACCACTAGGACAAGTTACAGGTCAGGTCTGTGGAGAGGCGATCTAGTAATAACATATGCTTTTCAATGTATTTTTGAGCAATAAAACCACAATTGACAGGTTTAATGCCAGCGGTGGAAAGAATACTGAAAATATACTCAAGTACAAGCAAAAGTATAAAGTATGCATGAAAAATACTACTCAGATTACTAGTCGCTTTTACACAATTGTGGTCGAATTACAGATCGCTCTTGTATACAAAACTTTGAAGCTTAATTTATTTCCGACATTTTCAGCCCTCTGGCCTCCCAGAGCAGGAGGTGCAGTGCTGTTATGTGTGTTCTTGTTGTAGGTAAAGAAAGGATAAAGAGACGGCACTGGAACAGAACCATTTGGGACCATTTTACTCCAGGACTCCTACGATTATAAATTGAGTTTATTACATGGTTTAAATTACAAGTACATGTTTTAATCGTACAGTTACTCCAAAAATGTCCTCAGTTAGAGTAACGGGAGTAAAGCTGGGCAATGTGGCAAAACATTATTATCACAATTTTCTTGGAGGCAGATCAAGATTTCGATTTTATCACGACTTTGTTGACTTTGTATTTTTCTATTGCCTAAAATAGACCTTAAGATTTAGGAAAATTATCTAATTGTGATTTTTGTGACCAGTGCAACTGTGATTAGAGTTGCGATTTATGTTTTAATAATAGGATTCTGCTTAAATTCACATTTAAACACAATTTTGTCACTTTTAGTCGCGTTTTTGTTACATTCAGTTGTGTTTGTCAAATTTGAACACGTCTTTGTCACTTTTAGTTGCATTTTTGTTAGCCTAACCAGCCATTCCCTCTAATTTTCAATTTTGAAAGAAAGTGGGTTTGGGCATGATCGGTAACTCCCCTGCTTCCTCTATTCTGCGGCCACCGAGCCAATCAGAGCCACGAGAGGAGAATGTCACATCCCATGTGCCGCACTTACAAGCAATAACAAGCAAGATGGCGTCCACCACAGAAAATGTTTGGGGCTTCTCTTTTTTAAACGACCAGGACGTATCGTTAAAACAAGGAAGCTTTACAGCTACAGCCATTTTGGACTGACAGCCACAGCTCTCTGCTGCCTTTGGCGCATAAATCGTACTTTCACGGCGCTGTTATCACGTCTGCTGTTCGTCTGATTGATGCATGTTTGTCCCCTGAAGTCAAATTGTGTGGCGGCCAGGCAACGTTTTTGTCACATTCAATTGTATTTGTAAAATTTAAATGCGTCGTTGTCGCTTTTAGTCGCATTTGTATCATTTTTAGCATTTTTGATGCTTGTAGTAGTGTTTTTGTCACGTTCAGTTGGGCTTGTCATATTTAAACATGTCTTTTCACTCACTTTTAGTCACATTTTTGTCACATGCAGTTGTGTTATTTTTAAACACGTCTTTGTCGCTTTTAGTTGCGTCTTTGACGTCTTTGTTGTCTTTTTCACTTGTAGTCGGGTTTTTGGCAGATTCAGATGTGTTTGTAATATTTAAACGCGTCTTTGTCACTTTTAGTCAAATCTTTGTCGTTTTTAGTCAAATTTTGGTGCGTCGAGTTGTGTGTGTTGTTTGTAGATGCATTTGTGTTTGTTTGTTCACTTTTTTATCGCTTTTGGCCACTCTTTTGTCACTCGTTTCAGAACATGTTTTTACAGATCTAAACGACAGCATTAGCAGTTTTTATTAATATCAGAGCAAGACATTTTGTTGTTTGTGGAAGACATTTTTGCACCTCAAAAAGCAGCCAGAACAAACAGCTGCATTAAAGAGAGAAACAGTCAATCACGATACAACGATTTCCCCAAATTATTCCCTGGCACGAGCTCACCATTCGATTTTCATCAGTTATTTTTCACACCACTTTAATGCCATACTGTGGAACATTCAAGATAAAGCGATAACACCTCCATGAACAAAAGCAGCTGATTTTCCATCTCATAAAAAATAAACAACTTCCCCCTTGTTCTCCCCCTCTCCTCTCTCTTCTGTTTTTGTCCACACACTGCAAAACCATTTCCTTGCGTTGCGTCCTCCAAACACTTCTTCTGCTTCACGTCCTGCTCGTCTTTGAAGCAGAGCCTGTCGCGGCACACGTCCGTCAGAGCGCGGCGTGCCTCGTGCTCGGTGTGGCGCTCCTGTCTGGGTCATACATGTTTAAAGAGCGCGGCGTGTGACCCAGATCCAGTGTCCTCGGCTGGAACACTGAGCTGATGGAGAGGGCTGCACTCACACTCAGGTGAAACGGAGACGATTAACACCCGCTACGTCAAACAGAGCTGCAGTTGTTGTTATGGTCAAATCAGCGAACGCTAAATTCATAAATGAAACGACCACTACATTACAGTTTGGTTTGACTGGATGGACATGTGTCAGAACATGGAACATCATCTAAGCTCCAACTGAAGTTCATGTTTGATTTATTCCTTATTTATTTTTCATCTATTTTCTGAATTTAACATCTTCTGAACATGACTGAATGCATTCATTAGAAAGCTTCTTTATTGGTTTGAATTGCGCCTTGAGGCCTCACAGAATGATATTATTAAAGTTTTCATTTTTCCCGAGCGGAGCAGAGGCACGGTCAGGTCTGAACTCTGCAAGCACTGGAGAAACTGCAGGTTTGAACCATAGTATATATAAGCTTCTCATCCCTTTTGGTCAATTAATCATACACGATTTTTATTGTTCTATGTTTGTAGCAGAAACAGAGTTTGAAATGCAACTTGGATGCAGAAATTCTTAAATGTACTAGGGCTGAGCATTGAATTGAATTCATTCAATTTATTGTTGATTGATGTTTTGATAATCAACAACTATCTAAATCATCAACTCGAGGTGAGCTGTGCTGAGGCCCTCTCGTGCACAGAGCACAGAGTGGCTTTTCACACCTCTCCCTCGGGACGACTTTCCAAAGAACAGCGTCTGTTTGGTGACCCTTTACTACTTTATAGAGTCACAGTTACAGCTCGTCTGTAGCTTTGTAAGAGACACAAGGTTTGATCAGAAGACTTAAAGGGGCACTGTGTAACTTTTCTGATAAAAGATCCACCTCCTGCTTATTTCAATGGGCGTGTTATTGCTTTGGCTGGAATGTTCCACAGTATGGCATTAAAAACATCTCAAAGAAACTAAAACGAGATGCAAGATAGATACCTTTAATGCCATAATCCGGAAGATTCCAGGCAAAACAAAATGAAAGGATTGTTGGAAATGTCTGAAATGTAACTGTATTTTGAGTGTGTAGAAGTTAAAGATTCTTTTTTAACTCATCCATGAAGTACAATGTTGACATTCTGAATATGCCCTTCTCACCTAAGTACTACATTCATCTGAAGTATTTACTATTTTGTATCTACGCTTCATCTTTCACTTTCTTCATTATTCAGCGAGGAAAGAGAGAGCAAGAGATGAGAGACAAAATGAAAGAGAAAGAGGAGATGGACAGAGAGCAGAGAGAGAGGAGAAGAAGAGGGTGTCTGAGAGAGAAAGAGAGCGAGAGAGAGAGGAAAGAGAGATGAAGAGATAGGAGAGAAGAGAAAGGGAGGCTGGTAGAGAGAGAGAAAAAAAGAGGAAGATAAGAGAGTGAATGAAAGATGATAATGAAAAGGGGGAGTTGAGAGAGAGTAGGAGAGGAAAGAGATAGGACAGAGTGAGACAGAGAGCAGAGAACAGAAGAGAGAGGTAAGATGGAGAGAGAAGAAGAGTGAGGTGATAAGGAGAAAAGAGAGAGAAGACTGACTCAAATGTATTATCAAATTAAAGAAAAACAAACGAAGAGAGAGAAGAGAGAAGAGGTTGAATAAGAGAGAGAAATAAACGCGACCAAGAAATAAAGACAAAGAGAGCAAGAAAGCGAGTGTGGGAGGAGAGAGCGAGAGAGATTGAAAGGAGGAAGAGAGTAAAATGGAAAGAGAAGAAAGAGAAGAGATAGAGAGAAAACAGGGAGAGAAGGGGTTGAGCGAGAGGAAAAGAGACAGGAGAGAGTGAGAGAAGAGAGAGTGAGGTGAGAGAAGAAAGATGAGGTAGAGAAAGAACAGACAGAAGGGGGAGTTAAGAGAGAGATAAAAGATAGAAGAGAGGGGAAAGATTGAAGAAGACAGCGAAAAGAAAGAAAAAGAGAGCAGGAAAGTAAGTGTGGGAGGAGAGAGGAGAGAGTGAAAGGAGGAAGAGAGAGGAAATGGAAAGAGAAGAAAGTGAAGAGAGAGAGAGAGAGAGAAAACATGGAGAGAAGAGAGGGGGAAAGGGGTTGAGCAACAGGAGAGAGTGAGAGAAGAAAGATTAAATCGAGAAAGAACAGAGATAAGGGAAAAATTAAGCGAGAGGAAAAGAGACAGGAGAGAATGAAAGAGAGAGAAAAAAGAGATACAGAGACAGAAGAGAGAGACGGGGAGTTAAGTTGAAAGAGACAAGGGACGAGAGAGAAGAGCGAAGAGGTCGAAAAAGCGCGTGAAAGATGGCGAAAAAAACAAAAAAGAGCAAGAAAGTAAGAGCGGTGAAAAAAGGAAGAGAGAGAAGGAGAAGAAAGAGAAGAGGTAGAGAGAAAACAGGGAGAGAAGAGAGGGAGAAAGGCGTTGAGCGAGATGAAAGAGACAGGAGAGAGTGAGAGAAGAAAGAGAGAGGAAAGAGAGAAGAGAGAATGAAAGGAGAAAGATAGAAGAGAGAGAGAGAAAAGGGAAAGAAGAGAAACGGGGAGTTAAGAGGAAAGAGACAAGGGAAGAGAAAGAAGAGCGAAGAGAGAGAAGAGCGAAGAGGTCGAAAAAGAGAGAGAAATGAGCGCGAACAAGAAATAAAGACAAAGAGAGCAAGAAAGTGAGCGTGGGAGGAGAGAGCGAGCGAGAAGGGCCCTCAGAGCGACGCGGCGAGGCAACCCGAGCCTTTCATCCATTATCCATGACGGCGCATTCATAAAACATGGCCCCTGCAAGGCGAGCATCTCCCCCCGACGCCGCGCTACAACCAGCCGCTAAAGTAGGGCGCGCTCTGGGGCCGCTCCGCTAACGAGGCGGACAGCGCACACAAGGCTAGCTAACGAGAGCGCGAGTGCAGACGCAAGCGAGAAAGAGTGCAAGAGACCATGAGTTCAATGAGGTAGCGATTAAATGTAATTACTAAAATCTGTACGGTAATGGATGTGGTTTGACAGTTAGCAAAAAATATACAGAAATATTAAACATTGACGATTCTGCAGGTGAAAATGCGTAGTCGAAAAACATGGGCTCATGAAAACAAATAAATGTATCCTTGTTGTGATGTTGGTGCACTCAAAATAGTGTAGAGTGTTAGAGGACTCCCTCTGGTGGTGAACTGTAGAGTGAAGCAACTAAAAAGGAATAATATATATATATTTAATATTAGCCTTTAAAGGGCCTCTAGCATTTTAACTAAAATGCCATCCATCCATCCATCCATCCATCTTCTTCTGCTTATCCGGGGCCGGGTCGCGGGGGCAGCAGTCTGAGCAGGGACTCCCAGACTTCCTTCACCCCAGACACTTCCTCCAGCTCCTCCGGGGGGATCCCGAGGCGTTCCCAGGCCAGCCGAGAGAGTCCCTCCAGCGTGTCCTAGGTCTACCCCGGGGCCGCCTCCGGTGGGACATGCCCAGAACACCTCCCGAGGGAGGCGCCCAGGAGGCATCCGGAACAGATGCCCGAGCCACCTCAGCTGGCTCCTCTCGACGTGGAGGAGCAGCGGCTCTACTCCGAACTCCTCCCGTGACTGAGCTCCTCACCCTATCTCTAAGGGAGCGCCCAGCCACCCGGCGGAGGAAGCTCATTTCGACCGCTTGTATCCGCGATCTCGTCCTTTCGGTCATTACCCAAAGCTCATGACCATAGGTGAGGGTAGGAACGTAGATTGACCGGTAAATCGAGAGCTTCGTCTTTCGACTCAGCTCTTTCTTCACCACAACGGTTCGATACAACGCCCGCATCACTGCAGACGCTGCACCGATCCGCCTGTCAATCTCACGCTCCATCCTTCCCTCACTCGTGAACACGACCCCGAGATACTTAACCTCCTCCACTTGAGGCAAGGACTCCCCACCCACCCGGAGAGGGCAAGCCACCTTTTTCCGGTCGAGAACCATGGCCTCGGATTTGGAGGTGCTGATCCTCATCCCAGCCGCTTCACACTCGGCTGCAAACCGTCCCAGTGCATGTTGCAGGTCCTGATTTGAGGAAGCCATCAGGACGACATCATCTGCAAACAGCAGAGATGAGATCCTGTGGTCCCCAAACCAGACACCCTCCACGCCCTGACTGCGCCTAGAAATTCTGTCCATAAAAATTATGAACAGAACCGGTGACAAAGGGCAGCCCTGGCGGAGTCCAACATGCACTGGGAACAGGTCTGACTTACTGCCGGCAATGCGAACGCAAGCTCCTGCTCCGTCGCATAAGGACCGGACAGCCCTTAGCAAAGGGCCCCGGACCCCATACTCCCGGAGCACTTCCCCACAAGGCGCCCCAGGGCACACGGTCGAATGCCTTCTCCAGATCCACAAAGCACATGTGGACTGGTTGGGCAAACTCCCATGAACCCTCGAGCACCCGATGGAGAGTATAGAGCTGGTCCAGTGTTCCACGACCAGGACGAAAACCACACTGCTCCTCCTGAATCCGAGGTTCGACTATCGGTCGGATTCTCCTCTCCTGTACCCTGGAATAGACCTTACCGGGAGGCTGAGGAGTGTGATCCCCTGTGGTTGGAACACACCCTCCGGTCCCCTTCTTATACAGAGGGACCACCACCCCGGTCTGCCAGTCCAGAGGTACCGTCCCCGACCGCCACGCGATGTTGCAGAGACGTGTCAACCAAGACAGTCCCACAACATCCAGAGACTTAAGATACTCAGGGCGGATCTCATCCACCTCCGGAGCCTTGCCACCAAGGAGCTTGCCAACCACCTCAGTGACTTCAGCCAGGGTGATGGACGAGTCCGCCTCCAAGATCTCAGCCTCTGCTTCCTCCTCGGAAGACGTGACAGTGGGATTGAGGAGATCCTCAAAGTATTCCTTCCACCTTCCGACAACATCCCCAGTCGAGGTCAACAGCTCTCCACCCGCACCAGAAACGGTGTTGGTGAAGCACTGCTTCCCCCTCCTGAGGCGTCGGATGGTTTGCCAGAATTTCTTTGAGGCCGACCGATAGTCTCCCCGAACTCCTCCCAATCCCGAGTTTTTGCCTCTGCGACAGCCCGGGCTGCAGTACGCTTGGCCTGCCGGTACCTGTCAGCTGCTTCAGGAGTCCCACAAGCCAGCAAGGCCTGATAGGACTCCTTCTTCAGCCTGACGGCATCCCTTACTTCCGGTGTCCACCACCGGGTTCGGGGATTGCCGCCGCGACAGGCACCAGAGACCTTGCGACCACAGCTACGAGCCGCCGCATCGACAATGGAAGTGGAGAACATGGTCCACTCGGACTCAATGTCTCCAACCTCCCCGGGATCTGGGAGAAGGTCTCCCGGAGGTGTGAGTTGAAGACCCTGCCGACAGAGGGCTCTGCCAGCCGTTCCCAGCAGACCCTCACGATACGCTTGGGCCTGCCGAGTCTGTCCGGCTTCCTCCCCCGCCAGCGGATCCAACTCACCACCAGGTGGTGATCGGTTGACAGCTCCGCCCCTCTCTTCACCCGAAGTGTCAAGACACGCCGTCAAGGTCAGATGACACGACAACACCGTCGATCATCGACCTCCGGCCTAGGGTGTCCTGGTGCCACGTGCACTGATGGACACCCTTGTGCTTGAACATGGTGTTCGTTATGGACAAGCTGTGACTAGCACAGAAGTCCAATAACTGAACACCACTCGGGTTCAGATCGGGGGGCCGTTCCTCCCGACACCCTCTCCAGGTGTCTCTGTCGTTGCCCACGTGGGCGTTGACGTCCCCCAGTAGAACAACGGAGTCCCCAGGCGGTGCACCGTCCAGTACCCCTCCCAGGGACTCCAAGAAGGTCTGGTACTCTGCCCCGCTGTTCGGCCCGTAGGCCGACACAACGGTGAGAGACCTGTCCCCCACCCGAAGGCGGAGGGACGCGACCCTCTCGTTCACTGGGGTAAACTCCAACACGTGGCGGCTGAGCTGTGGGGCTATGAGCAAGCCCACACCAGCCCACCGCCTCTCCCCGCGGGCAACGCCAGAGAAATGGAGCGTCCAGCCCCTCTCGAGGAGACGGGTTCCAGAGCCCAGGCTGTGCGTGGAGGTGAGGCCGACTATATCTAGTCGGAAACGCTCGACCTCCCGCACAAGCTCAGGCTCCTTCCCCCCCAGCGAGGTGACATTCCATGTCCCCAGAGCTAGTTTCTGTGTCCGGAGATCTGGTCGTCGAGGTCCTCGCCTTCGACTGCCTCCCAGATCTCTCCGCACCGGCCCCTTATGGATCCTCCTGCGGGTGGTGGGTCCACGGGAGGACGGCCCCACGTCACTCGTTCGGGCTGGGCCCGGCCGGGCCCCGTGGGGAAAGGCCCGGCCACCAGGCGCTCGCCGTCGAGCACCCACCCCAGGCCTGGCTCCAGGGTGGGGCCCCGGTGACGCCAATCCGGGCGACGTAACTGGCCTTGATTGTTTGCTATTCAACTGAATAGAACTAAAATGCATTTAAGATAAATAAACTAAATAAATATATAAACAAATTCTGCTAAAATGTTTGCAAATCTTACCCCAGTTTAGCTATTTTTTCATTCATAGTTCATAATTTTACTTCCTGGTTGTAAATGGTGACATCACACTGGGAAATTACCAAGAAACTGTATTTTAAAACACACCAAATCTCATCTAATGTTTTCTATTTGACAAAGAACTAAACATGTGAACACCTTTATTTTGTTTAAAGGGTCAGAAAAGTAGTTTATTTTGTGGAAATTATGCATAACCTTTGACCTCCCTAGTGTGATGTCATCAGTTTGTTTACTTTCTGTAATTTTCTGAAACATATTTTTCAACTTTTCCACAGAAACAACGAC
This sequence comes from Rhinogobius similis, assembly GCA_019453435.1. NCBI lineage: Eukaryota > Metazoa > Chordata > Actinopteri > Gobiiformes > Gobiidae > Rhinogobius > Rhinogobius similis. The sequence goes on from CM033632.1 coordinate 32,636,771, forward strand.
CCGATTGGTGTAAAACTATGATTTATATTTGCAAGAGGTATTAATACACTGAATAAAGTCAAAATTAAATAAACGTCATACGCACTTTAAACATCTAGCTCTTGAGTACCTTACATTTGGCATCTCATGTTTTAGAACAAAAAATTAAAACAAAATTAATATCTGTTTCTGGTTCTGTTTGCTCTGGCATTTTAAAATCAAAACATATAATATAAACTCATTCTGTGTCATTTATTCTGAGTATATAAATGTACTTTCCTATGGGCTTTATTATGCAGAATTACTCAATGAATGAAGCAAAACAAACATTTAAGTAAGTAAGGTTTTTGATGATAACTACTCACATGTCCCCATTTCACACAACTATGAAACACAGTCTCTTGCATTTTTTTACTTTCTGCTTAGTGAAAGTTTTCCTTGTTGTAGACATCCCCTCTTGGCCCCTCTTTCAGGGCTATGGTTTCAGAGCAGGAGCTGATTCTCTCGTATATAATCCCATCTATCTTTCACAATCTGACCGAGGCAGCACTTATGTTCTACAAATGATTAGCACTGCAGCTACACTGGGCTCACGTTACAGGGATGACACCAGCCGCTCACCCCATAACGGAGGCAGTGGAGGAAGTTATGTAAGAGGAAATAAAACTTAAAGGACAAATATGATGCAAAAGTGACTTTGCTGAGCTTTTAGCCGTGTTCTAACATTGTTCCGTCATCAAAAACACACCTGGAGAGGCTTTTAGATTGATTCACGTTTGGTTGATGAATGCTAGATTGAATTCCCTCCAACACTGCGTTCTGAACCCCCACTGGGGTCCCGACCCCTAGTTTGAGAACCACTGATGTAGATGATATTGACGTCATTTGTCCCAGAATCTTTTGCTGTTTTAAGCTTAAGCTTAAGTTCCTTAAATCATCACCAGACTCTCTCTGAACATTTCGTCCGTCTAATCACGATAACAACAACTTTGTCAGATCCACTGTATATCACAAAGCATTGTGGGTATATATTTACATGTGTGCAATTGCCTTTACAACCAGTAGATGGAGCCACAGCTAAGTCAAAATGTCATCTCCCAATGTAGTGATAAAGTAATGTTTTTCTATGTAATTGCATTTTATTTTTAGTTCTAAAACATGACATGTCAAACTGAAGACTCAAGAGCAGTTTTAAAGTCTAAAACCAATACAAATAAATAAAAATGCATTATATTTTTCCTTTAAAAGAAAGTGTGTAAAGTTAACTTTTTTGACCTTTAACCATGTTTTAACATTGTTCCGTCATCAAAAACAAACGAGAAATTATATTTAGCGTCATTCATGCTAGTATGATGCTTTTTTTTTTCAGAAGTCCTTTCCCTCTGACACTCAGCATTATGTGTCCTTAAAGCGATAGGACAACCATGACTCAGAGGCAGAACCTTGCTATTCTGCGGCAGCTTTTGGCCACACAGAACCTCATGTTTCTACTTCAAAAATCAGCTTATTAGAACTGGGATGTCAAGATTATATTAATCTATATTATATGATTATATAATATAATATTATATAATTATGTCACATTGTTATGGAATATAATACGATTATGGTTAATCACAACATGAATTAGTTTGTGGCATTTTTGAACATTAGCTTCCTCTGCTATCATTCACCATTAAACCTGGCTTGTTTTAAAGGCCAGTTGTTTGCTGTTGTTAAGTTTCTAACACCACATTAAATGTGTCACCAGGCACTTCTCTTATCAGCTGTGGTTAATGATCAAACAGAGTGAAACTTGGGAGTGCCTCTCTCTTTATGAAGACAATGAATATCACATTGCCGAGACTAACAACGTGACACTGACTCTAATGTTTATACTGGGAACAGCAAAGTGCTCTGGCTCAAATACGATCCATCAGTCCAAAGGTCAGCGGTTCAAACTCTAAGATAAAATTTAAAGGAGACATTATGTTTTTTATAGTACATAGTGACATTTCAACCTGATAAGCAGCAGATTGTCAATATATACTTTTATTTTCGACATTTTAGAACGCTACATGTCACTCGGAGTCAGAATTTTTCAAATAATCGCAACTACATAGATGGATGTGGGCGGGGATAGGGGGTAGGTGGAAACAGGATTTTTATGAGCATTCGAGCCTCAGTTGTAGGATAATACAGAATTAAGTAAAACATGCAAGAATCAATCAATTACAACGTTGTACCAATGAATAATGAGGAAACAACGTTGTTCAGTCATTCATTTTCTACTTCTTGTTCCTGTCAGGAGGGTGACTGGAGCCTATCCCAGTGACTTTGGGCCTTGGGCGGGGTACACCCTGCACAGGGGCCAACTCCTCACAGGGCTGACACAGAGACATGGACAGACAACCATTCACTCTCACATTCATTCACTATGGGCAATTTAGAGTTGCCAGTTAACCTACGCATGCATGTCTTTGGACGGTGGAGAGATCATGTGATGTTGAACCCACGATCTCCTTATTGGGAGGCAGGAGCTCTACCCGCTGTGCCACCGTGCACTCAATCAATGCTGTAACGAGGTTAAATTGTATCAAAGTTAATACTGCTTAACATGTCCCCTTTAATAAATACATATCTTACATTAAACACTGAATGAAGTAAAATAAACAATTAAATCACAAATACTGTACTTCCCTCTCGTCACCTCTCTGTCACTGTCAGCCAATCACAGCCTGCTAACTTTCTCTCTCCTCCGCTCAGGATAATGAATGTACCGCGCAACAAAAAATGACATAAAATTCATGCCCCTAGTCCTTTCCTGCACCTCTGATTGGACAGGACTTTCTGACATCTGAGTAGTTCTAGGACAGAAGCGACCCTTACCCAGTGCTGCAGGTCTGGACTGTCTGCCCGCGCCCTCTGTGGCTCGTCCCAGAGGATGTTGGACTTGCCGTGTCTCCAGATCTTACTGCGGGTTTTGTAGGAGTAGTACGCGGCTAAAGACAGAGCCAGGACCACCATCATGCCCAGCACCAGAGCCACAGACTGAGGACGACAGCAGAGCAAACGTTACTGAACAGGAACAGCACACAACATGATGTGTGTGTGCTGTGTACAGATGGTTTGGATGATTTCTTAAAAATAACTCAATCGTGATAAATATAAGATGTTGACATGTTGACAGTACATTTTAGTAAGTGACAGTGCAGTTTGTGCTTGGATCTACGCCTTTGTACCAAAACTTTATCTTTTTTCAAAACTTAGACTGAAAATTACAGTCCAACCCCTTCTCTCACGTTTGGATTGATGATGTAAGGGTTGCTATTAAGTTTCCCATCAACAACTGTTATAGTTCGTTTTTAAACTATTAATTAAAACAAACAATTTTACCATTGACTCCATGCAATGTATCCCCTCTATTGGATACCTCATTCTTATCATATCAAATTATATATTCTTATACCTTCACACAAATAACCAGGTGATGACTTACTTTTAAATCAGTATTTTTTATCTCCTATTTAAACTGTTTTTTTAATCTGTAACATTTTAAAACCTTTGCTATATTCAACTACCTTCAAACTATAACTTTTCTCACTCCTGAACAGCACAGCCCAGCATGCTTCACACCTAACACCAGTTTTAACTGAGTAAGCAGAGAAACCAACTTGAAATCAACAGCTCCAACAGACCATGCTCTTCTGTATGAGTGCCAGTCTAGAGCAAACGGTCGTGTGCCACATGCCTTTGAACCCTGGAGTTGCTAGTTTGAGTTTAATCGACATTATGCTCATTGCTGTGTTTTAGTTCTCATGCCATATTGCCTAAAACTAATTGTTGTTTTCTGATTGTCCATCTAGAAAGAAATATCATGCTTTCAACTTTAAATCATTCATAAGCACGGCAAACACGTAGGGAAAAAAAACAGCTGAGAGTGCAATGGCTGGAGCGGAGATTAAACCAGTAGCTATAGGCTATATTAGAGAGAGACATGGTGTTGTGAAGGCAATTTACTGAAATAATCTGAAGAAGTCAGGAAAAGGGCTACTGAGCTTTAATAAATTCATCACCTCATGGCATCAGCTTGTCAAACAGTATTAGCGCTGATCCCTGTGAGATGTTACATACGCTCCATATGCGCTCTCCTGAAGAAATATTGAATGCAAATTGAAACTGGAAGTTTTAATGGCGTCTTTACAGCCCAGATCAAAAGTTTAAAACCAGTTGAATAAATGTCAAACGCATTTTTGAATTTCTTAAAATATCCAAAGGGTTATGGAACAAAAAAGTCAAGCATAAGACCCCCAAAAAAATGACCCAGCACTGAGCCGTAGGATCTGATTGGCCGAGAGAAACAAGAAACGTCTTCAAAGGCCTCGTCTCCTTGAACGCCACAAAACTGCAGCTTTACTTTACAAGAGACACAAACATGGGACAAAGAAAGTTTTAACCATAATGGTCCTGATGGTTTAAACGTTACTGGCACGACAAGCAGATCCACCTGAGATGTTTTCTACTCGCCACAGGGAGGGGGCGCCATAATGATCTGGGGTGCTGTTTCATTTTTGATAACGGTGGTGCTACTCATTACCAAGTTATTTCAGGTTAATTGTTGTTTACTCAAACTTTTTTTTGTCTTACTCCCATTTCGTGTTGCATAGTAAAGGTCTTTTGTCAACTGGTCTTAAACTTTTTAAAAGCTGCTCACCCTCGAGTTTAGACCTCTACCAACAATTTCTACTATGCCTTGGATTCTTGTTAGTTGTTTTAAACCTCAGTGTGTATAAAATGGGCAGTATGATTTAAAATGACTTGCTGGTTGAAGTCTTTGGAAGCGCCCTGACCTCCTCGGGGTCCATGTAGCAGTAGTGGTGGAGGTACTGGGAGTACATGGGGTATCCTGCAGGGAAGCTCCCCCCAGCAGCAGCGCTCAGACTGGGGCCGCCCGGGGCGCTCTGGCACATCATCAACATGGGGTTGTACAGCATACTCTGCGAGCTCTGAGACATGGGGTTCACTCCGATCACGAAGATGATGTCTATGATGCCCTGACACACAACAGGACGACAGAGGGTGAGGAGGACAGCAAGTACGTGGTGTTTCAAAATAACCTTTATATTAAAACTGCACTGAGTAACTTTTCAGGTTGTCTCTATACAGATGTAATTGTTTTAGCTGGAATGTTCCACAGAATTATATAAAACTTCATTTTCCTTGCATTTACTCAATTGTTATGGATTTATTTAGGTTTTGTTATGGACCCTCCCAGGAGTGATGTGTGAACAGATGAACACAACCAGGTACTTATGTTAACATTCTATTCAATTCATTTAAATGGACTGTAATTTTGTTATTTGACACATGGATGTTCATTGAATGTTCGTTAAATGAATCAATATCTAACTTCAAACTCTAGTTTCTAAACTCCACTTACTATTATTGTATTTGTGGCACTTGGAGAAACAGAACATATATTTATGTACATTTCAAACTGTTGTAGTGGCACGTTATGTTTTTGCTGCATTGGGATCCGAAATAGGGCTGTACTCAATATATCAAATCAAATCAAATCAAATCAATTTATTTTTATAATGCCCAAAATCACAACAACAGTTGCCTCGATGGGCCACAGGTAAAAGCAGTTCAGATAACTGTCCCAGAATGCCCCTGTCCTTTGACCCTCCTTCGCGGCGAGGAAAAACTACAAAAAACCCCATGGGAAAAAGTAGAAACCTCGGGGAGAACCACAGTGAAGGAGAGATCCTACTCCCACGGACGGACAGGCTGCAGATGAACTAGGACTGACGCATCCACTTGGACTGTGGAGCCAGAACCACTCAAGAGGGAGGTGGCTTTAAAGAGTTCCTCCAGGCGGACGAGGAGCAGTCCACCAGTGTAGAGAGATCCTCCAGCAGGAGATGAGGAACAGTTCATCTAAAGTAGAAGGAGTTCGTCCAGGCAGACGAGGTGTGGCTAATCCAGCTGTCCAGGCGGGTGGCGCATAGATCGATATTGTGATATATCAGGACTGACGTCTTGGAAATATGTGTATCAATAAAGAGATGCGCATCGTGATACTTTAAAAACAACATACAATCTTGATAAATTGCTGAGTTAAACAATTATTAACCTGTGACTGCTGCATTGAGGCTGAATCTGCAGCTGAAAAGGTAAATTATTCATAGGACAATTGTATTCTAATATTAAAGGTCCCATATTCTGCTATTTTGCCCTTTACACAGTCTATTCTAAGGGCTTTGTTGATAAAATTTTGCGTTGTGCAATATCCATAACATAACAGTTTCCAAAAAACACCCATTTCTTGGACTGGCCCCCCTCCTTGCAAAAGCAAACGGCTCACTCTGAGATCTGACCCCCCCGAACAGAGAGCAGGCTGCCTCCCCCGCCCAACTCGCGCGCCTCCCCCGCCCAACTCGTGCCAAAGCCTAGAGCGGAGATAGTGCGCATGCGCCGTGTGCTCTGGTAAACAGCGATACACAAACACGGGAATAAACCTTTTATCCGTCCTGACGGTGCGTCGTGCTGAGTCCTACGTCCTGGATCTGACCTGGAGTTTGACGTGCTCCAGTACCTCGACGACGGACGTTGCCGTTTGGTAAATAACAAGCTAACTCTTCGATCTGTCGTATCCATCGTGTAATTACTGTGTAGCATTAGCATTAGCTGTTTTTATTCTGCGGCTGCGCGCTTCCTGGAGGCGTGGCTTAAACACTGCGTCATCCATGGGAAGCCGCGTCATCCATGGGATGAGCCCCCGTCTGCCTGCTCAGCCGAGGGGGACGGAAAAGACAGTTCTCTAGCGAAAGCCTGAGGGAATCAATCAAAAAACCACTTTGGGCACAACATACGAGGCCCAAATAGCACTGTAGGAAGGTTAAAACCTCTGAAAAGTCGATTTTGCATGTTATGGGACCTTTAAGCACATTGTACACATGAAAATGCTATGCATTTTGTCATTTTACATCATCAAAACATCGAGTTTGTAAAGTTTGGTTTAAAGGATATCCATGTATCAGGACATGTATTGTATCAGGTTTTGAGTATTGGGATGTGTATCATTTTGTGGACCCTGTATCATCGGAATAATGTTTGTAACGATTTACAAAATGTTTATTACGATGTTGATAGCTCCTAAATCTTACATCTTACATGATGCATCCATGAGATCTGTGATAGTCCGCATAGTCAAATGATGTAATTTTTGCACAAACCAGACTTTCAACTACATGAACGTTTTGCACACAAATAAGCGGGATTCCCTATTAGCTACTTTCTGTTTATACTGCCTGACTGCATGTAAATGTGGGAAATATTATCGAAGCATACATTTAATACCATGCCATGGGACATTCCAGATAAAGCAATGACGTCTTCACAGAGACAAGCAGGTGGTTAAACATCCACCAGAAATGTCACATACACATCAGGGTTTGGCACTGCAAGGTGTAGCAGGTGGAGCTTAATTGTACAAAGAGTAGTCCTGCTATAGTACACTGTAAAGGCAAAAAAATCTTATTGTGATTAACAATATATGTTTAAGAATTTTCAGAGTGCACATTGTAAACAACTCCAGGAGCATTAAAAGACACATATTCTGTTACAGCAACTTTTTTGAGCTTCAAACCAACATCTAACAATGAAAAACACACCTGAAGTAGCATTCAGCTGCATTCACGCTGTTTTGAGGAATGTTTAGTAGAAAATCGTCCCCCCTCCGAGCATCAAACACACTTTCTGCTGAACTTCCAGGACATATTTTCAGATTTCATACGTCACTTATCAGAGAATCTTCTGCTGTTTTAAGTCCTTAAATCATCACCAGACAACACCAAATCCACACAATGACATCTTTTCAGCACTAATTCACTAGATTGTATATAGCGCTGGTGCCACCTGCTGCCTGGATGCAGTCAGTAAGTGCCATTTCATAGTGACTGAAAACAGGTCATGGAAGGAATAATAATTGTTTTAAACCATGCAAATTTAAGGCAGTCAAGAGCATGTTTAAAGGCTTTTAACATTTGAGAGAAGACTGAAATACTAATACAAAACTGAAACAAATACAAGAATCACATGCATTTTAGAACATGTTTGTAGAGCTCTAAACTTTAAGTTAACATAAAAAGAAATTCTATTCTATTAAATAATTACAGCCGTTGCGATTTGATCATTGCGGAAAGTCAAATTGCAATTTCATTTTGATTGCAATATATTGTGCAACTTTAAATAAACTGCAAGTTCTTCATAAAGTTGCCCAACGGGTTCATCTCAGTTCCACATACATCTAGACAAGTGTATACAGGACTCCTTAAACTACTGCAAACAGTGACTTAATATCACTGAGTGCACAGTTGCACACACAGCTCACAGAGAGTAAGAAATGACAGTGTGTAATGTGAGCGCGAGGGCTGCTGAGCTCACTGTGAGTCAGAGAACACAAGTGAGCTATGGATCCGATTTTATGCAAGAAACGCACCGGGCTTTCATACACACTGTACAGAAAGAGGGCTTCGATCCCGGAACAGGCCGTTGTTTTTTATAGATGTCCTTAGATGGAGTTCACGGTTTAACATTGAGCTCTGGCAGAATTTGCTGTTGAAATATAAAAATCTGGATATAAACTTCAACAACACAAACTTGAACGTCTTCTTATTTTCTTTCACATTTCAAAGACTAGAACAAAACAAGAATTCTTTTACTACATCTTGACTAAAACTAAAAAGTGTTTTGTTTTCTTTCTTGGTTATACAAAACAGTGCTATTACTGTATTGTATTAATATAATTTGTTAGTGCTGCAAAATAATCGCAATTGTATCATAACTGAAACTTGAAACAGCAATTATTTAAGAATGTAATTTTTTTCTCCCAAAAAACATGCTAATTTTGTTTAGATCCCCACAAACATGTTCTGAAATACATGACGTTTCTCTGTATCTTGTATTAGTTCAGCAGTTCAGTCTCTCCAAATGTGCACTCTGAACAGAATCCTACTAACAAAGGTACACTGTGTAACTTTTCTGATAAGTGGTACAACATTGCATTGCCTGGAATCTTCCACAGTACAACATTAAACTTGTCTTGTGTTGTATTTAGTCATTTACATGTGTTGTTATTGTAATTGAGTGGTGCTACATGGAGATAGAAGTTTAATGCCGTACTGTGGAGCATTCCAGACAAAGCAGTGACATCTCAGACGGACTCTCCACCTGAAAAATGTACATAGTGCACCTTTAAAGTGTAAATTACAAATGTAACATATGGGAAATTCTATGCTTATTAGAAAAATCACATTTGTTACCATTTTTCTACCAAGCTGGTTCAAGTGCTAGTTCCAGAACCACAACCTGTGCCATTTTCCACTCAAAAAGGGCTGGCTCTTGGTGCTCAAAGCTGATGAGAAGCGGTGCAGATAGAATACTAAACATACAAGTTATATCTCGTCAGCCTCATAGCATAACGTTGTTTTTCAAGTTTTTTTTCTTTCTTTTTACTGAAAATAGAAAAACACTTACAGACGGGAAGTGTTTTTCGGCTGTACATTTTTTTCTGATTTAATGACGGATCCAGTGACAGCTGTAGATGCAGCAGGGTCTGGAGAGTAGAGTGAGACAAAAACTTATTTGGGCCAAAAATTGACTTAGCCATTATGCTAAAAGACTGACAATATTATGCCGAAAGTAAATGATGGTGACGGCAAAACAAAGTCAGTCTTAGCTGAACACAGACACGACTCGAGGGGGCAGTTAGGAGAAAAAACACAGACATATAATTACTAAACACAGCAATTGAATTTCATGCTATCCGTCACTTTGCAACTCAGCTAGTCCGGAAAGTTTGAGGAACTCTGGATCCAGTCCTCTGTTTTTTTCTTAAATTTTCTAAAAGCATTAGCTTGCAAAACATGCAAGTAATGAATAATCCAGAGGGTTAAAGCTGGTACCAGCTCATCCAGCACATTAAGGAGAAGTCAAAGCCGTGTTAAAAGTCGGTGTTGAGTGTTTAAACCTTTGTTGTTATAGTTTAGACAATAATTAGCGTATAAAACTAGCATCTGAGCTAAAGGCTACCTGACTTTAAGTTGAGATTTCTGATGCTGTTCTTCTACTAAGAATCTAGTGACACTAACCATCCTGTTTTACATGTTAGTGGTGAGAAGAGCAGACATAAACCTCCTGAAATAAACATGTTCTACTAGATTAATACTAATATATGGGGGTTGGCTTTATACCTTTCATTTGTATGCAGAGGAAATTTTGATTTGACGTAACTCTCGGTAGCAACTAGAATTCTATTGCTATGAAAAATGAGAAAAATGCTAACTGCTGGCTAGTAAACAATGAGTTCCTATGGCAACAAACACTTGCTCTTATTTGGTGGAAAACACTCCCATCACAGAACCAGCACCAGCCTGGAACTGGCCCAGAACCAGCACCTTGGTGGAAAAAAAGGTATTACAAGATTTTCCAAAATGGCTCAGACCTAGTATATGTAGTATCTCCTTGTGTGCCGACTCCATCTCACCTGCAGCACAGCCAGTATGATGTCGCAGATGAACACCGTGAGGTAGAACCTGCACCCCCTCATGGCCCTGGAGCGGGAGAAGCTGCCCACCAGAAAGCCCAGGGACACCAGGAAGTTCACCGCCGCAATGGAGATCATGGCCGACTTGGCTGCGTGCGGCGTCATGTAGGACCCTCCGTACCCGTAACTCCCCCCGTAGTACCCGGGCCCGGACCCCGTCACCCCGCCGCCGCTCACCCCCACGAACCCCCCGTAGCCGAACCCGTTCACGTCCCAGACCAGGGTGGAGGCCACGCAGGCGAAGATCAGGAAGCACATGAGGACCGTGGCCCCCTGGAAGGTCTTGACGGCGCCGGGCGGAGAGAACCAGCGGTAGAAGTGCTGCGGCCGCTCCTCCGTGTAGTAGGTGTCGTCGGGGGGGAGGGAGTAGCGGTAGTCCACGTAGCGGCCCGGGGGCGAGTGCACGCTCCGGGGCGGGTACAGGCTGGGGGTGGCGCTGTACTTGGGGCTGTACAGAGGCGGGCTGTCGTAGTGCTGTGGGTCATACATGCTGCAGACGAGGGGAGGAGGGCTTCACCTGCAAGTGGGACAGGAGCAAAATACACTTTTATGAGTGTTTACCTTGTTCCTCATCATAAGTTTCCTCAGAGTTGTATTTGGATTGATTCCTGCATGTTTTTGATGACCCTGTTGTATTGTCCTGCAGCTGAGGCTCGAGCGCTCAGAGACTGTAATGACAACCCGCGGCTTGTTATAGTCAAATGTCACTATGAAGAAGCGGGGCTTAACAGTTGTACAGTTTTGAGGCCGTTTTAGATCAATATTTCAGTTTACGATGAACAAAATGTAAAATAAAGATTTACTAATGCTAGTTTTGTTTTATTATGACAGGCTTGGTATCATACAGAGTGTGACTGAGGGGTGAATTCAAAAGCCCTCAAACACAACACTGTTCTTACATAAGGGGCTGTGTTCACCTCGGTCCTGTCCCCGTCTGTGAACTCCTCTGCACACATGTGGTACAGCCCTGCAACCCGAACTCACAGCTTCAATTATTCAAATTGAGCACACTGACAGCACAGGAGCAGGGCCCAGACGACAGGAGCAGGGCCCAGACGACAGGGGTAGGGCCCAGACGACAGGAGCAGGGCCCAGACGACAGGAGCCGGGCCCAGACGACAGGAGCAGTGCCCAGACGACAGGAGCAGGGCCCAGACGACAGGAGCCGGGCCCAGACGACAGGAGCAGTGCCCAGACGACAGGAGTAGGGCCCAGACGACAGGAGCCGGGCCCAGACGACAGGAGCAGTGCCCAGACGACAAGAGCAGGGCCCCGACAGGAGCAGGGCCCAGACGACAGGAGCAGGGCCCAGACGACAAGAGCAGGGCCCAGTCGACAGGAGCAGGGCCCCGACAGGAGCAGGGCCCAGACGACAGGAGCAGGGCCCAAACGACAGGAGCAGGGCCCAGACGACAGGAGCAGGGCCCAAACAACAGGAGCAGGGCCCAGACGACAGGAGCAGGGCCCAGACGACAGGAGCAGGGCCCAGACGACAGGAGCAGGGCCCAGACGACAGGAGCAGGGCCCAGACGACAAGAGCAGGGCCCCGACAGGAGCAGGGCCCAGACGACAGGAGCAGGGCCCAGACGACAGGAGCAGGGCCCAGACGACAAGAGCAGGGCCCAGTCGACAGGAGCAGGGCCCCGACAGGAGCAGGGCCCAAACAACAGGAGCAGGGCCCAAACAACAGGAGCAGGGCCCAGACGACAGGAGCAGGGCCCCGACAGGTGCAGGGCCCCGACAGGAGCAGGGTCCCGACAATGCACCGACAGAATCTAGAATGCAACGATGTGCAGCGGTGCAGTCATCTCTCTACACTCCTGTTGGCTGAGCTCAAACAGGCCGACAGTCTGATAATGCAGAGGAGTTCGATTGGAGATGGAGGGGTCTCTATGGGCTGTGCCAGAGTTGCCCAGATGGGGCCCACATAGAAGCTAAATGGGGTTTATGTATGGGAAAACCCATATGTAGGACCAACATGGAACCTGTGGGCAAACCCACTTGGGGCCCATACAGAAAGCCCACGTAAAACCATTAGTATGGTATAGTATTAGTATGGGCCCCACTGCAGCAGGAGCAGGGCCGAGGAGCCTGCTGCAACAAGTTTAAAATGAACTAGTTTTCTTCTTCACATTTTTAAGAAGGTAAAAAAATCAAGTAAACAACAGCACCTTTAAAATTAGGGTCTACTGTCTGAAAAATTGCTTTTTTCATTCTAATTGTTATAATTCTAATTGAGCTATTCTTTTGTTTATAAAATCGAGTTTGACTATGACATGACACCACATGATACGAGGTAATACAGTAAACAACTGACGGTCAGTGGTAGAGAGTGGTGAGCTTTTTCTGATGCGCCCCGGGGGTGACTGACTGATTTGGCCCAGAACTGCAACCAAAACTCTGTCAGTCAGCCCTCGACAAAATACAGGGATGTGGGCGGAGATACGGGGTAGGTGACAGCAGGAATTTTCTGAGCGTTCAAGCCTCAGTTTCAAGTTTAAGGACAATACAGGATTAATCCAAACATGCAGGAATCAAGAACTTCTAATCTAATCATAAGGAAAAACTGATGTAACAATTACTCATTATAGTTGATTTTTTGCATAATACGTCCCGTTTAATACCATATACCAAACACATAATACTATATATATATACACACACATATATATATATATATATATATATATATATATATATATATATATATATATATATATATATATATATATATATATATATATATATATATATATATATATATATATATATATATATATATATATATATATATATATATATATATAGTATAATATTAACTTCAGATGTGACGTTTTGGGTCATGCTGAATGGGTCCATGTGTACAGTTGTGGTGGTCATTTTTCACACAAACACAAACACAGGAATCGATCAAACAAACTGGACACTGCATTTACTGCGTGTTTCCTATTTTTGAAGTTTTTCAAATGTTTGTTTTTTCTAGATTTTCTTTTCCCTTTACATTTATTTTAAGCCATAGCATCGAAACTTAAAGAAACAGTTTGTTCTAGATAAGCTCCACATGAATCCAAACATGGACTCACCGAGGTCCAACGGCCGTCGCGGGTAAACTTTGCTCTCCCTTTTCATATCGAGCTGAAAACATCCCGGTGCGTCCTGTTCGACCCTCGTGTGAAGCACTTCTTTTACGCGTCAAAGGACCACGCAACTTTCACTCCCGGGTCTGAAGTTGTATTCCGTCCGTGGGCTGTGCGTGTGTCTCCCGTGGACCGTGCGTATCTGTGCGTAAAACACGACTCATCTTCAGCTGACGGTGTTTCCACAGGGATCAGCTCCACTCCGGAGATCACCACAGGAGGAGGCGGAGGTAACACTACCCTCTCTCCGGGTCAGAGCTGCGCACTGCACGCACGATAAGTCTGCGTGACTTCTGGAATTACGTGAGTTTACGCGATAGAGAGAGTTAAAAGCAATGTAAAACCGTGCATTTACAACTGCGGGGTTTTAGATGACACACTACCTTTTATGATATTTAATTCAGATGTGGGGCAGCTAAAATAAATGGTCTTAAAATACAAATGTCTGTGGTAATACAACGAATTCTTGAGCCTCACTAATGCAAAGCTGTGATCAAAGCTACTTGATCTAAAAAAAAAATATATATATATAAAAAAAAAACAACGTGTTAAATATTTAACACTTTTGTTTCATACATTTCATGGGTGTTTGTTCAGTTTTGATGCATTTTGTGAGAATCCACAATGTAAATAGTCTTGAAAATAAAGATAGAATAGATAGATAGAGAGGTAGAATCCTGAGAGTTGAGAGAAGAAGCTTGAGGCTGGAGCTCTAACGCAGGAGAAGTTTCCACCAGCAAGGGACATGAACCCTAAGACATTGCGACTGTGTATTCCAGTCCAGTCAGACTCTGCTTCTGCTGTTGTATTGAAGAATGGGTCAAATGCAATGAATACCTTTCCTAACAGACGTTATAATAAGCAGTTTAAGAACAAAACTGGTACCAAAACATAAACAAAATATTTATTGTACAAAATAGAACATTTCAAGAGTATTCAAATATACAGATGTGTAAAGTTATTCGTGCACAAACACTTTCTCCTATACCTTTTGCTTTCGATTGTCAATGCTCTGGTCAAAAGTGTAAATTCTGTTTTTCAAATGGCTGAGTTTAGCCTTTAAGTATTCACAGCGTTCCTTTTTCTCCCAGAAAGATGGATCCTGGAACAGACAGAGCAGAAATGTGTAACTATTATTCAAAACTTCTGATATTTAAGTATTTTAGGGCTGAAACAAGTTATATTACATTCAATATTTAAATAATCGTCAACCAATTTGATAATCGAATAACTGTTTTTTGAACAATACACAACCTCTTAGACTTAGAGAATGTTTTATCAACAAATGAAGCAGGAATTACCAGAAAATGAAACAAGAAATATGTAAAGTTTGTGTTTTTATCGAAAAACCCATTTTGTTGTAAGTAAACTAAGTTGTAAGCAATAGTTGTTTAGCTTCCTCTCAGTTAAACAATGTAAAGGTCTCATATTCACCGGCCTTTTGCAATTTAAGCAACTAATCGATTAATCTAGAGAAAAATCCTCGGAAAAATCCGATTACCAAAATAAATATCTGTTGCACTTACGTTCTTTTTCTCTTGTAACTTTTGCATTAAGATCTGTATTCTTTGTGGATTCTGAAACGGAGAGAAAAACATCATTATCGTCTGTTTGAAAAGGAAATGTTGTTGCATTTCTTACGAGAGAGGATTTAACAGAAAGGATTAGACATTTTCAGTTATTTTCTGTCAACAAATGGACACCAAAATAAATGCATTTAGTTATATTGTAACAGAGAAGGAGGATCTATGTACGTATTCAAACTCTAATGTAGAGCTGTGGTCTTTTAGTTGTTTAGTCGATTGATCGGTGCATTGTGTTTTAATCGAGTAATCATTTTATTTCAATTACAAGTATTTATACGACAAAAACAGTGAAAAAGTGAAGATATGGAGTAAGTAAGCTAAAGATTTTGGAGTGAATCGTAAGTTTAATCTAATTTGCACATATCTAACATTAAAAATACACTGTTTCCTTGTACTTTTTTGTATAAATTTATACTTTTTTGCATTAAACTCCTGTGCAGTTGTGTTTTTTTTGGTGCAGTTTGGGTCAGAAACAGAGAGATACTTCATAGTTTTGCCTTGCCACACCCCTTTTTAGTCGATTAATCGGTCGATGGTGTTTTAGTCGACCAACATTTTTATTAGTCGACTAATTATTTTATATCGATTTCTACAACTAAACAGCAAAAAAGTGAAGATATGGAATGGGTTAGCTAAAGGTCTTGGAGTGAATCATGAGTTTAATGTCATTTATACACGCATAAATACACTGTTTGCAGGTACTTTTCAGTATAAATAGATTTTTTTTGCATGAACTTCTGGTTTTTTGTTGCAGTTTGGGTCAGATACAGATACTTCATCATTTTGCCACACCTCATTTTTAGATTAATCGGTCAATAGGGAAGGTCTTTAGTCGACCAAGATTTTTTTTTTTTACTCAACTCCAGCCTTACTTCGCAATATCGCCCGCCTCCGCCCCTCCCTCTCCCAGTCCACAGCTGAAATCCTCATCCACGCCTTCATCACCTCCGGACTCCACTATTGCAGTAGCTTATTCTATGGACTTCCCACCACTCGCCTTCAAAAACTACAAAACATTCAAAACTCTTCCGCCCGCCTTCTCACTCACACTCGGTCCAGAGAACACATCACCCCCGTCCTCCAGCAGCTACATTGGCTTCCCGTTCAATATCGTATCCAATACAAGCTCCTCCTCCTCACGTACAAGTCCCTCCATAACCCCGCCCCTTCCTACCTCACCGACCTGCTCCGACCGTACTGTCCCACCCGCCGCCTCCGCTCTGCTGACACCTTGGGGGACCGAGCCTTCGCCGCTGCTGCCCCCGCCCTCTGGAACTCACTTCCACAACCCATCAGGAACTTGGACCCACTTCAGACATTCAAATCACCTGTTCAAACTGGCTTTTGTGTAAATTTATGCCGTTTTGTTTGTTTATATAAAGCGTCTTTGAGTGTCCAAAAAAGCGCTATACAAGTTTGATGTATTATTATTATTATTACTCTGAGGCAGACACCGTTCCACTCTCTACTGGCTGGTTCATAGTCTGACCTGAGTGCTGTCCCTGAGCAGCCGCTCCATCAGACTGTCCAGCTGTCTGAACTTGCTGAGGGTCAGGCTGATGTCCCGGTGCAGGTCTCTGTACTCCTGATACTGGTCATTGAAAACGGCCCGGTACTCCTCTCTCTGCTCCACACTCGTGATCTCCGGGTACTTCCTGGAACAGACAAAAGCAATGACGTTGTTAGTAAAAAGTTTCAAAATGTTGGGTTCATGTGATTGTACGGTAAGTTTGTTGTCATGATTGATCACGCTCTGTTGTCTTAAAGTACTTTTCTCTATTGTGGCAAAAAATAAAATAAAAAAACATTCAACTGTTCAAATGTTCAACAATCAAGCCAAGGTCGACTGAGCAGCTGAGCAGTTTAAATCGAACTCGGCAGCTAGTGAAATGTATTCGCTGCAAATGAGAAATGAGTCTGCGGAAGGTGAAAGGTCAAAAGATGTGGGCAGTTTTATTGAGCACTCAAGAGAACACCTAGATGTGATGGATTAGGAAATGGACATTTCTTTCTTAAAGCTGGTGTACACGACTTTTTTTTTTCCCCAGTAAATTGGAATGTTTTGTGTCAAAGAGCATCTTGTAAAAACAGCACTTTGTAACAAAAATAGACCACTGCACGTTATCTGCGACTTATAATCTAGCACGTTATTTCTCACCAACCCTGTAGAGAGTGCTCTAATTAGCTGTGCTTGGGCGAACCATCCCAATTTCACTTTTCCGTATGAAAAAAGCTGTTCTAAAGCTGTGCATGTGCCTTAAAATGAATGCGTGTGAATATTAATGATGCGCCAAAGGGTTTGTGAATGCTAAGAACTAGTTAGGCTTTTTAGTACCAATGTCTGGTTTTGCTGTGTGGAAATCAGGTACTGCAGCTTTAATATCACCCTCAGAGTAACGACCCCTTATTTTCGACAGAACCTTTGACTGTTGGCTCCACAGTGACTTCCCAGTTTGAGGTTCTGGAAGTACACTTCTCATCATTTTAGTAATTCATTCTACAAAACATAAGTATTAATAAAATTCGCTAAAAGTTTGAAAGCTTGCTAGCAATCAGTCAAACAATCACAAGAAACGTTGGGCTGGTCAATAAAAATCGAATCATGATCTCATTCATTGATTCGAGGTTCAAGTATTCCACAAACCTTGAATGGACAATAAAATTAACCCCAAAAGTGCAGAAATATCACTTAGTAGAGATTACAGTGGGCGTTTCTGTCTCTTTTTGAGCACATTTTAACCGTTTTAATTATGGACAAACACTTGATATTCTGATTTTGCTTATTTCCTTAATAATACCTTCCACCTCTAAATGTATTGTGATAAAATAGAAACTGTGATGTGCCCCCAAGAAAATCATTCTATTCATTTTTTTGGCATATCGCCCAGCCCTAGTGTACATTAATTACCACATAACCAATTAACCTCTTTTGTGCCTTGAAACTCTTGATATTCAAAATTTTCCAAAACAAATTAGAGTGAAATGTACTTCTAGAACTATAGTGGGCTTTGACTGTTGATCTCCGTAACAGTAAATATAAGAGTAGATCTCCTCACATGATGTAGTCTGCGATGACTTGCACGTGTGTCTTGCTCATGGTGGTGGTTCCGGTCTTGATGACGATGGGTTTCACTGGAGGACTGTCAGAGTCTGGATGATTCACACTTTTACTGTGATCTGCGTCCGTTTGGTCCTTGAAGGAAATCCGCTTTGGTTTTTGAGGCACCAGTGGCATCGAGTTTGGAACCTCATTGGGCTGAAAGAACAAGCACATACATAACTTAAACATTTTTGCAACAACTGTGCTACTTAAATTAAAAGGACAAATATTATGCATGATTTGCGTTCTTACTGTCCTTTAAACATTCTCTTGAGTATCTTTACTTTGACCTCTCATGTTTTCGAACTTAAACGTCAATTGGACCTAAATTGAGTACATTTTAGTCCTCATGTGGTGTGAATTCACAAAGCCTTTTCCATCCAGGAAGAACTGATTTAATCCTTTTTTCCACTGATTCACTTTGGTCCAAAAGTGTCTCCAGTGTGTAACAAAAAGATGCATGCTTTGTATTGTTATTAGCTTTTAAATGTACTCTAAAGGCATCTCATGTTTTAGAACTAAAAAAGAAAAAAACAAAAAACAAAATAAACATCTGTATCTCTGCTGTTTCCCACGGCACTTATTGGCTTTTGGCGCCATGTTCTGGTGAATTACACAAGATAATCCTAAACAAGTGGAGTATTCCGAGAGACGCTAATTAGCCGTTAGCAGTTTTAATGATAGTGATTAGACTGCAGAAATGCTCAGAACGAGTTTGATGATGATTTATGATCTTAAAATCAGAACAGTAGATTCTCAGAAAAAAACGCTTATCGAAAAAAAAAGTCACTCATGGAGGGAATTCAGAAAGGAGTGTTTGTAGCGCTCGGAGTTGAGAGGATTTTCTTACCAGGATTCATCAAACTAGCGTGAATGAAGCTAAATGCAACTCCAGGTATGTTTAGAACAATGTCATACAAAAAGTCACAATATGTGTCCTTTAAGTTGTTTATGAGCTTTTTTTTATCATGTAATGATTTACCCTAGTTGTTAGCTTACCCTGAGCTTCATTTAGAGTGATTCATACATGTTACTTTCGTTTTACTCACCTCGTTTAGACAGTACTCCCTCTCCCTCCTCGCCGCCTCGTGCCTCCACATCTTCAGACAGACCAGGAAGCTGCCCAGGTACAGAATCATGTTGATGAAAATGAACGCTGTCCCCGCCATCTGCCCTCCTTCCACCCGACAGAGGCTGGCCATTATCGGATTCACACCTATCGTCGAGAAGCACAGCCCTCCGCGGTTCAGATCGTTCAGGTACACAATCCCGGCCGACATGTACAACAGAAACATCGCCACATTTACGAACCCCTCCGTCAGCGGCCACCAGGGGGAGTCGAGCAAGATCGTCCGGTAGTACATCGTCATTCCGACAACCAAAAGAACAAATGTTATGAGCCAGCAAACTCCGCCTATAGCTAGCACAAACGGCGTCAGTGGCCCACGGTAGCTATATCCGGAAACACCGTATCCGTTGTTGTACGCGCCGTTGTACATTCCGTACGCGTTGGACCATTCGCTGTCTTTTTGGATGTACGCAATGACGCACGCAAAAACCATCCCGCCAAAAAGGAGCTGCAATCCGGCTAGCAGTCTTAGCAAGCCTGGCCATGACTTTAAATAGGCGTATTTCAAGTTGTAGATCTCAACTTTTTCGGCGTAATACTCTGCAGGGTGGATGCTTGTAAGCAACGAATCTTCTTGTTCGTACCTCAAGAAATTCTTATCGGAACTTTGACTCGAATCGCTGTGAGAAATGTCATGTTTTCTTCCAAACAAAGGACTAACCGGGGGGCTAACTCTTGTTCCGTTCGGGAGGATTTGGATACCGGTAGAGCTGGCATCGGAATCGTCATGCTCCGTTTTTTTGTTTAGGCGCAGGAGACTTTGGAGTCGACTTTTGAGGCTGGACTTGGGATCGTTCTTGAGTGCATAAGGAGGCGTGCTGGATGTCCCGCCGGTTGAGCTGGCATCATCCGGTGTGTTGTGGTCGACCCAAGCAGGAAGTTGTTTCTGATTGGACTTTTCGTTCAAGGAGGAGGTTTCACTTGCACTGTCGTCCTTCTCACGGCTTCTCATACTTCAACGGGTGGTTTAACGTAAAAGGCTGAATCCTGTAAGAGAAAAGCACAAAGAAATAAATAACATGTATTTATTGTTTATTTAATAGGGACAGATACAACAAACATAGGTGAATGATAATCTGTGACAGTGTTTATCCACCTTTTTCGAGTTACGCCACACTTTTTTGGTTAAAACGATTCTAAAACATTGACAAATCAGACCATTTAATTTTAAAAAGGTATATAAGATGGTGAATAATGTCTGTGTCTTGCTATGTTTCTTTGCATAGATTGTTTTGCTTTCTTTTTTGGTACAGAAGTTTGCTCAGGACACTCCAAAATCATAAATAATTAAATTAATGTGTCAATTAAGTAGAAACACTAGGCTGAACACTGAAACACTGAAAATTAAAGGCCTAGGTTAAGTCACAACACTGGTCCATTGAGGGATTTACAAAAAAGCTATTTTAAATTTGCTGTAGAAAAATAATTGCCTAAATAGATATACTGTAATTTATCTTTCACTTCAGGAAGATCATTCCGATTAACGCAGAAGAGAATTGGCCCCAAGATTGTTCCCTGGGGAATACCTGTCCTAATCAAACATGGGGCAGATTTTATATTTTCAATCATGATGTGTTACTCTTGATCGTGCAAATATAATCAACCTATGAGAGGGCATGGCATGAAAAACTAAAAGATTATAGTAGATAGATAATTTACTGTATCAAATGCCTTCTTTACGTCCGGGAATACTGTGTCCATCATGTTGCCTTGCTCAAAAGTCAGATGAATAATACCGCCTAGAACTGTACTGTAGTAGATGTACTTTGAATGATGATTACTTTTAAAGTGTTCAGTTTTTTGTTCAGAAACATATTCATTCAATATTTTGGACATCACGGGAACTAAACATATTAGGTTGTAATTACTGGCATTTAGGCCCAAAGTCACTGGGATAGGCTCCATTCACCCGTGACCTCTAACAGGAACAAACGGTAGAAAACTAATGAATACTGGCAAATAATACAAATGGCTATGAGGGTAAGAAAGTTATGGCTTGTAGCAACCCAATGCTAACTCATTACATGTAACAAAAGGTAATAATTAATTTTTCACGAATAGTGTTGTCAATTCACCTTATTCTGCCCCGCCCACTTTTGCCGTTTTCTCCAAGAGTGTCTGGCTGCAGACCTTAATCCAGAGTCGCCAGCCCCGCAGACCTTAACCAAGAGGCGCCTCAACCCACAGGTCCGGAAGTACGTTGCGCGGACGAAAATAATAATAATTTTTAAAAAAGGTTACGCCGCAATATTACTTTTTACTAACCTAAGTAAGAGGTTAGTAAAAATATGTTTAAAAACAATTCAGAAAACATTCAAACTGAATGAAAGATTGACATTTATAATCATAAAATTTAAAAAACAGTATTGAAAAAATTGACTTGAAAGAAAGATTACAAGCATTACTCATTCATCTCATTACATTCATAAAAAATAAAGCCCCTCCCATCCACCACTTCTTCCACACAAATAAATACGATTTTAAAAACCTTCAACTCTTCCTGGTATTCTTGTCAGATTCCAGTCTCCATCATTATTGACGATTTATCTATATCTACAAATTCACATTAAATTTGCGATTAACAGTAAACTTCTCCCCTAGTTTTTCAGAACATGTTACTTAAAACTCCAATTCAACCCCATTAACGTTAGACATTAGAAGCGATAACGTAAAGAGTGTGTGGTGCTGTAAGATCTAGAGACAAATTCTAATCATCACATTTTGTTAAGATTAATCAGCGGAGAGACTAATATTTAATTTAGTTTCTACCTAGTTATAAATTAACAAGAAGAGGAATGATTGAATTAAAAACATAAGGTGCCGTGCGTGTTGATATTGGTTATTTTTGACACACCCGGGGGCTCTGGTAGGACCTCTGGGTTAAGGTACGGGTCACGTGGGCGCCTCCTGGTTAAGGTCTGCGGAGAGGCGTTTTTTGCCATACATACGCACTTTTGTTGTAAACGCACTTTTCGTTTGACGAGAACTCTGTTAAAGCTAATGACGAACGAGGGAAAAGTCTCGCCGCTAAAATGTTATAAAGTAGGTTGATTTGTGTAAAATGTTTAATGAACACGAGCAACAACAAGTCAGCAACGCACCGATTTCCTGGGCGGCCTGAAAACGGCTTTTTAGTCCGTGTTGAACTTATTTTCTGTTGAGCTCGTCTGCTCCATGTAAACTAATATAACGGAAACAAGACGGTGGCGCGTACGGCAACTTCCGGAATAAGGTGAATAGCCTTTCATGAAAACCTCTATTTATGTAGGTATACAAGCATGCCAAGCTAAGTAAGTACACCATAAAGCATGTCTGTTAGCATAGCACTACAGCAGATCTCACAACGCACACTTTCTCAGCCTAAGAATGTATCTGGCCTCACCTTTGACCCCTGGAGCCCTCAGATGTGAGCTGTTGTTATTGTAGTAAAAAGAGACTGGTATCAGATCCAAAATGGCAGCTGCCGTGTGTTCCTGCTCGGCTCGGTTTCACTGCAGGACGAGGGAGGGTTTGGTCAAGACTGGCTGTTGCTCAGAGCAGCACGGCAGTTTGTTCAGTGGGAGGCTAAAGATTAACAAAGCGACCCGTGCGTGCGTGCGTGCGTGCGTGCGTGTGGCGCTGACTCTTTAAAGGAACAGGTGACCACATGTTTTACACACTGTTGAATGCTTTTTAGTGCAGGTATTAAAGCTGTACTCACAGTATCGATACGGCAATATAATGTGACATACTTCTAGTTGTACTGACACAGAACTGTGGATTGTGACACTTTTAAGGTGAGACGCTGAAGGTGAACAGGAAAACATCTTAAATTTAAAGATATCAATCGTAAACTTGTCCTGTAGTTTACTGTTATACATGTAGGAAGGAAGGAAGTTTTTCATCATGTAATATCATGTAGAAATAAGGCTTTTTTATTTTCAATTTTTAAAGTAAAAATATTATGCATTTTTGTATTGTTATTAGCCTTTAAACATGCATACCTTAAATTTGCCTCATGTTTTGAAACAAACAAAAAAAAGTTCATTATGGATTAAATGAAAGGATTTCTCTGCTAGTGCAATGACACTTACTGAGTGCATCCAGACAGCAGATGGCACCTAGCGCTATATATCATTTTTAAATTAGCACATAAGAGATGATGGTCAACCTAGCGGTAGCAGTTATCGTGTTTAGAGGCAGAAATGCTCAGAACGTGTCTGACAATGATTTAAGGACTTACAACATTCTTGGATAAATAACATAGATGATTTGGAAAAACAGAGAGAGAGAATTCAGCAGGAAGTGCTTTTGATGCTCGAGGGGAGAGGTTTTTATAGTGACTTTTTTGAGATTATAACCATGTCTTAACAATGTTCCATCATCAAAGTATCCCCGGAGTAGCATTTAGCTGCATTCACGTTTTTAGGAATGTTCATTAGGAAATCCTTCCCCCCTCTGAGCGTCAAAAACACTCCCTGCTGAACTTCTTTGTACGTATTTTCAAATTTCTTACGTCATTTATCCGAGAATCTTCTGCTGTTTTTCGTCATCACAGACTCGTTCTTAGCATTTCTGCCGTCTAAACACCATAACTGCTGCTGCTCACCTGCACCATAACATTTCTTGACAGCTAACTTCGCTAAATTGTGCTAGGCGCTAGACACCATTTACTGGCTGGATGCACTCAATAAGTGTCATTTCACAGAGGCTGATAAATCCCATCCCATTAATGAATAATAAACTTTTGTTTCAAAGCATGAGGCAAAGTTAAGGTACTCAAGAGCATATTTAAAGGCTAATAACAATATGAAAAATGCAGAATAGTTTTCCTTTAAAGTTTCAAATTGATATCTTTAAATTGAAGGTTTTTTTCCTATTGACCTGCAGCGTCTCATCTGAAATAAGGCTAAACACACAGAATTGGTGTATGGACTTAAAAACAGCAACACTTAAGAGAAAGGGAGGGCGTCACGTATAACATTATACAGTGGTTTTTACATAGTGTTGTTACATTTCAATAATGTTTAGGCCAATTTAGGCCATAATGAGTACAATTACTCCCTCTGCATCAGGCAAAAAGCTTCTACAGTAACCTACATTATCACGTGTTGGTGCAGTGTATTGTTATTAACGTTAAATCACTTTTTATTCTTTATAATTAGGTTCATAATGTTTTCATAATTTTAATTGTTTCTCATGTGGTCAAAAAAGTGCAAAAATAGTGTTTTTACTGTATACGACTAAGACTCATATTATTAATTATATTATTAAATATTCTAGCACCTAAATTATTTACTGCAGTGACTTTAAAAGCTCTTTTCACAACTTTCAGAGGCCAGAGCGAATTTTGTTCTCACGGTAAAGCTAACAACAACTAGCATGCTAACAGTGCACTTCCTGGCCCCCGGAAAATAAAACACTTCCTAATCAGATGCAGACAGTACAGTGGTCTCACAATAAGAGCTGCTTTCACATTCTATCTGTGCAGGAGAAAGGCACGTGTACTTTAGATTTATTTATTTTTTTTCGTGTACTTTTCCTAAAGCTTCCTGTTTGAGCTCATACTTTGCTGACTCTCTGCTCTGAGTGGATTATGTTCATCTGATAAGAGCTCTGGTATGACATCAGTCTGATCAGATATCTCTCTCTCTCTTATTCTTTATCTTCATCAGACTCTCACTTTATTCCCCTTTCTCTTCCCTCTCTTTCTCTTTCCTCCCCCGCTCTCTTTCCTCTCTCTCTATGTCTCTCTCTCCTCTCCCCCTTCTTTCATCACTTTATCTTCTCTCGCTCCCTTTTCCTTCTGTTTCTCTCACCTTTTTCTCCCCTTTCCCTCTGTCTCTCTCTTTTTCTCTTTATCACCAACTTTATCACGCTGTCTCCCTTTCTTCCTCTCTCTCAATCTCTCTCCTTTCCTTCTCCCCCTCTCTCTCCTCCTTCCTCACTATCTGTCTCTTTCTCTCTCGACTTCCCTTCTCTCTCATTTTCTCCCTTTTCTTTCTCTCTCTACTTCTTCTCTCTCTCTCCTCCCCTTCTTCTCACTCTTCCTCCTCTCTCTCTCTCTCTCCTTCCCTTCTTCTCACTCTTCCTCCTCTCTCTTTCTCTCTCTGTCTCTCCATTTACCTCATCTCTCCCCCCTCTCTCTCACTCGTCCCTCTTCTCTCTCTCTCATGTATCTCTTTCTCTCTGTTGTCTCTTCTCTCTTTTTTTTCTCCTCCTTCTTTTTTACCCCCCCCCCCCCCCTCTCTCTTACTCTCTGTCTAACTCCTCTCTCCTTCCCCCCTCTCTCTCTTACTCTCTGTCTACCTCCCCTTTTCACTCTCTCTCCTCCCCCTCTCACTTACTCCTCCCTCTTCTTTCTATTTCTCTCTGTCTCTCTTCTGTCTCTTCTCTCTCTCCCTTTCTTGTTCTTTTTTCTCTCTCCTCTCACTCTCTCTTTTCCTTCTCCTTCTCCCTCTCTCTTCCTTTCTCTCCTCCCTCTCTCTCTTACTCTCTGTCTAACCCCTCTGTCTCTCCCTATCCTCTCTCTTCCCTCTTTCTAACTCCTCCCTCTTCTCCCTTTGTCTCTCTTTTGTCTCTTCTCTATCTCCCTTTCTCCCTCTTTTTCTCTACTCCCCTTTTCTCTCCCTTTTCCTTTCCTCCTTCCTCTCTCCCTCCCTGCTCTACCTCTCTCTCTCTCTCACTCCTCTCTCTCTCCCTCTCTCCCCCCTCTCTCCCCCCCCTCCCCCCTCTCTCTCTCCTCTCTCTCTGTAGAGTGTCATTATTACAGTGCTATCAGATGTGATACTTTTATCTCACGGATCACAGGCTCCTCTGTGTTGAATCCTGTGAGTGGACGCTAGAGGGCAGCAGCCTCCTGTACTTCTGCTGCGCACACTGCACTGCGCGGTCTGCTTCCTCCGCAAACACATGGTTTTCTCATCATTTTAATTATTCTACATATATTCTTTTACTTTGTTGTATAATATATTATTTATTTTATATTCAGTAAATATATATTGTTTTTTTGTTTCTCATTATTCACAAAATTAGGTTAATAATCATTATTCTTATTTACTTTATTAATTATCTGTCCAATACCAATTCTCTTACCAATTATCTGATCTGTTAAAAGCCTGAGGACAGATGCTGTGAACACTGCTACATGTTACTCTGGGTTTGTTGTATCTGTCCCATCAAATGAACAAAAAAATAATGAATAATTTACTGATGATCACTTTACCATGTTGCATCGTCCATCTTCCTCTCCGAGACGTGTTTCTTGGAGTCGAGTTTGTCATAAGAAGAAGTGTCTCCCTTTAAAGGTGACATTCCCATAATAAATCAATAGTTCCTGAGTGGAGCCTAATGCGTGTTAAAGTGACGTGCACACTGATCAGGACGAGCAGTGACACAGCCATTTATCACAACACCCTCTTCTACCTGGCACTTCTTGTTCAAAATGTCACTTTAGACACATAAGAATGGAATCAAAACGTTCAGTACGCTGTGACCTCTGTGACCGCTACCACTTCAAGAAAATATATCTATTTGAATACATTGTATATATTAACCTTTATTTAACTTGGAATGTCTCATTCATTCATTGTTCTTCAGGGCTTCTGGGTCAAGTGTGTGAAGCATACCACAGATATGAAAGTGACAAACATAGACACATGTTAAACGTGATTAAAAACAATAACACTGCTCGACCAGGTATGTTTTCAAAAGGCGTTTAAACTGACCAATAGTGGACAATGAGGTAAAGTTCACAGATTCCTGCAGCTTATTCTAAAAGAATCTTCTCTGATTCTGATCAGTTAAAGAAGACACACAATACAGAGTCAAACTCTGAGACAGCCTTGGATTATTATTTCATATTCTTTACATTTTAGACAATTTAAAGCAGCACTGTGTAAGTTTCCTGGCAGTGGGCACACCACCTGCATATCTCAATGGAATATTCTATACAGAGATAGATCAGTTTTATGTCATTTTTTTGTTTCACAGCAAGAACATTTCTATTGAGACAAGCAGACAAGTCAGGTCTGTGGAGAGACAAGCCTCTTCACAGCAGGAATGTACTGTATTGGGACATATGTTTGAGTGTACAAAAGTGTATGTCTCATGCCCTTGTAGAAAGGGAAGGATTTAGTTTTTCTTTTCACGATGATGCAGAATCCTGTGCTTGTCACAGATTATGAAGGAAAAAAGTAAATAGAGAGCAGTGGCTGTGTGTCATGATCAGTGAAAACGGGACAGTCATCTTTATTCTCCATCATCTTCTCATCAAACTCAAACATTCACTCAAACACTCCTTGAGGGAAGTGGAGAAAGAGAAAAAACATGTGAACAGCAATGAAAAGATGTGAGCTAAAATCTTAAATATTGTTGATGGGAAAGTAGGAAGAACCAGAGGACAGTGTTCCAGCTCCATACTTCCCCCAACTCCAGGGGCAATAACCGGCCTGTTAAGCTGTTTCAAAGAGGAACATTTTGAGATAAATGAGAAGAAAAAATAATTATAACATGTTTAAAAGATGCATAAGATGTCTCCTTTAATGCACATTTACCTCCTCTGTTCACATCACTGCTTCCGTGCCCTGAAAGCTCTCGCTCTCTTGCTCTCTCCTCAAAGCACTGCACACTCTTCATCCTGATTACCTTTGCCACAACCAAATCAATATTAATCAGAACATAATATTTCCTCAAGGTCACAGTCCTGCTTCACGTGTGGAGATCTAAACCTCGGTGGATCTGCCGGAGGCCTGAAGGAGGACCATGTTGGAGCAGGACCACAGAGGATGAAGAGGATGAAGAGGATGAAGGAGGAGGAGGAGGCGACCCTTAAAGGACGCTGTCGACCCGGTGTGCCGACTCAGCTCCGGTGGATGAGGGGTGCCGTGGGGACAGACGGACGGCGCTCGGGGCAGATCCATCACCGTTATTACACCCTGCCTTCATCTACCCCCATCACCACCACCATCATCATCATCATCATCACCGTGCACTGCAAAAAGTGAAGATGTGCTGGAGCTCAGATGACTTCACACTGTGTTTTCTAATTTGAGTGAGTAGTTTTTATTGTTTGGGCTTATTTGGTTTGATTAGAATGTCTAGACTTTTTGGCTACTTTCAATGTATCCGCTCAATTTACAATTCAAAAGAAATTATTATACATTTTGAGTCATTCATAGACGCAAAATTCTCTGTCTAGACCCAGTGCTCAAACTCTTTCACTTGGTCGGCCGATGCTAACTGGAGTTACGTCATATTGAACGCTCCTTCACAAAGGTTAATGAAGAATGAACATATTAATGAAGCTGTACTTGATTTTTTTCATGTAATAAATAGAAAATCGGTTTTGCCCTAATACTGATACGATGTAAACATGTTTATCAGGGTAAAAAAGAGACGGCAGAGCTCTGCATGTACAATTACAGAGCATTTTATTCAGAAAGTAAGCTGTTAGTATGATGCTGAAAAGCACTTGTCAAGTCATCGTGATGAATAACTCTAAGATCTTAGGAATGTAATCAAGTGAGCGATACATGTTTAAAATGAACTAGTTCTGTTTTTCAAGTTTCAAGTTTATCCATCCATCTTCTTAAGTTTATCCAGGGCCGGGTCGCGGGGGCAGCAGTCTAAGCAGGGACCCCCAGACCTCCCACACTCTTCTGGGGGAAACTACATTGAAAGTCGTGAAATAGTCAAGAGATATGCACACACAAATGTAATCATTGACCCTAAATACATTTAGTTTGTCAAATGTGTTTATTTATGAAAAAAGAATGTATATAATGAATAATGGAATAGCTCTAAACATGTTAAAATGATTCTGAATTCCAGCCATTCTAACAGTGTTATTTTGACAGTGTACAGTGTTGTTTTCATAGTGTACACTGCTGTTTTAACAGTGTAAAAAGTTGTATTGACAATGTACAGTGTTGTTTTGACAGTGTACAGTGTTGTTTTGACAGTGTAAAGTGTTGTTTTGACAGTGTACAGTGTTGTTTTGACAGTGTACAGTGTTGTTTTGACAGTGTACAGTGTTGTTTTGACAGTGTAAAGTGTTGTTTTGACAATATACAGTGTTGTTTTGACAGTGTACAGTGTTGTTTTGACAGTGTAAAGTGTTGTTTTGACAGTGTACAGTGTTGTTTTGACAATGTACAGTGTTGTTTTGACAGTGTACAGTGTTGTTTTGACAGTGTAAAGTGTTGTTTTGACAATGTACAGTGTTGTTTTGACAGTGTAAAGTGTTGTTTTGACAGTGCACAGTGTTGTTTTGACAGTGTAAAGTGTTGTTTTGACAATGTACAGTGTTGTTTTGACAGTGTACAGAGTTGTTTTGACAGTGTAAAGTGTTGTTTTGACAGTGTAAAGTGTTGTTTTGACAATGTACAGTGTTGTTTTGACAGTGTAAAGTGTTGTTTTGACAGTAAAACAGTGTTGTTTTGACAGTGTACAGTGTTGTTTTGACAGTGTAAAGTGTTGTTTTGACAGTGTAAAGTGTTGTTTTGACAGTGAAACAGTGTTGTTTTGACAGTGTAAAGTGTTGTTTTGACAATGTACAGTGTTGTTTTGACAGTGTACAGTGTTGTTTTGACAGTGTAAAGTGTTGTTTTGACAATGTACAGTGTTGTTTTGACAGTGTACAGAGTTGTTTTGACAGTGTAAAATGTTGTTTTGACAGTGAAACAGTGTTGTTTTGACAGTGTGCAGTGTTGTTCTAACAGTGTTGTTTCACAGTGTACAGTGTTGTTTTGACAGTGTTGTTTCACAGTGTGCAGTGTTGTTCTTACAGTGTTGTTTCACAGTGTGCAGTGTTGTTCTTACAGTGTTGTTTCAGTGTGAAGTGTTGTTCTTACAGTGTTGTTTTTACAGTGTGCAGTGTTGTTCTTACAGTGTTGTTTCACAGTGTACAGTGTTGTTTTGACAGTGTACAGTGTTGTTCTTACAGTGTTGTTTTACAGTGCAGACTCTATGGTTGCCGTGGCAGACAGGGCTGATAGACCGGCTCTGGACCTGCTCTGGATGCAGAGGTGAGGAGGAGGCGTGGACGTTCTAATCAATTTTCTGTCAGGGCTTTTTGAGAGTCGTCCAAACATTTATCACGGCTCCTCGAGTGATTGATGTCGCTCTGGATGAAATGCTTTTATCCTGTAGACTTCATTTTCAAACAAAAGACAGGCTAAATATAAGAAAGCTGTTTTATCCATTAATAACAAGTATAACCATTAAAATTGGATTTGTTACCATTCATTCATTAATTTTTGAAGGTCATTAAGTCAGTTGCATTAACAGTATTTCCAACTCTATATATGACTGAACTCCTGTGACATCCTCTGTTTCTGAAACCTGCACTTGAAAATATTTTTGCCAAATTTTTACTTTTACATTTTTTGGATTGAAAACAATGCATTGTGGACCAGAGAGCTAGTAAGCCGCTGTCGTGCTTTTACACTGTTAATATTTGAACTTTAAAAACATTCTATGGGTAAAATGAACGGGAAATGTGCAAATAAATGCACATTTTACAATCTGAAAGGGGTTGTACCCCCAAAAAGATGTCTTGCTCCAGCACAGATACACAACAGACCACTGTGTGCTGTCGGCTTCTAATTATAATTATTATATAATGATTATTATATTAGTGGTAGTTTGTGAACAGACCATACCACTGATTTTTTATTTGATCCGATACCAGGTAATTCAATGGCAAATATATTGGCGATATTGATCCAATAACGATACTAATGTGTTTTGTACTAAAATGCATTCAAACTCCTCGACCACAAACAACCTCGGCTAGCCTTATTTTCTTTCAACTTCTGCTACATTCAACCAACATGAAAAGTACACATCTTCTTCGTCTCAGCTCCGTCTCTTCTGCCTCTCGCTGCCTCCTTTCTTCTTCCATGTCACGGTGCTTGCCGTGTGCACGTCGTGTGTGAGTTTTGATGTTATCACTGGAGACATAGCTCAGTGTACAAAAGTACACATATGTGCAGAAAACTCAAATATAAACATTATAGTTCAAAAAGGTCTTAAAAATAATCCGATTTTTGAGAGATTTTAATTGTTGATATTTTTGACAAGTATACTTCTGTCAGTATTGATACATCGATATTTCCATCACTACTGAAAAACGAATAATACAGGAGTTTAATAGTAGAATCCCTCTGTGATGTCATCAATAACTGATGCACCATTAAAATTACAGGCTCAGTTTACAGCAACGGACACATTTTTATGTCAGTTTAAACAGTCATTCAACAAAATAAAGTTATTATCATGTATTATTTATTGTTAATTCATAACTATTGCATGATTGTATGGATTTATTTCACAGAGGGCCAGATTTTTCAGATGGTTTTGTCCTGGGAGCCAGAAACCAGGACTAAATCTGGCCTATAAAGCCTATAAAAAGAGGTAGAATATTGTCTATATTTTTAGAAGATGGGTTGAGGGCCGGATTATATCACTTGGAGGGCCTGATTTTGCCCCCGGACCTTCAGTTGAATAGGCCTGGTGTATACTGAATGTCATGTCTGCTCATGTCCAACCAGGAAGTAACATTATAAACATTACCCACATTGTCAAACTGGATAAGAATAGGCAAAATGTTTGGTAAAATCTTAAGCATAATCATGTTCACTACGTTTGAGTGAAATATGTCGTCTAACCTGTCATATGCACCAGCTCTGCTCAGGTACAGCACCTTTAAGATTCACTGGAAAAGATTCTGACGGCTTAATCTATTTGCAAAAAGAAATGTTAGTTGTGCGATCTTATGACACTTCCATGCAGATATGTTCTTTTGGCACGGATACATCTCACATGAAACATTTGTGGCCCAGCCGTGAACAACACTGTGGCAGAAAAGCACTCAAAAGCATCATCGGGACGCCGTTCTTAACTGTGAATCTAAAACGTGATCCACATGAGAATCCCCGCGGCTCGAGCCCTCGTCGGCCCCGCGTGTTGTGGCTCCCCCCTCGTCCCCCCTCATCCCCCCTCGTCCCCCTTCCTCTGTAATTAGCTGTCCTCCATGTTTGTGCGGGGACGTGAACACTAAACAGCAGCTTGTTTAGGGAGCAGCGATGATTTGGGCGTGCGGCGCTGCCTCCGGTTCCCTTTGGCCCTCAGCCCAGAGCGCCGCGTGTGAATGTGTCGACGAGCCGCTCTAATCGCGTTTCAGGACGTCCCTCACTCTCGAGACGAGACGGGGGCCACGGTGGAGCTGCTGTTTACCGGAGAGAACAGAGGAAAAGGTCATTCAAGGCCAGCTACATTAAGGAAGCTTTCATTTGTCCTTAAAAGGTCCTAAAAGAAGGAACTATGCAGGCTTTTCAATCACGCTCGAACTGGGATATGTGAAGGGGGTCCGCAAAAAATGATACAACAATATTAGTCATTTTTAATTTTCTTTTGACGCACAGCATTCATCCAAACAGAGGCCAAGGACTCAATGAAACAATCTAGGATTAAACCACAGACCTTCAGGTGTGCGAAAAGAATGGTACAACGTTGATGCTAATTTTAATTAAAAAAATTTCTCAGGATCCATCATCTGACTCGTGAATACATATTACCGTTCAATTTATGAAAGCTGGAACAATATTTTTGGGTCTTAATATTTATTGTGGGTACAGATTCTTTGCATTTATGGAGAATTATTTTTTTGTAAAATGACTAGATTTGAGCTGTAGAGAGTTGAATAAGTAACTTCAAGGACTCAACATTGACTCTGACTGAACACTTGTGGGTTCTAATGTGTTCTTTATTTATTGCAGCTTATGTTTTCTGTATGATATGGTTCTTGGAAAACGGTTCCTGCTTTAAAGCCAGTGGTACAAAGTTGATTCAACATTATCATTTATCGTGATGTTTTTTGTAGCAATTTATCGTGCTTCAAAATGTGTTCTCGTGACAGGTCTATGTTCATCACATTTGCCAACGAGGGATAACTGTCAATATCTAACTTCAACCTCTAGTCCAGGGCGCCATTCAATGTACGGCCCGGGGGCCATATCAGGCCCTCCAAATGATCTGATCCGGCCCAGGACCCATCCTCCAAATATGATAAGTATATTTTTGCTTGTTTACTGGTTTCATTCTGGGTTAGTGTTAGTTTATACTTCTTATGGTCCTGGTTTAGACCTCATTTATTTTGCTTTAGTCCTGGTTTGATTCTGGGTTAGTCCTGGTTCAGACCTGGCTGGTATCTAGTCCTAGTTTAAATCTGATTCAGTTGTGGATTGGCAATTATTTTCTTTTTCCAGTGAAATCTAATATAGCAGTTACTTCATCTTCATTTAAACAGATTTAGTGTTTTGCATGTATTTATTTATATTTGAACCCAAATGTTGTCAAAGTGATGGTGCTCCGTGCACCCAGAGGCCATGGCCCTCCCAAAAATCTGGCCCTCGGAAAAATAAGTTAAACAGCCCTGTTCTAGTCTAAAGTTCACTTACTTAAGGTTTGTGGCACTTGGTGAAATAAAGCACATTGTCAAAGTACTGTCACTCGTTATGTTTTTGGTGTATTACTGTTCAGAATAACGTTAGATTTAAGAAATGTTTATTACGAGGTTGTGTCGCATGTATGCTAATTTCAGCGCTAACAATATCAATCTGGTGGTCTGTGCACAGACTCTAAAACATGCCATAAGCTGCAAGTGTATATTTTTCGATTAAAACACCCTTTTGTCTGTTATATTCTCCACCAGGACGTCCTCAGACTGCTTCACTTCAGCTTTGCCTGGGTAACATTGAGTAAAACCTCATGGGCCTTTCGCGCTCTAAACATGTAATTGATTAATCAATGGAATAATCGCTGAAGTAATCGAGATGCAGCCCTGATCTACATAAAACTCCTTTGTAACTCTGCTCTGGTGTTACTCACGTGTGCTCAGTGTTGGCTGTTGATAACGCAGCCCTGGGTTTTCATAGATTGTGATGTTTGGAGGCTAACGCTAACTCTACCATTCAACATCTATGCGTGCTAAAACACGGTACCTGAGTAATGAAATGTGACGTTTTGTTAAACTCCTGAAGGGTCTGTAGTTTACACTGTGGGCAATCAATCTTCACTCACATTAGGTTGAATAAATGTGTGAGACATTGCAGTGATGTGGAGGTGGAGGGTAACAGGGTCTTTTGAATATTTTCTGTTCAATAACAAGGACTTCAAACTGTTTCAGAACCCAACTGTATCTTTTCAGAAGTATTTCATCTTTTACAGTTTAAAACCATGAATGGAAAACAAGTAAAAGGAATTTCCTCTAGATTGTGTTGATGGAAAAAACATTCCATCCATCCAGCTATATTTGTGGACAAACTATAGCTGTTTTGTTGCTCATTATTTGATTTGTGGTAATTTAAAAAATGGCATAACCATTAAAAAAAGGACCGTTGCCATAGCAATTGACACTTATTGCATCTAATGCTGCATTCCAAGCAACTGGGAAGTCGGTTATTTCCCACTTGGAAGATACGAGTTCCAACCTCAGAACATTCCAGCTGAATGAACTCGGATGTAAACACTTTGGCTAATGCTAACCGTAAATCACTGATTGTTTTCAGATTTCTTCTATAACAAACATTAACATGGTTTATGTGGCGGTTAATCACTCAAGTTCACTTCTTGTGGTGATTATTATGGCTGTAACACGTCACAGTTGATCTCGTGTGTGAAGTGGGAGTCGCTCGACCAGCTCCGGTTCACAGTAGGATTTACCAGTTCGAGTGGCGTTCCAGGGCAATTTTTAAAGTCGGAGGTGGGAAATATCCCAGTTACTTGTTACCTGGAACGCACCATTAGGAATGGACAAAAGCTGTCAAATGTTGCAAAACAGAAAACTCTAAACTGAAGCTGTGTCAGATTATATTCTTCTTCATTTCTTCTTAGGATGAAAATGAGATCGCTGTGTGCCGTCTTAATCTGATTATAGAGTGTATTATTTTCTGTGAAGCCGTTAGCATGCTAGTTGTTGGTTTTACCATGACGTCAAAACTCAAAGTTGTGAAGAGTGCTTTAAAACTCGTTTGTGGTGAATAATTAGGATGCTCAGATTGCAATCGGTTCATGCCAGACACGTGACCTGTGCCGCCGGCAGCCATCTTGGTTCTGGTCACTAAAGTAAACAAATGTAAATTCTGAAGAACATCTGGTTCTGAAGATACAACAACAACAAATTATATTGTACAAAATTATACTTGCATTTTAAAACACAAATGCGGCTTTGTTGTAGTGAGTTATGTAGAAAATGCTAATAAATGATTAGCATTGGTCATTAGCATAGCATCATTAGCTCCAAGAAATCTTCTAACAACGGGAATATGGCTTGTAAGCATCTGTAACTTTCCCTGTGTGCGGTTAAAGTACTGCACTAAGTATCCATGAAGTTTTTGTGTGATTCTGAGCTTTAAGTGCTTACTTTGATGAAGGTCTTTGCCAGTTTAAAGTCTGCGTAAGTCGTAAAAAAGCCGTTCAAAAGCCCAGCTATCTACGTGACTGCTCTGTGAGACGTTAGAGGCAAAAACCAACAGCTTTCAGGCAACACTTGTGGCTCAATTTTGCATTTATAAAAAGGCAAAGTACAAAAAATAAACACTCATCGCTTCCCGTAGAAACAATATGTCTCCTACCAGCCGCAATTTAATAGTTGTTGATATGTGACGTACGTTTGCATGAACCGGTAAGTCAGCAATACATTTTAAGACAGTATAAGCACCTGGACATCGTAAAAAGTGCCCTGACCTACTGATGCTACTTGAACTTTAGCCCCGCCCACACAGGAAATAACTCCTCTATGGGCGGGGCGACATGTCCCCAAACCCAAATAACGACACAGACTCCCGTTGTCAGCTGAAGACAGTCTTTAATGGTTTGACCTTGGTGTGTCTCCTTCTAGGACAAAAGTTCACCTGCAAAATGAAGGAACAGCAACAGCATACAGAGAAGGTGTGTGGAAAAACCCGGATGCCCTCCCATACAAGCCGATTACTCCACTACTGTACGTACATGTGTGGCGTGGCAGTGTACACGGGCTAGTGAAAGGGGCGGCCGGGGTCATTCTGATAGGAGCGGTTTGATTTTGATTTTGTTTTTTTTTGTTTTTTTAATTGATTGACGAAATTACGATATAAAATAGTTTTTGAAAATCTGGGGTGAATTTGATTTTGGGGGACGAAGTTGGGAGAGTCTTGACAAGGTCTCAGTTGATGAGTGAGAATGGCAAAACTAGATTCAGAACATGAAAAACCAAAAATAAATGTTGAAAATGGCTTGTGGTGGTCAAAGACTGCGTGAAAATTTGATAAAGTGACACCAGAAAAGTGAAGCCAAACTGTACTTGTCCCTTCTAGTGTCTGGTTTCAACAGAGCAACCCAAAACCTTATGGTTCTTTGCAGAATACATGACTTTTTCCGATCTTGTCACTGCACAGAGAATGCTTGGATACGATGGGGAATTTGAGCAAGAAAAGTACAAGTTTGTGTGTCCTGAAAGCGGTCAAAACATCGCACAGGCCAAACTTTGCAACTACTATCTACTTTCGACGATATTTGCGACAAGAACTTGGATTGATTGCCACAAAGTTTCCTCCTCAGAGAAGCTGAATGAAAGTCCTTGTATCTGGAAGAGGAGCTTGGAGCTTGGAGTAGAGTCGCTGCTCTTCAAAACGGAAAGCAGCAGCTGAGGTGGCCCTTGGGTATAAATACAGTCGGCATCTTAGGGAACGCCCACAACTGAACTGTGGGGGAAGCAATCCATTCATTTTAATGTGGAAGAGTTGCTCTGTCACCCATTGCACCCAAGCGCAAAGACTTTAAAAAACTTTATTGTACTTTAACTTTATTGTACCAAATACAGATGTAAAGTCAATGATGTGACAAAAGTGGTCAAACAACGGCCCTAATTTGGATTTAAAAAAACTTAAGAATGCTCACGGTAGCGGAAACGGGGTAAATGCCATCGTGATGCTAGCACTTACTTTTCAGGGATAACACCATGTCATCAGCGTTAAAATACACAGAATTCGGCAGGAAACGTCTTAAAGTTGTGTTTCCCATTGAATCAACAAAAACCTTTTGCCATGCATTGCCGACTGTATCTATACAATGACATGTCGATACCTGGTGGAATCTTTGGGAAAGACTTAAACATACCAAAGAGGACTAATGGGTGCTTCCAATTTCTCTTCTCTCTTCTCAAAGCCTCAACTCCTTCGTTCCTCAGCTGTCGATCACACCCAGCGAGTTGTTTCCTATAGGCTCTCTCTTCTCCGTGACCATGACTGACAGCTGAGAAATGAGGGAATTGCGAATTTAAAGAAGCCCGAAAACACAACCCAGTGTTCCCTGGGGGTTCCAATGTGGAGCTAGAGGAAGTGTCCTGACATATTACCATCTGTTACCAGTCTGCGAACTCAAAGAAAGTTGGTGCTGTAGTTATCCATAGCGTATTTGCTTGTGTACAGCGGTTTTACTTGCACTGCATTATGGTTGTCATATGGTGTCAGGGAGAATCGTTCTTCCTAAAAAACGCCACCAAATACCAAAAAATACCAATATACTGTGATATTTCTAGTGATGCATCGCAGAGAAATATATCGCAATCCAACGCAATGTATCGAAACGCGAGAAACCCAGATTTCATTTTTCTTTTCTTTCTTTTTATTTACGATCCATAAACTGCAGTGAGTGTTTCCCCAGAGTACCTTTTTATAGACTTTACAGAACACACTAGTTTGGCTTCACCTTCAGACTCCGAGACTTTATCCATCTTCATGCAGTCTCCAGCTGCCACAGAACCTTCCATCACCTCGTTGTCCCACTTTGGTGACACCTACAGTGGGGTCGCACCTGGGACAGCTGCCCTGGTTGTTTACACGCTCCCATCGGGCCAAACAGATGTGCGTCATCGTGTGAAAAATGGCAGTCATTTTTCAAACCGGCGCTGTCCGAATGGGGGAGGGTCTCGGCGGGGAAGACTGCCCCAGGACGTACAGGAGATCTCAGGTCAAGATTCAGGTCTGGGGCAGGTACAGTGACAATGTATGGCCTTTGACAGGAAATTGGCAGTGATGGAAGATGATGTAAATGAACTTGATGACTGATAGGATTTGGTGGTTCAAAACGGGACTAAATTCAATGATTAACTATTAGTTTCTACGGCACTGCATTTTGAAATGTAAAATTTGGTTGGTAAACTTTGGTTAGTGCATGAAACATCGAAAGTTCAACAGTGCCCAACCTGTTGTCCAAAGACATTGAAGGATGGGTCAAGTATACCCTGATCTACCATGAAGGTGCACTTTGTAACGTTTTGTTTTCGGGGCCCCCACCCACTTGTCTCCATGGAGATGTTCTTGCTTTGACTTGAATGGTTCATAGAATGGCAGTAAACATTTCTATTCATTTTATTGCCAAAATATCTCTTGAAAAACATGCATTCTTACTGTGAGAAGATCTGAACTGTAACTTGTGGCACCACTTGCCAGTTTCTATGGAGATAGATCCTTTTAGTGCCATACTGTGAAAGCATTAACCATTCACCAGTTACGTAGTGCACCTTAAACTTAAAAACACGTAAGAAAAACTAAAGTGGCAACTGGCAACGAATTATGGACGTTTTTTATACTATATTTAATTCAATGTTGACTTCAGGAGTAGGGTTGGAGTTGGCGCACTATAGGGTTCTTTTGAATACAGCTTAACCCTAGCTTTTATTCAGTACAGTAAAGTAAAACTGAATTAGCAGCCAATGGATCTTCAGAACTGAGAAAGATTCTCTGATGGTTGTCGAAACGTCATTTTAATGCGGTATTTTATTTTGTCGGGAATTTCCATGGCATTCAAGACTCAACATTTGATTTCTATAAAAAAAGAAACAATATATCAAAAATATTTCATAATAATGGGTGACAAATGCATTATCGTTTACAGGGCAGGCGATATCAGGCAGTTCTGTTCTACCACATCCTCCTGTGAGTGACTGAAACGCCGGGTGAATTTAGGGTCTTGTGTGGAGAGGTTTAGAGGACCACTTTGGAAGCAAGTGGTCTTGGGTTGGAGGGAGCAAAGAACCATGCTTCATCAAACTCAAGGTGAAAAGAATAAAGCTAATACTCATGCTAATTAAGTCCACTCGTACGCCAAGTGCCCTCCGCCGCCGCGCCATACTTCAACCTGGTAATCCCCCCCAAGCATCCTTGTACTCGGAGATGTTAGCTTATGTTAGCGTGTGTTGTGTGGGCTATAAATGTTTTGTTTTGGTCTTCTTCGGGATCCATTCACACTACGTAAGGACAGCATGCTAGCCCGCTAACTCGCTGACTTTCTCGTCGGTGTCGCTTTAAAAAAAAAAAAACAGCATTTCTTTTTCAAACATTTACAAGTTGTCATGCCTTATGAAACAATCTGACAGCTTCAAGACATCCGTAACCCAGTCTCACACAAAACAAACGGGTGGCGGTGTTTCAGCCATTTTCTTGCAACGTGGGTAATTATGCGTTTCTGCAGTTAAAGATGAACTCAGCAACTTTTTATGTTTAAATGAGTAGTTATGGCGACTATAGCTTGGGATCGAATGTCTAAAGATGACGGGTATAG
The DNA here is from genome assembly GCA_019453435.1 of Rhinogobius similis. Classification (NCBI taxonomy): domain Eukaryota; kingdom Metazoa; phylum Chordata; class Actinopteri; order Gobiiformes; family Gobiidae; genus Rhinogobius; species Rhinogobius similis. The sequence goes on from CM033632.1 coordinate 32,676,873, forward strand.
ATCAAATTAGCCATGTCTGTAGCAGCAATGCAAAATGTCCATAGAAATGCATTAGCTAAAACGATAAACATTTAAAAAAAGTTAAAAGTAGCAGAAGAGCAGTTAAACACCCTGATAAACTACTGCTAAATACAACTATCACACTATGTTATCCATTGGTTTAACATTAGGTTTGCGTAAAATTCACACAATCCCGAGCTCTATATTAGACTGAAATACCATCGAAATATGGCCGCTATTGTTTTTATACTTGCTCAATGGTGCATGTCATCTAAAGGTTTTTTTTACTGACTGTACCTTGTGATTCATAATACAGACTAAAGTTAATTTATGTTTTTTTTCCCCCTCAAAATGTTCCTTGTAAGGTGGGGAATAAAAAAGTAAAGTTGACTAGACTTTTCCTTTTTAAGATACTGCTACTGCTGATAGGAATAGACGGAATAAAAAGAAACAATAAAAGTTACTGAGTGTGGCTTTAATCTGCGAGTAGTGCGTGTTTTCTCTGCTTGGCCTTGACACGTGCACAAGGGGATTCTGTTAAATAGAATCTTTTGTTCTACGGACCATCTGCTGTGTCAAGTCGCAGCTTATACTTCCACATCAAAATAGATTTCATCCAAATGTGAAATTATTCCTATAAAACTGCAAGCAACTATTATAAATTTGCCAAATGTACGTGAATTCATTACTTAGGGTGACCAGATTAAGTAAATTTTCCATAAACCAACCAATAAAAGCGCTTACAGTCTGCATGTACGTTCTAAACACATACGGACGGAGGTATCTGCACGTCCTCTGTGTGGTCCTGTCAGATCTGTCTCCTCAAAGCAACATGTGCTGACCACTGGGGGCAGTAGAGAACACAATTCAACGTTTTGTTTTTTTTAATTTGACTCGATTACATTGCACAATAAATGAATCTTGTTTCATTTTCTTTGCTCTTTTTCAATAATGTAATCTAAAAACTGCTGTAGGTGCCTCCATGTTTGTTTTTATTATTGCTCTTTTTCTTTTGTTTTGGTCAATTCTTTAACTGAGCGCCCTCTGGTGGTATTTTACAGAACACAGTCAGTTTTTGTACCGTTTTGTCTGTTCATGTGCAAAAAGTGTAAATCAACCTGGATTTATGATGCATCTCCGCAAATATTGGATTACGATTTTTGAAGTTTGAGTCTTGTAGTGCTGCATTATGAGTTCTCTTCATAGTTGCCTACATGCTTTTGCAATATATTCAATCAATTTAGGTGCATTTTCTGATGGCGCACGGGAGCCAGGAGGGGAAAAGGCGGAGTTTAGACATTCGCTGGTAATATGCTGTTGGTGGTATCTAATCAGATGGGTCCAAAACGAACGAAATGTCTACAAAAAAGAAGACGTCTGGTCACCCTACATTACAAAGATATTGACATGTTTCTACACATTCCAATCCAATGGTTATCTCCTTTAATGTTCTTATTCCACATGTTTTAGGTTCTGGCTGAAACGTCCCGCCCCCTGTGGATCTGTGAGGCTGGGTTGAGTTCACACACTCATTCACTGCTGCGTCCACAGCCGAGTTTCTTCAGCACTTTATTGTATCCTTTCCGGATTCCTTCGTCAAAGTTCTCTTTTGCTCGTGTTTCAAACAGGGAATGCATTACAGAATCACATTACTGCAACTCGCTAGGAATCTGCAACTCTAAAAAACTACGCCCTAGTAAAAAAAAGTGGTAACACTAGACAAGAGACGACATACTAATCGCTAACCACATCGCATGCTAGCAAGAGGTTAGTGAATTATAAAGCATGTAGTGATGTCTTATTCTGTTTGTTCTGTCTGTCTGTTCATTAATAAACACTTCATTACTATTCCAGGAGGAGGAGGATTTATTTGTACCACTTTATAATAATTAAAGTGCCTATGACAGGTTGGACTACACATTTAACTAAAACGCAGTTGCGATAAAAATATTTCAAATTTTGCAAAAATTCTTTACAAATTTTAGCCCAGTTTAGCTTTTTTTTTTTTTTTTTAATGTTTTTAATTTTACTTCCTGGTTGTAAATGGTGACATCACACTGGGTCAAAACTCATCTAATGTCACCAATTTTTTTACTTGACAAAAGTATGTGAACGTCTTTTGTTGATTTAATGTTTGAAGGGTCAAAAAAGTAGTTTATTTTTTTTGTAAATTATGCTATAATATTTGTCTTCCTTGTGTGACGTCATCAATCTGTTAACTACCAGATTGGTGTAAAACTATAGTTTTTATTTACAACAGGTATTTATACAACAAATAACAAAATGAGAAAAATCATAAAAACCTGTCATATTCACCTTAATTTACCTTAACAAAGCATGAACAAAGACTTTATTTACAATGAACAAAGACTTTAATAAGCATGATTCAGTCTTGAGAACTGCCTAATAAGGTTAGGGTTGGGTTAGGAGTCTAGTTTCATTCTTAATATACTATTTGTTCACTATGAAGTAAGTCTTAGTTCATGCTTTATTAAGGGAGAAATACGTGTGGTTATTATAGTTTTTAGTTTATAGTTTTATTAATGTTACTGATTTATTTTATAAGGTTATTTTTTTATGGCTGATGTTTTTGACTGTTCGCTCACGGTCTTCTTCAGAGTTGTAATTTTATGTTTCTGTGACGATGTAATGTTTGTTGTCCTCTGTCCCAGTATTGTTAGCTTCATCATTTGGACACCATCGCACGACTAAAGAGGCAACTGAAATATGTAAATGTGCCAAACGGGACGATAAACCGGGACGAGGGGGCATTTTTACTGTCGCACACCTGGGATACTGTCCTGAAGATGTCGGACTGCAGATGGCGCTGTCGTTCTGCCTCTACCAGGACAAAAACAGCGCTAAAACGAGACACATCAGCAGCATCACGTGACCTCTCAGAAGAAGACCGCAAACGAAACTGTCAGGTGTAATAAACGAACAAGCGCTGGTCTGGAAACAAAAAACAATAACGTAATTACTGTTAAATAGCTAATGGATATTGTAGTCAAATATTATCTTATGCATTCTCACTTGATTGACTGTTAGAAGAATAGAATTTATGCCAAAATATATTCTAATTCACTAATAAACGCAAATTTACCTTCCATTTACTGATAATTTGTTGTAGAAAATTGGAATGAATTAGTTCTTTACAAAGACGAGCTAAGATTTAATTAGCCACTAGCTAGTATGCAAAATATAGCAATTATCATGTGGTCCCTGAAGTGTTACCAAAAATGTAAACCAAGATTTTATAAAAGAGTAAGGAAAATGCAACAACCAAACAGAACTCAACTCAATCATTAAAAAAATGTTAATTATAAAATCATCAAGCCATTTGAAGATTCCACATGCAGAGGGGGCGGGGCTGGGGCTGAGGGGTGGGGCTTGTGTCAGGGGGGCGGGGCCGTGATATGTTTTGTGCGCTCTGTGATTAGCAGCTGACCCGGAGCCATGCCTTCAGACTGCCTCTCCTACAGACGACATCTCTCTATGGAATCAGTGTTCACCAGCACGGAGCTAAACGTGACCCCTCACAGTCCAGGCCGCGTCCGCACAGCCACACAGGAATACGTCAAAATGGACACTTTATTGGATATGTATAAGCCTTTGCGTGTGAAATGTACTTAAAACCCTGTCCAATTTGTGTTAACCTCTCCATCCCAGCGCTCTTCTTTGGTATTAGTGTGAGACTGTGGCCTGTGGTAATACTTAGATATGGTGCTGTGGGGGAGTCATCAAATGAAATGTCCATTCTGCAGCGGCTGTGCTGTGCGGACATGGCCTCTGTCTCCTACACAGGCTTTTCTCAGGTGGTAGTACAAATAGAAAAAGGTAAACCAAACAGTAGGAGTTGCCGTGTGATGGAGGCAATGTTATGCATCACATTAAGACATTTTCTTGAAAGTTTTGTTGAGGAATGTTTCTGAAAAAGGAATGCAATGCTGTATTCAGACTGGTAACATCGTAAAAAAGCTCTGAAATTAGTAATTAAATAACCCTCTACTATTTATACATTCAGGCACTGAAAAATCACATGTCAATATGTAACTAAAAAAGATAGTCGCTCTCTTTTCCTTGGTAAGAACAAGGAAGCTGAACCCTTGAAGTTGGCAATTGCGTAAATTCCTACCCAGTAGTAATGCCATGTGCAGGCTCCGCCCTCTTAAGTGCATGGACCTGCACACAGACAGTGTGCCGAAGGATGGTGCTGTGTCCTCCAGAGGGCGCTGTGAGCCCACTCACTGCCCTAGCCTGGCCTTAAGGACTCTCCGGTGACAGCCAGCTCTCACAGCACTGACTCAGTCACGTAACTATACAAGGGCTTTTACAAAAAAGCTAACTTGAACAGCCATACAATGGCTAAAACATAAACCATACTCTACTTGATCTGGGTTTGTCCGTCACATGGAGTGGACTTCTCTTTTAGATGCATTGTGTTTTTCTCAGTTCGTGTGTTGGAGCAGCTCTCGTGCTGAGGGCTCAGTCAGAGGTTGGGGGTTTGATGCCGGAGGATCAGGTTAAGACTCAGGTCTTAGTCCATGTGGGTGCACAGAGGGATGAGGGCTATCCGCTGTCAGAGGAGGTGTGCGGGGCTGTGGATGGAGAGCGCCTCCTACGGGTTGTGGAAGTCCAGGAGCGGTCTGAGCGCTCCGAGCGCTCCGAGGCCAGAGAGGCCGGTCTGAAGCGGTGCATGAAGCCGTCCAGGAAGTCCTGCTGCTGCTGGGATATGGCTTGTGAGATGAGGCAGGGCAGGGCCTGCAGGCTGCCCGTCACAGAATCCAGTTTGTCCTCCAGAGTCCCAATGCGCTTGTCCAGCTCCTCACTGCGCTCCTGCAGCTCTGACACCAGGTCGTACATCACATTCTGGGTCTGCACAGAGGGACGGCGCCCAGGGAGTCACCACAGAGGGGACAGACACAAAGCAAAGAGTTAGTGAGCACATTTGAGAGCACAGTGACAAACATAAACGGCTAAATCTAAATATGTGAACTGCCAAGGCAGCAGTAACTTAAATCAAAGTCACAGCTGAATGCAGTTAGAATAATAAAGTTGATGATTTGAAATGGCTCCTGATAACACTAGCACACATATCCAATGCTTTGTGATGTACATTGTCTGGGTCCGGGCCATAACTCATGAGGGATCCTGCAGCGGTGAGCAGGAGGGCTGGAGAGGACTTGTGCAGTTTAGCAAGTCAGCAGAGATTTTATCAGCCCTTTAACAACCACAATCCATTTAGGCCCGAGCAGCTCTTTATGCGCCTCAATCACGTAATGAAAAGTGTCTCTATTATTTAGCTGCGCGGTGCATCCCTATATGCAGTATGTATCAGCACTTAGAGCAGAGGCAGCACTGACAATGCTAACTGCTATTCAGGTGTCCCACACGCTATACGGTCCATCACAATGCACCGGCTATTGATGCACAGGGACAAGAGCTGTTCATTTCAGTTCAGAGATAGATTAGATTAGATGTATAGTGTATAGAGCAGTAAATATCAACTGCTCGAGCATTGACTGCTGATGGTTGATTTATTTCTTAGGACATTAAAGCAATAGAAAAGGCATCAAGATAAAAAACAAAGCTTCCAAAGTTGACGTTGATATACTGGTTAAAGGGACACTACGTAACTTTGGTTTTCTCCATGAAGATGTTATGGCTTTAGCGGGAATGTTCTGCAGTACTCATCTATCTCCATGGATACAAGCAGGGGGCGCCACAAACCAAGTGCTTAAGCAATAAAAACATCTCTAATTGATTTAATGCTAGATATGTTTGATGCCACACTGCGGAACATTCCAGGCAAATCCACATGTCCACACTTTGGGACAATAGCCACGTTTCGACTAAACCCTAACCTATTCCACAAGAATTGCTTCAGCAAGGTTCTAATTAATGGCAGAATGCATTTGAATCTTCTGGACGGCTGTATCGTAGCTACATGAGCAGCTGACGTCACCCAAACATGACAAATGCTTTAATCCCTTTAATCATGAGGTCTATTTCAGCAATTTTTGAGCTGCATGTTTTGCGCATGTGCTTTTTATGAAATGCATTGGGTTTGGACAGTGCCAGATGCATTATGCATTGAAAAAAGCATATTTTCCGTTAGCCATACATTGATAAACAGGAAAAAATGTAGCACTCTCTTGCATGGCATGTGGGCTCAACAAATAAAGTCAGCATCGCTGGAAATACAGCGGTAGATCAAGATCAAGTCAGTGTTTTGTTTGTCCATATCTGCTTTTGCTGTCTTATTTTCACCTGAGTCTGTGTTCGGTCCTGTCCAGTCATCTCACTCTGCTGTGTAGCTCCGCCTTAACTAAAGCCCACCTGGAGCCCAAACTCCTCAAACAGGCCGTTCACTTCAGACAGTGGAAACGTGCCTCAGCAGGTGGTGGACCCTAGACGAGTTACATAATACGCCTTTAAAAGGACACATTATGAAATTATCAATAAACGATCAATGCATTTATTGAAATAAATTAAAATAAGCAGCTAGAGCTTCTGCCTCCCAATAAGGAGATCGTGGGTTCGAATCCCGGACCACCCTGACATCACACGATCTCTCTGGGTGGAGTCTGCATGTCCTCCCTGTGTTACCGTGGGTTCTCTCCTGGTTCTCCAGTTTCTTCCCTCCGTCCAAACACATGCATGTGGTCAGGTTAATTGGCAACTCTAACTTGCCCCTGGTGAATGAATGTGAGAGTGAATGGTTGTCTGTCCTTGTCCGTGTCTCTGTGTCAGCTGCGATGAGTTGACCCCTCTCCAGGGTGTAACCCGCCTAAGGCCCAAAGTCACTGGGATAAGCCAGTCACCCGCGACCCCGGGAACGGGAATAAGCGGTAGAAAATGAAAACATGAAATGAACATTTATTAAAATCAATAAATGTATTTAAAAATTAGCATAATAAATTCATTAATTATTAAATTGACATTGGAAACATTGCTATTTTTTTTTTTTTTTTTACAGCTGTATTAGTGTTTGGTCAAGTAGGAAGGTAGTGGGTAAATAATTGATATAATGTGACTGTTGTCATTTTGAATTGTATATATAAAATAAATAATATATACATTTAAAGGTGCAGTAGGTCCCTTTTTTGTCTGTTGATGCTTTGCCTGGAGTGTTGCGGTATGTCAGGGACAGATGAAGGGTAGCATGACTGTAAAGTGAGTTGTGCAGAGGTGAAGCACATGTTTTTACTCTGAGCTCGGCTTCTGTCGTTTGAACCCACACACACAGGTCCAAATGGCACCACATCAAAGCTCCATTCACTGGCCTTTGAAACGTCCCAAAGCCCTGTTCTGTGAGGGGGCAGGCCACACACGAAGCACTAACTCAGCAACTGTACTTTACACACTGTACCTGAATGCATCACGGTAAAAGAAATAAAGAAAACCTCTGGAGCACTACTTTATGAGTTCTCCAAATGAACTCCTTTTTATACAAAATAGTACAAAATGATCTATATCCGCCAATCCAGACGTTGGCTAGCTAGACTTATGTAGCATTGAACATTCTATGACATTGAAGGAAATAGTAAGGCCAATCTTCACATAAAACATGTTTATTTTCAGATATTTGTGTAAGTTATGTGGTTGTATATTACATTTACGCTCCATTGCCCCTTTTACATGCTGATACTAGTTGGACACCTTTGCTAGACACATGCCTTCGGAGTAGCAGAATGCCTGCTACTCTGGGGGAAGCTCCCGATTAGATGACATGCTGAGAATTTTGTCAGAAGTTTAGCTTTTCCAACTCTGACATTTGACGCTGGAGACGCATGAACAGTAGACTGAACGGGCCGCCAAACACTGGACGGGCGAAATGTGCATCCATCATAGACTTGTGTTTAACCTCAAGACCTTTGATGCCTTGGTCTGAATGCACCATAACTGTCATCTAAAATAAAATGGCAAAATGCTTAAGCTAGGCATGTTTGCAACAGCTGATGATGTACAGAACTCGCATCAAGATCAAAAACACGGATTACATTTCCAGTGTATATAATGCATCTAAAATTAGCCAAATACATTACATATAGATGTTAAGCAATGCAGTTTGTTTAGCTTTAGCCATGTCTCACAGCAACATAAACTTGGAATCATTAAACTTTAGTGAATTACTGAAATTGGCCTCATGATTAAAAAGTATAATTTACATTTGTTTTAGAAAGAAACCATTAGTTATGCATGCTGCTCATGTAGCAGAGCTCACAAAACAACAGTATTGTAGTTTCAAGTGAACCGGCCAGAGGGACCAGAGCCTGTCCAAATGCACTCTCTCTCCCCTTCTTCATCGTGCTGGTTCTGCTACTCGACACAATCCTCCACCGCTGCAGCAAAAGCACCAGCCTCCTCGGCCTAACCATCTCCTCCTCTTCTCTACCAGCGGAGTAATATTTCCCAAACAAGTCATTCTCAGCCTTCATCGCACTGTTAGCTGCCAAGGTCTTAATGCAAAAATGTCAAACTATTCATTACATTTTTAAATTTGTCTCGACTGGCTTTTGTCCTGGCTGAGATGCCCATGATAGTTTATTATAAAACGTGCAGCCTCTGTAACAAAAAATGTAACTGCTTCAACCTTTTACTTTAGAATACATACACAGTATAAATGAATTACATATATGTCAATGGCTCATGATGTACTTTAAATGTAATAAGCAATAATGATTTCCACTGCTTATACAACTTTTAACCCCATTATACTTTCTGATCATGGTTGGGATGCCATTGGGTCACATCAAAAGGTTATTATACTTGACACATGAATACCAAATATGGCAGTAAAATTGTTCACACAACCACGTCTACATTTTGACATATCTTTTAAAATTCTGTTCTATTTAGAAACTTGAACAATTGACAGGTTTACCTTTGCCAGGTCCACCAAGGTGTTTGCCTGGTCGTTGAGTTTCCGCTGCTCCATCTTCACACTGCGCAGTCTGGTAAATGAAGAGTGGACAGGAAGTGGGCGGGGCAACATGGGAAAGAGGTGGAACGTTGGACAGAGTGGACCAATGGGAGTAGAGAGGGAGGAGGAGGAAAAATATACAATGTCAGAAGAGCTTTGACAATCACATGTAAATGCAAAAAGTGAGTGCAACCTTCATGCATAACAGATATATGCCGTTTGTATGTGTCCATATGTATACATATATGAAGAGGGCTATATATGTATAAATACAGTAGAATTCAAAACAAGCTGTTGTGGTTTGGATCAATGCAAAACCAATCAATACATGCAAATCACAGAGGCATACTGCAGGCACCAACTCAAAATGTTTCAGTGACTTTTGCTCATTGTTTGAACAAGATCTGGTATTTAGACTACATAAACTGCACTCATACGGGCGTGACTGGTACAGCAGGCTACAATCCTGTTTTTGTTGTTGTTTGGGCACCTGGTCTCATAAATGTGATGAGGCTAATAAGATTAAGGTTTACTTTATTGTCCGAGCAGAGACATTGTTCTCTGCATTTGACCAATCCTTAAGTGCCACTGTCTGTCAGGAGCAGAGGGTGCCACATTGAGGCGCCCGGGGACCCATCATGAGCGAGGGTTGATCAGGAGCTTAGCTGGAGGACTATTGGGCATGTTTTGGGTTGATGGGGCGGACAAGAGGAGAAACATGCAAACTCTTTGTCTGGTCAGCCACGACCACACACTTTTACAAATTTTACTAAACTGGTATGGCCTTCCGAGGCAAGCAAACTAAACACTGAAAGACCCGGGCAAACTGGGAGTCAAACCTGCAACCTTTTTGATGTGAGGCGAGAGAGCTAGTCACTCAGACACTATGCTTTGTCCCTCTCATTGAAGGAAAACTATTACACATTTTTTCATCACATTTTTCGTTATTAGCCTTTAAACATCCTCTTGAGTACCTTAAATTTGCCATTTCATGTTTGGAAAAAAAAAAAAACAGTTTATTATTAAATATTTTTTCTCAGCTGTCTGCAATGACAATTACTGAGTGCATCCTGCCAGTAGATGGCGCCTAATGCTATACACAATTTAATCTTTAACAGAATGTGCGACACGCTATTATCAAGCTAGTATGAGCAGTGAATGGGGGAAATGCTCTGAATGAGTCTGTCGATGATTTAAGGACAGCAGAAGATTCTCAGAAAAGTGACGAATATGAACACATGTCCCAGATCGAAGGGAGTTCAGCAGGAAGTGTTTTCGTGATTTTCGAACTAGCATTCCTCAAAATAGTGTGAATGCAGCTAAATGCAACTCCAGGTATGTTTTTGATTGTGGGAACATTGTTAGAAGATGGTTGAAAGCTCAAAAAAGTCACTGTAGCAGAATGTGTCCTTTAACACCGTGCTGGACGTGGAAGGACACAGTTCTCTTCCTCTGCATGTGGCTATGGTGTCACTTCCGGTTCCTTTGTTGTTCAGAACATACAGATTTGAGGTATGGTTGAGAGCTAAGACTTTATTCATTTTCTGCACCAGCAGGTGGAGATGCAGAGCTGCCACTGAATAATTTAAACTTTTTGTCTGTTTGTTTTTAATATTCTGTATAGTTACAGCTACAGTATATGTAGCTGTTAGTAACTAATCGAAAAACTAAATCTATCTTTGGATCCAAAAGGTGACAGACCACGATTATATTATTGCTGCTCCAATGTACAGCATGAATAAACCAGATCTTGTTCTAACAGTCATGAAGTGCTCAGAGAGTGCAATATGCTTCTGCGGAGGAGAACCTCTTGAATGTATGTAACATCAGAGTCAAATCAAAGCATGTCCTGACAAAGTAAAGTAAATATGGCATGCCCTGGTCCTCAGCAGCGTGCAGTGAGCAGACTGAGCACAATGGAAGGCCTCTGTCTGTGCTCCTGGTCACATCCATGGTCACTGCCTTACCTACAGTCGCGCTAGCTGGTGATGCTAATGTCTTCTGTTAGCAGACGAGTGTTACCTAACTCAGAGTCGCTGCCTAGCTAATGATGCTCATGGCTACTGTTAGCAGAAGTCTAATGTTTTTCGCCACTCACTTCTGCCACACAACCGCTGATGTTTTAGAATAACTTTTTTTTACAGTTAGGGTAAGGCTAGGGTTAGGATTGGGTTTAGGAACAGTTCGTCTGGTTAAATTTAGGGCTCTGGGACCGGTTAAGTAACCAGGTATCGGCAGAATATAGCAGACACATGTCTCCCTTATTACCCATAGTCGCTGCCTCGCTAGTGAAGCAAATGATTCCTCCTCAGCCCTATGTTCCAGCATGTGATGGTGTGTAAGGGCTGTGGTTAAGATTAGGGCCTGGCTTTGAGATCCTGGTTAAATTTAGTGCTTGGTTTTGAGATTATGGTTAAAATTAGGGCATAGTGTTCAGATTATGTTTGAGGATAAGAGTGGGGGTTCAGGGTTTATTCAAAAATGTATTTCAAATGCGATTAAAACAGAGCTCTGGAAACTAGGATCTGCGAGAATATAGGTACGCTCTCGAGTACAGTTAGCGAACATGTTTTTGTGGGAAATTTGAGGGTGAAGGTTGTGTTGTTATCTGTGGTGTGGTTAGCACAACTGTCTCACAATAAGGTGGTTCTTGAGTATTTAAATGTATTTAAGACTGTGACTGTTTCATGTTGCTGTGACTGACAGGCGCCTGATGTCGTGTCACTCGTGGCTTCTGTTGGTGTTGTATTTTGTGTTCAATGGTGACACTGGTTGCTTTGCTTGCACTGTTGATGTCTTGTGTCTGTGTTGAAGCATGTGGTCCCCTGTCCCAAGACAAATTTCTCTCACGAGAGACAATAAAGGATTATTTTATCTTATGATTATCGTATCTTAGCCTGGCTTTGTTTGGTTACTTGTCTGTATTCAGCCCCTTTCCATCAGTACACGTTGTAATGTACGTAGCACTACACGGCTACAACAGCAGAGATAGAAGCACTGAGCTCTAATGAACTGTACCATTTCATGCAGTGGGACTATAAGACAGTAGATCTCCAGCCCTCCCAGTGCATCTCCACTGTGTAGTCTACGCACAGATCACAGCCTGGAAGTGACGGCATAAACATCCAGATCTATCCTATTCTCACCCGTGTGTCTTATCTTTAATCAGGCTGTCAAGCGGGGAAGCCTGCCGAACATGGAGAAGTGTGCCACCCAAGTTCCCTGTTCTAATGATGAGGCGAGATGACATTCAAGGGCATTTATTCATGTGCAAATGAGTGTCTGCGTGTGGCTGTGGGAACCCCGGCTCGCTGTCTGAGCTCGGGCTTTGTAGTGCCGCGCTGAGGCCCATTATTCGAGTCATGTGTTACTGTACGGAAGCTATTGTGTGATGTGAACGTGTCTTCTGTTAGTGGCTCCAATCACACACACTGTTTATACATTTGTCAAAACAGACGTCGTGCGGAATATCATTTCAGCAGCACAAATGAGAGTCATTTCTAAGTAAGACTCTGGTGATAAGGGGCTACTGCTTCATGTGAAGAGGAACGTACAGGAGCTCGCGCGTTTCCAGAACCAGACGCAGCCACGGTTTCAAGGTCACATTTACTAGACGTGTCAGTGCTCTGCCAGTGCTTTGCTCTTGTCCCTAAAGGTTGTTGGTGATCCTCATACAGGACATTGACATCTTGAGAAAGCCTGAAGCCTGAGGATATTTGCCACCAGTGTGAACATTCTCCTTAAATTCTAACATGACCAGGTGTTTCTCTCTGCCCTGAAACCATTTGATCAATGTGCCTATTTAAAATGTGGTGTTCTGACACATTTGCACGCTTGAGTGTGGGCAGAATCCTGGGAGGTCCTGATTTTTGTGCTGTGTGATTCCTGGTGCCTTCATTGTGCTGTAAACTCATGTTAAGACAATAAAACAAGAGAAAAGAACATTGGAGCATTCCTCACACTGCAAAAACATATCCGCACGAGCTAAAATGGTACACATTCCGACCTGGTTTGGATGCACTACTGTGTAAAGTTACAACCCGCAGCTACTGAACTCAAGCTCAATGTTTTCAATTCATTTCATTTTAGCCCTTGCAGGATAGCCTGGTTTTGCAGTGTGTCACTTCATGTCTTGACAAACCCATAATAAGAAGTGCATGGAGCAGCTAATATAGCGGCCTGTGCTATATTAACACGTGGAGCAGATACAGATACATGATGTCAGACCACACAGCTCCAAGCTCATTCTGTGCACGATGCTTTGAAATCCCTCCAGCAACCTCAGCGTCAGACATGTGCTGTGGGTCCGGCTCAGCGGAGATGGGAGGGAGGGAGACATCGGATGGCACACTCAAATGAAAGCTCCCATATTATGCTTTGTTCACACTTGGTATTTCACATTTTTGAGGCTCTGCACCTTCTATTGGCCGTAAAGGGAGTGTGAAGCGGTTTAAAGGACAAATATTATGCGTTGTTTGTATTGTTAAACAGGCTCGAGTACCTTTGCTGTGACAATTCATGTTTAAGAACTTAAGAAAAATGGTGTTTCCCACATCTGGAATTGACTTTGAGGTCCATCTACTGGCTGCAGAGGGACTTACGCGGGAGATAAACAAACCTAGCTTGCCTTTGACGTGTTAATTTGATCAACCAGTTGTAATGAACGCGATGTGACAGCTTAAATGCTCAGAACGAGTCTGTTGATGATTAATGGACAGTGCAGAAGTTTGATCTATGATGTAACCTAACTAGGGCTGCAACAAGTCAATCAATGAAATGCAATTAATTGATTATTGAACAGGTTTTCAGCAAAGTAATCGAATAATTGTTCTATACTAGGGCTGCAACTAACGATAACGATGATTTGATCGATTAGTCTAGCGATTATTCCTTCGATTAATCAATTATATGTTTAGAATGCGAAAGATCCTTGAATATAAGAATTTTACTTAATTTTACCCCGATAAAGCTGAAGTGAAAGCGTTTGATGACATCCTGGTGGAGAATATTTATAGATTAATCAAAACACACTACTTACCTGTTTTGTGTGTCATTCCTGCTCTGTCTAAGTAATAAAACCTCTTCTTTCAGCACATAGAATGTTTTGGAGTCAGTGTCTGAACAGTGTGTTAACAATTACTTGATTGTTTAATTAGTTTGCAACCATTTCTATAAGTTAGTCGCGATTAATCGATTAACTTGTTGCAGCCCTAGTCTATACACAGACTCCAAAACATGCCATGAGCTGAGAGAAGAAGTTTTAATACTCAGACTGCAGAAATCACACAAAAATGACACAGGAAATGTGTACAATTTGTGTTTTTGATTACAACACCGTTTTGTTTTTAAATATTCTCCTCCGGACATCCTCAAACAGCTTCACTTCAGCTTTATCTGGGTATGATTGAGTAAAATTTTCAAGCAGTTAACCAACTGATTAATTAAAAGAATAATCACTAGACTAAGCATAGTTATAGCTCTAAACAAAACTAGAAATGTTAGTGTTTTTGACACAGACTTTCTACACAGGATTCATCAAATAAATGTGAATGAAGCTAAATACAAGGGGACAGTGTTGTAGCATAATATGTGCCCTTTAAACCAGCTGGTGCCAAAGTTGGATTATTAGAAGGAGATGGCAGGAGAAGTAGACCAGTGGTCTCAAACATTTTGAGCTCTCAAGAATTCCAAAACATGTAGAATTGTCAAACATGCATAAATGAAACAAAACATGACTCCGGGTATGTTCTAAATAACATGGCATTGGTAAGAAGCTCAAAAAAACTCCATTTAGCATAATATGGGACCTTCAAACCAAAAATCAAATCCCAGCAACACTTTTGGTCATAATAATTCATGCATTTCAACATGAAGAGAGTAAGAGTGAGAGGAGGAGAGGAGAAGAGGAGGATGAGAAAGGGACAGGTAGGAGACATAGACTTACTTCTGAGCTCTGCGGTGATACAGCAAAACAAAGACAAAACACAGTACAGGTTTAACCCACGACATTCACCACAGGAGTCCCACTGGCAGTGAAGCAAGGGGAGGGGGCGGGGCCAGGGGCGGGGTCAGGGGAGGAGGAGAGCACGGCTGGGGGCGGGGCGACAACGCTACAGTATGTGCGTGGGGAAGTTGTCACAAATATGCAAGCGGTAACAATAGAGAATATAGAATAGGTTGCGTTCACGAGAAATATTCATTCTCGGTAAGTAAAAAATGTTCCGCCGTATGGCATTAAAATTGTAATTCTTCAAGACAAGCAGGTGACACGACAGGAACAGCAGGTGGCAGAAAAAGTTATATAGTGCACCTAGAGCTGGGCGAAATGATAAAAATATGAATCACATTTTCCCCCTTTCATTCTGAACTTCATTTTTAGTTAAGATTTTTATTTGGCCTATAAAAAACAAATAAAACTGGCTTTCGATGCTCGATGAACATAAACAATACAGACTTGAACTCAAGCTAATCACTGACGATTAATGATTCAATAAAAAGACTTCTGATCGTCGTCATTTTGTGCTGACAGAGAAAATGTTTAACAGTTTTTGTTTCTTGCTTAAAGACCTAGAAATAAGAATGATTAACCAGGGCAAACATAAGTCGATATCAGTGAACGCAACCTATTATGTCCAATGCTGAGAACTGCAAAGGGCCTGACTACACAGACCATGTGAATAGTGGTCAATAACATTACTATTATTATTATTGCTACTACTGCTACTGCTACTGCTACTGCTATACTATTCATTTTTTGTTAGTCTGGACGGCTGTAATGTAGACTCCTTTGTTTGTGATTAGAGCAATACAGAAAATCAAAGTAAGAAGAAGTATTGACAGAATTATAATAATAGAAAACAGGGATATGACATTTGGGTCCCACTTTATAGTAACTACACCTTCATTAACTTTAATAAAGCATGAACAAAGACTTCATTCACAATGAATACACTGTTTGTTGGAAATGATTTAAGCTTGGTAACTACTTAACTAAGGGGTTAGGTTACTAAGCCTGAATCATTATCTATAAAATATTTATTCATTGGGAATTAAGTCTCAAGTCTCCTACGTCTCAAATGAATGACACCACCTCCACTATGTGTTCTTTCACTCAGCTACAAGTGCTGCTATAATAAAAATGTCAGATTAGTTGGATTATAGTCTTTTGTTTACTCTAACCAGAACTGAACTTTGCTTTATATTTACTGGAACGGAACTTTGTGTTATATTTACTGGAACTGAACTTTGCTTTGTGTTTACTGGAACTGAACTTTGTGTTATATTTACTGGAACTGAACTTTGCTTTGTGTTTACTGGAACTGAACTTTGCTTTATGTTTACTGGAACTGAACTTTGTGTTATATTTACTGGAACTGAACTTTGCTTTGTGTTTACTGGAACTGAACTTTGTGTTATATTTACTGGAACTGAACTTTGCTTTGTGTTTACTGGAACTGAACTTTGCTTTGTGTTTACTGGAACTGAACTTTGCTTTGTGTTTACTGGAACTGAACTTTGCTTTGTGTTTACTGGAACTGAACTTTGTGTGTCAAACCAAGGATCGCATATAAACCTTTGGGACAAACTTAACTTGACCCAAACCATTGAACTACTGAACTCAGCTCGTTCTGGACTACACTTAAAGGTCAAAAGGATTTTTGAATTATTGTTTTTGGTGTTGTCTTTCGCCTGTTTATTTGCTGGTCTAATTTAGTGCATTATTTGCAAATATCAATCTATTTAATAAAATGATCATTTAAAACCGATTTCTGTGTCTGTTACCTTTCATTCACCACAAGCTCCCATTACAAACCTGTAACTGAGCATTGCACTTTGTTCATGCTTTATTATGGTATTATAATTACTAAATGTAGTTATAAAGTGTTATAAAGTGTTACAAAAAATGACAGCTGGAGGAGAACAAAACATTCTAATTTGCAAACTCATCATGTGTATTGTTTGGATCAAAACTTATTTGACCACTATCCACATAATCTCCTGAGTCTGACCCAGAGCAGTGCACAGACAAGAACATGTTTACAGTTTACTGCTCCTAAACATCAGGGAGGTAAACCAACAACAGGACTTCAATCAGCCATAACATTATGACCACACAAGGGTAACTCTGCTATAAAGACAAAGAACAACATAACCTAGACATAGTGAGACGCTAGAAGTTACTGTGCTGCTTCTCTTGTCATAATGCAATGGCTGACGTGCTAAAATACAGAATATATTGTTAGTGGCAAAATATCTCTCTGCTTTGTAACCCTTTGTGAGGCCAGTCTAACACACATCTGTACATGTAATATGCTCGTCGTACTTGGATATGAGAGGTGACTTACTGGTGAATGGCTTGGAGGAACTTGCGCTGGTGTTTGCGCACCTTGGCGTGGTCGATCTTCTTCACCAGCTTGGTGTGTTTGTAGATGAGCCATGTTTCCCTGAGTACATTGGCAGCTGTGTTCTTTACCTGGGGGCGAGTGCAAGAGAGGCGTCAGTCAGTTAGTCCCACATTTCAGCACCACGGTCAGCTCACTTTAAGCGCCTGTTTTTCCTCTGCAAAACCACAATAAGTAATATGTTTTTATATGTATTCTTTGTTTTGTTTAGTGAGATAGTACACGTCATACATGTTTATCATAGTTTTTCATCAGTCAAGTGAATATTGAGTGAATATATACAGGAAGCAGCACTAAATAGAATCCCTCTCTCTATGTCATTAATAAATAAAATATTACACAAAAAAAAACAGGAACACATTTTTTCTGACAGTTTAAACTTTACTTACTAAAATAAAGGTGTAGTCATTCACTCTAATTTGTCAAATAATAAATACCGTTAGGCAATATTTTACCCTTGATCACAGTATGGTTGCTAAGTTACAGTAATTAATGCTGTGTTCATGTGGTCGGGTTCCAAGTTGTTTCCAGTTGTTTGTCGTTGTTAGCCTCTTCAAAACTACATGTTACTTGTTTTGGAGATCATCCTTATTTGTACTTTAGCCAGGTAACGAACAAACATGTGGCTGTTATGTTATGGGCAACAGTAAACCCCTAAAAATATAGTACTGTTTAGTCAAAGAGCTCAGATCAGCAGATGTAGCAGTAACATACATCTACTTATGTCACGTCTGCCGTCTGAACAAGTAACATTACAAACTTGATCAAATGTCTTAAACTAAGAAAAACAAGGCAAGATTTTCAGCAAAATCTAACCATTTAAATACTTAAAATAATCATAAGTTTTGGTGAAATGAGGAGTCTAACCTGTCATAGGCACTTTAAGAATGAAGAACTAGCTCCACTATTTATCTTTTGTTTATTTATTGAACTTTTTACTACATACAGTTTTACTGTGTTTAATCTGACTGTTTTGCTGATAGATTCTAAATATAAGACCTGTTTTATAGTGTCACACTGCATTAGGTGTGTTTTGGAAGTTTTTTTTTTTTTTTTTTTCTACATCTGATGAAGTGAAACCTCACTCGGTGTAAATAATAAAAAAAAAATATGTATGGAAGCCCTGTAGTCTCATAACTCTGGAAATTAAAACAAATAAATACAAATAATCAAATGCATTATTAAAGCTAAGCCCGAGTAAGACCGTGGTGAGAATGTTGCCGGGTGCAGCAGTGTGGGCTCACTCGTTTGCAGAGTTGAGTGTCCATCATGAAGTTGTGGACGTGCTTCTCAGCCTTGGTCAGCTCCAGCTTTCTGGCCACCACAGCCACCACCAGCGCCGTGCAGCCCGCTCCCTTTGGGCACCACACACATCATCAACAACCAAACAACAGCAGACGGGGTTAAAGGAGACAGATTGTGCTTCATTTAGCTTTTTAGAAACACTCTGGAACACAGTTATATAGCATTAAAGTTTAGGGCTGCAACTAAGGATTACGCTTTCGATAAGTTGTTTAGAACGTGAAGTGCAGGTGAATATGAGTTTTACAAGGTTTACTAGGTTTGTGACTTTGGGCTTCTTTTTTGGAAAGTCACTTGCGAGTTTTGAGAGTCGCAGGTTTTCGGGCTTGCTTCAGAGCAGCCTGAAAAGGCAAAATCATTTTGCCTGAAGAAGGCCACATGGCCGAAACAATGCAATATTAATAAATTCACTTTTGCAAGGATTGACGGTGTGCGGGATTTTTTCTGGTTTCACATCATAAAAAGAGCACATTTTTAGACATTTTTCAGTTCTGTTTTATGTTAACTACAACAGAACTAGCTGCTTATTTTTTTGTCTTATTTTTATGAATCTTAGGTTGGTTGTTTTAGGCTGATTTTAAAAGGCTTGGTCACTTTTTTCTCTCTAAAAATCTCGAATTTCATCAAAAACACTATTTTTTATTTTTATTTTTTGTCATTTTGATGTAATTTCTGATCTGTTTGTGCTTTCTGAGCACATACTTTGAAGTCTGTGTATAATCCAAATAACGATTATTTGATTATTATATTAGTTGATGATTATCTCAATAATCGATCAGTGGCAATAAATCTATTAACTTGCATATTATAGTTATAGAGTACATTAGTCGCCCTCTGCTGGCAACAGTGGCACAGGAACCATGTTAAAAACTGCTAACTTTTACTGCATTATGCAGACAGGAAGGAAAATTAAAGGACATGTTATGAAAAATTGCCTATTTGAGCTTTTAACTATGTTTTAACATTGTTCCATCAACAAAACCATAGCTGGCGTTGTATTTAACATCATTCATGCTTGTTTCATGAATCCTTTTTATGAGGTCCTCTCCCCTCTGAGCCTCAGACAAAACTTCTTTTCAAAGATCTTTGTGATGTCAAAGGAACAGACTTGGTGGTCTCTTATGCTCTTTTTAGGACCTAAACTGAAATAGTACTAACCCAGAATTAAATCAGGTCTACATCTGGACTAAAACAGTAAAAAAAAGAGACATTACTTGGAAAATTGGACCAGATCAGATCATTTGGAGGGCTGGGTTTAGCCCATTGGCTGTACGTTAACTAGGCTTATATTATAGCACTGTCCATTTAGCATAACATGTCTGCTTCAGTAAGATGAGCTGTGGCTTTGAAAAGCAAACCTGAGGTAAGTGCAGTAGAGTACGTACCATGATGCCGGTGAGCAGGCACACGCCCTTGCCACAGTAAGTATGTGGGACCATGTCTCCGTAGCCGATGGACAGGAAGGTGATGGAGATGAGCCACATGGCGCCCAGGAAGTTACTGGTCACTTCCTGTTTGTCATGATACCTGGAAGGGGAGGCGGAGACAAGCAGAGGCGGGACCAAGTCAGTCACAGTGGGCGGAGCTGGCTGAACACATGCATGCTGGGAAAGTGAGTGGAGAAGAAAGAAACAGTAGTGCAACTCGGGGTTACACTGTGTGGAGTGTGATCTGGCAGAAGATGCATTCAAATTCTGGGTAAAAGCAGTTAGGAAAAGACATTTTTTTTAGAAAGAAGAGCGTCGTATGAATTCAGTGTGAACATCGTCAATATGAAGAATGGTTTGATTTAAATGGCTCCATTAGGATACCATCCAAAATCCATGTCCCAAAGTCTTGTGGCGCACTTCAGTGGTCTTCAATCGAGATTTGGCTGCTCCCCCAAAAAGATTTCAGCAGTTTCAAGTTTCAAACATGTTGTGAGCTGAAGGTAGCAGACAGCCATGCTTGAATCGTCGAACGAGAGGCTCATTCGTCAAATAGAATCTATAAATTATATCTATAAACCCACATGATGCTCCCGAATCATTTATCCCATCCTAGCCTGTTCCCAATGGACTGTCAAGGAGGAGACAACGAATTCACTTTGTTTCTTTTTGGTTTTTTTACAAAAGCTGCGATGACTTCAAAAGTGTAGACATAGCTTTTTATTTAGACTTGTTTTCAAAGTAGACTCTCTATTGCCCAGCTGTCATTCCGCTCTGGATGTAATGGAATCAGAGCGTTTGCAGTTTTTTTCATCGTTCCTTTCGACAATGGACGAGTTTGTCATTGGATGTCTGAGTTTTGGTTTGAACGTCTCCTCCAGGACACTCCATTGCTGTCGTTGTTGTGAACTGCTCATGCCTTTGCTGTGGTCCCATTCTGGTGTTCTACTCATGCTCCCACGGATAGTTCAGTATTTTGTAAAGCTCCACGTTCTTTTGCTTGGATTGATGAAGACCCTGCTGTAGCTCAGTTTGGAGAATCAGACAGGAGCAACGCTTTTGTGTCGGCGGTTCTGCTCATCCGCAGTCCGTCTGGTTTGACAATATTGAGAAGTGTTTTCATCTTGGAATTGGACTTTTCGCTGATGCAAAGGGAGTTTGTGTTTATGCTGTAAGTAGAAAGGATTCCTTGAAAAGATGGATAGTACTCAGTGACATTTATTTGAGTTATTTATTTTATTTGTTTGCACTTCTTGGAATTATTTTCAGGCATCAGAGCTCAGAGATTATGTGCATTACACTTGAAAACATGACTAAACTTAACATTTTTTAAAATAAAGTCGTTTTGGATAAAAGGTTGATCTGTAATTCTACTAATATTGTGGAAAAAGTAACTAGGACTGAGAAGTTTTAATTTTTTTAATGCGTACTTTATACTTTTAGGATGCGCTTACAGCTGTAGATATTTTGTCCTAAATTGAGCCCATTTTAGTTACGATGGGCTTGGTTTAGAACTCTTTTATTCCTTTAGTTTCTTGATTTTTTGATAAGTCTTAATTTAGTATCAATATTATATCAATAATCCACCTTAACTTAAGTACAACAGGAGTACTTGTACCAGTGTAAGTATGCTTGGTACACATTTTCTCTTTTCTCTTTCTGTTTCTTGCACCGCTCTTTCAGATTAGATTACAATTTTCTCATTTTTGTTTCTATCCTTTGAAAACACCAGCTTTTGTGTATTAAA
This sequence comes from Rhinogobius similis, assembly GCA_019453435.1. NCBI lineage: Eukaryota > Metazoa > Chordata > Actinopteri > Gobiiformes > Gobiidae > Rhinogobius > Rhinogobius similis. Next base: position 32,698,677 of record CM033632.1, read on the forward strand.
TTAACTTCTGACGTTATGTCCAGACATTTACTGTTGCTTGAGTATTTTGTTGGATCTACTTTGTACTCCTCTTTGAGTAACATTATTTGGAAGAAACGGTAAACTTATTTGAGTCGATTCTTGGCTACTCTCTCTGCCTATCGCTGCCAACAGTTTACAAGATTTCTGTGCCTTTTTATTCAGTTTTACCGGGGTTTAGCTGAAGACAGATTTATTGGATCACCACGGATATTTCATTTTAGTTTCTTATTTTTTATAACTTTATTTCTTCTGTTGCGTGTCCGTAACCAAAAGATCTCCTTGGGGATGAAAAAAACTAATTCTGATTCAGATTTTATGTTTACATTTTGTTTTAGAAGTAACCTCAACAAGCGTACAATCCATTCAACTGTTTTTACAAAATGTTTCACAATTATCTTTTCCATCTTGGTGAACGTTCATAGTGTTTTCAATCAGTGAAATTCATCGATTTTGTAATTTTTCTTGCTCCTGCCAGCTCCTCCAAACTCTTGCTCGTTTCACCTTTTGTAACAATCCATTTACCTGCCGCTCGTTGTTGTCTCTCTTCACAAAATACTGGACTATCCCGTTAGATGGGGGGAGGGGTTACGGTTTTGGGGTTGGAGCACACCTGGGTTGCCTCGGGGGATGGTTGGAGGGTGATCTGCGGGCGACATGCAGCAGCAGCAGTCTGTACCATGCAGGAGGAGCTCTGCCCTGCATGCTCCAGTGGGTCCAGTATATTGAGAGCTGCCTGGGGTCTGCTCCGGGACGAGACAAAGGAGGAGGACGCTCATTGAATTTGACACCGCTGTCTCTTTACCTGTCTCCTCGGGGGCCCCGGCTTGATCTGCTAGCTAAATATTGTAATAGGTTGCGTTCACGGGAGGAGCTGATTTTACTCTATGGGAAGGCGCTGGATCGAAGAGGAAAACAATAAACGTTAAAGGTGCACTGTGGGACTTTTTTGACACCCACGACCAGGAAAGGTTAAAAGGACACGCACTCTGCACTATTTGAATTGTTATTGGCCTTTAAACTTTAAACATGCTCTTCTACCTTTACTTTGCCACCTCGTGTTTTAAAACAGTCAGGTGTTCCCTCATAAGGATTTTGTGTAAGCCCTCCATCTACTGGCTGTAGGGGGAATTACATAAGGGAGATAAACAAATCTAGCTCGCCCCGACATGCTAATGTTAGCATGCAGTTGTAATGAACCATAAATGCTCACAGCGAGTTTGGCCATGATTTATGGGCTTCAAAACAGTGCAGATCTCTGAGCTCTATCTTCATGTCACAATTCTGGGAAATTTGAAACTGAGCATTTTGTGAGGCTCAAGAAGTCAATTACAATGTTATAAAAGCTCCAAAAAGTAAATTTATTAAACTATTAAACATGAAACGTAATTTATTCTAGTTTAGGTGTTTAGGAGATAGATGGAGAGAGAGAGAGAAGTGATTTATCAAAAAGTTCCATAGTGCACCTTTAGATTTTACTTTTTGTTAGGCCACAAACTCATTGTTATTTTTGAGAATCAACTTTACAAAAAATAATCACACATGTTAGGGCTTAGTTCATTTTTACTGACGAGGGGTGAAAGTGGTAGATTAAACCTTCCACAATACAATAAAGAGGCTTGTGACCTCTGTGATCGCATGGGGTTTGGATTTGCAACCCCAAAACATAATAATTAAAATGTGTTGCTTCTGATTTAGAAGACAGTGACAGTTTTTGTTTCAGGTAGAAAGGCCCAATGTTTACAAAGACATTAACCATAAACTTGATCAACTACCTTAGACTAATTTAAAACACACATCTTAAAAATACGGCCTGTCATTCGAATATTCAAAAATCTAGAATGGAGGCAAACTGAAGTAAACCATAAAACATATTCAAAGACAAACCATTATCAGATCATGTCCATTTCAAATTTCCGTGATAGAAATGTCACTTTGCTTGCTTTTCTATAACAAAGAATTAAAAAAAATACTATCATAAAATACTAGCCCTAAATTGTATTTGAGCTTCATTGTGGTAAAATGTGTTATATATCTGTAGATCAAATGAAAAACCATTGTGGAGTCAAAATGTCTGCAAACGTTTATCCAGTAAAACCTAAAAATCAGGATTTTACCTGTGACTGTCAAAATCTCCTATAAAATAAACAAATAAAGCAAAGATCACAATAATAAATCTTTAAATCAAGTTCATATATCACTCACATGTGTCTGAGTGGTTTTCATGTTCCTTGACTTTTCATATTTTGTGCCATTCTGAGGTTAATCCCAGTTTTGAAGTTGCATACTGTTCGACTTCCTTTTGCGTCCATTGTAGAATTTCAAATGCGTTCGTTTACAGACTTTTCAAGGGTCTAATACACAAATGTGAACGCAACCTATTAGCAGCTCTCCCTAGCGTGGAACCTGCAGCACTGAGGCAGGTACAGGCACAACGCGCTGCACGTCGGACGATAGATTAACCATCCGGCATCGGCTTTCTCAAGTGGCCATAAATACAGGCCATAAATAAGGTGGACAGAAATGCACAAAGCATCATTCCCAGGGCAATAAAACGTAGCGAGTAAATATTTCCTCTTTTATTAGCGCCTTTTCCCCTCCTCCGGCCTGATATGTACCTCGGGAGCAGATCTATCCCGGAGTGTAAATCCTTCTATGGAAAGAATACAAGACAGCACAATATACGGCGAGCGGAACGGGCCAAAATACTCAGGCTGATCGATAGGAGTTTAGGGCTCTCAATATACTGTGTCGGATTTGGAATAGCATGGACAAGAGCTGGCACCACTTTGGACTGAATCTGGACCAAGAAATGGCTACAACAAGCTTCCGACAATCCAAGTCTAAAGGAAACACCACAATATATCCAGTTATGTTACATGTAGGCTTAAATATGTAGGATTTTAAGGCAAAATATCATCCAAAAATCTTAACCGAAGTATTAGATCACGTTTTCATTAATCCACCCAACACTGGAATACTAAAACATGCAGAGTAAGATAATCCTCGTCTAGCTAGGCACTCCCGACTCAAGATCTAAAGATGGGTCTCTGTTTGCTAAAGCAGAAGAAAATGGCACAATAAATTCCACAAATGCAGAGATACTAGAGCTGTAGTCGACTAAAGAAATTCTCGGTCGACTAAAGACCTGCCCTATCGACCGGTTAGTCGACAAAAAGGGGGTGTGGCAAAAATCTATCGAAAACAAAAAAGTATATCCATGTATCTGACCCAAACTGCACACAAAAGACAACAACTGCTCAGGTGTTCATGCAAAAACAACTATTTATACTATACTACTCTATTATTAAATTGTGTCTTTACAGTATGTTAGACTCCAAAATCATCAACTGACACATGCCATATCTTCTCATTTTTGGTATTTTAGCTCCATAAATCATTTTAATGTAGATTAGGGCTGTTACTAATCATTATTTTAGTGGTCAACTAGTCAAATTATTATTTCTATAGAGAATACATTATCAACAAACTAAAGGTTGAAATATGGGACTGAAAGCTTCTGGAGAGAATGTTTATGAATTGATTGATTGATTATTTTTTGACATTATGATGTATTAATGTCACGGTCCTTGTTATAAAAAGGTTTTCTGACGTGTTGTAGACTCTATAGTTCAGCTAACGATTAGACAATTATCATTTTTATAGTTGTAGCCCTAATCTAAATAAAATGATTAGTCTATTAATACAAATCTTGGTCGACTAAGACACCATCGACCAATTAATCGACTTAAGAATAAAGGATTACAGCCCTAAAAAATACAAAATGATGCCACCCAACTTTAGGCACACACGGGCTTGTCACGATTAAGGCTATGGTTAACTGATTAAAGCAGAACTAAGTAACCTTAGTGACAGAGCTCTCCCTGCAGCTCTCTGGTAATACAGTGCCAGTGAAAAGACGTAAAAGTTTTCTTCTTCTTTTTTATTGAGATAAGGAAGTATGTACGTTGCTAAATACAAAGAAAAGAGCCAAGGTTTCTCAAGAGAGTCGACAAATGTTGGACCTGGTTTTCCGACCAGAGACAGCAAAGGAGACCACGGCCGCTTCAAACACCCCAAAAATACATATTCTACCACCGCACGGACTTCCAAAGACGTTTAATAAGTAAATGTAAATAAGTAAAAATTTTACTTAGCTCTGCTTTAATCATCCCCAGACTGTTAACTGTTAAATTTTGTTCTAAATATTTTTCTTTCTTCAATATACAACTCAACAGTGCACAAAAATGTCTTACACATATTTTAGAATGAAGTCCTGTTTCACTTTTTTTGTACTATGCGCAAAAAAAGAACCCAACCCAAAAAAGTTAAGTAAAAAGTAGAGTTTTCGCCATATTCATTAAGATCCTTTCAGTGCTTAAAGTCCATCCTCTACACAGCCCCCTCCTTTAGTCTTTATGTTACAATGTACAAAAAAGTATGTAGGTTTAGATATAAAATCAGCCTGAATGATGCAAAAAACTGGGACTAAAGGACTAAAATAGAACCAAACCAGATGACACATACATCAGGACTAAAATGGGCTCAGTTTAGGAACAAATAACGTTAAAGTTGAAGACGTTTCCCTTCTTATCCAAGAGGTTTAGGCGTTTCTGCATCGGAGAAACGTTTGCCTTTCTTTCTTTGGCACAAATACTATAAAGTACCATGAACTAAGTACCGTTCAAAAACACTGTGGACTCTGAACTCGACAATAATGGCCGTACACGCTGGCATAGCCTCACGGATGAAGGATGGAAGGTTTTTTGCGGCGTAACCCTCGCCGTCGCTCTCTGTCACTGTATTTCTTCTTTGAACGGCAGTAGATCGGTCTTTCGCGTGAGCACTATTGTCGTGAACACGGCCTGCTAAGTGGAAGAGTATAAATCGTGAGTCTCCCTCCTCTGGCTGGGCTCCAACACTGCGCTCCACAGACTGCTCAACAGCACAAAGTCACTGCCACCCACATCTGAAAATCAAACATCAGTTCTAGAATTCCATTAAGGCCATTAAATCGGAATTATGGGCGAAGGACAGGGCTATTAAGAACTCTGGCCAAGGGAAATCTCTAGGCGGATTTCTACTACATGTATATTTAGGTTGCTGTTTGGATTTTTACTTTTCTTTTATTCTGTGCAGAGGATTATTGTGTAATCTTTTAAATTTAGATCCAAGTTTGTGTTTTATTGCTCTACATATTGTTACACTGAATAAATATTTCAGGAAAAGGACATTTAAAGGACACAAATTTACTTTTTTGAGCTTCCTTCACACTTGTTTCATTAATCCTGTTCATGAGATTGTCTTCTCTGAGCCTCAGAAAATAGTTGGATTCAAATCGACATTGCTGAAGCTTATTGAAACAATGGCACAGTAAAAGTGTCTTTTTTTCTGTGGCAACTTTTATTTTGGTTGGGCAGTGTAACCTCATCCAATAATCTGCTTAAATGGACAAACAGGATTGACACAGGCAGTTGCTACCATATAGTTCTCATCCAATAAAAGGCCTTTGAAAATGTACAGATAATATGAATTTGTCTTTTTCACAAATAGCTGCTACATCCAAGAGAATCTTTCAGCACTTGCAATTGTCAGTCATCAGCTTTTTATTTTATTTTTATATAATATTCATATTGCCCAGCTCTAACTTGAAGAAATAAAAGTGCGTACAGGGCCTTTAACAACATGATACTGATGTCTTTGAACGTACCATTTGCATATTATGAACACACGACTCGTCTTTTGGTCCACACCACCTTTGTGCTGTCATATTTCCTCTTTCCATTTGAAGACGACTATAAAAAACAGTTACAGAAATAGCCTCGTCTAATGAACGTGAGACGTGTGTCGCTGTCAGCCGTCGCGTGAGAAGAGCTGACCTGCGCTTTTCGTCGAGCGAGGATGATCAAACGCGCGCGAGACGTTTACCGGGTGAAGGCATAACAAGACGCTCCGCAACAAAGAGATCATTTAGAAAGACAGTCGGGCCGGGCGGAAGACTAAAATTAGTTTGATTTTTGAAGTAAAGAAACAAACAGCGATGGGACATGGACCAATTACAATACAAGACACTCGTGGCATATACTGAAAAGTACAGGTTGGAAATGTATATGAAATCTATGGCTGCCGTAATGAGTTCAGCTAAAATGCTAATTCAACCGGAGAAAAAAATCTCTGTACGCCAGTCGCATTTTGCTGATAACATTGCTTCTAAACCTTCTGAAGGTTTTCCAATAAATGCACTTGTGTTCTTCTTTTATCGTGCCATTTCAGCTACAACGCCATTGCCACCGCAGCAGCGTCTTTGGCTGCTCCATCGCCTCCTCTTCACTAACATCACCATTTTCAAGATTAGATTCAAGATTAGGCTAAAATTTCAAATGCCTTTTCAGTACGGAGAATGAAACTTGATACTCATTTCGATGCCTCAATAAAAATAAAAAATAAAAAAAAATCCAAAGATCTATTAGTCCTATACTGTAAACTGCTATTCTATAATCCTATTTCTTATTTAATATGATGTACTTTCAACACATTCTTCTTTATTTTATATCACCAGGTGTTTCTAAAAAGTTCAAAACCGTTCATGGTATCAAAGCGATATGGGTTTTCGTGGCCGATGAATAACTGCATGAAAAAGAATCCAGAGAAACTGATGGCGATATTTTAGGGCAGATGTGTAGGGCCCATTTCGATTATTTGGCCTAACTTAAATCATTTGTGCTTACTTCAGTGTCATCCACAGACCTGCTTTACCGCAAACTGGATAAAAGGGCTGCGTAGTCACATTTGGTGCAGTGCCTCTTCGCACCAAAGTCAAATAAAGCTTTATTTATATTATAGGAAGCGGGTTGACCCAAACAAAATATGTGCCTCTGCTGGTGATTTAAGGACAATTATCAATGCATTAAAAAGTACAAATTATATCTGTCAACCAATATAGACCAGGTTTAATCTTGGTTTAGTCCTGGTTTAGATCTGGTTTCGTCCTGGTTTAATCCTGCTGTAGACCTGGTTTAGACCTGGTTTAGTCCTGGTTTAGACCTGGTTTAGTCCTGGTTTAGAACTGGTTTAGACCCGATTTAGTCTTGGTTTAGATCTGATTTAGTCCTGGTTTAGTCCTGGTTTAGATCTGGTTCAGTCCTGGTTTAGACCTGGTTTAGATCTGGTTTAGTCCTGGTTTAGACCTGGTTTAGATTTGGTTTAGTCCTGGTTTAGACCTGATTTAGTCTTGGTTTAGATCTGATTTAGTCCTGGTTTAGAGCTGGTTCAGTCCTGGTTTAGACCTGGTTTAGTCCTGGTTTAGATCTGGGGTTTTAGTCCTGCTTTAGACCTAGTTTAGTCCTGGTTTAGCCGATGGGCACGTTTCCGGCCCTGAGGTCAAAACCATCCAAAACCATCTGTCCCTGGGTGAAATAAAGCTGAATGGTCCTGGTCTTGTATCGTGTGCAGTCCCGTCTTGAGAGCAAACAGAGCGCCTTGTACAGCTGGAGCAGAGTGAAGGTGAGTGCAGACGCTCTCAGTGCTTAGCTCCTCTGCTCCTGATGGTGGAACATGCTCGGTCAGCACCGGGAGTCGATATGCCTGCAGCGCTGCCATAAAAGCTCATATGAGATGGAGTCATCAAACAGACCAATCCACACGTCCTTCAGGCTTGGGCAGGATCACCCTCCATGTCACCATACTTCACTGCACTGTCCTATACATCCTCCCTAATGTATTCCTGTCTCACATCTCAGCCAGCGCGTGCAAGGCTTTCTAATAAAGTAAGCCACAGTCCACAAAACGAACCTTATAAACACGCATGCTATGTTTTACTAGACAAGCTGTATTTGTTGTGCACTGAAATGATTTACCAGTTACCGTCAAAGTAACAAAAAGTCTGAAATCAGTTTAATTGCAGTAAAACTAACGGTCATACTTTATTGGCGTTTTAGACGTTGTGGATTATTTTGTGGACGTACAAAATAAATGATCGAGGGCAGAGGAAAGACAGCGCTCTCTACAAGATTCAAAAGCTCCAGACTGGCAAAACTAGAGCTGGGTGATGTGGCAAAAAAATATTATCACAATTTTTTGGGGGCCAGATCATGATTTCCATTTTATCACGATTCCTTTTCACATTGTATTTTTCTATTGCCTATAATAGAGCTGCACGATTTAGGAAAAATACCTAATTATATCTGTGTTGTGTGTTTGTCATATTTAAACGCATCTTTGCCGTTTTTAGTTGTGTTTTTCTCACTTTTAGTTGCATTTTGGTGCATTGAGTCATGTTTGTACAAATCTAAACTACAGCATTAGCAGTTTTTATCCAAATCAAAGCAAGACATTTTGTTGTTTGGTGAAGTAATTCCTTCCACTTCACTTCAAAAATTGCAGCCTTTGTGATTTGCTAATTGCATCCATTAAAGTTGCGATTTTGTGTGGATTTGGTTTAATTGTGCAGCCCTGGTCTTTAAGAGGTAAATAAAGTCATCTGCTCAGAGGCTTCAGAGGCTAAACAACAGGAGAAAAAGTGTGTTTGAACAGACAGCTGCATTAAAGAGACAAACACTGAATCAAGATACGACGATTTCACTAAAATAGCAGATTGTAACAGGGACGAGCTCACAATTTCATTTTTATCACCGTATCCCCAGCCCTAGACAAGAGAAGAGGATTTATGCACCTAAACATACTAATACTAAGTCAAGCGTCACATTAATTAACTACAAATGTATTTCTGCATTGATTTCTGTTTTTATTTGAGGAATGATGTAACCAGTGCCTCATATTGATTCAAAATCCTTCAAATTGTTTATTGGCAATTCTATATTAAGGAAGAGAGAGTTGTTTGTACAGAAAAACGATCACGAATGCCTTTTAAAAACACTGTTTGCACAATTGACTGTTTAATAAAATCAGTAACTGATGTTAAAGGGGCTGTACCTGATTTTTACAGTTGTGAAACGGGAAAAACAGAGCTAGTCCATGTTCCTGATTCTTTGCATGCAATAAAGTAAAATCTGTTTTGTCCCTGCACAGATATTTTATAAAAGCATCTATTTGGGTGAAAATGAGACAACTTTTACTCTGCATCTAATTATGGAGTGTATTATCCTACAAGAGAAGCAGGAAGTGCGGCGGCGTTTGTTAGCGTTACCTGTGAAGGTTTGTGATGCTCTGGGCTGAAACCTGTGAAAAGTGCTTATAACTCATTGTGGTGAATATTTAGGACGCTGGGACTGCATTATGTAAGTGAGTGATACATGTGACTGATGTAAAGACTTGAACAGTTCTGTTTTTCATGTTTCAAATCAGTAAAAACCGGGTACAGGGCCTTTAAACCAATGATTTTTAGGTGTTTCTTACGTTGACAAGTGAAGTAACCTGCTGTCATGTACAACAGCTTCACCCCAGTTGGAGCGCAACATTTTGTCTTTATTTTATCAAGATCACATGATTTTAATTGTTAAAATCAGTAAACATTATATGCACAGGGTTTTCTAATGACCCATTTTTCTTACAAACATCTCCAGAGGCACTTTTTGATGATATTAGAAGGTGGAAAGTGAATCAGATTTTGCAGATTCAGGACGTAATCTCCCCGATCCATTCTCTTTAAAAGCACACTAGTAAAGGTTACCAATGTGTAATATCATTAGTTTTAAGGTGTAATGTTATTTACGGCTTCATCTAATGACAAAGATAAACTCAGACTTGGTGAATTCATTCCTCTGCTGTAATGGCACCCTCAACCCATTTAGCAGTCAATTTAGGTGCAGGATCTCTATGGGTGAAATGATCAACATGAGTACAGTATTATTTATTCTTTACATTTTGTTTGAATGTAATACCATTTAGTAATCATTTAGTAATAAATGTAAGTAACTGTAAAATAACAAATCACCCACCATTAAGTTGAATTAACGATACATTTTGTTAAAGTTTGTCCCAACACAATTTTATGATACATTGTAATAATCCTGAAGTAATTATTTTTGCTTTTGGCCAAAGTAATTTGAATGCTTTATTAAAGAATGATTCAGGCTTAGCAACTACTTAAAGGACAAATATTATGCAGAATTGACTTTGATGAGCTTTTAGCCATGTTCTAACATTGTTCCGTCATCAAAGAGGGAGAAATACTTCATCTTCGTATTTAGTAGATAGAGGTCGGCAAATGTTACAAGGATGGTTTTCCAGCTAGAGACAGCGGAGGACACGACGGATACTTCAAACGCCGCGAAAATACATATTTTACCATCAGGGACAGATGCATAATTAGATAAAAATGTTACTTAGTTAAGGGGTAGTGGTATAAATCAAGTATTTTCTAAGCCTGAATCATTGTTAATAAACGATTTGTTCTTTATTATTAAGTCTTCGTCGATGCTTTATTAAGGCTAATTAAAGTGTAGTTATATTTACCTGGTATCAGAAGTTGTATTTCATAATTTTTGTCGCTGAAAAACACTTGCATCCTTCACGCGATCAGGCTTTCCTCTCCATAGGTACCTCTGCTTGAATGTTCCGCAATGTGACTTTAATAAACAATCTATGGGAGGTTATACTGACTGACAGGATGCGTGTAAGGCTGCAGACTGGTAACATGTGGTTAAGACCAAGTTCAAATAGCAGGTGTTGGTTTCCTTGTTCAGACATTTGTCGAGTCTGTCGTCGGCTGCCACCGTTTGTATCTGGTGGCACGGTGACAGCACAAACCGGGACTGACCAGTAACTCAAGCCCGATAATCCGCAGCAGAGGGCCATGCCGGGGGGAAAGTCCAGGGCTAAACTTTCTGAGGACGACAGTTTTAGTAAAAGAGCCAAGAAACAAGAGCGCTCAGTTTCAGAAGGGAGATAAGGGCCGACCGGAGAGCCAGGCACGGCATGCACAAGTGAGCAGAGGTGGGGAGACAAGCAGATTAGTGCTAAAGAGAAGCTGCAGCAGAGGCAAGTGTAGAAGTGTGGAGTCAGAAGTCAGGGACTGATACTGGAAAACTCTGGAACAGTGTCACCACACTGACATCTGACCTGGATTTGGACGCAAAGAAAAATCTTTGATTCTTGAAACCAATTGCAATACTCCTTTCATTTTTATACTTATCTTTACAACAACAATAGCATTTTTTATGTTACCACTTGAGTCACATGTTTAAAACAGCTGCACTCACAGCCCGCTACTTGTGTAAGCATTCTATGCCATCCATTTGTCTGAAGTAGCAAACAAAAAACTCTAATTTTGTCATTTGTATACAGCACAGTCACATGGTTCCTTATTAAATGCTCATCACATTTGCCAACGAGTTAACTTCAATCTCTAGTTTCTAAAGTTCTCCACTTATTGAAAGATTTGTGGCATTTGTAAAAATGTTTAAATGTTCCTGTCAATCTGTTGTCGCCTGCTATGTTTTTGGTGCATTATTGTCCAGAATAACGTTCAGTTTAAGAAATGTTTATTATGAGGTTGTTAACATGCATGCACTGCTAACAGTAACTATCTACATAAAACACTTCTAACTCTGCTCTGGTGTTACTCACGTGTGCTCAAGTGTTTGTCGGTCTCCAAAACAGCCCTGGATTTTGGATAGTTTGTGATGTTTGGAGACTAACTCTCACAGGGGTTAAACCAGGGCTATTCAATTGGCGGCCCGTGGGACCAATCAGGCCCACCAATCAATATGATGGGCCCATCATGGTAAAATGGTTCAGATTTTGTGGTCTTGTCCTGTTCAAGATGTGGTTTATGCCAGGTGTAATCCAAATCTAGACCTACATTAGGGTTAGTCTTGGTTTAAACCTGGTCCAGTCCTAGATCTGCTGTTATAATCTGCTCTAGTTCAAGCCTTGTTATTGATCGACACTGAGTTTGTCTTTGCCAAGTACTGCTTTAGTTCTGTTTTTATGTGAGAGAGCAATAATGTTATACTTATTTTTTGTGTGAAAAAGTAGATTTCTATTGCCTTGTTGATATAAAACATCAAATTGTGGTTTAGTTTTGTAGTCCACAGACAATTAGCTCTCCGAAAAATTGGACCCACTGGAAAATATAATCGAAGAGCCCTGGTCTAAAGTGATATAGAAATCTTGAATAGTTTTACAATAGTTTTAATATATTGAAGTGTTAATATAGATATTGTTTATTATTGATTGTTTTGACAACCATACACCAGAATTATTTATACACATCACACTCCATTTAACACTGTGTGCAATAAAAAACTGCTTTATGAATGTTTATGTTTAGCTAACAGTGCCAGTTTGTCAAGCAGAAAGAGACAGAATGCTGTTAAACATATACATTATCAATGACTGACAACGGCAAGATAAAAATGTCATGAGCATCGTTTTGTCACTCACTGCGCCTCCTATCATGTTGCATTTAGGGCGTTTTCACATCTGTTACCGAAGTTAGCTCGTTTGTTTGGAGAGTAAAAGTTGAACCATTGCTGCAGTTACATTTGACCAAACGAACAGGAGCAGGGTGCACTGCGTCGACAATCGAAAGTATAAAGTCAACAACAACAAATTCAGAAACCGCATTTTTGCAACATTTGGATTTCTGATTTGGATCGATTTGATTTATCTATTCTGGACATTTACGCTGCACACTGGGTAATCGAGGGCAGCTGATAAGGCGTCGAAGCGGGAGAATGTTTACTTAACTTACTTATGTGACAGTTGCATAATCAAAGCGGATGAACAGACCTCTGAGTTAAGACCAGTCTGGGATATAAAGACAAGGATCAAGGTAATACATGACCATATAGACCAGTGTTTTTCAACCTTTTTTGAGTCGTGGCAAACTTTTTGGCTTAAAAAAATACCATGGCACACCATTTACTACTGAAACATTTCCAAATCAGACCATTTAGTACAGAAACATGGTAAATAATGAGCCAAATAATGTCTGTGCCGCTGTCTGGTTCTTTAAATTTAACTTCAAGGCACACTAGTGTTCCCTGGTACACTGGTTGAAAATCAAGGATATAGACTTCTAGAATATTGTACTAGAATGGATTATCCGCAGCACTTTACTTTGCCCATGTTCACTGGTTAGACTAAAGTTGGCTGTTTTTGGTGGAGGAAGGGCTGGGTAATATTGCAAAAAGTCATTATCACAGTTTTTGTTGCTTTAGTCGTGTTTGGGTGCACTGTGTCGTGTTTGTTTTTGTCACCTTTGATCGCATTTTTAGCACTTTTTGTTGCGCTTTTGTCGCTTGTTTCAGAACATATTTGTACAAATCCAAACTACAGTGTGTTTTTTATTCAAATCAAAGCAGGACATTTTGTTGTTTGTGGAAGAAATTATTGCACTTCAAAAATTGCAGTCTTTGTGTTTTGCTAATTGCATCCATCAAAATTGCAATTTTATGTTAATTTCGTTGAATTGTGCAGCCCTGGCCTTTAAGAGGTAAATACAGTCATCTGCTCAGAGGCTTCAGAGGCTAAACAACAGGAGAAAAAGTGTGTTTGAACAGACAGCTGCATTAAAGACACAAACAGTCAATCACGATACGACGATTTCACAAAAATAGCAGATTGTAACAGGGACGAGCTCAACATTCCATTTTTATCTCCGTATCGCCCAGACCTAGGTGTTGGGTCCAAAATCTCCTCAAGATGTTCCTCAAAACAACATGAAACTTCATAAACCCCCTGGAAACTATCTAGTAGTCATAGTTCACAAGTTAATCAGAATCATTTAGTTAAATTTACACATAAATCCATCAGTCCTAATGCAGACTAGTGCAGATGACAGCTGTGAGTGCAGAGCGGGCTTTGCTCCACACGGCAGAACAAAGACGCTGCAGACATCTTGAACAAAGTGCGCTCCATGAGGATGTGGTCGTGTATAAGCACTAAAACGAGTGATATGGGCCAGATATTCCACAGAAAGCCACTCCCAGTCACCATAAAAGCCAAAGAAGGGCATCCAACAAAACAATTTTCCTCCAATAAACCTATTGTTTGGTCAAGTCATGAAAGGGGACACACAGATTTATTATGAATTAGACTTTAGATGTGCCCCTGAAAAAAAGTGCCTTCAGCCAGTCAGCTTTTTCAGTACGAGCCGTTCAGTTTTGGAATAAAATACCATCTCACATACGCAATACTGGTACACACTGAAGTTTTAAAAATATGTTGAAAGTGTGGTTGCTTGAAAATCAATCACGGTTAAAATAATAATCTGCTGCTCTTGTGCTGCTGTACGTCTGTGTCATGTTTGTGTTGTACATATGGATGTTGTATGTCTCCTGCAGAATAACGTAGATATCCCATCCAGTTATTCTGTTTTCATGTGGACTCTTCATCTTTTATCATTTTTTCTCTACCTTAATTGTATTTGTAACTGTGTTGTATATAATGTAAATGTAATGCTGGCTTCTTAACATCTTGCCTGTTGGGACCACAGTTCGAAATTAGCTTGAATAGCTAATACTGGCACATTTACAGTAATGTCTATTAATGTGCATTGTCCCAGTTCAAATAAACTCATAAAAAATTATAGCCACTAGGGTTTTAAATATTTTTAGATTGGTGAATTGTGCTTGGTGAATTGTGCTTCCACAGTATGTGAGCTAATCTGTTTCATTTATCCAGTTAAAGACGTTTTTATTGCCCAAAAAGTACTTGGTTTGCTGCTTGTCTCCAAGAGATTGCTGGTTTTATTCCATCTCCAGGAGAACAGAAAGTTTCTCCTGGACACACACTCCATCAGCAAACTACATAGTTCTCCTTTAATGTCAGTGCTCTGTGCGATTAATCGTGATCCATCATATTTCAAAAGTGTGACATATCTGATTCCATTTCTTTATCGACGGACAGCACCAGATTATATTATACTTTTGTAAATCCCAGGCTAAACATTTTCATGAGACAAGGAGACAGACCCAGTAAACACCCACAGTAGGCTACACGACATTCACGTACATGGAGTTACGTGAGTTACAAACGACAGGTAGGAAACACCAGGACCAGGCGAGGGGAGGCGGGGGAGCCGGGAGCATGCAGTTAGAGGGTGAGTCCGCCCCGGGATGCTTGAGCAGACACAGACACAGACACAGACGGGGGAGGGAGAGGGAGAGGGGAGAGCTTAGACAGGGCTTAGTTGAGCTAGGTTAGCTGTGGAGATTGGATGTACTGAGAGACATGAGCAGGCTCCAGTGACCAGCGCTAAACCCATCCACTGTAACATTAGCATTTCTCCACATACACTGTCCTGCTTCTGCATTTGCACGCTCCACAGATATGAGCCAAAAAGGTAGGAAAAATGTATTAAACAACTGGATGTTTGGTGATATTTCTGTTTAAGCAAAATGGTGTGTGTTGTTATGGAGTGGAATGACAGAATAACAAAAAAAAAGCTCAATACTTTGCAGACAAGCCCCTACAACAACCTGATTTTTACTGTTTTAAGAACATGAAAGGCCAAACTAGTTCAGTTTAAACAGTTTGCAGCGCTCCAAACTTATTCCTTGCTTTCCTGTTGGACTCTGAGCATCTTAATTATTCACTGAGTTTATAAGCGCTTTTGAGAGACTAGACTGAGTTTTACTGTCACAATAAAGCTAACAAGCACTAGCATGCTAAAAGAACACTTCCTGATTCACAGAGAATAAAAGGCTCAACAATTAGATTTGACAATCCTTATAAAGGCGCTGTGGATTATTTTTATGGTCCTAATGATTTGTAAAAACAGAGCTAATTCATTTCAAACGTCCAGAGCGGAGTTTAGGTGTCAGGTTACCGCTAACAACACCTTGCGGACAACAAAAATGTTTTAGAGAGACACCAAGACAGTTTTGGTGGAAGAATGTGTCACGTAGAAATACTTATGACATCACCCTCTCAATCAATTTCAAGTTTAAATGACTTGAATTCAGGATTTTGATCTTAAGTTCCATAACTTTGATTAGATGAGATGTATTTTCTTCATGGACCTAGATTATTTTACATGTTTAAAGGTGTTTCTGACTTGTTTCAGTTTATTTCTTCTTATTTCAAGCTAAATCGTTTGCCAGTAAGGTAAGACTTTTTACTTACCTTGTTTGCAAATTAATTTTCTTTTTCAAGCTAAATTATCTCATAGCGAGTTTTGAAACCAGTGAAATCTTCTACATTACATAAGCAATTCAATCTTTTCTACTCAAAATAAGTTCAAATAAGTATTCAGAATTCAGGTCATTTTAAGCAAGGCTAAATATTTCGTTTTTTGAAGTGTAGTCCACCGTCAAACCTACAGAAGTACCACACACCTCCTTGACGCACACGGGGGCCAATCAGAAAGCTTGTGGCTCTTGCCGTGCTGTGATTGGTTGGGCCACGCGGATTAGATGGAAAACTTATTAAAAACAACTTAGCACGGCTGAGGTGAACAACAGAAGTGCGCAGGAGGCTAATGTGATAGTCTATTGTGCCAGTCACTATACTGACGCAAAATAAAACTGTTTAATTCCCACGATGCACCTGGAGCCTGATGAGCGCCGTAGAAACTGGAATGGTTCAGGTCTGTGGGAGCACATGCCTGGCGTGGGCTTGACAGAAGACTATAAACCAGTCTTCGCAAAAAAATGGACGATGTAAACTGCACCAACAATTAGGGATTGGACTGACATTATACTTGACATAAGGAAAATGGAAAAAAAAGTCACAGTTGGACTTAATTTGGATCAATTTGACAGACTTTAGACCAAATGGGACGTTGCATGCTTTGAACTGTATGTGCTTTAATTTGAGTTTTTTTCTGCTCTCTCTGTTCTTTGTGTTTTGCTGTTTAAACTGTTCCTGTTTACCGTTTGTAATTAAATTTAAAAAGTCTCATTTTGACCATAAGAGCTGCTTTTACAATCGATCTGTACTGGAGCAAGACAAAACTTCACAAAACATAAACTGTGTACAATGCATTTAAGGAGGGAAAAAGTTCTATTTTGTGGGTATATTTAAATCAATAACAACTTCTTATAATAAAACAAGAGTTATCTTCTATGCAGATATTATAAAACACATTCAGAATGCTGTAAAACTGGACAGGAACATGTAAATCTGTTGTGATGGTACTCTTTATATTATTGTTATACTCTAAGCTTGACAGTAAATATATTCTGTTTTTATGGGGGTTTAACCTTTAAAAAGACAGGTTTACTGTTTGATTATTACATTAATAGTGATATTTAATGTTAGCTTTTAATTTTTGATGACTTTAATCTTCTTGCTGGACGGTTGTATGCCTGTAGCTGAAATGATTTCTCCTACGGAATTCTGATTCGAAACAATAAAGTCACTAGGGCTGCAGTCGACTACAGAAATTCTTGGTCGACTAAAGCCTTGTCTTATTGAGCAATTAGTCGACTATAAGGGGATGTGGCAAAAATATATCAAAACTATGAAATATCTCTATATATCTGACCCAAACAATCACAACTGCACAAGAATTCATGCAAAAACAAACTATTTATACAGAAAAGTACTGAGAAACAGTGTATTTTTATGTTAGAACTATATCAGTTTAATCTAACTGATGATTCTCTCCAAATCCATCAAGTCGCTCATTCTATCTTCTCATTTGTACAGTTTTTTAATTAAAATGTTGGTCGACTAAAATGCCACTGAATCGACTGAACGACCACGACCCTAAAAGTGGTCCGTCCTCCGACTCGCTGACCTTCCACGTCATCCCCGGCGCTCTTCTCTTTCCGCCCGAGCGTTCCTCCGTCTGGTCGAGAGGGGCGGACATTATGGGATGTAATGTGCGGACACGGATTTTGTTCCTGGACTAATCTTTGAGCTGGAGCTAACGAGGCTTAGGAGAAACTGGATCTATAACAATCACATCACACGAGGAGAGCAGAGACAGAGGAGACCAGAGTGTCCCTGCGGCGCGTTCAGAAGGTGACTTCAAGGAGCTGGTCCAGTTCTGAGGCAGCTTTCCTACTAATTACGCATATTACAAAAGCGTATTAATCATTATTTCGTCTTATATTAAAAAGACCTTAATAGAGAAGGCATAAACGTACAAAGCATTAACCCAAATTCATCTAACCTCTGCACCTTTCTTTAATAAAGTTTTGCTATTCATTATGTTCTATTTTTACAGAAAAAACATCAACATTTTACGAGTATTCTTGACTACAGACACCAAGAACAAACATCCTTAATTCTAACTTCATGAACCATCAATGATAAAGCTACTGCGACAAAAACAGATTGATAACATATAAATTGATTTATAATTAACATTTTATAATAACTAAACTTTTTATAAACCTTACAAAGACTTAATTTATAATAAACAAATGGTTGATTTAGCATGATTCAGGCTTAGTAATATCCTAAACGTAACTCCTAAATCTAACGCAATAAACAAGTAGTTACTCAGCATTATGGATTATGAATTAAGTCTTTGTTTATGCTTCAATGAGGCAAAGTGCTGTTATTATAAAGTGATACTAAAGAATACAATGAACTCAAACAAAACCGATTTGCTTCTAAAACCCTCAAAATAACAGTTATTTTTGTTTTTGCTATTGTATATTGTGATAAGTGATTAAACTTGACATTCCTATTTCAAGTTTAAAATGACTCCAACATAAAGTTCTAGTCATTTTATAGGAATCTGAAGAATAAAGCTAACCCTTGACAACGTTATTACATCATTGTTGCTTCGTGCTATCAACTGTCTGTCACTTTCAGCCAATCACAACCAGCTCCCTTTTCCTCTCAACCAATCGCCTCTCAAGCCTTTCATTCAGGCTGCGTTCACTCTTGCGCATAAACCACTTTAAAACTGGGATTAAACTAAGACAAAACTTTGGACAAAACCAGGACTGGAACTTAGTCGTTTAGTCAGTCGATGGTATCTTAGTCGACCAAGTTTTTTATTAGTCGACTGTTCATTTTATTTATATTCAATTGTTATAAAATGATTTACATGCCAAAAACGAGAAGATATGAAATGAGTTAGCTGAAGATTCTTACTGTATAAATACACTGTCTCCTGGTACTTTTCTGTATAAATAGGTGTGTTTTTTTGAATGCAGTTTGGTTTAGATACTTGGAAATACATTACACTTTTGATATATTTTTGCCACCCTCCCTTTTAGTCGACTGATCGGTCGATAGGGCTGGTCTTTAGTTGAACAAGAAGAGCGCCAAACGAAATCTACATCTGAACTAAACTGGGCTGAACCCAATGAGAAGAAGTGTGGACGCATCCTTAGACAACACATCAAAACTGGGACTAAACTTGGACTCAAACTGGAACTAAATCTGGACCAGACCAGGACTAAACCAGGACTACAGAAGCACCAAAGCAATAATACATTTTGATTCTAACTGGGCTCAAAGTAGGTTAAAAAAAAAATCCACTCTGTAGCGCTTTATAATAACTACACCTTAATTAATCTTAATAAAGAATGAACAAAGACTTAATTCATAATGAACAAATACTTTATAAATAATATTTCAGGCCTAGCAACCATTTTATAACAGGGGTAGCGTATTAATTAAGTAGTTACAAAGCCTGAATCATTCTTCTCAAACTTCATTCTACCGTTTTAAAACCTCCATGCCTTAATCCATTTCTACCGCAGCAGCAGAACCACCAGCCTCCTCGACCTCTCCATGTCTTCACCACCACCAATGTCGAGGCCTTTGGAGGAGATATTTTCGCCGAACAAACGATACACCGCTGACGTCTTTACCTGCCGGGGTCTGCTCACTAAAGTTTATCCATTCTATATAAACTATTCATGCTCCTCTCTGGTTTGTGAGCCGCCTTTAAGCTCAAACCTACTTCAGTAAATACCCACGACCTTGAGTGTCATTCTAAACCAGACAGTCTCTCCAAACCAGGTCATCCCAAGATCGTTCAGTCCTTCTATTTCATTACACTTAAGGCAAAGGGCAAAGATTTGTTTGGTACAAATTTGTGCTCATCAACGTCCTCCACTTATTCTAACCTGTACATGTTGTCATCTAAGTTCAAATCGTGTGTAAATAAAATCACGGACTCGATTTCGATGCTAAGGAATAGGCTCGATGCAGATTTCGATACCACGCTGATTTTAAACGATGCTCTTCTTTAATCGTAATTTCTTTGTTACTATGTGGTCTTACACTGTACTAGTGCTGATAAAGCTCAAGATCCTTCTAAAAATGTTCAGGTAATGGCTATTTTTGTATTGATACTTATTCAAATGAGTTTTGATACTAGTTTTAGCATTGATTAGTATCTTATTTTTAATACTTCTGACAACACTAATTCCTACATCAAAAACTGAAGTTGTGTTTTCTTTCATGTTTCAGTGACCTTTTAAAATTGAATCTCTGCATCTGTTTCTCTGTGAGCTGAAAAAATGTTTTGTTCCAAACTCCGCCCACCTTTTGTATCCCCTCCTATTCAAGGTAACACTGACTGATACGGCAGTCCTCTATTGCACTTTATCATTTTTTTTTTAATCCCAATTTCTTTTCTTCCTTTTATTGGAAAAAAATGTCAGAAAACAGTTATCGTAACACAAAAAAGTAAAACACAAAACATAAAAACCAACGTGTTACTATTTTTACCTTGGAAACTTCAACCTGCCGCTGCCTTCTGATGGCAGGTCACAGGACACACTTATAGAGATAAAGTGGCCTTCAAGAAAATTGTATTATCACAAAACCAACACTAATTTGTCTCCATTTGGATAAAGGGCAAAACTTGACTTGTCACCCTAAAGCTACTCCCTCCACACAGACGAGACGCTAGCTTCTCACTGCTACGTTAGCCGCTAACAGCCTGGATGGTGCCAGAATTCCACATGGTGCCACTTTTCATGCCATCCAAAAGAACCACGTGGACCAGTCAGTGATCCAGATGCCGTGCACACCCCAGCTACACCCCAGCCCGCGGTTCGAAGGCAGCAGTGGCGCCAGCTCGGTGCAAAAACAAAATGAGATTGGATTTTAAGGGAATATTTGGTATCGTTTAAAAAAAGGTTGTCCACGGCTAAAGAACGAGGACTCACATGGTATCCCTATGGAGCAGCGTAGTGGGGAGATAGAAAGTACAACAGAACATTATAGAACCACGCACACACTCACGCACTCTCACACCCATTGGCTTAAACAGGTCTAGAGCATGCGCATGGATAGTGTGCCGTCGTGGACTCGTGTCATTCTCCTAAACAGAGAAGTGCTTTAAGTTTGTAGTGCATCTGTTACGACAAAAACTACAACTAAAGGCCTTTACACAGGTTATTTCACAGCAACATCTGTTTATTTTTGGCAGCTTGGTGGTTGGTGGCAAACTGCGTAACAGACTTGTAGCTAGCGGTAGCAAAACCCGTGTGTAAAGGCCTAAAATGCAAAATATCTAAACATGTTTGATCAATAGGCCATTTTCTCAATAACATCTAGCTAGTTCCGTTTAGCTAAACTCAGAAATGCCCTATAAATCTCAAATCAGTCAATATTTAAAGATTATACAGTGCACAGTAGTGTCAGTTTCAACAGTATTACTAGTTAGCAACTAGTTAGCAATAGCTCCAAGACAAAAGCGTCTAGTTTTTCATATTTGTATTTACATTCTATGTAAAGTTGTTCGTTGTTGACAATGATAATCCGTTACTACATTGCTGTCAACCATATTATATTTAAACATTGACTGATTTGCGAGAAGACCAAAAACAGTAGTGAACGGAAACTTGCTTGACGTTATTGTTAAAAGGATCTATTACATTGGCTGTTTTGTGTCTTGTTGTGGTGAATATGTGAAAAATACTACTCCCAGAAGTGAGTCTTGTTTTGTATATTTACATGTGGGTGGTTAGGGGCGGGGCAGTCGTGCAAGAAGGGGCGGGGTTAGTGACAGTTGCCAGGAAGTGGGAGAAACGGGGAGGTCAAAGCAGGCAAAGAAATTGGGCTGCAAAGTGGGCTGCATGGACCATGTTAGCAATCTCAACTAGCGTTAGCCACTTAGCATTAGCACCAGTAGCGCAACCCGTATTGGATTAAACATAACCCCTACCCCGCTCCCCCTCCTCCCTATCCGAAATCCCTATCCACTCCGACATCAAAGCTAGCATTAGCAACTCATTTTCCTTATGCAAATGCTAAATGAGAGACGGGGTGCGGAGATAGGGGGGAGTAAGTCATTTCGTTTTCAGTGAGAATCGTGGCTGCCCCGTGAGATCGGTGTTTTTGGGGGTGTGTAGAGGAGGGGAGGGGTCCTGGGGGGCTGCTACATATTACCAAAACAAACCATTCAGCACACAAACAATTAGACGCTGATGAATTATGGAGCAGCCGTGGAGGAGAGCAGGAAGAACCCAGGAGCGAGGGCTGTGACGGAGTGGAGTCACCAGTGTGGGGCAGGTAAGAGTGTAAGCTAATGTACAGATGGACAGAGGGTTTGCTGTTAGCGCGAGGCTAGCTTACTGGCTAATTCAAGGCTATTTATAACTACAGATAAGTTCCTGGGTAATGTTTGTGCAATTACTGTTATTTTAGATCCAAAGAAAAACAGTAACATTTGCTAAGGATGGGCAATATATTGGTTCCAGTGTCAATATCGATCGATATCAGGAATTTTTTAAATTAAATATTTATATATATGGGCAGATATATCTGCCCATCCCTAACGATTGCTATGAGAGATTTCTGCTTGTCCACCTTGCCCAACCCTGATGCTATTTTAGTTTTATTTTCAGTCTTGCAGTAGACTTTATGACTTCCTAATGTTGGCGTAACCTTAAAACGGGAGCAATTACGTCAAACTGTAAAATTTGATTGCTCATGTCTCAGTTTTTTATTCGTATGTCACTAAAAGCACCATAAAAACCCATGAGAACATTAGTACAGGACATATCCAGCGCATGGGTCACAACCTTTGGACCATTTGACACCGAAATTGAGTTCATAAGCGCTGCCTTGAAATTTGATCTTCATGCATGTATCATAATGAGCAAGTAAAAGAAGGTCATTAACAGTAACATTAAAGGACCAGTACCTGATTTTGAATTCTTTCTAGTCAAGATAAAATGCTCGTTACACCATGCGTTGTGTGGTTAACGCAGCTAAATGAGAAGAAAAATTGAGACTGTAATGTAAACTCTATGCATTTTACAAAGCAATCTGTATTAACAGAAGCTACTGACAGGGTCACCTCTTTTTGTCCAATCAGGTATGTTCTCTAACATGTATGGAAAATTACCTGCCTGGCACAATCCCAGATACTTGATTCCTGGTCGTTTTGTAGGCAAAGATTGGAAACTATACGGAAACAACTGCATACGATTGTCCCAGTCGGTTGTTTCTGTGTCATGGTACAATATCAGAGTGACAAAAAGTACTAAGTGGGCGTGGCTTACAGTTTAAACTAAAACATGTTACTGACTCGTGGTTCAAAATCAGGTACAGGCCCTTTAATCACAGGTGGAAGATAATCTATGGAATCGTGCCAATTGGTAGCTAGCCGAATGATAGCAAAGTAGGCTACTCTGGACATCGTTTAAAATCAAAATGTACATGTCCTGATGGGCTAAATACGATGGACTAATAATTTGTACCGTCACCTTATCTTAACTTAATTTGACCTTAAATAACATTGATGACATTTGGGAAGTATGTTTGCACCTCTGTCCATCTTTACATGTGTGTGTGCGCTTGTGAACCTAAAGCTGTGCATGCCTCTCCGTATCCATGGCAACCTGTCCTCAGTGCCACACACTTGACAAGTGCGGATGACAGCAAGCTAACACTCAGCAGCGTGAGACACAACACCAGACAGACAAGTGAAGTCGGAATGTGCCACCTAATCCGTGTCAATGTGCGTCGGCCATCTTGTCTTTTTTTTTTTTTTTTGGGTTTTGTTTACATTCCCACCATCCTTCTCTCGTCCCCATTACCTCTCGCAGACGCGCACAGTCCACGCGGCGATGATCCACGAGGAGATGCTGAAGACCAGGAGGACAGTGCCGGGGCAGATGGTCATGAGGGTTTTCATGACGAAGCGCGTGTTGAAGTTGATCTTGTTGAGCGCGCCTATGCTCCGGGATGAGGCGTCCGTGAAGAGCTTGCTGTGCAGGAGCATGACGCGGCCGATCAGGTAGAGTCTGAAGAACATGGGGATGGAGAGGATGATGTCCACGTCGGCGTCGGCCACGGACGGGGTGTAGGTGAAGGCGAGGCGCGCGGTCCAGGTGAAGACGTACTGTCCCGGGATGGGGTGGATGGCGCACACCAGCAGCTCCAGCACGATGAAGAAGATGCGCTCGTACGTCATGGCTATCCTCCAGTCGTCCGCCCCGTTGTCTACCATGAACAGCTGAGGGACAGAGGAACACAGGCATTGAAGATCGGATTCGGGGTTTCTTATTTATTTATTATTTATTGTGGAGCATATAACGTAGGCATGTCTAGAGGCTTTATATTTTCCAAAATATAAAAAGCTCAAATTTGATTTAATATGTAAAAAGCAAATGGTGGTGTAACAATTATGTTTGTTTTGGTTTTTGTGCCATTTTAGACATGACTGAAAATGTCTACACTTAATTTATTGAAACATGAACAAATTGCTCTTAAATGTTTTAAAGGACCAGAAACATATTCAGCGCTTTTGAAATATGAAAAACATGTGAAAGGCCTTAACAACATCTGTAGAACTAAACCAGGTATAAACCAGGACTAAACAGTTCTAAAACAGTTCTTAACCATGAATACACCTGGTTTAAACCAGTTCTAAACCAGGTTTAAACCAGGATGAAAACAGTTCTAAACCAGTTCTAGACCAGGACTAAACCAGGTCCAAACCAGGTCTAAACCAAGTCTAAACCAGTTCTTAACCAGCTCTAAACAAGGACTAAACCGAGTCTAAACCATGACTAAACCAACAGCAAGAGAAAAAAATATTTTCTATATTTTTGGACGATGATTGAGGGCCAGATCATATCCCTTGTTGTAAAGCATATTGATATTATAATACCTGTACCTGATTTTTACCGTCTTAAAGGGGTTGTACCCAGTAAAATCTGTTTTGCCCCAGTACAGATATATTGTAAAAACTGCTCTTAGGATGAAAATGAGATCAAAGTGTGCTACCTCGATCTAAGTATAGAACGTTTTATCCTCTGCAACGCATGAAGTGTGCTGTTAGCATGCTAAATGTTGTTAACTTTAATGTGACAGCAAATGTCCGCAAGAGATTTACACGCTGACTGCTGCAAAGAGTTTAAAATTACCTACTTTATCTGAATCTGAATTGTCCTGAATTTTTCGTTTTTTAAGAAAGTGAAAAATCAGGTCCAGCACCTTTAAGGCAGAACTCTCATTTTGACCATGAGAGCTGATTTTGCAATATCTCTTTATTGCATATTTCCTTACACCGTGTGACATCATTACATGCAAAATGAGACATTGCTCCTCCTGTGTTTTTAAAGTCCATGTCCATATAATTTCAGATTTTTTTCAAGCTTTTGCATTTGTACTTCTGCCTAAATAAAACCTTTTAAAGATCTGTTAAACACAAAACAACTGAAATGAAGTAATGCATAAATAAACAAACACATATTGACTCACCTGTATCTCCCGGGCGTGGTACATTATTATAAGACCAAGCAGTATAACAGTGGATAGGCTGATAAGGCATTTCAGTGCAAATGAGTATGAAGACTCCTGCAGAGACAAAAACACACAGGAATTACAATCAGATCAC
The DNA here is from genome assembly GCA_019453435.1 of Rhinogobius similis. Taxonomy (NCBI): domain Eukaryota; kingdom Metazoa; phylum Chordata; class Actinopteri; order Gobiiformes; family Gobiidae; genus Rhinogobius; species Rhinogobius similis. The sequence continues at coordinate 32,724,376 of CM033632.1, forward strand.
AACTCACTGGTTCAGTTATTAAGCAGCAGCTCCTAAAAATGCAAGATGTTTGAGACACAATATGGAACAAACATGATTATTCTCTCAGCGAGGCCGGTTTTCATTTGTTTGTGGTTCCAGCAAACTTTGAATTAAAGTGAAGCAAATTTGGGGGAAAGTTGTTAAAAGTGTTGTGGTTTCAGAAGTTTTATCCTTGAGTAAAACAAAAAGAAGAGCATGGACGGCAAGGCGATGTGTAACTTAACAGCAACAGAAGAGAATAGCTGGTTAGTAAAGCAAAAGACTTCATCTGGATTTGAGTAGTTTAGACTAGACTGTTAGACATTTTTTGAAAAAAGGCCAAATGTCCTCAAAAATAAGTAGCTCGTCCTTGAGAATGTATTATCATTGAATTTTAAATTAATAGACTTATTAGACTGCTACTGCCGTCATCACAGTAAAATGAGCAGTTTTGAGCATGTTTTTTTTGTTCGTTCTACCTGATAGAAATGACCTTGGTGTCGCATGTGTTGTTATTTTTCAGTGTTAAAAGTGCAACATTAGACGCACATTAAAATGAGAAGAATGTGCAATCAACACTAAAGATGTCATTATGTTTAGGTGAAACAACATTTACTCATTTACAAGAAAAAGTCGAGTACCCCAACTTTAAAGGGGCTGTACCTGATTTTTACTGTTGGGAAACGGGAAAAAACAGAATTAGTTCATGTTCCCAATTTTTTTTGCATGTAATGAAGCAAAATATGTGTTGCCCCAGCACAGATTTATTGGAAAGCATCTATTCAGGTGAAAATGAGAGCCTAAAGTTTTCTCTGGATCTATTTATTCACCTTATTCCGTCCCGCCCACTTTTGCCTCTTTTTGCCACAGATACCCACTTCTGTTGTAATGGCACTTCCGTTTGGCGAGAACTCTGTTAAAGCTAATGGCAAACAAGGGAAAAGTCTCGCCGCTAAATGTTACATAAAGTAGATTGATGGTGTAAAATGTTTAATGAACACGAGCAACAACAAGTCACAATGCATGTATTTCCTGGACGGCCTGAAAACGGGTTTTTAGTCCCTGTAGACTAAATTTTATTACATTTTATGAATTAATTTTGTTTTCTGTTGAGCTTGTCTGCCCCATGTAAATTAATACAACAGAAACAAGATGGCAGCGCGTACGGCAACTTCCAGAATAAGGTGAATAGTATATGAGAGGCAGGAAGTGCGTCATTAGCATGCTAATTTTGGTTAGCTTTACCGTGACGCTCTGGGCTCAGAGACTGGTGAAAAGTGCTTATAAAGTCATTGTGGTGAATATTTAGGATGCTGGGACTGCATTATGTAAGAGAGAGATACATGTGACTGACGTAAAGAGTTTCAACTAGTTCAATTTTCACAATTCAAAACAGTAAAAATCGGGTACAGGGCCTTTAATTAAACATGACATGAAAAATGAACATGAGTATTCCAAAAGATTATTTATTTCTTTTCTTTCCATTCTTAATTACAGTAAACGGGGAAAGCAGCACTCGCACTAATCAGAAAAAGGGCTCGTAACCAGTCCACCAATCACGGACGAGGGCTCACGCGGCCAGATTAACACACAAAAATCAATACATTTCACAATTCGATCAATTCCAGTTAACCCTTGGCCCTAACATGAGGCTGCAGTGCACTTCATAGTGGTATTGACTCCGGGCCGTCTCCTTGAACCCTGCTATGGATCACCTCGCATGTTTACACGGAGCGCACACAAGATTTACTCCTCCACACTGCAGCCCGGCGCGCTTTAATAACAATGCCGTTCCACTATTTCCACGCAACCAAAACTAGCAATGAATCAATGCTAACACAGGGACCCGGGCTAAGTGCATGGTGCTAGCGTTAGCAGGGGACCACACACCAGTCTGCCGTGATGAATGGCCGGATGATGCGTGCAGACTCCACAGCAGCAGCTACAGAGCGCACAAGCGGCCTCTTCCTGAAGCGTGTCGGCGTACAGAGATTTAGCTAATATTTGATGGGATTTTGTGTGTGTGTTTTGGAGACTTTGGCCCTCATTCATCAAAGTTCTGTAAAGCTTGTGACCATCTTTGTTTTATTTGATCAGTTTTTCATTTTCAGCAATGAACTTGGAATGTAATAATATAATTTATGTTAACATGACAAAAGGGTTTTGACTTTCAAGGTATGTTTGTAGTAGTTTAAGTATACTGTTGTTTTCCTTACACGGGTAAATAGTTATGGAAGCCCATTTTCACCAAAAATTAAAAGACGTTGAGTAATTTTGAGTTTAAAAGTCAAAATTTCAAGTTTAAACATAAGAATTTGGGGTTTTGAGAAATTAAACTTGAAATTCAGACTGTTTAACTTGAAATTCAGACTTTTAAACTCCAAATTCTGACTTAAACTTGAAATTCTTACTTTTTCATTTGATATTCTGATTTTAAAACTTGAAATGCTGACTTTTTATTCAACTAGAACAAGGATTCAACTTGAACTTCAACTTGACTTTTTAACTTGAAATTCAGACTTTATAACTCAAAATTCTGACTTAAACTTCAAATTCTGACTTTTCAACTTGATATGCTGACTTTTCAACTCAAAATTCTGACTTTTAAACTCAAAATTACTATTTTTAAACAACACAGAATTCTGACTTATTGTCTGGGGCTTTTATTTTTATTTACAGACAGTCGATATCTGCAGTTTTTTACTCCACTTTTAGAATATTTTTTAAAATTTTAGAATGACTATAGTAGCTCTTCTACTTGACAGAAAATTCCTGAAATAACAAAGTATGAGAAATTGGAAACCATTTTTTGCAAATCCAGACATTTGAGATTTTCTTTCCAATTACAGCAGATTTGAATTTCAAAACTACAAGAAAATGACTATTCCTTGCTCATTTTTGTGGCGTACAGGGGAAGGGCACTAGCAGGAGCGGTGTGAACACATCTTGCCAATTATCGTAAACTTGTGCTAATAATAAAGCAGCCAATGACAAAGTGTGATTGAGTCCGTTCCCATCCATCAGCGCTCCAAATTCTATGTAATAACGCCACGTATTTTTAGCTGTCAACTAGATTGCCGTGCCCCAGAGGTGGAGAGGTCCCTGGGCAGACAACACTGGCATAAACTAATGAATCCACCTGACAAAAACAGTCTGGAGTCCCACTGCGCTGGGTTCTCTGTCTCTTTATTTTGGGGGCATGGAACAGGGAGGCTAAAGCTGCAACATGAGACAAAGAAAAAAGATTGTTCTTGTTGCGTGCCGGTTTGATGAGGAGGACTGAAGACTGGCTCAAATTGAGTTGGTTATAGTTAGGACTGGGTGACACGGTGATAAAAATGGAATGGTGAGCTGGTCCCTGTGACAATCTGCTATTTTTGTGAAATTGTCGTATCGTGATTGACTGTTTGTCTCTTTAATGCAGCTGTCTGTTCAAACACACTTGTTTTTCCTGTTGTTTAGCCTCTGAAGCCTCTGAGCAGATGACTTTATTTACCTCTTAAAGGCCAGGACTTTTTCAGAGAAAACCTGACTAAAAGCGACAAAAACTACTAAAAGTGACAGAAACATGACTAATAGCGACGAAAACGCAATTAAAAGCAACAAAAACATGACTTAAAGCAACAAAAGCATGACAATAAGTGACAAAAACATGACTAAAAGCGACAAAACACAACTAAAAGCAACAAAAGCATGACAATAAGTGACAAAAACATGACTAAAAGCGACAAAACACAACTAAAAGCAACAAAAGTTGACTAAAAGCGACAAAAACATGACTAAATGCGACAAAAAGCGACATCACAATATGAAAATGTACACAAACAAAATACTTCTGTGGCTTTACCCTATTAGTTATTTCATCTTTTATAGTCAAAAGTTTTGCTGCATCTCCATAAATCCATAATTTAAGATTTGACTAAACATTTTGCCTATTTGTCCCCAGTTTGACAGCTTTCGTAATGTTTATAATTGTTACTCCTGGTTGGACTTGAGTCGCAAATACAAAATAACTACAACTGTTACCTAGCAACCATTTTGAAAACAAGGACCAAAGTCCACATAAATTATCCATATCTACATAAGAATACCCCATAACATCTTTATTTTGTCGAATGCACGTTTGTCAATTGTCTTTTTCAATCTTCAATGGTGCATCACTTTTTGATGACATCACAGAGGTATTCTGTTTTAGAACTCAGCTCCACTTCCTGTCATTTTAAACTTTTATTTTTCAAAAAGTTTTTCACAAACTTCGCAACTTCACAGATGTAAAACTATAATAACTAATTGGCATCCCATCAAACTAAGTCAGAATTAGAGCTTTTTGAGAATCTGTCATACAGACTTAAAGTAAAAAATTAAGTACTTCTTCCACCACTGGATCTGAAATTAGGCTGGAGTTCAAACTTTTCTGGGTCAACGGAGTGTCTCTAGGTTTTACGGGAAACACGGGAATAAGGTGCATAATCTCAAAATAATCTTTCGATGTCCTTTCAAAATACGTTATCTAAAACAGAGAGTCACAAAAACGAGCCTTGCATCCAGGACCTCGGACAATGATAGCGGACGATAATGAGGTTCTCGTCAAATGTAACAATGGTGCAAAGTAGGGCTGCACAAAATATCACAAAAACATCGATATCGCAATATCGGCTGAGGCAATAATGATATTGCAACAAACAAAATATATATCGCAGTAATACCAGGGTCTTCCATCTGATAGACATGTTCTGTTTTTAAAATAAAAACAATGGAAAGGGAAAATGAATAAAATCTATTTTTTTCAACCTAACTAAATTAACCTTGGTTTTGTATTTGTTGGTTTTTGTTTTAATATAACAGACATTATTGCATCAAAAATAGGGTCTGCAACAATAAGTAGAATAATCATGAAGTCGAATATAAACAATAATTGCAGTCGTTCTCTGGACTAAAGAGACTCTAAAACACAAACTTAAAGAATTTTATAACAAAGAGTGACATATTAAAGAAAAATGGCAAAAAAGAATAGAGCTTTTCTAATTTTCCTTCAAATATACACTTTATTCATAAATATTCTCTATCTAGAACCCTTCATTCAACATTTATTTGGTTAAAGCAAAGTTACTAGCAATTATTGCTATTGTAGGTTGATATTTAGAATAAACTAAATATCAACCTACAATAGCAATAATTGCTAGTTGACAACTAAAATAATCGTTAGTTTCAACCTTAGTCAAAAAGTGTATTTAAATATCACAATAATGTCGATATCGCAGATCTTAATAGCCATATCGCAATAACTTCCAATATCGTGCAGCACTATTTTGACGGAAAGGAGCCTAATTAATGCAAACAGGGGTTGTGTAAAGAATTACCAGCGTTTATACTGCTGCTAGGGTAAAGAACTAGTGCGTTTCCTCTGTTCTGGTCATCGTCCACTCTCCACTCTGAGAGCGACAGCCCCCGGAGATCACCCGTGTGCCCTGTTTGTGAAGGGCTTTCTTCATGTTGACTGCACTAACTTGGAGCAAAGAATCCTGGTTCTTCTGCTTCCGATGGCTCTGTCTTCTGTGTTTGCTGTGACATGAGCCAAATGAGGTCCAGCAGACTGTCAGCAGACTGGAGAGTTTAGACAAGCCTGCAAGCTGCTCCTCCATATGATCCACTCTAGAGCCACATGCATCTCTCTGCGCGTCCATAGGGCTCTCACAGCCAGCTCTGCACCACCAGCCTTTTGTAGAAATCATATCATTGAGGTCCTGTTTTTGGAGATTTAAATATGACGCAACCTTACAATGATAAAAGAAGGCAATACTTTTAGATTTTAAGTTGTGTTTCTTCTTGTAAAACATATAGAAAGTGAAGTATTTTTTCCTTCATTGACACATTTTAAATAGGAACTGCACTTTTGTGATGGTTGTCTGCACCTGCTTGTCTACATAGAGATGTCAGAGGTGGGAAACAAGTCTCAAGTCTTTGGCCTCAAGTCCAAATCAAGTTTCAAGTCCTTTCAAGTCATTACATAATCAATGAATGCAGCTCCTAGTTTTGCAATTTACATTATTTTTGTAAATGGTCACATGCACATAAGTGAAGATGGACTTGCTCCAGTTTGTTCCTGTAAAATTAAACACTGAAAGTGCATCTAACTATCAACATGGTCCAGCTTTTCGAAGATAAAATTCAAGCACTTTTCAAGCACCTTCAAGGTAGATTCACATTTTTTTCCAGCACCTTTATCCTTAATTCAGCCCCAGCGCACCACTTTCTTTTTTTTTTTTTTTGCAATCAGGACTGTGACAAATTAATATATGTTTCTCTGCCAATATGATGCACTCACAAAATATGCTCAAAAGGCTTGGTGGAGTTTGCTTTCTTGGAAATTTCGGGCAAATCAGAATTTCCGGCATTTTTGAAAGTGGCACAAACTAGCACGCAGCTCAAACATACAGATAAATATTATACGCAATTTTAAAATACTTCAAAACAACAAACTGAAGACTATTCTTGCTCTTTACTGTCAAAATGCACAGGATATAGATTGGTAAGTTTAAATTTCAAGCATTTTCAAGCACTTTTTTCTTAATTCAAGCACTTCCCCAAGCTTGAAAACATGGTAAAATACAAGCATTTTCAAGGATTTCAAGCACCATGTATGAATCATGTATCAAATGCAGCCAACATAGCCGCGAGTCACTGGCACTGACTTGCAAGTCCAAACCTCTGAAGATGTTATTACTTTACTTAGAATGTTCAACATTATGGCATTTTATCAGTTATCTATCTCTATGGAAACAAGCATGTGGCTCCTCCAGGCCAAGTTGCAGGTCAGATCTGAGGAGAAGCAAGCGTGCCATAGAAGAGCAGTAAAACAAAAATTGCTAGATAAGATACATTTAATGCCGCACTGTGAAACTAAGCGAAGAAATAACATCTCCATGGAGACGAGCAGGTGGCTGGGCTGACCCCAATTAGAAAAGTTACACAGTGCACCCTTAAGTAAACTTTATAATGAGGTTGAACACATTCCCTTGTCTGGTTTAGTCCTGGTTTGATCCCGATTTATTTCATGTAAGGAACTGAAACCAGGAAGTGCTCCTCAATGTTTTTAAATGACACATATTGACTTTTAAAGTGCGTATGACGGGTTTTTATGATTGTCTAATTTTGACTTTTTTCAGTGTATTAATACCTCTTGTAAATATAAATTAGAGTTTTACACCAATCAGGTCACTATTTGTGGAGAAAAAGTGAAAAGTTTGTTGATAGTTTCAGGAAGTAAACAAACTCATGACATCACACTGGGGAGACAAAGGTTATGCATAATTTACACAAAATAAACTACTTTTTTGACCCTTTAACCATTAATTCAACAAAATAAAGTCGTTCACATGTGTTTCTCTTTGTCAAATGAACAAAATCTGTGACATTAGATGAGTTTTAGCCGGTGTACAGTGTGGTTACTATGGTCATTTCCTAGTGTGATGTCATACTTTACAACCAGGAAGTAAAATTTAAAACCAAAAAAATAGCTAAATGGGGTAAAATTTGTAAAGATTTTAGTAGAAATTTGAATATATTTATCTTTTATCTATATTTTAGTTAAATGTGTATTTCAACCTGTCATAGGCACTTTAAGCATATTATAACATTTCGTCATCAGAAACAGACCTGGAGTTGTATTTGGCTTCATTCACACTTATTTCATAAATCCTGTTTACGAGCATATCTGGCTCCGAGCCTCAGAAAATACTCAGTTTCAAATCTGGAGGTCTCCTGCACTCGCTGTTTTTAAGTCCATAAATCATTACCAGACTTTTTCTGGTAAAGTCACCGTTCATAAAAACTGCGTGCTTACGTTAGCGTGACGGGGCAAGCTAGGTTTTGGTACTTCCCTCTGCTGTGAGTTGATGCTGCGCTAACACCAATCCTGATGAGGGGACACCTGACTGGTAGAACGTTATGAGTGGTTTTCAATACATGCATGTTTTTAATTCTAAAACACAAAATGCCAAAGTGAAAGTAAACATGTTAAAATTTATATGAGCGGTTTTCATTTTTTTCTAATTATGACTTTTGGTGTATAACACCTGTGGTAATTATTCATAGTTTTACATTTGTGAAATTGCAGTCTTAAAACCCTCTGTGATGTCATCAATAGGCGACGTACCGTTGAAAATACAGGGAAAATACAGCAACTGAAACCTTTTTCGGACTGGTTAAAACATCATTCAACAAAATAAAGGTGTTATCATGTATTATTTATTGTCAATTCCTAACTATTGAGTTCTTTTAATGGATTTTGGCAATTGTTTAGTCTGGTTGCTAGGTAATGGTTGTGGAATTACCTCTAACTGTGTCACATCTGCTGCTCATGTTCAACCAGGAAGTAGCATTATCAACTTTAAAAACAACTGTCAAACTGGGGACAAGAAGGTAAAATGTTTAGTCGAATCTTAAATATAATCATGTTCAGTCTGTTTTAGTGAAATGTTTAGTCTAACCTGTCGTATAGACTTTAAAGGCCAATAACAATACAAAAAATGCTAAATATCTGTCTTAAAATCCATACGCTTCCGTTGCCTTCACCGCGACACATCCACCTGCGAGCGTTGCCAAAATCCATCTTAATCATATGACAATAAAACTCCCCCCATCGAAAACGCATCATGTCATGTTCAACTCGCCGTTCTCCAAAAGGGTCAGCGGCAATAACCATAAAGCGGTGACGCATCGTGACAGCGCGAACACCTCGCGTCCCGCCCGTGTAGCAGCGCCCCTCCTCTGTCACTCACCGCGGAGGTCGTACGCATCAATCCGGAGGTCGCGGTGATGAATAGACTCCGGCTCGGTGGTTAACGGACTCAGACAGACCCATCGACTGCCTTAAAACCACATACATCATCCTATAGATTAGCGCCGGCTTTAATACACTGCCCGGACCTGACCAACGCACCTAATTATGATCGCAGCCACATCGGGGAGGGAAATTAAGGCTTTGTATGTCTGAGTATTGATCTGTACACGCTAAACGGCCATAAGATGTGGTTAGTTCGGTTTTTGAAGCGGTAAAATGGCATCGGATCTCAAAGTGTGGAATTTGAAGTGGTCTTTTTGCCACATCAGCTGTACTTCTGAGGTGTGTGGATTTACTGGCAGGAGCTTAAGCGGAGCCGTGTCTGTGGAGAGGAGACACCTGCTCTGACCCCGGGCACCGAGGGAACACAGACGAACTGCTGAAGCTGCACCCAAGGGCCCCGAGCAGCGGGAGGGGGAGGGGAGAGAGGACGGGCACAGTTCAGCCGAGGTCAGAGGGCGACAACACCTGCACAGCTGTTTAGATTAATCACACTTAGTCCTGTATCGCACACGCTAATGTAAGCACGCAGCTGGAATGAATGCGATTAGACGGCAAAAATGCTCGAAAAGAGTCTCATGTGACGGTCATTTCTGGACTTAAAAACAATGTAGTAGATCCCAGAGCTTTATGACATCACACGACTGAAAATGTTTTTGAGGCTCAGAGGAAGAGGACTTTCAAAACAGTATTCATCAAACAAGCTTGAATGAAGCTATATAAAATTCCAAGTATGTTTTTAAAGATGGAGCAAGGTTCTAATATGGTAAAAGCTCAAAAATGTTTATATTGCATAATGTGTCTTTAAAAAAATCTCCAAAATATTTATTTAAGAACAAATGCATACAATTGACCACATCCCTGCCCCAGGACTCACCTTAGTGTAAACCCCCCAGGACAGTTCTGTCTCCGTCACCATGACAACGATCCCAAACATCCCGAAGATGAGCGCATAGTCACTGAGCCGTTTCCTCTTCTCAAACAGCGCCCTCCGGTGGCCGAGCTTGTAGCCGATGTCCTTGTTCTTCTTCTGCGGTGCCCGGCCCCCGCCCCGGCTGCCCTCCCGGACTAGGCTCTCGTTGGACGCCTTGCTGGGGTCCTCGCCGTTGCCCTTGGAGACCACCACCTCCAGCCCGGAGCTGTGCAGCGTCTGCAGAGGCTGCGTCTCCGAGTCCAGGTCGGCCAGATTCCGGCGCGACGATGACGCCAGGCTGCCCACTAGTGGCCGGACGACCCCGCCATTGTACCTGCAGGTGTTCATGGCTATCTGAGGGGGTCCGCTGCTCTCGCACAGAGAGGGCGTGGATCCAGCATGGCTCAGCTTCTTCTGCTCAGAGGAGGCCTGCAAGGGGGACACAAGGAGAGTTAGACCAGTGTGAAAGCAGGCTTTATTTAGAGCGCTTGTGGGAGTAGCAGCTCTGAGGAGGGCAACGGTTTGTTTGGAAAAATATACTGGGCCAAGTTTCTACCAGTGAACATCACAAATATTTTTTTTCATAGTTCTGTTTCAAAGTATGTGTCAGCAAGTTCACATGGCTCACACACGGAAAACATTCACAAATGAGAATATGACTATCAGAAGTGTTTGCATGAATAAGGAATCTGAATGTTAAACTCAGTACAGACTGTATTCCGTGTTCCTTGTTCGTCCTGTCACCTGTCTGTCCTGTCAGCCAATCACAGCACGACCTTTACCTCTCAACCAGTCACCTTTCAAACCATTCATTAAAATACCCTCTCTCTCCCCTCATTCTTTCTGCCATTCCTCCTCAGTTTCTATATCTTCAACAGACATCAACATCTTAAACAAACCGACACAACAATCCTCAGCAAAAAAAAATCTGTTGAACTTCAGAATGTCTTATATGCTTTTAAATCCATATTTAAAAGTAGCCTCCAAAACATGCCCCCAAATATGTAAATAATGTATAGACTTTGATGTATAAATAAATCCATATGGCCCAATCATGTAGGCCACAAAGTGCTGAAAATTGAATCTTTGCGCTGCACAAATTTCGCTATGAAAGATTGATGCGAGGGATGACCCTGCTGCCTGTTAGTGAAGCACTTTGCCTGGTCCAGGGAGCAGCAGCAATCAGAAGGAGGCTGAAACAGAATGTGGCTCCTCTAAACAGCAGGGGATATGGTCTATAGGAACTAGTGAAACCCCATCAGACTGTATGGAGAAAACTGGAAAGGGAGTGGAATTTTTATCTGGAGTATGGATTGGGAAAATGGATTCTTCGGTGCATTAGCGTTGTGCATTTGCACAGTTAGTAAACAGAGCTCGGAATCTTAGTTTTTTATTTTAGTCTACAAGCTGCAACAGAAAAGTTACAATTTCCAAAAGTGTCTCCACTGCCTCAAGGGAACTGTATCGGCCCTTTTAAAGGGATCCAAAACGGATCCTGAGAAGTAGGCTACACACCATACACACCAGAGCGAGCTGATTGGACAAGAGAGAACGCAGACTCAGGTGGAAACAAAACACACAGAGCAGATATAAACAGAAAAAACGATATTTTCTCACCAAACGCTGCCTTGATCTTGGGATAAACTGCAGTATTAACAGCAGAAGTTGGACCAAGTCCTTGGTTTGCAAGTCTCAAGTAAGTCTCCAGTCTTTGCTGTCAAGTCCAAGTCAAGCCCAAGTCAGTAGGTCACAAATCCAAGTCAAGTTCAAGTCCTCTACTTTGTGTTTCAAATCCTTTCAAGTCATTGTACCAAATTAGAGAATACAACTCATATTCAACTCATATTTTGCAATGTTTATGATTTTTGTGAATGGTTCTTCTTTTTAAAAGAAGAATTTTATCAAGTAAAGTCATCAAAATAGTGACTCAAGTCCACATCTCTGATTAACAGTGATACAGTGTAATAACTTACTGGTTGACAACACGCTTTGCAAGACAAAGCTACCCCATATTAGCATCAGATGTTTCCAGTTTATTGACACACAGCCCTTGTGTCAAGACCCAAAATATTTTTCCAGTGCTAACATTATCCAAATCCCCTGTAGAGGCGCAGAGAAGTGAATTCAATGCAGCCATGTCTCACAGCGACACAAACCTGGAATTATGTGAATTGCAGATTTTGGCCTTATTAAGAAAAAGTATAATTTAGGTACAATTTCATGTTTGGGTAACATCAGTTGCTTACGTAGCTGACCTTTGGAAACGCAGGCTACCATTAACCTGAACAGCCTCACACAATAAGTCAACATATCAGCAAATATATTTACCTAGAAAATGCTCCGATATAATGCCTTTACCATTCTTCTTTTGACTTCTACCCTTCACCACCACAACCAGCCCTCCCTGTTGGGCACCTCTCGTCTCCAGTTGACCATAACGTCTTCGGCAAACTTCACCTGACATAGCCTAGTCTTTCTCACAAACAGCCTATCAATACGGGCCTTTCCATTAGCCCACCGTCGCGCTCCTAATGCCTCTGTGTGCTGGGGGGAATAGCGGCTCGGTAATGGGAATGTAAAAGTGTGGTCCGGTGATGCTATCGTCCCGTGCATATACAGTGACTAAAGGTTAAGGATTAGCACGCGCGTAGTGTTGCTAATCCCCTTTTCTCTGTTAAATTGCTTTTTAATCGGTGCCATTAAGACCTCGGAGCACATTTGGAGAGTCTTCAGAGGGACGCGGGCGAGCGCTGGGGGCGGAGGGGAGTCCGTTCTGCGCTAGTGCTTATAAATATGACTCCAACAATATGGACAAATGGAAGTGATATGGATAACTATTACTACACCATGACACTATTTTAGAACTGTAGTGGAGAGATGACACGCTTGTCAAAGTGCTTTACAATAGTACTTTCCATTGAGTCGGGCTGACAATGTGCAATTTTTGAGCCAATTTTGACTCAAATTTTAGTCCCACAACAGTTTTCAAATCATAACAAATTGGGCTCCTCCGTGCGTCAGTTGCTGTCAGTTGTTGATGATACGGTTGCAGTGACGTTTGTGCTGTGGGGTCCGAGCACTGCTGAAGCCACGCACATAAAATTCAGAAAAGGTTTGTGATAAAAGCCTCTAGACTTTCAACTAAGTAGTGCTAAATTTAACAGTACAAACGGTTTGTTGGAGCATTTCTGTGATGTGTTGGTAGTTGACACACTTGATGAGAAGATGGGGGGAGCACAAACATGCCCACAGCACTCTGTCCCTCATCCAGTGTGAGCAGGTCAGTGTATCCATCCATCGCTCTGAACAGTGTTCACAGCCCTGTTATGAGCTCTCCTCCGATTGTTCTGCGTCAGTTTGGGAATAATTTGTAATGTCTGAAAATCGTGGAAAAAGCTATACAGTGATAAGCTACTGTCTACAGCAGGGGTCCCCAAAGATCTGAGGGTCGCGAGATGATTTCAAGATCTAATCTGAATAAATATGACACTGTATTTGCTCTAAATATTCTAAATTAAAATAGTATCTTTTAATGAAGCTATTCAAATAACCAATATTAAACCTGATTTAACATGCTTTGACAGTTTAAATTATTTTCCATGTCACTTTGGGGGTCTTGAGTCGGTTGCATGGTTATTTTGGGGGTCCCAGCCTGAAAAGATTGGGAACCCATGGTCTACAGTATAGACCCTTTAAAATGTGGTCATCAAAATTCCAGAAATGAAGTTGTCTGCAAATGTGATATTGATTATCTCACATTAGCTCTAAATTCTGGTTTTAAATGTTGGAAAAAGTAACACATTTGAATTTCCAGGGTATAAAGGTCAGTTAGTTTGCTTTTCTATAACAAACAATAGACAAAATACAACTTTCTAGCCTTAAAATTGTAGTTTAACTTCAAATTTATGGTATAGTATCTAATATATCTCTAGATAAAATGAATAGTTATTGTGGGCTCAACATTTCTGTGAGTATTTTTCTAGTAAAACACATACATCTGGATTGTTCCTTCATCAAAAATGCAAAGAGTTTATCATACTTTCCTAAAACATAATGTAAAACACAATAATAAATGTGTTTAAAGCAGCTCTGATGTCAGCTCTGTTTGAGTGCTTTTCATTTTCTAAAATCATCTCCATTTTTCATATTTTGTGATATTCTTCATTTCTCCAGTGAAATCACATTATGTTGCACTTCACGTGTAACTCCATTCTGAATTAAGAATGTTTTTCTTTACAAACCTTTAACGGGTCTATTCATTCCTGACTGCCATTCGTCCATTCAACTAATCACACACTCACACTTTGTTGAGTGTGAGTGCGTTCAGAAAGGCGTGCATTGTCCCGCCTGAGGACACACTATCAATATGCAATGCTTGTTCGCAGGATTTGAAGGCGAACAAATAGTCAAGAAATGTTAGTCAAGATACATTTTATAAAATCTACTTGAAATAGTTCTAAGAATCCGACCGTAATACCTCCAAAGTGGTGCAGAATATTTTAAGCCCCTGTCAAACTCTTTTATGGAGTTGACATGTTTGAAGTGTAAATATAGTCACCGGACTGAGAGAGAGAGGACAGAGAGAGGAGAAGATATACAGAGTGAGAAGGAGGGGAAGAGAAAGAGAAGGAGCGAAGGAGAGGAGAGTCCGTAGGAGCAGGACATCTTTGAACATTTATAGAAGTGCTCTATTTTTACTGTGACACTCGAAGCGCAAGGAACTACTTATGAATGGGATTAGGGCTGGGCGATGTCAAAAAGTTATTATCACCATTTTCTTGGGGCCAGATCATGTTTTCGATTTTTCTGACCAGCGCGATTGTGTTTAGATTTGCGATTTATGTTTGAAGAATAAGATTCAGTTCAAATTCACATTTTAAACACAATTTTGTCGCTTTTAATAGTGTTTTTGTCACGTTCAGTTGTGTTTGTCATATGTAAACGCGTCTTTGTCGTTTTTTTGGCACGTTTTTGTCGCTTTTAGATGCGGTTTGGTGCATTGAGTTTTGTTTGTTGTTTGTAGGCGTGTTTTTGTCCCCTACAAATCCAAACGACAGCAGTTTTTATTCAAATCAAAGCAAGACATTTAGTCGTTTGTGGAAGAAATGATTGCACTTCAAAAATTGCAGCCTTTGCCATTTGTTAATTGCATTAAAATTGCGATTTTGTGTGGATTTGGTTTAATTGTGCAGCAATTACCTTAAAGAGGTAAATAAAGTCATCTGCTCAGAGGCTAAACAACAGGAGAAAAAGTGTGTTTGAACAGACAGCTGCATTAAAGGTCCCATAACATGCAAAATCGACTTTTCAGAGGTTTTAACCGTCCTACAGTGCTATTTGGGCCTCGTATGTTGTGCCCAAAGTGGTTTTTTGATTGATTCCCGCATGTTTTCACTAGAGAACTGTCTTTTCCGCCCCCCTCGGCTGAGCAGGCAGACGGGGGCTCCTCACAAGGATGACACGGCTTCACTAGGATGACGCGGTGTTTAAGCCACACCTCCGGGAAGCATGCAGCCGCAAGAATAAAAACAGCTAATGCTAATGCTACACAGTAATTACACGATGGATACGATAGATAGAAGAGTTAGCTTGTTATTTACCAAACGGCAGTGTCCGTCATCGAGGTACTGGAGCACGTCAAACTCCAGGTCAGATCCAGGACGTAGGACTCAGCACGACGCACCGTCAGGACGGATAAAAGGTTTATTCCCGTGTTTGTGTATCGCTGTTTACCGGAGCACACGGCGCATGCGCACTATCTCCGCTCTAGGCTTCGGCACGAGTTGGGCGGGGGAGGCGCGCGAGTTGCCTGCTCTCTGTTCGGGGGGGTCAGATCTCAGAGTGAGCCGTTTGCTTTTGTAAGGAGGGGGGCCAGTCCAAGAGATGGGTGTTTTTTAGAAACTGTTATGTTATGGATATTGCACAATGCAAAATTTTATCAACAAAGCCCTTAGAATAGACTGTGTAAAGGGGAAAATAGCAGAATATGGGACTTTTAAAGACAGAAACAGTAGCAGATTATCACAGGGACGAGCTCAACATTCAATTTTTATCACGATATCGACCAGCTCTAAATGGGCAGAAATGGACAGACCAGACACCAAAACTTGGATTTCTTTGTGAAACATCAACCAGATTTTACTCAAATATGATATTACATGTTAAACTAAACTCAAATATAACCTGAAAATTTAAGTTTGTCAAGGTACTCAATACCGATACAATGGAAGCGTTTTTGGCATCTCCAGTCTCTCGGGTTTAAGCACCATCACCCCGTTGCGCCTTAAACCGACTGTTAGAAGGTCAGCGTCGTAAAACACGTCATTACCGTCATTCCACCTTAAAACATTTCCATATTTCGTGTCGGAATCAGCGCAATCTGACACTTATGGTCCGCGGTGGTTTCTAGTGACCAATTACACTGCGGTAGATCAGTGTAATACGGCCGTGTTGTGACAGCCCGGGCCCGGAGAGGCGTAAAAGGAGATCTTCCAATAATGTAAATGAACCGGACTCAGCGCTGGACACCGGGAGGAGCAGGCACAGCAGGGGATTGGGTTTCGGGCAGCGCTGACCGTTCATCAGTGAAGCAGGTCAGGACAGCGGTCAGTTCGGGAGAAGTCCGGGAGGATATGGTTACGGCGACGAGGTGTGGAGGTAAAGTGGTCCGATGGTCACGCAATAAAAGTTTCACTACGGTCAGGGCGCGACTACGGGAGGAGAAGAGGGTCAAACGGAGAGACCACAAGCTAGGGTAATGCTTGTTTTCGTTCTAGCTAACGAGGCGTTATCGATTTTAACAATTCAGCGCAAACATAGAGTAAGATAAAAACGTCAAAAGTCACAGACAAAAGGTTTAGCATTTCCTGTTATTATTCAAGCATGTTGATTGGCAGACATAAAACAAAGAATAAATGTGATTTGGGTGAACTAAGCAAACTAAAAATAAATATGTTGGAGCAAGGCATAAGATATATCAACTGTTTGACATTCTCACGTTGTCAACATAAAGAACAGAAGAACAAAAAGACTTTTCCAGGACTGACTGGATTTGGAATGTATTTGGAATAGCCTGGTTCAGTGATGGGAAGAATACTGTGAAAATGTATTCCGTTACAGAATACTGAATACATGGTTTGAAAAGTATTTTATGATGTATTCTGTCACATTTTAAAATTTAGGTACTGTATTCTGAATACTAGAATATTTTTTAATGATAGCACTCTACTTGCTTATTGTAAAGTTTTGAAGCAAGAGTCAGTGGTGAACCGCGCTCATGGGACCTGGGCCTTTACATTGCGCTGGAGGCGAGGCCAACAAACCAGTTTCAAATGTGAGTGGAACATGCCCTTGTTCTTTATGTTTGTTACATTTGTCATTTAGTAAGACGGGTCAATATCTAACTTACCGCTCCAGTTTCTAAAGTTCACTTTTGTTATTTGTGCTTGATGAATGAAAACTAAAACGTGTCCAACTATTGTGATCCGCTGTTGTTTTGATGCATTATTTTCCAGCAAAACAAAAAACAATTCAAGAAATGTTTGTAACAAGGCTGTGGTGTTATTCACGTGTGGTCAAGTGATTGTCTGTAGCCGAAACAGCCTTGGTTTTTCATAACTTTCCCATTGAAAATGCATCGTTTCTAATGTATTGAACTGCACCAGGCTGTAGAATGCAGGCGTTCTATTAGAGACATCGTAAGGGTCTATTAGACTTGGGGAAGAGTACAGCCGAGAAAGTAGACATGTGACACTTTCAGAGCCTTAAATACGTTTCTGCAATGTGGTCCCTCAAAACTTGAACAAACAAATCTTCAACTCAAACGCATTAAACACCTTAAACTCAAGGATCGATGAATTCTCTATCGGCTAAAAATGTCAAATGCCAAAATGTCTGTATCGCTAAACTAAATAAAAGCTAATGCTGTGTGTATCTAGCCTGTTCCCAGCGCTAACCCTGCAGCTGTTCAGTAGTGCTCATTAGACTTTGAAGCTCCCATGTGTTTTGGAGAGAACGAAGGTTTGGGGGCATGTTCTAAATCAGGTTACCACGACGACCACCAAATACCAAAACACTGTTACAGCAGCAAGACAAAATCTTAAAAACTAATTGGATTTATCTTCACATCTAGCTTGTAAATTAGTTTTGTTTTTCAGTTTGCAAAATTAGACACAATGGATTCCTCGTCAAAAAGTACGATTAAACATATATTAAAGTGTATTGCTTATATTTGATACCAACAAAGAAATAATGCAAAGCAAAATAAAAGTGTGCTTACAGCAATCTTTAGCTCTCCAAACAACATGCAAAACTGATTAAAGCGTGTAATTGCTATTGATTTTGCTTTCAATACAATGTTATTAATTATTATTGATTTCAATTCTCCACACTACTCTTTTTTGATTTACCAGCCCATACGTAATTTCACATGACTCAAGAAGATATATTATGTTCTTATGTTTTTCAGGTATTTTTTTATTGAACTTGAATTGATCACAAACGTAGATCATTGTTTTGCATTTTGTTCCGCAATATGGGTCTAAAACGGCTTAGTAAAAGAAACAGCTCAATAGACGTCCTGTTTGAAACTGAGGAACCAATAAGCCCCACCTTTTCATTGTGGTACTTCAGTAACAGTCATTTATTTATTCTTTACTTTCCATGCTCCATAATCTAAAAGCTGTAAGAAAATTATCCATAAACGTTTGAGGAAAAACTACGATATTTGGTTGCTTTGTTTAGTATAGCAACTGTAATACAACAATATACTTTTTTGATATACTTTTAGTTCAGTGTAATTTGAGGAAAATGTAAAGGTCCCTCTGCTCCTCTCTTTCTTGGTTTCTTTTATTTATTTACACTTATTTATTTTGCTTTCTTTTCTCCAGTTCTAAATCAATCTATTTTATTCAGTTATTGCTAGTTACTGCACTCCGAGCCATCAAATGCCATCTGCCGATACGAGTTGTTAATGTCAATAAATGCTATCTGTCAATAAAACATAAACATAAAATGTCTGTTAATGTCAAGAAGTGTCTGGTTCTTGTTAAGTGTTGCCTTTTACGTCACGTCTTATAACGTCCTCTTTGTCAAATATTAATAAAAAAGGGAAAAAGTGACTCTAAAAGTATATTTTATCTCACCTTTTGATATTTAATTATTTCACAAAAGCAAAAATGTATCTCTTAAGAGAACGTTTCCCTTTTTGAATGTGTCCAAATTGAAACTCCTACTGCCATAACACCAAACACCAAACAGCTTGCGTTCACGTTGTAGAATTTGATGATGTCATATATTATCGGAAGGAGTTTTACAGTTTTTGAAAGAAACGGAAATCCACAAATGTTGAACCTTGTGCCAGTTTTTGTTTCATGTGGATCGGTCCAGTCATTACAGAGATGTGAACCATAAACCAGCTCAATAAGTCTGACAGTAAAATCGAAAATTCTACCTGAGAATTCTGACCTGTCTCCAGCTCAGTTTAAAGGAAAAATATTCTGCATTTTTCATATTGTTATTAGCCTTTAAACATACTCTTCAGTACCTTTAATGTTCCATCTCATGTTTTGAAACAACATTTTTTAATTATTGTTTAAATGATAAGTTTTATCAGCCTTTGTCAAAAGACACTTACTGAGTACATCCAGCCACTAGATGGCGCCTAGCACTCAGACAATCTCGTTAAGTTAGCCGTCAACCAACATTACAGTGCGAATGAGTGGCAGCAGTTATCGTGTATAGATGGAAGAAATGCTCAGAACGATGATTTAAGGACTTAAATCAGCAGAAGATTCTCGGATAAGTGACGTATGAAGTCTGAAAATACGTCCCAGAATCAGGAAGTTCAGACGGAAGAGTTCTTCACGGTGGGAGCGCGGAGGATTTTTTAATAAACATTCCTCAAAACAGCGTGAATGCAACTGAATGCTACTTCAGGTGTGTTATTGATGATGGAACATTGGTCAAACATGGTTAAAACTCAAAAAAGTGACTGTAGCAGAATGTGTCCTTTAAAACCACAGACGTTCTAGAATGTTTCTCCCCTTTGACCACTCTTGGCCTCACTTGCACTTGCACATCTTCCCCAAGTCTTCCCTTCCTTCACCTCCCCCTCTCGCCTCATCCCCCTCCCCTGGTCTGACCCCTCCCCGCGCCCTCGTCTAACCCCACACGCAGGGGCCGGCGCTGGGCTGGATCCTCCCCTCACCTGTCCTCAGATGCCCCGGAGGTAGTCATTCTATACAGCAACAGCAGCACAGCGACGGCTCGGTCTCCCCCTCGTACGCAGCGTGGACCCCGGCCTCTGAAATGAAGCCTCCTTAATCAAATGGAAAAGCGGCGGTGCAGAACGGCGCGATGAAGGCAGGTCTGCGGCTCCTCTGTCGCGCCCCCTCCGTCTGATGGAAAAGACTTTAGCGCCGGATTAAGGTGCCACCGAGGATGTCAGAATGAATGGGTTCTACCATTAATCTTGATTTTAGATTGGAGTCGACCATGTTATTGTAAGAATTTTAGCGGGAAAAATGAAAGGACATAAGACTGTATCTAATTTAAAGGTACATTATGTAACTTGCTAAAAAACGTGGCCCTGTGACGTCACCTGCAGGTCTAAGGAAAGAGAAGTTTAAAGTCAAATTGTGTAACATTTAGAGGAATGCTTTAACATCTCCATGGAGAAAAGTTTGTTTCAGATTCTAGAACATGAATGTGAGGCTTTTGAAGATGAAATAAAAATAGAAAATGGATAAACATGATATTTACTTTTATTGATGCGTTCCATTATATATACAAGAGTTCTATTATGCTGCCGTATTTCGAGTGATGAAAACTGTATATTTTGAGCCAACTGCTTAGCAAAACAGGCTAGTAAACATTAGCATCAGCTGTTTCCTGTTCCAAAGCACGGCACTCACGTCAAGATAATATTATATTTCTGCAGCTAACAATTTTCAAACTCAATCCATTACATAAAGAGAAGTGAAAATGTGACCTAGAGACACACAGAAGTGAAATGAATGCAGAAAAAGCTGAGGATAAACTGGAAATAGTCTCTAGCTACTCTAGCTTTAGCCACGTTGTTACAGTGATAAACTTGGAATTACTGAAAGTCTTTTTGTGAACTGCTGAGATCGGCCTCATGAATAAAAGTATGACACAGTTTAGATTTTACTTATTGAGAAAACATTTTAGTGTTTGGGTGACGTCAGCCTCTCAAGCAGCAGACCTCTGCTGTTGGACCCAGAACCATGAAAATGCACTCCGCCATTAAAATAACCACGACAAATCCTAGTCCCCCAGACAGACGAAACGTGGCTTATGTGAATGCAAGTTAAAACAGGGGAACTTAAAAAAGTCCAAGGATCAGCAAAAACGCCATTGCATCACACGGTGTTATCTCTGTGAGGTCGATCTAAACCTGGACAATTACTCAAACTTCAGGTATTTGATGAGGAATTGACATTATACTGTAATGTGGTAGAAGCTCAAAAAAGTTTAGCATTGGATCTTCAAGTATTTATAATATGTCTGGAATACTTAGTTGTTGAGACTTGGCACACACAGGAACAGATGGACTGGAATGATGGAGCAGAGAGAACCTCAGTCGGAGCGTGGATTAGGTGCATACAGTAACAGACCGTGTGAAACATGCAGAGATTATATAGTCAGAGCAACTCCGGGAGAGTAAAAGTGAAGTGAAGGCTCCAGACTGTGCACTAAAGCAGGGTTTCCCAACAAGGGGTACGGGGACCCCAAGGGGTACACGAGCAATTACCAGGGGGTACTTGGAATGGTTTCAGGTTTTAGATGAAGATGAAATGTTCTTTTATCTGAATATATAAAAAGTGTCATTAGCTATAAATTTAGCATCTTTTGGAGTATCTTGTAACATAAATAAAATAAAAACAAAATGATATACTAGTAATAGTTGACTATATTCAACTAGTAAACCCATGTATTTGCCTGAAACTCAAGTTAAGGGGTAGTCTTGAGTGTGAAATAAACCTTAGGGGGTACTCGAGACAAAAAAGGTTAGCAACCACTGGACTAAAGCTCTAAAATTTCATTACAATCTGCAAACGTGCTGACGAATCCGGCTGAATTCAAATGTCCTGGTCTGGTCTTGGTTTGAACCTTGTTATGACTTAATATAGACTTGACTGGTTCAGTTCTAGTCCTGAGCTAATCCAGGTTTAGTGTGGGGTTTAGTACCAATTTGCAAGTGTGAACACAGCCTAATTATTGTTGCAATGTGAAGCTAACTTTAGTCCTGTGTTAGCCCAAATGAAACATATCATTTTTATTTCCATACATGTTAACATATTTTTTGTTGTTGTGCAGTGTGAAATGCTAAGGCTAAGGTTTATAAAGTAGACTTTATTTTTTTTTAAACTAATGTTCCTATAAATATTATTTTGTTTTCAAAATAAATTGACATTTTGTTTTAAATTACTTTACTCAAAATAGAATGCAGCAAAAGAAAATTGAATTCGGTCAACTGTTTAAAGGTCCCATATTCTGCTATTTTGCCCTTTACACAGTCTATTCTAAGGGCTTTGTTGATAAATATTTGCGTTGTGCAATATCCATAACATAACAGTTTCCAAAAAACACCCATTTCTTGGACTGGCCCCCCTCCTTGCAAAAGCAAACGGCTCACTCTGAGATCTGACCCCCCCGAACAGAGAGCAGGCTGCCTCCCCCGCCCAACCCTCGCACCTCCCCCGCCCAACCCGCACGGCTCCCCCTTCCAACCCGCGCGCCTCCCCCGTCCAACCCGGGATGAAGCCTAGAGCGGAGATAGTGCGCATGCGCCGTGTGCTCCGGTAAACAGCGATACACAAACACTGAATAAACCTTTTATCCGTCCTGACGATGCGTCGTGCTGAGTCCTACGTCCTGGATCTGACCTGGAGTTTGACGTGCTCCAGTACCTCAACGACGGACGTTGCCGTTTGGTAAATAACAAGCTAACTCTTCTATCTGTCGTATCCATCGTGTAATTACTGTGTAGCATTAGCATTAGCTGTTTTTATTCTTGCGGCTGCGCGCTTCCTGGAGGCGTGGCTTGAGCGCCGCGTCATCCTAGTGAAGCCGCGTCATCCTGGTGAGGAGCCCCCGTCTGCCTGCTCAGCCGAGGGGGACGGAAAAGACAGTTCTCTAGCGAAAGCATGCGGGAATCAATCAAAAAAACACTTTGGGCACAACATACGAGGCCCAAATAGCACTGTAGGAAGGTTAAAACCTCTGAAAAGTCGATTTTACATGTTATGGGACCTTTAAGAATGAAGACGTTTTGATGCTCTTCCAAGTAACTTCTTCAGTTCATCTGACAAAGTACAGGTGAGTCCCTGCCTTATATCTGTCTGAAGGGAGGAGCTACACTCAAACTAACACAAGCTAGTGTTTATGTTGCCTACACATCATTTTAAACACTTTATTTATTGTAAAGCACTAGGCACTTTATTTGTCTTTGGTTCAATGTATATAATATTTATTCTTGTGAATGTTAATTATCCACTGTTTTTATTGTAAATATATATTGTTTCCTCCATGAACCGGAGGTTATTGGTCACGTGGCATACGGCCTTTACTATTTCAAAACGTCTATCCTACCTTCATTAGTGAAAAGGTGTAGCAGTGAGAGACTCGCGTCTGTACTGCTTTTGGGACGGTTCATTCGTTAATGCTGTAAGTTTTAAACTCCGTTACTTCTATCCAAAAATATCTCTAACTATAGCTATGCTACACTCACCAGGGTTCTTAATTTCTTATTCATTCACTCATGCACACAAAAGAAATGGACTAAAAGGAGCTACTATCTCATGTGGTCATTTAAAGTGTGCAAAATTTACAGTAAGGAGCATCTGTTGTTGGCGAAGTCTATTGAACTACTCGCTACTACGCAGTGACTCACCCATTTTTTGTCAGACGAACTGAAGAAGCTACTTGGATGAGTGTCGCTACGTCTTCAGTCTAAAAACTTTTGTCCAGTTGACAGAATTCCATGTTCTGTTTTCTATCTACAAGCTAAAATTTGAAACACATTCGAAATTACAATTTGAGCACGTATTTGTCTTCAATTTGAATATTTCATAACATTACATAACCAGCACCACCCAAATGCACACTACTCTAACCAGCTCGCTCATTAATCCACTGCAGGTTTCACCGCAGTTCTTGACAAAACACCAGCCGCGGCATGTCAGGCAGTTGTCAGGAGAAGAGCTTGAAATGCTAAGGAGAACCCATCGCGCCCGGGTACGGGACAGATCTCATGCATTTATTCAGACGACATGAAGCCTACATCTGCTAACGTGTGTGTGTGAGCTAGCATAGCATCCGCCCGCGCTCTCTATTGACAGCCTACATCCGCCTGTCGACGCAGAAACACAACAGCTTGCCTACTACTCACCGTGCAATATGTTGATATGCAATGCAGTCACACCATCGCGCTTGATTATGGAAAAATATGCAAAATAGTTGTAGCTGTATTATCACAAAGATTCTTGCACGTTGCATTCCAGCCAGTTTGTTCCAGTGGTGTTAGAGTTGATAGTAGAGGTTGTCTGCAGTTTGTTTACATGTTGTATTCGTTGTGATTGGTTGCAGAAGGCTCTTTTGGGATTGGCTTGACATATTTACTAATAACATTGGTATGACAAAAGATATTACATTTATTCCATACCATGAAGACCTTGAATCATTGCCATTTAACACAAAAAACACATTTCTTTATCCAGAGTCTGAACTCTGCTTATAGTGACAGAAGATACACACATTATCAGCCAGGCGTCCCTTTATCAGGATTACTGCTGCGTTCCAGTTGCCCTTGGAGGTCAGATTTTCCAAGTTCTGACTTGTCAGTTCACACTGAAACACTCGCATTTCTCTGAATTCCTACTTGGAAACTCAGGCAACATTTCAGAACTCCAAGTTTATGTGAGTTAGTCAATCCAACTTGCTGCACCCTGCGTTTGGATAAAGTTTTATATCTGATTTTTATTTTATTTTATTGACCTTTATTTAACCAGAATAGTCCCACTGAGATTCAGAATCTATTTTTCAGGGGAGTCCTGGCCCCAGAGGGGAGGAGCCTTTTGTAGCACCTGGAGGAAACCTACACAAACACGGGGAGAACATTCAAACTCCACACAGAAAGGCCCCAGGCCGCCTGGGAATAGGATCCAGGACCTTCTTGCTGTGAAGAGAGAGCGCTAACCTCTGCGCTTCCGTGCTGCCTGAATATTGATAGTTCTGGTGTTATTCTCTCTTTTGTTGCTCTCTGCTGCCCCCTGCTGTCTGTAAAGCTGCTGTTGAGCTTCTGCAATGATAAAGTTTCTGTTATGCTAATGTTGCTAATATCAACACAAAGCTAATGACGTCAAAAGCAGAAATTCACATTCAAATGTTGATTTGTAAGTAACAGATGTAATAATACTGTCCAGATTCATAAATTATCATAAACTTAATTGGACCCATATTTTGGTTGATTTGTGCACCTTCTTGGGTTTCGTTGTTTCATTTGAGTTGTTGCAGTCAATACACTGTAATACACTGCTCATAGTTTTTCCCACTGGAACATACAAACTCGGAGGAAAACGGCTCTCCGCAGTCTGAGTTCCGACCTCTGAGGACAACTGGAACCCAGCATTGGTGTTAGGTGTCGGCCATTATTGCATTTCTAATAAATGGAATTTAATAATGAAAAGGCTCTTAACAATGACAATGTTACAACATGATTAAAAGCTAAAAAAAATTCTGCAGTCCAAATTTTGTGAATTCATAATATCCTTAAATCCTGATCCTCAAGATCCCCGATTTATCAACCTAATCATTTCACCAGTATATACACATCACATCTCACAAAAACATTGTCTACCTTGTTGCCATGATTGATAGCAGGACAGTAACAACAGTCTTTAGCGGTTGTCAGTTTGCTAACGCTAGCATTAGGGAGTGTTCACTACTACTACTATAATTTAAGTCTAGTTTTTCGCTCCAGTAAAGGTTATGGCTTTCCCGAGGCTACTGCTGCGCACAACTCGGCCAGATTTTTTAAGTGTTGTCACGATTTATAGAGCTTTTATGACTCTGTTGCATGGGCCCCGCTGCTGCTGTTTGGGTGAAGCTGAATTAGGGGGGCCACTAGGAAATCCAACCAGACAGTTGTGAGTAGAATTTTTATATTGGCAGTTTTACAATAAGGTGAACTGAAACCGTCTCTGAGCTTCACAAATTGACTTTTATTCTTCAACCATGTGCCATTGCCTCTTTAAACATCTGGTTGTTAGCACCGTGTTGCTAATAACGACGCAATAAAATGCAATATTCCATACCCGTATTATTCTACAATTATTTAAATTGTATCAATGTACATTTTTATCCAAGCAGGTAGGTAGCTATGACAGAATCAACAAAAAGGTAGCTATGACAGAATCAATGATAAAAAATGGAGCAGGGCAAAGTAAAAAAACAAAAAAGTTAAAGAATGTTAAAAAAAAAGTAATCACAACTACTGAAAGAGTACTATGACTACTACACCTACTACTTCTACTATTACATCTACTTCATCTACTACTAAAGCTAGGTCTACTGCTATTACTAGAGATGGCTTGTTTCAGATACCTGATACCAAGTAATGGCAAGTATCGCAATATTGATCTGATACTGTGTTTTGCATTAAAAAGATACTCTTCAGCGATTAAGATTTTGACCTTGCCGTCATTGTCTTTGCTCTGAACTTAAACTAATCAACTAAACTAAGTAATGAACTAAAAAAACACTTTTTTGGAGAAATATTTTTTGAATATCGATCTGCCCAATGCTAACCACTACAACATCTACTACTACTACGTTAAGTACTAAGTTAACTACTACTACTACTGCAACTATGTTTACTACAACAACGTTAACAACTACTACCATGTTAGTTTCTATTTCTACTACTACTACATTAACTATTCAAATGACTATGTTAACTACTCCTCCTACATTAACTGCTACTACTACTGCTTCTGTGTTGACTATAACTGTGTTAACTACTACTATGTTAACTACTACAACTGTTGAGTACTACAACTAGTATGTTAACTACTATTCATATGTTAAGTATTACTACTACTACAAGTTAACTACTAATACATTCACTACAATGATTACAACTAAGTTTACTACGACAACTATGTTAACTACTACACCTAGAACAACTACGTTAACTAATTCTACATTAACAACAACTAAGTACTATGTTTACTTCTACTACTACTACCTCTATGTTGACTACTACTAGCACTACGTTAACCAGTACTACTACCGCATTTGTAGTTAACCTAGTAGTACTACCCTAATCTCTACCGCTACATTTACTACTACAACTAAAACTGCAACTCGGACAGCAAAACTTCACAACTTCATCAAAATCCCTTTTCTATTCGTTATCAGCGGTCTACTTACAGCTCCATTCCAATCGCTCCGTATTTCCGCTCTGATCCACATATTAGGCCTGCACCATCCCGCCTGCTAATTTGGAGAAATTAATTTTTTCCTAAACGAGGCAGCGGGCGGTCCCAAAGGAAAAGCCCCCTCCTCCCCATCTCCTCCAAACCTCCAACCACCGTTTTCCTCAGGACTACATTTTGAACGTACCCTCCGTGTTCGGTACATGCTGTAACCTTGCTGCCGGGTAATTACGCTGCGCGCTAACAATGCCACATGACCACGGGCTTGTTCCAGCGTCCTGCCTCCCCGTAGAGACCGACGCCACTCTGCGCTATCTCCGTACACTTAATGGCCTATATTAGCAGCTAATTCCAACCAAAGCGATAGGAAATGCGCACGATTTTTTTTGACTAGTGACAGATTTGAGCCAATCGGAAATGAGATAAAGGGCTAAGAGGGAGGGGCTCACGGAGGCTCAGGTGTTTCGTATTAGACAAACAAGTCATTAGTGAATCGATTATGGTCAGATGTAGGATGATGTGGCATGTTATTTTTAAACTGCTGACCACAGAGCTGGACCTTGAGGCTTGGGGACTCTTGAGAATATGAGCTGAGAGGGAATTGTATTGAATTAATCTGTGAATGTTAGAGCAAAATTAAATTGACCTTAAACAAAGCTAAGACCATGTAGAGAAGCAGATGTCTGAAGTCGGTCGGCTTTTCCAGTGGCGTGTTGTGTAAAATTTGTTTCAGTGACCGTGAATATTTCCGTCTCCCTCACCAGAGTTCAAAATGCAACATCAGTATAATCCAGGAAGCTCCTCTGAGTTTTTAAAATCTGTGCTTTTCCACCAGACGTTTGTCTTGTTATTGCTTGATATCGCTGTTAACAACTTTAGCAGTTAGTTAGTAAGGGGGTAGATGAAAACTGACATTTTTTGTGCAAATCAAGCATGCAATTAATCAAAATGCAATTTTGAGTAAACTAAGGATCAACTATGACATAGGTAAGAGCTCATAAAGGTACATTTTACAGAATATGTCCACTTTTAAGCAGTGGCGGACCTAGGAATTTGGGGGCCCAAGGCAAATACTTTTGTAAATATTGTATTATATTTTGTGTTGATGTTGTGTTTTATTAACAATGTCTGTTTTTGTCCGTTTTATTGCCATTTTGACATCATGGCCGGGGGACTACAGATGAAAAATAGCCTCTTTGGCTAATTCTGGCTGTTTTACTCATGTTTTATTCATGTGTTTTATGAAATTGCACTGTCCCCTTTTGGAAAAAATAAACTAAACTAAACTAAAATGAAGTACAGGGCCCTCTTCATCAAGTGTGATTTTCTATAACTTTGCTTTCGTTTCTTTCGTTTCTTTCATTTTAACACGTGTTCGAGCTCATTTAAATACATCATATTCATTTGCAATTTTATCATGTTAGATTTTGTTGACTGTTTATCTTAGTTTGAAGACCCCTTCGTCTATAATGATGAGGAAGGGCATTTTATTGGGGGCCCCTTCAGATTGGGGGCCCCAGGCAATTGTGGCCTGTTGCCTAACGGTAGGTCCGCCCCTGCTTTTAAGCACAGTACTTCAAGTGCTTAAAGGACACATATTCTGCTATAGTGACTTTTTTGAGCTTTTAACCTTGTTCTAACAATGTTCCATCATCAAAAACACACCTGACGTTGCATTTAGCTGCATTCACTTATCTGAGAATATTTAGCTGTTTTAAGTCCTTAAATCATCGCCTGATTGGCTATGAGCATTTCCGTCGTCTCCTAGCACTGCAATGAGTTTATAAGGTCTTTTCACAACTTTCAGATACCAGAGCGGAGTTTTGTCATCACGTCACTGCTAACAACAAGTAGCATGCTAACAGTGGTGCACTTCCTGGTTCTAACGTTTCATAATAAGATGTAGCTTTTTGTTGACTTAGGTATCCCGTTTTAAAACTCAACACTACTTTCTTCACAAACTGCAATGTCACGGATATAAAACTATGATAAATAATTACCACAGGTGTCAGAATTAGAAAAACATGAAAACCTGTCATGTCATGTCATGAAAGACTGAGAATATATCTGTCTTTTTTGGCTAGCTAAACCAGACATCAGCACTTACGGGCCCTGTATTTGTTGAATGCACATACAATCATCCAAAACACAGGGGCATTATGGGATGGACACAAATGGCCAACTCATCTTCATTACGTGACAGTTCCCATAGCGCCCCATCAACCCCCCCGACCCCTCCCCCTCCGCTATATATCCTCCTGCTGCTTTATCGCCCCTCAGTGCTCCATAACCATCATCATTCCCCCCGCAAAAAAAAAACCACTCGGGAATCCTCTGCAGCCACTCATCCCGAAATCTAACTCCATCATTCCTCCCGACTTGTATTTTGATTGCCGAGTGATTGCGAGTCATTTGAAAACAAGCGGGTTGTAAATTCTGGACCCGGCGCCGTCCTTTTCTTCTCCCGGAGGCAAAGGAGGACATCAATATTGGAAAGACGAGAGAAAGAAGGCAGGACAACTTATAGCGCGGGACGGATCGATAGCAAAACAAACTCGGTGAAGATTGACTGCTTGGATAGTTGGCTGGAAATGTCCCAAGTGAAATTTATAACGAGAGCGAGAAGAAGATTTTGAGGAATTTTCATCTTAATAAGTGTCAAATTTCGAGGTGCGGTGTACAATATTTCAGCTTAAATGATAGAACGGATGAGGCTAATATTTCCTAATGGGTGGTCATTTCAGGCCAAGGCGGAGTTTGTTTAGAAATTGTTGGCAGAACGCTCCAAGTACTGTACTCATATTTTGTAATACAGTTATTCGGTTTGACCTGACTTTGTACGTTTATATGGCTTTTAGCTTAGTGCTATGCTACGATAATATAAATGAAAAATGTGGGCAATTCTTTGGCGACCTGTGAAAAGGGAACAACTAAAAATCCTGCAAAATCAAACTAAATAATGACTCCTTGTTAATGTTCTCTATGATGTCACTGACCTTCCCACGTTCAAATTTACCAAATACATCTTTCAATGTTGGATGACAAGAACACAAATATAATAATAATTCATTTAGCGCTTTTTTGGTAACTCAAAGACGCTTTACATGCACAGAAAAGACTTGACACTGAACAGCATTAAGGAAAAGCAAGATTGAACAGGTGAGTTTTCAGTGCTCACACAATTTAGTTATGGTAGCTCTCAACAGACGCAACAGAACGAGTCTGTGATGACTTAAGGATTCTTCTCGTCG
Organism: Rhinogobius similis; assembly: GCA_019453435.1. Lineage (NCBI taxonomy): Eukaryota > Metazoa > Chordata > Actinopteri > Gobiiformes > Gobiidae > Rhinogobius > Rhinogobius similis. The sequence continues at coordinate 32,754,841 of CM033632.1, forward strand.
AAGTGACGTATGAAATCTGAAAATATGTCCCGGATTGAGTTCAGCAGGAAGTGTTTTTGACACTCGGAGGGGGAGGATTTTATAATTAACATTCCTCAAAATGGCTTGAATGTAGCTGAATGCAACACCAGGTATGTTTTTGATGACGGAAAATTGGTTAAAAGCGCAAAAACTCACTTAAATATGTGTCCTTTAATGAATGTGATTGCAGGCCAAAAAAAAAAAGAGTTTGTGATGATTTATGTACTCAAAACAGTGCATAAGATCTCGGAGCTTTATCTTTAACGTCACAAATCTGGGTAATTTGGAACAGAGTTTTATGTGAGGCTCAGAGGGGAGAGGACTTATTAAACAGGATTCATCAAACAAGCGCAAATAAAACTAAATACAACTCCAGGTGTGTTTTTGATGAGGGAACAATGTTATGATCGCTGATGCATCTGTCAGAGAATTGTCGAATTATCTTACCTTACCCAGTTTTTCAATTCAATATAACTTTATTGATCCCAGAGGGGCAATTTAATCACATTGAGCTATTAAAAGACAATAACAGTAAATGGCTCAGTGCAGATTAACGCGAGGATTGATCATGTAGGGCCGACAGATTATGCGTCAGGGCAGTTTGAGGAGAGTAACAGCCCTCAGGACAAACAAACGACTAATGTGTCATGTAAAGCTTTTTAAAATGTGCACAAAAATATCATTAAAACAAAACGATCAAATCAAATCAATTTATTTTTATAATGCCCAAAATCACAACAACAGTTGCCTCGATGGGCCACAGGTAAAAGCAGTTCAGATAACTGTCCCAGAATGCCCCTGTCCTTTGACCCTCCTTCGCATGCAGGAAAAAATTATAAAAACCCCATGGGAAAAAGTAGAAACCTCGGGAGAACCACAGTGAAGGAGAGATCCTACTCCCACGGACGGACAGGCTGCAGATTAATTCAGGACTGACGCATCCACTTGACTGTGGAGCCAGAACCACTCAAGAGGGAGGTGGCTTTAAAGAGTTCCTCCAGGCGGATTTAGGAGCAGTCCACCAGTGTAGAGATCCTCCAGCAGGAGATGAGGAACAAAGTTAATCTAAGTAGATGGAGTTCTGGCTCCAGGCAGACGAGGTGTGGCTAATCCAGGGTTGAGGGAGTTCCTCCAGTCGGGTGGCGATAGATCATCCAGTGTAGAGATCGATCCTCCAGACAGATGGGGTGGGGGGTCGTCACTGAGCAGCCGCCAGTGCCTGAAACAGTCTCCACTCCCCGGGGGAGTGGAGAGAAAGAGAAACATGTGAACAGCAATGAACAGACTACAGTTGAAGTAATATTAAATATTGTTGATAGGTAAAGTAGGAAGAACCAGAGGATAGTGTTCAAGCTGCCATACTTCCCCAGCAGAATTGCTCCAAGGGCAGCGTAGCTAAAACTGTAGGTTTTTATTTCTGTTCCTAACTGGCCTGACCATAAGCTATTTCAAAGAGGAACGTTTTGAGCCTGGTCTTAAATGTAGAGACTGTGTCGGCCTCTTTTACATGAACAGGAGCTGGTTCCATAACATAGGAGCTTGGTAGCTAAATGCCTCGACCTCCTACTGTGCTTTTTAGAGACTCTGGGGACTAACAATAGTCCAGCATTTTGAGAACGAAGAGCTCTGTTTGGATGGTACGCTACTATTGCATCTTTGAGGTAGGATGGGGCCATATTGTTTAAAGCTTTATAAGTCAGGAGGAGGATTTTAAATTTGATTCTAAACTCAACAGGAAGCCAGTGAAGAGACTCTAACACTGGTGAAATATGATCTCTTTTTCTAGTACCTGTTAATAATCTTGCTGCTGCATTTTTTGAACCAGTTGAAAGCTTCTTATAGAGCTTTTAGGACACGCCATAAGCAGGGCGTTACAATAGTCTAATCTGGATGTGACAAATGCATGGATGAGTTTTTCGGCATCATCTCTGGGCAGGATTTTTCTAATTTTGGTTATGTTACGCAAATGAAAGTAGGCTGTTTTACAGGCTTGATTTATATGTGCTTTGAACGAGAGATCTTGGTCAAATAGGACCCCAAGGTTTCTACAGTAGAGCTGGGGGCTACAGTGATATTGTCCAGAGAAACTATCTGGTCAGATAAAGAGTCTCGCAGGTGCTTAGGGCCCAGCAGAATGACCTCGCTTTTTCAGGTTAAGGAGCAGATAATTAAGAGTCATCCAAGTTTTTATGTCTTTCACGCAGGCACTAAGTCTGTCTACTTGATGGGTCTGATCAGGTTTCATTGATAAATAAAGCTGAGTGTCATCTGCATAGCAGTGGAAGTTAATGCCATGCTTTCTGATGATCATACCTAAGGGCAGCATATAAAGTGTGAACAGAACTGGACCGAGTACTGAACCCTGCACACCGTAGGTTACTTTAGAACATGGGGAAGATCTCTGGTTTACATTAACAAACTGGTACCTATCAGATAGATAGGATTTAAACCAGCTTAGGCGGTTCCACTGACACCTATATCACATTCTAACCTCTGCAGTAGAATGTTGTGGTCGATGGTATCAAACGCCGCGCTGAGGTCCAACAGAACCAGGATTGAGACTCCGTCCATCATCAGCAGCTAATAACAGATCATTTGTGACTTTAACTAGTGCAGTTTCAGTGCTGTGGTACGCACGAACCCTGACTGAAAAACTTCAAATAAATTATTGTCCTGCAGGTGGCGACAAAGCTGTTTAATCACAATTCTTTCAAGGATTTTAGAGACAAAGGGCAGATTAGAAATAGGTCTATAGTTTGCCAGTATGTCGGGGTCTAGATTAGGCTTTTTCAAAAGTGGTTTAATCACTGCATATTTGAAGGACTGAGGGACATAACCGCTTTCTAGTGAAGTATTTATTATATTAAGAATGGGATTTATAATTAGGGGAGAATTTCTTTGAGGAGTCTACTTGGGATTGGGTCTAAAATACAAGTTGATGTTTTGGAGGACATAATGACTGAAGTTATCTCTGCCTGATCAACAGCAGTGAACCTATCTAGTATTACTGAAGGATTTGTATGGGACACTAGCTTTGCAGTCTGGGCTTGCTCAGTACTGATAGTGGTGAGTCATTGCATTTAGTTTATCTCTAATAGTTGTGATTTTGCTGCTAAAGAATAGAAGAAAGTCATTGCAGCTTAGGAGTAACTGGTATTGAGGGTTCTACTGCGCCAGACAGTTTGTCAGCCTGGCTACAGTGCTGAAGAGAAATCTAGAGTTATTTTTATTTACTTCTAATTAAATTTGAATAATATCTGGTTTGAGCCTTACGCAGAGCCTGCTTATAAGACAGAAGGCAAGTTTTCCATTCTTTAGGATTTTTTCTGTGTGGGAGCGCGTAAGGATCTCTAGTTTTCTTACCCTTTGTTTGTGAGAGCGTAGTTCTTCATTGTACCAGGGGAGGCCTGTTTTGGCCTGATTACTTTCTGTTTAAGTGGAGCTGCAACATCAAGAGCAGCTTTTAGAGAGTTGACCATTGAGTCAACAGAGTTATCAATAGCACTGGGACTGGCGCTGTTAATCGACAGGATCACATGACGAATATTAAATATTGGTTCTATTATTTCTCTGAACTTTAAAATAGATTTTTCAGATATTGTCCTTTTTTATTATAGTTTTAGTCTGAGGAGCTGGATAGTCCTTAAGAATAAACTGAAAGGTAATTAGGAAGTGATCTGACATTATTGGGTTTTGGGGGAAGGCATTTAGGTCACTAATCTCTATTCCATAAGTTAGAACCAGGTCCAGAGTGTGCTGGTGACTGTGGGTTGGTTTATTTACATTTTGAGTGAAACCAATGCTATCTAATAAAGCTAAAGGCATTACTGAGGCAATTATTTTCATTCACATGAATGTTGAAATCCCCAACCACCACAATATTTTACCAGTCTAATACTAAATTTGATAGGAAGTCAAAGAATTATGTTAATAACAGCGAGTAAGGACCGGGAGGTCGATAGATTATTATGAGCAAAACAGCTTTTTGGTTTTTCCAGTTTGGGCAGGTGATTGATAGTATAAGGCTTTCTAATGATCATGACTCATTATTAATCTTATTTATTTTTGGACTTAGGAGTAAACTAGAATGTGAGATTACTGCCACCCCACCTCCCGGCCTGAGCTCCTGGCAGCTTGAAAGTTAACATGACTCTGTGGGAGGCCTCATTTAATCTGACATAATCATCTTGTTGAAGCCAAGTTTCAGTTAAAGCTAAAAGATCAATATTATAATCGTTAATTAATTCATTAACTAAAAGTGATTTGGAGGAAATTGACCTAATGTTTAGCAATCCACATTTTACATGCTTATTTATTAGTTTATTTGTATCATGTGTAGGGATTATTTGTATTAAGTTATTTGGTCTGACACCTAAATTATCTGTATTTGGATCTGACTTATTGGCGTTATTTACACGAGGGACACGACAGTCTCTATTTGCTTTGACTCTGAACACTTGACCTGTGACAGCTGGCGAGAGCTTAGCGACAGAGAAGAGACTCTGCACCCGGGACTCATATTTAGAGCGCCACTTTAGGCGACTATAGGCTATCGGCCAAATTCGAACTAAAGTGATGTACCCTCCGGTCGGATGGATGCCATCCCTGCGTATGAGCCCGGATTTCCCAGAACGCACTCCAATTGTCAACAAAGACTACGTTGTTTTGGGGGCACCAACTAGACAAATCAGCAGTTGAATGCTGAAAAGCGGCTGTACATTTCAGCATTGACCCGATTGGGGAGGGGACCAGAAAATATTACGGTATTCGACATCGACTTCGCTAATTCACACACCGCTCCAACCTGCAATTTGAGCACTTCTGATTGTTCTCCGCCGGTGTCATTACCACCTCCGTGAATCACGATACGACGGAACCTCTGACTACTCTGTTTTAAAAGCCTAAGGTTTCCTTCGATGTCACACATTCTGGCCCCGGATAACACCTAACTGAGGCTGCTGGCAGCTTCTAATGCCTCTGACTATGGAACTTCCAATCACCAGAGTGTCACGCTCGGGCGGGCGCAGGTGGATCGCCGAGTGGGGCAAACCTATTTCAGACGGGAAGCTTATGGTGCCCTAATGGGTGGCGTTTAGCGAATCGATCCCTCCGAACTGTCACAAATCTATCGCTGTCTTGTTCTTGGTCTGGTCAGGGCTGCGGGGTAGGAGCTGGGGGGCTGGTCTTATCCTGAGGCTTTAGCCTTGCTACCGCCAACACTGCTAACTATGCTAACACTGCTTGGCGCGGCGCGTCCGGTAAACCTGATGCTACGACCTGGCTATAGCTAGACTTTAGCTCCTCCACAATGCGGATCCGCGCTTCTAACTCTGTAACCCTGGCTTCCAAAGCTACCACTACGCTACACTTCACGCAACTCTCCCTGTCGTCAGTGAAAGAAGCAGGGTTCTGACTCAACATATGACAACTTGAACAGGTAAGGGCGAAAGAGGCGGAGGACGGGCCAGCCATGGCGCTAGTCGGCTAGGCTAGCTCCGGTTGATGCTAGCGGGCAGGGGGGGATTTAATCCACGAAATACTGAACAAAGTGAGCTAAATGAGGCTCCGATAGTTTTTGTATAATTTGTGGATTAACAATAAAGTGTGGAGAACGATCACTCGCAAACGCAGAATAGACTCACCGGATGTGACGTCAGCTTCCGATGTAGCGTGTTTTCCCAAAATTTGTATACATTTCACACGCAAACTTCCCAATCTATTTTAACTGTTGTAACTGGTCCATAAAATCAATCCTAATTCTCTAGACTGTTCCAACAGATTATGTGTCAGGGCATCTTGAGGAGACTAACAGCCCTCAGGACAAACAAACAACTATTGTGTCACGTGAAGCTTTTTAAAATTTGCACAAAAATATAATTAAAACAAAACAATGTAGCGTGTTCTCCCAGATTTTGTACACATTTAACACTCTAACTCCCAATCTCTTTTAACTGTTAGAACTGGTCCATAAAATCAACCCTGATTCTCCAAGCTGTGCGTTCTGGAAGCTCCCGGTGAAGCGCGCACGTCTCCGGCAGCTTGTGTTTGACATGCAGACAGGAGGAAAAGCACGTATACACACACATACTATCTGATATCAGTGTCACAGCCGCTCAGAGGGGGAGAGAGAGGGAGCCATATGCTAGCTAGCCCGCGCGCACGCCTCCTCCTTCACAGCACAGGCGCCTGGAACCCGGCGCTAATTGAATATCCTTATCTGACTGGCGGTTCCTCCCTGCTACGCTCCAAGAGAGGACAGTCAGCGAGAGAGGCAGCTAGCAGCGCACTGGCATTCTCCTCCCGTGTCGTTAGAATATGGATTAGCTAGTCGGCGATATCAGTGTTTCAAAGGGTTTTTATACACCTCCTGGATGTAAGCCCCGAGCTACTTCTCCTGTGACGCAGCTGCCTTTGGAACTGACTGGAAGAAATGTGGCGACGTTTCTGTGCCAATAGTCTCCCCAGTCGTCGCCAATCACATGATTGTGCTGGTATATTTATACAGGAAAGTAGGTTGACGTACTTGTTCCAGGACAGAATGACACTATGCAAATAAACGGTATCAATCTAGTTACAAATCATTACAAATATAGGACATACAGTAATGAGAGTGCACAAAACACATGTGCAATATCAGTGCATATTTTCTGTGGTATTAATAGTTTTCTTCCATAGCAAGCGTCAATATCACAATCTACGCATGTGTAAAAAAATTACTTTGCTTTTGTAAACTACTTTTGGACAGCTTGTTTTTTTTTTTCCATATCATTCTGTAAAAACAAGGGAATTTAGTCTTTAAATGTTTTGTGCAAATATGAGCTCTAGCTACTGGCGCACAAAAGAGTGAAGCAGCTTTATTCAGGCTAATAATCGTGGCTGTTCCCGACAAACATGGATAGTTACAGTTCTAACACTGAAATGAATGAGTTTGTTGAAGGTGTGTAGACTTTAAAAACACGAAGTAGCACTTTGAATGACCACTGTGTCGTCATGTGGTGTAACATATTTAATATTTGAAGCTCTCAAGATGGAGACATGAGTAGTTTACAGTGCAGTACCAAAGAAAAGTATTTTAGGTTACTAATACATACATTTATACACATATATATACATATATAAAACTATCACCCAAGATTGGTAAAAAGAAAAGTATCATTTCTGGTTAGTTTAAGGAGAGCGCTATAGAAAGTAACAAGGCAGTGTCACCATAAATGAAGTTTGAAATTTAAGCTTTGCCTCAAATAAATGGTATTAAATAGAATTTGTGAACATTCTAATTAAATTTTGTCATTTTAGATAATGGTTAATGGTCAAAAAGTACAGTTTAGTATTCTTTTTGGATTATCCTGATATTCAGAGATATTAAACCTCAACTTATTAGTTGAGGTTTAATTATCAGCTAAATCTGAAACGCCTGTCAAATTATTTACAAAAATGCAGAAACATCACCTTACACCCTGGTTTTAAAGTTTATAACAGCTTTTTTTCAATTATATTTTTAAACATCTCTGTACTTTTTTAAAGATATTTTTACTATAAACGATACACTTGATATTAAAATTTGACATCTTTTCAAAACAGGTTTTATTATACTGCACCACTACTGTTCAGGTACCAGTATCAAAAACGGGTGCCATTCAAGTACTGGTATCCCCGCCAAAAATGTAAAGGTGCCCAGTTCCTTGAGAGACATACAACTTACAAATTGCAAACCAGAATTGACCAAAACATTTGGTCTGAACACTACATAATGAGTTCCCGCTCTCGGTGCTTGTGTGGCCTCGACTGTGGAGTGGTGCAGTCTTTATGTCCTCTCTGATGCTACAGATGTGCAGATATGTGGTGCGGCCCCGAGCTACGTGCTTCTTTCACTTATCAAATTAAGTGCTGCCGTTCTCCTTCTCCCCGAGGGGCCTTTGAAATGATTCTATTTAAAACTTTATTTTTCCAGCCTGATAAAGACGGCCGGGGAGAACGATCGGGATGTGCTCTCAAAGAATAGGTGCTGGTGGGTGGAGGGGTTAAGGGAGAAAACGCCACAAATGAGGGCAGAGAGGTTAGCAATGTGTGTGTGTGTGTGTGTGTGTGTGTGTGTGTGTGTGTGTGTGTGTGTGTGTGTGTGTGTGTGCGTGTGTGTGTGTGCTAATGGAGGTATAGGAGCAGCTGGATGTGCCTCGATTCCACAGAAACCACCAACAGAGAGGCAGCGAGCGTGACAGCCTGAGGAATAATAGTACAATTATACAAAAGATGCAGAAAACATGTAACGTAGGCAGCTGATCTGACGATACAAGCAAGGACAAATAGTCGCCATACCTGGAGTTGTACTTAGCTTCAGGCACACTTGTTTCATTAATCCTCTTTACAAGGTTTTCTTTTCTGCTCCTTCTCTGAGCCTCCTATAAACATATAGTTTCAAATATCCCAGAATGATGACGTCAGAGGTAGAGATCTGGAAGTTGGGCAGGGTGATATGGAGGGATAAAAAACCACGATTTTCTTCCTCATCATTCAATCTTAATTTAAAATTTTACTTTATTTTATTGCAGCAAAATAAAAAAAATTAATTAAAAAAATTAATTAGTGCCAAAATAACAAAATTTCTGCCAAACCACATGTTTTTATTGACAGATTTGGCTGTGAAATTCTCGATTCAAAAACCCAACCATATAATTGACGATTAGACATGACTGAATCTCGGGCTCTGGATCTTTCGACTAATTGCCCTGCCCTATCCAGAAGTCTCCTGGGCTGTTTTTAAGTCCATGCAAGTGTGTGCTTACATTAGCATGTCAGGGGCAAGATATTTTTTGCTGATTTACCCACTGTAATTCCCTCTGTTGCCAGTTGATGGAATTCTAACACAAATCCTGCCGAGAGAACACCTCACAGATGTAAAGTAATGTATGCTTGAAGAAGTTCTTAAACATGAGATGCCAAAGCAAAAGGTATTCAAGAGCATCAAAGCAAACAATGCATTATATGTGTTCTTTAAAGCTGAGATTCGTGAGGACGCACAAAATACTAAACTATTACACATGGCTCTAACTTGTTCCTGGCACTCACTTACCCGAAGGCACATCGCTAGAATTCACATACTTTTCCAGAGACATGCACAGCTTTATAAGACGGCAAAGCGACATAAGGTATACCGCCCTCTCACAGCCACATCACAAAGGGTTTTATAAAGTCACGCACCACGCTCTTTATTCTGAGTTTATCAATCAACAAACCCTTTAACAATTTGACAAACGCATATATTAACTACATTTACTGTTTTACAAGAAAAAAGTTGGATAGTGCAGCTTTAACTCTTGATTCTGTAAGGCTGTATTTCTTCCTCGATCATTACTCCTGTCACCAGTCCTTCACTGTCAACCAATCACAGCCAGCTAACTTTCCATCTCAACCAATGGCTGTTCAAGAGAAGATAGTTTCAGCTACAACTTTCCTCCATTCCATTCGCCACCGCAGCAGCAGAAGCACCAGCCTCTTCACCACCAACTCAGTACACCTGCCTCACTTGTCCGTGTGTGGCACAGCTAAGGCATGGTCTGGTGCCACACTGTATCGATGACTTTTCAGATGTTATTGTGGCACGTTATCTGCACACCACAGCAGCTCTGTTCACAATAGTCTGAAAGGTCACCGTGAGAGCCAAAAGTGCAGGGCTGACCTGCTGAGGTGAGAACTAATGTGGGACTATGAGGCCACAAAGCCTTACGGTCACCATCTTACAAGATTCACACGGTCAAAGCAAATTACTAGTTTGTACATTTAATTTACAAACTTACATACAATTTTGATTCTCCGGAAGATTTTAAATAGGCATGTTATAAAATAGTGGCACCACAGAAGGAACACTGACCATTACACTTTGCTGTGTGTAAGTGCAGCCAACATGAAGAAACTCAGTGATCAATCTTCTTTAAAAACATGCTCTTGAGTACCTTAAATTTGCCATCTCTGAAACAAAAAAAAAGTTTATTACAAAATAATGAACGTTTTTCTCAGCTCTCTGCTATGACAATTACTGAGTGCATCCAGTCAGTATTTACACAGTTTAGTCATGGTATCTCTTTAAGAGAATGTGCGACACGCTGTTATCACACTCGTAGTAACAAGGAATGGAAGAAACGTAAATGATCTGAACACACGTCACTGATCGAGGGAGTTCAGCAGGAAGTGTTTTTGAGGCTTTCTAACCAGCATTCCTCAAAACAGTGTGAATGCAGCTGAATGCAACTCCAGGTGTGTTTTTGATGACGGATGAAGGACACAACTAGTATGGTTCTGTACCCTTTTCATTTCATTATTTTAAAGCAGGAAGTACAGCGTTAGTATGCGAGTTGTTGTTAGCATTACCGTGATGGCATAACTCTCCTCTGGTCTCTGAAAGCTGTGAAAAGCGGCCCTAACCACATTGCCTTAAATCAGGGGTGTCCAAACTTTTTCCATTGAGGGCCGCATATTGAAATATAGACCAAGCCGAGGGCCACAAATCAATTGTGAAATGTTAAAAAAGCTGCATTTATCTGATGTTTTAAGTACCACCACATCTGTATTCAGTGTGTTAATATCAGGTCTGTCTTGTACCAGAATGCTAGTTACTTAGGTTAGAAGTGTAAAAAATCTGAAATTAGCTGTAAAAAGTATTTCTCAAGACTATGTGGGCCAATTCACCAGGAAGCCTAAGGGCCAGGAAAAATTGGTCTGAGGGCCACATTTGGCCCCCGGGCCTTAGTTTGGACATGCCTGCCGTAAATAATTAGAATATAAAGAATGCATTAGATAAGTGGCAGAAAGGTTTGGACCACAACAAACTACAAGCTAGTTCTGTGTTTTAAAATGTAAGACAATAAAACTTTTTTAAAGTGAGTTATTGATGGCCCAAATTGGCAGTTCTGTCTCTTGAGAGCACCGTCGACAACATATAGCTCACACAATCACTCATCGTCCTCTCATCTGTGCACGTCTTTCAGAGGCTCTTCTGATATGCTCCAGCCCACTGCACCGGGCTGTTGAACCAGGGCTTCTGCAGATGCATTATTTAATGTAGAGCTGCGGCGGACCATGATGTGCGACGTGAAAAGTTAATGGAATCTTCTTGACAACAAGGCAAGGCAAGTGAGACTTGTGACAACATAGTCCTTCTGATAATTTTTCTCTGTTTTTTAGGCTTTTTGGTAATGCTACAACTGTACATAATATGACATTGAACAATTCAATACGACTCTCACAATACAATCATGTGGATGATTCAGTTCACACACGTCACGCTAGTGCAATAATTGTGCCATACTTTTGCTCATACAGGGAAAATAACATCTCCATAAAGCCTAACCCTGCTACATTTTAGAGATAGACAGAGAAGACAGTGTGTGTTTGAATATAACATAGTCTTTATAGTTTATCTTCATCATCATAGTTTTAATCTGTCATATTATTGCTGAATAAAATTAACTCAAAAATAAATAATCTTAATTACTAAATCAATGACTAAAAAAAACAAAATAATCTTCAGATGCCTAATATATTAAAAAAATCGTATCAATATCATAACTCATGTATCAACATATGTATTGCATCATGAGATACCAAGAACTAAGGACCTAAGGAGGAACCACCAGTCCCCTTTGCTTGCGCTCACACAACAGTGGCTGAAAGTGGCTCTATCTGCTTTAACATTGGCATCTGTAAATATGGAACCTTTAGCTACAGTATTTAATGAAGTCGTTTTTTTCCCTTCATCCTACTCCGTGAGCTCCGTAAACCTGCATATAAAGCAGTGATGTACAAAAGACTCAAACCAACAATTCACACAAGTAAAAACACAAGTATTCACAGTATTCACTGCGACGACTGCTCCAGTGACAACCTCCCCATCACATGAGCCTGACCTGTAGACCTGGATGTTCCTCATCTGCCTGGAGGAACATCAAGAACAGTTTCTGTCCCTCTGCCGTTGGACTCATGAACACTTTATAACACCTGCCACTTTAACAATATATTATATAAGAACTGTCTATTTGCACTGCTACATTTGCACATTTGCACTGTCTGCCAGCTGTACATTTCTGTATATAGTCTTAGTCTATCTTATGTTATTTTATTCTTAATCTTATGCATGCCCCTTTTATATATTTTATTCATTGTTTTATGTTGCACCTTACGCCAAAGCAAGTTCCTGTGTTTGTGAATTTTGATCACTGACAATGGCAATAAACAATTTCTGATTCTGAACTGTTCCTCGTCTGCCTGGAGGAACTTTCTCTACACTAGATGATCCACCTTCCTTTCTCTTGAGTGGTTCTGGTGTCAGTCCTGGTCCATCTGTCCATCTGTAGGATCTCTCCTTCACTCTGGTTCTCCCCGAGGTTTATACTATTTCCCACAGGGTTTTTTGTAGTTGTTCCTTGCTGAGAAGAAGGGTCAAGGACAGGGGGCACTCTGGGTCAATTGTCCTATTTATTATATAATTATTATATAATCATCCTAAATTCTCTTGAACATTGTTTATTTAAACTGCTTTTCTACCAGTGGCCCATCGACTGTTGCAACTGTTTGTGTGATTTTGGGTGCTACAAAATGTAATTAAATACTGAAAATTAGAGTTAGTATTTACTAATATATTCATTATTTCATTATTTAATTTATTTTTTTTGCTACTGTGTCCAAGTAATTTCTTTTGTGGATCAGTTTGTTAATTTGTTGTTAATCTAAGTTTAAGAAGAGAGTAAAATTGTTTTCCATCAAAGTAAATAACAAGAAGGTTCCTCATCTGACTGGAAAGTACCTGCCCCTGAGTAGGAGCTAAAAAAAATAGTTCCTTCTCTGTGTGAACACGCATCAAATGGGGGCTGGAACTAAAAAAGTACCAGGAGCTGAAAAAGGAAAAACACCTATTGTATCCTTACTTTCCAATGGTGGCAATATAGAAATGCCCCTTATTGTTTTTAAAGTTCCCATTCATTCAAACTCATTTTACACCAAAAAGCCTTACATAAACCTGGGTTGTATTGGCATTTTCACATTAGTTAGTCAAGTTAGCATTCTCCCATGTTATAGCTTCCTTCTGTCCATCCACTTATTTATTTCCAAACAATAATAACATCAATGTGAGTGATCTGTGCTAACATAACCTGATCACACGTAGCACACACATTATGCTAATTTTATTCACAGTTTATCAACATCAGGTGCGGTGCGATTAGCTCCGACTTTTCCTTGAATATTTATCTGCGTACACAGCCGGAGGAATGTAGCGCGCTAACCTAGCTTCATACCAGCGCAACGTATGAAGCGATGCAATGGTAGCCCAGGAGACCACCAGCACTCAGCCTGCCGCATGTCCCCGGGCAAGAGCAGGGGTAGAGGGAGGTGGAGGAGGCCATCTTGTACGTGCCAGAGGGAGCGGACACGGTATGGGGGGGGCGTATATAGCGAACGTACATCCAGGCGCTTATGGTTTTTTTTTCCCAATGAGACGGGCGAGTTTCCGAGCACGGCCGAGCGTCAAGGGCAAAGAGGAGGGGAGAAACGAAGGGTGAGCAAACTCTGATGAAACAGATATGTACATGTGACATCTCCGGCGCGGCCCTCGGGAGTGCGGCCAATCACTGTCAAGAACAACACAGTGACTCAGGGCCACGAATGACATGTAAACAGCGCTGTTATGGCACCGGCATGGTAATAATGTAAGTAAGAGTGTAATATGGTATGCGTAATAAATGCTACATAAGCGAACACGATATGTCTCCAAATATTCCATGTTTAATGTCACGACTGAAGACTAAATCTTCATCATGTTAAGGTGCACTATTTCACTTTCTGGTTTCCTGTTATTGCATCAGGAAAATTAAATAAAACTTAAAACTTAAATAAAACTTATCTATCTTGCATTAATTCAATTACAGATGTTTATTTTACTTACTTTTCCTACTTCTTCTAAAAGTTCTAAAATCTTGAATTTTGATTTAGATGACATTTGGCAACTATTTCAACTCGACTCGTTAAAAAAAGGATCAAAAATCAGATTCTAATCGGAACTAAAGCTAAGTATCAAAACAAGATACCCGTTTGAGCAAGTATTAATACAAAACAAATAATAATATTCACATTAACGGAACAAAATTGGACCTTTCTTGAACAGTTTTAGAATGATCTAAATGATCTTACACCAATTCAAGCTAAGGTAAGTTGCAAACGTTTAGACTTTACACTGTGACTCTTTATTTTTGAGTGTTTTAGTCATTATCAGAACTAAACACTGCACTAAAAGTGTTTATAGGAGCCTTCATTCAGTTGTGTTGTATACAGTTAAAGACCTGTCACTGTCTCTGCGTTTACTCTCGCGATGCACTGTGGACTAATTATGACTCCTACAGTTAAAAAAAAAACAATAAAAAGCACTGCATTGACGTAATCGGTCAATCGCAAAAGGCTTCAACTCTCTGTTAAAGAAAAAAATTGAAAATGTGCATACTCACTTTTCACAGAGTTAAGATAGTACATTGTGTTTGATGGAAATGAAACTGTAGCCGACCAAGGAAGATGTGCGTAATTAAGTAGACAGAGGATCTTTTGATGGACACAATTAAGGACTGTGCCCCGTTTAATCTTAAGAAGTGACTGAACTCTAGAACATGAGCGGGAACGCCCACCTTTATACAGTCAGAGGGTTATGAAGCATGCGCTCCAGTTCTGCCTTACACAACAATACTCCGAGTCAATGAAGCTCTCTTCGAACCCCATGACTATAAGGACCTCTGAAGCCCTGAATTTTACCGTGTCATTTTGTAAAGACCAACTATATAACCCCTAGCAGAACTTTTTATTATATTGCTACAAGAAAATCCTCAATTTGAGTCATTTGCTGAATTTCAGTCAATAATACTAGTCATTTCCTTGACTATATTATCATCATTTTAAAGTCTTGCAAGTTGTAGCCTTAGTTCACCAGTCATTTAAGTTAGAGTTTGTTGAGAAAGTTTCATAATGTTTATTTTTGATAAAGACACGTAATATCTTGGACCTGCCACCATAAAAATTGACCTTGATGTTTCTCTGCTCTGTTCTAACTGAAAATATACTTGTTTAAAGTGTAAAAGTCATTTATAGCATGTTAGATGTAGCTTGTCCTCGTACGTGTTGCTGCAGTAAGAGACCAGTGTTTGCACAAAAGCATCTGGGCATGTGCAGATTTAATTTTGACGCAAATTCGACAGTGACTCAAATTGAGGAATTGCACAGTTCCAGCTCCACGCTTGAAATTCCAAACCCTGGACACGTATGAAGCCATCACCGCTGCACACTGGAATAGCAGGCGTCTCTTCACAGTGTATTGCCCAACAAATATCTGCTTAGCGTCGCATTACTTATTCTGCCGTGTTGTGTTGGTGCCCGCCGCAGATCAATAAGCTAATTAGCCATAAAGCATATGCACGGCCGTAATACATTATATGGCTGGCATCTCTTGGCTAAGATGGCCCAAAAATTACCATATAAATGAGTTGTGGTCATTTATTAAGCTAAGAGCCGCGGCTGAAGGCTTGGCACGCGACACGACGCCAGAAAGACAAAAACAGATACAGTAAGTTGCAACACGCATTAGTGAGGACAAACATTTGAGGTCCAACAGGAGAGTGACAAAGCTCCCCACACCCCCATCTCCCAGAAACCCTCAGTCAAATTGATGTCACGATGCAGCCAATCAAGATTAGAGCTTGCATTCTTTTAGCTTATGCTTCCGATCAGGGATGTAACAATACACAAATGTATCGCGGTATTGTGGGAAGGAGGAATTGTTGCTGCCTCCTCTTGTGTCTTGATATATCTAGACAATCATTTGGTGCAAAAAAATACTGTCATATTCCAAAGATCCCAAAGGGACTGTACCTGATTTTTACTGTTGTGAAATAGGAAAAACTGAACTACAACTGTTTCCGATTTTTTTGCATGCGCCGTTAGCATGCTAATGTTTGTTAGCTAGCCGTGACTAGTGAAATATATATTTGTGAAATACATATAAACTGCATTATTAAAGTGAACGATAGATTTGACTGATGTAACGACTTGAACATCTGTTTTTCACATTTCAAAACAGTGAAAATCAGGTACAGGGCCTTTAAAGTATAAAACATCAAAACAGTTATTTCTTCATGTTTTTGGAGCAAAGGATCATGGAATGTAGTTTTTCTTATGTTTAAGTTTTGATGCAACAAATAATGCATTTAAGCGAAGCAGCTCATAATTCGGTGTAATTGAGAGACTTTTGACGATAATATCACAATAGTTTGGTTATTGTTACTTATCTTCACTGTGCAGTTTGCCAGTCTTAGGAGGCGACAGAAGGCAACCACAAGAGTATATATTTTATATTTATTTTAATTATATACAGTCAAATGTTTTGTTTTTCTGATTAAAATAACATCTGTAGGCTATATTTTTCCATTTTATTTTCATTATAAAGTGCAATATTGGTTAAAAATTGGTCTGCTGACTTTCTGTTAAAAATTGCTGAACTAATTCTCTGTTGCTTTAAAAGTGGTATTTGACTCTTAGCAAGCAGCAGTAAGTAACATTAGTATATGTCTGTTTGAAGTATCACGAGGTATATATATGGTTGTTCAAGCCAAGAACCATGTTTGAGGGCTTGTCACATGTCACAACAGAAACACAAACGCTCACAAAAAAGCTGATATTGTGAGCGTCTACGCACATTAGTGAATAGAAACATCATGAGAGGTCCAACAGTCAGGTCCCAAAGTGCTTTGTGAAGACGTGGGCACATGCAGTGAGACGTTAAGGAAAGCCCCAACACGCTTTCTCCCGCCTTTGTGTTCCACTGGACTGAGAGTAATTCAATCCAGCGCGGCTTGTTCTGCTGTGTGGACGCACTCAGACGAGACACGCCGGCAACTCGACACGCCTACAGTAGAGTGCACGGGCCACAATGCAGCCACATAAACTTAACCTGCAAGCAAAGCAAGGATGTAAGCAGCTCATTACACATGAGATTTAAAGGTCCGGTGCTGTCGTAAACTAACTGCTGTGCTATGATGCTATTTTCTCATCAAAAACATACCAGGAGTTGTGTTATGTTTCATTCATGTGTGTTGGAGAAATCCTGCATGTTTGTCGGCGTCTATCTCTGCAGGAGGGCTGTCGTCGACTAAAGACATATCCCATTGACCAATTAGTCGACTAAAAGGGGCAATGGCAAAAGCTATCAAGTATCTCCATGTACCTGACCGAAACTGCACACAAAAGACAAGAACTGCACTAGAATTCATGCAAAAATAACTGTTTATACAGGAAAGTACAGATGAATAATGTATTTATATGTTAAGACATAGAGAAGTTAGATTAAACTCATGATTCATTCAAAAATCTTCATTTTACTCATTCCATATCTTCTCCATTTTGCTGTTGTCCCATATAAATCCTTTTAATCCTTTTAATCAGTCGACTAATAAAAATGTTAAATCAAAAAATCAACCAAAATACCATCGACCGATTAATCGACTAAAGGGCTACAGCCCTACTCTTCAAACTTAAAAAACGCTTGGTTCCACTTTCTGATGTCATTATTTGTGGTCCAGGAAGTGTTTCATTCACCTTCCCCCAATCTGTTATGATCATTTCAACACATTAGATGATTTGTGTAACTTTATTTTATTTGTTTACTAGATTGTGTGGTTATACACTGCTATGTGGTTGCTTTTTTTTTTTTCAAATCAGTTGTTTATTTAGACTTTAGTTGTTGTTTTTGTTGTTGTTTAAAGTGCCTATAGGTTGGACTATTAACTAAAATGCTGGTAAGATAAATACATTTTAAATTTTGCTGAAAAATTTAAAAATGTAGCCGCTTTAGCAATCTTTTTAGTTTAGTTTAGTTTAGTTTGTTATTTTACTTCCTGTTCGTAAATGATGACATCACACTAGGAAATTACTTTGCAACCTGACTGTACACTTTTTTTTTTTTTATTTGACACATAAAAATAAATGTGAAGTCTGTAGAGTTCATGTTTAAACAGTGAAAAAAAAAGTTGTTTATTTTGCGTAAATTAGGCGTAATATTTGGATGGAGTGAGTCTGAGTCTCCCTAGTGTGATGTCATCGATTTGTTTTATTTTTCAGCTTTTCTCCACAAACACCTACCTGATTGGTGTAAAACTATAATTTACATTTAGAACAGGTATTAATACACCAAATAAAGAAAATCATAAAAACCTTTTTTTTTTCCATGTAGTAAAGTAAAATCTGTTTTGCCCCGGTGAAAATATACTGTAAATGCAGCTATTTGGATGAAAATGAGACCAAAGCACGCTGTCAGCAGAGAACATTTTAATGTCCACAAAGCGCTGTTAGAATGCTAGTTGTTGTTAGCGTTCTATGCCAAGAAAACGTAGCTCCGGCTGCTGAAAGTTGTGAAAAGCGCTTATATGTTGAAATATTATGATACTAGGAATGTATTTTGTAAGTTAGAAATATATATGGATGGATATATACTGCAAACTGTTTAAAATGATCTGGTTCTATTTTCTACGTTTTAAGAGAGTTAAAACCATGTACAGCACCTTTAATACACTACAATTTTACAAATCGCTCACTTTTACCTAGAGTTGTGTTTTGTCTATTAATCCAGGAAGTGTTTTTAAAAATGAATAAAACTCTGTATACTCAAAGCAAACAAGCGAAATGCACGGTCAGTTACCTTGCCATTAATAATCTTAGTTTTTATCTGAATCTTTGCAAAAGTGGAATAGGACATTATGTTTTTCTATTCACCCACTTGTATACATTTGAATTCCAACGACAGATCTCATAGTGCTACAGTTTTTAAGCTCCGCATCAGTAAAACACTATTTGACTAAGATGAATGAGTAATAATATGAATGCGATGTGAAGGCCAAAGGGACTGTGCGGGATTCAAATACTTTTCTCTTCCAGGAACTGAGCCAACGCCAATGAGAGCACAACTGTAATACTTAGAATACTGCTGCGTATTGTACATCCATATTCAAGTTAAAGAGCAGCATATGGGACATTAGAGAAACATCTGCATAAATCATATAATTCTGACACTGAACATACTGTAATTGTGTCTCTGTTGAAGAACATGTTGTGTTTTGTCTTGCAATATTGATCTAAATTTATATTAAAGGTGCATTATGAAACTTTTCTGGTGGATGGTCTGAAGCCTGCTTGTCTCCATGGAGATTGCTTTGCCTGTGATGTTCCACGATATGGCATTTAAACATATCTAACATAAGGTCAAGTTACAGGTCACATAAGAATCCATGTTTTTCGGTGTATTTTTGAGCAGTAAAAACCCTTGCAAGTGAATATAATGCCATACTTAAGAAAATTCCAAGAAAATAAATAAGATCTCCATGGAGTACATGGCGGGCCCTCGACTAGACAAATGAAATAGTGTAACTTTAATAAAAGTAGCAACAAGTTCAAACAAGCTCTCTTATGACAGACAATGACTGGAAAAATATACATACATCCCAAAAAAGGACAACAAAACCACATGGTTGGGAAAAAAAAGTGTCACGTTTTTTTTAAATTTTGCCATGTCAAAGTGCTCAGTATTCACAGGGAATACTAACTAGTGGTGAAACAGTGGTTGCCAAGTTGCCCACCATTACCATGTGTTTTGGTGTCCTACTGCCCAGAAATATTAGAGATAAACAAAGCACTCCAAACTGACAGATTATTCAGGCCTAAAAACTCCAGCCATGGACTTGGTGAATGGATACCTTTGTGGCATACTTTTGGCAGCAGAGAAGAAGGCCATCACAAACAAAAGACAGAACAAAACTGCACCAACAATCAAGGACTGGACCGGAATTATATTTGACATTGAAAAAGCAGATGAAATTACATTCAGACTTAATTAGAAAATAGACCTCTTTGACAGACTTTGGACTAAATGGGACTCAAACATTGGACTATATACTGTAATTCTATTTATCTCACTGGATGTTTTTGTTATTTGCTAACTCTCAGTGTTTTGTCGCATGGTTTGTGTTATATGTATTTAATTTTTTTCATTTTGATTTCTGCCTGCTCATTTATGGTATATCGTCATAACCTTCACAACAACAAAGTGCCGGACCATGCTGAATAGATCGCCGTGTAAGAAAAAAAATGTAGAACAAAGAACAAAGTAGCGGGTGTGTCTGGGTAGTTGGGGGAAAAGAGGTTTTTTTGAAAATTGGCGTCTTGATTGCAAGAGAATAAATAATTCTCAAACGCACATGAATAACTCCATACAAAAACAATTATAACGTGATTCAAAGCTCTTAAAAGTTGATTTGGCGTAATATGTCTCTTTCAAAATACTATACCATTATTGATTATAATCCAATGTCTGTGAAAGATTCTTACAAGAAGAGTTCGTACTAAACATGCACTGTTAAGCTTCAGCCAAAGTCATGGAAATAGCAGCATAATGCCACCCACACTTGACAAACACCAGTGATAGATTGGTACTGCTGAACTTTGAGGAAGTAACAGTAAGTTGGAAAAATCTTACAGAAAGGAAATGGTCTGATTGTCCTGTACTGCTTTTACAAAAACATTTAGCCCAATATTCCATTCATACCTTAAAAGACGATCAACAAGCTTGGAAATACATTCAGCTCGCCAATTTTTCCAGTCTCCTATCACTTTATTAACTGCAAAATATCAACAAAGTAGTAAACCAGACCTGAAACCAAAGAATTCAGAAAATGAGGCATGAGAACTAAAAAAAATAATCCAAGTAATCCAAGTCTGAAAGACGAGCAGAAACAAAGGATCAAGGGCAAAAACAAGGACAAGAAAAACTGAAATTTAGCTGAAATTTTCCAAATTAATGAATCCTTTGAGCAATGTCAACTTTATTTTATAGCACAGTTGCAACAACTCCAGCTGCCCAAAGTGCTTCACATGCACAATAAATGCTTAAAACAACACAGACAAAAATAAATACAAACACAACAGATGAAAATTCAGCTAACTTGTTTTTAAAACCAACGCAAACAAAATCTGTCTGAAGAGCAGATTTAAAGTCTTGTGATGGCGCAGCTCTAATAAACACAGTAATTTACCGCAATTTAACAGTAATTTACCATAAAAACGTAAAATTCCAAGAAAGTATTCCCAGATCAGAAAACTGGAGTGGCATAGACAGACAACACTTTCCACTTAAAGGGGCTGCCCCTGATATTTACTGTTTTGAAACGTGAAAAACAGAACTACTTCCATTTTTTTGCACGTAATGAAGTAAAATCCCAGCGAATAGATGCAAATGAGACCATAACACTTTCCCTGCATCTATTTATTGAGTGTTTTATTCTAGGAGAATCAGGAAATGCAGCATTAGCATCCTAATGTTTGTTAGCTTTACTTGTGAAAAGCACTTATAAACTAATCGCGGATAATATTTTGGATGCCGGGACTGAGATACGTGAGATACTGCTGTAAAGACTAGTTCTGTTTTTCACTTTTCAAAACAGTAAAAACCAGGTACAGCCCCTTTACCAAAACGCCACTGCCTTTGTATCACTAGGCAAGACACTTTGACCCATAGAGTTGAATCTAAAACAAAACACAGTATTCTTTAGTACAGAAAGTGCAAAAAATATCTACTGATGACATATATTTTCTTAAGCTTCCAGGATGAAAATTTACTCTAAAGTTCATTTTCAGAACTGCAGTATGCAAATAATTTCAAAACCCATTCTCCCAAACCCCTGTATTCCTTTTACAGTAAATTACCATATAACTGTCAGTCCCCACACAGTAGCTACCGCAAAAAACAAGTGCAAGGAAACATATTGTGATTCACCTCCCAAATCCTTCGTTTGCACCGGCCCGTCTCTCCATGGCAACACCACTCACAAATCTATTTCAGCCGCTGCCAGCCTCTTCCACCGCTTCTACGCCACATTCAAAACCGGGGAAAAAACAGGCATCAATTATTAAGAGCGCCTCGTGTTGGTACTTACTGTCTGCTCTGCTTTGCCAGCTGCGCTACAGTGGAAGAGAAGGACAGGCATTCTTCTGCTTATCTAAGATCTGCTGCCCGGGCCACTCCTTCGTCACGGGGAGGATGTGGGGCCCGGTGGCTGGGACCGGGGTGGTATTTTATTGTTCCAGGCCGGAGTGAAGGGCACGACTGGAGGTGTGGGTCGGGCGGGTATGTGTTGAAAAGGCGGTGGAAAGACGGTCGGCGAAGTGCGATAAAGAAGCGTCATCGGGGAGGTGGATGGAGATTTTTTGGGGAAAGGTAGCGGTAACCTCAACAGCATATGGAAAAACGTGATTCTTTGCCTGTGTTCAGTGCAGCCATCGTCACAGCTATTAAACATTTACTGTGTTCTAAGTTTAGATCAGTCCTTACAAAAACATGCACAAAGATAATTCATGTGCAGTTATACTTCCTTGACTTGAAGGCCATATTTTAAGATGCCAGAGAAAATAGCTGAATACCAAGAATAAAGCAATACAATAATCGTCAAGCCGCTACGCTAAACCAAGAAAAGATCAAGACCATCGAAAGGTGGTGACGTGCGCTTGAGCAAGAACAACACTGTACTGAAACAAACGATCAGAGAGGTTTCTGAAGATCATAATGTTAAAATACATGTCTATATGTTGTTCTTGCTTGATGGTTTGATGATATTTCAGGTGAATGTTCCTCCAGCTGCTTCTCTTCATTGACATGGAATGGTTTAGCCTAGAATGTTCCACAGATGGCATTAGACCTATCGATCTCCATGACTAGGCCAACTTAAGGGTCCGATCTTCACATGCAACTGAACAAATGCAAGATAGTTAAGTTATTGCCAGACTGTGGAACATTCCAGGAAAAGCAGACAAGCAGGTGGCGGGTCCCCACCAGAAAAGTTACGCAATGATCCTTTAAGCGAGTTGATGTTGTGCAGTTGAGAACACCACTTTCATCCATATTGTATTACAACAGGTTGGACATAGACATTAGCTCAATAATGTTACAATTGACTTCTTGTTTATTGTTTACTGTGGGTCCCCATTAGAGCAGTTGAGCTGTTAGTCCCATTTGTACTTGGGTACTTGATGTAACGTCTATTTTTTTTAGTTATCACTTTAAATTACTTTCTAAACAATGTTTTTTGTCATCAAAAATCAACAATGCACAAAACTGTCTTCTACAAATTACACGGAGGTTTGAATGAAATTGTGTTTAAAAATGTCCTGCCATGTGACTGCAACAGTCTTCTTCAAAAAATTCTAGAATGAGTCACTTGTGTCAGGGGCAGTTAATGACAGTTTTGGCATAAAGATCAGATTGTGTAAAACTACACAGTTATCTCTACATTAAATATCACAAAGATATAAGAAGTTTGATGTGCTCCTGCAGAGTAACATGAAAAATCACATTATTTAAAAACACAGTTACACAAAAAACAGGAGTCATTTATGCTCCAGGACAAACTCTGGGCTTCAGGGTTTAAGCTACAGGTCAAAAGAAATTATTTTGGCATTCTTTTTATAAATGTATATACTTTTCTGAAAAACTTTGAACGTTTGCATGTTTGATGTCCTGCGGTGTGACAACTGTGATTCCTAAGAAAAATAAATCTTATTGTAAAGAATCCCTTGGGATGGGACAGGAGTCAAACCTATGACCTTCTTGCTTTGAGATGAAAGTGCTAGCTGTAAAAGAGTTACACCCAAAATTATGTAATTCTTGTGAAAAGCCTTACTTCCTGTTTCATTTCACAGACGTGATGATTGGTTTTTATTATCTTTGGATTTTTCAGAAAAAGTTACACCCCTACACGTCAAATATCTTGTTTGTTTTTGTATCTACATTTGAAATGTTTTTGAGATACAGCTGTTAATGTAAAAACAAAAAAAACGATCTTGAAACTTAACTTTAAAGTTTCCACTGCCCAGTGGAATTACACTCAGGCATTTCAAGGACAAAAGTGCCCTGGCATGGCCGAGACTTGCATCAACAAAAAGAAGTCAAAGAGTGGGTGTGTTATGGCCTCGCAGGTTTGGAAGGCCAGAGGAACGATGGCGCTCTAATGAGAGTAAAACAAAGGTCCGGTCGGTTACAATGGCTCGCGGATGACTGATAGGCAAAGTTTAAATCAACACAATGTTTCTCCTGGCATACGTCCACCATTAAATCACACTCCGTAAGCAGATCTGTCGCCATCAATTGTTCTGAGTACCGCTGCTCCAAGCCTCAGTTGTACCTTTGAAAAGTAAAGCAAAACACTAAAAAATAATCAATAAAGAATAAAACATTTTAATTCAAACTGCCAATAAAAGCTGTACACTTAAAGGCGTTCTACCTGACTTTTGTCGTCAGTACTAGTTTATTATGTTATCCGCAACTTTCACAACTCCCAGAGGCCAGAGCGGAGTTTTACAATAATGCTAACAACAACTAGCATGCTAACAGCGCAACTTCACAGCGGTTCACAGACAATAAAAACGCTTTATAATTAGACGCAGACAGCACGCAGCAGTCTTATTTTGACTCTACGAGCTGCTTTTATGATATATTTGTGCTTGGATACAACTAATTATACTTTTATACGTAAAAGAAATAGTTTACTATCACTTTAGAATGTTATCCCAGTAATTAATAGTTAACTTTGCAAATACACAAAGAAAGTGCATTTAGCAACATGTTAAGATTTTACTTTTTACAATTCTGTTAGTGCATGGGGGGGAAAGGTAGAAAATCTAATTGTGAATACTCGACAAGTGGGTCAGAACATCTCTCAAACTAGTTCTTGTGGGGTAAATGTACCAGTCTACACACCAAAGTTTAACCCTTCGCTAAAGGTGCGCCTCACTCATTTGTCTGTTCTCTCCTGGTTGCACAAACGTGTCAAAAACAGCTTCAGGTGATGCTATAGTCTGGTGAGATAAAATTCCCATGAGTTTGTGCACACGTGTTGAATATGATCTTGTGACATTGTTTTCTCATGTGTTTATGTTTGGCTTTGACAAAAAACAAAGAAAATGGTCAACACTGATGATGCACCTCTTGAGAAGCTGTAGTTCCAAAAAGCATTGCTACAATGGCATTTAAAATATTAGACTGGATTAAAAAATTTTTTTTTAAACATAATCAAAATTAGAAACACCAACAATGGGAATGATTGATGGATACCTGTGGAATGTACTTTTGGCTGCAGCAAAAAAGCAATAACAAGGAAATGGATGACAGGGGCAGAACTGTCAAGGACCGGACGGAAAGAGCTTTTATTATTTTTTACTAAATGGAAAATGTGACTTTTACTTTGAACTTGAAATGGACAAATTTGCCGGAAACTGGGACAGATGAGACAGATACTGACTGATTTTTTTTTTTTAATGTCACTCTATTTTTTCTTTTTGATTTGGTCTTTTCATTCTCTGGATTTTTTTTATACATTTAGAAAAAAGGTCAAAATTGTGAACTGTACCGCACAATTCATTTATAACAAATATCAAAATCTCATCTTGTCTTGTGGGAATTGTCTTGTTCCCTCAGCCAGTGCAATAATCTTGCTTCTTAGTATTCTTTCAAGTGAATCTAAATTGTTGCTTGACCACCCAGCCCGGTCTACATTCTGGGAAAAATAAATAATAATTCCCTCAGATCTACAGAGTTGTTGCCTCATTTCTCAACCTTAGTGTAATTTTTTCCCTCATAAGCCATCATGTTTGTTTAGACATGAACGGACCATGCTTCATGGACCTTGGAAATCGGGGGAGACAGGATATGGTTCCAGACCAAAATGTCTTTGTTAAAGTACTGTCAAAGTGTGTTATCTTGGCTGGTTAAAGCTGCAAGTATGATTACTGGGGCTGAAACAAGTTAATCGATTAATCGCAACTAATCAATTACTGAGATAATCGTCAACTAATTTAATAATGGAATAGTTGTTATATTGTTGGGCCATAAACAGACTTTAAAACATGCCATGTGTTCAGAAAAGAGGTTTTATCACTTAGAAAGATCGGTAATTACATTAAGATGGCAAAGAAAACGTGATAAAGATCAAAATAAGAGAAAAAAAATAAGCAACTAGTTCAACGTCTGTATTTCAGTCATCGTTCCACCGACTAATATGAAACAGAACTGGAAAAAAGGCAAAATATGTGCTTTTTTTTTTTTTTTACATGAAAGTGCTGCTAAGAAGCTAACCGCTAGCCAAAACCCGCAATTTGCGCCTCTCAAAATTTGCAATCAACTTTCTAAAAAAGAAGACCAAAATAGCTAAAAAGAAGAGGACCGGAACTATGTAAAAAATCTATTTTGTCTGTAAATATACTACATCCTTATGTTCACGGGCACTTCACGTTCTAAACAAGTAATCAATAAATCAAAACAATAATCGCTAGACTAACCAAAATGATCATTAGTTGCAGCCCTAATAATGACAATAAAACTGTAAAGCATGCAATTTTTTGGGTAATGTAATACAAACAACAAAATATCCTGCTTTATGTTAAAGAAATGTAGTTTTGACCTCTATGAACATGTTATGAAAAGCACGGGGTTCTTGTATTAGTTTAGCAGTTCAAATTCCAGTCATAAAATGTGCACTGGATTCTAAATTTAGCTCCCAAACACAAATCAATGAACGAATACTTCCAAGAAAAATTGCAATTCAACGTTTTCTCCCCATATATCTCAAATTTGCCCGTCTGCACCTGCGCCTCGTCCAAACTTTACCATAACCTGGAGCGCCGCCAAATCTGACAAACCCCGTTAATCACTCTTCTGCGAACAAAAAGCGCTCCGTGTTCACTATCCATTAGCGTTTATGTAGCACGCGTCCCTGCAGCGCTACATTTAAGTGGCAGGCATTAGAGTACTTACACGGCCCTCCACAATGGAAGCACAACTGGACGCGGTTCAGCCATCACCGGGACGCCTATTGAGTTACGGCCTCGCGCTGCAACCCAATCCCTTATCGGACATGTTCTGTCACAAGTGTTTTGTTCAAAGTACCTCAAAAATCCATAAGTGTGGCCAAGTCTTGTCTAATTAGCCAATAAGATGTAACGGTGATACTCGCAAATATCCGTGCGCAGATAAGAGTTGTGGCGTATCAGAATACTAGCTAATGGAACTTTGTAGGGTACTTAAGAGTGTGGCCTCGGGGGGCTCTTAGCGTCATTCCGTCGCGGTAGATTTTGCAGATTCTAATTGGGTTATGTAATAAAGTGCATTAAATGTGTGCAGCGGCGGTGGAGTTGGGGGATGTTGCTGGTCGGACAAGTGGAGTTCATTATTGAGGAAAGCGTCGTCGTATTGTGCGGCGCTTGAAAAGGTTTGAAGTGTCTTAAAGCAATGTTTTACTCCGCACTCACTGTTTGCACACGGGTTCATAAGTGTAGAGATACTGTCAAAATGTACTCAACTGTATTGTCCTGCAACTGAGGCTTGAGCGCTCAGAAAATTCCTAAAATCACGTACCCCTTATCCCCGCCCCCAAAAATAAAGACTCTGGATGACACTTGTAGGGTTCAGAAATGGGTTTTCAAAAATAGAAACATGTAAATGACAGTGAAATGTCACTGTCATTTACATTATCGATTCTGCAGTTTTGAACAGGAAGTCAATGGACCTGTTTCTATTACTGAGTTGTTTTATATCAATATTGTCTTTTACAATTAACCAAATGTAAAATAATCATCTATTCATCCCTTCGCAAACTCTGCAGCGGTGCGGCCCCCTATTCACACGATGAGATCACCCTTAAATTTACATATAAAAATAGAAATAGTAATGACTGTATAGGCTCAATATTGATTTAAAGTAGTACATTTAAAAAGAACTGGCTTTCAAGCTCAGTTTATGCTTTTTGTGCGGTCAACCCGGACCCTACTTTGGGAATGGCTGATCCAGTCCAATACTAAGTACATGAAAAAGCATATGTCTTTAAAGAAACACAATCTAACTTTGTATCTACATGAAGACAAGCCACCAGGCCAACAATAAAAGCACCTGCAACTGCATAAATGATAAATAGAGGCTCTACTGTGGAACATTCATTCATCATTGGATTTACATAGCCTCTTTCATGAGCTTTACAGTGTATTATTCATTCACTCCACACTCTACTGCAGCCACAGATGCCCTGGGGCAGACTGACATCTGGAAACAAAAGGTGCAGCTCACATTCAAGATATTATGATTAGAATATCAAGCATGTCAGAGATCAGAGATCTAGAAAGATATGATTAAAGCAACAGTGTGGAACTTTGAGGAGGTGGTCACTTGTTTGAATCCATGAAATATAAACCTGAAACCAAACGTCAGAACATTCTTCATGGAGATAAGGAAGTTCTATGCTATACTGCGGAACATTACAGTCAAAGCAACAACATTTCCATGGAAATAAGCAAGGTCTGGCCAAGTACGAGTCAGGTTTGTGGAGGAGCAAGCCCGCTGTCACAGTAAAGACTGATATATTTCTAAATATTTAAAGTGCAATAAAAACATCCAAATGAAAAACCCCACATGCTCAGCGTGTGTTAGCTCATCTCTCATGGAAGGCATTATCTTTCTTTTTTTTACTGTATCCCAAATGATACAGCTATTCAGACAAATTCATTTTTTCAAGATCATACAGACAATCCCATTTTAATTCTTGCTACGTCACGCTACAAACAGTAATATTTTACTTAAATCAAAATACAAATAATATAAATTCAAATCATTTGGAACTTTAGAGAAATTCTTTTTTACCCCCTGAATGCTCATGTGTTTTAATGTGTGTATGACATGCAGTATGTAATATGTGTCAGAGGACTGAGAATAAATAAAAGACGGGTGCGGAAGGAACGATTTGTTGTAACTGAAAAGAACAGTTTGATCTAAATTACTTTAAACTTATCAGTCGTAAAATTGGCAGCGGTGAAAGAAGAAAAGTCAAAGTACAGTTATGGAAATGTACTCAGTTAAAAATAAAAGTAGTACTTCTAAAATTTTGTTTAAGTAAAAGTACAAAATACGAACGACTACTACTGAAACTGAAAAGTATGGAAAGTTGGCCCATTCCTGACAAAGACAATAAAGGGATTGCCGTTTCATAATCGTAACTGCCATTTTATCTTCAGGAAAAAGGAAGAAACAGAGGAAAGACTTTGGTCAAATGACTCTACGTTTCATATATACGTTACAATTGTACAGTGCCCACTTGACTGTACCCTCCGCCCCCTCAGCATACGTTCTGTTGTCAGTTCGATTCCCGGCTTCATGCTACAGGGTCCTGTCTTATGGAGCCACAAAGTCCTTAAAAAAAGAAAACGCAAGAAAGCAACTGGCACAAAAAAGTATTCCAACAAAGTCAAAGTTTGAAGAGGTTGGGTAAATCTGAACTCTATCAGTGGCGTTCTTCGGCAAATAAAAAGAACAGAGGTCATGTTTATTTGGAGACAAAATAATCTCATTCGCAGTTTGCAATTATAAAACTAGCCTTTAACTAAACTCACCAACAGATTAGCTTACTACGTCTAACTTGATATGATAAAGATAAAACCACCAGGCCCACGGTTATGTCCTGGCAGGAGGACATCAGGCTGTCTTTGGTTATTCAAGCAACATCAGCAACAAGTCCTGTTTGTATGACTCATGTTCACATCTCAAACCACACATTCTGAGCGTTAAACATATCCGTATCTGTCCTATTCTGAGCTCATTTTGCCAGCCTCGGTGTCAAAGGCTTTCTGTCCCAGTTTGAGTGTGAGACAGCGGCTCTCATGTTCCCTGCGCACGGAGACCGCTTTTATTAAATTGTCCTCCACTGCAGCAGTCTCTCTGCTCTGCTCGGTGAACATGTCTCCTACCTGTGGCTGTGCGGGACGAGGACGCTCTGGAGCCCGTGGATCCTCCCGCAGACGCAGGTAACATGCTAACAGGTTGTCCGTAATCTAATGAAGCTGAGCGCAGAAGAGGCAGCTGTCTGCGGAGCTGTGTCCTCTGCTCCTCCGTCAAACAGCCCCCGAACACACGTCCACACACCGCGCACACACCGCAACAGTGCTTCAGCGCTCACAGACCGCTCATAGACCGCTCACTGCTCGCTCACAGACCGCTCTCTGTCCGCGCACTGTCCGCTCACAGACCGCTCTGCCGCGGACACCGCTGCAACAGGAACAGGTGTGTGCGCGTGCGAGCCGTGTGCGCGCGCCACCACATGAGCGCCACAACAACAGGCTGCCGCTGCCGCTTCTGCCGCTTCTCTCACCGCTCACCTCCGCTCTTTCGCTCGTCTGTCTCATTCACAAACACACGCGCACACGCGCAGGTGCCAGATAAAGTGTGTGTGACGCGCACAGTCGCCTACCTGACGGAGGTCGCTGCGGCTCTCGGGCCACAGGTGATGGCTCGAGCCTCGGCTGCTGCTCCGCGCGGGAGGGGCGTCTACGCGGTGCGGAGGACTCCGCTGCCGCTCACAGTGCTGCGGGGCGCGCGGGGGGCCGACCTGCGGGCTCCTACATTGCTCCCCCGAGCCGCTGGCGCAGTGGCTGATGGGTAGGCTGCTCCCGACCAGGAGCTGCTGCTGCGCGCGGAGCTGCGGGCTCTGTTGCGGGTCCTGGGTCCGCGCGCTCTCATCGAAAGCTGGGGAGGGGTCCGCGCCTCGCCCCCTGCGGCTGTCCGCCGCCTGCCGCTGCTGCCGCTGCTGTTGCTGCTGCGGGGTCCGGACACGAGCCCCTCGCGCCGCGGAGCTCTGCGGCGGCGGCGGGAGGGGACGCGGCAGTGGCGGGGGGGGCTGCGGAGGCGCACCGCAGTGGCAGCTCGGAGGAACGGGCTGCTGCGGGGCCCAGGGGTCCTGCTGGGGCTGGCTGCAGGACGGAGGTCGGTGGTGCGCGCAGTGCGCGGTGTTGACGCCGGGCAGAGGCTGGGGGTCGCCGCGGGGGGGTTGGCTCACGCGCGGCAGCTCGTGGAGGCTGTGGCGGTGCTGAGAAGAGGGCGGGGGCGGCAGGCTGAAGAGCTGCTGGGCGGGGGGGCTGTGGTCGCGATGCCGCATGCCCCTCTCGGTCGCCTCTCTTCGGGGTGTCGCCTCCTCGTCGCGCGCTGGCTGCTCCTTCGCGGTGCTGCTCTGCCACCGCCGCTCATCGCGCTGCTCCCCGCTGAATAGGACCGGCGCGTATCATTGGCGCGGAGACACGGACCTGCCTTAAAACGTCACGGGGCCAAAAAAAAAAAGAGAAAGAAAAGAAAAAGCCGCGGCTTCCTTCCCTCTGCGCGCGCACACAGGTTGCAGCGGATCGATGTCAGCCTCTGGACTCCATCATGAAGCGAGACTTTGTCAATGCGGCTCCGAGCGCGGTCACCTGCGGCAGCGGCGCGGCAGCGGGCTCCACATCTGCTCGAGTTGTGAATAAAACACTTGTTGTTGCTCCAAACATGACCTCATCCAAACTGTAGTCCACTGCCACAGAAGCACCGCGCGCCGTAACTATAGCAACTGTGAAAAAACACCTCACATAACGTTAGAGCCCAGAGCTGAACCAAAACAAACCAGTCACAGCGCTGCGTGGCTTCACACAAAACATAGCACATTATCTGGGCTGCGCATCAAGACGAAGCTCGGATCACTTGTCAACCGTATAAAGACCTAATGACATATAAACCCTCCAAAGTCTGCAGCAAATCCACTCTATATTCTAGAATGGAGCCAAAAGGGAAGTGGAACATTTGCAAATTCAACCGAAAAATTGGGATTTATATATATCAAAAATATGAAAAATCAAGATATGTTTTAGCAAATGAGAACCACAGAGATCAGAGCCTGGATTAAAGGAGTCACATGATGCTTTTTTCCAGGCACTTAGTATTGAACTCTAACATCATTTTACATTTTGTTCTTTGTAAACTGCAATATCGATCTAAAATTGGTTTTTAATAAAAAACAGGTCCATTGACTTCCTGTTGAAAACTGCAGAACTGGTAAGCCTCGTCTCTTTATAGTGACAGAAAAACAGAAGATTATAAATGTTTTTATTTTTTTGCAAAAAAGGGCTACGTGTCATTTAGAACTCCATATGTGTCATTCAGAACTTCATATGTGTCATTCAGTCGTAATTTTTCTAAATAATCACAACTACAGGGATGTGGGCAGGTATAGGGGGTAGGTGGAAACACATTTTTTGAGCACTTGAGGTGCAGGACAATTTGGATTACTTTGAGTAAACTAATAATGAGGAAACATTGATATGTCCCCTTTAAAGACATTTATAATTGTGTTTTTATAATTGTTTTTGTGTGATTTGAAATGATGACAATTAGCAGATTTGACTAAGGAAAAATCTTATGTTTCAAGTTTTTACTGGACAAATATTTGCAGAAATGTTGAGCATACTTTTTTTTTCATTTATCTACAGATTTATGACACGCTTTAATGCAAATTATACTTTTTGTGATGCTCAAACACAATCGAAGGCTAGAAAATACTATTTTGCCCATCCTTTGTTATCGAGGAAAAAACAAACTGACATTTCTACCCTGGAAATTCAAAATGGCTGCTTTTTTCTTGTTCTAAAGACTTTCAACCAAAATCTCATGACAGTTAATCCTTGAAACAGTTTTCTTTTAGCCTCCATTCAGGATTTTGACCATTCTTGTGCATAGATATTCAAATAATCTAGAGTAAAGCCAGGATAAAATGACAATTGAAACAAATATGCGTCTTCAGTCTGTTTATGATTGGAGGAGACAACTTTTGAACGTCTATTTTTGATCGTCGACATGTGTCCGGAGAGCACGTGAATGTGAGGAAATGGAGATGGGGAGATGGTTGCTGTGGGCCAGAGGACAAAGGTCTGACATATCGGGCCCTTCGGCGGAGCGGACGGACACAGGAATAGAAGCTTCTGCGGATGAGAGGAGACAGGGACAGAAATAAGGAACGCAAGACAAATGTGGACACGAATGTTTCCGAGAGCTGTCTGTCATTTCATACGACTGAGCTCAGAGATTACAAAGATATTACGCGTGAATCGGGAATGCAATTTTCCCATGCAATTTTCACCATTGAATTCCTTACCTGCCGTCTTTATTTTGTTATTTTGCGCCTGCAGATTGTGTTGTGCGGTTGAATAGCCAACATATGTTCCCTTTTGTGCTTCACTATACATTTTCCATGAGCCTAAAGTATCATATAGACCAAACCTTTTTCCTCGGTAGGCCAAATTAGCATGTCGAGGGCCACACCTATTGTTTTGTTGGTAAAAAGTCTGCAAGGAGATTTATGATTAAATTGTCATCAATTATTGAATGTTTTAGGGGGTTAGACTGGTGTAGGTTTCCTTACATCTCCTGACAGTTTTTTTTGTTGTGCAAGGATGAATCAAATAGATGCTTCGTACAATATTGAGCACCCCTTTGCGGGCCGAATTAGACCCCGAGAAGGCCAAGTTTTGCCCGCAGAACCCACTGATATAGAGGTTATGCAGATGACCTCACAGCATTTGGAGTTCGGTTTTAGCAGTGAGTAGCAAAAAAAGCATACGAGAATCAATGGTGAGGGATGATATTTTCTCTTGTAAGAGCTCAAAACAAATAAAAAATGTGAAAGAGCTGTTATAGTCTAGTAACAAATGTAAAAGTCTACAACTCAACTACCACCCTCATCGGACTCATCTCGGACAGCGATGAGTCTGTCTACAGGAGGGAGGTGGACCGGCTGGTGTCCTGATACAGCGGCAACAAGGAGCTCAACGCCCAGAAGACGATGATCGTGGACTTCAGGAGAGTCTCAGCCCCCCTGCCCCCCCTCGCCCTGACAGACTCTCCCATCACCACCGTGGACTCTTTCCACTTCCTCGGCACCGCCATCACTCAGGACCTCAAGTGAGAGCTGACCATCAGCTCCATCATCAATCAGGCCCAGCAGAGGATGTACTTCCTGCAGCAGCTGAAGAAAGACAAGCTGTCGGCACAGATGATGGTGCAGTTCCTCCTCCATCACTGTGTGGTACAGGAGCCCCAGCCAGGGACAAACAGACTACAGTGCAGTAGTCCTCTGCTGAGAAGGTGCAGCCTTCCATCTGTCCAGGACCTGTACGTCTCCAGGACTCGGGGACAAACAGGTCGGATCACAGCTGACCCTTCTCACCTGGACATGGACTAATTGAGCCAATCCCCTTGGGTAGGAGGCTACGGTCCATACGGACCAGAACCTCCAGCCACAACAGTTTCTTTCCTTCTGCTATTGGACTCATGAACACTTTAGAACACCTGCCACTTTAACAATCATATCATAAAAGAGTTATCTATTTGCACTACTGTCCAGCTAACTGTACATTTTCTGTATGACAAACGAGAGCTTCTCTGTCCTGTTTGTATGTATTGTTGTTTGAACAAAACAGAGCCCAGACTGTGGCATAGTCTCAAAAACAAAACAAAATCAGATGTGAAATTGCTGCGGCGTATATTGAGGAATACGGTGCACGTGACATCACACTTAATAATCCCACAGAGTTTTTGCAGATGACATTTCAAATTTTAGCAGTGAGTGACAGAATTTTATGAGAGTCAGTGGTGTGTAATGAAATGTTTTCCTGTAAGAACTCAAAACACAACTGAAAGAAGAAAAGCATGTAAACATTTGTTCTAAACCAGATAAACTACAGGAACACAGCAGGATACGCTCACATTTCTCACTGATACAGACTTTGGGATCACACACAGTTGAACTCATTACCTTTCTCTCCTTGAATGTCATGTTTCTGACATGAGTCAGTGTGGAGGAAATGAACTCATGTAGACCAGGAACAGCGTCCAATATCTCCCCCTGCTGTTAGCCAAACAAGCTAGCTTATCGCTATCAAAGCAGCAGCGGAGAAACAGCTTGATATGGCAAAATGGAAACTGAAAGTAGCCTACATCAGAGTGGAACAACAGCTCCACAAAGAAATACATTTTCTTAGTTTTGCTTCAAATAATTATGCAACTCTTAATGTCATGTGTCATGTGGAGGGGCATTTTTCTAATAAAATGATGACCTCTCTATAACTCCACAGTGGGGCTAAGATACTGTACATTACAATTTGAATGGTCACAATTACCAAATCAAATGACTACATTTATTTATTAATAATAATAATAATAATAATAATAATAATACATTTTATTTATAAGCGCCTTTCAAAACACCCAAGGACACTGTACAGGACAACAAGTAATAAAAACAACAATTTAATTTAAGTAACATGGTGTGTAAACAACAAAATATCCTGTCTTATTCTGGATAAAACCTGCTAACCCTGTAGTAGACCTTTACAAACATGCTCTGAAATGCACGTTGTTTTTTTTTAGCAGTGTATATTTCAAAGTTCATGCTCCTGGATGTGTTTAAAATGTGAAATTTGAACAGAATTATATACAATTAAAACACAAATGGTAATGCTTGTCTGAAAAGCCACAGCTGTTCAGCCTCACTACATACTTTTCTGCAAACAACCTGCAGAGCTGACTACGCCGCAGCTGAACACTGATGCACTGTGGAACTTTTCTAACGGAGGGTCCGCCACCTGCATGTGTGGAAATGTTATGTTCCACAGTATGGCATCTCCATGGAAACAAGCAGATCAAGGCAGATCTGTGGAAAGGTGACCCTGCTCACATGTTTTCACCCACGCCAGACTAACCGACTGGATCTATTGCCAAACAGGGAACACTGTAAAACAAAAATTACAAAATCTTAAAAAATAAGTATCGTACTGTGTTTTGGTAAAAGAGTAGTCCAACATACCATATGTTACTTTACCACCGTGAATCAAATGAATAAAGCAGGGGTCTCCAAGCAATGGCCCGGGGGCCAAATGTGGCCTTCACACCAATTTATGTTGGCCCTCATGCTTCCTGCTAAATTGGCCCAAATAACCAAAAGTAATACTTTTTTATAATACAATTGGAAAGATTCTGCCATATAACAAAGTTTTTGATGTTTGACTTTTTCTTAATTTGTTATTTTTATCCACCATCTGATGAAAAGAAACAATTAAGCTTTGTTACATATAAAAAGAAAGCTGTAACCCTCTTTCCAGTCAAGCTGGGATGGATTAAGGTCAATTTGTTCTCCAAAAGCACAAGCTTAAATTCAGAAAACTTTAATAGGACTTTTATAAAGATTTCCATCTGGACTTTTTTTTACTTTATTACAAGTGCCTAAAACAAATTTTGAGTTAAATCAGACACCAGAGGCCAAAACTACAGAGCCTTGGCTTCACAAAGAGTCCAGCCAAAAGGTTCAGCAACAGCTTCAGTTTCAATTGGGGCTCATTTTGGGAAAACAGGCCCTCATGGTAAGGGGTTAAAGGTTGTGGTGGCTCATCAAAATTATATCAAATGCCAAATTTTGAATGGTTAAATTCCCGTTCATGTCATCTGTGGCCCTTCGCTCTGTATATATTTCAAAATAGAATAGAATAAAACCTGTGGTCATCCTTGTAATAAAGGAAACGAAAAGTTGCAGATACAGTCGGCACAAAATATTCTGTGTGAGACGCTTCAGTAACAGTGAAGTGGTTCCGCTCTTGTTTGCTTTACTTATTGATGTTGTTGCCCGCTTGCCAGACATTGGCCGATTTGTTCTTTGCATGACATTATATTATGACATATAATCCTCATTTCGTAGGTAACGTCTAATGCAATACATTACCTTACATTCTAATGCAATATATTATCTTACACATTACATTATGTTTAATAGACGGGTATACCACAATCCACTTAGAACGTCCAAATGCTCTCATAATGCACCACACAGCAAAAAAAAAAACTCTCATCTGAAATCTATGCCCATTACTTTTGCCTTATGAGACGCCCAATAATCTAACTACACGAGTCATTTGTCAAAAGTTAAATGTGTCTCGGGAGCTGTTCGCTTTGAGAAATGTAGCAATGCAACAACACCACTTTGGCCCGGCCCGGAATATACATCCACGGTGCCAGGATCCGGACTCCAGCCAACTTTTGCATCATACATTAGCCCCTCTTAATAAGTGATCACGCTCTTCCCTCGGCTGGCTCAGCGCTTTGGACTTTTTGATGGCTCGCGAAGACTGCAGCGGTTGCACACTTTGCCCAAAAAATCCGGCAAAAGCTGAGGCAACAATGTGTTTTATGGCCGCGCTGTTTCGGAGTTTGGGCTGGAGGGTGTGGACGTGCCGTGGAGGTGCCCAGGGCCGGCGAGGGAAACCTGATCATTTTCATTAAGTAATTGGTGGCGCTGACCTGTGCTGAGCCGCTGCTTGGCAAGATGGAGTTTCATTTGCTAGTTTGGGAAGAGATGTTACGGCTTCCGCATGAATAATTAAATTTAACTTTACAAGTCCTGGATGTGCAAACGCTCAATGGTCTTTGCAAGCCAAGGCCAAGAACAACATTATTTCTTCGGGTTCAATGATGGAAAGAGAGGAGCTCAATCAAATCGAAGCGTCTCGGGGGAAAAGAAAAGTCTGGATGGAATTTTCTGAGTTGCTGCATTACGAATTTATACAAGGCTTTGTCTATGTTCGACTGAATATATCAATGGCCAAATCTGATGTTTTCTCCTGCAGGTTGGGGTTTTAACTGTGAACTATATAACTTTTCAGGCGTTTTAAATTTGTAGTATGTAACTTTTCTACAAAAACAAAAGAAGGTAAAGCAATGCCATCTCCATAGAGACAAACAGGTGTCAGATCGTCCACCAGAAAACCTACATAGTGCACCTTTAAGTTCAGTATTCCATCGTTAAAATTCTTTCTTCAACATTTGACCTATTCTTCAAATGTTGTTGGGTGATCAGGGTTGAGACCATTTCATTTTCATACCATTTCATACTCTACAAGAGCAGGTACGCTTTTTCAGTCTTGTAAAATGACAAGAAGTAACATTCTGTTGTAGTTTAGACCAGCTCAAGAACGATAAAAATGTTGCCACCATTCCTTTAAGTCACTGCAGGACTTGAAGGACACAGAAAATACAAATTTGACTTTATGCGCTTTTAATCATGTTATATTGTCTCCTCATCAAAAATGATCTGGAGTTGTATTTTCTTCACAGACTCTTGTTTACTTAATTTTGTTTACAAGATCATCTTCTCTGAGTGGTCACAAAATGTCACGGGTTAAATTTTCCCTGGGTTGTTGCATCACAGTTAAAAATCTGGACTTCTCCCGTGTAGTTTTATGTCTCGCTCAGAGTGCACCCAGCTCTCACAGCTCTGGCTGCTGTGTTGGAGCTGTGTTTTTGCGGTGGACAGCTCACATGAAGCTCTGCGGTGTCACAGGCTTTGATCATGCACTAGTGAGACCACATGCTCACGCAGTATTTAATCAATAAAATAGGGGAAATGGTTGCGGTGGGCTCTGGTGTCCGGCAAAAATTAAATCCAACAGAAAGAATCCAGAGCCCCACAGCCCCACAGCCCCACCGCAGGCACAACCGCACTGCATGGTGTGAGGTTTGAGCTCCTCTCGTACTGGACTGCGGCCTCTGCACCGGAAATGCACCGTGTCCTGCCCGAGTGAGATTAAAGTCCAAAAACCCTCATTTAGCATTGTGTTCACGTTGCCTAAAGGTTGCATTTAGTTTTTCACTGTTCATTTTCACTGCTGACAGCATAGGGCGCCCCAGTGCCTGATACATAATGATACATTGTGAGACAATGGATGCAAATTGACTCTGTGCACAAGGTGGCAGTTGGTCTGTTTATTTTTAAAATGGCTAGCTCAGTATTTCCTGTCTAGTTCATTCCTATGGGGTTTTGGTCCAGTCTAAAATGAATAAATCCTGATCATGCAGTGAACAGTGAGTTGTGCTGGACGTGTCGGAAACATGTTAAAGACTTTACAAAACAAGTGAGTCCTTCACCAAAGGACACTGTGTTTATAAAGGGACATGTTTGTGTCTAAATGCTAACGCTAATGCATAACCATTTAAAAGTAAACAACCCAACTGACGCTGAGTCAATTAGTCCATGGCTATAATCCGGTGTGTTTACATGTATATCATTAGCATGTACAGAATAACATGTGTGTTCATTAACACACACTGATTTATTGATTTATTAGTCCCAAACTAATAAATCAATAAATAGAAAAGGAACTATAGTTTGTAAAGAGTGTTTTCCAAATGTAGACTTTTTTCTAAAGTTAGAAAATCTGAAATAGTGGTCGAGTGGAACGCATTCATCGCGGGCCACAGTGAGTTTGAATGTCCAACAGTTTGCTGCATGTCCTTGCCCAGTCTCATCCCCAAAGCATCCCCTGCACTGTCCTGTCCAAAAAAGTTTGCAAGTCAAAAAAAAAAAAGAAATGTGAAATACAAATGCTGTGTCCAAAGGTGACCAAAAGCATGTTTAATTAAAGCCACAATAATTCATATTATGTCCACTTTGCGATGCTGATGATGAATGATTGTGTCGTCATTGTAAATGAGAAAGTGTTCTCAACTGACCTACCTGATAAAACACTGAATTAATACAAAGAAAATATACTAGAAGACAAGATCAATTTTAGACATCACCAGCCCTTACTGGAAAAAAAGTTTTTAACATTTAGTAAGTTGGACACTTGTTTTAAGTGGTCCAGTACTAATGAAAGTGAAAAACTCTGTTCTTTAGTTTAATGAGTTACATCTAATCAACATTTTCGCCTTGACAAGCCTTGATCTATGCCTTTACGTCTACACAACGCCTGGTCTAAAAATACCCATTATAGTTCCCATCCATCACTGCGTTGAATATGGACATTTCTTTATAAATGATGCTGACAGAGATATTGAGAATCTGCTTCCATTACCAGATTAGCGAAGCCCTCTGTGAGCTCATTTATGGACGCTATAATATACTGTATAGAATAAAAGCACTTCAGATTTAAAAGACAGCTTTACTGCAAACCCAGTCCAAAAGAGAAACCTGTTAAATCCATATGGAATGTATCAAAGTGGCAGTCCGGCTCAGTTCCACAATGCAGATTTTTATGATACTCGAGGCATTTCCATTTGGGATTGGGATTTTGCAAGATATGGGACCTTTGCTGTGAGAATAATACCCAAGCAAAACAGTTCAACCCTTTTTATCTGAGAAAAGTAAACACAATAATCACACTAAATGGAATACAATCTTGTGGTGAACGTGCTTATTTACACGAGTGCTTTTGGAGGCTGTAAACCGCTACGGAAGCCCTGTAGGGACAAGCTGTTTTATATGAACAACCCAGGCACCAGATGCTTTTAAAAACAAACATGAGTCTTCTCCTTTAGCAGTGCAATTTGTCCAATCTGGGCAGCAGTAGTTGGAACTAAATGAAACATGAAAGGACTTAATTTAGTCTTTTCTTTAATTATACCTTTTTCCTATCTCATTCTTACTGCAGCCAATCACAGCTTATCGCCTAATCATTCAACTAAACACGTTAGCGGCGTTACTCTTCTGTGCTGTTTCACCTCAGCAGAAGAATCATCAGTCAGTAAAGAAAAATAATATGCATTTTTTGTATTGTTTTAAACATGCTCTTTACCTTAAGTTTGCCAGCTCATGTTTTGAAACTTTAAAAAGTTGATTATGAACTAAATGAATATTTGTTTCTCTGCTGTTTGCCCTGGCACTTACTGAGTGTATGCAGCCAGTAGATGGCACACAATTTACTTATGCTTTTAGCTAAGGAACTGCATGAAATCAGTTTAGGAGTTGCAGTGATCGTGCTTAGAGGCAGAAATTCTCAGAGTGAGTCTGGCGCTGATTTAAGGATGATTTAACAGCAGAAGATTCTCTTCGATAAGTGATGTAAAAAATCGGTTCAGCAGGGAGTTCAGCAGGGAGTGTTTTTGATGGTTGGAGAGGAAAGGATTTTCTAACCAGCATTCCTCAAAGCATGAATGAAACTAAATGCAACTTCAGCCATGTTTTTGATGATGGAATATTGTTAGAACATGTTTAAAAGCTAAAAAAGTAACTATAGCATAATATGTCTATCTGTACCTTAGCTATATTTGAGGGGCTGAACCTAATTGTTTGATGTAAAAAAGTAAAATCTGTCACTCCAAGCACAGATATATTGTAAAAGCAGCTCTTAGGGTCAAAATAAGACTGATGTGTGCTGTCTGCAGCTAATTATAGCCTTGCAATGCAATTGTCGCACTAATGTTTGTTGGCTTTATCATGATGGTACACTTCTGGGCTCTGGAAAGCACTTATGAACTTATAGTGGGGTAAAATTGGAATGTATTAGTTAAGTGAGAAATACATTTAGACGACTGTAAAGAATTGTAAAATGAACTAGTTCTGGTTTTCATGTTTTAAGTAAAAATCAGGTACAATTTTTTTACAGTGGATACTTTTTACTTCTTTTAGAGCAGGTTGTATCTGTACTTTCCTTCTCCATTAAATTTTGGAACTGGATTATAAAGTACAAAGACGGTTTGAGTCCTGCTGCAATGGCAATGCAAGGGCTTGATAAAATAAAGTTAAAGGTGCTGTACCTGATATTTATACCTTCTTGAAATGTGATAAACTGTACTCTGTGAAAGTGAAATTTAAAACAGTTTGCAGTTGTTTATCACTAACCTAATGCTTTCCAATCATTCTTTCCCCGTGATGAGTTTATAAGTGCTTATCACAACTCTCAGAAGCCAGAGCGAAGTAACACTTACAAACATTATCGTGTCAAAGCACACTTCCTGCTTCGCGGAGAATAAAACACTCTATAATTAAATGCAGACAGCAAACAGCGGTCTCATTTTCACCCGAAGAGCTGCTTTTTACTGGGGCAAAACAGACTTTACTTTATCATACGAAAAAAAAAAATGTATACAGCCCCTTTAAAAGACGTTACTGACAAAGAACATCATCCTACAAGACAGAATAACTTTGAGCGCTCTGACGTTAGACATTTAGAGGATACACATTTAGGCCCGTGACTTTGGTGGTGCCTCGTCCAATAACAGCCCAGAAGCAGCCAGGCGCTCCTTGTCGCCTGGTGGGCCGTCAGCGCAGGGGAAGGTAGCCATCTTGAAGTGGTCTGTCACCTCCGCACATGTCATCTCACTCTGCCGTGACTAAATGGTGTGAAGCAGCGAGGGCGGAGGAACGGCAGAGGTTTACATGACACCAGAGCTAACTGATATGGATAAACAAATGGTGAAGAAATTGTGATTAAAGGGCCTGTACATGATTTTAAATTCATTCCAGTCAATGTAAATACCCTACATCATGTATTGTATGGTAGAAGCATCGTATAGTAAGAAGAAACCTTTTACAAAGCAATCTGTTGAGTATTAAAGGAAAAATATTGTGCATTTTTCATATTGTTATTAGCCTTTAAATATGCACTTTAGTACTTTAAACTTGCTAGCTCATGTTTTGAAATTTTAAAAAGAAGTTTATTATTCTTTAAATGACAGGTGAGACAAGTACCAACGAAAGTGTTTTTTGCGGTGGGAGGGGGGAGGATTTTTTAATGAACATTCCTCAAAAAAGCGTGAATGCAACTGAATGCTACTCCAGGTATGTTTTTGATGACTGAACATTGTTAGAACATGATTTAAAGAAAAAATAGAAAAAGTCACTGTAGCAGAATGTGTCCTTTAAATAAATTTTTTTTAAAAGCTACAGGCTCACTCCTTCTAGTCCAAACAGGCACATTAACTAAGAATCAGGGGAAATCAACCACCAGACACAATCAAACGATCTGTGGGATCCGTTTTAAACACGTGTTTTAACCAACTTTGATCAAATGTTTAACAGTAAATAAGTGTTTATTATTAGTATAAGTCTGATCAAACGAGAAAAGTGGAGAAAAGTTCCAAATGGAGGCTCAAAAAAGAATGGGGGCTCATTCATTTTTCTAAGTTATCAACTAAATAACAAAAACACTTCTAATGGCGTGCAATTGACAGCTATCGTAATTACATTCATATAAAAGCGTTTTGATATTGCTACATAAATGTTTAAAGAATAATTGACATAACGTTGCATAACGTTCGACGGCTGCTCCTCCGACCAGCAAAGTCATTTCTGGTCCAGCACTCCGCTGCTTTTCTCACCAGGATACCGGCGCACTAGCTATCCAGAAGTCAAGACAAACGTAAGTGTTAGTTGTGTCAGTGAAAACGGGTTAGCACTGAAGGTTAGATAGCTAGGTGACATAAAAGTGTTACATGTTACCACGTCAGCAACACTAGCACTGCTCATGAGCATAGATCACTTACCCTCGTAGTGTTGGATGGAGCTGGAAATGTACAATTTAAATCTCTTTTGTGTCCAGGGTGTACCCTGCCTAAGGCCCAAAGTCACTGGGATAGGCTCCAGTCACCCGCGACCCCAAACGGGAATAAGCGGTAGAAAATGAATGAATGAATGAATTTTAGAATGTAATATATATTTTTTTTCTTACATTACATTACATTTATGTGACATTTCAAACTGAAACTCCTTTTTCACATGTTGTCTCATCTTAAAAGAAAAAAAAGAAAAAAGGAAAAGCAAGTTTTGTTTTGCTGAGCGTAACACCTTGAGCCTCGTGAGAAAACACCGCAGCGTGTAGCAGCATTTTGGGTAGTTTAATGATGTTTAATTCTTATTATAAAGAAGACATATTATGCTTTTCTGCTTTATAGTTATATTCTGTGACAAATAAATCGCAGTATAAAACGATATAATTAAAGAAACAAGTTGAGTGAAAATGTCAGCGCCGGTTCCGCCTGCTCTCGCTCTGACTTGAACCAGCTGCGACTGCTGGGCTGGAGCTGTGTTTTGGCGGCGGGTCGCTCACATGAAGGGTGGACAACTGCTGTGCTCTTGTGGTCACAGGCTCTGGTCACTGCACTCGCAAGACCACAACAACAGAAATGTTCAAATGAATCTGTGCTGACACAGAAGACGTGGAACGTTTTGCCAGAAGTACTACATAGAAACAAAAAACAAACCAGGCCAGTTTTGACTGAGTTAAAGTGCATATGACAGGTTTTTATGATTTTCTAATTTTGACTTTATTTGATGTATTAAACCTATTGTAAATAAAAAATTATGTTTTACACCAATCAAGTTGCCGTTTTGTGGAGAAAAGCTGAAAAATCTGTTATAGGAAGTAATACCAAATTGATGACATCACACAACGAAGACTCCATCCAAAAGTTATGCATAATTTACACAAAATAAACATTTTAACCCCCATTATTTCAACAAAACAAAGGTGTAAACATAAACAGAAAAAGA
The DNA here is from genome assembly GCA_019453435.1 of Rhinogobius similis. Classification (NCBI taxonomy): domain Eukaryota; kingdom Metazoa; phylum Chordata; class Actinopteri; order Gobiiformes; family Gobiidae; genus Rhinogobius; species Rhinogobius similis. Next base: position 32,799,072 of record CM033632.1, read on the forward strand.
TCTGAGAGTTTTGATGAGTTTAGGCCCAGTGTACTGTGTGGTTTCTTGGTAATTTCTTAGTGTGATGTCATCATTTACAACCAGGAAGTAAAATTAGAAACCTAGAAAATATTTATCTTACCTGCATTTTAGTTAAATGAGTTTTCCAACCTGTCACAGGCACTTTAAAGGGCAAATTCATTATTAGCATTATACTTGTTCTCTAGCGTCATGTTAAACTATGATGAAAAATTTACTTTTAAGATCTTTTAACCATAATATATTTGTCCCCTTGTCATTAAACCCCCAGAAATTTAGAATGATTCACGCATATCCCAGTCATCTTTATTCTCCTATGGACCAGACTCCATTGCCACGTCAGTCCAGGTCATCACTGCTCCCCGTGTCACGTCCCTGATATTTAGTTAGTTAGACCGTTCAGCTATTTTATTTTCTTAAACGGTGACACGTGTAGGATTCAGCAGCGTCATGGACGGAAAAAAAATCCTCTGCTGTGTCGCGTGAAAGGGAGACAGAGACAGTCGGCAAATGTTAAGGTCTGGACTCGAACCCATGAGTGCAACGCCCAAACTCACTGCACCACCAGCAACGCACTACACCAGGGTTATTTATGTTACACAGGGCCAGACTATTCAGAGGGTCTGATCCTCAGGGCCAGAAACATGTCCAACACTTTAGAAATAAGGAGGCTTTGACAACATCTGCAGACTTAACCAGGTCTAAACCAGGCTTAACCAGGACAAAACATAGACTAAATCAGATCGTAACACAGACTAAAACAGGTCTAAACCAAGGCTTAAACCAGAACTAAACCAGGTCTAAACCAGGACTAAACCAGGGGTTTACCAGGACTAAACCAGACTAAACTAGGCCTAAAGAAGGCCTACACCAGGTCTGTCTAAACCAGGACTAACAAGCGATAACATATTTTCTATATTTTTGAAGATGGGTTGAAGGTCGGGTCATATCCCTTGGAGGGCCTGATTTGGCCCCTGGGCCACAAGTTGAATAGCCCTGACCTATTCCCTTATTTTCTTTTCAGCATTACCTCAAACTGTCTTTGGATCGGAGCATATTTTCTCAAATGATAAAATTCCCTTATACGGGTTATTATTTTAGTTTTCAAAATCCTGCCGTTGTTCAGAGCACAGCGGTGTTAGCAGGACACCATTCTCGTGTGGAAGCTGAAGCTGTACCTGCCTGTTGGTGCGACGTGACAGAGCGCTTTAGTCACTTGAAGAAGATCAGTATAATGATCCGGCAGCAGCCAGCGTTGGCAGCGATAAACCCCACTGTCAGCCTCTCCTGGCCGGGCTGAGGCGCTCCCCGGGCCCCTCTGAGTCACCGGACGCTCATATCTGCACCATCACAGGCTGTTTATCATGAGAGCGGCATATCAGCGTTTATTCAGCCCGCCGCATCTGTCCGGAGTCATATTAATCACGCCTCGCAACAGTCAGAGTGCAACAAGAGCAGCCGGAGGAGTCGGGAAGGGCACACTCAAGGATTAGGCTTGAGCTACTGCCGTCCTACTTCTCCAGTTCAAGGTGACTGAAGTGCGCCATGTGTTGTACAGTATGGATTTTGTATGTGGCCTTAAATGATAAACTCTGGTCATTTACTCGCTTGTCGAAGGTACCCGACACAGTACCCGAATCTCACAGCGGGTTTGAACTTCCGTCGTTCATTGTGATTTTGCTAATGGTATCGTAGAAGAACACACGGACAAATCGAAGTATTGATAGTTCGTTGCTATTGTGGATTTAATTCTGGTTATCGTTATCAACAGGAACAGAACACCGACACCCCACACCAGGGCTATTCAACTGGACTTTACCAAGGGACAGATTTTTCTGATGGTTGTGTCCTCGAGGCCAGAAACCTGTCCAACACTTTTGAAGTATGGGGAAAATGTAACAGGCTTTAAGAACATCTGCAGAACTAAACCAGATCTAAACCAGGACTAATCCAGGTCTAAACCAGGTCTAAACCAGGACTAAACCAAGTCTAAACCAGAACTAAACCAGATCTAAATCAGGAGTAAATATGTTCTAAAACAAGCAACAAAAACTATGACTACAAGTGACAAAAATGTGACTTAAAGTGACAAAAATGTGACTTAAAGTGACAAAAATGTGATTTAAAGTGACAAGAATGTGACTAACAGTGACAAAAATGTGACTAAAAATGACAAAAATGTGATTTAAAGTGACAAAAATGTGACTAAAAGTGGCAAAAATGTGACTAAAAGTGACAAAAATGCGACTTAAAGTGACAAAAATGTGACTAAAAGTGGCTAAAATGTGACTAAAAGTGACAAGAATGTGACTAACAGTGACAAAAATGTGACTAAAAGTGACAAGAATGTGACTAACAGTGACAAAAATGTGACTTAAAGTGACAAAAATGTGACTAAAAATGGCAAAAATTTGACTAAAAGTGACAAAAATGCATTTAAAACTGACAAAGATGCGAGCAAGTGACAAAACGTGACTACAAGCGGCAAAAAGTTAAAGGTAGCAAAACCATGGCTAAAAGCGACCAAAATGCAGCTAAAAATGACAAACATATGACAAATCTACAACAATCCAAAATGGCTATGAACATCCTTCCTGTAGAAACTCTAGCATAAGATCTAACTATTAAAAAAACAAGTATGATCAGAATTTAAAATAATGATACAATTGCTAGATGAATGCGAAGATATTTGCAAACGTAGACCTAAAGCAGCTGTTCAAAAAAAAAAAAAAAAAAAGTCGCCAAATTCACTCTATAAATGCACATGGCTCAGGCAAATACGCAGAGCAGTGTGACACAGCGTTTTCCTCCGTCTGAGCCAAACCCAGGTGTAACATATGAGATCCTATTGAACGCACAAGGGGATCTACTCAAGCGGCATCATGGGTAATCCCCGCCACAGCAGCAGCTCAGGAGCACACGGTAAAGGGTCCTTAGCATCGCGGCGCACACAAGAGGCATTTCTCCAGCCGCTCTCCGTCCACACGCAGGAATGTTCAGCCACGTCTCTATTACTGAACCGAATTATTACATTTGCCTCGGTTTTAATTAAGAGATTACCACCAACAATGCCAGGCCAGATCCTATTGTGGGTAATTGTTTGCGAGAGACGTGACGGGAAAATCTGTGAGAAGGCACTTTCTGCACTACGCTTCGTCGCAGTAGCATTGAAGACGTGTTATGCTTTTTTCAGATATTTCATGTTAAAGTCCACGTGACAGGTTAGGCGTCACATTTCACTAAAACGTAGTGAGCGTGATTATATTTAAGATTTTATTAAACATTTTTGCCTCTTTGTCCCCAGTTTGACAGTTTTCGTTCTGTTTATAATGCTACTTGCTGGTTGGACATAGGCAGCAGCATTAGGTTACTGTTACTTAGCAACCATTTTGAAAACAAAGGCCAAAATCCACATAAATTACACAATAGTTATGATTGGACAAATAATATTGTTTTGTTGAATAACCGTTAAACTGTCAGAAAGATGTATCAGTTTAGTGTTGATTGTCTCTTTATTTTCAACTTGTCGCTTTTTGATGACATCACTGAGGGATTCCATTTTCGAACCCAGCACTATTTCGTGTAGTCTTAAACTTTTATTCTCCAAAATTTCTTCACAAACTGCCACTTCATGGATGTTAAGCTATGATAAATATTTACCAATGATGCCCTCCCACCAAACTAAATCAGAATTAGAAAAACATGAGAACCTGTCGTTTAGACGTTGAAACTATAACAAATGTAGATCATTATTTTACATTTTGTTTATTGTAAACTATGATATTGATCTGAAACGGCTTAAGAATAGTTCATTGACTTCCTGTTCAAAACTGCAGAACTGACTTCATAGTGACATTTCACCACAACAAAGCAGATTTTGAATATTTGCGAGCATAAAGCTGTAGGCAGGGATAAGGGGTAGGTGAAAACAGACATTTTTAAAATCACAATTGATGTTATTATATGATTATTGATGTTATGATATTGTAGGATTTTTCAAACATGTATAAATCAACCATAAAACAATTTTGACTTAATTTAGTTAATGATAAGGAAACACTGTTGAATCAAAGTAAAAAGTCATTTTTACAGTAATTTACAGTTTTAAGTAATTTTTTGTGCCAAGTTTTGTTTTGTTTTTTTGCCTCATTTTACTTTCCAGACCTTGCTTCATCTAAAAGTATTATTATCCTTGGCCAATCAGAAAGATCTATACAGCCAAGAAACACTTCCCGTAAGTAAGTCATATAATTCAATAATGCAAAGTGTTGTTTTTTTCTGTTTTCCTGAAAATCTTGGAAAAATTACTAGGAGGCAGACAATATGTTCCCTAAACGACAAAACAATTTGTTTGCAGTGTAGATCCAAGGGAAGTGAGCAATCAATAGAATGCACTTTAATGTGACAACTTTCTAAACATTAATTGCAATATATCGTATCGTATGCCAAAATGCTACTTAAAATCCTAAAATTGGTTTGATTGACCAATTTTGGCATTTACTACACTTGGACAAAGCAATCTTACAAAACCAAAATGAAAAAAATTAAAAATGTGTCACCTTCCCCACGACTACTAAGCACAAATGCACATTAACTGCAATATTTATAACAAGTTGGCATATTATATGAACAATGAGCATGAAATAATATGTAATCCGGTTTCAAGAGAAAGCTTTCCAAAATTCTTAACAGAAATCACTAAAAGTAAATTCTGTGAACAAAAATATGTTTTGATGTTTGGTGTTGATTAAAAAAATTAACAACTTTCCCCCTATTCGGACAGGACTGGTTTGACCTCAGGGCCTCCCAAATTGTAATAATTACAAATTACCCGAGATCCTTGGGTAATTATTCCAAGACCAGGCGTGTCTGTGAGAAAAACATGCTTGGTCTGTGTTTCCCAGGTGAATCGTCCATCCATGTCTGTAAAAACTGCCCCAAACTATACCCACCGTATTTCAGCAAACCTAGAGGTCCTCGGGTAATCTTACCATGTGAACGCCCATGTCTGTGGGTTGGGCTGTTTTTAGAATAAATCTATATCCATTTTACGTCCAAATCTAAAGTAGATTTATATTACTCATTTGCCACTGAACCTTTGCCAATGCAATTATTGTTTTTTCTATCATTGAAAAGTAAAAAAAACACAAAACTAATTCATGACAATGGCAGCATGAAGGCTGTTTTGGGAAAGTTTAGGTGCTTTTGGTACAAAGTTTGGATCGAGGTGTTGTGTCATAGATAGATAGATTAAAAAAGAAATATATCATAAGAAATACAATGGTGTGGTCATCATTCTGATCGCAACGACACGGTTAAAAGAACAGCGTTTCATGCCACAGCACAGGTAACGCTACATAATTCTAAAAAACAAACCTGAAATTATTGAAAATATAATCACAAAAATATAATGATCATGATAATGATATAATGATGGCAATTAATGCACACCAATTTCCCTCCTTATGTGACACCTACTGCTGAATCCAATCCTCCTCTTTACAAATAGGGCATTATTGTTAAAAAATAAAATTTGGTCAAAGTTTGTGATAACTTTTGACATCACACTCCTCAAGATCATTTTCCCCAAGTTTGAGCTCATTTGAACGCTCAAAGAGTTCGTAAAAATGGGTTGTGTTGAACACCTGCACATTTTAGAGATTTGGCAATTTTCCCAAAGGACTAACGTTTCCGTCATCACTACGTCTACGACGCAAGAAATATAGCATGACTATGGGGCGCCAAAGTCAATCATTCGCCTCAAGTAGGTTTTAGATAAGGAGTATAACAACTGATGCAAAATTTGACTTTGTATGTGCAAATGGAAGAAAAAGATTTTCTAAATTTCAGAAATTCTGACCAAATTTTGCTGCTTCACCACACAGAGTCCATAAGACTTAGGCTCAAGATCATTTTCACCAAATTACAGTTTGTTTGGAAAACACTCCAGGAGTTCATAAAAGTACGAGGTTTTAAAAAACTGCTGAGTCATGCTTAGCAAATTTGGATCCAATATGGCCGACACCTGGTTGGGCGGACAGCGTTGCAATAATAATATTTTTTGCTTCTCTTATCACCAGGGGCGTTTCTAGGATTTGCTGAGATCCGGGGCTTAGCCCGGTGTGTTTTTTAAGTCATCACGCAAAATCCTGACGGGGTCTGGGGTCCCCCCAGTCATTTTTTCCAAGGGAGACTTATTTCTTGTATTCTGGTGCATTTTAAGAGGTTTTGAGAAACTAAAAAATAAACGTTTTTTGTAGGCACACATGAGTCTTGTATTACAAAACAACAATTACTGTTTTGAACTCCGTTGACTGTCATTGTGTTACTTGTGAGAAGGTGGGACCATGAGATTGTACCTTCTGGATTTCATCTTTGCAAACTGGTCTATTATCTAGTTATGTTCAATGTTCGTCAACCAGCGTTTAAAAAATAAATAAATGCAATGTATTATAGATAGATGGCTAGAATTTAAAACACAAAAGTCAAAATTGTAATAAATGATATATTACTAGTTACAGAGCTAAACACCTGATATATTTGTATTACAATATTACTGTCCCAAAAATGAAAAAAAAAAGAAGAAAGTCACTCAACTTAGGTTCCCAATTTTCTTCATAATTTTGTAATTTACAGATTTTTCCAATTATCTCGGAGCTGGTCACCCACTGCATTTTATAAAATTGCACATGTTTCAATGGATTAAGAACAAATTAGTAAATATTATTTTATACTTTTTGAAACTTTTGAACCCTCACCCATAGTTTGAGAACCACTAACCAAATATAAAGTCATATTATTAAGGCGGTTTGGGGTCACTGGGTCAAATGCCCTACTACAACAACAAAAAATGCTCTGTAGGATTTTTTTTCTTTACCTCACTGTGCAGTAATTTGCTGACGGTCCCTGAAGAAGCACGGATACCGCTGCAGTAAAACTAACTTTCACTTGCACTTAACCTGTTAAGACCCACCTCATTTTGGCAGTTTTTCTCGAAAAGTACATACCCAAATGAAAAAGCTTATTGTATGGCTAACTTACAGTCTATAGGCGTGTATAATGTGTCATTTGAAAGCAAAGACCTTCTAGTTTCAGAAGCTGTGCTTTGTCTGAGTGAAACACAACCGGCAGTACACTGTTCAAACACATCCCAAAAGTCGTTTTTTTGATCTCGGAAAAAAAAAGAGAAAACAAAAATGTCTTCCTGAAGACAAACTTCATGCTGTGCTATTGAAACTCCCCACAGCAGTTGTCCACCTTGTTGACAACAACTGTGTGAAAATTCAGACTTCTAGATACAACCATTTTGATGTTGAGCAGCTTTTTGTATGAAATAACCCTAATCCGAACAGGAGGGCCTTCTCTGTGCCAAATGTGCCAAACTGCTTTTCATGCATTTTGCCTCTAATGACCCTGAAAACCACATTTGGTCATTTTGGTGACTATAAATATCCCTTATAGATTATTTTTTTCATAAACTTCCTAAAATCAAAGGCAGGTCGTGCGTAAAGACCTTCCGCTGCGTAAATGATGCGTAAAATGGTGCCTTCGTCTCTTTACGCACGGAAAAATCAGCTCCTGCACTCAATGAACCTGCAAGTCCCGCCCCTCACTTGAAAGCTGTGATGATTGGCCAGAAGAATGTGTGATTGACTTACTGAATCACCAATGGCATTCCAGGCTGTGACGCCATTACGCACGCGGAGCTGACGTTCCTCTCGTGTCAAAATCATAGACATAAATGGACAAAAAGGACTCCCTCTGGAAGTACTGGACCGAAAATTGCACGGATAGGCTCGTTTTGAAGACAAGACTGAGAGGAAAACGAACATACTCAAGCCGAACCGCTCAAGCCGAAGATATCTCTGCAAAGTGATGCGCAACAGTTATGTTTTTATTGCTTTTGTGTTACTGTCAAATGAAGAAGATGCGTTTACGGGTGGATATCAACAAATGGATTATATTATTTGAAATAACAACTGGATATTCTTATTTTGTGGACTGTGATGGGCAGAAAGAGTGCACAAACTTCTGGATTGGATTTTGTTTGCGTCTGGAGGAGCCAACGAAAGGTAAGAAATGTGAGATGAACAGTTTGGTTATGTTACAGTTTGATATCTTACAAGTATTTTTGGAGGTGATTTGATTGAACATTTTAGACGTTTAGTGGCGACTCTAAGCTTTCAAATGACATATAACATGTCTGTATTGAAAACATTTGTTTTTAATGAATGACGCATGTATGTAAAAACTCTGAAAGTGTCCCTGATCAGGGACCGTGGGTTTTGACTGCCTTATATCTGCATTTGACAGATTTAAATGTCAACTATACACTTAGAATGTACATGAACTAAAACACTTTGAATGAAGATAAAACTGAAGGTGCAGTTGCAGTTTTGAGGCTGCGCAGGTTATAGAGAAAATTAATATTGGACACATCTTTTGTGAAGAGAGGGAGAGTAAAAGGCGTGGACCAACACGGAGCCATGAGGCCCAGCCTCAGGTGGGACTTTTCTCTGAATTGTCTGGAGGATGTGGACAGGGAGCGCATGGAAAAGGCGCTGAGAGCAGCAGAAGCGCTGAGGCGGGCTTGGATGACTCGCCGATTGCACCAGCACCGCTCACGGAGCGGACGAGGCCCGCGCACGGAGGCTCGGACGAGGCCCGCGCACGGAGGCTCGGACGATCCCCGCGCACGGAGGCTCGGACGAGGCCCGCGCACGGAGGCTCGGACGATCCCCGCGCACGGAGGCTCGGACGAGGCCCGCGCACGGAGGCTCGGACGATCCCGCGTACGGAGCGTCGAGGCGCCGCGCTCGCGCCTCACTCTCGGAGCGCTGAGTCCCGCTCATCATAAAGTGCAATGTAACAGTGCGGACTTTGAATCAGAATCACAATAATTTTGGGAAATAATTTCATTCGGGGCTGGACGTAAAACATCCGGGGCTCAAGCCCCGGTAAAATTGGTCTGGCGACGCCTCTGCTTATCACCATCTACCTCTGTACCAAATTTCATGATTCTACGATCAGATTTTTTCCTATCTCGTAATGCATTTTTTGTACACTTGGGAGAGCGGACACGCCATACTTTAGAATTCTGGAAATCAGAAATAGCCAGAATGTAGAGCGACACAATTTTTAGATGTGCTCTAATTTTCCTGACTTTTCATCAGTGTTCACTGGGTGAAAAGTAAGGGGGGTTGGTCACAAGAAGAAGAAGGAAAAAATAATGTTCTGATGCGAAAACAATGTTTCCCACTTTTTACAAATGACAAACAATACATTTTTCTACGTCATAGGGTGGGCTCCCGGTCACTGGTGGACACTTTTGAGATTTTTAAGTAGGCTCTGCCCACTTCCTGTTGCCCTATATACAATAATAACGTAAACTCTTTGCATTACATTTTTATATGCACTACATTTTACATGGGGATGACGTCTGCCTCAGTCATCCTCATGTAAAGGGCGCTTTGTGCGCACTTCGCCCATTTACAACAATAATGTTCTTTTTTCCCACTACTGTGCATTAGTGAGTGTTTGAAAGTGGGAGAGCTCTCTGCGCTTGATTTCGTATGCACTTTTGCAGCACAGCACTACGAAACTAATAGAATAATAGAAATAGAATAGAAGAAAAGCTACCAACATGGATGAAGTCAGACAATCTTGTCATATTTAAATGTATTTCCCAGTCCGGAACAAAGTCTGTAAAAACAAGTGAATTAATGGCCTTTCTTATCCCATGCAAATGCTCACAAAAACGCTGATGTTGGGGGTAATTTCAATTTTGCAGACGTCCCAAAGTAAAACTACCGGTAATAGGATTTTTAACAATTATACCTCATCTAAAATTTGCTGCATATACAGTATTACATTCAAAAACGTAACAGGTTTACATATTTTACCATGTTTTATTGTTCAAATCCAAACTGAATTAGCTCCAATTGCGGTTGTAACTCTGGCGTCTAGTGGAGAGCGTTTGACGTCACACTGCTCCGTCTGTGGGGGCTACAGCCATGCTCCTGTCTGCTCCTCTGAATGTGCAGCTGGCTCGTGCTGCTGTCTTCCACATCCACACAGCAAACAAACAAAAACCAGCGCTGGTCTGATTTCTAAGGCGAGGCCTGGCTGGAAGCACTGGACCATCACGTTCACAATGGGGTCTGTGCAGTGTGCATTAAGAGAGAGAGTGGTGAGAGGAGGACAAAGAGGGGAACACGGCAATTTACACGAGCAATATAGTGCACTGTGACGTATTAAGTGCAAGAGTTTAGAGGAGAAAAATAGCTTGAACCTTTTTCCTCACACTTCTAACACAACTGTCTTTAAGGCGAGACACTACAGGTAACATTTTAAAATGTTTTAATTTTGCCTAATTTTCTCATACTTAAAACTTTGGTAAATCAGTTTTAGAATTGTATACCAAAAAAATCCTTCACTTCATTTCATCAAAATCTTGTTGAGTCCAGGATTGTAACGTTTGGTGTGTGTAGGATCTACTTTAAGACTTCATTTTCGTACAATTACAGCACAATTTGAGTTGTAAAACTTATATTCTCAGCTCATAGCATGTTTTCAAACTTAAATTACATGGGGAGGAAATTGGATACAGCCCCTTAAATGTAAACTGTAACTTTTCTAAGTGGGGATCTACCACATGCTTGTCTCAATGGAGATGTTATTGCTTTGCCTGAAATGTTCCACATTAAGGCATTAAACTAATTTATCTTTCATTTATTCAATTATAGCTGTTTTATTGCTGAAAACGAATACCTCAAATAACATGCAGTCTTAAGGAGGATTATGGAGGCCATTGTGATTCGGACACGCCCCTATAGGACAGTTAACAGAGACGAGGGGGCCTATCAGCGCTCAAAGGACCTGGGATGCCGTCCCGGTGAAGTCGGACTGCAGATGGCTCTATCCTTATACCTCTTAAGACTCATTTATTTGTATTCATAAACAGAACTGTGTGTTCCATGTGCACTTGACGTCACTGCTCCTATGCTTACGACTGTTTCTAATGTCAAATCTGTGTTCTTGCCCCATTTGCATTCACAGAACCCCATCAGAAATGACATCAGAGGTCAATCACTGAATTTCCCTTTCTTCAAACAAAGCTAATAACAACCAAAACCAAAGACATTGTCCCTATCTCGCACTCATTCATCCAACCCTAATGTAGTTCCAGAGCTGCCAAAAACAATGCAATCTAAAATGATTATCCAAAGATCTTAATCTTTTGAGTAATCCTCCATACTTTCTTCCATAATTTTCTTCTCTACAGCTAAACAAAAAGTACTGTGTTACAAAATTATGTCATAAGGAGGTTCTCTTTAGTAGCAATGCATGTCTGGCTTGCAATTGTTTTCAGCCTTAGTTAAACACCATTGCATCTTCTGCTGTAAAAAATCATATTTTGTGCCTACTGACATATGGTTTAATAATTGAAAACACATTTTTATGGTATACTTTTATTTGTATAATGTATATAGACAAAAAAGATGTCCATTTCAAATACTATTGTAAAATCAACATTCACAAGCACATTGTTCACTAAATACGTTGTAAACCATGAAATATCAATACTATAAAGCATTTAAAAACAAGTACGAAATTATATGTATTGTACTAACTTTGAAACGTGAGTAATACTGCGTCACCAACTTCATAGTGATCACCATTGGACTCATTTCTATTCATTTCCCCACCAGCATTGAAAAGACATCTCCCCTCTGGCACTATAGCGTCATATACCTTGAACACGTCTGAATGCTTGGTTGGTATAAGTGGCGCACATGGGAGACAGGGGCCCCGGGGGTGTGTGTCTGCGCACGTGTACTGTGGGCGGACTGCACCAGCCTTTGACGAATCCACCATCCGTTTGGACGCTTGTAAAATATGGTGATGCAAGATAAAGAGAGGACGCAGCTCATCGTTCATGCAAAGGTTCAAAGGCTCGGGGCCCGTCTCATCATTCGAGCGGGGTCCCCAGCACAAAGGACAGGACCACATGATCCCCCACCACCGCCACCAAGACGTGCGCCTCTGCTATAAAAAGAAACAAGCATGATTTTGTAAGCGACAGCCAAGACCGTGACGTTGGCGATTGGAAAACATGGTAAATAATCGCCTCCGCACGAAGCAAAATAAACCAGAATGATCAGAGTAATTAAAGCTGGGGCACCTGATTTTTTTAGGTATTAAAATCTGTCTAATTAGTTCCTTGCACTCACAAATCCTTTGGCACATTGTTTATATTCACACACATTCATTTTAAGATGCATGCCCAACCTTAAAACAGCTTTTTTCAGAAAGCAATGAGAAACTTGGGTGGTCTGCCCAACCACAACCAATCAGAGCTCTACTTTCAGCCCTTTACAAGAAATAAAAGGCTTTATTATTAGCCACAGACAAAGTACAGTGGTCTAATTTTACCACTAAATGCTGCTTGTGCAAGATGCTCTTTAGTGGAAAATACAAAATGTACTAATTTGCAACAAAAAAATTTGGGTACACCAGCTTTAAGACATCAGAAGTCTGTAATGCGACAGTCTTTCTAGTTACAATAAGTTAAGACCGTGCTGGTGGTTGGCTGCTTTTCTGTATCTCCGTCCTTTTGTCTGCTGCGATCAAGTTGGGTAAAGTCAGTATCTTGCGCAACGAAACAGCATTCTGTTTAGCCAATTGAGGGAAAAGAACTGCAAACATATGGGTTGCAAGAAGACTGTCTACCAACTAAGCTTCTCCCATCTTTTTGGAACTAGTCACAAAGTCACACTACTTCACTAAAGGCAACAACTTCCAAAAAAATATGATGAGAAAAGCAAATCAAGTCCCTATTTTTCTTATGAATCACGCAAACTTGATGATGGGATGGGATTAGATTAGTTTTCCCCAGTATTTAACAAACGAAAACAGAACATGCGTAACACTTACACGGATTGTCGATCATGAAAACTACAAAACACTGTGTTCCTTGTCAACCTAAAAACCTCGCAAAGCCGTCTTGAGTTTGGAAAGAAAAAAGTTGTACCATTGTGCAGCAAATGTCTGAAGTATTGCTGGTGATGGTGAGAAAACAAAATGGCTGTGTTCAATACGCAACACTGACTGCATTTAGAATAATGTCAAAGTAAATCTTTTCGTTTTTCATGTTACGTAATTATTCTGTCTTTAAATAACACTTGCCATGTTTTATGCTGCTAGTTGTTTAGTGAAGAGATTTTGTAAGCGCAACCGACAAAGTGAAACAATAAAAGCATTTATTGTCAACTTGTTCTTTAGCTCCTTCATAAAGTGATTTTCCATGACTCAAAATATCTTCAAAAATGATTCCACACATTTAAATAACAATACAACACTTTTTTCATTGTTGCCATATTTACTTGTATTCCTAATAAAGTTACTGTCAGCTCAAAAATAATACATACATAATAGTAAATCATCCACTAGAAATGCACAAATCCTCTTTTCAAAATTTCAAAATTCTTCCCCAGTACTTCCCACATCCATCCAAACAATTTCCCATAAAAATAAATCTCTCCTACCTTCCATCACGGGATTCCAGCTAGCTTTCCCGCGCGTATTCCCTCTGTCCGCGTAAGGCAAACCTCATTCACGAAGCCTGTAAATCACTGCACGCAAATCAATATGTGTCTCCAGCCTTGAAGAGGGGCTGTCCCCGTAAGTGCGCCGTCTCTAGTCGCTCATGGCACGGAATAAACTGGGAATACACACACGCGCACGCTGCTTTTTTCCCCTCCACTGTGTGCGCGCCGCGATTGGCTGCTTGGCTTTGTCCGACCTAGCAAATTAGTATGCTCGATTTTCCCCCCAAAAAATAGCCTAGCGTAGCTCAAATTTTTTTTATTGATACATTGTGCTTTGTCGTGAAGTGGCTAACGTGTAAAATTGCTATATTCGATTGATTTAACTGTTAACGAGTAAAATTTGACAGAGAAATGTTTGGGTAAAATTTTGTGCAGTTCGTCTCGTAAAAATTTGTTAAAATAAAATTCATTCGGGCTAATCTTGAAGGGGTTTTTTGACCTTGTGCGCTGCCGACTGGAGCCCCCTCCCTTTGGCAGAATTGATGCGGGGATTCCTGGTTGCTATTTTTAGCGCCGGTGCCGGTTGGAGAGAGCAGCGTGGGCGGAGGAGAGCGAGAAAAAGACGAGAAAAAAAAGGATGCATGCAGAGAGGGATGGAAGGATGGATGGGGCTATACGGACGGGTGCGGGGGGTAGGGGGGAGAAAGGGAAAAAGGGGGGTTCCCATAATCAAGCTGTTGTGAGGAAGGCTTTGAATCGTGACCAGACAAACCAACAGGAATCAGAGAAAAAAAAACTGAAACGACGTGGCAGGCAAGAAGAGGACCGTGCATGGTTTGATTCCTGTTATGCGTTGCGTTTATGCGGGAAATAAATGTGATTTGCAATATTGTTTCAGTTTTCCGATTTAGTTCTTTCTGCCCATTAAAGAGGTGTGTGTGTTCATAGCGTAAATTCATGTGATGTAAAAGAAATGGTGTGTAAATTGAATTTGAAATATTCTCTTGTCAGGCTTTAGTATGTACTGTATTGTTTTATCTGGTATTAGGTTTCAGTTTTGATAAATATTCAGAAGAGTGGGATTTTGTTCTTTTACTGGAATGACACAACGTCTAGAAAAGCCTTATGTGTCTGAAAAGGAAGAATTGCTGTGGACTTGTCAAAAGAAACAAAGAAGAAATTCCTTGGTAGAAAATGTGTGGACTCCAACACAAAATTTGGAGAATTTTAACATGTTTAGGAATGTAAAAAAAATTGACCACGTGCTATAGATATTATTTGTTTTTGGTGTTATGTATTACCTACAAGACATATTACTGGTCATTACTGGAACGTGGAATGCTAGTATGTGCTGGTAGCATGTTGTAGCTGAAGCACACGTGTTTGTTTGCATGTTATTGCTGGATTTTCTTTTTTTATGTATTTATACTACTGTTGTTGATGATGTCAAAGAACACTTGATAATGTTGTCTGAAAGTACAAATGTAGCAAATAAACGATATACTGTGGTTTAAGCTTAGTGTCACATGTTAACTTAGTTAGTGTTCAACTGTAAGCGTAAAATTTCTCCATAAGCTACAAACAGTAAGCTAGTAATCATTTTATGTTTAAGGAATTTCGATTTGTCATTTATGATGACTAAAATATATATCTTTATAACGTTAGCTTATTTCTTACCTTGTATTTGTTATTAGCATGTTGTGGCTGAAATACAAATCTTTGTTTGCCTGTTATAGATGGATTATAAAAAAACTGTATTTATACCACTGTCGCTGTTGAAGTTGGGGAAAATTTGATAATATTGTCTGAAAGTACAAATGTAACCAATAAATGATGAACTGTGGCTTAAGTGTCGTGGTAGTGATATCAGCCTAATTAGCATTCAACTTTACATGGAAAAGTTCTCCGTATGCTACAAACAGTTTTCTAGTCAAATAATATTATGTTTAAGCAATTTCAATTTGTCATTTCATTAGTTACAATTTAAGATGACTTCAAATATATATCTTTTCAATGTTAGCTTATCTCTTACCGTTGGCTTTGTAGTGTCAAATACCAGTTCTCAGTTGTGTGTGTGATACAATGTTGGTGCTGCTGCCTGACAAAATGGCTTCTCCTACGTCAAAACCACTTGTTAATGGCTTAAAATGCTAGCACAAAAAGAAAAACAAGTGACAAAAATAGCATGTGATGTGAGAGGCTTTTTACGTGGTGTTAGCAGACGTGGTTCAGACATTGTCGTCATGCTGCAGGAGACATGTTCACACCAGTGTCAGTGAGGACGGACCGCTCCCTCCCACTCCAGCCTGCGTCGTGTCGCTCGGCACTGGGGACTTCCTAATTCAACATGGATAGTGCATTTTGATTTTTTATTTATAATTTACAACCAGTTTAACAATTTATATTACATAATGCAGTGGAACATGACAGTTTTAAATGTAGTTGCAGCTGAACGTATCTTGGTTTGCCAAATGTTTGCAGGGGCGTTGAACTGGGAGAATAAAGGGTACTGGTTTCCCTGGGGCCCAGTGCAGGCAAGGGCCCTCAAGTACATGTGATGGCTTTTTCTCTGTTGCATGTTTCTAAGCTTTAACCAATATTTGTAGTACTAAATTGCACTGTGGTTGATTAAAGTCCTTGAGAGACTAAATACAACTAAGTATGACATCTGAGGATCGAATCAACCTTTAAATAAAGACAAAAATCATTGTTCACATATTAGCCAAGTTGTTAACAAATAAAACTAGTGATTAAAATTTGCAGTTAGCGTATCTTCTTATTGTATTCATAGATTTGGAGATTTTTCGAGTTTTTGAAATTGATCTGGTAGTTATTGCAAAACCAAACAGTACTGTATCATAATATAGGCTGGTATAGGATGTCTATAAATCTGCACGTTATTGTTAGGTGTATATAGAAACCATAGGGTGTATTCAAGTGATTAAAATAAAAAAAATAATAATATAAAACAATAAAAAACACAGTTTTGGGGATAAATAAATCATGTACAAAATGATGTATTAGGGGCCCACTGAGACGGTTTTTACCTGGTGCCCAGAATTTGGCGCTACGCCCCTGAAGGTGTGGGCTGAGATATACAGTAACAATTGACTAACATTTCTTTGAATCGGTGTATCTTTTTATTTGAGATGTTCCTCGTATAGTTTAATTTGAACATCTTAAATTAATACGATACAGATGTCATTTACAATGCACCAAAGGGGGGACAAGTGGCTATTTTAATAACCAAACCAAAGCTTGACAATTGAAAGAAAAAACCTAAATCAGAACTGAAGAAATAAGTGCAAATTTTAAGCAATCATTAAAAAAAAACCAAATTCAACATACTCCTCTGCGTTTTGTCAGCATGGAGAGAGCCTGAAGTCAACGCGCCGCATATGGGGAGAGCGTTTATTATTTATCACCGCGGGGCTATTTTTAGATCCGCGCGCTGGTGTAGGCGACAGGGGTTTCCGGGCTGGATGATGGGCAGGTTTCCCCGGCACCTGGGGGTCACGCGGTAGGGGGGGACACCCGGGATGGAGCCACCACGACGGAGGATTCATCACCACGCTGACGGTAATTACCCGCGGAGACACGCTGGGAAAGAGACGGGCCCGTGTGAGCAGGTGGAGCGCACACACGCCATTTTGTTCACAGATGTGCATCAAAGAGCAGTCATTACGGGATATTACGGTAATCGTGATGCAGATTACATATAGGAATAACATGGTTTTTAAAGTCAGCTCAGAATTGGAGCTAACCGATTTAAGAGGTAATCTTGTTAGTAAGAATGTCCATGATATTACCGGAACGAAATCATATGTATAAAGTGGACTAAACAAAGGATGTAACAGTATTCTACTGTAGTATCATTCACAGTGCAATGATCTTAAACTAGACATAATTTTGCTTTTTTATTATTAAAAAGTATTAAACTGTAACTAACGTATATCATTATTTTACATTTGGTTCGTTGTCAACTGCTAAATGGTTTGAAAATAGAACAGGGAATATTAATTTCCTGTAAAAAAAAAATTGAATTAATTCAAAAGTCATGCAACTCTTCATAGTTGCATTTCACTATCACAAGTAGTTAATTTTCACAATTTACTTGGTTTTATCTTTGAAAAATACACATTCCATGTGAGACTTTTTAAATGAACGCAAAAGGAAAGTGGGAGGGGATATGGGATGGGGAAAACAGACATTTTCTGAGCAGTCAAGTCTGAAATACAGAACAATGCATGATTACTTAAACAGGAAATTGAAACACAACTTTGAGTAAACTATTGATGAAGAAACACCATGCTATTATTTTCAACCATTATTGTACTTTTTCAATTCCTTGACAATGACGAAATTGAAACAGCAAAGGATTATGGTCTGTGTACGGCCCAACACTACTAAAGTCACATGCTTTAAAGGTGCTCTTTGTAGGTTTTCTAGTTGAGCGTCTGTCATCTGATTTTCTCATAAAATTGCTCTTGCTTTGCCTGGAAGGTTCTTTCACAGTATGATAAAAACTCATCTATCTTTCATTAACACAGTTAATGAGTTTTTATTGCCCAAAAAGTACTTGGTTTGCTGCTTGTCTCCAGGAGATTTCTTGGTTTTATTCCATCTCCAGGAGAATCAAATGTTTACTACCCTACACCTGTAAAGTAAAACGTGCCGTGCCCTTTTAAATATACTTGATACAACCAAAGTTTAGTGATGTTTAAAGCCCCAGTGTGTAATATTTCATCCAATAAATAGACAAAAAAAAAACTTTCATTCATTACAATTGTTTTTTAGTGAACAAATTATCTGTGCCTGCCACTAGGTCAAGTTTACGAGTCAGGTCTGTGGAGAGGAAAGCTTGCTCAATAAGGTGTAATGTAATGAGGTATTATAATGCGATTGATAGTTTGGACTACTCATGTAGCTAAAATGCAGTTAAGACAAATACATTTCATATTCTGGTAAAATCTTTACACATTTTATACCAGTTTAGCAATTTTTTTAGGTTTATAATTTTACTTCCTTGTTGTAAATGATAAGTGACATCTCACTAGGAAATTACCAAGAAACCATCCTGTACACTGCACCAAAACTCTTCTAATATCACTTTTTTTATCACACATATATACATAAACGCCTTTATTTTGAATTCATGTTTAAATGGTAAGAGGAAAAAATTTTTGTGTAAATTAGGCATCATCTTTGTTTCTAAAGTGTGATGTCATCATTTTCTTTACTTCTTGTAATTTTCAACAGATTCTTAAACTTTTCTCCACAAACAGCGACCTGATTGATGCAAAACTATAATTTATATTTACAACAGGTATTAATACACCAAATACAGTCAAAATTTAAAAATCATAAAAACCTGTTATACGCACTTTAAAACGCCTGTAGTGCTGCTTTTATTTTTATTTACTGACTTTTTCGTCAATTAAGCTTTTAGAATTCATGTCATGGAGCTTTAGATGTTGATTTAAGTTGCATTGTTCTTTTTCTGTAATATCACGAGACTGTCTCTATATTGTAATATGGATATGGCGTTGCAAAAAGGAAATGCACAATGTGGGATAATATTACCAGGTTCAGCAATCTTGTGTTTTTCATAAAGCCCACTTGTGCTGCAGTAGCCAACAAAGACAAGACAGGGATTTTTTTTCACGATGGGTTGCAGTTTTTCTGTACATTTGACGACCATTTAATGTTGTTTTTTTCTGGGAGGTCTGAGTAAGATAGCAGCCAATACTGTCACTAAAACTACAAAAGCACAACAGCTATTAATGGTATTTTCAGCGCAGTTTCAAACACAGATCCGTCGTCTAACTGTTCAATTTGAAGCAAGCAAAAAACTCTTCAAACCAAGCCAACAGTGAATGAAGAAGAGTGCGCGTCTGGAGCATCTCCTCATTCATGGCGCGGTTCAAAGCTTGTGAATGCCCGCCGCCGCACCAGCCCCTCTCCCCTTCCCCGGCACATGTATGTTCCTCCGAGCGCAGCTTCATTCACGGGTTTGCTCCATTGACAAGACTCGGGCACGTGGCATGAGGCGTGTGAGCGTCTCCATGGTGCGCTGCAGTGAGGGTGGGTGCAGCACACTGGGTCTGCAGCAGCCTACAACATGCACACAGCAGCACGGGCATAACCGGATTACACACCAAACACTAACATAGGTGAAATTACAGTTTCACGTGCAAATGATGAAACTGGGTACAGAGAGAAATGTCAGAGTAAAGGCTTTAAAAATGGATGGAAATAATAACGGCATACAGTCAGATAGTGTATTGTGTCAAATTGAATTGCAGGAGCTCGACACTGAACGCACGTCGGCTTCGGTCAGCAACAAAAGCTTTGTCAATAAAGAGTGAATTCACTGGTGCGGTAGAAAAAAAAAGACTGTGAATCCAAACTGTTCTCTCAGAGGGTGCAAGGACTCGCCCTCTGCTGGAGCGTTGAGCATTGAGGCAGTTTGAATGAGGCTAAAATCATAGCAGTTAGATTTGTATACCACCAGTATAACCATGTATTTGAGCTCAGAGATTAATTAAGAAAAGCACAGCTCCACATATAATTAGGAAACAATATTATGACAAAATTGTAAAAACTAAATTTGACTTAAAGGTGTTGTCTGAAACCTTTTGGTGGAGGGCCCACAACCTGCTTGTCTCCATGGAGGTGTTATTGCTTTGCCGGGAGCAGATACAGTCGGCAAGCACGACAGTGGGGCGTGGTCTGGTGTGGGGAAATGATGATTAAATGTGAAACAACTTTTTCCCTCTTTTAACTTTAAGACATGCCCTGTATTCTGTGTATTTTAAGCACAACTAAGTCAAGTCACAACTGCGTCTTAAAGCAGGTTGTTGACGTGGCTTTACCTCAGAACAGTAAACTGCATGCCGCGTTAGCGTTGCAGTGGCATTTAGCATATTTGTACAAATTAGGGTTGTTGGACCACTTTATATTTCTCCACATATGTGTCTGTATTTGGTGTAGTATAACTCCTAAAGTCTAGTGCAATACTATATTTAGCTTAATTCGATACTAAGAAATGTACTTGATTCTTGAAACAGATTTTGACAGCAAAAGGATAGTTAAAAACGCTCTTTTTAGGTCAAGGTTTTAGACCATAGACATTTTCAGCACTAAATAATAGTACTTTATTAAACACTGTGGCCTTATACTAGTTCTTATAAAGCTCAAACTCATTCTAAAACTGTTCGGGAAAAGTCAAAAATTGTCCTGTAAAGGCTTTTTTTGTACCGACACTTGCTCAAAATAGTTTCTAATTTCAATACTAGTTTTAGCACTGATTAGTATCTGGCTTTTCATACTTTTGACAACCCTAGTTTGCTCTTTTAGTTGTTGAACAGTGTGGCAGAGCAGCTCTTTTACATTAAAATTAAGCGATTGCTTCCTCCACAAAGGTCCATTTGTGGGCGCTCCCTCAGATGCTGTCTGTATCTGTGTTAAAGTAAAGTATTTAAACTTATCTTCTTGAGTACGATATTATCTTGTGGACACAAGATAATGTATTATTTTATTATTATTTTACTTTCAGACATGAGGTAAAAAACTGAAACATGAGGAAGTTTGAGGAGGTTCATTAACGTTTGTTTTATCAGTACGTACACTTTTAGCAAGAATTCCACATAAAGTATTATAAATGAGACGCCTGATCTGTGGAGAGTGGATCCCACTCATAGTAAGAATAACATCTCCATGGAGACAAGTAGGTGGTGGAGCAGCTAAAAGGAAAGTTTCATTGGGCACCTTTAAGTGAACTGTAATTAATTTCTTTCCCATATCACAAATCACAGGACCCTCACCTCTCTCTCCACACTCTGAAGACACTTTCTGTAGCGCTAAAAGGCAGCAGCTAAAGCTAATCCCTGCTGTGTGCGCTGGGCCCTGCAGGAGGAGGGACCCCAGACAGACAGAGGGTTGTGCACAGATAACATCAGGGCTTTTTCATTACGCCGCTCTATCACTGCGCTCCAATCATTTCTAATGCACTCTGCTCCGTCTCAATCAGACAAACTGTTTATCCCTTCTCCCTCGGCCCACCATTTTGTGGCTCTGTGCAACACTGACTCTGGAGTACCATTGTTACCACTGTACACACACAATACCATTTACAGGAATAGGTTTGTGTGCACGTAAAGGTTGGTTAATTCAGTTACTGTTGGTGACTGCTCAGTCTGTCCCGTCTCCTCACTTTCAATCGTCATAAGACACTCTTGCTCTTGTCCTTTGTGAGTCATTTAT
Organism: Rhinogobius similis; assembly: GCA_019453435.1. Classification (NCBI taxonomy): domain Eukaryota; kingdom Metazoa; phylum Chordata; class Actinopteri; order Gobiiformes; family Gobiidae; genus Rhinogobius; species Rhinogobius similis. The sequence goes on from CM033632.1 coordinate 32,820,905, forward strand.
AAACCTTTCTCTGGAAATGATTGCTTTCACTATTTCTTGTGCATGGTAATTTGGACCAACCTAATGCAGAGATAATCAAGTGCGACCATAGACACATCTTCAGAATGACGCTACTTATATCTATTTAGTGAACTAATGGCCATACCGCCTTGACAATGCTTGATGCTCGGGAGCTAGCTGAGGCATGTTAGCACTGGGTTGGGAGACCGCTAAGAAACATGGTGCACACAGGAGGAGCTTTAGTGCAATTGTTGTCCTGTGGCTGCAGGAGGTCCTCTGCTCCTGGTGCAGATGGTTCTTCTGATGATGCTTTCTCAACTGGTTCATCTGGTTTCAGCCTCATGTTAATATTGTGTACACAGCCTAGCCTCATGTTCATTATTTTGTGTGTGTGTGTGTGTGTGTGTGTGTGTGTGTGTGTGTGTGTGTGTGTGTGTGTGTGTGTGTGTGCGTGCGTGCGTGCGTGCGTGTGTGTGTGTGTGTGGGCGGATACAGAGCTCCAACAGTTGTGCACCACCAAACGCCACACTGGCAGAGATGGAGGCGAGGAATTTGCATTAAAACTGACGGCTGCGATGAACAAACTTTATCAGAGTTTCAGAGATTGTGGATTAGAAAGCCAGAGCCTTTTACTGGATTTTCCATCGCTCCAGATTGACAGAAAAAGTGTATTTCTGCAACTCACATTAATTAAGCTAGAAATGCTTTTCATTTGGGTAATGCCTTAACCATCGTCTCATAACGATTCAAAATCTATATCAAGATTGTATATTGGTGATTCTATTATTGATCCATTAATTAAGTGAGGGAAAGTCAAAGAGAAAAACGATCACCAATGTTTTCCATAAAAAATGTTTGTATAATTGACTGTTTAATAAAATCACAAACCAAAGTTAAATCAATGATTTTCGGGTGTTTATCATGTTGACCTCTGTCATGTACGACAGCTTCACATGAGTTAGAGCACGTTTTCTCTTTTCACATCATTTTAATCGTAAGTAGTAAGTGTTACAGGGTTTACAGGGTTTTATAATAACGTATATTTCTGACAAACATCACCAAAGCACTTTTTGATAGTAGAAGGTGGTAAGTGAATCCGGTGTCCAGATTTTTTTAGATTTAGGACGCATCTATGTCCTCTAGTGTCTTTAAAAGCACATTTGTGTCACGTAAGGATCGCTAATGTTTAATCGGATTTGTTTTTACGATGTATGTGCAGCATTATTTAATGACAAAGATAAACTCTTGAAGCTAAACTTCAGGTTTGTTTTCTTGTCTTTCATTTCTTCCCTACTGTAATGGCGTCCTCAACAAATGTAGTTAAGTGGATCAGCAGCTGTACACATGTGACTGTGGGCTGGTTGTGGGGGGTTGGTTGGCTGTGGGGTGCTGGATGCGAGGAAATGAATTTTTTTTCCATCTATCCATGTAAAGCACTTTGGGTTACATGCACTGTATAAATAAAGTTTGATTGATTGAGTAGTAGGGTGCACGGTGGCAGAGCGGCTAGAGCTTCTGCCTCTCAATAAGGAGATCGTGGGTTCGAATCCCAGACCACCCCAACATCGTGGTTTCGAATTCTGAACCACCCTAACATCACACGATCTCTCTGGGTGGAGTCTGCATGTCCTCCCCGTGTTACCGTGGGTTCTCTCCGGGTTCTCCGGCTCCCACCGTCCAAAGACATGACTGTGTAGGTTAATTGAGAACTCTAAATTGTCCCTAGTGTATGAATGTCAGAGTGAATGGTTGTCTGTCCTTGTCTGTATCTCTGTGTTAGCCCTGCGACGAGTTGGCCACTGTCCAGGGTGTACCCCGCCTAAGGCCCAAAGTCACTGGGATAGGCTCCAGTCACCCGCGACCCCTAACGGGAATAAGCGGTAGAAAATGAATGAATGAATGAATGATTGAGTAGCTTACCACAGAGTATGGAGTGACTGAATAATGCAATGTAAAGCGTTTTGTGTCTCTTGAAAGGCGCTGCAGAAATCCAATGCCACATTAATATATTCAAATTCAAGTGCAACTTTCTTCTTGTTTGACCTTCACAGAAGCTGCCCATTTAGGACTGGATAATAAGCAAAACAAACAATAATTGGAAAACGTTGCGTGATCCCATATTCCCATTACTTCTAAGATTCATGTCACAATCATGTATCTCTTCTGTTTCATGCCCTCCATATTCCTCCCGTGTTAATTCAGGTAACTCATTTCAGATGCCGCTTTGGGAAAACTGCGAGCACAGACACAGTCCTAATTAAGAAATTAAAGCAGCTTTGGTTTAATTTGTAATGCGGTCCACTCGAGACTGCCTTGAATTAGCCACACTTCCAGGATGCACTCACGTCATTTCTCTTATCCTTTAAACAAGGCCAAAACACTGATAATAGCGACAATATTTCAACCTTTCAATGCCGCCGTGACATTCAGAAGTGTCCTGGATCGGTTTAGTCACAGAACAGACGTTCAATCTTAAGGATTGAACGTTTCGGCATTTTCAGGCACAAAATGTTGACACCAGCACATTTAAGGGCAAAAGGTACTATAATAATCTGTCAGACAGGTAGTGTCCTTGGATGTTGTGTTAAGGTCTATGGGGGTTTTGCAATGGGTTATACTATCGCTGCTGTAATATATCAGTTAACAGTTACGCAATGTTTTATAAGGTCAAATCGTAGAATAAAGCATAGAAACGCATTTAATAACTGCCACAAATTTAGAAATGAACAAGTACCGACATGGTTGATTTCTTCATGGCACTAACAGATAGATAGTGAAAATTAAGCACCGAAATGATAGAACAAGTCAGATTAAGGAATGTTGACTTTTTTAGCATTAAAGAATGAAAGCAAGCTAAAGCAATGAAAACATCCTTGTTGCAAGTCGACAGTTGACTTGTCCAGTCCTGGGTGAAGAGTAAAGGCTCATTTATGCTCTACGTTCGAGACAAAAATGGATACGGAGTCTTCTGTCCGTCCTGTGCGTTGTTTTGTCCGTCACTTTGTCCGTTTGTCTGTTCGCAGCTCATGAATCTGTAACAACGGAGCTGTGCATGTAATGACCACTGGGGGCAGTAGAGAACACAACAATGGAAGCTCTACTTGTAAAAAACTGACAAAAACAAGCTGCAAAACAAATAAATAATTTCCTCGCCTTGTTTTCTTGGCTCTTTTCCAACAACTGTGATCCTCCATGTTTGTTTTTGTAGCTGCATTAATGTTCCGTTTTGGGCAATTCTCTAACTGGCTTTTAGCGCCCTCTGGTGTTTGTTTAGCAGAACATGACATTAACACTGACATTAGACACGGTTGGGAGTATAAATGAAGTTGCAGTTATCCCACTATCCCAACGCATTTAGCTATTTACGCACAAAAATGGAGCAAAAATGGGCCTTAAAACTGTTAAAATAATGCACAGAATAGAACATAATACATTGGTTAGCTGTGTATAAATGCAACCTGAGTACCAAAATGATCATACCATGTTTAGTGAAAGTGTATTCACTCTAAAACGTTGAGGAACATTTCTGAAGTAGCAAGCAATTTTGATCAGTCAGTTGCAAAACACATAAACCATTTGCAAGGTCAAGCAAAATGTTTTTGTCAATTGTGTCCGCCGCTAAGTATCCTTCCTTTAGTCCTGTGTCACTAACACACTGTCTCCCTGAGGAACGGCCTCTGTCTAAATGCAGCCATGTTTTGTTCTGATTTCTCTGCTCTCTGGGGACCTGGGTATGATTTCATACATTAAGTGGCCTGGATCCAAGGGGACTAGTGGAGGTGCTGGTGGTGCTGGTGCAGTGATCTGGACTAATTAAGCCTCTCACCCCCAGAAGGACTATGACTTTGAATGGCCATTGAAGGGCAAGGAGCACTCGTCCAATAGCCGAAAGGACAGCAAAGTGTGTGTTAAAACCTGCTTTGACCTGACAATCACAAGCTGCATATATGGAGCTGAATGTTTAGGCTATTTATGGTAATGTAATTAAAATATTTTAGAAGGAACAGCAATTGTTTTATTTCGGTTTCTTAAATGCTTTTAAGCGCTTTTCCTTCTTGGTATTTTGCCTTGTAGAACTTGAATTTAACACTTTAATTAGCCATCATTCTGTTTGAATTGAAATAAGAAGCTAACCAAGAGATGTGACTTTGTAAAGGCAATGTAAAGCTAACCTGCTTGTCTTAGTTGAGATGTTATCACTTGCACACCTGACCTCTCCCCAATGTCACATGTCAGGAAGTTGAATCCAAGCCATGGCCCCAACAGTAGCCAAGATCACCACAGTCACTGTGATTAGGTGCACTTAAAGTCTCCATACATGGGCATAAAAGGAGAGATGGACACAGAGAGTTAAGGTCATCCTTGAGTTCACTGCTAGTGAGAGCCTTGTTTTTCAGTCCACATAAAGCTAATTGGCAACTGTTTTTAGCATTTCAAGGGCTCAGAGTTGGAACCCTTCCTCTGGTTGTTTTGCTGTTGGAGCAGCCACGGCACGCTCAACGATGTAATTTGATTACGGTACATGTTAACACCTTATATAGCCAATGTTACAATGTAATTGTATTCTGTATTGTAGAATCAAACTGCTGGCAGGCAAGCCTCCCCTTTTGTTTGTATTGTATTGTATTCCCACACAGACTCCTCCTGTGCTAACAGGATCATGTTTACCTTAATATGTGCAACATTTTATCAAACAATGAAGTTGCCAAAATGAATTGTTATGGGCACACAAGCATTTTGCATCTGCCTGTTTTGGTCATGCAAAATGTATGTACTTACGTATGATGAAATATGATATGACTGAAACAAAATAAAAACTCAACAAATTGACTTGTCTTGCTGTTATTTAAAATTAAATTGTTTATAGATTGTCATCTCTTTTATTATAACCTAATGTCTCAACTTCATTTTCATGTATGGAATCTGGTTTTGGTAAGTATAATATCGGCTTGGCTCTCTTTCAGGAATATATATCCTAGCCCCGACCTCCACCTCAGATACGATCAGTCCAGAGAAAGAGCATTATTGGAAAGCATTGTATTAAATAATTTAAAATACCAGCCTTTTTTGTCCCAAATGGTGTCTTCTGACTTCCACCATCTTAGGAAGGACAACTGTACGCTCCTCTGATCATAAAACCACTCACTTTACACCGTACCCATTACTCTCCAGTGAACACCCAGGCGTCGCTAGTGGAGTGAGTTAACCCCACCCGTCAGCCGTGGGGAGGTGTGCAGAACAAACGGCCACATTAAGGCATCGAAGTGGAAAACATTATTATGGGGAGTCCTTGTGGGATGACCATAAAACCATCGCCCCAGCACTACATCCATGCATTTACAGTCAGTCCACTTGGAGGCAAGATGACATCTTCACAAGTCCATCTGTTTTATAAGTGAAAATAAAGACATTTTCAGCAGGCATGCACAGAGAAGGTACAGCAAAAACATTTCACACTTGTGTTATGCAAACTTCTTAATCAGTTTAAATTCTAATAACTTGATGATTAAAGAAGACATATAAATCTTTATCCAACATATTCACTATTAAACTATTTGTCTTTAAACACAGATATCATTTGGTTTTGATAAATATTACAAATGCATGCATCCAATCCTTGACTAAAAATTATACATGGATTTTCTATTTAAATATTTCCTTCAAAAAAACAGCACATTTCTTAAAGAATTATACAGGCCTTGCCCTCCAGTTTACTTTAAATTCTGCAGTGTGGATGAATAAATGTGTTTAACTGTATGTCACAAATCATATCACATTATTAGTCCATATATTTAAAAATTCCACCATGTTCAGTGTCTCTAGTCTCTCCCATGACACTGTTATACCAGGCGGACAGCGGCCCAGTGCAGCTCTATATTGTGTATGTATCCGAGGTGGCGAGCCCTCAGGTCATCCCAGGACAGGACAGAGGGAACAGAAGGAGGAGGCCCCACTGGGTCCGGCTCCGGCCCACGTGCTCTCTCTTACACAACTCAATCCCTGTCCCCTCATGTACAACCGTACCTCCTGCACAACCGCACCTCCACGCACTGCTGTACCTCCATGGACAACCGTACTACCTCTTGCACAGTTGTACCTCTGTGGACCCCAAGAGTAATCGTTTTGTTATTGCTGCTGTAATAGCTAATGAAGATCCAGAATTAAAGATAAAAATTGTGCCTCCATGATCAACCGTACCTCCATGCACAACCGTACCTCCATGCACAACCGTACCTCCATGCATAACCGTACCTCCATGCATAAACACCCAACAATGAACAACGGTACCTCCATGCATAACCGTACCTCCATGATTACTTGTACCTTCATAAACAACCGTCCTCCTGCACAAACGTACCTCCATACACAACCGTACCTCCATACACAACCGTACACTCATGCACACTCGCACCTCAACGCACAACGGTATCTCTATGAACAACCGTACATCCATGCACAACCATACCTTCATAATCACTTGTATCAACATAAACAACCGCACAAACATACATCCATGCACACCCTCACCTCCACGCATAACCGTACGTCTATGCGCAACAGTACATCCATTAACAACAGTACCTCCTGCACAACTGCACCTCCATGCACAACCATACCGCTATAAACAACCATACCTCCGTGACCGAACATACCTCCATGCACAGCTGTACTTCTTGCACAACTGTACCCCTTCAACCTTACCTCTATGAACCACCGTACCTCCATGCACACCCACACAATCTGCTCACCCGTACCTTCACGAACAACTGTACAAACCCGTACCACCATGCACAACTGTACAGTCCCCTCATGCACAACCTCCATGAACAACCGTACCTCCACGCACAACCACATTCAACTAGTTTTGTTCTGGATGATGTCTAATATCTCTGGAATTACTGGGTTTGTCCACATGAAACAAATACTGACACAAAGTTCTACGTCTTCTCTGTCAGCACAAATAAAACAGTGACTTTTTTCACAATAGCTTTAGAAAGTGGTTCCATTATTCAACCAAAAGACGTGATTGTTGCCAGTTGTGAGGACTTAAAGCCATAAGTATATTATCGCAATTTTGTGGAGTGAATACCTAACAAACAATGATAAAGTTTGTGGATCATTTGAGTTATATAGTCCCCTGTACCGTCTGAAATTATTACATCACATTCTTGAACCTACGTGGGCAAGTCTACCTGTTTTTGTACTAAATTTCCTTCGCGGTACACTGATGCACACCCTTACCTCCACTATCACCCGCTCCTCCATGCATGCCCGCCGCTCCTGATGGATGGGTGGTGCCAGGACAGTGCGCGGTCGGGCAGGCTGTACAGGGCACATACGGCAGCGGTGATGGACGAGGCTGTGGACGCTACATAAAAATCGAATGTGGCGTATATAACATTCCCAGCTCCTCTCTTAAACTGTAATGTATAGTGATAGGAATTTGTTTCGCAGTCCATTGGCGCCGACAGTGATGGATGCCTAAAAGGAGAGTGGGTGAGGGAGGGGTTACTGGCTGTGTGTGAGGTGAGTGTGTGCCTTGTTAGTCTACAGTGTGGCATGTAAAACTAATATAATGTGACAGAGTATGCTGAATCCCTCACATATTCATTTCATAGTCGCACTGTAAAGAAAATATTGAATGCTTTTGTGTGCTATCTACTTATAATCTATGACACCTGCAGATCTTAATCTTATTTTTTAGATATTTTAAATTCCAATATTGATCTAAAGTGACTCAATAAAAAACACAAGTTCACTGGTTTTCTCTGGCTTGCTCTGTGGGACCATGCTGACGACCCCAACAGTGGAGAGCTGCAGATCACGATAGCAAGCAGTGGATATTCATCATGTGCACCAAAATGGCTATGCAATAATGCTCCAAATACAACTTTGAGTGGGTAATTGAGGAGGGAAAACAATCCTAACAGTGTTAAAAGCTTAATTTTGCATAATGTCTTCCAGGAGAGGTATTATGTTTGTCATAGCCTGCCGGGTTTTTGGTCACCTCAAGGAGAACATTGTATTAAAACTGACTAATCTAATGAAATATAACTATTTTTAGTCATTCTTACACTGGTTCTGGGTATTTTAAATAAAAACTGATAAAAAAAATCCTTCAGTGTAACACAATAAATGGCAATGGGAACATCCACTGAAGAAACAAAATTCGCTTAAAGGAGAACTAACATTTGTTGTTCCTTATTCATTGTCTTTGTAAGTCCTTGTGATGGTTAATTAAAAACCCTCGTCATCTTCGGGTCATTCTGGTTGTCTGGATGTTTAATTTCATTTTTTATTTCATCACTATGAAGAAAGTTTCATGGGTGGTCAAACATCACTCAACATACAATTTGTGTTGTTTTTTACTGATATGAAAAAACAAAATTGGTCATTGACCAAAGGTGTATAGCTCAAACGATGTATTTTCAGGGTGTTTGAAGTGTCTCTGGGCAGAAAACCAGTGTTGTAACATCGACCCGAATGGATCTATCTTGGGAAACCTTGGATCTTTTTTTCATATATGGTAACATTAAATATTTTTGTGCGAGTCTTATTTCAATTTCTTTGTATTTCTTAGTTACTTAGTTCTGCTTTAAGTTTTGTATGAAGGACTAACTACATAATGAGGTGAACATTTTTAAAGATAACTTTGCATAATAGCCTCTTAATGCCAATTCAAAACCCATTTTGCAAAGTAAAACTTGGTTTTAAGCTTTCTATCTTGCAAGACGATCTGATTTCTTTGAGTGGCACAGTGTGTAAGGTTGACCTGACATATTTTTATATCTAATGCCATCTGATGCTAGCAGACATTGTTGGCCTTTTAGTTTTTGTCACACTGCCTGCTACACATATCCACATTTGTTCTCTCACATAATAGTGCTGTTCTACGGGGCTGATTACATTGCAGCGCCCCCTGCCTGGGTCCTGGCACATGTCACCCAATGTGTGATGCGTTTATGTACCACCTCGGTGCATTGTTATCCTATCAGACTGGCTGGTGTCACGAAGCCCTCGGTGCCTGATGAATATTAGATGGGCAGGATAATAGGAGGTCTGCCCCCACCAGGACGGGCTCAGCGGTGGGCGACAGCCGTGTATGGAGAGTGTCCCGCACCTGTGGAGACCTAATGGAACCGTTTATGAGGTTTCAAGGGAGAAAGGGATTCAAAAACTGCATGTGACATTTAAGTGGTAGTGGGGACTTTTGTATCGTGAGAGAATGGGTTGGGACAAGATTGGGAAACAGTGGGAAACCTTAGATATTTTTAGAAATGTAATGTAATCTGGATCTAATCTGATGCATAAAAAATACCACACCATGGGAAGTGTGTGTGAAGTGCTGGAGGAAGTGGGTGCAGAAAAGTTAGAGGAAGTGTGTGTCAAGAGCTGGGGGAAGTGTGTGTGAAGAGCAGGAGGAAAAGTGTGTGAAGAGCTGGAGGAAGTGTGTGTGGAAGTGGAAGTGCTGAAGGAATTGTGTGTAAAGAGCCGGAGGAAGTGTGTGTCGAGAGCTGGAGGAAATGTGTGTGAAGAGCAGGAGGAAGTGTGTGTCGAGAGCTGGAGGAAGTGTGTGTGAAGAGCAGGAGAAAAAGTGTGTGAAGAGCTGGAGGAAGTGTGTGAAGAGCAGGAGGAAGTATGTGTGACGACCTGGAGGAAGTGTGTGAAGAGCAGGAAGAAGTGTGTGTGAAGAGCAGGAGGAAGTGTGTGTGAAGAGCTGGAGGAAGAGTGTGTGAAGAGCTGGAGGAAGTGTGTGTGAAGAGCAGGAGGAAGTGTGTGTGAAGAGCAGGAGGAAGTGTGTGAAGAGCTGGAGGCAGTGTGTGTGAAGAGCTGGAGGAAGTGTGTGAAGAGCTGGAGGAAGAGTGTGAAGAGCTGGAGGCAGTGTGTGTGAAGAGCTGGAGGAAGTGTGTGAAGAGCTGGAGGAAGAGTGTGAAGAGCTGGAGGAAGTGTACATGAATCTGCACATGGATGAGTTCATGAACTCGCAGAACAAACTATCCTCCCAATGATATTAACCTTATTTTTCCTGAGATTATCCCCTAATTAAACCTGTATTTTGTCATGTGAGTGTGATGACACAGTGGCGCATAATGTCATATCAGTGTCATTTGTCTTCCAGACCTGCCTATTACCCTCAGGGAACCAAGACAATATCAACAAACTATTCATCATATATTTGTCGAGATGCAATTAGCCTGCACAGCACAAGTCTCATCTTTGAGGTTAGATTATTTTATCATCATAGTTAGCCTATTCAAACTCTATTCTAGACTGAAAACATGTGCTAGAGCTTATAAATAAAAGTAAAAGTAAAAGTTTCACTGCAGGCCTAGTTGATTAGTCCGTCTCAGCCCGGTCCGTGCACACCGCTGGAACAAAACACTTCACTCTGGACAAAGACGTGTGTCCACTGTTGTTTACACTGGAGCTGGAGTCTTTCACTGTTGTGTTTGTGTTGTTAATAACAGTAAGGTAAGAGAAACCAGGGGTCGGGTGGGTCGGACTCAGCTATTGAAGCAGAGGAAGTTAAGCATTAGTAACCACGGTGACCATTCACTCAAACTGAAACACACGCGCTAAAAATACACACTGGACAGCTGCCATTGTGTGTCCCCAGATCAACTTTCACTATTTCACCAAACAAAAACATGTGGTAATCAGACAGCCGCGGCGCGCACTGTTTACTTCGGCTCCCGCGGGTCACCATGGCAACCAGTCATTAACTTGTTGATGAGAAGCTGGTAGCTAGATCCTTCCACAGGTGATGTGTTGCAACTTTGATTACCTAATTTATAGGCTTTGTAGGCCTTTCAATTAGCGCTTACCAATCAACCAAATACAGGTAGAATTCCACTGAGGCCAGTGACATATTTACCTACGTAACTTAGTAAGTCAAACAATCAGAGATATAGGTGGAAATTCCCCCATCCCAATAACACATGTGGACAAGAGCGTGCATAGTCGTATCCTAATCCCAGTCTACAATCTTTTTAGTTGTAGACTGGGACAAGAGATACAGAATAGAGATAGAGAAAAATAGCGCCGTCCGAGTTCTCCGTGCATGTAATCGTGATTCTAAACAAGACGTCCAAATAGTAGGGAGTGCGTATAGAGCTCGGGATGGATTAAAAAAACAGCAGTTATTATTGGAAGTCTGCCATGTTTGATGTTGGGTGCTAAACTTACGTAGAAAAACATTAGCCAAAACAATGTAAAAAAGTGAACCACAAAATCCATGGAAGAACTTGATAAACTATGGGTCACGTCTGCTAAATACATTTACATTACAATACTTGAATTAATGCTAAGTTTAGTATTTAGAATCTTAAAATCACCATTGATTTAACATTGGGCTAACTGAAAATTCTGTTCACTGTGAGATCACAGGCTGTACCTGATTTTTACTGTTGTGAAATGGGAAAAACAGAACTAGTCCATGTTTCTAATTTTTTTGCATGTGATAAAGTAAAATGTGTGTTGCTGCAGCACAGATATATTGCAAAAGCATCTATTCAGGTGAAAATGAGACTACAACTTTTACTCCGCATCTAATTATAGAGCGTTTTATTTTACGAGAAGCAGGAAGTCAGCTGTTAGCATGCTAATGTACCATACCATCAGCTTATCCAGGGCCGGGTCCCGGGGACAGCAGGGACTCCCAGACTTCCCTGTCCACGCACACTTCCTCCAGCTCTTCCCGTGAGATCCCAAAGCGTTCCCAGGCCAGCCGAGAGACATAGTGCCTCCAGCATGTCCTGGGTCTACACCTCCCCAGGGAGGCGTCCAGGAGGCATAAGAGCAGATGCCCGAGCCACCTCAGCTGCTCCTTTCAACGTGGAGAGCAGCGGCTCTACTCCGAGCTCCCCCCGTGTGACTGAGCTCCTCTCTATCTCTAAGGGAGCGCCCAGCCACCCGGTGGACGAAGCTCATTTCGACCGCTTGTATCTGCGATCTCGTCCTTTTGGTCATTACCCAGAGCTCATGACCACAGGTGAGGGAGGAACGTAGATTGAGGTAAATCGAAAGCTTCGTCTTTCGACTCAGCTCTTTCTTCACCACAACGGTCCGATACAGCGCCCGCATCACTGCAGACGCTGCACCGATCCATCTGTCAATCTCCGTCCTTCCCTCACTCAGGCATGCTAATGTTAATGCTTTACCTGTGACAGTCCGTGACGCTCTGGGCTCAGACTGGTGAAAAGTGCTTCTAGATTCATGGCGGTGAATATTTATGATGCTGGGACAGCATTAGGAAAATGAAAGAAAGTGAGAGATACGTGTGACTGATGTAAAGACTTAAACATTAACTGTTTTTTACGTTTCAAAACAGTAAAGTGCATATGGCAGGTTTTTATGATTTTCTCATTTTGAATTTATTTGGTGTATTAATATCTGTTGTAAGCATAAATTATAATTTTAAACCAATCAGGTGGCTGTTTGTGGAGAAAAATTGAAAAATCTGTTGAAAATTACAAGTAAACAGAATGATTGATGATATCACACTAGGAAGACAAATGTTAAGCATAATTTACCAAAAATAACTGACTTTTTTGACCCTTTAAAGATGAATTCAACAAAATAAAGACGTTCACATGTATTTTTAACCGTCAAGTTAAAAAATCTGTGACATGAGATTAGTTTTGGCTCAGTGCACAGTATGGTTGCTTCTTAATTTTCTTGTGTGATGTCATCATTTACAACCAGGAAGTAAAATTAAAAACATAAGCAATTGCTAAACTTGGATAAAATTAGTAAAATATTTATCTTAACTGCATTTTAATTAAATGAGAAGCCCGTCACTTTAAAACTCTTTAAAAATCAGGCACAGGGCCTTTAAAGTGTTTTAAGACGATGAAAACACATTTACTTATTAACCTTGAACCAATTTATTCTTCCTTGTAAAACAGTCTTTTCAGGTATAGGAGAAAGACTTTGGGGTCAACAATGTATCCACTGGAAAAATAGGGATCGCTGGGAGAAACTAAGGGCTTGACCATTAGCTGCAACTTGAATGCAGGACTAAACCATCATAAACGGAAAAAAACAACAACATATAAATCCAGTTTCTTATACAAGTAAAATGCAAACTCTTGATTACATTGAACAGTAAATAATTCTGCCGTTCCCTGTCCTCTACATGCCCAGTGCTGTCAGGACACATGTAGGAGAGTAACCAAAGCCTGAACCCGAGCCTCGGTGGTGAATAAATAAAAAACACATTCATCTGAAGAGAAGAGAGGAAGTCTGATCCTGCAGCATCATTAACTGCCCATTCCAACATGGCCGACACCATGGTGATGAATGTGATTGGATAGAATGACAGAGCAAGCCGAAACCAAGACCACTCACATTTAAGCAGACTGAAATATACCTCATACAGCAGGAAAAGTTCAAAAATACAGTAAGTCTGACAGAGTTCTAAAAGGGAATTTCTCTATCTATGTCATCAGTGCACAAAATCACACCCGAAATGCAAGGACAGTTTATGAAAACATCTGACTGTTTAAACATGGTGCATTATTGTTTGTAATATATGGCGAGACAATTTTTTGGTCAGTTCACAATATATCGGCTTTCATGTGGAAACAACAAACTTGTCCAATCTGCTCTTAAATATGTTTTATTCCATTTAATCCACTTCATCCATTTCTCTGGGACATTGTAACGTCAAAGGCCGTTTTCGTTAAATGCATTTTTCGTAAAATGCATTTTTCTATGGGTAAGGAAATATGAAATATGAACTCAAACCAATAACAGAATCACATGTTTCAAAAAATGTTTATCACTTTTTGTTGCTTTTTGCATTTTTGTCACTTGTAGTATCATTTTTGACGCATTTAGTGCCATTTTTGTCACTTTTAGGCTCGTTTTTCTCACTTTTGGTCATGTTTTTGTCTCCTATAGTTGCATTTATGTCACATGTAGTCATGTTTTTTTGTCACTTTTAAGATTCCTTTTTTTTTTTTCAGACAGACCATGCCCCGAGCACTGTTCCCGCAGCTCTTAACAGCCTGATATCCTGTATAAATGTGGTCTTCATGTAAGCTGCACTCCACAAGAACACTGCTCCAACACAGCAGCTACACTCACACCGGGTCAGTATGCCTTTGTGTCTCAGCGCAGCTTTAAAAGGAGGATTTGTCAGGTAGCGGTAGATCGTGTGTCAGGGCAGTTTGAGGAGAGTAACAGTCCTCAGAAAAAAGCATTCTGGAGGAGCAGGTGAACTCTGTTGTTTCAGTTGGTGGAGTATTTTCTTTTGAAGGTCTTCTGTTGCATTCGGTGTAAAGTCTGTAGCATTTCAGTGGTCCATAGGGGATGCAGGGATGCGCTTTGTCACCGCTTCTGTTCATCATATTTCTGAAGAACATCAATGAGTGTGAGGGGCTGGTTTGGAAATGAAATGTCATAAATTGTCCTGCTAGGATGAACTTCAGCATCTCCAAATCCAAGGCTAGCCCTTTTCCAGATTCATGCCACGACAGTAACAGCGAGATCGTTGTATCCGTCTGTTCTGGTGAAAGAGATGAGCTGAAAGGTAAAGCAGATGCTGATGTTCAAGCACCTTATGTGGAAACAAATTGAGATGCGAGGACTAACAGGAGGGGCCATATTTTCCAACACAAACCTCCTGTTCCTCTGCAGGTGCTCATGGGCTTGCAGCTCCTCTACTTTGACAATTGTCTTTTTGTTTTAGATGTTCTCTCGTCCTTGCTGCTCTGTTAAAGGACACATATTATGCTTTAGTGCCGTTTATGAGCTTTTAACCATGTTCTAACAATGTTCCATCATAAAAACCCACCTGGGGTTTCATTTAGCTTCATTCATGCTAGTTTGAGGAATGCTGGTTAGAAAATCCTCTCCCTCGATCATCACAAACACTTCCTGCTGAACTCCCTCGATCGATGACATTTCGCGATTTTAGATGTCACTAATCTGAGAATCTTCAGCCGTTTTGAGTCCTTAAGTCATTGCCAGACTCGTTCTGGGCATTTCTACCTCTAAAGCTGCTAGGCTACATTAGCATTTCACGCAGTACCGTAAAGTAGTAACATAACTAAATTGTGTAAGTGCTAGGCGCCATCTACTCCCTGCATAAACTCAGTAAGTGCCAGGGCAAACAGCAGAAAAACAAATGTTCATTTTGTTCATAATAAAGTTGTTGTTTTTTTTCAAAACATGAAATAGCAAATTTAAGGTAAACAATACAAAAAATGCACAATATTTTTCCTTTGAGGCAACGGTGTGCTCCTTTTTATTTAATGATCTTTGTTTTATTCTGATACTCTGCGTTGCATGATTGTGTTTACAGGGGAAACTGCAGACCCAGAAGTACATGAAAACTGCACAGAAAGGCAGGGGCTGTAAACACCTGCCCCTTCAGTCTGCGGCTGGAAATGGGGCGTAGAGTGACCCCCATCCTGTAGCGTAAATGGAACATTGACCTGTCAGGGGCCCGGGGCCGCATTAGTCTTGTGTTCTTTAATGGCTCCACTTACGGGAAGTGCCTCAGATCCTGTGTCTGATTCTCACTGTACACCGGACCTCAGCACGGACACGCAACAGGCCTCCGACAACACGTTTGGTCAGATCCACACTCAGAAACTCAACACTGCAGTAAACAGGTTTGTATGTTCCAGGCAGAGTGACGGGCTGAGCCGACCTGCACCAGCCACATTCATATGTGGCCTCTTTCATTTGAGTTCTATAGGACAGCTCACACTAAAAGATCAAATATGTCAAGCTGTTTAGGTGAAACGTCCCAGGAACAAACAGATAAATCAAATTATTGCTAAATCCAGGTGAGAGAAAAGCACACACATCTTACCCGTCTACAAATGTAAAACGCATTTCCCTTGATCAGAGGTGAGTACTCGGTTACAATGGAACCTTTAAAATGCATTGTCATCAGAATTCCTGAATGGAGGCGACTGGAGGCAAAATGAAGTTGACTGTTAATTTTTCAACGATTGTCTCACATTAGATCTGAATTCTACTGGTTTTAAGTGTTTGTGTTGGAAAAAAGCAACACATTTGAATTTTCAGGGTAGAAAGGTCAGTTACTTTGTTTTTCTATAACAAACGATGTACAACATAAAAATTTCTTGCCTGAAAATTGTATTTTAGCGTCAAAAGAATCTAATTAATGGTGTAGTATTTAATATATCTCTAGATGAAAAAAAAAATTTGGGGCTCAACATTTCTGTGAGTATTTTTCAAAAAAATGCAAAGAGTTAATCATAATTTCCTAAAACATAACGTAAAATACATGAATACGTGTGTTTAAGCAGCTCTGATGTCACTCACGTGTCTGAGGCTTTTCATTTTCCAAAATCATCTCAATTTTTTTGTGATATGCTGAGGTTAATCCCAGTTTCTTTAGTGAAATCACAGTATGTTGCACTTCACTTTTGCCTCCGTTCTGAATTTAGAATGTTTTTTTTTTTACTTCTCTGAGTAACATTCAAACACAATACTTTTACTCCTGCTTGAGTAATATGTTTATTGAAGTAACTGTACGTGAATGAGAGTGTTGGTTCCTCTTCCCTCTGTGAGTAAATCTATATCTTTATGTTGACAATTTGAAATGATTTAAACATTTTTTCTTGCACTGTTTCTTCAGATCTCATCATTTAGTCATTTAGTTTTTTTAAAGATTTTTTTTAGTGTATGATATGCTTGATTGGCTGAAATGAGGTGACCCTGGCAAACGCTTCTGCACTAGTTCTTTCCTAACAAAATGCGTTTATAATATGCACAGATTATACATCACAAACTCCTTCCATGAAGTTGTTTCTATCAAACAATGTGTAATTTAAAAATAATTTATCTTAACTAGAGTAAATAAATTCAGGTACAGGCCCTTTAACTTCACATCCAGACAGTTACTCTTACTTCAGTAATATTTTCCCCAATTACTTTATACTTGAGGATTTCTTGGACCACTACTTTGTACTTTTACTTGAGTAATATTATTTCTAGTAAATTTACTCTTAGTGAGCTCGTCCCATGTAAGAAATAAAGGACTATATATTTTTTTCTATAAAACAGAGTGCCTCAGATTTTCTTGGTGTTTTTCCATTGTAAGTTTTCCATAGTACGTTTTCCTATTTGCTAAGTTCAAGAAGTCCTTGATGAGTGTCTATTTTCCCGTCTTTCACCAAACAATATCCTCTGAAGCACTCACTTTTTCTTGTTCTAAATGTACTCTTACGTGAGAAAAACAAAATGTAAAAACAAAATGTAAACAGAGTCCGTCTGTTGACCCTTCCAAACCACAGTGCTGCCGTCCGTGTAATTGAGCTGGTCAGACAGTGGTTCAAGCGAGCACAGCAGCAGTAAAGATGGATTCTCATGCGTTTGTGAATTCATCTTGTGCAGAGCAATGTCTGTGCAGCTCAGGACACCTCACCCAACCTGACTGTCCGAAACCTCCGAAATAAAAACACAAAAGCAGCAACAACAACAACAAAATAATGATAAATAAAATACAAATTTAAATACACATTCATACAAGAGGACATTACTTAAGGCAACAGGCAAAACAAATGTTTTCAGTTTTTTGTTTTTTGGTCAGTTTTCTCTCTCAGCGGGCTTTCATTTGGAAACAACAAACGTGTCCAATCTGCTCGTAAATATATTTTATTATTTAATCTAATCCACTTCATCCATAGATTTCTCTGGGACATTGTAACTTCAAAGGCCATTTTCTTAAAATGCATTTTTCTCCCTCGGGACATAAAGATCAGCCTTAAAGTAGATCCTGCACCAATTTTTAAATATCTAATTCTAAAACTAATTTGTTGAAGTTTTAAGTAAAAAAAACATTTTAAAAAAGAGCAGAAATTTAAATTTTTAGGACAAATTTCAATCCAATCTAGTTTACTCAAAAACAAAATAAGAAATTCAAAATCCCCTCTGTAATTTTTTTGTAACTAATATGTTACAAAATGAACCAAGACATGTAAACTTGGTTCTGTCCATTGTCAGATCTAAATTTCTCAGATATGTGTCTGTTTTAACACATGAAATTATTATTTCTACATGAAAACATGACATGATGAAACACTTGTAAAATATTTTTTTTTCTTACATTTATGTGAGTAAACGAGAGGAGAAGTTTCAAATTAATATCTTTGAATTTAAGATGTTTTCCCATTCACCTGCAGCGTCTCATCTGAATGTGTTTGTGACTGTGGCAGGACAGAGAATTTGCGCGCATTTATCAAAAATAAATCATATATTAAAAAATTCTTAACAAACTCTATTTAACTTCAGTGACAGAGAACATTTGTACCGTTTCTGTCGTTGAATGATGAAAATCTGGTCACGCTAACCACAAGCATGACTGACGCAAATTCGGCAAATGGCTCAAATTGGGGATGAGCTACTGTCAGAGATCATGCACACACGACAGGCTGCTGTGACACTGCCCCCCACAGGCTGCCAGGAGTACTGCACCCCTGAACACAACCATCACAATGCATTCATGTGAAACAGAAACATGAATCATTAGGTCAAAATGTATTTATGATGAAATGATATTGTTTACTTGATTTGCTTCTAATACTGATCATCCACATGGAATACTAAATTAAATAGATAGATAGATAGATAGATAGATAGATAGATAGATAGATAGATAGATAGATAGATAGATAGATAGATAGATAGATAGATAGATAGATATGATATGGTTGACATGGGATTTTTGCAGATATTTTGAGATTTTGTATGTAAAACGTAGTCTATATCAATGAAGTTTACATGTTATAAAAGGCCACCATAATGTGTACACTTTTTCTCATGATTTCTTATGATGATAGCTGTAACATGATCTCATACTGGTACAAGAACAGTAATACAATCAACTGAAACTGGCACATCAGTAGAGAGCCCTTTTTGGTGTTGTGTCGTGGGATGTGGCAACCCAAGAGGAGGAGCTCACTCTGCTCTCTGATGAGATGAGTAGCCTCCAAACCAAAACGCAAAACGGCAGACAAGGTTTCAAAGATAGTCATTTAGGAATCAAAATCTTTCGACCAACTGATAGAAATGGTTTAAGCAGCAGCAGATGTTTGGAGATAAAGTATAAATGCTGAGGTCAAACAATGTCCATCAGATTGAAAATGACTCTCGGATGGATGTGAAACCAAAGCAGCGTCCAAATGACTAACTCTGAAACCGAATGAGGGATTACATCGACAAAATACAAAATGTAACACGAGCGACATCAACATTACAAAAGAGAAAACGACTTGCTGTTCCAAAAAGTGTAAAATTCAGTCATAGAAGGTCATGCGTCCTTTATTTTAACATGGACAGATGGCAGTGTCTTCTTCAGGACCAGAGAGTGCCTATAGGACCTTATGACTACTCTAGTCCACACTTATGATTATGTTTTTCATTGTTTTCTTTCTCTTAATGTCACTTTGCCGCGTTCCTTGAGGATCACTTGCCCCTTTTTAACCCCTAGCATAGATAGATAGATAGCATAGTTTGCCAAATATATATGAAAAAGCTAAAGTCCACCCAGTAATGTGCAGGTGTTCTCCTCTGCACAGATCTGACTCGTAATTTACCCGGCATGGTGTCTTGTGTGTATGATACCATGGATATAAACATTGGCTAAAATGTCACGCAGTGAGACTAATTCTTCAAGTTAAAGGGCCTGTATCTGATCTTGAACCACGAGTCAGGAACATGGTTTTAGTTTGAACCATAAGCCCCGCCCACTTCGAACTTTCTGGGATATTGTGTTGTAACTGTAAATCAAACTTATGTTGATTCAAAAGCAGCACAGATCCATGCTCCTTTTTATTCTCAAAATGATCGTGAAGCATTATGGGTAATCTTACAATCCAGCGAAGGCTACCCTGATGTATCCTTGGTACCACACGGAGGACACATGCTTGAGGAGGACATGAACACTGGAGCATGACGAGGATCTGGATGCCCTGCCACGCCCACATCAGACCAAGAAAAGGCACACAGGCTCTGGGCTCTATCAAGCAGTTATTTACCCATGATTCATAAGGGCTTTTCACACATAACATTAACAGTGGTTGAAAGTGGGTCTAACTGACTTTAACATAACAGAATTTAAGTTAGGATTGCAGACTTTTTTCCGTTCATCCTACTCCTTTTGATCTCTGTAAACCTGCACATAAAACTGTGATGCAAAAGGCTCAAACAAACAATGAAATTAACAATACAACAGAATTTTAGTTGTTACTTACTAGAATTACAAGAATTGGGTTTTGTGTTGAATTTGTTTATCTTTTGATTTAATACTGTTTGTCTTTGTCATAAAATAAATAAAACACATTCCTCAATAAAGTAAGTAAATAATAAAAGAAGTACAACAAATGTTCTTGGTCTGACTGGAAAGTACCTGCCCCTGAGCTAATGTGTGGCCCCAGTCCCTAGTTTACGTTCTGAGTGGGGACTGGAACTAAAGAAAGTACCAGGAACTGAAAAAGGTTCGTATAGTGTGAAAAACATCTACCACAATGTGCTTGATTGGATGAAAAGTGGTGACCCTGTTGTGGATTCTGTACTAGTTAAAACCCAACAAAAGGCTTTGGAAAATGCATATATTTTGTATTAAAGTCCTAAATCGTATTCTTTTTCAGTTGCTTTTACGATAAAATCCATGATGTAAAGAGCATTTATCTGAACCAGAATACATTCAAACCATGCACAGGTGCTTTAAAGAGGCCAATAAAACACTGTTATCGAAGTTTGATTTGCAGCGTCTGTTCAAAATCCTTCCATGCACATCACATTTCACATTTCCATTTCCATTACAGCTTCCACTCTCCCTCAGCTTCTGCGTCATGCTCCCTGCGCCCCACACACTCTCCCTCCTCCTCCTGACAGCTGCACATCACCGTAATCAATGTCATTACCAAATTATACTCTTCAGCCCCAGCAGCACGCTATGGGCCGTCCGTGCACCGCTGCATGTTCTCGTCCTGTCGCCACGGAAAAGAAGCTCTTCATTTACATGCAAATTGACACCCACTCCGGAGTCCAAGCGCCGCGTGCCTCCTGCTGCGCGATTGTGGGTGTCCGAGGAGAAGATATCCAAACCGTGCGCCGTTTATGATAATACGATTGGGTAAAATGTTGATAATTGTGCAGAAATATGTCAGGATCACATTCCGTTGCAAAGATAAAAGATTGCTGATTTGGTGTTTTTGTGATGAGGTGGGGGAACTGTACTGAGGAGGATATAGTGCTGAATCAGCCTGAACGCCTTGGAGGAGGTCAAGTGCAGCCGTCGGACGTGCCCAGTGTGGGCTCATGACGCCATCTGGTGAAGAGAAGGCGGTACTGCGTGAAAGGAGCTGAGGAGAGAGGAGCAAAGGAGAGAGAGACACAGTGAGGAGAGAGGAGCTGAGGAGAGAGAGGAGTAAAGGAGAGAGAGACACAGCGAGGAGAGAGGAGCTGAGGAGAGAGGAGTAAAGGAGAGAGAGACACAGCGAGGAGAGAGGAGCTGAGGAGAGAGAGGAGTAAAGGAGAGAGAGACACAGCGAGGAGAGAGGAGCTGAGGAGAGAGGAGTAAAGGAGAGAGAGACACAGCGAGGAGAGAGGAGCTGAGGAGAGAGGAGTAAAGGAGAGAGAGACACAGTGAGGAGAGAGGAGCTGAGGAGAGAGGAGCAAAGGAGAGAGAGACACAGCGAGGAGAGAGGAGCTGAGGAGAGAGGAGTAAAGGAGAGAGAGACACAGCGAGGAGAGAGAGGAGCTGAGGAGAGAGGAGTAAAGGAGAGAGAGACACAGCGAGGAGAGAGGAGCTGAGGAGAGAGGAGTAAAGGAGAGAGAGACACAGCGAGGAGAGAGGAGCTGAGGAGAGAGAGGAGTAAAGGACAGAGAGACACAGCGAGGAGAGAGAGATACAGGGAGGAGAGAGGAGCTGAAGAGAGAGAGGAGTAAAGGAGAGAGAGACACAGTGAGGAGAGAGGAGCTGAGGAGAGAGAGGAGTAAAGGAGAGAGAGACACAGCGAGGAGAGAGGAGCTGAAGAGAGAGAGAGAGACACAGTGAGGAGAGAGAGATACAGTGAGGAGAGAGAGAGACAGGGAGGAGAGAGGAGCCAAGGAGAGAGAAAGGAGACAGGAGCAAAGGAGAGAGAGAGCTACAGGGAGGAGAGAGGAGCTGATGAGAGAGAGAGACACAGTGAGAAGGGAGGAGCTGAAGAGAGAGAGACACAGTGAGGAGAGAGAGGTACAGTGAGGAGGGAGAGAGAGAGAGAAAGAGACACTGTGAGGAGAGAGAGAAAGAGAGACACAGAGAGGAGAGTGGAGCCAAGGAGAGAGAGATACACCGAGTAGAGAGGTGAAGGAAGGAGAGAGAGACACAGGGAGGAGAAAGAGACACAGGGAGGAGAGAGAGAGACAGGGAGGAGAGAGAGACACAGGGAGGAGAGAGGAGCCGATGTAAGAGAGACACAGGGAGGAGAGAGAGAGACAGGGAGAAAAGAGGAGCCGAGAAGAGAGAGACGCACCGAGAAGAGAGGTGAGGGGAGGAGAGAGAGAGAGGCAGGGAGGGGAGAGAGACAGGGAGGAGAGAGAGAGACAGGGACGATAGAAAGAGACAGGGAGGAGAGAGGAGCTGAGAAGAGAGACGCAGAGGAGAGTGTTTTGTTACATCCATTGTCGTGTGAGATTTCTGTGAGTTATGAAAGTTGTGAAAATGTTATATTTTAATTACCATAATATTCAAACACATTAAAATACACAATATATTAATAAAAATGTAAGTTGGTAACAATTAAATATTTCATTTTAACATTTAGAAAATTGGATAAATGCTTTTATCAATTCAAATTTTTCATTAAGCGGAGCCTGCAACAATGTTTTCATTTTTTGCTAATCATTTTTATTTGATTAATTTGAGCATTTTAATGTTCTGCTGTGCATTTTGAGCTTTTTACTTTTGTTTAACCTAATATATACTACAAGAAAAAGAAAAAACAAAGAAAACATGCGCTCAATTTTGATTTTATTTTATTGCAGTTAAGTCCCAGAGTCTTTAAATATGATTAAATATATAAGTACACTTTATATAAGAAAATAAATAGTTTTAACAGTACATCTACTATTATATACGTCGTCATAACTTAAGCTTGGTTCCTTCAGCAGAACTGGATGAGCTCCCTCTTGCTGCAGCCCTTCTCACAGCACAGGTCCGAGATCTTCAGGGCCGTGCGTCTCATGCGAGCAGACAGGGGGAGCCAGCGAGCCACCAGAGCCTCCATGTCCTCCCGCTGTGAAGGGGGCGGGGCCAGGGAAGAGGAGGCGGAGTCCCCTGGAGAAGAGCGTGTGAGATTAGTGCTTTTCCTCCACAATTGTGCAGTTTGTGTCAATCAAATTCAGTATCTCCACATTCTTAAAGTGCACGTGAACCTGTGTTTTAGGATTTTCCATTTTTGACTTTATTTGGTTGGATGATACCTGTTGTAAATATAAATTATAGTTTTACGTCAGTCGAGTGTCAGTTTGTGAAGAAAACTTGAAAAATATGTTGAGGAAATAGAGCAGAATTCTGAAACACATTGATGACATCACTCAGAAACTTGTTTTTTTACCCTTTAAAGTAAACATGACTAACAGGTTACTTCACATTTCACTAAAACATTGTAAACATTATATTATTTTAAGATTTTACTAAACATTTAACCCTTTTTAACCCAGTTTTTGTAAAGTTTATAATCACTTCCTGCTTAAACACAGGCGGCAAATGACGTAGAGATTCAATTTTCCCAATTTTCTCAATATATTTTTCACAAAAAGGGTGAAGTTAGTTAGGGTTAGATTTAAGTTTAGTTAATTTGGTTCTGTTTAGGGCCCAGCGGCAGGTAAGCTAACCAGGTCTCCAGGGGAAAAAATTATGCAAATTATTCAATTGTTATGAGCTGACAATAAATGATACCTGATAACACCTTTATTTTGTTAAAAGATATGGGAAAATGTAAATGAAAATGTAATGTGCTGTAATTTGTCACTGTGTTTTCAATGGTACGTCGCCTATTGATGACATCACAGAGGGATTCTGCTTTAAACCTTAGTGTTATACTTCCTGTAATTTTTTTTTTTTTTTTTTTTTTTGTATTTTTCAAAATTTCTTCACAAACTGCAACTTCATGGATGTAAAACTATGAGAAATATTTACCACAGGTGCCCTCCCATCAAATTAGGCCATAATTCAAAAAAGCACCAAATTCTGGGTCCTATAGTTTAAACCTTCACACACAACCATTACATAATTTTGTATTTAAATTTGGTTATAGTTAGCCCTGCGACGAGTTGGCCACTGTCCAGGGTGTACCCCGCCTAAGGCCCAAAGTCACTGGGATAGGCTCCAGTCACCCGCGACCCCTAACGGGAATAAGCGGTAGAAAATGAATGAATGAATGAATTTGGTTATGAATGCTACTTTTTCATTCACATTATGGTTCAAACATTGCACCAAACAATGACTCATTGAAAGACATCCTGTGCAGTTACCGACCTAGAGTTTATTATGATACAGTGTTTGTTTCTGCAATAACTGATATTTCAATTTCACAAACATCCCGAAATGCATTATTATTAAAAGAAAATACACTAACCGCAAATTACAATCACTAGTTTTATTTGTTGCCCTCAGATGTCGCACATAAATCTGAAACAAAAACCCTTTACCCCCCTAAGTCCACCGACCCTGTGTACAGTTATATTTTAATTTGTGACATTTTAAAAGTTTGCGCTCAGTGAACAAGTAGTCACTAGGTAACAATTATAGAATTTATAGTATGATGCAGTACAACCCGGGGCATGAAGTGTCGCATGGGCCCCGCTTTAATACAAATAAATAGAAAGAGGGTGCAATTCTGTGGCTCAGGACAATTGACCCCTTTGTTCCCCCTGGTTATTCTAACCAGAAGCATATCAGAAATCTACATTTAAAGTCAGTTAGCCTTTAGCTCAGATGCTAGTTTTACACCTTAATTACTCTCTAAAATAAAGCACCCAATGGTTTACACGCTCAACAATGACTTTGAACAATTCTGTCAGTATGCTAACAGCCAGGGGAGAAGAGGGGGGGGGGGGCAAAGGGGTCTGTTGTCCCAGGCCTCAGGGTCTTAGGGGCCCAGAATTGGTCCCTTTTTCTATACGTTTATATTAGAGGGGGGCCCATGTAAGGCTTCTTGCCCTGGGTCCCCGAATTTCTGTCAACAGGCCTGCTATAGGAAAAAATACATGAGACTGGCTTTGGAGTCCTTAAAATCTTCCCAGATTAGCCGAGTTGCTAAGTGATTGATAGCATAAGCATCGAACTCCAAGTCTACACCTGTGTTTTGCCCAAAGGCACAACCTCTGAGCCACTAAACCCACACACTCACACATTCATGTTCACTTATTCCGACACTGGACACAAGGTTGGTCTGAAAAAAAAAACTGAAATTGTTGGACTGAGGTAAACAAGGGGCTGCAAATTATTTTCAACACTGCAGTGGAGTTCAAGAACTGGGCCTCAGAACTCCTGCCATGGACACAATAAATGGATACCTTTGGAACATATTTTAGGCTGCAGGGAAGGCAACCAACAATTAAGGAGTGGACCGAGATTATAATTGACTAAATTACAAAAGTTGACAGAGTGAATAGACATACACATGTTTAGGACTATTTAACTGTTTGTGTGCTGTATCTGGTCTGACTTCCTACCGGTGGCACAGTGCACAGTTGGTTATTTATTCTTAAAATGACTAGTTTGTTGTACTATTGAGTACTTCCTGTCCAGTTCTGTCTCCATGAGGTTTTTGCAGAGTCACACTAAATCCTTAAAGATCCCACAGTGAACTGTGAGCTGCGGATTAACAACAGAAAGACTTTACACACGAGATCAACACTTCCCCAGAGACACTTATGTGCTGATAAACGGAGGTGTTTGTGGGTCTAACTAACTTTGAAGCTTAATAAAGATTTAAATAAAATTAATTATATAAACTAAAAAAAAAACATTTTAATTGGTTGTATCTTTATATTTTACGTTTTAATAAAGTTCAGCAGCATTAGTTGTGAGAAACTGTGCTGCGAGACCGTTTATTGAATGTTTTCTAAAACCCTGTGGATGCATTGGAGTGAATAATCCATTCTTAGAACAATCTTCTGTTCCTCTAACACAGTCAGACATGTACAAACCCTGCTCTGTGTCAGTGAGAGAGAGAGAAACAGAGCAGCAGGTCACACTGAGGCAGAGGTCAAACACAGGGGCAGAGGCTGTGAGTCCTGTCTGTGGGGCAGGAGTCTTATCTTATCAATAATTCTAAAAACTGAAATGAATTACATTATTTTTAAAGACTGTATTTTGTAGTTTCAGGATACACAATAATCATTTGTAAAAACTATTTTCATAGTAATAATGACAGTACAATGTGATGAGTGTTCTGCCTTTGTTTTGGTCAGAGCCACAAGAGCCTCTGACCAAATCTGTGACCTGTGTTTTAGAGCTCACATTGTACATTTTACTCTATGTCACTAGAAAAACACACTTATTAATATGTAAACATTATTAAATGAGTTGGGTGAATTTTGGTTTTAACTATGATTAACTGTGGATTAACTCTGACAACTTGATTGTGACACTTGGCCCTCACCTTCAAGTCACTTTTATCTGATCAGTTTAATTTGTCTTTTCAAGAAAGTTATACTTGTCATAAAATGTTTAGATGTTATATTTAAATTTCTTGGAAAGTCATAACAAAAATACTGCATGTTATACTACTACTATACTACTATACTACTATACTACTTGCGACAACTGTGAATTACTTTCTGTAGATGTCCTAGGTAAACAAAGCTCAAATGAGCTCATATTCAGGACAGACGTGCAGACCCTAAAAACACAAATCTACTGTTTTTGACCATTTTTTGTTCTTGAAAAAGGGTTACTTAAACTTATCCAGTGTGACAACATGCCCCCGTCTCCCCAACCACTGCCTAACACAGCCTCCACATGAGCCCCTCTTGTCCCGCCGTTACCTCCTTGCAGCTGCGGCGCCTCCAGTGTCATCACGGCCCTCTTCAGCCTGGAGTTCCCGCAGTAGGACACCGCATGTCGGATCAGATCTCTCCCACACATCTTAATGTTCTCCTGCCCCTCGGCCTCCGCCACCAGACCCACCACCACCACCAGGACCAGCACCCATTTGAACCCAGCCATGCTTCACTGCGAGCGGGTGCAGCCTCAGAGGAATGCGCTGGAGGACCACTGGAGCCGCCGAGGTTTATATAGTGGACCACGAGTGCTGAGGAGACGGATTCTTGACGCGACGGTTCAGCCTTGGTGGAGGAAAAGTATGTCCTGAACCTGCTGCTGCTCCCTCAAGGATGAAGTGCTCATTTAGATTACAGCGGACGTGATTTATGCTCCAAAACATGCAGGTGCGCGTAATGAGAGGAACATCGTGGTCATCGTGCTTCCAGGAATTACAAACAAAATATATCATGTCTAATTATTTCTGAGGAGCACAGTGGTGTAAAGAGGTTATGCACTGACATTCTTTTATTTGGAAAAGGCTCCTCAACATTCCGAAATGGGATTGAGTGGCAGAATTACGGGTTGCACAGCTGATAAAATGTGTTTCTTAGCTTTTTTTGACTCCTTTTTGTCTGTGGAGCTTTTGTTTATCTCAAATTAACTTTGTACGGCAAAGTGTGGACTGAAAGTAGTTTCTCCGTTGTTGCTCCAACTGTGCAGAACAGCTAGCTTAGTAGTCAGAGATAAAGGGCACTTCACCAGCCACGCAACAATAACTTCAAGACTCAAGAACATATTATTTAAAGGTGCTATGTGTAGTTTCTTGTCCCAAAAGCCCTGTTATTTCTACCTGTTATACTTATTTATGACTCCACATTCATGCTGATGAACAGACTGACCCTTTTACCCTCCACATGACAGCCCCTTTAAGCCAGTTAGTTCAATTTTATTTTGAGGGATTGGGTTTGATTCCCAGCATAATTTGCAGATATTATGGCTCAGAGAGTAGACTTTAAAGCAGCTCTGCAAGTCTGTCCAAAACTCCAAAGTACATCTGTGACATATGTGCCACTTGAACCATCTCAAACTCTGAGGACCTCAGGGACCGGCCTCCTACCGGTGCCAGAGTCAGGACTAAACATGGACCGGCCTCCTGCTGGTACCAGAGCAGAACAGTTTTGTTTAAATGTGCATACAACTGAAAGATTTATCTGCAGTCTTCTCTTTTAAAGTGTTTTCTTTTCATTGTTTGCCATTGTCTTTATGTGTTTTGTGATTTTAATGCAATTTTTCCTGTTATGTAAAGCCTTATGTATGAATTGTGCTCTACAAATAAACTAGCCTTGCCTTGCATATTATGTAAAGTTTACTACTACCAATCATGTCTGAAGCAAATGGGATGATTTGTATAATTGCTCTGATTCGCCCCTCTCGCCATCTGTTATCTGAGCAGTTTGTGCTGTGTTGTCCATACTCTCCACACAAAGGTCCTTTCTGCACGTGGTAAACACTGGAGCTTCAGGCCTGTGGTGCTGACGTCTGTAGTCATGAAGTCATCTGAGCACCTGGTCCTGCCCCTCCTCAAGTCCTTCACCTCCTCCGCCCTGGACCCACTGCAGTCGCCTACAGAGCCAACACATCTGTAGACGACGCCATTCATCCTGCAGCATCTGGACCAACGCCGGGGTCCTGTTTGTGGACTTCAGCTCTGCACTCAACACTGTCCTCCTGCTCTGCTCCAGGACAAGCTCTCTCAGCTCAACCTGACTCCATCTGCAGGTGGATCACTGACTTCCTGACGGACCGGAGGCAGTGCGTGCGGCTGGGGAAGACGTCTCGGACACTCGGACTATCAGCAAGGAACTCCACAGGGCTTTGCACTTTCTCTTCGGCTCTTCTCCCCGTACACCAACTGCTGCACCTCTAGCCACGACTCTGTAAAACTGAACAAGTTTGCGGATGACACCAGCCTCATCGGACTCATCTGGGACTGAGATATCTGGGACGTCCTTTAACCACTGCTAAACTCATTCTGAGAATTTCTGCCACTAAACACGATAACAGCTGCAGCAAATCCGCACAATGATGTCTTTTCAGCGCTAACTTCACTAGATTGTGTATTGTGCTGGCGCCATCTGCTGGATGGATGTATTCAGTATTGACCTTATTCCAGAATTTGCCGTACGCGCCACCGTCTTGTTTCTGTTGTATTAGTTCACATGGAGCAGACGAGCTCAACAGAAAATAAGTTCTACACGGACTAAAAAGCTGTTTTCAGACTGACCAGGAAATCTGTGCGATGTTGACTTGTTGTTGCTCGTGTTCATTAAACATTGTACACAGATCAACCTACTTTATGTAACATTTTAGCGGCGAGACTTTTCCCTCGTTCGTCATTAGCTTTAACGGAGTTCTCGTCAAACGGAAGTGCGTTTACAGACGGAAGTGCAAAAAACAGCAAAAGTGGGCGGGGCAGAATAAGGTCAATAGCAACTGATAACACAGGTCACAGAATGAATAGTAAACTTTTGTTTGTTTAAAGGCTAATAACAGTATGAAAAATGCAGAATATTTTTCCTTTAATACATCACTATCACTCCAGTATGTCTAGAAGATGCAGTCCATGTTACGCCAGCTTTCATTTTTAGGTGTAACTTCCTTGATGGAGAGTCCGCCACCTGATTGTCTCCTGTAACAACACCTGCAACTTAATCAAGTCAAGATAAATGAGTTTAATGTCGTACTGTGTAACATTTGAGGCAAAGCAATAACATTTGTTTGGACACAAGCCAGTGCATGGTCCACGGAAATATTTTTATTTTTAACCATCCGCCCAGGAGACAGTTCTGCACAACCAACTGACGCAGGTTATGTGTTAGTCATAGCATTAAAACCTCTGGCTTCCTCTGGCCTCCTCTTGTTATCACACTTGACATTCCCACATTCTTGCCATGGTTGGTCCAGTCATTACACAACCCAGGCATGATGTCTCCTCCTTGGATCACTGGTTATTGTTGCTTATCTGAACACACCGTGAGCGACTGCAGCCAATTAGGAGAGAGAGCAGGATGAACCGAGTCAAGGTCTGACCCCCAGACGGAAATGAGATGGAGCAGGTATCTGTGAGCCGCCGTCATCGAGCGGTGAGAACGAGTGCTCGATGTTGGGACACTGACCTGAGGGAATTAAAGGGATTAAACACTGTGATGTCTTTTCATCAGGTCCTAATCTCCATCATAGTAAACCAACGTACGGATCACAACCTTTTTGCATTTTTATCAGGAAATACTCAACCTAAGAATACTAAACAAGGGCATCTGTTTTGCTCGGGTTACTCCTGGGATGGTTGTCGCCCTGGAGCTCAAGAGGCAGCACTTTCATTACAATTTCACATCTTGAACTTTCCAGTTTCCAGTTGACGCCTGCTCTTTCAGCTGTGGAGTGACCTGATCTTCACCAGGCTGTGCTGGAGTCTCTTCAAACCAGCTCCAGCAAGTGCAGTTTTCAAATCATGTGCAGAATCAAATGTTACAGAGAGTCATAAGAATCCTCAGACAAACAACTGTAGGTGCAATAAGAGTCTTTCTCCACCAGCCTGCTCCAAGCCACCACTGACTGCACATCTACGGCTGAAGAAATGTGTGACCTCATCCCTCCTGAAACTGAAGATCACGCAGACCAGAGGAACACACTGAAGAACCCGCTGAGACCTGTCCATACTCAGTGGGACTACAGCTCTCCTCTGAGCCTCTGTGTGACCACACTCCAGCACTGAGCCCTGCCCCTGACGACTGAGGCCCTGGACATGAGGACATGCTTTTGAGGAAACCCTGAGGAGATGATGCTGTTCATGAGATTCCTGGACTGTAGAACTCCTGCTCCCATAGATCACCTTGATACGTTTACATCAAACAAGCAACCAGGAAAAAGTACAGCCTAGATGGTCCAGGGCAGATTCTAAGTTTGTAGCAGCGCAAAGCGTACTTCTGTTGGACCTAAGTTTACAAAAATGTGGCACTTTTTTAATGGGTCGAGGTGGTTCGTGTCCTCTCTGCTCATAAGTGTCCTGTCACTGTCACTGACTCAACGTTCCGCACCCCTGGAGGCTGAGAGGCAGAGCTGCTGACAATTGCACTTGAGTAAGTACTGTTAAAGTAGCAAGCACAAAGAAATGGTCCAAGAGATGACTCAGTTAAGAATACAAAAGTGTCTGAGGCAAAGAAGCACTGAAGTGAGAGTGCGTGGTGTGTGATTGTTCCTCCTGTGTGACTGGGCCCGGTCTTTAATTGTATCTGACAGTCTGCAGTGGAGGCTTGTGTCCCGCCTGATCCTCTCATCCTCAGCCTTACACAACCCACTTAAGCTCACAAACCTCTGACACGATCACCGCACCTCAGCCAGGAGCCACGGCCCGACGGAGGCTCAGAACCAGCCCCACTTCAGTCTGGTAAGAGAAGGCAGAACGTGTCTCTGTGAAAAGCCACACAGGAGATGAGCACGTGCTGAAAATGCTTTTGCCAAATCAATATGTTCATTCCTGCAAGATACACACACAACTGAGTCAATGAATGTTTGCAATTAGCCAATCCCATTCTGACTAAGAGGCAGAAGTGTGGGCAGAACAACTAACATGATGTGTGTCTTTGCTTTTTTGCCTCATTTGTG
The DNA here is from genome assembly GCA_019453435.1 of Rhinogobius similis. Classification (NCBI taxonomy): domain Eukaryota; kingdom Metazoa; phylum Chordata; class Actinopteri; order Gobiiformes; family Gobiidae; genus Rhinogobius; species Rhinogobius similis. The sequence goes on from CM033632.1 coordinate 32,852,595, forward strand.
TCTAGGATATTGTCCATTATTCCAAAGATTCAACCATTTTAAAACTTTGAACTTTGAAAATCTGTTGGAAAGCCACAGATCTAGTTCATGTCCTCGATTTTTGCATGTAATCAAGTCAAATCTGTGTTGCTCCAGCACAGATATATTGTATATGTCACGTGAAATAAGACCACAGCATTTTCTCTACATCTGTTTAGAGCGTTTTATTCTACCAGAGGCAGGGCGTGTGCCTTTAAATGACATATTGACATATTTTTCTACTTTTCTTCACAAACTTGACACTTGATTGGTTTAAAACTATAATTTATATTTAGGTATTATTCCACTGAATAAAATCTAAATTAGAAAATCATAGAAACATGTTGTCAGGGTTTATGCAGGTTTCAGCAAATCAGATGTAATGCTGCATTTTTTCATTTTTAATGCCATAATCAACGTCAAAACAAGACATTTATGCTCTTATTTTACTTTATAATATTCAAAAAGATCATTTACATTCATTTTAACTTTTTAAAATAAATTTTCACTTTTTATATGATTAGAACATCTAGATTCAATAAATCCAGTATAATATTAAATATTAAATTTCAAAGTAAAAACTACTGTCACAGACACACACTTAGCGGCTCTGGGAAATGATAATTATTTGCTCCAAAATTATGTTTATATTTATTTTTCTGATGGATAAATATTTTTGTCAAAATGGTTTTTAGATTTAATGCCTGAAAGGATTGAATTTAATGCTTTTTAATGCATTTTCTGGCCTTTTCTTATTGTGGCAAAATCCATTTAATGACTTTTAATGCGTCACTGTGTCACTGACAGTGACACCTGGAGAGGGGTAATCGGGAGGAACGGCCCCCCCGATCTGAACCCGAGTGGTGTTCAGTTATTGGACTTCTGTGCTAGTCACAGTTTGTCCATAACGAACACCATGTTCAAGCACAAGGGTGTCCATCAGTGCACGTGGCACCAGGACACCCTAGGCCGGAGGTCGATGATCGACTTTGTTGTCGTGTCATCTGACCTTCGGCCGCGTGTCTTGGACACTCGGGCGAAGAGAGGGGCGGAGCTGTCAACCGATCACCACCTGGTGGTGAGTTGGATCCGCTGGCGGGGGAGGAAGCCGGACAGACTTGGCAGGCCCAAGCGCATTGTGAGGGTCTGTTGGGAACGTCTGGCAGAGCCCTCTGTCGGCAGGGTCTTCAACTCACACCTCCGGGAGAACTTCTCCCAGATCCCGGGGGAGGCTGGAGACATGGAGTCCGAGTGGACCATGTTCTCCACCTCCATTGTCAATGCGGCAGCTCGTAGCTGTGGTCGCAAGGTCTCTGGTGCCTGTCGCGGCGGCAATCCCCGAACCCGGTGGTGGACACCGGAAGTAAGGGATGCCGTCAGGCTGAAGAAGGAGTCCTATCGGGCCTTGCTGGCTTGTGGGACTCCTGAAGCAGCTGACAGGTACCGGCAGGCCAAGCGTACTGCAGCCCGTGCGGTTGCAGAGGCAAAAACTCGGGATTGGGAGGAGTTCGGGGAGGCCATGGAGGAGGACTATCGGTCGGCCTCAAAGAAATTCTGGCAAACCGTCCGACGCCTCAGGAGGGGGAAGCAGTGCTTCACCAACACCGTTTACGGTGCGGGTGGAGAGCTGCTGACCTCGACTGGGGATGTTGTCGGACGGTGGAAGGAATACTTTGAGGATCTCCTCAATCCCACTGTCACGTCTTCCGAGGAGGAAGCAGAGGCTGAGATCTTGGCGGTGGACTCATCCATCACCCTGGCTGAAGTCACTGAGGTGGTAGGCAAGCTCCTTGGTGGCAAGGCTCCGGGGGTGGATGAGATCCGTCCCGAGTATCTTAAGTCTCTGGATGTTGTGGGACTGTCTTGGCTGACACGTCTCTGCAACATCGCGTGGCGGTCGGGGACAGTGCCTCTGGACTGGCAGACCGGGGTGGTGGTCCCTCTGTATAAGAAGGGGGACCGGAGGGTGTGTTCCAACCACAGGGGGATCACACTCCTCAGCCTCCCCGGTAAGGTCTATTCCAGGGTACTGGAGAGGAGAATCCGACCGATAGTCGAACCTCGGATTCAGGAGGAGCAGTGTGGTTTTCGTCCCGGTCGCGGAACACTGGACCAGCTCTATACTCTCCATCGGGTGCTCGAGGGTTCATGGGAGTTTGCCCAACCAGTCCACATGTGTTTTGTGGATCTGGAGAAGGCATTCGACCGTGTGCCCCGGGGCGCCTTGTGGGGAGTGCTCCGGGAGTATGGGGTCTCCCTTTGCTAAGGGCTGTCCGGTCCCTGTATGACCTGAGCAGGAGCTGTGTTCGCATTGCCGGCAGTAAGTCAGACCTGTTCCCAGTGCGTGTTGGACTCCGCCAGGGCTGCCCTTTGTCACCGGTTCTGTTCATAGTTTTTATGGACAGAATTTCTAGGCGCAGTCAGGGCGTGGAGGGCGTCTGGTTTGGGGACCACAGGATCTCATCTCTGCTGTTCGCAGATGATGTCGTCCTGATGGCTTCTTCAAGCCAGGACCTGCAGCATGCACTGGGACGGTTTGCAGCCGAGTGTGAAGCGGCTGGGATGAGGATCAGCACCTCCAAATCCGAGGCCATGGTTCTCGACCGGAAAAAGGTGGATTGCCCTCTCCGGGTGGGTGGAGAGTCCTTGCCTCAAGTGGAGGAGTTCAAGTATCTCGGGGTCTTGTTCACGAGTGAGGGAAGGATGGAGCGTGAGATTGACAGGCGGATCGGTGCAGCGTCTGCAGTGATGCGGGCGCTGTATCGGACCGTTGTGGTGAAGAGAGAGCTGAGTCGAAAGACGAAGCTCTCGATTTACCGGTCAATCTACGTTCCTACCCTCACCTATGGTCATGAGCTTTGGGTAATGACCGAAAGGACAAGATCGCGGATACAAGCGGTCGAAATGAGCTTCCTCCGCCGGGTGGCTGGGCGCTCCCTTAGAGATAGGGTGAGGAGCTCAGTCACACGGGAGGAGCTCGGAGTAGAGCCGCTGCTCCTCCACGTCGAGAGGAGCCAGTTGAGGTGGCTCGGGCATCTGTTCAGGATGCCTCCTGGACGCCTCCCTCGGGAGGTGTTCTGGGCATGTCCCACCGGGAGGCGGCCCCGGGGAAGACCCAGGACACGCTGGAGGGACTACGTCTCTCGGCTGGCCTGGGAACGCCTCGGGATCCCCCCGGAGGAGCTGGAGGAAGTGTCCGGGGTGAGGGAAGTCTGGGAGTCCCTGCTCACACTGCTGCCCCCGCGACCCGGCCCCGGATAAGCGGAAGAAAATGGATGGATGGATGGATGGACTTTTAATGCGCGGTGAAAACCCTGTGTAATATACGCACTTTAACTCCTAGAATAGTGCTATTTTCAACCTGGTTGTGTTAAAGTTTAGACATTAGCATTAGTCTTGGTTTCACTCTCTTCAGTTCCGTCCAAATCAGTTTAGAGTAGAATACATTTTCACTTGACATTGTCCCAAACGAAGCGTGCTGGTTGAACGGACTGGTGCTCAGAAAGTAGCCTGCAGATAGTTGACTCTTCCCCTGTGACCTGAGCAGGACTAATCCACTAATCCTGTTGTTAGATAACCGCGATGCTGGATCTGCTCGGATCATGACCACTGCTATAATGATACGCCCAAATCAGGACACGTATCGATTACAAACACTTTTCAAGTTTATAACGTCGACCTGTAGAATCAGTTCAGTCCAGCCTGTAAAACTTGACTGAAAAATGACATAAGAGATAGCCTACATTTTCAAACAGGACTGTAGCGATCAAACAAAAGCAAGAATAGGCATACTTTAAATTTGCTGGACAAAACTGCAGATTTTTTTTATTTTTTATTTATTAAATGGGAAAAACGACTCACGAAAACACCTCCACAAAAGCAACAAGTACTTTGAGCCTTTTGAAAACATAGCGGAGTAAAACGAAAGTACTATATTATGTTTCAAAAGTAGTAGATACAACTACAGATCCTAAATAACTGTACTTTTACTGCATGACTTCAACTTTGAACCTTGTTACCACAGCGTTTCCTCCTCATTAGTTTACTCATAGTTGTATTTTGATTGATTCCTGCATGTTTGAGTAATCTTGCGTACATAGAAAATTCCTGTTTCCACCTACCCCCTGTCCCTGCTCACATCCTCGTACTTAGTCGTGATTATTTGAAAAGTAAGACTCTGAGTGACACCTGTAGAGTTTTTAAATGTAGGTAGACACTCAAAATCTGCTGCTTGTTCTAGTGAAGAGGCAGGGCTTATCAGTTTTCAAATTCAGTCAATGGACTTGTTTCTGTTATAAGCTGTTTTAGATCAATATTGTGGTTTACAAGGAAAAAATCTAAAATGATCATCTACTTACTGTATGTCAGGGCTATTCAACTTAAGGCCCGGGGGCCAAATCAGGCCCTCCAAGGGACATGATGCAGCCTCAACCTATCCTCCACAAATATAGAAAATAATGTATCTGTTATTAGTTTAGACCTGGTTTAGATCTGGTTAAGTCCTGGTTTAGATCTGGTTTAGACCTGGTTTAGTTCTGGTTTAGACCGGATTTAGTACTGGTTTAGACCTGGTATAGATCTGGTTAAGTCCTGATTTAGACCTGGTTTAGACTCGGTTTAGTCCTGGTTTAGATCTGATTTAGACCTGGTTTAGACTCGGTTTAGTCCTGGTTTAGATCTGATTAAGTCCTGGTTTAGACTCGGTTTAGTCCTGGTTTAGACTCGGTTTAGTCCTGGTTTAGACTCGGTTTAGTCCTGGTTTAGACGTGATTTAGTCCTGGTTTAGTCCTGGTTTAGACCTGGTTTAGTCCTGGTTTAGTCCTGGGTTAGACCTGGTTTAGTCCTGGTTTAATCCTGGTTCAGTTCTACAGATGCTGTTAAAGCCTTTCGTATTACAGTCTTTTTCAAAAGCGTTTCTGGCCCAAAGGACAAAACCATCAGAAAAATCTGGCCCTCGGTAAAACAATGTCTGTATGTTCTAGTTCAATACCAAGCACCGTAAAAAAGCACAACATGTCTCCTTTAATATAGTGTTGACATTGTATTATTAAAACAAGAAATATCTTATATTAGCAAAAACATACACAATATACATATTTACAGGGCAGATTGTCTTCCAGTACATCCCGAGCGCAGCCTCCGTCCTCAGAGTTCGGCGCTCGTGGCGACCTGCTGCTCTGTGGAGTCGTCTGCTCCTATTTTTAGCCCCACTTTGACAGGAGTCCTCACACTTAGCATGCTAATAGCACCTCAGCAGGGCCCGGGCTTACAGCTTATCTGCCGCTCTCCTCCTCCTCCGCTCCTCCCCCGTCAGCCCAGCCCAGAGACCCAGGGAGATAAGGCCATTCAGGAGAGCCCGGTCAGGCACACGGCAGGGTGGACACAGGTACAAGCCGGGCATCACAAACACACGGTCTTGCTCTTAAATGGAACTTTTCAAATTTTTATGGTACAGTGTAGATTATAACCCAAAATAGCCTGAGTTACAGTAGGAAAAACTTAAAGGGGACATATTACACAAAATCAACTTTAATGAGCTTCAGTCCATGTTACAACAGTGTTTCCTTATCATGAATTTGCTCAAAGTGTTGTTCTGATTGATTCCTGCAGGTTTGAGATATCCTGTATTGTCCTGTAACTGAGGCTCCAGAGTTAAGAAAAGTCCAGTTTTCACCTACCCCCTATCCCCGCCCATATCCCTGTAGTGAGTTATTATTTGAAAAAGTAAAATAGTGATAATAAGTGATAGATGTAGGGTATGAAGAGGCGGGGCTTATCAGTTCTTCAGTTTTGAACAGGAAGTCAATGGACCTGTGTCTTTTACTAAGCTGTTTTAGATCAATATTGCACTTTACAGTGGACTACGTGTTCAAGTCCAATTCAAGTTCAAGTGCAATACTAAGTACCTGAGCTGCAGAGGCTAGTCCTCCGTTTACACCTGTACATCTTTGAACTTAAGTGAAAACAGTTAGAGGTTTTACATTTTAACAGTGCATCTGCACACCAGAATTCGTTGGCACATTATTGTGGAGGAAATTGCCCTTAGGCTTCATCAAACCATGATCTGGTTCTCAGCCAGAACTGGAGATTCTTGCTATGTGAGCTCGATTTGATCAGCAGGATGTAGCTGAACATGTTTAGGAGGCTCATTCTTAAATGTACATGGGACATGATCAGCAGTGCCAGGCCAAAGACAAATGTAAACAAGCCTCTAAGACAACAAACATGAGGTTAACAATCAGGCTATTGCTAGCTGTCTGGCGTTCATGAACATAATGTGTGGACACTTATTATCACGTCTTGTGACCGACAATCCTTTGACATCACATTTTTGCGTTGGTTTGTCAAGCTCCAAGTCCAGGGGGAAGCATGCCTGTGATCCAGACTGGTTCTCTCTGTATATTCTACAGAAGATCTCAGTCTGGACTCCTCCTCCTCTGCTGCTGCGCCTCAGTTCATCTCAGCAGAGCCGTGCAATCAGGTTTGTTTATTTCAGAGATGCACTGGGAAATAGAGGAGTTCATTGATCATCTAGCATTACTTCTCACATCGAATGTCTTACATCTTATATCTTAAGTACACAGTCCTTAGGGGTGCTTTTCTCCTCAAATTGCCCTGACACTGGATCTGCCGACCCTAAACCTGCCACACTGTCCAGCTGCACTGAGACTTTTGTTGTGCTAGTCTATTATCATTGACATTTAATCGCTAAATGTGCTTGAATTTTCCCTCAGGGAAAGTGATATAGATATAGTCGGCATCTGAGGGAACACCCGCTAACTGACCAGGAGGAAACAATCCATTTATTATAATGTAGAAGACCTGCTCTCTCATCCACTGTTTAAAAACTTTAAGAGACTTTAAGAGTTACATTGTACCAAACAGAAAAAAGGCATGCAACGGTCCAAATTTGTATCCCAAGAATGCTAATGGTTGCTGTGGGTTAAATACTACAGCAATGCTAGCCCGTCTACAAAGCGACCCGTTTTCGCACACACCAGATCAATGTGACGCGTTGCTGATTGTATCAAAGCATTGAAAGTATTGAAGAAGCATGTATTCTTCGCTGGTCAGGCAAAGTGGAGGCAGGTACTCCAAAAGGTACTAAAAGAAAACGCCCTGCGCTCGTGTGTTAGCATCTAGCATAAAGTGTGAAAGCCAAGTAGAGGCGAAGCGAGTAACGATGAGGCGAGCTAGACAATGCTTCAGAAAAGGAAGCATTGTCCTGGTGTCCACCCTGTCCTTGTGCCCTCACTCCTTGGCGGCCTGCAGCGTGTGCCGGACGGTGGGCCTGTAGTGCATGTCGTCGTCCGAGTCCTCCGCCACAGGGGCCTCCAGGCAGCTCTGGAACCTCCTCCTCATGCGCTTTTGGAGCTGGAAGGTGCGCTCGGTGTTGGAGTAGGTGTACTCCTGCTCCTTCAGCTTGGCGTAGTAGTCGGAGAACTTGTTGAAGAGGATGGAGATGGGCATGCCGTTCAGGATGATGCCGAAGGAGATGCACCCAAAGGCGACGCAGCGGCCCAGGTAGGACACGGGAACAACGTCGCCGTAGCCCACCGTGGAGATGCTCACCTGGCAATGGACAAACACGAAGTCAAGTGGACAGATTAAACATTATTTGTATTGCTATTGGCCTTTAAACATGCTCTTGAGTACCTTTGCTTTGGCCTTTAATGTAAATAATGCCTATGTCTAGAAAACATACATTAATACGCCATCTACTGGCAGCAGTGGTAATGAACCCCTGAAAAAACACTAACCACAGAAGCAACGTGACCAGCAGAACAGAGCTCATTATTGTTAAATCTCTGGGGACAATTGAAACTGAGAAATTGCTGAGACTCAGAGACGACCTTGTGACCAGGATTAATGAAACTAGCGTGAATGAAGTTAAATACAACTCCAGGTATGTTTTTGATGAGGGAGCAATGTTCTAACAAGGCAAAAAGCTCATATTCTGTATTACATGTCCCCTTTACGGTTTGGTTAAATGTGCAATAACGTTTCTGTCATGAGGTCTTTTCAGTTGCTCTGTCCAAGTGACCTTGTTAGGAGGAGAATAGTTTGTTGTTTCTTCTATATCAGACACAGCAATTACAGCACACAGTAACAAGCTGGAAGGTGAACCATGTGATTCCTGGGGCCATAATTTCAAGATTAATCCAGATTTGTAAATCCAATCCTGTCTTTGATCCGGATTTTTTGCTCTTTTGGGTATTTCAAACTTTAGAGCCAAATCTAGATCATTTTGATCTTGAAAATCAGGATGTTTCATGAACTTGATCAACTATCTTTAATAAAGAAAATGCTGCTTTTTTTTATTTTATTGGAGATCTGCAGCTCCTCCTAGTTTCAGTGCGATGCTTGCATCACTTCCTGTTTCCTGTGCTTGATCCTATGGGTGGGACGGATTGGGAAATCCCTATCCAAGAGGATTAGGATCATTTTGATCTCATCCTGCAAAGTTTTGAAATACCAGGATTGAAATCTCTGATCAATGGCTCAATGGCAGAATCCAGGGATTTGGAAATCTGAATCATTTGACTCTGGGTTCAGTTTTGAAATACTAGCCCCTGGGCATCCAAAAGAAAATGTGTTGAAATAACACCAACTTCCTTAACACATGAGAAATGTCATGGCCCTGGGAGGCTGGACCTTTTTAGACTAAGCCTATATAAAGTATTTAAAGGTTTTCAGAGTTGGATAACTGTTAAAAATAGAAAGTAGGTAACTGCGTGCTTATAAGAGCACCTTAAATTACTTCACAGAGCATTCAGTTGAACCTCTGTTACTTCTACTGGTCAGAATCAGAATGAGGATGGGTTTATTGCCATCAAAATTCACAAACATAGGAACTTGCTTTGGTGTGAGGTGAAACATAAAACAATGAATAAAATAGTAGCAAGATATATAAAATATGCATAAATGCATAACATTTCCAATAGACTTTTATTTTAGAAAATGTTGATACTTGAAATTTTCCTTTATTTTTCAAATTTAGAAAAAATAGGCGAACATATAAGTGGGGATGGTTAAATATTACTTATTTTTCATATCTAGTCAGCTTGAAATGACACTTCAGATGCACTGAGGATAAACAGGGCACACAGAGACTACTGTTGCAAAAAATCGGCTAAATGTTCAATATCGAGACAATATTGATATTTGGGAAAACCTTCCATATCAGCAATACTCATACGACATATCACCCATCATACAATTCAGTAATGATGAGCTTATACTAAGGACAGATCATTTAGCTTGAAAAAAAAACAAAAAACAACAACAACGCACAAATAAATCCAAACATCTTGCCCAGAACATACCAAGATATAAGATAATATTTGGATATTTGAATTAAACTCCGATATGTTGCCGTGCCTGTAACCACAGCAGGTCAGGCTGTGTCCCTGTGGCTGTTATAACATACTAACCCTTGCACTTGCAGTTGGAGTATTAAACTGTACATGTGAACTTTGAGGAACTTTGTGTGCGTTTGGTCTTTCTGGGTCTGTCCTGGGATGAGTTTGGGCATTACAGCGCATTAGAGAGGATTAGACACTCCAGATCACAGCTGCAGAATGAATTAAAGCAGTGTGTTAATGACAGCGACACGTGGACTGAGACGGGTGCTGAGGTCTGCATGACAGGCTCCGTCTCAGCTGCACCAGTCCATTCTGAGCTTTCAGTTGTGGGACTACTGGATTGGGTTTTTGTGAATCACAAACATTGCAAAAATTTGCCAAAGTCGAAGCTCCCAAACAGATCAAAACCAACTTAGAAATATAGACTCGCTTTGTGCATTTGTGGAGGGGAACGTGTCTGTGCTTTTCTCTTAACTGGATGTAAGGTTAGATTTCTCTGCTTGTTCTGCTGATGTGACACTTCAACCGATCAACGTTAAGTATTTGTCTGAATGTTCCACCTTTTTCCTGATCGATTACTTTTCAGAGCAGTCCCAGATTGATAAATGTGCTACACCTATCAATCTGAAAGTTTCCAGGCTTATGGAGCACATGTTCATTTGGGAAAAGGGACAAAACCGAAGCATATTTGTTAATATTTGACACAATGTATGACTGAACTTCAAAATTTTGCTGTAAATGGCTTATAGGTCACACAACTGGAAGAGACAATAGTCCAAACAGGATTTCATTTTTTCCTTTCCTGGTTTGATTTGATCCGAATACTGCCACTGAGCTTCAGAGTGTGCTTTCTGTGTTCACAGTGGGGGGAAACCTTAGACACAGGAAGAATATGCAAACTCACAATGGATAGCCTAGGAATTGAACCAAAAACCTGTCCCCAAACCTGACCGCAGTGACTGTCCGATGTGAGTCTAATCCTCCCATGCTGTAGCCTTGTGTTTGTTGATCTGACAAACCACACGCTTCACTTCAACACAATCAACACTAAACTATTCCGAGTCAAATCGGTGACAAACAGCTCACATCCAGTAAGTGTTACACGTGATGGGAGATCAAAGATTTGCATTTAGACATCTTGCTGTGCAGAGAAGAAACAACCATTGTAATAGTCACAAGAAGGCCTCGGATTTATAGCACCTTTCAAGAGATGTTTTGTTTTATTAAGCGTTACATTATCAATTCACACACACCACCATTTCCTCGCGCACCACGTTCATTCAGAGGTGAGGACTATAAAGTTTCCTGTCCAACAACACAACAACGAATTGAACTGCTGAGGTCTAAGAGGTTACATTTCAAAATATGAATCTATTCTCTTTGGAGTGTGATTTTTTTTGGTTCAGATTTGAATGTAAGAAACGAAAATAACCCATTTGATTTGAACACGTTACAAACTCACCGCGGCCCACCACCAGGTCTCGGGGATGCTGCTGAAGGGCGTCCCAGGCTGGTCTGTCTCCACGGAGTGCATCAGAGCGGAGAAAGTGAAGATGCCCATGGCTATGAACAGGAAGAGGCAGCACACCTGGAACACAACGCACCCAAGATGAGCTCGTGCACAAAACAATGTAAGACGTTCCACTCTTGTTTGGTAGATTCAAGTAAGTATCATTTTTGTCATGAACTTCTTTGCCGCTTGTTTGTTGCTTTGTTAAAGATCTGGTACTCCGGGTTCTTGTCCCTGACCTGGCAGACACCGAGAAGGACAGTTATGTAAAGGGTACAGTGGTGCTGCCAAGTCACCATGGTCACCAGAGAGAGAGCCGGAGGTGCTTGGCCAACATTCAGAAAGATACGGTGTTTTTGGAACAGTTTATGTGAAAATAAATTACAGGTTACAGTGAGTTGTTTAATGTCGAATATGTGACAAAACACCACCCGTTGCCATATTGTTGTTTGACGTCACACTGCGGCGCATTCACTAAAATTGCCATGTTGGAAAAATATCATAAATAACTAACATGCCTACAGTGTTAGTTAAATATATATATTTTTTCAATTAGAATTTGTTTTCTCAGGGAATAAAGCAGGACATCAAACTGGTGCATGTTCTGTCATTTCACTGTGGCTTAAAGGGCCCATGTCATGTCGGACTACTCATTTAACTAAAATGCAGTTATGATAAATATACCTCAAATTCTACAAAAAATCTCTACAAATGTTATCCCAGTTTAGGATTTTAATTTAACTTCCTGGTTGTAAATGATGACATCACACTGAGAGATTGGCAAGAAACTATCCTGCATATTGTACAAAACTAGCCTAATATCACAGATTTTTATTTGGCAAAAGAAAAACACATGTGAACACCTTTATTTTGTTGAATCAATGTTTAAAGGGTCCAAAAAGTAGTTTCTTTCAAATAGCAAATTATGGATAACCTTTGTCTCCCTGGTGTGATGTCAACAGTTTGTTTACTTCCTGTAATTTTCAACAACTTTTTCAACGTTTCCACACAAACAGTGACCTGATTGGTGTAAAACTGTAATTTATATTTGCAAGAGGTATTAATAAACCGAATAAAGTAAAAACTAGAAAATCATGAAAACCCATCACACGCACTTTAAACCTTAAACCCCAGAGATTGTCCCGGAGTAAATGACAGACGAGCTCCTTCTGGTTTTTGTGTAACTGTGTTTCTGTGATTTTTCCACATCACAGGACACCCTTTGGATTACAGTATTAAACTTATTATATCTTTTTTAGATTTTAAATAAAGAAAACAGTGTAATTTTAATAAAGAATGCCTGTTATGACAACATCTTTTATTAACTGTCTCCAAGCAGTGTCACCCTGCATGGCATTTTATGTATTTAAGAAACCCAACTTAATTCTAAAATGTGTAATTAGTAGAAGACATTTTTGTAGGAAGATATACTTTTATAAAGTAATTTTAAAGTGACTGAACTGTCCCAGTCTTTACAGTGATGCACAACCTGCTAATCAGTGTTTAGCATTTGCTTACAAGCAAGAGCGTGTCCACACTTTTCCACTGTGGTGGTCCAAGTCTATAAGGCCTTTCATTTTTAAAGTTAAATTTAATATTTTTAGTGAATAATCATTTCATTTCATTTCATTTCATTTTCTACCGCTTATTCCCGTTAGGGGTCGCGGGTGACTGGAGCCTATCCCAGTGACTTTGGGCCTGAGGCGGGGTACACCCTGGACAGTGGCCAACTCGTCGCAGCAAACACAGAGACACAGACAACCATTCATTCTCACACTCATACATTATGGGCAATTTAGAGTTCTCAATTAACCTACACAGTCATGTCTTTGGACGGTGGGAGGAGCCGGAGAACCCGGAGAGAACCCACGGTAACACGGGGAGGACATGCAGACTCCACCCAGAGAGATCGTGTGATGTTAGGGGGGTTCGGAATTCGAAACCACGATGTTGGGGTGGTCTGGGATTCGAACCCACGATCTCCTTATTGAGAGGCAGAAGCTCTAGCCGCTCTGCCACCGTGCACCCCAATAATCATGATTTTTATCAATATTGTGTCTATTTACTTTTAATTTATTGTTTAAATTTGGTGCAATTTTATCACTAAAATGAAACAAAAATGATTATAGCTATACTGCCTTGGCCTCTTGCCCATGTTTAAAAATTAGATTATGGATTATATGAATTAATTATCTATTATTACAACATACGATGTTTCAGCAAGTGAAACCTTTTAAATGTCTGTCTGTAAGTGTTTCATTTGCATGTTTATAGTGCTGTAACTGCACTAAATATTAAGTAGCTTTTTACGGTGCTTTTGAGCTTTTGGTGTTCAGATTATTAACCGTCTTTGTCTAAATGTAGGGCTAAATAAATAAAAGAATGTAGAAGAATGTGACAGAGATGGGAGGTTGCTTGGTTGTGCACCGACCCAATGCACTTTGTTCCTGAGCTTTAACTTCCTGTGGTGTGAATTAAGTTTTTAAGAAGCAATGGTCAGAAACAGGAATAACACATACATTTACAATCGATTGAGGGTTACCTGTTCAGAACATTGTCGGATGGTGAACCCAAACGCCCTCATGCCCGTGGAGTGTCTCGCCAACTTCAGGATCCGGAAGATTCTCATCAGCTTCACCACTTTGAGCACTTTGCTGACCTTACTGACCCTGGCCATGGTTTTCAGATCCTCCTGCGCGTTGGCATCCTCCGAATCCACGAAAAACGTCTCGAAAATGATCTGCAAAAAGTAGGGCATCACCGCCACCAGGTCCACGAAGTTCAGCGCGCTCTTCACAAACTGCTTGATGTCGGCGGTGGTCACCAGGCGCAAAAAGTACTCCACGGTGAAGAAGAGGATGGACGAGATCTCTATCCACTCCATGTAGGTTTTGCCGCTGAGTTTGTAGTCCCGCAGTTCTTTGACGGTGTTCATCGTCATGGCAACGATAGAAATGAGCACGAAAAGGCTGGAGAAGACGGCGAACGCTTTGGCCGCCAGTGAGGAGTAGGGGTTCTCCATGAGGTCCCAGAGCATCTTGCGGAAGTCCCCCAGGAACATGGTCTGGTACACCTCGTCGTCCTGGTGAGGCTTGATCTCGGCGATGAGCTCCTGGTTCACCTTCAGCTTCTCCCGGATGTCGTCCAGTTTCTCCTCGAACAGGATCCGGCAACACCTGGAGAAGGAACGTTACGAAGTGAGTTTACAGGATTCAAAGTGACACTAACTGGATCTTTCTGCGATAGATCATGTTCTACCACAGTATGGGACCAGCCAACACTCTATATAACTCAGTTTAACATTGAATTAAAGCTGCAGTATGTAACTTTTCTTATTGCTTTGCCTGGAATGTTCCACAATGGAGTATTAAAGTGAATGTCCGTAATTTCCTCTACTTTCACCAAAAATTACATTTATTAAAGAATGAATAATTTTGATGTTCTTTAATGTAACGTAAGTGATATGCAAATATAACATATTACATATAGTCCCGCCCCTTGCCAGTAGCCACAACCATTCACAGTTCACCGGCCATCCAGTTGGACCAATCAGGTGTGGCTATGTCTGAGCTGAGCTGTCAATCAACTGGACGTTTGTTTGAGGCGGAAGTGGCTGCAGAATCAGCACAGCATCGACCGGAGCAGATTAGAATGGAGCAGCCAACTCTCGCACAGAATTTACCAATTCCTCGACACCTTTCCACAAAAGGACATTTAGACATTTTAGAAAGCCTTCCACTAAACTTGCCAAAAAACGCTTGAAAGACGGCAACCACGTGAACATAGGAGCCTGTTTGGAGCGATGGAGGGAGCTTCGTGAACTAAAAGGATTCAAAAGCCATGAAAAGAGTTGGAAAAATTCCTTTTGGACAGTAACCAATTAACATCTTTTGTATGTTTATTTAGAAATTATGTTGCCAGTGATGCATATGAACATATTTTTCATGTAAACGTTTACCTTGCCGTTAGCATTAGCCAGCAAAAAACACGAACTATACATAATATAGGGGGTTTTGGTAAACACTAAAACACCGACCACATTTACGTCAAAGCCTCGCAGAAAGTCCTCGTTGAGCGTGTAAACTTTCTGTTGTTATTTTTAGATAATAATTGGCGTATAACTGCGTCTGCACTCGGGAGGTGTGTCTCTTTGTCCTCTCAGGAAGGGAGGGGGAGTGAGCGGGGCGGAGCTAGAGTTGAGACTTACTTTCTGCCTCGGTTTTCAAAAGTTACGAACATTCACTTTAAACACTTCCATTGACTTTATTCTACAGGAGTTTTCATTAATAGTTAGTGCAATACAGTGGAATATTCCAGGTAAAGCAATCAGAAAACGCACCAGAAAAGTTACATACTGCGCCTTTAAATATGAGAATTTTAAAGGGGACATATTATGCAGAATCAACTTGAATGAGCTCTGTGACTGTCCAGGGTGTACTCCGCCTAAGGCCCAAAGTCACTGGGACAGGCTCCAGTCACCTGCGACTCAAACGGGAACACGTGGTACAAGATGATGAACTTTCCTCAGCATTAGTTTATTTGTTCTATTTTGATTTCCTGTATTTGAGGCTCAGGGAGGGCTGGGCAATATGGCAATAAATTACTATCACTATTTTCTTGGGGACAGATCGTGATTTTTGTATTCAGCTCCAAGATGTAAGAAAAATATCGAATTGTGTTTTTTCTGACCAGTGCAATTGCAAATGTGCAAATGTGTGATTTATTTTTGAATAATATATTTTAAATACAATTCTGTCTCTTTTAGTCGCGTTTTTCAGTTGTGGTTGTCATATTTGAACATGTAATCGCTTTTAGTCGCGTCTTTGTTGTTTTCAGTCACGTTTTTTTGTCTCTTTTAGTCGCCTTTTGGTGCATCGCGTGTGTTGTTTCTAGGTGCGTTTTTGCTGCGTTTGAGCACATTTTTATTGCTTTAGGTCACTTTTTTCACTTGTTTCAGAACATGTTTGTACAAATCCAAACTACAGTGTGAGCAGTTTTTATTCAAATCAAAAGCAAAACATGTTATCAATGGAAGAAATTTTTCCACTTAAAAAATTGCAGCCTTTGTGATGTGAAAATTGTGATTTTGTGTCGATTAATTTTAATTGTGCAGCTCTGGCCTTTAAGAGGTAAATAACAACAAGAGAAAAAGCTGCATTAAAGAGACAAACAGTAAGTCGCGATACAATGATTTCACAAAATTAGCAGAAATAGCAGAGCTCACGATTCCATTTTTATCATCACACATAGACTGTAGATATCAGTGGACTATGGGATTGTGACGTCACCCATAGCGTTTGCCTCCAGCCAAATGAAGCCCATCGTGGCTAGTAGCTATAGCGGCTAAAGCGGAGCCAGACTCCATATTTGGAAATCCGAGTGTGTATCGTGGCAACCACACGGACCAATCAGGAGCACGGTTGCTAACGGTATCCGCCCCTCGGTGAGAGGAGACGGCAGCAACGTGCGGCGCTAGCTGTCAATCAAACCTGTTGCTAACACGAGCCAAAACGGCCTCTGGAAAAGGAAGCACCTGATTGGTCAATTATTATTGCTAATAACTTGATTTATGAACAACCTAACGAGAAAAAAACACCCGATTCATGTAGAGTGTGTCAAAACAGACATTTTAGTTCCAAGATGGTGAGTTTGACAGAAACAGTTACAGAGTAAAGGGCACCAGTGTCACAATAGAAAGTGAATGGCAGCTCGGCTTTATGGAGCCAGGAGCTCCTCCATAGCTGCTTCCTATTTGGAACGCGGCGGCTAGCATGCTAACATGGTCCACTGATATCTACAGTCTATGTCATCACATCACCCAGACCTAGGCTCAAGTGCACCAAAAATTCCTGTTTTCAGCTTCCCCCAATAGACTCAGTCGGCATCTGAGGGAACGCCCACTCTCGGACCTCCGAGGGGGATAACAATGCATTAACTTATTGTGTCAGAGCTGCTCTGTCACACACTGTCCCACAACTAAGAGCAAACGCCAAGAGTATTATAGCACCAAAGACACAGAGAAGAAAAAAAGAGTTCTAATGCTACGCAAAATTCTGCCGTGATGCTTGCGCCACCTGCTGTATTATCTACAGAATAATCAGTTTACTTTTCTGAGGACACGCAATGTCAGCAACATCTGTTAAGACTCAGATTGGACTTGATGTGAATCGGCTGTGATTAAATTAGACATAATTCACCAGGAAATATATTGGAAGAGAGGAAAAAGTTGCGTTTCCTATTAAATCAAGTGTTTACCCGGAGTTCCCAGAGCAGACTCCTGATATGACCCTGACATCGCTGTGGGCTTCTAAAATGTAACGTAGACACTTTAAAAAAATAAAAATATGTATAATCTGCTGCTTGTTACAGTGAAATGTCACTATGACGGGCGGGGCTTATCAGTCAATGAAGTCAATGATCAGTTTTCTATTACCAAGCCATTTTAGATCTATATTGATGTTAACCATGAACAAAAATCTAATACAGTATGATGCTACTTATTTCAATACCAAGTACCTGAAAAAAGAATCCTGTCTCCTTTAAAGTTTATATGACAGGTTACATTTTAAGTTGTCGTAATGTTTATAGCTGTACTTCCTGGTTGGACAGAAAATATGACATAAGTGGAGGTAATTCTACAGATGTTACCTAGCAACCATTTTCAAAATAAGGACCAAAACCCATATAAATGACACAATAGCTATGATCTGACAAATAATAATACCCAAAAACGACTTTATTTTGTTGAATGACACTTTTAAAGTATCAGAACATTGTGTCAGTTGTCTGTAAATTGTCTTTGTATTTTCAATGGCACGTCGCTTTTTGATGACATCACTGAGGGAGGGATTCCGTTTTAGAACTCAATCACTTCCTGTTATTTAAAATTTGTATTTTTCCACATTTCTTCACAAACTGCAACTTCACAGATACAAAACTATAATAAATAATTGCCACATGTGCCCTCCCACCCAATTAGAACATTTTCAGAACCCGTCATATAGACTTTAAACTTACTTAATTGTAGCGTCTGCAGTGTGCTAGCAAAGCAAAGCACAGTATTTCCCTTTATCTTTTACTCGCTGGTGCCCATAATTCAGTGGGTTGTTGCTGCAAACCAGTAACTTTTGACTTGAGTGAGCAACTTGTGGCTGTCTCTTGCCCAGGGACACAACACCTGAAAGCCGTGATACAAGGGCTGCAAGATGAACTGCTGTTGAACTTCAATTACAAATGACATAAGTTTGAAATGCATGTTATTCTTACACTATTATGGCAGCGTAGCATCAGTGTGGAGGAGTGCTGGGCGATACAGTGATAAAAATCGTATCATGAGCTCGTCTCTGTGATAATCTGCTATTTTTGTGAAATCGTCCTATCGTGATTCACTGTTTGTCTCTTTAATGCAGCTGTCTGTTCAAACACACTTTTTCTCCTGTTGTTTAGCCTCTGAAGCCTCTGAGCAGATGACTTTATTCACCTCTTAAAGGCCAGGGCTGCACAAAATAAACAAAATCCGCACGAAAATCGCCGTTTTAATGGATGCAATTAGCAAATCGCGAAGGCTGTAATCATTTCTTCCACAAACAACAAAATGTCTTGCCTTGATTTGGATAAAAACTGCTAACACCGTAGCTTGAATTTGTACAAACATGATCGGAAGCAAGCGACAAAAGCAATAAAAATGCGTTCAAAAGCGACAAAATGCGCCTACAAACAACAAACGCGACTCAATGCACCAAAACACGACTGAAAACGACAAAGATGTGACCGAAAGTGACAAAGACGCGTTTTAATAGGACAAACATAACCGAACGTGACAAAAACACGACTAAAAGCGATAAAATGTGTTTAAATTGTGAATTTGACCAGAATCCTATCATTAAAACATAAAACGCTGCTAAGAAAATCGTGATAATACCGGTAATTTTTTGCCATATCACTCGGCCCTAATGTGGAGACTTTTAATGCTGGTGGGGAGTAAAGCATTTGACACCTGTTAGTGCGGCTGATATGATTGAAGACTAAAAGTTGAAACATTACTGCACACTTTAGGTCAAATAAAAATGTACAAATTAGAAACCGCATTCGCCTGTTGGCCAGAGGAATGTCCATACCTCATCTGTCACCAAGAGAAGTTGAACTGCATCATATTTTTACCAATATTTAGATTTGGATTTGACATTTACGCTCCACACTGGGTCATCGAGGGCAGCTGATAAGGAAAAAAAATGCATTCTTATTGTGGATGCTCTTCACTCAAGAAGATCATCAAGAAGGCCGGACATGTTGTGGGGGAGGAGCTGGATTCTCTGACTGTTGTGTTGGAGGAGGATGTTGTCCAAAATCAGGACTATTCTGGACTTTCCCTCCCACTCGCTCCACAGAGTGCTGGTCAAGAGCTCATTTAGCAACAGACTGTTACTGCCACGAGGCTCCACCGAGAGAGACAGGAAATCATTCCTGCCTGTCGCCATCAAACTACTGAACTCTGTGCTGTAAAAATCCTCTTGTAAAGTCATTGTGCAATATTAAGTTCACTTATAAACTGTACATGATCATGTGAATATGTAAATAGACCAGGATAGTATAGTTAAGCTTATTGTAAATTGTTCATATCGGGGGTTTAGTTGATTAATATAGATACTTTATAAGTTAAGTTAAACGGGGTTGACCATTATAGATCTATTGTATTATTATTATTTTTTTTTATATATATATATATCTTACTTTGTTTTTATACTTTACTGTCTCTACTGGTCGGTTGCACATGTAACAAAAAGAATTTATCCTTGGGGATAAATAAAAGTAATTCTGATTCTGATTCTGATTCACAGACTGGTAACATGGCCCGGTGGTGTCATTTGCTGGGTTCCATGAAGATAAATGAGTTTAGGACACTCCAGGCAAAGCAAAAACATCTGCATAGTTACAAGCAGGTGACACACGCTCCACCATGAATGTTACATAGTGCACCTTTAAGCAGGCCATTTTTCTGCGCAGTAGTAGTAGTGAATATTAACCTTTCTTTGTATTCTAATACTTATTCAATACAAAAAGACAAGAACAAAAGTCTTGGCAACAAACAGACCATTACAGGTTGTGGCTTTGGAAGCAGAGTTGTCACTTCCAGATTTGAAGCACAAGCAGTGGTGGAACAGGTATTCAGTTTTGTTACTTAAGTAAAAGTAGAAAGAACAGGAATAAAAGTAAAAGTAGCAGACACAAAGAGCTAAGTGAAAGTACTGAAGTACCTGTACTTTCTACTTCTCAGTCCAGTTAAAGTGCAGATACCTGCTCTCAGATGTAGTGCAGTAAAAAGTATCTACTGTAAAAAATTACTTAAAAGGCCCTGTTTTGCAAGTCTCCAGTCTTTGCAATTTGCAGTTGCAAAAATTTGCAGTTTTTGCACTTTTTTAAAATGTCATGGTAACATTTAAGTATAAAGTGTAAAGAGAAAACCGTTTTAAAACCCTTTTTCTTTTTTTTTTGTTTGGAAGAAAAATCAAGTCATCTCAAGTCACAGGGCTTCAGGTCAAGCCCAAGGCTCAAGGCTCAATGGCAAGTCCAAGTCGAGTCCCTAGTGTTAAATTTTATCAAATAAATTCTCAAATCATCAAAATAGTGACTCAAGTCAGACTCAAGTCCAAGTCAAGTTTTACAAGTGCACACCTCTGCTAGAAATCCAGTACTCTTACTTCCGTTACATCCACCGCTGCACACAAGAAACCATATTTTCTTGACATAGAGGCTGTTTTGTCCTACCTTGGTGAGTCCTTGAGTTTTAACCCCCAGAACGACATCTCCTCCTCGAAGTTGACAGGACAGAGACTATCCATCACCCAGAGCACGTTACTGCAGTAGAAGTGGAAAATGTAGTGGAAGAACATGGGATCCCGGTCAAAGAAAAACTCGTTGTTCTGGACACTGTAGTCGTCGCAGAGAGTCATCCTTTTAGCCGGATCCTCGCACAACACCAGCACTCCGATACGACTTTTCGGATACTTCAGAACCAAATGTTTAGGAATGTGAAAAACTTTGCCGCCGACGTTTAAATTCACTATGTTAGACTGCCATTGAGGCGGTTTCTGTACTTTTTCATCTTTGTCTAAATTGTCCATAGAAGTCCACGGTTTGACTGAACTCTCCTGCGAAAACGGGAATTCCGGCGTTTGGTCATCGCTCGACGTAAAACTGAATTCTCGTTTTATAGACGCAAAAAGACTGGATCTACGCTTTTTGAGCACCTTCAACTTGGGTCGCACTGCACTCGCCATTTTGAAATTCGGAGTCCACCCAATGGAAAAAAAAAAGGTTCTAAAGTATTTCCGATAAGTCAAGTCAACATCGTGCTAAAAATATCAAAAATGAAGTAAGAACTAGAAGCAGTAGCCTAGTTGTAGCGCTTGTCTGTCAGCGTGCGAGAAGATCAAGAAGTGGAGCCTCTTCACTGATTCCCCTAATCCTATTGCTGTTCTTTCTGTCCGAACGCAAGTTAAAAATACTGTTGACTGGGATTAGCGCTGTGGTTTAAGGCTTTGAGCAAGGAGAGAGTGGTGAGATGACGGAGCGCTGCTGCTAACGAGGCTAACGCTAAGCTGAGTACAGGGCTGGCTGGCGTACTAAAGTTAGCTTGGCGGCGGAGACACCTGTGGAATTAATATGTTGGCGGCTGAATGTGGAGATGCAATTGAGTCTTGGGTTGGATTTTTTTTTTTTTTTTAAGTTGTCAATGCTACATATTTTCGGTACAAAGGTTGTTGGGGTTTTTTGATGAGTAGTTGATCCAGGTCAGTGGCGGAAATTTGGGGCCCCAAGGCAAGAGTAAGTTCAGGCCCCTCCTTATCACGTGTGATTTTTCTGTCATGTCTCTTGAATTGTTCTTGAATTGATGCTCATTTTTTATGTGTTGTGGCCAAACAGATTTCTAAATTGGGCATGGCAAGTGAACTATTGGACAATTCTTATGCGTGTGTGCAAAAGTTCTAAACAGCTTTAAACAGGGGGGTTGGAGGTCCTTCCTCAGAATTTTTTTTTTTTTATTATTAGACCGTATTTCCTGTATGTTGGTGGTTTTAATATACTGTACTAAATATACTGCTTTGACATTGAGAGGATAGCAAGTGTTTTGCGTCTTTATGATTGGGAAGAGCATCTTATCGGGCCCCCTCAAGTTTGGGGCCCATGGCAATTGTGGCCTGTCGTGTCATGATAAGTCCACCACTGATCCAGGTTGCAAGTTGCAAGCTTAGCTGAAGTTTGTATAACATCCAGGAGATAAAAGGATTATGAAATGTTCAGACGGTTCTTTACAACTGTGTTTTTCAGTCTGGGGTGCAGGGGTCCAGTGAGTAGTGTTCAAGAACTTGGAATAGATACAGTTAGCATTATGTCATATCAGGGGCGTGGCCGTCGTTGGGGAAACCATGCGAGAAACGCTGTAATAATTTAAAAGGGAGCTCAACTTTTTCCCCCTTTTCACAAAACCGAGTTCCGGTGGCTAAAAAATGCTGGGCTTCACAACCTGCTCCATTTATTCCTTAAGGAGAACTAGCCGAGTGCCGCTAAAATGAATCAATAATCAGTTAACACCATAGAACTATAATAAAACCTGGAAGATGAATCCAAGATGGCCGTCCTGTTTATCCCTATGGAGAGTGCTCATTGGCGCATGACCCCAAAAAAGTTTCTTACTTCCGCATTTACTTCCTGATACGAAGGCAGACATCTTTGTTTTACTTCCTGAAACGATGGCTGCCATCTTTGTTTTACTTCCTGAAACGGAGGCTGCCATCTTTGCTTTAGGGCGCCACATGACCACAATCCCCCACTTCATATAAAAACGGTAATTTCGGTGATTTTAGAAACGGTAGAAAAGAACATTTCCTTCTATTTTATTTAGATACCGATAATAATTCAGTCCTGTCTGCAATTATAATGTGCAATTTTAGAAAAAGGCTGGTTCTAAGAGGCTGCAGTACCTCGCACGACCACAAATCAATCTGGGACCACAGACAGAGTACCTTATCCAGTTCATTTAATACATCCATGGTTAACACAGTGGAGAGCGAGTAACAGCTGATAATCACTTGCAGTATGTTACACGTACAGTATAAATACTTCACAGAGAGGAAACCTGTGATAAAAGGTGGTGTTTCTGTCTCAAAGCTAGTGCTAACCTAAATTCTGTTTAATCAATAATGTTAAAATAATACCACAAACTGAACTAACCTTATCAACTTGGCATTCTATGTACTTTTATCAAGTGTGTCCGCTTTGAATAGATTGAGAGAATGAATGGACGTTTTTACAGCCACCGAAAGAGCCATCGTGAAAAGGGTCCGTAACATTTGCTGGTAAATTAATGAATAAATAAATGAATAAAATTAATTCAAGTGGAGTCAAACTGAGTCTTACCAGAGGTTGTTTATCTGGCGTTACCTCAGAAAAATAAACAGATTCATGTTCTGTAGATGTTGAAATACTGTAGGCGGTGCTGGCGGCTGCTGTTAGCATTCTTGGATAACTATACCAATTTTTAGGCCTTTTAGCCACTTTATTGGACACATGCATTTGGTATTTTTCTTATGGTTGTTGAACAGTGAAAGAGCAGCTCTGACGTTCAAATGAATGGACTGTTGTTTACCCCAGAGCTCCATATGGTGTTCCCTCAGAGGCCGACTGTGTCTGTGGTTTCTGTGGTTTCAGAAAGAAGGTGACATTAAATAGCAACATATTTGATTTTTTATTTTATTTTAAAAGTTTATAGGCCTAAAGTTTACATCTTTCAGATTTAAAGTAGTAGTAGTAACTTCAGCAACAGAGCTCCACCTGCAGGTCTCTTGTGAAAATACACTGCCAGTAATAGACACCTAAAGCTTTTTTTCCCCTTCCTTTTTATTGAAATAAGGAAGTACAATCACAAATAAGGTAAAAATGTTACTTAGCTCGTGTTACCTTTGGGTCATTTTGACTCGACCTAGATTTCTTATTTTATTTTTTATCTTACTATGAAACTATCATGGGTGATACCAAACATCACTCAACATACAATTTATGCAAAATTATTAAATGTAAATGTAAAGTATTTTTTCTTATTTGAAAAAGTATATGGCTCATTGACCAAAGATGCACTGATTAAACGTAGAGAGCATGTTTGAAGTTTGACGGATTTTGCACAAAATCATTAATCAAGAAATTACAATAATTAGACAATATAGCCTACAGACATAAACAGATTTATTTTTTCATGCGTAGTTATGGAGTACATGGAATGTAGGACAAATATTAAAGTGCTTATGACAGGTTAGCTTACACATTTCAAAACGTAGTTAACAAATTATTTTAAGATTTTACTAAAAATGTGGAGGTCCAGCCTGTTTCAATGTTTTGTTGATAATTGTATTTCCTTTTAGGACATCAGAATCAGAATCAGAATTACTTTTATTTATCCCCAAGGGGAAATTCTTTTCGTTACATGTGCAACCGACCAGTAGAGACAGTAAGTATTAGAACAATATAAGATATATATAAAATAAAATACAATAGCTCTATATAGGACATGAGCCTCAGATTACATAAGTAGAGGTAATTCCACAACTGTTACTTAATAAACATGCTGTACACAATAATTATGATTTGACAAATAATAATACCCTTCACCTCCTTGGTACCACTTTGGTAAATGATTATATGAACTGTCAGAAAAAAACTTGTCACCTGCTTTTAAATATTCAGTATAGAGTTTTTTAATGGAATGTTGCTTATTGATGACACAGACAGTGGGATTCTACTTTAGACTTATTGCAACTTGACTGATGTAAAACGATGATAAATATTTAACAGGGACTATCACACTAAAACAAAGTAATAGTTAGAAAAACATGAACATGAACCTGTCATATGTACTTTAGGGGCAGGCTGTGGAGACAAAAAGGGTCGGGAACCTCAATGAACCATCACGGTAGATTAACTGTCTTGCCCAAGGACACAAGGACAGTATCAACTGGTGGGGATTTTGCTGCTTATTTTTGAGTCAGTGTACAAAGTAAGATACTGCTCCCCTGTGGTCTGTGGAAGTCAATGCTCTTGTATGACGAAGAATAATGTATTGACATTTGTTTTCTTTGCAAATTCTACATTCAGCAATACAATTACACAAAGCTATAATTAATCAAAAGTTGAGTATGAATGAGTCATATTTACCGGACACAGTTAAACAAAAAAAAAAGTCTTGAAAGTCTTCAAAAAGTCTGTGGGGAAATTGAATGAGCCTCTTACTTTGTTACCAGAAACAGTCCTCCCTGTGGACCATGCTGTGGCCCTGCGCTGCAGAGCTTTTACTCTGAAGAGTCTGCTCTTTATATTCCGCTTTAGAAGCACGTGACTTCCTTTCCGATCTACGCTTCAACATGGACGCCAGCCGCGTGCAGCCGATCAAGCTCGCCAGAGTAAGAAAACGAATTATCTGTAGTATTTCACGAGCGGTTTTTGGATATATAGTTGTAGTTATGGGATTAGTATGTATATTGACCAAATCCGCAGAGCTAAATGCGATTTTAGTCCTGTAAAAGTCCGCTAACGTGTCGCGGCGTGTCTTCATCATGGAGGCCGTTCGCGTTGTAGCTCACAGGCTACAGCATGTGCAAAACACTTCCTCGCGGTTCTAGTCTGGTCTCACGTTAAACTCCACACTAAACGCAGACGTTAAAGCATTGTTTCTGTGTTTTACAGGTGACCAGGGTTCTGGGCAGAACAGGTTCCCAGGGTCAGTGTACACAGGTGAGCCCCGGCCCGGATCCACTGTAGAACAGAGGCCATGAGCTAAACCTGTGAACACAGCACTCTACGAAACTGGCTGTTTGCAGCCAAATACTGAAACTAAACTGTCAATAACAATGGGAAATGAGACTTTATAGAATAAATAATCAGAAAGTTGACAATACCTGAGGAGGCAACGCAGACAACGTATGCTTTCAACAACCGGTATATCGACTATAACTAATGGTTGTAGTAGGTCTATACAATAAAAACAAACGTCTGTATTAAGGGAGGAGAAGGCCTAGGCATTGGATTTGCTTAACAAAAACTATGCTAATGTGTAAATGCTGTAGATAATATGAAAGCCAATGTATTTGTTTAGTACACTTTACCTTCATCAAAAAAGTTACATGTCTTTTAACAATCAGTAAATACATTCTGTAAAATACAATGGTAAAAGCTGTAGCGTGGCTCTGTTATCATTCATCTGAGTGGTTTTCATTTGACTAAACATTTAGATTAGTCATATTTTAGGGCCTATACTTAGCCTAGAGTTATAAATCACATGTAGATTTAATATTATGAAATATCAAATTTAACTCAGATTTCATGCAGTAAAAATTGGGAAAATATGAAAGAGGAACTTGCTCATTTTGGTATAGTCTACAGTAGCAGTGGTTTTGTTCGTTTTCCTGTCCATTCACATTGATGCAATATTTGAAACTATATATTTACGGTGAAGCATTTCTGTTGGATTGCAGTAACAAATCTTATGACAACTGCTTACTTTGTTCACTTCTAATGGAAATTAAAATATTTCTGGCTATTTAAACCATTAAGCGCAACAACAGCACAAACCGGGCTTTTCTGAGTAATGAAGTTTACCAAATCAGATATCTAGAAAGTTCAAAAATGTTGTAGTTTAAATCTTCATCTCTTCTGCCTCCCTGCGTCCTTGTGCAGTCAGATGTTCAGAAGCACCGATAGTTTGAGTTGTGTCGTGTTACTGACCTGCGTAGCGCTTCAGCAAGGATTTCACTTTATTATGGATTGCAAAATACGAATGACTGCCACATCCTGGCATGCACGCATTCTCCTTATGCTCGCTCTCTGGTTACATTCAAGAGCTGAAGGTGACCAGAGATTGTGCATAAAGATGTGAGGGTGCACCGTGGAAATGGATGATTATCAAAAGGAAAATTAACTTCTAGTTGCAGAACCTTGTTGCGTCATTGCGCAAAATTGAAAGTGAGCGTCCTTTGTTTGTGCTAATTTCTTGAAGCAAACGATGGAAAAATGCACAGGAAAAAAGCACTCCGAAGATGTGGAATGTTCAAGAAGAGATAGTGACTTTTCTGATGAAGATGAGTCTGAAGCAGAAAGTTTTGAATCTGATGCTGAAGACTCATTTTTGGATTGTGAGGAGTCTGCTCTATATGAGTAAGTAACTTATCTTTTTTTTTTTTCTAGATTTTGTTTTCTAGATGGAAAAACACAAGTGTAACATAGAACACACTTATGTATTGAGCTAGCATCCGAATTAGATTATGTTCTTGTGCCTTTGTGCGCGTGCACTGCCAAAAATACAGTTAAATACTAAATCTATGAAAGTTAGCAGTGTATTGACTGACAGGGTTTGATTAAATGAAGTGTTGCAGACGTTTACTCTGCATGTAATTGAGGTGTTTAAAAAGAAGTGTTTTATCTGTTGAGTTCTTTAACCCGTTTACTAAAGTATTTTCTTTAACATTTAGACCATTGGAGGAACCGGTGTCAGATGCTGAACCAGAAGTGAGACCAGCCAAGATTTCACGAATGGAGAAAAGTGGAAAAAGCAGTTTGGGGGTGGACAAAGCGTCCACAGCGGCCAATCCTGTGGAGAGGTGGTGTGGCGTTGAGGATCCAGACATTACCCCTGTACAGCCCACTTTCTGTCCTGCGCGGACTCCTGGAAGCCGGCTCATAACGACGTTAAAGTACACTCCTCTGCAACTGTTCCAGCAGTTTTTCACGAGTACAGTGTTACAGACTCTTTTAAATAACACTAACGAGTTTGGAAGAGCCAATCGTAACCCACCGTCGATGCCGTGGAAAGACGTGACAATTGAAGAACTCTTTTGTTTCTTGTCAGTTGTTGTGTACATGGGCTTCATAAAAGCCCCAAGTCTGACTGATTATTGGCGAAAAGGGTCCTTATACAGTTTCCCATTCCCCCAGAAAGTGATGACTGGGAAAAGGTTTCTCCATATCCTAAGTTCTATCCACCTCAGCAGTGCTGAAGATGACACTAAAAATGAAGCAAGAAAGGGCACCTTGGAATTTGATCAGTTGGGCAAAATCAAACCATTGTACACAGAGATGAGGGACGCATGCCGCAGTAACTTTCAGCCGTATCAACATATCGCCATCGACGAGCGTATGGTGACTTCAAAGGCCCGTGTGCACCTTAAGCAGTATATCAAAAACAACCCTGTCAAATGGGGATTCAAGCTGTTTGTCTTGGCTGACTCCATCACTGGATACACATGGGATTTTTTTGTGTATGAAGGCAAGTCCAAAGAAAGCACCGGGAAGGGCTTGGGCTATAACTCTGTCATGAAACTTGTAAATACAAAATTGCTGGGCAAGGGCTACAAGCTTTATGTGGACAATTTCTATACAAGTCCAACTCTGTTTCAGGACTTGCTTAAGCAAAAGATCTGGGCCTGTGGCACCATAAGGACACATGTTGTAGACTTCCCTAAAACACAGAACAATGCTCTGAAACCTAAATCTCCCCGCGGCAGCGGGGGGATGTATGTATCCTATTGCTCATAGTCATGCTTTGTCCTTTGTGTTCCTAATGTTCTACTATATTCACAGTAACATGGGTGGAGTCGACCTGTCAGTGTCTCTGAACTACAATGTTCTCCATAAGACTAAGAAATGGTACAAGACCTTCTTTTACCATTTTGTGGACATTGCAATCGTAAATGCACACATCCTCTACAAATGCCACTGCAAGGACAAGGGAGAAGTGCCAATGCACCAGAAGGCGTTTCGGGAGTCTCTTGCCATGGAGCTGTTCCAGGCAGGCTCCCAAAAGCCTGAGCAAGAGGCCCCCTGCAGCCAAGCGCATCATCGTTTAGTGCACATAGGGGACGACAAAACGGCCTGCAGACGGAGGTGCAGGAAGTGCCAGGCCAAAACCCCGGTCAAGTGTTCCACGTGTGACCTCCCCTTGTGCTTTATGCCAAATCGTGACTGTTATGAGTGGCACAGGGAGAACAAGTGAGCTGCTGCATTTTGTACAGCGTAACAAAAGCATGTGTAGTACATTTACATGGTTGTGTTTGTTGTAATAAAGTTTGTTTTTCTACCAGCACTTGGTTGGACCACTTTTTTTTTTTTTTTTTTTTTTTTTTTTAAGATCACTTATTTTTTAAGAACACAAACACATTTGGGGGTTGTAGATTTAGAATGTTCCATTGCTCATTACCAACAACAAGTTATGTAATGGATCTATGGTTGGGCATTTAGATTTTATTGAATCAACATCCAGCTCTCAAATATTGAGAGGTTATGAGCTAATCTTGTAAACGTAACTAAAAACGCCATGCTTTTAAACAGATTCAAATATTTTCAGTATCAAATTCACAAAAGATTTTAAAGTCATTTATTAAAAAATAAGCAATTACTTGTGGCCACTTTGCTCAGGCCTGAATGAACTATTTCAGGTTGGTTGGGTTTTGTGTTCTGAATGTTGTGCTCGTGTTCCAGGTCCGTGTGGAGTTCATGGATGACAGTAACCGCACCATCATCAGGAACGTGAAGGGCCCAGTGAGAGAGGGAGACGTGCTCACCCTGCTGGAGTCTGAGAGAGAGGCCAGGAGGCTGCGATAGGTAACTCGCCCCACATGGAACCGCACGGCAAAAATGAAGTTTGAGGAGTTAAAATGTCTTGATTTTAGGATATTAATCTGAATTTGAGACATTTTCACTCATTAAGATTAGTGCAGACTATTTATTTTTTTTTATTGAACTAGATCATTTTACTAGTTTCTGACTTGTTTCAATACATTATTTCTTCAATCTAAATGATCTAAAATGTAAATCTATCAAAGCTTAAAATGGTTTGAATTGTATTTGAGTAGTGTTGACTCTTAAGATTTAATTGATGTGATGCAGAATATTTAACTGGCTTCAAGGTATTTCTGTCTGATCATACGATAATTTTGCTGAAAATAAATTATCTTAACCCACTGATAACTTGGATTGAAGTAAGAAATGTATTGAAACAAGTCAAACGGTTTGAAACAAGTAAAATGTAGTTCCATCAAATGGTCTCCACTGATCTTAATGAGTCAAAATGTCACATTCAGATTAATATCCTGGAATCAAGACATTTTAACTCTTCTTGAAATTCATTTTTATGCAGTGTATGTAACCAATGCTCTGAGTAAACCATGCATTTCTGCTACAATGCACAAATGTATTTTGTGTCAAACTAAAACTCTTTATGGCTCAAAAGAATGAGGTGGCTTTTTGTGAGCAGCTCTTATGGTATTTCCCTTACCAAGGTTTCCAATTAAATTAAATTCCCTCTAGCATTAAATCTAAAAACAATTTGGAAAAATGTATTCGTCAGAACAACAATAATGTACTAAAAATAAGATGATTATTGCAGTTTGTGTCAGTAGTGCTGTCCATGAAGTTCAGATTTATTTTGAATCCCAGCTTTTGAGTATGTTAATGGATGTTAAGATAATAGCTTTTATCAAATAGTCTAAAAAAATCTAGGGTTAAACCTACACGTGCATGATTTAAATTTCATGTAAATCAGCTTTTTGAATAATATAAAGTGGTCGATTTTATATCCTGGTCATTCTGCCGCCCAATGGAATGGTTACAGTAGTTTTGACATTAAAGCGTAAAATGTAACAAACGTAAATGTCTTGTTTTGATGTTGATTGTGGCAATAAAAATATTGAATAGTGGTATTAAAAAGCTTTTGAGCATAAACCCTGCTAACACTTTAATTTTTTATTTTTTCTCTGTAGTTTCCGGAGGCTGCGAGGTGCCAGTCCAGTGCCGTGGAGCAGAAGTCTTCATCCACAATGGCCCTCATCTCATTTGTTAAGATGTTTTGAAAATAAATGTGGTTGTTCAACACACTTGTTTCGTCAATAAGTGATTTTTGTTATTTCACTCTGATTTTGGTGCTTGGTGGGGTTTAAGTGTAGCCAGGTTTGTTGGTTTTGGTGTTCTGATGCCATGGAAACAAATGAAAATACCCAGTTGTGGGACAGCTGTACTACATATGTCCACCAGATGGCAGGGCTACTCTTCATTTTGCTGTCCAACATTTTTTCCCTGAAGAACTACTTTTACAAAACTAGAAGCTACTTATTTTAGTGTTTCAAAGATCGAGTCGAAAAAGGTGAGGGCAATCTTTAGATTTGTTTTATGAATACAGAGTCTTAGTCACGATTAATCAAAATGTAAATTCAGAATAATACAGTCAGTAGACCTTAGGGAGCTGCCGTCTTACATTGATGCAGTTATAAGTACAAAAGTAGATGCAGATGGGGGAAGAAAAGATGAATTAAGCAGTATTTATCACAATTTGAGCATATTCAGACTCTTGAAATTGTCAGATGTCTAATTGTCTATATCCCCTTTTAAGTTGATTTTTTTTTTTTTTTTTTTTTCCTTTATGGGTTTGCACTAATACCCTCTTTGCCTCTTTTAACAGTCTGTTTCCAACATATTGTTTTCAATTCAATTTATTTTTGTATTGCCCAAAATCACAGCAGATGGGCCACAGGTAGAGCAGTTTAAAGAAACAATGTTCAAGAGAATTTAGCAAATGGATAACTGGATTTACGTTGTAATAAATTCTGCTGCTGCCATCACACTTTGATATCTTCCCAGATATATTTCCTGGTCAGATTTCTTTGATCATAAGCCTATTTTCTTCAAACAGCTCAAATATATCCTGGTACAGTTATGCAAAATGTGTTGAAACATAAACTGCAGCAACATCAAAATGATAATCCTTTTCCTACACGAGTACTTGTTATATTTAGAGTAAGAAAAGGGGTTTTGTCGGACATATTTGGCCGGATTCCAGGCTGAGCTGCTTGTTTGAACAGGAAAGCAGGTCATGTGTTTTATGCACCAGTTCACGGTGAAAACCAACAGATGCCTTGTTTGACTTTCCAGCTTCGACCTACTTTGAAATTATTTGTGATATTGGGGTTTCTTAATCGTAAAAAAAATTTCTGGACTTTAAAGACGCTTGAAGAGGTTTCTCTTGTCAGCAGGTGTTTTTTTAATCTTTTATCGTCAGATCTTGAGCTATGTGTATAGATCAAGGCTTTTCAACTGAAGGCCCAGGGGCCAAATCAGGCCCTCCGGGGGATGTGACCCGGCCCTCAACCCATCATCCCAAAATCTAAAATATTTTGTATTTTGTTGTAGACCTGGTTTACCCCTGGTTTGGCCTTTGTTTAGACCTGGTTTTGTTCTGGTTTAGTCCTACTTTAGTCCTAGTCCTGGTTCAGTCCTGGTTCAATCCTGGTTTTGACTTGGTTCAGTCCTGGTTTAGTCCTAGTCCTGGTTCAATCCTTGTTTAGTCCTAATTTTGGTTCAGTCCTGGTTTAGTCCTGGTTTAGACCAGGTTTAGTCCTGGTTTAGACCAGGTTTAGACCTGGTTCAGTCCTGGTTTAGCTCTGGTTTAGTCCTGGTTTAGACCTGGTTTAGTCCTGGATTAGACCAGGTTTAGTCCTGGTTTAGACCTGGTTCAGTCCTGGTTTAGACCAGGTTTAGTCCTGGTTTAGACCAGGTTTAGACCTGGTTCAGTCCTGGTTTAGCTCTGGTTTAGTCCTGGTTTAGACCTGGTTTAGTCCTGGATTAGACCAGGTTTAGTCCTGGTTTAGACCTGGTTCAGTCCTGGTTTAGACCAGGTTTAGTCCGCGTTTAGTCCTGGTTCAGTCCTGGTTTAGACCAGGTTTAGTCCGTGTTTAGTCCTGGTTTAGTCCTGGTTTAGACCAGGTTTAGTCCTGCTTTAGGTGTGTTGATGGTGTTTCTGTCCGTGTGAATAATCCAGCCCTTGGTAAAACAGTCCTGCATTACATGGTGCAGTGTGTTTTCCTGAACATCACACTCAGCATAAACAGACTGTGTTGTTCAGGGCGCCTTGCTCTGTGACCAGAGCGGACACAAGTGTTGGTTATTGTTTTAAGTGCAAAAGGAAACATAAAATCAGACGTCCTGACAGAAACAATTGCAGTGCTTCTCTGCCGTCGAGGAGGACCCCAAATCCCCCTCTACATGGGACATTTTACATCTAAATGCTGATGAAAAAAAACAGCCACATCTCCAGAGATCCTGAGTCACTTTTTTCTTCCCAGTTACCTCTGATTTTTTAACTGTGTTTGTCAAATGGTAATCCAGAGCTAAAATCTTGTTTAGGGCCTTCAAATGCCCTGCTCGGACTGGACTTGGTCTTGCCCTTCCTTGGGACTTTGGGCTAAATACTTGACTTACTTGAGACAGTTTTTTTCCCTCACCTGCAAAGACAATCTAAGCAAATGTTTAAACAGTGTGTTTGGTGGGCCGCATACAAAGTCCTGTTTAGGGCCTCCAAATGCCTGGACCTCACATTCGGTGTTTGATCAGACAGTTAAGGCTGCAAACTGTGCAGAATTAGAAAAAAAAGACCAAACACAACTTTTGAGTGAGTGTTTTTTACAATTTAAGACAAGACACTACAGGTGAATAGGAAAAAATCTTAAATTAAAAGATATCAATTTGAAACTTCTCCTGTAGTTTATGCATATAATTTTAAGGAAAAAAAGTTTTTCATCATGTAATGTTTTCAGATAGAAAGAAGGCATTTTGTGTGTAAAAAAACAGCTAAAATTACCAATAATTTGGGATATTTAAATCTGAAAAATTGACAGAACCAGATTTAAATTTCTTGGTTTATTTTGTACACATATTAGTTACAAAAAATAATGTACAGGGGGGGATTTTTTATTTAATTTTTGAGTAAAATAGATTGACTGAAAATTGTCAAAAAAAAAAAAAAAGTGCCTAATTTTTTTACATCATAAATCAGTTAATAAATCAGTTTTAGAATTAGATATTAAAAAATCCTTCTTTACATTTTGTCAAAATCAGTCCAGATTGTACAGTTTGGTGCAGGATCTACTTTAAGGCTGATCTTTATGTCTCGAGGGAGAAAAATGCATTTTAAGAGAACAGCCTTTGAAGTTACAATGTCCCAGAGAAATCTATGGATGAAGTGGATTAAATAAAAGAATAAAACATCTTTAGGAGCAGATTGGACAAGTTTGTTGTTTCCACATGAAAGCCGATATGTTTGGGGAGCAAACTGACCAAAAAACAAAAAAAGTCTCACCTTAAAGGGCCTGTACCTGATTTTGAACCGTGAGAAAGGAACATGTTTTTGTTTGAACCATTTAGTTCCTCTGACTCTCTTTACAAGCACTTTTGAAACTACACCATGACACAGAATCACAGTCTGGGATAGTGTCAAGCAGTTATTTCACCATGATTCATAGTATACAATGTGCCTGATTGGCTGAAATGAGGTGACCCTGGCAAGCACTTCTGCACTAGCTCTTGCCTAACAAAGTGTGTTTAAAATATGCACCGATTACACATTACAAACCCAGTGTTTTTCCATGAAGCTGCTTCTATCAAACCATGTGTGATGTAAAGAGAATTTATCTTAACTAGAGTAAATAAAATAGTATACAGGCCCTTTAACACTGTATAATGCAACCCAGTGTGAAACTATTCTAACTATTTGGAATACTGTGCCCTAATTTAAGAATGTGATGGAATATGTTACAAAATACAGTAACTAAACACATTTTTAAAGTATTCTCTCCAACACTGTCCTTCCCCCTCGCTCTGTGCATAGAGGTGCTGTTGTGTGTGTGTGTGTGGGGTCAAAGGTGAGCCCAGTCTCAGGGTCACAGTCACAGGTCGGTGTGGAACTCTCTGTCATTCACACTGATTTAGAACGTCTGCTCCAGAGCTCCAGCAGCAGCAGCAGATAAACATGTTTACAACCTACAACCGGCCAAAGCCAGCCATGAGAAAAACACGCACGAGGTGTGTGTGTGTGTGCCCCCTGTGTGTCTGGATGGGTCACTACGCCGTGCTCCAGTTTGAGTTGTCAAACGTGCAGAGTGTTAGCTGAACGGACGGGTCAAACGCTGCTGTTACCAGAGAATCGAGTAAACCTGGGCTGTTCAGCTGTATTTTTACAATGGTTTGTCCTCAGGGCCAGAAACATGTCCAGTGCTTTTGAAATAAAAGGCAGGCTTTAACAAAATCTGCAGAACTGACTAAAGGACTAAAACAGGACTAAAACAGGACTAAACTACAACTAAACCAGGACTAAAACCAGGACCAAAACCAGGACTAAAACAGGACTAAACTACAACTAAACCAGGACTAAAACCAGGACCAAAACCAGAACTAAACCAGGTCTACACCAGGATTAAACCACAACTAAACCAGGATTAAACCACGACTAAAACCAGGACTAAACCAGATCTAAACCAGGTCTAAACCAGGATTAAATCAGGACAAAACCAGGTCTAAACCAGGACTAAACCAGGTCTACACCAGGATTAAACCACAACTAAACCAGGATTAAACCAGGATTAAACCAGGACTAAACCAGGACTAAACCAGGTCTAAACCAGCACTAAACCAGGACTAAACCAGGATTAAACCAGGATTAAACCACAACTAAAACCAGGACTAAACCAGATCTAAACCAGGACTAAAGCAGGTCTAAACCAGGACTAAAGCAGGACTAAACCAGGTCTAAACCAGGACTAAACCAAGTCTAAACCAGGACTAAACCAGGACTAAACCAGTTCTAAAGTACATTATGTCTTATTTTTTTTTACAAAAAAAAACCTGTGGTTGGACGTGAACCATGTCAAAGGCACGTTCATTTGTAGAGCACAGTTCAGACACAAGGCAATTCAAAGTGCTTTACACAACAGGAAAAGAAAAGCAATAATACTTTAAAATCACAAAACAGATGAAGACAGGCAAAATCATTATTACGAATAGTTTAAAGGAGAAGAGTGCAGATAAATCAAGTTGTGTGTCTTGAAATGGTCCTTTAACATTTTCAGCTTTCTTACTTTTCACATTCGTTTCCCTTCCTTTCTGCAGCTGCTTCTTTCCCACATTTCTAAACTCTCAAAATGCCTTTTTATTTCAGTTATTTGTTTTATTTGGACTGTCTTTTTGGACAGAATTCTTTTTCAGCATCATTTATTCTGTTTTTCAATGCCCTTCCCTTCGCTTCCCACTCATTCATTTTATCACAACTTCCCGGGTACTTTTTTCTCCACAAAAATCCCTTGCAGGACGGTCTGGGATTCCATTTGGATTTTCAGATATCAAGTCCGTTTTAAAATAAAATTCATCAGGATTTAAACAGTCAGACTATTTCATTGGAGTTTTTTTTTTTTAATCTGGAAAAACCCATCTCATTTTGAGTCTTGATGTATATTTATTTTTTATAGTTTTGAAAGAATGTGACGTGAGAATGACATTATTTTCTGTGTTGAAGGGAACAATGAATGGAGAGGCTTTGGAGGCTGACAGTTCTGCTGCTGCGGCCGACAACACTGTATTTTATCTTTGAAAACATCAAACACAGTCAGATCGTTCTTAACCTCACTCCGGCTTCAGTGAGCGGGCCGCTGTTGGAATGGTTGCATGGAAGCCAAATGACAAGATTGCATGCTACGATGTCGGTTCAAAGACACTGAAGAGCTTTAATCTGTGTTTGTGGAGCGTACCGAGCTGTAGAATGTGAGCTTGGAAACATTCTGCGGCCAAAGCAGGAGGAAACCACGGCTCTGCACACTCACAAACTCACACCAAACCCACAATTAATCCTAGACACTTCTCATTATGAAGACATCCAGGACTGAGCCAGAGCAGGAAACATGTGGAATAATAATGTGTACATGCAGCACGCAGACAGTCAAACGCTGAAAAGGTCATTGTGTGGAATTAAGAACTTTGACTTGTGGCAGCAGTGAATACAGAGTTTGGGATTAAAATGTTGGCAAAATCACTCATTTAGCTGCATAACGTTCATAGAGACACAGCAGC
This sequence comes from Rhinogobius similis, assembly GCA_019453435.1. NCBI lineage: Eukaryota > Metazoa > Chordata > Actinopteri > Gobiiformes > Gobiidae > Rhinogobius > Rhinogobius similis. The sequence goes on from CM033632.1 coordinate 32,889,414, forward strand.
TAAAATAATCTAAAAAAAAAAAAAAGGAAAAGAAGAGCTGTAGAACAACTTGATGAGACAGAGATGTGGTCTTGTTGTTGTCTGTCCCTCTCCGACTTGTTTATTGTTGAATGTTTGTAGAACTTGTACTCGCTGTTTTCTCTCTGTCCAGCTGAAGTGTTCTGTGGATACGGTGTGTTCTTCTCTTTGTGAACCTGCAGGGCTCTGCAGATGGAGGGCTATGATCTACATTTGATAAAAAGTTAATTAATGTGCATTGTGTCTTTAAATAACTAAGCTGCTGGGTCACTACTGGCAAACACATTTATCACAGTATAGTGTCAGAAAATGTCCACATCATCATCACAGGACACGCTGGAGGGACTATGTCTCTCTGTGGCCTGGGAACGCCTCGGGATCCCCCCGGAGGAGCTGGAGGAAGTGTCTGGGGTGAGGGAGGTCTGGGAGTCCCTGCTTAGACTGCTGCACCTGCGACCCGGCCCCGGATAAGAGGAAGAAGACGAAGACTAAGAATCCGTCAGTTTGTTCTCCAAACCCACAATTTAAAAAAAAAAAAAAAAAATATATATATATATATATTCAAATAAGAGAAGATCATAGATACAAAGATGTGAACAAAAGGGGGAGGGATCACAAACTGTTCTTTTGATATTTCTCTAGTTCTCCATAGAAATGAATGAGATTCCCACCAAAAATGCAAATCACAACAAGAAACACCACCAGGTCAGATCTGTGGGGAGGCGACTCCAGTCACAGTAAGAAAGCATGTTTTAGCAATTAAAAACATTTGTAATAGAATCAATGATATACAGTATATGTTTAATGTAATACTGTGGAACATTCTAAGCAAATCAGTAACATCTCCATAAAAACAAGCAAATGGCACAAGTGACATACTGTGAGAAACATCACAAATCGAGTGATGTTGGTCTGGTCTGGAATTCGAACCCACGATCTCCTTATTGAGTGGCAGGAGCGCTGATCCGCTTTTTGAGCTGTTTGATGATTTTCTCAAACAAGACATCAAAAATCTAAAGCGACAATGACATTTTCTCCACTTCCTTTTGCTCGTCGTGTCATAGCGCTGATAAAGACTATTTACCACGTAAATAACATCTCCAGACTGCTCGTCTTCGTCTGAAAACAAGTCTATAAATACACGGGTCCCAAGGCCGTGTCGTGGTGGTGTTTGTCTGCAGCTAGAAGGTCTGAGCTGTGAAAACACTCCACATGTCTGACTGTGTTATGGACCACGAGAGGCGTCCAAAACAGCAGCAGTCAAGGGCATACACACAGTGCTTACATAAGAAGGCGGCACACAAAGAGAAAACACAGTACACTGAGTAGGAAAGATGCCATAAAAGTCTGTATAACATGTTTTATTTTGCACGACTGACTTTTGACAATGTTATAATGTTGTATGCGCCAAAAACATATCAGGAGTTGTGTTTTGTTTCACATTTGTGTCATTATCAATACACATTCACCAAAGTCATTTCAATCATTTTGTGCTCAAACATCAGAACTAATTCACAGTGAAATAATTGTAATGAAAATATGTGCTGTAAAGTAGCCGACAATCTAGTTTATACGTAGAGACAGGACACGGGGCTGTATGGAGCAACACCAGATGGTGAGTAAAGCTGGCCAAGGAAGTGTTATCTCACACAAACACAGATTCACATTAAAGCACCAATCCCTGGGTGTTGGAGGGATGAATAATGAGCCCCGTTGCTATGGCACTTCAAAATTCAAAACAAAAACTTGCCTCATGTTGGGAAATGACCAGTTGTATAAGATGGATTTTCACATTTTGCAAATTTTCTGTTTTCCTTTTTTCAACAGGCTGTAGCTGAATAGGACAATGACTTGACCCTGTTGTTGTGCTGAGGTCTGAGGTGTACTTTATCACTTATCGTACCTTACCTATTCTGCATGTTTTGGCTTTGCATGTCGTGAATAAGAGACACACTGCTTTATATTAGCTTAATATATGTCCTTTAATGCTTACAAGTGTCCAGAAGAAATAAAAACAAACCCCAACTCTTCATGTGTTTGTTTTTTAAGGGATACAAAGTGGCGCCCCCTCCAGCAGATGGCGCCCTAACCTGGGCCAGAGCCAGCTACGAATGTATTTTTTACATGGTGGCAGGGGAAGCCTGTCAGTGTCTGCAGAATGACTGGCCCAAATCTGTTCCCTAACCATGACCAGTTCCAGCCAATGCCTGACCTGTACCGGACACAGGCCTACAGCAGGAAGACAGGCAGCCAATCAGAGGCGGCGCTTCCCCAGCTCTCTTGTAAAAGTACATTTGCGTGCATTTGTCTGCCAACCTCATGGCATACTGTAGTTGTGTCCTTTGGCAAGACACTTGACCCACATTTCCAAGTATGAGCCTGGTGTGGGAACGCTGATGGTGCAGATTGGCAGCCTCGCTTCTGTCAGTCTGCCCCAGGGCGCTTTGACAACAGTTATTAAAGAAGACCAATTCTGGTACTTAGTATTAAACTACCCAAGTCCATTGACTTCCTGTTCAGAACTGTACACTTCATGGTGACCTTTCACTGTAGAAAGCAATGATTCTTCATTTACTTGTTTTTACCTTGAAGAAAGACTGTGTTTGACCCGGATTCTTATTTTTTTCCAAATGATCACAATCAAGTACAGGGATGTGGGCGGAGATAGGGGGTAGGTGTAAACAGACCTTTTCTGAGGCTGTAGGCCTCAAATGCCAGACAATACAGGACAAGTCAAACATGCGTGATTCAATCAAAATACAACTCTGAGTGGGCTAATGATGAAGGAACACCATTAAAAGTGGACATTGCACAATATGTCCCCTTTACATTAAAAAGACCCCAGTCCAAAGTTATTGAACGTTGCTGGAGAAAGGAAAGGAATCACATAAGGTGCTTCTACATATGCTCACCCATCTAAAAGTGATTTAAACGTGCTGCAGCTGGTGGGCGCTGACAGCCAAGGCCTTGTGCAACAACATCCATAACTCAACTCTACAGTGGAGCATAAACTGTATGGGAAACATATCACACACGACAGCACCGCGGCCACACCGGCGCATGGGATCGGACGTGGCTATTTCTGACCCGAACCCGTTGGCCCAATCCGCACATGTTCCGAGCTCAGACCCCGTGCCGGTACTGGAACTTGGCGGGAGGCGAGGGGGGCTTGGCAGGATGTGGAGCCGGGGGTCAGGGTGCCTCCAGGGGGTGTGATTTACACGCTGTCCCGGGTCATGGTCCGCACATTTCCAGAGCTGCCCGGGCTGGATGCCGAGCAGGGGTTACTCAGAGTCATTCCCCCGGTAGGTCAGCCGTGGAAGTCTCAACTGAACTGCAGTGTACCTACAGGACAAAGAAAACACACATATTTAACCGTTATCCTTATTCTGTCACTGACTGTCTAGAGTCGTAATGAAGCAGGTTCACTTTCTTCTCTTGTTTTGAAGGCGAGACGCTACAGGTGGAACTCTTTTTTTTTTTTTTTTCTATTAGTTTGGTCTTTCAACAAACTTCCAATCATCTAAACCAGGTCTAAACTGGGATGACACTGGGACTAAACCAGGTCTAAACCAGGTCTAAACGAGGACTAAGCCAGGTCTAAACCAGGACTAGACCAGCAGTACACCAGAACTAACCCAGAAGTATTGCAGGTCTAAAGCAATAAACAAGAGACAAGAGAAACCAATAACAAGAGACAAAAAAGAGATAAAATATTCTCTATAGTTTTTAAAATATGCGTTGAGGGCCGGATCATATCCGTTGGGGGGCCTAATTTGGCCCCCGGGCCTTAAGTTGAATAGCCCTGGTCTATATAGATAACATCACAGAGAGCTTTAGAACTCAGCACTACTTCCTGTAATTTTAAACTTTTATTTCTCATGTAAAAACAGGTGCCCTCCCACCAAACAGTTAGTTAGTTATAATAAAACCATGAGAACCGTCACATAGACTTTAAATCTAATCATGTTCTCTATGTTTTAGTGAAATGTATAGTCTAACCATATACTGTACACTTTATTAGTGATAGTGTGACATGAATCGTAGTCTTTATCACTCCTGAGGTCATGTAGCGTGTTTGTGCTGCACCATCTGTCCAGTGATGAAGCTGGAGCGTGTGCTGTACCCCGGCCTGGGTCTGTCATTTGAGAGGGGTCCACAAACACAGCTTGGACAGGGAACATAAGCAGCCGGACTCCAGCCTGTGAAGGTCGCCACATCAAGACCTGCCCCCGCAGCGCCTACAGTACCCCCTGCTGCACTGTCCCCAGCAAAAAACAGGTGCACGGACACAAACATGAGACTGTATCGTGGACGTCTTATTCTCATTTTGTCCCGTCTCTGTTGTGTCAGACCTTTCTGTTACAGCAAACTAACCAAGGCATCAGAGTCTTTAGATTTGAGCTAGCTGTTGTTAGCCTGCAGCCGTCAGATACGCACGAATTATACCACTCCACGGCGGCTAAACATTTGACTCCCTCAGAGTTGTCACCCAGCTGTAACTTCGTTTGTACAAGGCACAAGTTGTTGTTGACTCATGTAAAGTGGCAATGCGAGATCGCAAGATTTTTCTCATCCCATCTTGAGCTGATAGGGCATCATGCTTAAAGGTCCCATATTCTGCTATTCTCCCCTTTACACAGTCTATTCTAAGGGCTTTGTTGATAAATTTTTGCATTGTGCAATATCCATAACATAACAGTTTACAAAAAACACCCATTTCTTGGACTGGCCCCCCTCCTTGCAAAAGCAAACGGCTCCCTCTGAGATCTGACCCCCCCGAACAGAGAGCAGGCTGCCTCCCCCGCCCAACTCGCGCACCTCCCCCGCCCAACTCGTGCCGAAGCCTAGAGCGGAGCTGTTGTGCATGCGCCGTGTGCTCCGGTAAACGGCGATGCACAAACACGGGAATAAACCTTTTATCCGTCCTGACGGTGCGTCGTGCTGAGTCCTACGTCCTGGATCTGACCTGGAGTTTGACGTGCTCCAGGGCCTCGACGACGGACGTTGCCGTTTGGTAAATAACAAGCTAACTCTTCTATCTGTCGTATCCATCGTGTAATTACTGTGTAGCTTTAGCATTAGCTGTGTTTATTTTGCGGCTGCGCGCTTCCTGGAGGCGTGGCTTAAACACCGCGTCATCCTTGTGAAGCGCGTCATCCATGGGATGAGCCCCCGTCTGCTGCTCAGCCGAGGGGGACGGAAAAGACAGTTCTCTAGCGAAAACATGCGGAAATCAATCAAAAAACCACTTTGGGCACAACATACGAGGCCCAAATAGCACTGTAGGAAGGTTAAAACCTCTGAAAAGTCGATTTAGCACGTTATGGGACCTTTAAGTTCACAGGGGTTCAATGAATCATTAAAAAAAAAGGCCCAATCCTGACTTTTTGTAGTTTCCTTGCTCATCTGTGTTTTTAAATGCAACACACCTTCACAAATTGAATCTAACCTGGCATGTCTTTCTGGGATGGCATTTTTATTCTGATTACCTTTCAGCAAATAGCCTTTGTCTAAAGATAGGTCAGAAAACCCCACTGGTGTTTTGAGCCCAGCAGAAAAAATAAAACCCACCTGTTGAAGTATTGATTGCACCAACAATAAGTCATGTATTACACCAGCAGAGCAGACCCTGAGTTAAAGTGTAGCTGGTGTTTGTATAGTAATGACAGTAAAGGTGTAAACCTGTCCAAATAAACGACATTAGTCACAACGACGGGTCCAGACCAAAGTGAGAGAACAGACCACTTTCAAATACTCTCCCATTAACGTGAGACACTACAGGTGACTAGGAACAAATCTTACATTTAAAGATATTAATTGGAAACTTCCCCTGTAGTTTACTCACATAAATGTAAGAAAAAAATGTATTGAATTTTTTTTCAGCATGTAATGTTTTTATATAGAAATAAGTGTAAAATAAATTAAATCTGAAAAATGGACAGAACCAGGTTTTAAAAATGTGGCTAATTGTGTACACATTAGTTGCAAATAAAAGTACAGAGGTGATTTTAAATATCTTATTTAGTTTTTAAGTAAACTAGATTGGACTGAAAATTGTCATAAAAATTCAAATTTCACCTAATTTTTTTAAACTTAAAACTTAAATAATCAGTTTTAGAAATAGATATCAAAAAATCCTTCTGATGTGTGTGGGATGATCTTTATGTCCCTAGAGGAGAAAAATGCATTTTAAGAAAGCGACCTTTGAAGTTACAATGTCCCAGAGAAATCTATGAAGTGGATTAAATGGAAGAATAAAATATATTTTTAATTTTTAGAGGAGATTGGACAAGTTTGTTGTTTCCACATGAAAGCCAATATGTTGAGAGAGCAAACTGACCAAAAAACAAAAAATTGAAAAAAAAAAGGGTTTTGCCTGTAGTGTCTCGCCTTAAGAGTCATTATTAACGTGCCTAAATGGCAGGGCCTGACCTGTAGAGCCGGGACTGTAGGCAGCAGGCCTCGCTGGAGCTGGATGTGGGCTCAGGTTTGTGTTGACAGCAGGAGTGTGTTCTTCTGGCACAAGGACAAGATGATTCTCTAACAACAGCAGATAAAGGTCCGTGACGTCAAGCTCTACATCTGAAGTCATAACAATAATAACGCCTCGCACTCGTAATGTGCTTTACAGGCTTGTCTGCTCACATATGTAGCCACAGCTGCCCTGGGGCAGGAGAGGCTGCTCATCTGCACCACCTCCAACCACCGGCAACCTCTCACTCACACACCACTTTCATACTAGGCAATGAGAGGTAAGTGTCTTGCTTAAGGACACAACTTGGTCCGAGCGAATATCAAACCCCAGACCTTCTGGTTGGTGGGCTCATCCTCAAGAGCAAAGCAGCTATATTTATGTATCTTTATGTCAGACGGGCCTTTACGCTGGATGCCCTTCCAGTCGGAGCATGATATAAAGAGCAACAGGGGCTGAGGTGTAGCAGCCCTGTTACAGAAAGGTTGTCAGTTTGAATCCTGTTCATACGTTCATTGTGTCCATGGGCAGGACACTTCACACAGCTGCCTGTATAAGTGTGATGTAGTGGTTGAAGGGGCCTTTGCTTCTACAGCAGTGGCTTATCAGCACAGAATGGAGTGAATGAGTGTTTTAGTGCTTTGAGAGGCTCTTCAGACTTGAAAAGCTCAAAACAAATGTAAAGCTTTATCACGGCCATTTGATTTGATTAAAAGTGAGGATTTGTGCTGATAATCACAGATGAGCCGGTCTGCCGTGGTCCTGAGCAGATGGTGGAGGTGACGGACACAGTGTGGCTCCACAAAGTCCTCAGACAGACACAAAGACGCTCCAAAAGCACACATTTGCTCTGAGACTGCACTTACACTGCAACATTAAGGTTAAGATTAAACTTAACCAACACTTGAACTACATTAAGATACAGAGTGGTTCAAAGATACATTTGTTCTTTCCAAACAGAGGCTAATGATCAGTTGATGCTGAGGAGTCAACTGTGATGTCATCAGGTGATTACTGAATGTGTAAGAAATCTTTCAGAGTATTTTAGTCAAAGTGCACCATGTAATGTTTTTGGTGAGAGGTGCACCACTTCTCAAAACTTGGGAAGGAACGTCAAAACACAACCGTTACAAAACATCCACAGAGATACATCTTGATAAACTGCTAAGTCACTACTGGTAAATACACTACTGGTTACCACACTCTGGAGTTAGAATACTTCTGAATGAATGCTAAGTTTAGTATTGAGCATTTTAAAAACTTAACATTAGGCTACGTGAAGATTCTATACCGTGTGACACAGAGTAGGTGCACACACAGCTGATATAACAGAGTAAACATACATTCATTTTCAGACGTTTGCAGACGGCTTGGACAAATGGTGCTCGTTTATATGTTACATGTAAGTCCATTTCTAACTTCCAACTCCGTTTTCTTAAGTTCCCTAATGTTTGCAGGATTTGTTTGATGAAATAAATCGAGGATATCACTGTCAAACTGTTGGGGCCCACATTATCAGCTAAAAATGTTTACTAAAACAGTTCAAAACAACATCACAAATCCAGTTTGCTAATGCTAACTCTCCCATTGAAAATTCATTTGAGCTAATGCACCACTTCTTCACTACAGGACCCTACAGCCCCTCCTTGAGAGCTGAGCGATCAGTAAAATACGACACATTTAATGGGACTGGATTACTTCATCCAGAAAACATCCGGCCTCCAGGTCAAAAATGTTCTGAACCTCTGAGCTAAGGAATGAGACTGTACCAGCCTTTGGAATGTGGGCGTTCTGTTTACCACTGGAAGGGCTTTTGATTTATGTTATTCATATTTATGTTTAGTCTTTATTTGTCAGGGACCATGTACAAATGAATCTTACCAAAGAAAAGATGATCTAGATTTAGTTACTGCTACTGCACACAACAATAAAAAGTATATATTACAATTACAACTAGCTTAGCTCATTATTAACATTAAGATTAACATTATTAAGATTAACATTAAGCTTGGTAGAACTCACAATAAAATGTCACCATTTCAAGTATATTGAAATAAGTTAATTTTACAGTGAAAATTACAAATACAAGATTTTTTAACGATTTGTGTGTAATTATTAAGGTCTAAAGACAATTTCAGACTGTCTGGAAGTTGGAATGTTGTACAGTATGGCATTAAACTTATCTTGCATTCATTCAATTGCAAATGTTTCGATAGACCCTTCCAGGAGTGATGTAAGTACCAGAATGCACACGCAGCCTAGTTCTTACATTTTATTTTTTATTGATTCATATTAACTGAGCGGGAAAAAAAAGTAAACTTTATTATTTGTACCTAACGCAGACACATCATTGTTATTAACATAAAGGTTGATCACATTTTCCAACAAGTAATAACTGTCAATATCAAACTTCGATCTCTAGTTTAACTTATTTCTGTAGTATATGTAGCCATTTTTTTGTCAAAATTTTGTCGCCTGTGGGCTCTAATCCTTTAGTCGATTAATTGATTGATGGTGTCTTAGTCGACCAAGATTTTTTGTAGTACACTAATAATTTTACTGAAATTAAAATTATATATGTGGCAAAAACGGGACGATATGCAGTGAGTTAGCTGAAGATTTTGGAGTCTAACATATAAATACTCTGTTTCCTAATACTTTTCTGGATAAATAGTTGTTTCAGCATGAATTCTTGTGCAGTTGTGCGGTATTTTGAGTGCAGTTTGGGATGGATACACAGAGATACTTTATAGTTTTCAAATATTTTTACCATGCCCCCTTTTAGTCGACTTATCGGTCAATAGGGCTGGTCTTTAGTCGACTACAGTAAACAAATGTTTTGCATGCATTTTTGTCCAGAATAATGATAAGAAATGTATGCTCCATTCGGCGCTAATTGGGTAACAATCTACAAAAGTGTGCTCGAGTGGTCACCATAACAACCCTGGTTTTTCAGAGTTTGTGATGTTTGGAGGCTAACGCTAACGCTCCCATTGAAAATGCATTTACACTAACTTCTGACTAAACTGGGCTAATGGAACACAGCGTTTGCAAACACTGGAAGAGTCTATTGCTCAAATATCTTGAAAACCATGCATTCTCACTGTGAGCGGACCCGCCTCTCCACAGATCTGACCTGTAATGTGGTGATCTGGTAGATATGTCATGCTATTCTGTGAAACATTCCAGCCTGGGACCTTCTCATTGTAAGTTGGGTTGCATCGACACTTCTGCCACCAATAAAAAATCGCTCAAATATAAGTCTAGTAAAACTCCTGTACATTTCAAAGCTATTCAACACATTATCCACAATATCCTTTTCCCGAGTCTGCAGATGTGTCCCAAGTTGAAGCTGGTTACTGTAAATAACCTCCATACATATTTCCTCTGCCTGGGGAGTGTCCCGAGCATCTGTTTTTACTGAACCCAACTGCACACAATCTATTTTCCGTTTTGGGAGTGCGATATTTCAGAGGGGACCATCGGTAGCCGCCCCTGGAGATTAGCAGAGGTCGCACTTTGGCCCCTGCAGCGAGCCTCTTGCTAATTACAGCCCTTTCCCATGCGCTAATTGGGCCCCTGTGATGCGTTGAAAGACACACGCTGTTCCCTTAAGAGCAGCTTCAAGGGTCACTGGGGTCGTTTACGTGCCAGGCTAATATCTTTTCATTTCCGATGGGACATGGAGAAGGTACCTCTGCTGCTCATGTTTATTTTAGAGACAAAAATACTTGTGTCGGTTTTTTTTGGCAGTTCTCACGTTGAACTACTTGAACCATGGTTTATTCTCATTTTAGACTCCTTTTTGTCTTCAAAATCAACTTTAATGAGCTTTTAACCTTGTTACAACAGTGTTTAGTTAGTTTATTCAAAGTATTTTGATTGATTTGATCCTGCGTGTTTTAGTAATCCTGGATCATCCTGCAACTGCCCCGCCCACATCGGTGTACTTATCTGTGCGTATGTATAAAAATGTATATTTCAGGTGAAAGATGTACAGTTCTAAAATGTCATGCAGCCTTCTTTGTTACAGTGCAACGTCACTATGAAGAGGCGGGGCTTATCAGTTCTGAAGATTTACCAGGAAGTCAATGAACTTGTTTGTATTTCTGAGCCATTTTAGATCAATATTGTGGTTTACAATGAACAAAATGTAAAATGATAATCCACTTATGTTATATTTTAGTACTAAGTGCCTGAAAAAAACATAATTTGTCTCCTTTAAACCTAGTAGAGCCCTTTTGGTTTAGATCTAGTGGTGAGCCACTTCAGCTATTTTCTTCAGCTGTACTTGGTGTGAAAAGTCGCCAAATATGAATGAAGGAGGTTTGTCAAATAAAACAAATAGCCAGATACTAATTGATATTTAAAACTAGTCTCAAAACGAAATTGAGTGTTGATACAGGAAAAATTAATAAAAAATTGAACCTAAATACAACTCCAGGTATAATATTGATGATAACAATGTTAGAACATGGTTAGAAGCTGAAATAAGGTGTAAACATTTACAATTTATTCAGCCTTACATGAGCAGAAGAGTCCCTGCATGTTTTTACTGTACCTTCAACTAATAACTAACTAACTAATTGGCATCATTTTGACAATAGCCATGCTACCAATTTGCCATTTTGTTTTTATTGCATGCGCACCTTTTAAAGGTTTTTTAGTGATATAAAACACCCACGATGAAATAAATGCCTTTATTCCAGTCCAGATGGGGCTTTAATATTTGAATATTGAAGTATTACATATTAAATAGAATGCAAGTGTCCAAAGGCCCTCAAAAGACCTCATAAATCCTACAGTGTTCTTTTAAAACCCAAAGCTGGACAGTGTTCTGGCAGATGGCGCTGACCTCTGAATGCACAGTGCTTCTGCTCAGCCCTGATGATTCATGAGCAGTCGAGCCCACAGAAGCACCACCCAGACCTGCAGCGCACAGAGCGAGGGGGATTCCAGCCTCTTTGGAAGGGAATGGTTTCAATTTTACTAACATGTTTCAAAAGAACATGCTGGTTTATTTGTTATACTATGCGACCTTCAAAAATGAACATATACTTATAAAATCATTGAATCACAACCTAAAGCATGCCAGTCATTAGCAGGTCATTCATTTAATGGATGGTCCGATATCAATTTTATTTTTTTGAGCCAATACAAATAATTAATATTTGTCTGGCTTTCTCTAGTTAAACTCAGACAAGACAGGAAGTACTCACACATTAGTCTGTGTCAGGTCTCTGCTCTGGCTTCAGTCTCAGAGAGTAGACTTTAAAGCAGCTAAAGCAGCTCTGATTGTGTTCAAGTCTGTCCAAAGCACCAAAGTACATCTGTGACATGTTAGAGCCATATGACCGGCCTCCTGCTGGTGCCAGAGTCAGTACGAAACATGGACCGGCCTCCTGCTGGTGCCAGAGTCAGGACTAAACATGGACCGGCCTCCTGCTGGTGCCAGAGTCAGTACGAAACATGGACCGGCCTCCTGCTGGTGCCAGAGTCAGGACTAAACATGGACCGGCCTCCTGCTGGTGCCAGAGTCAGGACTAAACATGGACCGGCCTCCTGCTGGTGCCAGAGTAAGGACGAAACATCGACCGGCCTCCTGCTGGTGCCAGAGTCAGGACTAAACATGGACCGGCCTCCTGCTGGTGCCAGAGTCAGGACTAAACATGGACGGGCCTCCTGCTGGTGCCAGAGTCAGGACTAAACATGGACCGGCCTCCTGCTGGTGCCAGAGTCAGGTAGAAACATGGACCGGCCTCCTGCTGGTGCCAGAGTCAGGACGAAACATGGACCGGCCTCCTGCTGGTGCCAGAGTCAGGACTAAACATGGACCGGCCTCCTGCTGGTGATAGAGTCAGGACGAAACATGGACCGGCCTCCTGCTAGTGCCAGAGTCAGGACGAAACATGGACCGGCCTCCTGCTGGTGCCAGAGTAAGGACGAAACATGGACTGGCCTCCTGCTGGTGCCAGAGTCAGTACTAAACATGGACGGGCCTCCTGCTGGTGCCAGAGTCAGGACGAAACATGGACCGGCCTCCTGCTGGTGCCAGAGTAAGGACGAAACATGGACGGGCCTCCTGCTGGTGCCAGAGTCAGGACTAAACATGGACCGGCCTCCTGCTGGTGCCAGAGTCAGGACTAAACATGGACGGGCCTCCTGCTGGTGCCAGAGTCAGGACTAAACATGGACCGGCCTCCTGCTGGTGCCAGAGTCAGGACGAAACATGGACGGCCTCCTGCTGGTGCCAGAGTCAGGGCGAAACATGGACCGGCCTCCTGCTGGTGCCAGAGTCAGGACTAAACATGGACCGGCCTCCTGCTGGTGCCAGAGTCAGGACTAAACATGGACCGGCCTCCTGCTGGTGCCAGAGTCAGGACGAAACATGGACCGGCCTCCTGCTGGTGCCAGAGTCAGGTCGAAACATGGACCGGCCTCCTGCTGGTGCCAGAGTCAGGACTAAACATGGACCGCCTCCTGCTGGTGCCAGAGTAAGGACGAAACATCGACCGGCCTCCTGCTGGTGCCAGAGTCAGGACTAAACATGGACCGGCCTCCTGCTGGTGCCAGAGTCAGGACTAAACATGGACGGGCCTCCTGCTGGTGCCAGAGTCAGGACTAAACATGGACCCGGCCTCCTGCTGGTGCCAGAGTCAGGTAGAAACATGGACCGGCCTCCTGCTGGTGCCAGAGTCAGGACGAAACATGGACCGGCCTCCTGCTGGTGCCAGAGTCAGGACTAAACATGGACCGGCCTCCTGCTGGTGATAGAGTCAGGACGAAACATGGACCGGCCTCCTGCTAGTGCCAGAGTCAGGACGAAACATGGACCGGCCTCCTGCTGGTGCCAGAGTAAGGACGAAACATGGACCGGCCTCCTGCTGGTGCCAGAGTCAGTACTAAACATGGACGGGCCTCCTGCTGGTGCCAGAGTCAGGACGAAACATGGACCGGCCTCCTGCTGGTGCCAGAGTAAGGACGAAACATGGACGGGCCTCCTGCTGGTGCCAGAGTCAGGACTAAACATGGACCGGCCTCCTGCTGGTGCCAGAGTCAGGACTAAACATGGACGGCCTCCTGCTGGTGCCAGAGTCAGGACTAAACATGGACCGGCCTCCTGCTGGTGCCAGAGTCAGGACGAAACATGGACCGCCTCCTGCTGGTGCCAGAGTCAGGGCGAAACATGGACCGGCCTCCTGCTGGTGCCAGAGTCAGGACTAAACATGGACCGGCCTCCTGCTGGTGCCAGAGTCAGGACTAAACATGGACCGGCCTCCTGCTGGTGCCAGAGTCAGGACGAAACATGGACCGGCCTCCTGCTGGTGCCAGAGTCAGGACGAAACATGGACCGGCCTCCTGCTGGTGCCAGAGTCAGGACTAAACATGGACCGGCCTCCTGCTGGTGCCAAAGTCAGGACGAAACATGGACCGGCCTCCTGCTGGTGCCAGAGTAAGGACGAAACATGGACCGGCCTCCTGCTGGTGCCAGAGTCAGTACTAAACATGGACGGGCCTCCTGCTGGTGCCAGAGTCAGGACGAAACATGGACCGGCCTCCTGCTGGTGCCAGAGTAAGGACGAAACATCGACCGGCCTCCTGCTGGTGCCAGAGTCAGGACTAAACATGGACGCGCCTCCTACTGGTGCCAGAGTCAGGACTAAACATGGACCGGCCTCCTGCTGGTGCCAGAGTCAGGACTAAACATGGACGGGCCTCCTGCTGGTGCCAGAGTCAGGACTAAACATGGACGGGCCTCCTGCTGGTGCCAGAGTCAGGACTAAACATGGACCGGCCTCCTGCTGGTTCCAGAGTCAGGACTAAACATGGACCGGCCTCCTGCTGGTGCCAGAGTCAGGACTAAACATGGACCGGCCTCCTGCTGGTGCCAGAGTCAGTACTAAACATGGACCGGCCTCCTGCTGGTGCCAGAGTCAGGACTAAACATGGACCGGCCTCCTGCTGGTGTCAGAGTCAGGACTAAACATGGACCGGCCTCCTGCTGGTGCCAGAGTCAGGACTAAACATGGACCGGCCTCCTGCTGGTGCCAGAGTCAGGACTAAACATGGACTGGCCTCCTGCTGGTGCCAGAGTCAGGGCTAAACATGGACCGGCCTCCTGCTGGTGCCAGAGTCAGGACGAAACATGGACCGGCCTCCTGCTGGTGCCAGAGTCAGGACGAAACATGGACCGGCCTCCTGCTGGTGCCAGAGTCAGGACTAAACATGGACCGGCCTCCTGCTGGTGCCAGAGTCAGGACTAAACATGGACCGGCCTCCTGCTGGTGCCAGAGTCAGGACGAAACATGGACCGGCCTCCTGCTGGTGCCAGAGTCAGGACGAAACATGGACCGGCCTCCTGCTGGTGCCAGAGTCAGGACTAAACATGGACCGGCCTCCTGCTGGTGCCAGAGTCAGGACGAAACATGGACCGGCCTCCTGCTGGTGCCAGAGTAAGGACGAAACATGGACCGGCCTCCTGCTGGTGCCAGAGTCAGTACTAAACATGGACGGGCCTCCTGCTGGTGCCAGAGTCAGGACGAAACATGGACCGGCCTCCTGCTGGTGCCAGAGTAAGGACGAAACATCGACCGGCCTCCTGCTGGTGCCAGAGTCAGGACTAAACATGGACGCGCCTCCTACTGGTGCCAGAGTCAGGACTAAACATGGACCGGCCTCCTGCTGGTGCCAGAGTCAGGACTAAACATGGACGGGCCTCCTGCTGGTGCCAGAGTCAGGACTAAACATGGACGGGCCTCCTGCTGGTGCCAGAGTCAGGACTAAACATGGACCGGCCTCCTGCTGGTTCCAGAGTCAGGACTAAACATGGACCGGCCTCCTGCTGGTGCCAGAGTCAGGACTAAACATGGACCGGCCTCCTGCTGGTGCCAGAGTCAGTACTAAACATGGACCGGCCTCCTGCTGGTGCCAGAGTCAGGACTAAACATGGACCGGCCTCCTGCTGGTGTCAGAGTCAGGACTAAACATGGACCGGCCTCCTGCTGGTGCCAGAGTCAGGACTAAACATGGACCGGCCTCCTGCTGGTGCCAGAGTCAGGACTAAACATGGACTGGCCTCCTGCTGGTGCCAGAGTCAGGGCTAAACATCGACCGGCCTCCTGCTGGTGTCAGAGTCAGGACTGTGCAGACAGAAGGACACTTTTGACTGGGGCAGCTTAGACAAAGTGACAATTATTAGCTAAATGTTCGATATCTGACCGATACTGATACTGTATCTTGGATAACCCTTCGAAGATTGGAACCAACACATCGCCCACTCCTGATTTAATTTTCCCTATTATAGTCATAAAAGTATTCGAATCATGTGTGAAAAGTCGAAGTCTAAGTCTATTTAGCCAAGTCTTTAATCAAAATTGAGCGATCCAAAAACTCTCAGTGACAGCTCAATCTGATTATATAAGAGCAATAAAATAATAAAATATTGCAGATGTCTTGTTAAAGTCTTATAACAAACAGATTTTGTGGGAAGACAACCCAGTTCTCACAAATGCCTTTGTAACCAATCTGATATTAACTAGGACTGAAACCCTGAGAGCACAAGTGGTTTGGCTGTGTTTGAGAACATTTCTGCAAATGGAAGAATGTTAACGCTAACAGAGCGCTTCTGGCAAATGGAAGAATGTTAACCGAGCGCCAGGTCTGTGTTGTGTAACCGCAATAAATTCAATTTAAGATGATATTGTACAAATATATGGATGTAAACAAGATACAGTAGCTTACCAGTGTGTGAGAAGTGAATGAATGATGGCCCATTGTACCTTCTAAAGATCAAAATAAATCCTATTATTAAAAACACCTTTGCTGAACACACACCTGAGTGAATCAGTTTAAATAAGGCCAGTGGTTAGATGAGCCACATCCAAGACTAAGCCATGACAGAGGTTGTTCTAAATAATGAACTCAAAACAGGACAATGTGCAATCAAAACTGCACATAGGCTTCAGGGAATGTGCAATCAAAACTGCACATAGGCTTCAGGGAATGTGCAATCAAAACTGCACATAGGCTTCAGGGAATGTGCAATCAAAACTGCACATAGATTTAAGGAATGTGCAATCAAAACTGCACATATACTTTAGGGATTGGCACATAGGCTTACAGAACGTGCAATACAAACTGCACATAGACTTAGGGAATGTGCAATCAAAACTGCACATAGGTTTAAGGACTGTGCAATCAAAACTGCACATATACTTTAGGGATTGGCACATAGGCTTACAGAATTTTCATTTTCTACCGCTTATTCCCGTTAGGGGTCGCAGGTGACTGGAGCCTATCCCAGTGACTTTGGGCCTTAGGCGGGGTACACCCTGGACAGTGGCCAACTCGTCGCAGGGCTAACACATAGAGACATGGACAAGGACAGACAACCATTCACTCTCACAGTCATACACTAGGAACAATTTAGAGTTGTCAATTAACCTACACAGTCATGTCTTTGGACGGTGGGAGGAGCCGGAGAACCCAGAGAGAACCCACGGTAACACGGGGAGGACATGCAGACTCCACCCAGAGAGATCGTGTGATGTTAGGGTGGGTCAGAATTCGAAACCACGATGTTGGGGTGGTGCGGGATTCGAACCCACGATCTCCTTATTGAGAGGCAGAAGCTCTAGCCGCTCTGCCACCGTGCACCCCGAGGCTTACAGAATGTGCAATCAAAACTGCACATGGGCTTACAGAAAGTGCAATCAAAACTGCACATAGGCTTAGGGAATGTGCAATCAAGGCTGCACATAGGTTTGGGGAATGTGCAATCAAAACGGCACATGGGCTTACAGAAAGTGCAATCAAAACTGCACATAGGCTTGGGGAATGTGCAATCAAAACTGCACATAGGCTTTTGGCCTCCTGCTTTAGTTTACTGGTGTGTGTTGAATGTATCGTGTACACAGTGTTGGTGACGTCTTCTGTTAAAGTATGTGACTCCTTGTTCCAAGATGAATTTCTCCAATAAAGGATTGTCTTATCTTAGCTTAGTAAACAGGACCCCTTATTATTAACATAACTCCATACATCCCATTTCCAAGCATAAACACAGCAGAGGCACAGTTTACCCTGAGCAAAAATCAGTCCAAGGCCGGACAGGAGAGAGGTTCATCCACATGTACTTCAGGAGCCTCTTCACCACACTGAGCGCCCACAGCTGCCTAAACCATTCACCGTACAGGGACGCACTATAGAGCGGTGTTTACGTTCTCTTAAAGGGGACCAGGGTACATTCCGTTCTGTGGGTTTCCAGACAGATGGGATTGTGTGGGGGTCATTTGTCACTGGGAGCCTTAAGGCCCATATGAAACATCACACACAAGTTCGTACAAGTCTGGCATTGACTTTTGAGCAATGCATCTTGGGAGTGAATATAGATGAAGCCAGAACAATGCTTGATTAGTTGTCTAGTGTATTGGAGCAGTGAAATAGAGGATCTGAGAGGTTACTTTATAAAGATGGCATACCTGTGGGGAAGAGCGGTTTAAACTTTGGGACGGATTTGTTGGATATACTTATCCAGAAATACTAAAATGCTAATACAGAAATTGCTGACTGTCACTGTGAGCAAGTCTATAAGTCTGCCTTAAAGGTGCACTATGTAACATGTCTGTTGTGGATCAGTCACATCCTTGTCGTCTTCTAGTATCTAGTTTTGATACTAGTTTTCGTATGGATTCATGTCAAATTTTCAATACTTTTGACAAACCTACACACCAGACAGGTGACACTCCTGAAGATTTTGTTGTCCGGCACAACAAAATGTAAATTTATTCTGCCAGTCCACCTGCATTCAACTAAACAAATAGATGTGAGCTTCCTATTGGATTATTGTTACATGGGAGATTGTCTTTCAGCTGCAACACGATACTAACCCAACTGATGCAGTGAGTGGCTTGTCATTTCTGTACCAAATGTGGAAAGACAAATCCAGTGGTCATGGAAAAGATGTTTGCAAAGGGTCAAATCAACGTCTAAAGAGAAGCAGAAACTACTAAACTTGGCTTAACCTGTTAAGTCCCACCGTCCCTGATCAGGGACAGTTTCAGAGTTTTTACATACATGCGTCACTCATTAAAAACAAATGTTTTCAATACAGACATGTTATATGTCATTTGAAAGCGTAGAGTCACCACTAAACGTCTAAATCCTCGCTAAATCACCTCACAAAATACTTGTAAGCTATCAAACTGTAACATAACCAAACTGTTCATCTCGCATTTCTTACCTTTCGTTGGCTCCTCAAGACGCAAACAAAATCCAATCCAGAAGTGTGTGCACTCTTTCTGCCCATCACAGTCCACAAAATAAGAATATCCAGTTGTTATTTCAAATAATATAATCCATTTGTTGATATCCACCCGTAAACGCATCTTCTTCATTTGACAGTAACACAAAAGCAAAAAATATATAACATTTGCGCATCACTTTACACAGAAATCTTCGGCTTCCGCGGTTCGGCTTGGGTATGGTCGTTTTCTACTCAGTCTTGGCTTCAAAACGAGCCTATCCGTGCAATTTTCCGTCGAGTACTTCCAGAGGGAGAGCCCTTTGAACAAAGCGAACGCATCCATTTTGACACGCGAGGAGCGTCAGCTCCGCGTGCGTAATGGCGTCACAGCCTGCAATGCCATTGGTGATTCAGTAAGTCAATCACATATTCTTCTAGCCAATCACCAGAGCTTTCAAATGAGGGGTGGGACTTGCAGGTTCATTGAGTGCAGGAGCTGATTTTTCGTGCGTAAAGAGACCAAGGCACCATTTTACGCATCATTTACACAGCGGAACGTCTGTACGCACGACCTGCCTTTGATTTGAGGAAGTTTATGAAAAAAAATAATCTATAAGGGATATTTATAGTCACCAAAATGACCAAGTGTGGTTTTCAGGGTCATTAGAGTGGCAAAATGCATGAAAAGCAGTTTGGCACATTTGGCACAGAGAAGGACCTCTTGTTCGGATTAGGGTTATTTCATACAAAAAGCTGCTCAACATCAAAATGGTTGTATCTAGAAGTCTGAAATTTCACACAGTTGTTGTCAAGAAGGTGGACAACTGCTGTGGGGAGTTTCAATAGCACAGCATGAAGTATGTCTTCAGAAAGACATTTTTATTTTTTTTTCCGAGACCAAAAAAACGACTTTTGGGGTGTGTTTGAACAGGTGTACTGTCGGTTGTGTTTCACTATAGACTGTAAGTTAGCCATGCAATAAGCTTTTTCATTTGGGTATGTACTTTGAGAAAAACTGCCAAAATGAGGTGGGACTTGAACTGTCCAACGAAGGATAGTAGAGAACCATTGAAAGAACTGTGGTCTGAAAAAAATCCTAAATAATTGTGATTGGCGATCACTTGAAGGCAACTCAGTGGATTGGGAGTAAAAACTGTGCAGCCCTAGGAAAACCCCTAATCACCACTAAAAACAAAAAACAAAAAAAGGCTTCAGTTTGTTCTGGAGCATAAAGATTGGACTCTGGTCCAGGTTTGACCGGTTATAGAGTGTTTCCCATTGAGAATCTTTGGGTGTACCAGAGAAGGCTTTGTGCATGAGTCACACTCTCAAATCATCAATACAAGATCTGGGAGAAAAATCCATGCAACACTGGATGGAAATAAATGTTTTGACGTCGCAGAAGCTCACTGAAATAATGCCACAGCAAATAATGAAGTGATCAAAGCTAATGGCGGTCCAACCAACTATTAAACCGCGTGACCTACATTTACTGTGGCGATTTTTTTTTTGCCCTGGGACACGCGTCATACTGTGGACACTCTATTGTATAATGAGGTCTTGACTAGTCCCAGCCCCACTATCTGCTTAAACATATACTGTACGTAGACTGCTGTTTGAATGAAGCGTTTAGTGAGTGTGAAAGTGGCGGTCAGCTGAACAAACAGGGCAGTGGAGCAGCGGAGGTGACTGCAGTGCATTGTGGGTGTTACATAAGTGCTATTATGTCAGAGCCTTAGGAAAGCACAGATCCAGGTTCAGACTCCAGGCTCACGGGAAGGTCACCGCATTCAGGACAGTTCAGTGGGCTCAGCGGAGAGAGAAAGTCAAGACAGTTATAATGTGTCAGAGTGTGCGCGTGATTATGTTCTTGTATCCCACGGCTCATGGGAAAGACAGGCAGGGTCGTGGCCAGTCAGTGGACAAATGCGATGAATAAGAAAGAGGCAATTACCGTTAAGAGTATTTCTGGTCACATTTGAAAGCCCTCAGCCAGACCTACTTAGCTGATAAGGCAAAATGTTCCTACTGTAGATGGAACGTCTTGATATTACAGTGCTAATAAGATTAGCTTTCGCAACAATCCAGCTTCTGACACCTCTTTTATTACATGAGAAACTTTTCTAGTTGAGGGTCTGCCACAGGCTTGAGGAAGAAACTCATTATTTTGTGTTAAAATTACATTGTGCTTTGAGCCAGTGGCGTTCTCGATATTTTTCTGTTGTACCTCGATCTTGATATACAGACGATATTATGTCAATCCAACTTAAATGTGTTAAAACGTGTCTTTAAACATGTTAGTTGATGTTTAATGTGACATGTCGGTAAAATGTATCAGAAAAGCACAGAACGATCACCTTATTTGAAATTTTACAACATAACTTTTTACATTTTTATTTTTTATCTGCACTTTTTCTGCACTTTTTTCCCCTTAAACCAGGCCTATTCAACTGTATTTTACCACGGGCCAGATTTTTTGGATGTTTTTATCCTCAGGGCCAGAAACATGTCCAATGATTTTGAAATACGAAAAAAATGTGACATGAAAGGCTTAAACAACGTCTGCAGAACTGAACCAGAACTAAACCAGGACTACGCCAGCACTAAATCAGTTCTAAACCAGGACTAAATGTAGTTAATATGTTAACTGAGGTTCGTGAGCAGGACCACGCCCCCATCGCCGTCCCTGGGCACACCTTTGGGGGCGGCAGTAGCACAGTAGGTAGAGTGGGTGCCTTCTGATCCGAAGGTCGGCAGTTCGAATCCCACTCCAGACATGGAGTAGTTGAGTGATCAGATCCTCTGACCCGCAGGTTGGTGGTGCGATTTCAGCTCCTTCAGATGAATAATGCCGTTGTGTCCTTGGGCAGGACACTTAACCCAGCTGGCCCCCAGTGTCTGCGTACACTGGTGTATGAATGTGTGAGTGGATGGGTGACTGGTTCCTTGATGTAAAGCGCTTTGAGTACCTTAAAAAAGGTAGAAAAGCGCTATATAAATGTGACCATTTACCATTTACCTTTAACTCCCAGAAGCCTTCATAAACCAGCCTATGCCTCAATCACTGTTTGCTGCTGTTCTCTCGACCCACCCTCCCTCCCCTTCTATGTCATATGCTTTCTCTTTCAGCGTCCAGTTCCCTAACAGGGGGGGGGGGTCCCGAATCGGCTGGACAGATCACCGAGACGGAGCCCCCACACTGAGTCTCATCACCCAGCCATCGTCTGCTAGCGCGAGCTACTTCAAATCACATGCTTCTTTCACTAATAAATGATTGTATCACACATCTCGTTGCGGCGTGGTCCTTGCTAATGAAACCAGGATTAATCAAGTCTAAACCAGGTCTAAACCACTTACAACAGATAAAATATTGTCTATATTTGGGTTGAGGGCCGGGTCATGTCTTGGAGGGCCTGATTTGGCCCCTGGGCCTTCAGTTGTATAGCCCTGCGATAAACCATCAACTCAATATTCAAATTTTACATATTTTCAAAACACCATTCACAATCTCATCTAAAATTCAATCTATTGACCTCCACTGCATTGAGTGCTTGAAATCTATTCAAATAAGCCTCGCCCTCAGGATCTAGAACAAGAAATTAGAGAATTGTCCACACTGTGCCAGCGATTCAGCAGGTTTGCTCTTCATGACACAACAGCCACAATTATTAAAAGAGCACACATTTTCTCAGGAAACCAAAAGGTGTCTTATTTAGAGATCGACTGATATGTTTTTATGGATTGTTTAGAATCCAGGCCAACCGATGACAATATTTCTTGGTTGATATGTTGAGTCAATTTTAATAATTTTCCGCAAATTATATCATTTGAAATTGCAATAAATGTATCCATAATTTCCTCTATTTCACTGTAAGTCCATAACAGAGCAGTGTACTCACGTTTTGTGCACAGAAAGTTCAAACAAAGATAAGCTCAACAATAAGCTAAAGTCTAAATATTAACACAATATATCAGTCTATCTCTATCATATTATTAGGCCTGCAAATAACGATCATTTTGGAAATGGATTAGTCTAGCCATGATGCTTTCCATTAATCGATTAGTTGTTGAATGCGAAAGAACCTTGAATATTTGATAGTAATTACAAAAGTGATTAAGAAATTCAAAAATACAAAATGACACATTCTTCGTGTCATTTTTGTGTGCTTCCTGCTCTGTCTGAGTTATAAAACTGTCTCTCAGCTCACTGCATGTTTTGGAGTTTGTGTGTAGATCAGTTAACGATTATTCAATTACTTAATTTGTTGATCACTAGTTCTCTAATTGATTAGTTGCGATTAATCGATTAACTTGTTGCAGCCCTACATATTATGAATAAAATTGGTTAATCCTGTAGGAAACATGTTTTGAAATGCATGGGATTCTTGTTAAGCAGTTCATATTTCAGTCTTTGGTCAAACGTTTAAGTGCATATGACATATGGTCACGAGGGGTGAGCTGGGGTCGCAAAGATGATTTCAAGATCTAATTTTAATAAATATGACACTGTATTTGCTCTATTTATTTATTTATTTTATTAAAACAATATCTTTAAGTGAAATAGAGTCTAACAATACAATAAACAACTTAAATAACCAATATTAAACCTGATTTAACATGCTTTGACCCATTTCGCTTTGGGTGTTCTGAGTCGGCTGCATGGATATTTTGAGGGTCACAGCCAGAAATGTTTGAAATTATTAGATTAGAAATAACTTGACTACAGAGGCCTCAAAACTGTGCTTGAATGCCACAGTTTTATCTCATATAAATTATTGACAAGCTGGACCCAAGGCAAACAAGAGCACACTGCAGCCAATAGAAAGACTTTATAAACAGACTATGAAAACACTCGACGAATAATGTAACTCATACCATCACTGTAAGGTTCTTAAAAAATATGAATTCCTAAATTGGGATAATTTAATCATCTATTCAGATCTATAAAATTATTAATGGTCTGACCCCGCCCCCATTGAACGACTTCATCCAAGTGACTCAGATACAAACACTGGAGCGTCGAGTAGAGCAGACTGCAGAATCCCATTTACAAAGACTTCATTTGGACAGTCTGGTCCCTCCAGAACTCACAAACATGACATCATTTCACAGCTTTAGAGAAGGTGTAAAAAAGTGGCTTCTGGACAATCAAACATGTGAACATGACGTTAAATAACCCTGAGTGTGTGATGTGTCCTGTTCAAATGATGTTGTGAATATAGTAGTATTTTTAGCATGTTTGTCTTTGGCTCTGGCACATTTCCATGTTGTACTAACTAGGGCTGTAATTGACAAAAGAAATTCTTGGTCGACTAAAGACCTGCTCTATCGACCCATTAGTCGACTAAAAGGGGGGGTGGCAAAAACATACCAAAACTATAAAGCATTTCCATGTATCTGATCCAAACTGCACTCAAAAAGTGCACAACTGCACAGGAGTTCACACTAAAACAACTATTTGTACAGAAATGTACAAGGAAACAGCATTTATATGTTAAACGCCAATATTTTCAGCTAACTCACTTCATATCGTCTCGTTTTTGCTACATATTTAATTTTAATCTTAATCAAATAAATAACTAAATAATTAGTCAACTAATAAAAATCTTGGTCAACTAAGACTCCATCGACTGATTAATCGACTAATCGACTAAAGGACTATAGCCCTAGTACACATGTTCATTAATGTGCACTGTCCCATATTAAATAAAATAAACATAACTAAAAGTATAAACTTCCCCAAAATAATTAAATTGCAAGTAAATAGGCTACATCTTTGGTAAAAAACCAAACAAACTTAATCCCTAAACCCAAGTATGCAGTGGCTGCTGGTGCGGGTCCTCTGTAGACTCCTGAAACCCTCCTTTTGGGTGCTGGACCTCCCAGCGGAGCCCAGGCCACTCTGATGTGGACCTGTAGCATGACCTCGGCTCATTAACCCTTTCACATGAGACTCCAGAGCGGTGACTCGGGCCCCAGTGTGAGCGACAGGTGTGAGGGCAGAACTAATGTGAACAACGTGCTGTCCGGGGCCACCACCAGGGGGCAGTGCCAGTGTTAGAATCCTCTACCTGTTTACGAGTGCCAGAACTGGGGCCATTCTGACAACTGAAGGAAGAAGGTACTATGTGGTGCGTCTGTGATTCACTTTAGGCGACTGGCACTGTCAAAGTGAGTGACGTGTGATGTGTAGTAATGACCGAGGGCGTCTGGGCCTGTTTGAGTTCAAAAATAACTGTCATCGCTGTCGTTTGTCATCATGAGTTTTGGCTGGTTTTGCAACAAGAAGTGTGAGGCTCTACAATCATTCCCCCTGTGTTTTTCTACGGAATGTAGCTTTACTAAATGAAATGAGCAGGAATTAAGAATTAACTGGGCAGGAATAATAAGACAGAGAAATATTCTGATTCATCAATCATAGTTATCACATTCCACACTGCAAAGACAGTCAAATGAAACATACTTTGTGGATAAGTAAAAAAATATATAATCTCATAATGTCAGACCTAAATAACTAAATAATAAGTAATTAAAAGATGAATGCCACCAAATCTATTACTGTGTTTCAACACATTCTGAAGCTCCTCCTCCTGATTTCTTTTGTCAGGAAAAAAGAGAAATATACAAGACTGTGTATCTTTAATGTACCTTTCATATAATTGTGGAGGCTTAAAACGGTCACATTTCCAATTTTGTTGTTGAACTACTTCTATGTCTACGTCTATGATGGTTTTACACAGGTACGGACAAACTCTTTGACTCAAGGGCCACGGACCATTTACAGTTTGGATGTTGTTAACTACAGTATATTACACACATACTATTACACTTAGATTAATGCCTAGAATTAAAAAAAAAAATCATTACCTTTATTTATTCTGGTGGAAACAGTGCCATTGGTCACTCTTTTTATCCAATGCATCAATGTTTG
The DNA here is from genome assembly GCA_019453435.1 of Rhinogobius similis. NCBI lineage: Eukaryota > Metazoa > Chordata > Actinopteri > Gobiiformes > Gobiidae > Rhinogobius > Rhinogobius similis. The sequence goes on from CM033632.1 coordinate 32,915,079, forward strand.
GTGTTATTCTAGTGGTGGCTAGTCTCAAAACTGATCTTAAATGAACAAGCAGCTGCAGTCTCAGACAGCTATAAAATGACAAATGTGCCATAATTAACTCTTTATTAAATGCGTTGCAGGCTGGATCAAAATGCCTAAAAAGCTGCATGTGGCCCCCGGGCCTTAGTTTGTCCCCCTCTGCTCTAGTGGGTAAACAAAGGCAGGGTGTTTTCAGGAGAAACTGCTCCCAGGGGGCAGTATAAAGTCAAGTTTCTCTGAGCACTTCCACAGATTGAACATTACTTTCAGAGGGAAGTCTTGATTTTCAATCCAGTGTCCAGGGGACTACCTCGGAAACCTTGTCTACGGTCTGGGATGTTTTATTACACAAATCATTCTCCACATATGGAAAGTCAAGGGTTACAGTTAGAACTCTTTTCATATCGAAGAATTTCCCCCTGGGGTGAATCAAGGTAATTCTGATTCTGAAAACAGACGTGTGCAAATAGTTCTGAATGTAGGGGACACTGGTTCATTGTATACGGCCCTGTAGAAACTTTACACTGCTCTGAGAAACAAACATACACAAACGGTAAAATGTCTACTGTCGGTTTAAAGATGTATTTCATTTTATTGGAAGAAAGATCGTGGATAAACTGCAGTTCAGTGAATGAAACAGATGTTGTTGGCTCTCTCACTGGAAAAAACAGCAAACAGGAAAAGTATTCGGAGGCCTTGTTTTTGTCTGTCAGGGATTTTTTGTTGTGAGTAATTGTATGTTGCATGTTTGAGTGCGTACTATGTTGAATGAGGGTACTGATTGTGTTCTAGAGAAAAAAGAAAACAAAATTAAACAGAATAACATATTAGTTTTGTCATGATGCTAAAATTTCAAACTCAAATTAAATAATAGACAAAAGACTAATTTTCAACACAAAATAATAGTACTTTCTTTATGTTACCACGCGGTCTTATACTAGTGCTGATAAAGCTCAAAATCATTCTAAAATTTCAGGAAAGTTCACATTTTGTTCTGTTTGGTGATTTTTTTTAGTATCCATTCTTGTTCTAGTTTATATTCCAGTTTTAGTATCAATTGGTGGCTGATTTTTGTAACATCTGACAACTCTATTCTCCTTAAAACTGTTCTTTATTTACTTCTTACAAGTGGGACGCTTTCTCAAATCTAATCTAGATGTTGTGCTGTGGTTGGATGACCATAGCCAGATAAAACTGGTTCCTGCCACCCATCATTAAGTCCGGAAGAGATGAACCGAGCTTCTAACTCACCGCCGTAACAAGTGCTTAAAGGAGTCATATTATGGTTTTTCCAGGTTCTTAGTGTTACCATCATTTTGCTAATCGATTAGTCCAGCGATTATTCTTTCAATTGATCAATTACTTGTTTAGAATGCAAACATTTTTATTAAATTTGACTAAATGAAGCTGAAGTGAAGCAGTTCGAAGGCCTGGCTGAGTACATTCATGAACAAAAATACACCAAAGTTACACATTTTCTGCAACATTTTTGTGCAATTGTGGTTTAATTTGAGTTATAAAACTTATTTTTTCAGCTCATTGCATGTTTTGGAACTAAATTAGTTGTGATTAATCAATGATCTTGTGGCAGCCCTAAACTATAACACAAGTAGATCATAATTTTACTTTTTTTTTTTATTATTATTAAATGTATTTATTTATCTACAAACCAAAGGAGGTAAATCTTCCACACATCACATCCATACCATCCAAATCTACTCATTACAACATTACAGAAACAAGACAAAAACAATCCTAAACTGTACAACTCAAGAAACAAACAAGAAAAAAGACACATGGGGCTCTAACAAAATGTAAAACCAAACAGGAAACAAAATGTATCTCAAAGGTCTAGAGAGCAAATATTCCATTTAAAAAAACAACAACATTTTGTTCATTGTAAACTACAGTACTGGATGAAAACAGCTTAATTAGCATTGTGTACTGTCCATTGACTTCCTGTTCAAAACTTTGTCACTGTGACATTTCACCGCTTTGAATTGCAAAATGTTTTTATTTTTGAAAAGTGGCTTTTAGAACCTTACATATCACTCCACATTTCAAATAATCCAATACAACAACAACAATTACATCACAACTAAGTACAGGATGTGGGCAGGGATAGGGGGTAGGTGAAAACAGGAAATTTATGAGCACTCGAGCCTCAGTTGCAGGACAATACAGGACTAAATCAGACATGTAGGAATCAATCAAAACACAACTAATGATGGGAAACACTGTTGTAACCAGGTTAAAAGATCATAAATTGATTTTGCAGAATATGTCACCTTTAAATGACAATATGCCAATTGTTTAAGCAGCTATCCTGGTCAAAATAGCGTGTGTAATGTTTTTATTTCCCAACAACACCAACGCACAATTAAATCTGACATTTGAACGTCACGACTGGCGCACCTTGCCTGACATCGACGCACACCAGTCATTTTCCTCTCCATAGCCTCCAGTGTTATTGTGTCACATTGTGTACATTCCTGACGACACAGTGTAAAGTCTATCCTTCTCCATCAGCTCGGACCCATATTTGAATACTTTTACCTCATCTCAACCCTACAGTTCAGCGTTTGCCCTGAGCAGTTTAACGTGACTGACATCCAGTCACAAGACCCTGTAAGCCTGTGGTGTGGAGCGTTAAGCAGTGGTCCCATCTGATACCATCACAGAGAGAACATCCAGCACATGGGGCTGTGCTCAGGAGTGACATGAAACAGAACACTAGTTAACAGATTAAACTAGATGAAATTGTTTTAAATGAAAGGAAAAGAATGCTTGTATTAGCCTAAAATAAAAGTAAAATGTAGTGGTAGCAGTAAGATGTTTCACAGTGAAGGAAACGTACGCTCTTGTGAGAGTGAGTCTGGTGTGTGGACGAGATACGACGAGATACACGAGATACATGCACGGACAGGGATGGATATTATTATTATTATTTATTTTCAAATTATTATGATTTTGTTGTGGGCATAGGCTTTATTAGACATGGTATGGGAGAGGGAAGGACGCACAGACCTCTGGTGCTGCTGCTCACGGGGAGCCTGGTACTTGAATGAATCCTGATTTTTGGTACCAATACCTGATTGGATTTTTTCTTTCCTGCAACCTTTTCATGTATTCATTATTATCTACAATGACAAAACAGAATTACAATATACTGTTCATTTATTTGTGATTGTCTGATGCTTTCTATAGCGCTCTCCCGGCACCCACCAGTGAGCACTTGTTATAAAAAGATAAATGTTTTTTCAGTTTGGTTAAGAAGTACCTTATTAAACGTCTGTGTAAGGTGGTTGTAAATGTATTTTCGTGACGTTTGAAGCCCCCGTCGTCGCCCCTTGCTGTCCCCTCTGCCGAAAACTAGTTCTAACTTTCCTGACGCTGAAGAAAACTCTCCTGAGAATCACTGGCTCTCTATTGTATATTTGGCAACATGAAATATTTTTGTATGTGACTGTACTTCCTTATTGCAATAAAACGGAAGAAAAAAGGATGGGATTTTCAAAAGGTCTGAAACGATATTAACACTAAAATAAGAATTTGACTGAATGAAACAAATAAATAACAAATGAATAAAATGATATATTTTTTCCAGCTGATCCAGCCTGACCTTAAAAAACACTGACTCTCTGGTGTTGAGACTTTGTAAGTCTTATCTCTGCACAGTGCAAAAGAAATATGATACGAGCCGCCTCATTCTGTATATGTTCTGTTCCTCGGAACGGGTTTAGTAAAATATTAACAAATATACACAATATTATTACAATTATTTTGCTCCTTATCTATTAATGATATGTCTCCAAAAGTTATTTCACATGGACAGATAGTTGTCAATATTTTGTGTAAAGTGCTGTCTATACGGCTTTTAGGCATATTTAAAATATGAACAACATAAAAATCTAAATCTAATTGCAAAAAACATTACATAAAGTACAAGAAAATTAGCTTGTTTTCCCTTTTTCTTTTTTTTCCCTTTTTTTTTTATCCCTAACGCAAAACTCTTCCATATGTGTGGATTTATAGGAAGAAATGCAAATAAGACAACCATTTAACATAATTGTTGCTCATTTTAGCTGATTACGACTAAGGCTGTAGTTCTTTAGTTGTTTACTACATTCTTTATAAATTGACAATTTTTTTGTTAAGATTAGGATTTAGGATTAGGATTCATATAGACTACAGCACAAAGGAGAGGTGAGTTAAATTTGTGTAAATAGTATTTTTGTGTGAGATCCTACTCATTTTGAGAGCTTTTGCCAGCGCCACGCCCCCTTTAAATTGATTCATCTAAATCTTTAGTTGACCAAGAATTTCTTTAATTGACTTCAGCCCTAATTACAATACGTACAATAAGAACATTTATCCGACCGATTAATCCAACACTTGATCCAAATGGGGAACGTCTCTGGAGTCGTTACTCAATTCTGCTTCTAAATAGTTTTTCCGTCTGTTTGCCTATATTTTATCTCCCACATTTCACCACCATTAACTTCACAGCTATGCATTTCTGGCAGATGCGGTGGAAAACAGTGGATTTGTAAGGCTAATAAAACGGCCAGCTCCATGGGAACGCGCCCCTCTCCCCTTCCCTCTCGCTCCCTCGCCTCTGGTTCATGACTCAAGTGTGGATTTACAGATGTTCTGCCAGCGGAATGTAGGGGAAAGGTCGACATGCCGGTAAACCATGGGAGCGGCCATTTTGTGGGCTTGGACGCGCAGCTGCGGGCCCCTCGTCGGAAACATGTGTCCCCGCACGGACGACGGGACTCGCACGGCCGTCACGTACTGCACCTACCACCGCGTGTTAGAGCCGCTAGAGCCTGATTATCAAAGTACGGCGCACAGAAGAGCAGTTTGAGAGTGTATGTCAGGACCAGGATCATTTTATAAAGTACAGCATGTGAAGTAAATTGTTTTAATCGTGTAGTATTAATAATAGGTAGGTAAATAAGCCTATATTTCATACTTAAAGGTGCAATATGCAACCTTTGCCTGGAATGTTCCACAGTATGACATTAAGTTTATTGGGTGCTTGTCTCCATGACGTTTACTGCTGTACTGCTGTCAGAGGCGACCGACAGCAGCGTCTAAAGTTCAGGGTCTAAACAGAATACTACGACTACTACGACTACTACGACTACAACAGCTACTACTACCACTGCACCGACTACTACTATTACTACCACTAAACTGACTACTACTACGACTACGACTACAACAGCTACTACTACCACTGCACCGACTACTACTATTACTACCACTAAACTGACTACTACTACGACTACTACGACTACGACAGCTACTACTACCACTATACCGACTACTACTATTACTACTACTAAACTGACTACTACTACGACTACGACTACAACAGCTACTACTACCACTGCACCGACTACTACTATTACTACCACTAAACTGACTACTACTACGACTACGACAGCTACTACTACCACTATACCGACTACTACTATTACTACTACTAAACTGACTACTACTACGACTACGACTACAACAGCTACTACTACCACTGCACCGACTACTACTATTACTACCACTAAACTGACTATTACTACGACTACAACTACAACAGCTACTACTACCACTACACCGACTACTACTATTACTACACAGACTACTACTACTATAACTATGACTACTCCGACTACTATAACCACTACACCGGTTACTACTACAACTACTATGACTACGACTACAACAGCTACTACTACGACTACACCAACTACTACTATTACTACCACTAAACCGACTACTACTACTACTACTGTGACTACACCTGCTACAATGACGACTTCGACTACAACAGCTACTACTACCACTATACCAACTACTACTATTAAAACCACTAAACCGACAACTACTACTACTACTACGACTACACCGGCTATGGCTATGACTTGGACAATACTGTTTACAACTACAACTACGACTACAAATACAACAGCTACTACTACGACTACTACGACTACTACTATTACTACCACTAAAATGACTACTACTACGACTACAACGGCTACAGCTACGACAACACCGGCTACAACTACAACTACGACTACAAATACAACAGCTACTACTACAACTACGACTACAACAGCTACTACTACGTCTACACCGGCTACAACTGCGTCAACACCGGCTACTACTACGACTACTCTATTACGACAGCTGCCGCTACTACAAACACTACACCTGCTACTACTACCACTACTTCACCGGCTACGACTACAACAACTACTACAACCACGAGGACACCAACTACTACAACTACTACAGCTTTGATTACGTCACCAACTATGACGACTACACTGACTACTACTACTATTACACCGACAGCCACTGATGACTACTGATGACTACTAAAACTACTAATACTACTACTATAACCATGTCGACTACTACTACTACTACATTCAGCCTTTTACCTACAGGTGTCAACTTTTCATGAGAATATAACTTTTTATATGGTACTTGTTTTATGTTGAATAAAAGCAACTATTAAATATTACATCTTTTTCTGCTCTTTTATACTGGCTTTTCAGATGAGGAATTGATCATGTTTATCCGTATTTCTAAACTGGAAAATGCGATTAGTTATGTTTACCAACCCCACCAAAGCTGCCATTTAATGATTTATGTTTTGAAGAATCACAAACAGGTGCTCTTGTATTGTCCCTTTTCGCGTTTACAGGAATATCTGCTTGTCGTTTAGAAGAATAATGATTAATGTATTACCACACAATCCTTCCACAGTACAAACATTGGCTAATCTCCGCTTTGATATCATAAACTTCAAATTCTTATCAGTTTATCTGCTTATTCCTTTGGAGCTCAGCCATCTCGGCGGAACTCCCTAATGTGCTGAAAATAATAGGCATTTGTTACATACCAGACGTTTCCAGCGCTGTTCCCCCGCCGGAGCTTCGTCAGCACTTTGCAGCTTCACCTTTCACCCAGTTGGGCTGCAGTGGCCTGGGTATGACGGGGTTAACGGCCTGTCGGAGGTGATTTAAAGGGCCACGGGCAGAACAGGAGGAGGAGGAGGAGGAGAGGAGCGCTGAACTTTCCCCTAATTCTCACAGTCTCCCGGCAGCACCTCAGGCCAAACGCAGGCTCCTCGTGTGACGTCGTGAACAAGCCGCTCCATTCAAGCACTGGACACAGATTGCAAAATGTTGGGATGGTAGCAGTCTAGGCTTAGATTTGTTTAAAACAAATGGAAATGTCTAAATGAGCTGGCATTTTAGATGTTAACTACTACGACTAGTCCAACAATTATTTCTATTGTACATTGAGACTTTTTAAATACATTTTTAACCAAATAAAGGTTGAAATATGGCGGTTCATTACCAGATGTCTCCTGTTGGCCCCTTTTTTTTTTCTTTAATTTTAATTTGATCTGCTGCTCTCTCTCTGGTTGTGTTCTGATGTGTATAGTGTTTTATTATTTAAAATTTGAAAAACAATTGCTGAAAATCTGAAAAAGCGTATTCTTTTTTGGCATTTGTATTTAGTAATATCACGGTCTGTGTTATAAAGAGTATTTTAGTGTGTTTTAGATTCTGTATAGTACAGATAACTTTTACAATAATAAAAAATGCCTCGTCATTTTTAATAGTCGACAAGTCACAATTGGTCAATTAATCATTGCAGCGATAATACATATTGTTATGTTTCCCTTTTTGTTTTTTAAAAAGGCTTTATCGGACAATTGAACTCACAACAGTGCAGTGGCAGCATCAATCACCACTGCACCACCAGCAAACAGATATTTATTTGAGGTAGGTTTTGCCCATAACATTGGACCAAATATGTTCTGTCACCTGCTTGTCTTGGTTTGACCACAATATGGTATAATAAACTTGTACATCTATTTATTCTAATTATTCAATATTACATGTGTTTTTATTGCCAAAAAGAATACTTGGTTTGATGAAGTCACCTGCTTGTCTCCATGGAGATTGCCTCATTTTTATGCCATTATGTGGAACATTCTAGCCAAAAGAACATAATCTACTTAGAGAAAAGACAGTTCTGGACCTAAAAACGTACATAGAGCACGATCTCTACAAGTGGAAGGAGCTGGTATTCCTTTATCAATTAATATCCGGAGGTCAAATCACCAAAAGTTGGACTTGATTGATTTGTATTAGACAAATTACACAACCATGTATACAAATCTAAATTCTAACAGCAATCTTAGCTACATCCACATCTCAATTCCACATCATGGATGTGTAAAACGTCGAGGTCATCAGTGTCATACGTACACTGCTGATGTGTCATCCACTTATCTTCACCTCAAAGAAAGCAGAGAAACAAAACACCATGTCCTCTGATAAACAGAGTTTTATCTGGACAATCCAACCACAAAATAATATGTTAATTATAGCACGTGTACATTCCAGCTTACATTTGATACTACATCATTTATTTTCTATTAGAGTTAAGCATTTTTCATATGGTTTGTGCTATTATAGGAATGATATTGCAATTGTCTTTCAGAGATATGCAAAATTTACATATGGCGTGTAACATCTATATACAGTGCACTTTTCTGATTTAATATAGCTGCAGAAGGATGATTAAATCCTGACTAAAACTAAAAAAAATAAGAACTCGCGTCTTAGGTTCAAAAACAGGTATAAGGTGATATTTCTGGACCTTTATGGTTAATTTTACCGTCCATTCCTGAACGTTTTAGCACATTTCTGTTGGACTGCCATATCATCTGAATATTGTCATTAAAAAAAAGTTGAGATATTAATATTTGTCAATAACGTCCACCCCTTTATTTGTTATTAATTATAATCAATGCAGTGGTTGAGTAAAGATAATATATAAGGCACTTTTATATGTAGGTCATTCCATTATTGAGGCAGCGGCTACCGTAACTCAATCTGTTTGGTGAGCGAGGGGAGCCTGCATACAGTCTGTGGCAGACTGTGATAAGCATTAGTCATGGTGGATCACTGGCACAAATGAGACAGTACTATCACATGTCAACACTGTCAAGCTTCATTAAAGTCTGAGAGGTGCAGAGACAGAAATACAGAAAGTGTTTTTGTTTACTTGTTTGTTTTTAGATTGGTGGATCCCAGACTGAGCTAAGTTTAGAGTGAAACTGGACACACACAGTACCAACACTAAATATAGTTCTGTAGAAGAACATGATATACTGTATGTGTGTCATTCATTAGCATTAGCAATAGAAAATGCTCTATTTCTAAATTTTATCACATTTAAACTAGTTTTTTACTCAAATATATGAGGTCGAGAAAGCTAAAATGTAAACACTTGTAATTCATTTTTGTTTAAATACAGTTATTCCCAAGATTTTTTTTCAATATTTGTCAAAGCCCTATGGATACGTAACATTTAGCCAACAGACTAAAATGAAAGCATCTTTTTTTATGTTTTTATTGCACTAAAAATGTATAAAACCTTCCTTACTGTGAGCTGAGCAAGCTTGCAACTCCACAAACCTGACTCATACTTTTCCTGCTTGTTTCCATGAAAATATTATTACTTTAGCTATAATATTCCACCATATGGCCTCAAACATATCTATCTTCATGAAAAAAGTTTACAAATGTGGTTTAAACGTTCTATTTCCAAAGAATATGAAGAGATTACTGGTGAAATTGTGCAAAATAAATTAACAAAATAAATTCCTATTAAATATATAAATGAATTCAGGCGACAGTGACTCAGACATTAGAGCACTCGTTCACCAAACCAGAGGTCAGAGGTTTGTGACCTAAGGCAAAACACTTCACTCACGTCATGAATGAGGTGTGTGTGTGAGTAATACACAATGACAACAGTATTACAAGTGCAGGACATTATTATTATTATTATCAAAATATATGTGATTGAACACTAACTGAGTTCTCAAACTTGTGTCGTTATTTTGTCTTAGACCGGGACTAGACCAAGACTGAAACAGGACTAAAAAAGGGACCTTTTTTTTTTTTTTTAACATTAAACTGTGTGAAAACCAGGTCAAAACTGCTACTGACCTGAATTTTACCATACAACTTTGGCATGAATAAAATTGTGTCTAAACGCGCTGTAGACTTCAGCAACACTGATCAATGCTTGTGTATTTATGCCATTATAATGACACTTGGAAAACCAGTTTGTTTATAAGGTAGCTTTTCTTTTCTTTTTTTTTCACCTCACATTTGTCGCTGCTATCTGACAGGAAGTCATTAAACGTCCCATTGCGCTTGTCTCCACAGCTGATAACTCCTCATTGTGCTGGACCAAAGCCAGCGCTCTTTTTGTTATATCACGTACAGCCGGGTGCCTCCTACCGTGTGCCATGAATACTTAACAGAGTAACTCGAGACCTGCTCCTAAACCCTCCCACTCCCCCTGACCGACCAATCAGACGCAGCCTTCCCCCAGCTCCGGTTGTATATAACCCTCCAAAGCTCTGCACATAGGACTCAGGAGCAAGAGCTCTCATTCAAACCCCAAAACCAAGACTTCCAACACCAACCGGCAGACATGAAGACCAGCCTTGCAGTCTTGACCATTTGCATCGCTCCGCTGCTCACCTCGGGCTTCCCCTTTGAGAGAAAAGGGGCTTCTTCTTCCACATCTGGAGGGGGGAAGGAGAAGCGGGTACAGTACGCAGCCTGGGACGACGTCAACGTTCTCGCCCACGGCCTCCTGCAGCTGGGACAGGGTCTGAAAGAGCACGTGGACAAGACCAAAGTCCAGATCCGAGATATCTCCGCCAAAATCAAGACCTTCAACCGCACCGTCACCGAATTCGGCAAGGAGAGCCAGAAGTTGCAGCAGGAGGGAGAGGCGCTCAAAGCCAGGGCCAGGGGGCTGGAGGACAGAGAGGGGAGGCTGCTGAACGTCACCGTGGAGTTGCGGGACAGGGCCGAGGAGATGCAGCAGGACAGGAGGGCGCTGGCGGAGAGGTTCGGGCGCCTGGAGGAGAAGGTGGAGGCGATGGCGCAGGGCGAGCGAAACGGGACGGATGCACGCAACATCCAGGTGAGTCTGCAAAAGAGTGAGTGTTTGAGAACTGTCAGTAGAAGCTTCCATGTACTGTCAGTGAAGTTAGTGCTTTGAATGTGCTTAAAGTGTGCAGTCCTTAAAAAATAACACTGGTTCATGCTTTTCTTGACACTACTGTATGTTACTTGTTACAATGCTGTTACAGTTTGTAAAATAGTTTAAATGGAGATTAATTGGCCTAATTGGCCTATCAAAATTGGTTCTGAACAGAGACTAAAGCTAGATCTAAACCTGGACTAGAACAGGGCCAACCCAAGTCTATATTAGGACTCAAACCAGGACTAAAAAGTAAATGTTTGATCAAGCAACTTCACTTACGTTAAATGCATTGCACAATATTACGTTATAGTGTAGATAACCATGTTTAAACATCAAATATGCATGTTTAATTAATACTGCTGCTATAAAACAAATAATACATTTGTACAGTTCTATATTTAACACCTACAACAGCCAATCAGTAGGGCTGCTACTAATGATTATTGCAAGACAACTAGTCAAACAATTCATTTTTTATATCCAGATAAAAGAAAAATATATGGAGTCTGTAATGTTTCAAGAACAATTATCAAAATAGTCAACAATTATTACAGTTGTGATTATTCTGATAAAACCAATCAAGCTTTTTTCCAGTGCATAGCACACGGTATCCAAGCCAATTTAGCACAGGTTCAAAAGTTCCACAGCAAAACGCACAGACGTAATTGGTAAAGGGGGGTCCGAGGGGGCTGGTGTGAATAATAAGCCCCTGGCCGCAGACTGAGAACGTGGCGTACGTGCAGCACACAGTGAAACGCGTCCAGCTGTGCGCACCAGCTATCCAAACAGCACTGTACCAGACACTGACTGTGCATTCACTGTGGTTCAGTCATGATACCGTAAATAGTGATGGAAGTATGCGTCCCTCTCTCTCTGTCGAGCCTGGGAGTGGTTTCGTTTTGTACTGAATGAGAAAAAAAAAAAAAAAAAAAAAACGCGCTGCCAGCGAGCCAGTTATGTAACCAAGAGTGCACAGGGACGCATGCGTAATGTGGAAAAAACTCGTAAAATAACGACAATTTGCACTTTTTTTCTTGCAGATGATGCTTGAGGCTCAAAATAAACGCATTGATGATTTGATGGAGCGGATTAGACTTCAGCAGGAGAAGCTAGACAAGCAAAACGTGCGCATCAGGACTTTGCAAAGCCAGGTAAGAAACACTCACAGCTCCTTCAAGGCACTTTCTTTGATGTTTTTGGGGCTCTAACCGTGAAATCGTCACCTGTTTTAGATACAGCTGTCCAGGCAGAGAGTTGATGCCCCGCGTAAACCCACCCTCGACGGGCCAAGCGTGATGGTGGAGCAGCGTGACTCTCCGGCAGCCGGTAAGGGCCAAATCCTGTCTGTCGCCATCTCACTAAATCCAAAAACCTTACGCTAAAGGTGGCAGCCATATGTTAAGAGTAAAGAAGCTTAAATCAGCAGCAATTACAATCAGGGAATCGATTAGAGCAAGCTCAGCGGGAAGTCATGGTAGATTAAATAAAAAAGTTAAAGCGGCAGAGGCGAAGGAATGGAATGGACAAAGAGGGCCAAAGATAGGGCACCATAAAATCGGGGGCCTAAGGAAATTGAATAAATCACCCAATTAGAGACTGTATGCTAGAAATCTCTTTCAAAATAAGATAATACTAATCTAGCAAATAAAAAATGTATGAAATCGGTAATAATGCCGTAATAACATTTTATTGCCAAGTAATCCTTAAGATGGATGCATTTTACACATCTTTACCTTTTATTAGTCTTGGAACAGTAGTTTAGGTCTGTATCTTGATATAATGTGATTTTATTGATGTTGTAGTGGTAAAATTACTTAAATTATTCAGCAGGAGACCTGAGGGCCAAAAGGGCCAAATTGGTCTGATGGCTGCATTTGGTCCCCAAGATATAGTTAGTTATAGTTATAGTTAGTTGCTATAGTTATAACAATACATACGATTCTATCCCAATAACTATTTCAAGTATTTATCAAAAGAGTTAGTGAATGTAATAGCTCTCTCTAGCCTGAACTCAAAGGGCCATTCTCGTTAATCAAATAGAAAATCAGATACACAGAGTTCAAACAGGCTCAGAGCAGAAGTAGGGGAAAGGTGAATGTGTCTTGAGTTCACTTGGTGTTGGAAGTCACGGCAACACTTCTCCATTGTGACATCAGCTGGCTCTTGGAGAGAAAAAAAACACACTCATTTCGGTGGACAATTCTCAACCAGGGGAAAGTTCATTGGTCTTGCACGGGTCAGAAAGCTCCGGGGATTACACACCGAAGACGGCGTGGGGTGAGGTGGGGGGCCGACTTTGAACAAAATATAAAGGAACAAAAAGTTAAGCGAAAACCAAAGCTATATTTATCCACGACCTTTATACAGACTTCCAAAGCGCCGCCCACTCCCCACTCCGCTGTAAAACAAACTGGAGAGAATCGGCTACCTTTGGCCCAGTTTGGTGTCCTGTGGGTGATTCAGACAGACCCCCCCCCCCCTCTCCCTCTCCTCCCATTCATGTTGCTTCTCACGCGTACTAAAAGTCATAGTATAGCTGAAGTGTGCCAAAGTTCAGGAGAGCCCTAGACGCAACGCAATACACTGAAGCAACAAGCTATTACTGCAGGGTTTTGTTTTGTTTTTTCCAGAATTTCCAGATTGTTGAAACAGTTGCGTCAGATTTCTTTCTTATTGTTCACACCCATTGCAAGAAAAATGACGCTGACTAATGAGGCAGACAAAAATGAAAGAGAAAACATTTTTGTTCTTTGGTCAGCAGATTTCTTTCACAAACCAAAAATCATATCTAATTATTTGTTATTGTCATTATCTGATTATACTACCACCATATCTGATTTTATCTGGCTTTGTAGTACGCATAGACTCAGGAGTACACATTAACAAACTAACTTCATGAGGCAAAGAAATAAACAAGGATGTAGCGTGTTTATACTACCACCAAATTATCATATAAGATCTAATTGGTTGCTGTGATTGTCATATCAACAAGTCCGTTAAGAAATCGTTAATAATGGCCTAATTAGATTCCACGCAGCCTCCACACAGCCTCCATGCACTGTCCACGCAGCCTCCATGCACTGTCCACGCAGCCTCCACACAGCCTCCATGCACTGTCCACGCAGCCTCCATGCACTGTCCACGCAGCCTCCACACAGCCTCCATGCACTGTCCACTCAGCCTCCATGCACTGTCCACGCAGCCTCCACACAGCCTCCATGCACTGTCCACGCAGCCTCCACACAGCCTCCATGCACTGTCCACGCAGCCTCCACACAGCCTCCATGCACTGTCCATGCAGCCTCCATGCACTGTCCACGCAGCCTCCACACAGCCTCCATGCACTGTCCACACAGCCTCCATGCACTGTCCACGCAGCCTCCACACAGCCTCCATGCACTGTCCACGCAGCCTCCACACAGCCTCCATGCACTGTCCACGCAGCCTCCACACAGCCTCCATGCACTGTCCATGCAGCCTCCATGCACTGTCCACGCAGCCTCCACACAGCCTCCATGCACTGTCCACACAGCCTCCATGCACTGTCCACGCAGCCTCCACACAGCCTCCATGCACTGTCCACGCAGCCTCCATGCACTGTCCACGCAGCCTCCACACAGCCTCCATGCACTGTCCACGCAGCCTCCACACAGCCTCCATGCACTGTCCACACAGCCTCCATGCACTGTCCATGCAGCCTCCATGCACTGTCCACGCAGCCTCCACACAGCCTCCATGCACTGTCCACGCAGCCTCCATGCACTGTCCATGCAGCCTCCATGCGCTCCCACACCCCCAAGGCCCAACTGCGCACGTGAGGGACGAGTGACAGGCCAAAAGCACAGGGGTGGGGCCGGGGGGGGCTAGTAGTTTGTAATTCAATCACCGTAAAAAGACTAGAGAGAGAGAGAGTCAGAGAGAGAGCGGTAGCTTGGGAACTGGGACAAAGGTCGCGTGCTGGTATCCGGGACACAAACTTCCAAACGTTGTTAAGACTAGGGCGTTATCAAGGCACACGCTCCTATCTGCAGACTTCACTTTTAGAATGATAGCGTTAAAGTTTGCAAACAAAGCATCTGCCGAGGTCTGCGCCGACCTTTCACCTGGTTTGGACTGAGCGGCCTACTTAAAAAGATGAGAGGCGGAAAACGCAATTGCCAGATGTGAAACAATGGAGCATGTGTTGCCAAAAAAATAAAAGCCACAGATTTGGGACTGAAGAGATTTAGAGAACAGATAGGAATGTAATGTTTGTGACACTTAAATTAGAGCAAAAGTCAACAGAAACGTATTGAGCAAGCAATGACAAATGTGTTTCTGTTTCTTTTGTTACAGACACAGCCTTAGATTGTCACGAGCTCTTCCTGAGAGGAGAAACCACCAGCGGAGTCTACACCATTCAGCCACTCAACTCTGAGCCCTTCCAAGTCTATTGTGAAATGACTGCTGGTAAGTCCACCATAGCAACAGCAGACTGATTAGGACATTTTATTCCACTGTTACTATGTTACACAAACTTGTTCAATAAGTATATATAATTGTAGAATCAGATCAGAAAGGTATTTGTTGCCATTGTCGGTGAACAAAATTCACAAACGAGGAACTTGCTTAGGCAGTACGGTGCAGCAATGTATAATAATAAATAAAATTATAGACTATGCTAAAATGAGATAAAATAAGGGCATGCAAAATAAAATGTGTGTAGAATAAAAATTAAATACAATATATAAATCAGAACAATAGTGCAAACAGTGGAATAGTATTATTTACATTTTTAAAGTGACATGCTATTTAGATGTAGCGTCCTTGTTATTTATTTTGTCAATTGTGCCACAGAAATTGGCCATTTGATGAACAAGCAAAAGAAACAAAAAGCATTTAGTTTGATTTTGATGTTGAGTTGGATTTTGTCCTGGTTTAGCATCTTGTTTCAGGTTCAGTCTTAGTTTAGTCATACGTCACATCATATGACAACATTTGCATATTAACAATAGAGATCAACATGGCCACATCTTTGAATTTAACATTAAAATAGTAGTAATCTGAAACCTAATTTTGCAATAATAAAAAAATATGTTATCAAATTGTAATGATTTTGGCTAAAAGGTTTGGGTCTTCTCGTGCAGCTGGTGGTTGGACGGTGATCCAGAGACGGCAGGACGGGTCTGTCGACTTCCATCAGCAGTGGGAGGCCTACGAGCGCGGATTTGGCAACCTCAACGGTAAATGCGCTTTGGGGCTTGATTGTACTCTCGCTAACGGGACTTAACTGGTGCTAGCTAGGCGCGCGGATAAGCCATGTGCCGCGAACCCAAACATGGTCGTAAACAGCTACAGATAAGATTAGACAGTTTTATGGACTGTTTATGAGCATCGTTTTGACACAAGACTCAATCTCTCATAGTTACGAAAACATGCAACGGGCAAAATATGCAAATAAAGTCTAATTGCTTGAGGTTTGAGGGATTGAGCGGAAAAAACATGTTTGGCTTGGTTTAGTAGAGCGGTGGGTTGAGTGTTTACCACTTTAATGGCCACTCCAGTTTCAAGTAGTTTTGATTTTGTGAAGGGCAGAAAAACAGGGAACAAATGTGAAAATGTATCGCCGCAAAACTAGCTTCCAATTGCAACTTTATTACCAATTGTCTGTTTAATTTGAATCTAAACCGATCTTCTACATTGTCTCTTCAGGTGAATTCTGGTTGGGTTTGGAGAAAATGCACTCCCTTGCCAAAGACGGCGGCTATGTCCTGAACATCGGCATGTCGGACTGGAACGGTGACCAAGCCTCTGTACGTCTCCCCTTCAGTCTGGGCGGCCCCAACACCAAGTACTCCCTGTACGTCAAGAAAGAGGGTTCCTTCAGCCCCCTGGAGGCCGCCTTAGGCCCTGACGCCGCGGACGGCCTTCCTTTCTCCACCTTCGACCAGGACAATGACCGCAAGAGTGACAGCAACTGTGCAAGCAACCTCTCTGGTGAGTAGTGCTAGCTTTGTCAGGCTTACCTCTGCTATAAAATAATACATCACATCATTCACCGAAGTTAACTTTGTGAGCTCCATCTTAGAAACTTTAAAACAATATCCCAACTAAGCACTCAAAAACCTTAGAAAAACTGCCAATACATCAAAGTTGGCATCCAGGAAGCAGTCAATTAATTTCAATGTAGAAGAGCTTCTATTTCTCACTGTTCAACAACTACACAAGAACAAACACAGACACAAAGACATGATGAAGAATAGAGTGGTCGAACAGCTGAAATTTGTATAAATATCCAAGAATTCTAACATTAGCTTCAGGCTAAATGCTACCATGATACTAGAGCCCCCTCACTATGATGAATTGCCAACTGCACCTATATTAACAATGCAGTTTAGTATTTGTGGAAGTTCATTTTTGGATATTACAATTACCAGGGGAGTAGACAGGAGGGGACAAAGGGGTCTTATGGGGCCCAGAATTGGACCCACTTCTTATTAATTTGTTTTAGTTGGGGGCCCATGTGAGGCTTCTTGCCCTGGGCCACCAAATTTTTGTTGACGGCCCTGACAATTACAGTTGTCGGGCTGGATTTTTTGTAATCCTCTCCTGTATAAAAAATAAAATGAGTATGACAATGGTGCATAATCTCATAATCTAGAAAGCTGCATATACATACAAAAATGCGAACCATCAATGCTATTTTCACTATTAGCATTCTATGAACTTCTCTTTGCCACATTGAATCTAACAAGTACCTTTTTTTTATCAATTCTTAGGCGGCTGGTGGTTCAGCAGTTGCGGCCAGTCCAACCTGAACGGACGATACTTCCAGAGCCCTCCTCCCAAGCAGCGGCACCAGAGGAAGCAGGGCATCTTCTGGAAAACCTGGCGCGGCCGCTACTACCCCCTGCGATCGAGCACCATCATGATCGCGCCTGCCGAGATCCAAGAGAGGCGGTCGTGAAAAGAACTGACAAACGTGTGAACTGTTTAGCGCTGGTGGTGCTTGTTGGACTTAAAGGCACTGAAACTCGAGTCTTAAGGGGCCAAGTGTGAAGCCGGTCGGAACAAGATGGGACAAGCTCACTGCGCTTCAAGGCGAGAAACTTTTCCAACAAGTCAAGTCGCATCCGCACAAAATGGTGTTGAATTTTCCTCTCCGCACAATAAGCTCCAAATACACAAGAGCTGCTCGAACTATATTGTATGTAGCATTAAGTGAACCTTTCAAAGCCTGAATGTGACCAAATGGTAACCGTGTACAGACGCAAATGACTGAAAAATGCAGCCTTTTTTCTATCTGTAACTTTAAAACGAACCATCTTCACTGACTTTAAGTTCTTGTGGAGATTTGAAACATGTTTTTGAGTCATATTGACTTACGTAACGATGCCAGGCGTTGTTTTTTTGTATATATGAATGTGATATGAATGTTCACGTGAGTTTTATCATTGTAGAAAATGTTACTTTTACTTATTTAAATCAATGTATATATTTCTGGTGCTGTCTACTTATAATTTATATGGTCTATGTTGTGATGATGTAAGATGTTTTTTATATAAAGAGATTACAACCATTTTGGCGAAGATGTGCCAATAAAATCGATTTAAACTATTTTTGTCTCTGTGGCATTTTATAGTTCATTACATGGAGTACTCAGATCATGCACTACAATGTCCAACTTTAAAATAACACATTGTCTTTGTAAATGCTGAGATTTCTAAAATTCTATATAATTAAGCTTGTTGCGAATAAACTCAAGCGTTAATTATACTTCTTACTTCATGAGTTGGCCCACAGCAGTTGTTTAATATTTGTTATTTTATGATTATATGAATTGTTATTCATTTGAGTCCAAGGCCATCAGTTTCACAGCAAGACGAGCCAAACAACAAAACAGCAAACATAAATGGATAGAACAAAATATTTACTAATATTAATACGTGGTGCAACTAAAGAAAATCAATCAAATAATACAAACCAATACAAATTAATTACATTATGTACACATCACCACATACACTACCAGTCAACACTTTTGACTAATTGTTTACTGCTCTGAACACGGTATAGTAGATATACTGAAAACATCAAATACAGAAACGAAATGTGTGGAATTATGTAGCAAAGATTCTTTTAAAATAACTGGCAATATGTTTTATATTTTTTAGATTCAGATTCCACAGTAACCACTTTTTATTTGCAGACAGGTGTTTGTTATTTACACTTTTTGTTAAATACACTGTACAAAGAGATAAGAAGATAAGAGAACCTTTATTTGTCCCAATAGGGAAATTCCAGTGTAGAAATATTTAGTTTTTTCATTTTCATTTTTCAGCTGAACTCCAAAGATGAGAATCATTTTCTATACACACAAAAGACTAATATCTCTCATCTCTCAAATATTGTTAACATAGTTGAGCCATTCATCCACAACCACCACCTCATGTTGCAACATGATGATGTCGGCCCCATGTTGCAGGGATCTGTGCACAGCTCCTGAAAATGTCACCCAAGAGCATGTTTGGGATGTTCTGGATCGACGTTTACGACAGCGTGTTTCAGTTCCTGTGATATCCAGCAACTTCAGCTGCCATTTTGGTGATAGTGAAAGCTGCACTTTTGTTTTTACATTTTTGTCTCCCCCCTGTGTATCAATGGGCTTAGATCACCCATAAGATATAGATATAAAACCACAATTTAACCAATGCAATAGCACACCTGCACATCCACCAGAGTGGCTTTTTACTGTTGCCATTCTAAGGCCCATCTGTATATTCATGCTGTCTCATCAGCATCTTGATATGCCACACCTCTGAGGTGGGATACATTATATATATAATTACTCAGTAAGACAAACTTTGACAAATTTGTGAACAATACTTATTGATACTGATGTGGGTCTTTTGTGTATATAAAAAAAGTTTTATAGCTTTGAATTCAGCTCGTGAAAAAAGGGAGCAAAAACAAAATTGTTCCATTTATATTTTTGTTCAGTGTACATAGTACCAAATTTGTTCAGTGATAGTTGCAGTTGATGCCTTCTGTGAGACGCTACAGTGCAAAAAAATAAATAAAATTAAGAAAAAACATTAAAAGAAAATGTATGTCCAGAAACGTTTGACTCGTAGTGTACATAATACACAAACAAAACTGCAAATAGGTATGATTAAATACAATTGGCAAATCACAAAGTGTGCAAATCATGAAATGCCTCCATTGGGTCCTATAGAATCATTATAAAAGCGGCTGCTAACCCTGCAGTTTAAACCTCTCCAAACATGTCCTGAAATGCATGGGATTCTTGTAATACTAGCGGTTCATGTTTCAGTCTTCCCCAGTTTGTTCAATGTTCCAAACCTCCTTTCCCCGCACAGCCCTCGACAGCACGTGTGGCTCTGATCAAATGTTTATCACTGCCTTCTTAAACCTTGAGCAGCTTGTCCCATCTCAGCTGCCCTGGACTGTTACCTGGAGGTGTCAGCTTCAATTTTTCCTCTTCCACTTTCACTCACCTGTGTTAGGGCTTAGGCTAATGCTCCCGACCTGATGAGACTCCGCTGTGCCGGGATCAGAGCCTGCAGTGGACAAACAAGACGTGAACTTCTATATAACAGAAGCTGAAAATAAACACAGGCTATAAATAAATGCATTGTAATTGATAAAAAGGTGGTGTTTAAATTGTAGAATTGTCAAGATCTCAAAAAAGGACAGGGGTCATCATAACTAAAGCACTGTTTTTGAAGGAAATACAAGAAAATGTTTGTACTTCACACTTAATCGACTGCCTTTTTGATTATAATGGAGAATAACATCATAAACATACATTTTAAACTATAGGCCATTAATGGAGAATAACATCATAAACATACATTTTAAACTATAGGCCGTTAATGGAGAATAACATCATAAACATACATTTTAAACTATAGGCCGTTAATGGAGAATAACATCATAAACATACATTTTAAACTATAGGCCGTTTGAAAGTAGTGACTGGATAACATAACCTATTCACATGGAGAAGATATCAACGACTTTTCTAATACTTACATTTACATTTTCTTTCAGGGGTGACCACAAAAAAGGGTGAGAGTGACCAACGGTAAAAACAGTTGGCTAAATCTAGCTTGTGGCTTTAATGTTATTTGTTTAACAGCACAAAGCAGTTCACCTGCAGTAGTCAGATCTTTATGGACAGATTGAAGTCTAACTTGAATAACAGAACTTCAGACAGAGCAGTGCCTCCAGTTAGGTCCAACCCCTCTCAGAGAATGTTGGTGACAGCCCACGAGAGATATCAACTGACCCTCTAGGACAGACATTCAACTTTATTAGATCGAGGGCCAGATTTTTTGGATGGTTTTGTCCGTCAAACGCTATTGAAACATGAAAAAAAATACTAAAGGATTTGATAACATCTTTAGAACTGAACCAGGACTAAACCAGGACTAAACTAGGTCTACACCAGAACTAAACCAGGACTAAACCAGGACTAAACCAGGACTAAACCAGGTCTAAACCAGGTATAAACCAGAACTAAACCTGGATTAAACCAGGACTAAATCAGGATTAAACCAAAAAAAAGAGATAATATATTTTCTATATAAGACCAGTTCATATCCCTTTCAGGGCCTGATTTGGCCCCGGGCCTTAAGTTGAATAGCCCGGCTCTAGGGGCCTTTTATGTGAAAGTAAATTTGTATGTTTAAATCCCTAGAGTCTAGGACTTTAAAGATACTGCAAGTATTTACTTTCACATAAAAATATAGTATGCAAGTATTAGAATAAAACTCAAATGCACTAATTTATTGAGTGTTGGTCGTTGTGCTGATGGAAGGTCCAGCACCTGCTTGTCTAGATGCCTATAGCTTAGCCCGGAATAATCCACAGTACAGCATTAAAGGAACAGTATGTTGTCTCCGCTCTTAGATAGAAACACATCCAGGGGAGGCAGCACTAGCACTGATTCATGACGGGTGCAGGTGCTGGGCTTTAGGAGTGACCATTCAGATCAGAGAGAGGACGCAGGACTGGAGTTCAGCTTTGAAACGAGAGACTCATGTGAGGCTCATTCTGGAGAATCATCTTGAGAACCAAAACACCACATTGTAACATCAACAACTCGTCCAATGTTTTTGGGATTTTATCTCGTATCTGGGGATGTTGATATTATATGTTTATGAAATTAAAAAATCGTACATACTGTTCCTTCAAACGGGTCTCTCTCATATTCATTCAAACAGGTGTTTTTATTGCGAAAAAAACACAACAAATGACAGCAAAAAATGTATTTCTAGTTGAGTTAAAATGTCTTTACAGATATTAATCTTATTTCAGAAGTATTGACTAGTTAAGTTTGTTAACACTATTTATTTGCTGGAACTAGATTATTTTACCTTTTTCAAACCGTTTATGACTTCTTTCAATACATTTCTTCATATTTCAAGCCAAATGATCTGCCAGTGGGTTAAGATCATTTTACATAAGCCATTGGCAAATTAATTTTCTTATTTTAAACTAAATTATCGCATAATCAGTCATAAATACCTTGAAAACAGTGAAATATTCAACATCACATCAGCAACTAAATCTAAATGAGTCAAAACAACTCAAATCCAGATAAAAATCATAAATTCAAGTCATTTTAAACTAGACTAGATCTACATTTTTTTGCTGTGGAAATGTGGAAAACATGCATTCTTATCGAGAGCGGGCTCACCTCTCCAGAGAGCTGACCTGTACCTTTCCCTTGTAGCTTGCCTTTTTGAATCACATAAGTTTAACGCCATACTGTGTCACACTCTTTTACCAGAGAAGTTCCATGGAGCACATCTGAATAATAGACATAACTGGACAGGAGCCAGCACACTATTCCTGTATGGTTTATATAAAAATCAAAAAAGGACAAACCACAAAAGTTAAACCTACAAGAGGCCCATGAATTCTGCAGGTTGACATTTCCCTGAAGCCCATCTCAGGCCTATAAAGACGGCGATTGTAAAACATGTTATTCTTATTCACACTTGAGTCTGTCCAGCTCTTCAGGCGCCTCTTGAGGATAATCCTAGCACACTGTTAGAACATGAGATGGAAAGAAGCTCACTCACCACCGGACCTCCTCATGACGTCTCCATGGAAACAGGGCTCTCGTCAGTGTAGAACAGCAGGGTGAAAAGAGGCATCTGAATGGCCCGCAGCACTCTGCAGCAGTCGAGAGGTTACAACACAGGAAAGATGGATAGAAAGCATTTGCATCTATGAAACAATTGGGCAAAGAATCCGAAAATATAAATACTGTAGTGAATGCAGTTTCGAAAATATGCAACATTTGATTATTTGGTATGTTGTTTATAATAAAAGCTCTGAAAATGCTGCAAAAAGAACTGATTAAAAATGATAAAATGCTGTGAAGTGATATTTAAAGTGATATTTCTGCATTGTTTTGTGGATAATTTTACTGTAATTTCACATTTCTCAAACACTCCCCTGTAAACCCACGTTTAAAGCACATTTGGATTGACATAATATCAGAATATCGTTATTGGGATAATATTGATATATTCATTATTCATCGTCGATAAAAAACATTCTTTAACTTGCTAAAAGTTTAGTTGACTTAAGTTGCTTTAGATCGGTTTTGCAGTTTACAATGAACAAAAGGTATACGTCATGATCTGCATTTATCATCGATTATTACAAGTTAATGAATAATACCAGCAAAAAACTCCTCTGCACCTGGTTCACTTTCATTCATGGCTCATAGGTTTTCTCATTGCAGGAACCTTTTTCAGTTCTTGATACTTTAAAAATCCACTTCAGCTCCTGCTCAAGGGAACATACAGTGACAAAAGTACTGCTTTTGTTGGAAAACATTTTAAATTTATTCTCAAACAAACTACATTGATAGATAAAAGAAATGACTTGGACACTGTAGCTCAAAACTAAAGTCCTAAATGAGTAAATGGTAACTAAAATGTTAAATTACTGTGAATAATTGTGTGTTATTGTAAAGGTCATTGTTATTTGGAGTTTTTGTGCAGGGTTAAAGTGCTCAAAGGGAGCATTTTGTTTTTCTAACCCACTTAGTTAAATATTTAAATGTTCCATGGTAAACAGATGCTAATGTTAAAGCCAGTTAACCCATTGTTAGTCACTGTTACTGTGTGGAGACTGGGGGTTCCTCTGACTAAATAACAACTGTGGAATTTAGGGTCTTGGTTCTTTCATACTGTTATCTGTCTGTTATCTTAAGAAGAAACATGACATGGTGTGAGACATTTAATAATAGTTGAATTTTGTCTGTAATACCTCAAACTAAGAAATCATCTGAGAAAAAAAAAAAGATAATTCTCATCTAGTTAAAAAGACACAAGTGGTCAGAATTGGTGATTTATTTGAGGGCGGTATATTGATGTCCCATGATGCTGTCAAAGAAAGTTGACGTTTTAAAAGACATAGTGGATGGATCTTCTGCTGAGAGATTGTTTAAAGTGAAAATTGGTGAGAAATCCGGTGATGTTTCTGCTGCTGTCCCCATTACTTAGCAAAGCTTCAAAATTGTACAATATGTGCATTAGTAAAAGTCTTACAACGTTATGGGTGTAAGTTTTCGGTTGTGCATTTGAAGATGACACATTATGACACAATTATTGCAAACAGCGGTGGTTAGAGAAACCTGGGCTAAATTTATCCAATAGAAAAATCTCAATAGGCATTACTACACTTCATCAAGGCTCCATAAAATTGGTAGTAGCAGAAATTATTTATAAGAGAAACGTCAAAATGCAAGGTGCCATGCATAGGTTTTGGACTTCATGCAGGGGTGGTTACCGTGTGACCTGCCTGAGGGACAAGTGCCATATCTGAGCTAAACTTGGTTCATTTGTCTTCAATTCTTTGACTTTTGATATTTAAGTCTTTGCTTTTTAGGTCCTCATTTGGGTCCTTTATTGTGCATGTTGTATTATTTTGCAAAAATGTAGTAAAAAAAAACAAGAAGTCCAGACATGTGGTTGATTCATACATTTATTCATTATCATGTACAAAGGATTTCCGGTGGTACAAAGCTGTTGTAAGACTCCGGTGCTCACCCTTCTGTCTGTTTTATTGCAGTAAAAAAAGGAAATACCGGCATGATCGAGAGTCGAGAGGTACTTTGGCAAATATAAATTATGAGATAAGAAGGCAAGCAGACGACTCACGTGATGCGCTGTGAGGGGAGTAAAACCTCCGTGAGGTCAAAAAACATCATAAAAATAGTTTATTTAAACAGCTAAAAGCAGAGGACACAAACACGCCTGGGTCTGTGTCCGTCTTTACAAAACTCTCCCACTGCAGCACTCACGACGACATGTGTACTAGAGACAGTGGCTCAACTGGGACGCACATTCTGATGCACTTACAGACACACGTGCTTTTGGGGTGGAGACATGGCCCAGACCGACGCGAGGAAGTACGTCCACACGGCTCCGTACATTTGTATATATGTAAATAGTAAAAGGGCCTGTACCTTAATTTTTAATTGAACCATGAGTCAGTAACATTTCTTTTTTAGTTTGGACTGTAAGCCCCACCCACCTAGTCCTGATGAGTCTGATTGCACCATGACACAGAACTGTCTGGATTAGTCTTATGCACTTTTTCCATATACTTCTTTAATCTCTGCCTACGCTTTTCTTTTTGCCACTCTTGAAAATACACCATGACAGAGAATCAAGTGTCTGGGATTGTGTGACAGGCAGCTGATTTCCCATGATTCTTAGTGAACGTTCTGATTGGACAAAAAGAGGAGACCCTGTCAGTAGCTTCTGTCGCTAACACACAACAAAATACTTGGTAAAATGCATAGATTTGATATTACAGTCTATTTTTCTTTTTTAATTTAACCACTTTTACCAGACACTGCATCATATAAAGAGCATTCATCTTGACTAGAATGAATTAAAAACAAGGTACAGGCTCTTGTAACATAAACATTATAAACAATAAACCTAAAGTAGTACTCTGTAACGCTACGGCTAATGTAATGCTAGTGCCTGATGATAGGGTAATAAATAAAGAGCGACAAGTCAGATAATCCAAATAATGGAGAAGCTAAAAAAAACAAAGTATATTCTAGTGAACTGAAGATTTAAATAAAAATACCATTATATTGTCATTAAAAACCAAAGAAAATTTTGTGATACGCAGCTAAAGAAATGCACCCATCCCCTGTAAACTGTTGTTACAGCTTTTGTCCGAAATGCACAAACCCACACTCACTATTTAGCTGTTGTAAAGAAACTCATTATTGTCTGGACCCACATTTCCACCGCAAATAGCACGTCTCTATTGTAACTTAATGATAAAATATAAAATCCTTTTCAGTTGAGACAATCTCTCCAACAGCGTGTTTGGTGTTTTGCATGTCATTTACATGTGTGAGACCATACATTTCAAAACGTAGACTATATTCCCTAGCACAAACTCACACAAAGAAAACAGGTTTTTGGGGCGCAGTCAAACAACACATTTGGCAAAAAGTCAAAGATGGCGGCCGCGTAGAAGAAAAGGAGCTGGGTGAGCTTGTACCACACCAACCAGCCATAACGATAAGACCAACGAGTCAGGCTAAGCTTCATCGTTCCATTTAATAAGAAAATCCAGTTTGAAGAGCTAAAACGATTACTTATAGAACATTTGTATCTGATATTCTCCATTTTCATTAAAAAAAAACTTAAAACGCAAAAGCAAGAGACACAGTTCATTCCACTTTTTGTCCAGAACACCTTGTGAGTTATGGATGATTGGTGCAGTTTTCTCCGTAATAAGTCCATGGTGTCTTCCGTTTTAAAAAAGTGACCTACCTCCGGACTGTACAGGGGGGCGTGAGACAGAGAAGGTGAGACGGGAGAGTGGGGGGCGCAGACGTGTGGTGGTGAGCTGCAGACGGAGGCGACGACACACGGGGGGCGGGAGATCAGAGGTATTGTTGTAGAAAGTGCAGCAGCATTATCTCGTAGTGCTCTCCGGACTCTGGGCAGCGGATACTGTGGCGCTCGTTCGGATAAACCTAGGACGTCGAAATGTACAGTTACTATGGCAAGTGGAAAAGAAAAGGTCAAATCGGCAGTAAGAGCAGAGAAAACATGTGACAAAAGATGGATTCAAGTAGAAACAATACAGTGCGGCAATAGCTTTATAACATTTTAGGAAAACTACACGTGAAGAGAGAATTTAAACTTCACACTGAATGAACAAGAAAAAAACAAATAAAAGTAAAATGGTTTAGCTTTATAGTTTAGAGAACTGCAGCTGAACAAAATCTTAGAGGTAAAAGAAACTGCAACAGGAGTTTGCTCCACAATTTTAGAGTTTAGAATGAGAAGGAAAATGGCAGGTGGCCCATCCATTACCATGTCATTTGGATTGAATGTCCAACTGTTCAGAAATATTGGACTGGGATAAACAAGGCATGCAGATTGTTTTTGACATGGCCACTTCACTGGACTTCAGAACTATGTATTTGGGCCTCAAAACTCCTGCCATGGACACACGTGCCTTTGGAGACTACTTTTGGCAGCAGGGCAACAATGACTTTTGGACACAATTTGGACTTATTTAACAGACTTTGGACTATATGGGACCTAAATGCTGGACAATTTAGTTTTTCTTTGGGTGTCTTGTGCCATTATCGGTTTTGTTCTCTCTCTGTGTCATGTTCTGTGTTTTATGTTTTGTTTCGTGGAGACCGCAGGAGAGAACTTGCTGGCACCCGTCTCACTGTGGAGTGTTTGGCTTCATTGGTGACTAAAATACATGTACCTGTGGTTAGAAAGGTGCTGCTATCGCTGTATCTGGCTGGTGCAGGGCTAGTGCTGACATGTTCTATGAACCTGTGACCTGGAGGCGCATGGAGTGACTTCTTCACAGTGACGTCTTTAAAAAGACCTCATTAATCTAAAATAGTTGTTGAAATCCCCATGGTTATTGCGCAAGTGTTCGTGTGCGAGTCTGGGCTTGTGCTTCGACTAGGGCCCAGTACCTAAGCCTACCTGAGGCCCATGGCTACTACTAAGAAAGGTCTGACATGGAGTTTTTAGAGCTTATATAATACTGGATATTTGGCTTGCTGTGGCCGATAACCAATATTTGCAGATACCAATGTTTAGATTCTAAAATCCATAGCAAGACCCGCAAATGTCTCTTAAGTTGAAGTAAAGTGCACAAATAACTTTTCATTTTTAGTGAAAATAATACCTGAATGTATTTATCTGGTATATAAAATCCCATAAAACTAAATATGGTGTTATATTACACGTAAACACAGAACCATATTTTTAGCCTATTTGTTCCATTTTCACTCATGAGTCTGTTCAAGAAGATCGGAAGCACTGACAACAATTTAAGAACGAGACATGAGCACCACGCAAATCGTCCAATGCCAATGTCGCCCATCTCTAGCCACTAACTCACACCACTGCTGTGACCTCAGTCCAAATGGGCATGTGTTTATGATTGGTAAAAAAAAAGTTTCATAAAATAAAAAATACCATGTTGTTGCTGCAACAAACCAATCCAGGCAGGAAAAGCCCATGTCCAAAGGAGAATATCAATTAATGTTGCATCTTGTAGATAATTTGTAAGTAACTGTAAATCATGCTAAATGATAAACATCTACTAAAGAAATCTACTTTGAGTGTTCAAAGTTAGATAAGTGCACATTCCTCGAGGGAAATGTTTTTGCCAACTTTTATAGCTCCATCTTATGAGGGAACAAGTCTAGACACTAGAGAAAACACTGAGGAGCAAAGATATTCATGTGTCCTGGGGTCTGAACACATTAAAAACTTAGTAGGAGCATAAAACCGTGAAAAGAACTGTATTGTGGATTTATTGTGGTACGGAAAGTTTGTAATGTGATGAAAAACTAAAGGATTATGAGAGTAGCTCCATACAAACCTGGAAAACTTCAATCAGTTAAGGGGAAATGTGCAAATAACATTTCTTTGATGCAGGCTGTGTGAGTCAGACCCACCTGCAGCTGGTATGGCTTCCCTGCGCGGATTATCTGTGACACGAGGAAATTGGTGTGGAAAAAGTGCACATTCTCGTCTAGAAATCCGTGAAGAATCAGCAAACGATTCGGCCTGAAAGAGATAAGACAGAGTTCATATTTTAAAAGCGGCATAAAAAAAAATCTTAAACTTTATCTGAACTACTGCAAGATTGCTCAAGACAGGAATTGTAAACCGGCAGCTACAGATTTCCAGTGCCGCAGCATGTCTTGGACCTGCGGGCTGGGTCTGTGTCATTTCTGCTGCTGCTTTCTACATGCAGCGTTCAGATTTAGTCATGCAACTAGCAGTGCAACAAAAAACAAAAAAACACTTCTACAATCAATGCCATGTTAATTATTCAAGCTTCTACAGCTCAAATCTTAACATTGTACAAATATAACATGAAAAAGTGCAAATAAGTACATACAACAAATATTGAGCCTAAGATATTGTTCATCGATCCACCTGAACATTTCTTCAGTCCAGGATGTCACGAGATCCCTTTTAATTGTGCGATTATCATGAGAAGAAACACGATTTTAAAATGATTAATGAATTTTGACACAAAACAGCAAAAATAGCTTTATGACATCAAACTTTCTGAATGATAGTACATAAAAAAAATACTTGTAGTTTGACTCGTTAATTTGACTCATTGTTGCTTGCGTACCAGTCGTACCAATCGTGCAGATTTTGGAAAAATATCTTATTGCAATTCATTTATGTTTGAACAGATTATTATTATTATTATTAAAAGTTCACATTTTAAACATTTTGACAAATAGACTGAAATAGGCCCCTCAACTGACAAACTAATAAAAGAACCCCATGTATTTCAGAACATGTTTGTACAAATCTAAACTACAGGGTTGGTAGCTTTTATGCAGAATAAGGCAGGATATTTGTTTTGGAGGAAATTATGGTGCTTCAAAAACTGCCCCTCTTGTGATCTGCTAATTGCTTCTGTTTAAATTTCAATTTCGATCCTCTAGCGATTAATCTTCTACTGCATACCAGTGGTGAAAGAAGTACTCCTTTTTTTTACTTAAGGTCTCCTGCAAGTTACTTACATAAATGTAAGAAAAACATGTAATCCTCATACCTTAGTGTAATAAGGCAATTTATGTGTGAACTTTTTTTTTACATGTTTAGGACATTTCTATCTGAAAAATAGATAGAGCTAGGTGTAAATGTTTGGTTCGTTTTGTACACATATTATTTTGGATTTCTTTTGATTCTTTGGATGTGACTTTTTTTTTTAGCTTAAAACTTAGAATTAGATATCAAGATCTCCTTCTGTAAGTTCTACCAAAATTTAGTCAGTCCCAGATTGTACAGTTTGGTGTCTCTCTGTGGGAGAAAAGTGCATTTTAAGAAAATGATCTTTAATTTACAATGTCCCAGAGAAATCTATGGATGAAGTGGATTAAATTAAGTAATAAAACCTATTTAGGAGCAGATTGGACAAGTTTTTTGTTTCTAAATGAAGCCAATATGTTGAGAGAGCAAACTGACTAAGAAACATTTCAGTCCTGTTAAAAATGTAATGGAGCAGGAAGTAAAAAAAAAAAAAAATCCATTGCAAACTATACTAAACTACACTAAAGTACTTAAACCTAGTACCTCATTTGTACTGCATTACATTCCCCCACTGCTGCCTACAAGATTTTTTAGTTCTTACTGTGACCTGAATAATCACGATCATCAATAACCCAAATAATCCTGACATCCCTATCTCCAGTATAGTCTTCATTATTGTGACAAGAATTGCTGCAGTGCCCAAACACCCTAAATGTAACGCCGTTCTTTGCACAGAATGCAGATGTGTGTCTGCTGGGATCGTACTCGCTGGGCAGCTTGTCCACGTGCAGAGCCACAGAGCCCTCCTCGTAGCCCTGCTGGTTGTTCTCGGGCACGTCCATGTAGCGCTCTGTGTAGCCCGTGTCGTAGGCCATCCACACCGTCACCGGGGCTCCAGCTATGGCCAGCTGAAACACAACGCACAAAGATACCAGTCAGCACACGGATTGGATTGGTTAAAGGGGACGTATTATGCAGAATGAGCTTTTAAAACTTGTTACAACAGTGTTTCCTCATCACTAGTTTACTCAAAGTTGTATTTTGATTCCTGCATGTTTAAATAATCTGGCAACTGAGGCTCGAGTGTTCAGAAAATTCCTGTTTTCACCTACGCCGTTTCCACCTACCCGCTATCCACGCTGTGATCGCTGTACTTAGGTGTGAGTATTTGAAAAAAAGAAGAGTCAGAGTGACACATGCATTGCTGGAAAAAAAAAACAACATGTAGCCACTTTTCAAAAATAAAATCTGCTTGTTATGGTGCAATGTCACTATGAAGAGGTGGGGCTTATCAGTTCTGCTGTTTTGAACAAAAAGTCAGCAGATATGTTTCAATTGCTAAGCTGCTTTTGACCAATATTGTGGTTTACAATGAACAAAATGTACTTTTATTATAGTTCATAACAATGTACCTGTACTCCTTTACACTCCTTAATTTGTTTTCTAGGTCTTTCTGGGTGAGCCTTGCAAAAAATCTTGATAAAACAAAGGCTGAATTAGAAGATTGTGGAGGATAGGTACTTTGATTACCGTTTCTACTTGAAGGACTAAGAGAGGCCCATTTACTCACTGCTCAAACAAGTACAGCTCAACAGTGACACCACGTGGCTGAAGGAGGTATTTCATCAGAAACACCAAGCTTGCAAGCGTAACTTTCAGTGTTTCCCATTTATAGGAGACTATGGTGGTCCCCCCTCGCCTGTTTTTATATTTAGTCTAAAAGCAGCTAAGCAAAAACGATTAATGAACTAATCAATAGAAAAAAGATCATAGATTTTTGATACTTGTAATCGTTATCTCGATTATACAAACTGTAAAACACATTCAGAAAAACCTTTTAATAACGCCGACAGTCAAAATGCCAACGAAATAAATAATAAAAATAAATATTATGTGATTTTCTTCTATAACACACCTTCAGAGCCTTATATTATATTATATTTGACTAGCTGACTAATCTAAAAACATAATTGCGGACTAGTTTAAATTAGTCAGCTCTACTGTTGAAAGAAATTATTCAAATAAGGATTCTGTGAACCACCACAGTCTTGGTATAAACCTGTGGGAAACACTGATATGTTTATAGATGACACATTGTTTTAACATTATAATTTGGAAATATAACTAAGATCATCAAGCAATATCAATGTAAAAACCTTAGTCAATGGCTACTTTGACTAATGCTTAAACGGAGGGAAGTGCTTCTGACCTTGAAGACGTTGGGCCTCTGGATGAGTCCCATGAGCGACAGGAAGCCTCCGTAGGACCAGCCGTGAATGGCCACTCTGCTCAGGTCCACAAAGTTAAACTTCTGTGCCACGTACTGCAGCCCCTCCACCTGGTCCTCGATCTCCACCTGGCCCTGGACGACACGCCACGCAACACTTCAGGAGAACGTTCAAACGCGACAAAGTCAGAAAGAAATGGCTGTTTTATTTTCAGTGTTACCATTTTGTTTTTGAGCGCTCCTTCGAACTCCAGCCCCCTCTGACAGGAGCCTCTCCCGTCGATGACCACCACGGCGTAGCCCAGAGAGGCCAGCGTGTTGAGCCGCAGGTACTTCATCCCCTTGAAGGTGTTGTTCACTAACTGCACCTACACGCACACAAATACTTTTAAATAATGATTTTTCTATACTTTTAGGTGTTCAAAAGTCTATCATTTTGCTGTGTCTGTCTACGGAGCTTGTTTGGGCCTAAAGCTGCAGTAGTCTCATGTGGTCACAGAAATCTTGCTTTAACAGTGGATTAAAAACATGTGTAAGAAAACAGAACACTACAAACCTGTGGTCCGCCGTAGACGAAGAGCACCGTGGGGTGTTTCCTGCCCGGCTGCAAGTTGTGAGGCTTGTACACCATCCCATAAAGCTGAAAGCCCGACTTCCCTGGAAAGTCAAAAATCTCTGGCGGGTTGTAATCTCCTGGGCAACCTGGAGGACAAAGCACACACAAATGAGAACATAAGAGCGGTGTCATTATGGGTCAGGGAAAAGTAAAAGACAAAAAACAAAACATAGTCATTTGTGTTATCTGCGTTTAGGTGTCCCAACAAATATTTATGTTTTAGTAGAAAAACGTTTAAGTAGGTTGTGCTCATTCCTCTCTTTCTCAAGGGCCTTTGTGATACTAAGGCTGTGTCCTTACTTGAACTCACACATCAAGCTATGTCTGGACGGCAGTGGGACTAAACCTGAACTAGAGCTGAGGTCTGAACTGGCTGAACTTGTCCTGGATCAGTTTCTCTTACCCAGATAGACTTACCTATACATGAACATGATCTCTGGATGAGTTGTGCTACAAAGCGGGTTCACAACTCGCTGTCAACCCTAGATTTCCTAAGTGAAGACGTGCGCAAGTCGACCAATTAGAACGAGGGAGAAAAGAAGAGCCGTGTACTTCATGCACAGTGAACTGTCAATCGTGATCACAAAATACTGAATATGAGCGTAAAGGGGAAATGTGGGCGCTGTTTTTCCTGTGGTTCACATATAGTACTAAAGTCAACAACATAACAAATACATAATCAAAATGCAGTATAGCATTCTAGTGGTAGTTTTTGCCTGTTCTCTTCCCTCTCTGTGTTGGCATGCACAGGACATTCTGTTTCTTGACAGACATTCCTCCATCAGAGCCTGTCACTTGTCGGTCATCACGAGGCGCTGCTGACGTAGAATCAGAATCATCTCCACATTATCGGGTCACAGTGAGGCCTGTTTGGAGGACGCCTCAGAGGAAACTGTCCGTCCTTGGCGTAATCGCATGCAGACACAGAACTTTGCCCTACAGACACTCAATGCTATTGATTGTGACTAAAATAAGCTCACGGACGCATGGACAGCCTTCACCTCAGCTCACACTGCCATAAACAAACAAAAACAAGAGGGAACAAATGTGAGAGTACTACTGTTGTTGGTTTACCTGGTGACTCCATCATGCTGGCCCAGAACTCCGGCACCAGGCTCAGCGGCTCGTCTTCACTGCTGTTCAGTTTGTAAACGTGGACACATGGAGGCGTGCTCACGTTACTGTAGTGGCTAATGAAGAAGTCAAAGTTCTGGCCAGAGGAAACACGACAAATCACTGGTTAAAAGGACTACATATCATTTCAGTCAAAGAAACATGACGTTGAAGTTCAAAGGGCGGTGTTAACTTTGGTATTCAAAAACCTATGGGATTCAAACTGAAACAAAACTCTATTCTGTGTTAGCATTATTGTTGTGAGAAGATATGCCACCAAAAGACAACAATTCTCACAGCAACAAAAAAACATCTAGGCCCCCTAGGCAATTCAGAACGCTTTGTTTCAATACGATCAAGGGTCAAAAGTATCAAAAATCAGATGCTAAATTGATACTAAAACAATCAAAATTATATACTCATTTGAGCAAGTATTGATAGAATGATGTTGAGCTCCAACAGAACTAGTATAAGAACACATGAAAACATAAAGAAAGTACTACTATTTTATGTTGAAAAATGTGTTTTTTTGTAATTGTGTATTTTACTGTTATTTTATGATTGTGAGCATTTTAATGATTGAAAAGTACTTTGCATTGTGCTGTGTATGAAATACATTTTGCTTATTAGAAAAAAGAGCATTTTTAAAATGTCACTGTAGTATCGAAATTTGTATCTAGTGAAAATAGGGCATGAAATGTTATGATTGTGACAACACGCACACAATCTACATATTTGGAGCCAAATACTGATCTTGTCATAATACTAAAATTTCAAACTCACTTTCGATACTAAGGAAAAGGCTTGATACTCAATATCAAAAAAACAAAACAAAAAACAGTTTAGACAGTAGATTGTTAATTCCTAAAATAATGCAACTTTCTATAAAATTACCCTGTGAGTTTGTAATAATTTGAATATCAAGATCATACTAAAACCATTAAAGAAGGGTAAAAAAAATGTAACTTTTGCGCTCAGAATTTTTTTTCAGATTTGTTAACAATTAGTGTTTGAATCACTCTCCTTTTCCCTGCTTTCTAGGAAATTCTGCTGTGCAAGTGATCACAAACATTCACACCAGGAAGATGCCATTGTTTATCTGAGTGACCTTCCTTTTCACAAAGAACGAGCGCAAGCGGTGATGCCTCGGTGCTGGGAACATACCTGACTAACAGAGCAGCTGTGAGAGAAGCCGGGCTTGGTTAATCTGACCACTTCCCCAGGACAGTCATAGCTCACTACGTACAAGTGATGCTCCAGGGGCGTGTCTTTGGTGCCCTGGAAGTACACCACTTTTGTCGTCTCGTTCACCCAGATCTGACAGAGAAAACAGAAAAGATCAGTTGTTAGGATACAGAAAATGATAGTGCATATAAGCCCCGTTTGGATGGGATCACCTAGAGACCACAGGTAAACTGTAATAATTATGAACGTCCTCAGTTATTTTTAGTCCTATTCGAATGCTCATGTCTGTGATTTGAGCCGTTTTTAGTTTGCTTAGAAGCCAATGTTGATTCTTAAGGGTCTACCCTTCATTCATGTTCACTTCATGTCCAGCTTTGAACACAGTTAATAAAATTGTTTAGCCACAGTCCAGTCTTCAATCAAATTATTGTTCTTTCCACAATTAAAAAATAAAAAACATAAAATAAATTGCAATAAAGATGTGACCCAGAAGTACAACCAGGTTGCTGTGGCAACAGAAGGTAAAACGGCATGGAAAGGTTGGGTCTTTTCCCTATTTGAGTCAATTACCAAATTTGCATCTATCATGCTAGTCATTGGCTTGACTATATTTTCATTATAATAATAGTGAGAAATTGTTAAAAACTTTCTTTCAGTTGTAGCTTTAGTTCAACAGCCATTAAAGTTAAATAGGGTTTGCTAAGAGAGTTTAAAAAACTGTATTTTTAGATAAAGTCACATAAAATATTGTACCAGATGTAATGACCAAAACCCCTTAAATATGACACTAAAATCAGTTGGCTCGATGTTCCTCTGTGCTATTCTTTATTCAGGTTTATTAGCTATTAAATATTTCAACCAGCGTCGGGCTAATATTTCACTTAAACACACGTTTAAAGAGTAAAATACGGATTCAAATTGGTGAATCTCAGTCCTTTTGGTGTAAATTTTGCACAGATGCGTGTTTAGTTTAAATGAGCTATGGCTACGACTGTTTCATAACAAATCGTGTGGAAGTCATTTTATATTATAATAATGTTGTTATTGCTATGCAGGGGATGTCAAGATGATTGGATAAATTGATGATCGGGATAATTCTGGTCACAATATTATTATTTTGTAAATACAAAACTTAATAACTGTGAAAATCAAAGGCAGCACAAGTTCAAATCTATTCTCCAAAAAGGTAAAAATACATGTAAAGTACTTTTTATCCGCTGTTTATGTGACAATATCATTACTTTTTTCATTCTGAAAGTTTGATTTCATAAAGCTAGTGAGGAATGGTGATCCATTAGGCTTGTGTATGAAAGTGAAAGAAGAATTTTGCAGTTGTTTGGTCATAAAATAATCAGAATAGAATAGAATCATTGTTAAATCATGATGTTACAATAATCGTATTTCTAGCTGCAATAGAGGTAAATAACACAAACCTAAAATAGAAGCAATGCTAAAGACATGACGAATTAAAAGGTTCTTGTCAGATTTCACTGTGTTTCTAAGTCCGCCGTTTCTAGAATAAAGTCTGTAAAATCAAGTAGAGTACGGACATGCTTATCCCGCCTGAATGCACAGACACAAACACATTCCCATTTTACAGACTAGGTAAAACTAATCCCATTCGAACAGGGCTGTAATCTGCATTTAGATTTGTGTTAATTGTAGTTAGTTGTTTAACCTTTGAACCATGTCTTGCCAGAACTTCCCATTCCCCACAGGTCAATGTAACCTCCTCCTTAATTGCACATGTAAAATCTCCTGGAATAAACAGACAGAATTGACAGTCAACAAGATGGTATTGTTTAAAGATTAGCAACAAATTAATCTATACTAGACTTACCTTTTGAATGCTGGTAACCTTCCGTCCACCGATAACACCGCGGTTGAAACAAAGATGTAATTTTATACAAATGGCTAAAGCCCATTTTGGACTCGTTCACCCAAATGAAGCTAAACTCCTCCTCCGACGTTTGAACAAAAGGATAAAATATGTCATGAACCTGCCAGAAGCACAAGTAAGAAGAATCAGTATGTTTGCAATTTATTCAAACAAAGCAAAAGAAATAAACTGTGATGATGAAGTCGTACGTTGATCCAGACATCTGTGGTTTCTTCGTAGATGATGTGGGGTTGTGTGTTGGGGGGTATGGCCTCTAGATGCTCCTGCCGTACGCCTGGGTCGTCTGTTATGGGGACGAAGAGAGCGGGAGGGAGGAGGACGAGCTGTAGTTTTCTCTGACTGCGATCCAACAGCACCGCCCAGCCACTAGAGGGAGACGTAAGAAGGTTAAATGGACACCAATGACTCTGTAGATTAAAAGCTACAATTAGAACGAATGATAGGGAAGTATTCGTATGGTAAAATGGTGGTTTGGATGGGTTTTGGTACATTTTTGATACATAAAAAACTGGAGGAATAATATTATAATTTAATCGTGGAAAAGGTTTCAGGGGTTGTTATCTGGACGCTGTTTGAAATCGATCTTCAAACAGCGTCCGGAAAACAACCCCTGAAATCTTTTCTACGATGGAACACGCCTGGACGAATGAAGGATTTACATCAACGAATTATAAGTTAAATCATGCTGGCTGAAATGACTTAAAGGGTCCATTGAGGTTAAATAAATATCCTTAAATTAAACTATAAAAAGGTATATACTCCCTTGCCCTACAAAAAATAAAAATCCTGATGCCCCGAGTTTATTGCTCTAATAGTAGCTAAAACATAACACAAAAAGGTTGTCTGTAAATTGAGTCATTGAGTCTCGAAAAGCATCTTATCTTAAATAATTAAAATGATGCTTATCAAACCATGCATTTGCGCACTTCTTGAAGCCACTAGATGTGATTCATTACACTGAATTTGAAAGCTTGTGCATGCGACTTTCTTGTGCCTGCCTGTCCTGTCCTGTTTCCTGATCAAACACGCGCATCCACCCCTGATCTCTGTTGACGTTTACGCCTCATTGAGATGTGTCCGTGACAGCTGGCTCATGTAAATCGATCGGAAGTATCTGTGCCACACTCGCTGGTAGTGGCACTAATGAATCACAGGCCAAGAAAGAAGTGTCAAAAGTCATCAGCACTTGAAAATGTAGGCTAATCCGTCGCTTAATAGTGTCCATGTGGAAAAGTGTGACTCGTGTGAAAATGCGTTCCGCCATTGCCACACTAAACTACATTTTTTTAACTCTATACGAAATACTAAAATACTATCGAAACTGTACACATGTGGACTAAATCGAACGGGCTGTACCAAACCAATTCACTACAGCCGAAGAAAACGTATAGAAGAAATGAAGTAGACTACTGATACACATAAGAGCAAGGAAGATGATGCTCACTATTTGCCATCGCTAGTCCATCCAACTCTAGCGATGTATTCTGTCCCAGGGAACAAGGAGTTGAACGGAACCACTAGCTCTTTGTCTTGTGTGCTGATAATCTGCAATGAGAAAAAGAAAAAGGTTTTATAAAGAAATTTTATGATGATTTAAACCAGGACAACTAATCTCTTACTCTTCCTTGAGGGTCTGTTTTGATCTCTGCTAATTTGAGTGTTGCCTGAGGATTTTTGCTTCCTGAAATGAAGTAAAAAGTTAAGTACAAATTTGTGTATAAACTTTGTGCATAAAGATGGCAGCAACGTTGGCGTCGGGCGGACCTGTGCGTGGGTATCTGTAGGCGTCTGCTTTACGCTCCTCCAGAGCTGGAGAGGGCACATGGATGATCTCTACATCTGTCTCGTCCACCTCTTCATACAAAAGGTGCACAGTCTTTCCACCGTCTATGTCTGCACAAAGAGAAAGCGAAGTGACTTATTAGATTTTCTTGAGCATCTGTGTATACATAACCTCTGTCAATTACACAATATGCTAATATTACCAAGTTTTTACTTAAATGTAAGAAAATAATGTGTCAAGATTTTTATGTTGTAATGTATTATAAATAACGCATTTTATGTGTCAAAATTACATGGTTATAGATGAGTACTTCTGAGACCTTTCTTACCGTGGACTACTCCTGGACGAATGAGGGATAACATGAAGTATAGATATTTGGGCCGTATGGTAGATATTTATTACTTCATTTGATAGGATTTGATTGGACAGTGTTATTATTTTGTTTGTCTATTCAAAGTTAATTGAAAAATCAATCAAATCCCAATCAGCTTTTACATTTGAATTCACAAATCACAAAAATCACAATTATTCATAATGTATAATACCTTATCTCCATTAGTTTTTAGTTGAAACAACAAAACTTGCAAACCCTCCAGTTTAGACTTCACAGATCATTTCCAAAAAGCATGTGATTCTTGTATTCTTTTATTATTAGTTTCTATCATTTTCGTCTTCAATCAGCTGATATTTCCCCCCAATTTCAAAACCCCAGCTGACCTTCTACTGCTGTGGGGCTCCACCAGTAACCAGTGAAGCGGTCGAACTCCTCCTGAATGACGAACGTCGCTACGCCAGCAGATTTGGGGTCTTCTTTGACGTTATCCAAACCTGCAAGAAGCAATTCACAAGGATTGTGAACAAGGATCAACTGTGTTTGCGCATCTGAAACTCCTAAACTGACAAAAATAAATTACCTTTGTGGCAAAACGTTAGTCTCCTCTCCTCCCCTGTTTTAATGTTCGCTATCCACAGGTCGTTGTTGTTGATAAAGGCGATGAAGTTTTGGTTGGCTGGGCAGATTTTCGGGTCCATGCGTGTCCCCGAACACTGGGTCTTGATTTCCACTGGCTTGACCGGCGCGGACTGCTAAAACATTAACCACGACTGTTAGAAGGGACTTGTCTTTGGATGTAAGAATGGTTTAGAATTTGAGAAAGATGATTTTCTTTTTTAAGTGTTGTGTACTGACAATGAAGCCATTGTTGCCGCCGTCTTGGCAGTAGAACAGACTGTTGCTGGCCTGGAAGAGGAACAGGCCCGTCTGGGGATGGTAGTCGTACGACGTGATCCCAAAAGCTCCTAATCGTTTGCGCTCTCTCAACAGCTCTTCTTCTCTAGAGTAAGCTCCTTGGTGCGGTGTGGCCTGAACGAAAAGGGAAAGCATTAGCTATGTCACAGTAAATACAAGCATTGAGGAACATGCACAGTACAAGATCTACATTACAAAGACTCAATATGAAGGTAAAGTTAAAACTGGGGTGCTTGATTTTCACACTGAGGAATCGGATGTAGGTTTTTAAATCTATCTAACCGTCCCTTGTGCTCACAAACCCTTTGGCACACAGTTAAAATTCACATGCATTTATTTTCGATCCTGTGCGCAGCTTTACAACAGCTTTTTTCAGACAGCAACTGAAAATGGGGAGGACCACTGTGCTGCTAATTTGGAAACAAAATACTTTATTATTAGATGCAGACAGCACACAAAGGTCTAATACTTGTCAGAAAGTGTTGCTTTTACAAGATAGTCTTTAATGGAAAATACACAATTTACAAATTTACACCCAAAAAAACGTCAGGTACCCTTGCTTTTGAAGAATCAGAAAAAGGTTTATTTATTGCCACTGTCAGTGAACAAAGTTCACAAACATAGGAACTTGCTTTGACAGTAAGGTGCAATATATAACAATGAATATAATAGTAGCAAAATATATAAAAGAAGGCATGCATAAAATTAAGAATTGGCTAATAAAATAAAATAGACTTACATTATATACAGAAAATGTACAGTTGTATAGACAGTAGTGCAAATTTGGCAGCGCAAACAGATAGCTGCTTTTATGATATGTTTGTTAAAGTGGCACGTGTTACAAAGGGTTCATGAGTCCAATAGCAGAGGAAAAGAAACTGTTCTTGTGGCGGGGGGGTTCTGGTTCGATGGACCGTAGACTCAAATAGTCCATGTCCAGGGTGAGAAGGGTCAGCTGTGATCCAACCTGCTCGTCCCTGAGTCCTGGAGACGACAGATGGAAGGCTGCAGCCGATCACCTTCTCAGCAGAGGCACTATGCTGTGCTGTAGTCTGTTTGTCCCTGACTGTGGCTCCAGCGTACCACATAGTGATGGAGGAGGTGAGGATGGACCACACGGTGATGGAGGAGGTGAGGATGGACCACACGGTGATGGAGGAGGTGAGGATGGACCACACGGTGATGGAGGAGGTGAGGTTGGCAGCTTGGCTTTCTTAAGCTGCCGCAGGAAGTATGTTAAGCATCCTCTGCTGGGCCTGACTGATGATGGAGCTGATGGTCAGCTCTCACTTGAGGTCCTGAGTGATGGCGGTGCCGAGGAAGCGGAAAGAGTCCACGGTGGTGATGGGAGAGTCTGTCAGGTCGAGGGGGGACAGGGGGGCTGAGACCCTCCTGAAGTCCACGATCATCTCCACTGTCTTTTGGGCGTTGAGCTCCAGGTTGTTGCCGCTGCATCAGGACACCAGCCTGTCCACCTCCCTCCTGTAGACAGACTCGTCGCCGTCCAAGATGAGTCAGATGAGGGTGGTGTCGTCTGCAAACTTGATCAGTTTTACAGAGTGCAGCAGTTGGTGTACAGGGAGAAGAGCAGGGGAGAAAGTACACAGCCCTGTGGAGTTCCTGTGTTAATAGTCCAAGTATCTGAGACATTGTTCTGGTCCGTCCTGGGGAGTCCAGATGCTGCAGGATGAAGTAGAGGGCCAAGTTGACGGCATC
The DNA here is from genome assembly GCA_019453435.1 of Rhinogobius similis. Lineage (NCBI taxonomy): Eukaryota > Metazoa > Chordata > Actinopteri > Gobiiformes > Gobiidae > Rhinogobius > Rhinogobius similis. Next base: position 32,957,098 of record CM033632.1, read on the forward strand.
ATCTACATATGTGTTGGCTCTGTAGGTGACTGCAGTGGGTCCAGGGCGGAGGACGTGAAGGACGTGAGGAGGGGCAGGACCTCTTGCGCCACAGGCCTGAAGTCATTAACTGAAGTCAGGCAGCAGGACCAGATGGCATCAGCTCCAGGCTCCTTAAGTCCTGCGCAGATGAACTGTGTGGAGTTATGGAGCATGTCTTCAACATGAGCCTAAAGCTGAGGGTGGTACCACAGGTCTGGAAGACCTCCTGTGTGGTACCAGTGCCAAAGACACCGCGCGCTAAAGACCTCAGCAGCTTCAGGCCGGTGGCTCTCACGTCCCATCTGATGAAGACACTGGAGAGGCTGGTCCTGGACCACCTCCGCTCCGCCGTGAGCTCAGCCATGGATCCGCTGCAGTTTGCGTACCGGCCTGGCATTGGAGTGGAGGATGCCGTCATCTTCCTGCTGCACCGCTCTCTCTCTCACCTCGAGAACCCTGGCAGCGCTGTGAGAATTCTGTTCTTTGATTTCTCCAGCGCCTTCAACACCATCCAGCCGCTGCTGCTGAGGGACAAGCTGGAGACGGCTGGTGTGGACTGTGACCTGGCAGAGTGGATCCTGGACTACCTCACGAACCGACCCCAGTTTGTGAGAGCCCGGGATTGTGTGTCTGACACTCTGACCTGCAGTGTGGGGGCGCCGCAGGGCACTCTCCTCGCGCCCTTCCTCTTCACCCTCTACACCTCGGACTTCAGACACAACACGGACAGCTGTGTTCTGCAGAAGTTCTCTGACGACTCTGCCATCATCGGACTCATCACGGACGACGATGATGCAGAGTACAGAGGACTAACGCAGGACTTTGTGGACTGGTGTCAGCAGAACCACCTCCTCATCAACGCAGGAAAGACCAAGGAGATGCTGGTGGACTTCCGCAGACGCCACTCCACTGCCCCCTCACCAGTGAACATCCAGGGAAGGGACATTGAGAGAGTGGACTCATACAAGTACCTGGGTGTTCACCTGAACCACAAACTGGACTGGACTCATAACACAGACGCACTGTACAGGAAGAGTCAGAGTCGGCTCTACCTCCTGAGGAGACTCAGGTCTTTTGGAGTGTCAGGGCCGCTCCTGAGGACCTTCTACGACTCTGTGGTGGCATCAGCCGCCCTGTACGGTGTGGTCTGCTGGAGCAGCAGCATCACAGAGAGGGAGAGGAAGAAGCTGGACAAGGTCATCAAGAAGTCCAGCTCCGTCCTGGGCTGTACTCTGGACTCAGTGCGCGAGGTGGGGGACAGAAGGGTCCTGGCTAAACTCACGTCTATGCTGGACCATGAGTCCCACCCCCTGCAGGACGCTCTGTCTGCCCTGGAGAGCAGCTTCAGTGAAAGACTGATTCACCCTCGCTGTGTGAAGGAGAGGTTTCGCAGGTCTTTCCTTCCTGCTGCTGTCAGACTTTACAATGAACACTGTTAGCCCTGAACATGTGTCAGTCACCCGCTATAATCATGTGCAATACTGTAACATGTGTCATTCACCTGTTATAATCATGTGCAATATAATTTAACATACTATTAATAGACTCTTACCTCACCATATCCACTTACTGTATATAACATACACTTAAGCCACTTTAGTTACCATTTTTACTGTAAATAAGAGTGTGCACTTTATACTTTATATTGTATTTTTTTATGACCATGTTTATTTATCCTGTTTTTATTGCATGCACCTATTTCTTTCATTCCTGTCCTAAACTGTGTGTTGCAACAGTGGAATTTCCCCATTGTGGGACAAATAAAGGATCTCTTATCTTATCTTATCTTATCTTATCTTAAGTCCAGTGACCCGGGTCTTCTTGAGGACAGGGACAATGATGGACGACTTGAAGCATGGCAAAGCCATTATTATTTATTTAAGAGGCATAGAAGACCTTCAAGAGGAAATGACCCGTCTTATCAGCGACTGAAACAAGAGAGTTAGAGCAAGGCAGAGGTGGCTGTTGTGTTGCGTCTCCAGAGTTCACCTTCTCCTCCTGGACTTGAATGTGATGCCCGGGCTGATGGACACAGAGGAGTGTTTTTCCTGGGGGCTATTATTCTCCTCAAACTGCCCTGACATGTGATCTGCTAACTCTACCTGATGAATTCTTCTACTAAAGCTGCACTCAGACGTTTGACTGAGACACAAAGGAGACTGAGAATGTTTCTGCAGCTGAATTTCCTTCGGGATCAATAGAGTATCCATCTACAATGATTTTGTCTTCTATATAGACTGAGTCACAACGCAGACTAAGAGGGTTTCTTTGGTACAATCTGACTTTCTTTTGAGAGCAATAAAGTATCTATCTATTATGATTTTTTTTCTTTTATATAGACCCTTTACAATACTATGTCATCAGAGTGTTAAAAATAGGAGGCGACCACAGGCAAAATTAAGTCAACCAATAAAAAAAGTTCAAAGATTAATCAATATCAGACCTAAATGCTATTGATTTTATTTCAATACTGTGAATAAGCCAAAATTTTGAATCTCCAGGGTAAAAATGTCTGAATGTCCAAATGGGATTTTTCCTTCCAAGTCTTTGTTATAATCTACCATTAAATAATCTAATCATGCAAAATATAATGTTAAATGTGTTTAAAGCAGCTCTGATATCCCTCACCTGTATCTGAGAAGTGTTGCTAAGACCACCCGAATTTCTCATATTTTGTGATATTCTGTGGTTAATCCAAGTTTCTCCAGTGAATCACATCATTTCCACTTCACTTTCGCCTCCGTTCCAGAATTAAGATTTTGTTTGTTTTTGTTTACAATTGTTTAAAGAGTCTATAGTTATACTCTATGAGACTTGTGGATCATCATTTTATATTTTGGATGTTTTGAATCACAATATTGATCTGATTAAGCTATGCATATTTGGTCAAAGAGAAGTATACTTTTTCATATCAGGAAAAAAATACTAATTTTATTGATGTTGAGTGATGTTTTGGACCACCCATGAAAGTTTCATAGTAATGAAATAAAAAATAAAATAATACATCAAGACGAGGTCAAAATTAACAGTTGGTTTCTGGGTTAATAACTGTGGCACTGATTTCTGTCGTTGGTACGTCATAGTAAACGGACCGTGCTGCAGGCGCCGACTGTGGTGAGCGAAGATAATGATAGAGAGCAGTGGACTTATTTTCCATTCGTTCCAAAATGGCTACACAATTGTTTAGAATCCAAAGTGTATCTAAGGGTGGGCAAAACTGACAAAAATTTAAATCTTGATATTTTTTTCAAGCATGCTGATTACGACAATATTATGTCAATCCATCAAAATGTGTTATAACATGTCATATTATCATACAATTGTGAAATTAATCACAAAAGTACAGAAATATCCTTTTATATTCTTACTTCAAAGTTTACAACATATCTTTTTTCCATTTTTATTTTTAATCAAATCTTTTTGTAGCAGGTTTACCATAAATTATATACTCGATATTCAAATTTTACATATCTTGAACACAGCATTCATGATTTGATCTAAATTTCGATATATTGCCCACCTCTACATGTATCGCTGATTAGGAAAAATAAATCTGAGAATGAACTAAGAACAGAGCAGTGGGCGTGTCTGGGGGATCAGGGAAAACTGGTACAGATGAAAAATGTTTTCAAACATGCAAGAATCATTCTAAATACAACTTTGAGAGGTAAATAAGAAGGGAAAACAATGAGAACATGGTTAAAAGCCAACGTTTGAACTCTGCTCCAAACCACATGTTTTTACTGCTAGAGGATTTGCTGTGAACCTCTCAGTTAAAAAGACCCAATTCAATCCAACAGTACGACTGAGGCTGAGGTAGAACACTGTGCTCCTTCACTGAGCATTTTATGATGGAGTCACTAATGAACCAGCTAAGTCAGGGGCTCGGTTGGCTCCTGTGTGAGAAGCCCCCGTGATGGACCTGTGCATTCTCAGAAGTCTGACCGTGTCATGGTGACCTGGGCCAGTCGCACCCGTGGCCCACAAGCACCTCAGCACATTCTCTTTACAGGAACACGTTAAAGACACACACGTTCACACTTACTGAACAAGGAAACCACATGATTGGACTTAAGTGTTCATTCTATGAATATTAGAGTAAAAGACGGCCTCACAGCACAACTGCCTGAGCCTTTTTTTCTGGCCCAACTGATTTTTTTTTTTTTTTTTTTTTGTCTCATTCTACTCCCCAGATCCTGCTGCACCAGATGTCATTGGCTCTATCCTCAGCCAATCAGGAAGCTTATTATAGCCAAAAACCACAAAACACCCAAGGCATCTTCTTGACTCAGAACCCCATTACAGTCCTTGTAAAAACTGTCCCGACAGTCTCAAATTTAAATATCACTTTTTATCTTGTGTTTGTCCGGCAAAGTTAGTTCAGAATCACTTCAATCTTCAATTTATTGTTATTCAATAAATATTCAACTATCTGGAACCAATGTAAATTATAGGTATGCCATAAATTATGACTTCCACAGTCAACACTATTCATAAACAACAATGTGAAACAGTTCTTTCACATTGCTCAAAATCCCATGGGATTTCCCGAAAATCACGCATGACAAAGGTAAAGATTAAAAAACCTCAAGGCTTATACTTCAGTGATGGCTACGTACAGAAAATGAAAACTGCTTGGCATATCGATGTGACAATATAGGACGGTGGTTTATTCCTGTCGAATGCTGAGGTGATGGCTTCTATGTCCCGTTAATTGCGTATGTGGGGAAATCAGTGGGCCACAGACATAAAATAAATGTAGCAAATAAGTAGATGCGGCGTTCGATGCTTATGGTATCAACCACTTAGCAACGCAGCTAGTCCGGTATGATTCGAAGGACTCCGGCGGTCACATGCATTTTCCCTATAGCCATTAGCATTAGCCCGCAAAACACGCAAGTTCTGATACAATTCAGAGTGTGTCAGCTGGTACCAACCCATCAAGCAAGTTTGTGAGAGGTCAAAGCCTCATTATAAGTCATTGCTCAGTTTGTAGACTTTTTGGTATTTTATTTCAGATAATAATTAGCGTGTAAAACTCATCTGAGCTAAAGGCTAACTGGCTTTGAGTTGAGATCTCTGAACTTGTACACTTCTGGTGAGCATCTAGTGACCACAAAACTTTTACACTTTTACATGTTACTGGAGAGGAGGGCAAATAAATGGCATAAATATCATGAAATAAAACGTTTGTACACTTTAATATAGGGATCAGCTTCTCCATTCATTTGTTTGTGAAGGAGCGTTCGTTTTGACGTAAGTCCGAGTAGCGTCGGCAGCAAAGTGGCGATGTCTGAGCAACGGGCAGAGAGAGAATTTCGCGTCTATGAATGTCTATGAGTGGGGCCACTTGCAGTTACTTTGCTGGGTAAGAAAGTGTTGTTATTTCTCTCTTTGAAGATAACACATGCCCCTTCAATTGCAAATCATGCATTGTGACACGTGTGGTTTTTATGAGTTCCTGGACAGGACTCACGGAAAATCAACGTGGCTGAGGCAAACTGGTACCGTGGACTTGACTTTGAAATAGCTCACGAAGAACATTAAAGTTTGTGGATGCCACAGAGAGGGAAGCCGCATCGCAAAGATTTTACGTGAGTCCCGCGCGGGAACTCATAAGAACCACACTTGTTCCCTTCTTTGCCCCCTTTATGATATAGATCCAAACACGTAACAATGGTCATAGCCCCCGCTTATGGATACATTTAATTTATAAATAGATTCTCTTAAAGTAGATGGGTGTCCATATAAAAAATGCCCCTTCAAATGAACTCGCTAAATCTCGCATACTCAACCTGGGCATGCGCACTAACAATGTGAAAGGACAGTGTCAAAAAGGATATAACTGGCAATAAATTAGCAATGACTTCTTCTTACAATGTTTATAAAACTAGATTTGGGGACGTGACTATTGAGTGCCCCCATTGATTAATATGGTGTAAACTTTGTTCTAACAGTCATCTGTAGCGCCCCTCCAGTGAAACAACTTACAATATATTGTTTAGATTTAGAAAAAAAAAAAAATAATAATAATTTCACCATTTTAGTCTCCAATTAAAAAAAAAAAAGTGTAAAACTCCCCAAGTCATGGCACAAATCCCCTTAAGTCATTTTTTCTGTCATACAATATGACTTGTACAGATACTTTCATTTCCTCTATCAGACCAGTTTGGCGTAAATCGGCCAGCAAAACAAGTTACACCAGCAACTTCACGGGACTCTTCTCACAACGATCTCAGATTAGCACTGGAAATATGTTAAGTTTTGACAACAAACAAATGGTCAAATGGTCTGATAAGACAAAATAAAAGTATCTAGAATTAAATATTTCATGTGTGGCTAACTTTGAAGAGTAAAACCCAGATGGTAGTGAGTGCTACTGACCTGGAAGTGGTCCAGCATTTGCTTCCAGGATAAAACTAGCAGTGCCTCTTTGCGAACTTTCTTGGGGATTTCTGAGTAGAGCAGGGAGTTTTCTCTGCTTCCGTAAGGCATTCCTGAGAAAACAGATGCACGTAAGAGTCAGCACAGTAAACATGCCTGTGTATACTGTAAACATATGGCATAAAAGAATCCCATGGCAATCATGAACATTACAAGGAACTCAATGATAACAACTATTAATGCATAATAACAGAGTGGATGGATGCCATGGTGGAATTAAAGCTTACGACAAAGCATCAAGCAGCTGAGTAGATGTAATAATCATTTCAATGTTAATTTAAAAGCATATTGCATATCTAATATTGTAAGATCTCAAATATAAAAATGTTGACAAAAGTAACAATTAATCGAGATCAAATCTAGCAAATATTTATGCATTATTTAGGTTAGCTTGCCTTTTATAGCAGACAGGTATTCCAATATTACTTAAGCAGTTCATATTTCAGTTATCTCAATCTCTTAATTCTTCTGTGAATAGGGTTGCCAGGTGGACCTCACTGTTTCCAGCCCAATGGGAAGAGAAAATCCATTGTAATAATAAATGTATTATTTAATTGTTTAATTGATAAGGACCATTGATAGGGTAAAAATAACATAAAAACAGGTCTATTAGTCAAGAAAAGAACAGCAGACAGTACAGTGCGCTATCTATGCAAACTTGCAAATACTCATTTTTATCTATTATATGATAATGTCAAATCAACAAGGGCACAAGACAAACAGGGAACATTGTGATTGTAATGTCACTGCAGGACCATTACAACTTAGTTCATATATGTGTGAAATATACATAATATATTGTAATAAATATAAATAAACTTTTTACGTTCATCAAATCTTGAAGGAAAAAAAAACAAACAAAAACCACAGACACACACCCAATAATTGATATTGAAAAACATGATAAATGAAGCACATTTTCTGTGCAAAACTGTAAGGATTAGGGCTGTAGTTGTTTTTTCCAATTAATTAGTTGAAGGATAATATGTATTCTCACAATTTTGGTGAGTTCACAAACTCTGGAGAATGCTTTTTAAGCTCCCGCCTGTTGCGTTGGATTGTGATTGGCCTTGAACAACCAGAGGTGCGGGACTGGACCAATCAGCCACACTGTGGTTTGGGAGGAAACCTGAGGTAAAGCAGCTAAATGAACCAAACCAAACATGGCGGCATCGAAAGTCAGACGTTAGACTATTGTTGCAAGAATACATAATTTGTTTTTCAAAAACTTGTTCATAGAGGCGGTCTGAGGGAAATCCACAAATGCACAGAGCACACACATTTTGTATTTCTCTACTTCTTCTGCTGTTGTGACGCTTCGACCAATCAGCTTTTTTTTCTGAAAATCCCTATCATTTTAAGCAAGAGCCTCTTCAGACTGAATCCTGTGTAGAATTAACTTCAGAGTGATACACATATCAATCTGTAAAATATTTCTGTAGACAAATTATTTTATTTGGATTATGATCCAAAATGGACCACAGCTGCATAGAGAAAGCATGGAGTGAGTTAGCTGGCGTTTGGGGAGTGAGTGAACAGTTAAGTTACTATTATTTCTCTATTTGTATACATTTTTGCACAAAATCCTAATCTTTGGAGAGCTTTTGCCAGCGCCTCTTGAAATCAATTAATTGATACACTGGGCAACTACAGCCAAACAGTGATTGTACAATTATGATATAGTGGGACCAAAGTATTACTGGCTAGTTGTTATGAGAGAGTTTGGACATTCGCTTACCGAGGTAGTATAACCTATGTGAGTGGGGTCCGTTCTCATCCTTCTTCTGCACAAACTGGAAGTCGTGGGGGGCCTTGTTGGCGAGCATCCCAGAGTACTTTCTGCTACAGTGGATAATGTCCCTGAGGCCGTCCCACGAGTGTTTCTCCACAAAGAACTGCGACGGCACATCCTCCATGTCCACCACCTCTGTGCTGTCCGTCAGCCCGTCCACGCCGCTCATGCTTACGCTCACACAGCTGCTGCAAACACACAACACAAAAACCATCTAGTTTTATGTTTTTCAGATGAGTAAGTTGCACCACCTATTCTAAACATATGTATTCAAAACTGTACAGAACGATTAAAGCTCGGGATTGTTTAAAAACAATCATCTATCAAGCATGGAGCTCTGCCATTTTTAAGTCCATAAATCATCACCCAAACTTGCATTTCTGCCAGCATATTGTGTTTTTTACTGTATGCTTACTTTCGCATGTCGGGGATCAGCTGGGTGTGTTTATTTCCCCAAGGTAATTCCCTCTGCTGCCAGTAGATGGATCTCTAACTCAATTCCTGATTAAGTAATGAGTACTTTTTCAACACATTATTTTAAGTTCTAAAACATAAAACGCCAAATCAGAGGTACCAGAACATGTACTAACAATAACAAGGCAAATAGTGCATAATATGTGTCTTTAAAAAGTATTCTGATACGTTAATGTGATGTATTTATAGCGATTCATCAGCATACTGTACAAGTTGTTGTCATTGCTGTTTTGATTCCATTTGTATGGTAGCAAGCTCAACATTTTCACTGTACCTTTTCCAAATGCCTTCCGATTTGTCACAAAGTTTCACCTTCTTAACTCTATGCATTCACTGGTCGACACTCCTCACTGACTCTGCAAGAACAACATTTAGATTTAGACATTTAGAAACAAACTACAGAGTTAAAACAAAAAAACTTTACAAGCCTTTACAATGGTGATGAAGTAAATAGCTGTTCACTTGAAAAGTAGGTGACGTTTACAGACACTACTTTAAAGCAACTAATAAACAAGTAAAGCAGCCTTGTCTGAAATTGAAAGAGTAGAAAACGAATGACTGGTCATGTGTCAACAGCTGGTGACCCGATCTGAGCTGTCATCTACTCTGTCAGAGGTAAACGCCCAAATATTTATTCCGCATGCAAACTGTGATTATGTATTATTACACAGTGAAGATGTTTACTAAATGATTACAGACCTCAACATTTACACCATAACACGGTGTAAGGTCCGATACTTGGCCAGCTGACAGTAAAGGGTGTGGAGCAGTTGAAATAAATAGCGTTCACAGCAGGCTAGCACTTATCTTTGTTCTCCCACTATATAAAGAACCCGGCAAATTCGTTTCAGGTGAAAAATAGCCAACAAGATGTGTTGGATGTGGGCAAAAGACACAAATAAATAGCTTGATGTTAGAGTTAATGTCAGCAGTGTAAGCAGTGCCGGGTTGAATAGTTGTTAGCTCCGTTTTGACAGGACAGCTGCTTTCTGTTATTTTCACTCAAGCTAACGCCTGCTAGCCACTGATAGCGCAAAAATGTTAGCCGGAAGCTAGCTAGCGGTTCAGGGGTTTTTAGTCAGAAAAACACATCTATAGTTGACTGATTATTTTGGAAAATATAAACATGACCGTAACACTTACCAATGCGACCGCTGTTAGTCTAATGACGGCCGGGACTTGTTTAACTGGGTGTCACAGAGCGGATTGTACGCGTGCTAAAGGTTGTACCCATGGCCCTCAGCGGCCACTCCAGAATGCAGCAGCGACAGCGAGCCACAGGACGGAAGCAACAGGAACCTTCTGTGGAGCGTGTTTGCTCCGGAACACTTAAGTGTGGCACCAGTTCGACGACAGCTGCTGTGTATGTTGTTTACGGTTTACGGTCATTCGCTTTCACCGTGCATATGTTAGATACATTTGCAAGTGCTTTGCAAGTCAAATAGATAGTCACACAGTTTAAGCGCTGGTAAGCGGCCCCTAATTTCTTGGTACATGGATGGCAAGTGACTGAGATGACGCCAACATGCATAAACCATTGAGCTATTGACGTAAACCTCAATGATTATCGAACTATAAATTCCATTAACAGACAGGCTATAACTAATCAAAACTCGGAGGGGATGAAATTTCTCAGAAAAGTTAATTTAACAGTTTTATGTAGTTAGATGAAATTAATTTAACCCTTATTACAGGTCCCTGTAAACATTCTTGTAGTCCAAGATGTGCAACTTGCATTTACTACTGACCATCGCTTTCAGAGTGATGAAAAATTTTACACTGTTGCAATAACATTACCATCCAAAACAAAGTCCTCAAAATGTCACCTTTAACAGAACATTGAAACCCATGAATACTACTAACGTGAACCATAGTATGGCTTGGCCATGTAAAAAGCATTGACAAGAGACATTTTTGGACCACCAAAATTTATTTATACAAAGATAACAGCCATTCTACTTCAGAGGGATGAACCGAGAAGAGTGCGTAGCACCGATACCAGGGCGACCGTGCTTCACAGGCTTGTATGTGATGGAGAACTCGCCCAGGTAGTGGCCACACATCTCAGGCTGGAGGGGAAAATAAAAACAAGGTTACATGAGCAGGTCATAAGTCAGCTATTACAACACAGAACATTGTATGCATCAGGTTTGTGTCCCTTTTTTCTCCATCAAATCAGAACTGGAGTGTGCTTTACATAACAGAATTTATCAAGGTTTGGTTCCGACATTAAAAAAGGCTTGTTCCTATTCACAGATTTTTTTGTTGTTGTAAACATTACTTTACAGAATTTAGTATTTAAAGTATTCAATTTAAGGAATGTTCTGAACTTCACAACTCCAGTCGGAATGCTTGAGCAAACAAAATAACCATTACCTTCAATAATATATGAAGTGAAGGTTATCTGTGTTAAAATAAAATGTTCAATAGAATCACATTCCAAATCCAGTTCACACATGCACATAATCTAAATGCTTCTTTGAGGATTAAACATTTGTAATTCAGAGTAGAATACGCAGAACACGCCAATACAAATCAACTGGTTTCCTCACTGCACACACATTTAATATTCTACATCTATTCAATGTCTACGATTGCCATACATGCACAACCACTAGAAGTTTCTGAAGAATGTTTATTTGCGCACCTTGATTTCAACCTGGTTGAATGTCTTTCCATTGTACACGCCGACCATGGATCCGACCATCTCAGGCAGAATGACCATGTCCCGGAGGTGGGTCTTGACCACCTCGGGTTTCTCCATGGGGGGAGCTTCCTTCTTGGCCTTACGCAGACGCTTGAGGAGAGACTGCTGCTTACGGCGAAGACCTCGGTTCAACCTCCTCCTCTGACGGGCACAGTACAGCTGCATAAGCTGCTCACTGCACACATACAAGTTTGAGGTTAACACTTTGAAAAATTATGTTTCAGGATATGATGCATTATTAGAATGCTAATCTAATACAAGAAGTTACAATCTTGAAAAGCATGACAAGTCAACTGGCAGCCAATCTGAATGCCATAATACCTGTACGTCTCAGGTCGGATCACAGCTGACCCTTCTCACCCTGGACACAGACTATTTGAGCCACTCCCCTCGGGCAGGAGGCTACGGTCCATCCGGACCAGAACCTCCCGCCACAAGAACAGTTTCTTTCCCTCTGCCGTTGGACTCATGAACACTCTGTAATACCTGCCACTTTAACAAATATTATATAAGAACAATCTATTTGCACTACCACATTTGCACTATCTGCCAACTGTACATTCTGTATATAGTCTCTGTCTATCTTATTCTTAATTTTAAGCATACCTTTTAATATATTTTTTATATTTTATTCATTGCTTTATGTTGCACCTACGCTGAAGCAAGTTCCTATGTTTGTGAATTTCACTGACAATGGCAATAAACCGCTTTCTGATTTCTGATTCTGATAATTCTATTTGACATGGGAGAGAGCAGTTAAGTTGCTGAACCCTACCAATTTACGTAACACTTTTAAAAGGGGAAAGATGTTTGAGCACTACAGGCAATTGTTTGGCAGTGCCCTGACATCCACCCCTGTTCTGTGAAGCGGCTGGACCAAACAGAACTCACTAGGACATGTCCAGGAGCTGGTCCAGGTCCACTCCTCTGTAGGTGAACTTCCTGAAGGTACGCTTCTTCTTGATCTCGGTATCCGCCTGGAAAAACATGGTACAAATTGTATCAATAAACTCCTAATGACAACGTACAATAAAGTAGCTACTTAGACATAACGACTATAAATTTACATTGGATTGAGTCGCATTATGCATATATTGATTGTGTGTGTAGGAATAGCTCGAAAATTGTAATACAAACACACAGGCCAACCGGTTAGCCTAGCCACGACTGGCACAAAATGCTAACTGGTTTTATACAGAACATCTCAATTCAGGGCCTCCAATTTAACATCATATTTAACCCCACTATTAATGACTCTTGGGATGTATAGACAGAACACTTCTAAAGTCTGTATGAAGCCCTGATGCTTGTCGATGACATTTCTCCAGCCTACAGTGGCTCACAAACCTACCATCTTGCCTGATGTTCCGGAGGAAAAGAACGGGCTTAAGTCTCGTTCAACTTAATATCGCGCGATTTGGAGACTGCTTCCGGTCTGTTTCGTTTTGTGTTTTCTGAACAGTAGGTGGCACTATTTGACAGTTTTTGGTTTGAATTTTCTCAATCAGTAATGTCAGCCTGAAACGTGATCACGCTCACTAACTGTCTTAAATAACAGGCTAATAAATACATTTCTGGATTATAACATCTCCTTCTACATTATTTCTCCTTTACTTTTTTTTTTAAATATAACATATCAGATCATATCATCACGACATACAAAGTAAGCAAAAAAGAAAAAAAAAAAAAATATATATATATATATATAGTAATTACAAAAAAAAAAAAAAAAAAAAGGGTTAGGGCAACAAAAGAGCAATCTTATGTTATCACATAGAATTGCCAAATTATGGAACTATTTTTCGTTTTTATGCATAGACTACGGTCAATACACTATGATTCTTAAACCCTTCCTCCTTTGTATTTTATAATCAGTTTTATTCATTTTATTTTTTGCGCTATTTTGATTTTACATCAGACCAGGGACTCCAACTTTGAAACCCACGGAAAGAAATCTATAATGGCTTCTACTATGAACAATCCAATTGAAATATTTATGGCGTTGGTATGTGGTTATAGATTATATTTTATTTATTACACATAACACTGCTGTCCAAGTAACATTTCTCCATTTCATTGCATGTCTCATGTCTAAACAATCTCAGATCATGTCTTCTCATCCCTCTTGTGTCATTTCCTAGATCTAGCTTAAGTCGATTGCATAACCATATTACAAAACCACTTTTAGTCAGTCTCCACGAAAGAAGTTTATCTATTGCAATCATCTATAACAGAGGAATGCTTTTCCAAAGAAATGACCTACTCAAGTCATTCGATGGTTGTAACAGGAAGGGCACCTGGTGTTTATTAAAAAAATAATAATAAATGGTTGATATTGAGTAAAATAAACAAAAGCTCCAGACATTTTTCTATAACTTTTATTATACAACTGTCACAGAAACATGTTTTTCTATTAGTACAAAGATGACTCCAGATGAAACAGATTGGTCCAACGCTGAAGGTTCCAAAGTATAAAACACCATTAAAATCACACATATGCTTAAATAATCAATGGAATCAAAAACATTTGCAGGAATGGTTTGCTTATTCTAGAATATTTGATGATCATTCATCTTAAACATTATTCATTCACAAAAGAATCCAGTCATTTTCTTTTAACAAGGAATGTTCTGAACTTCACTTCGGGTTTACTTCTTATCGGACTATATCCAACTAAAACAACTCCAGCTCCAGTCGGACTGCTTAAGAAAACATGAAACTATTTCCGCTAATAAGACATGAAATGAATAAAAGAAAATGCATTTTTGTTCCCTCATTTAACCAGATATTAATAGCCAATACTGAACAATGCCAATTGAACACTACACAAAAGTACATTCACAATAGAAGTAACAAAAATGATTGCTTAAAATACTACAAAAGAATACAGAAATATATGGTTTCATTTTTCCCTCAGAAAACAGATCTCTCCCTTACTGTCTAACTATTACTACTGTACGGTGACAGAAGGCTGAAGATTTGGCACTTAAACATTCCGAGCTAAGCCAAAGACTGGCTACTGTGGTCCTTTTAAATACAAAAATCACAGAATACAGTTCATTTTGATATGTGTAACATCGTTCTTGCACAAGAGGGGTAAGACACAATTCATTAAAAAAAAAAAACTAAAATATTACAAGAGCCAACAACTGCAGAGCCCCAGAAATCGAGAAAAAAATACATATTTGGGTAGTTTTACATGTAGTTTTATGATAATCACGAATTTCTACATTAACCAAAGTATTATATTCTTCTGTAAAATAACCAGATGCACTTATATTGAAACCATTATGAAACTTATGAAACCTGTTGGCAAATGACCATTTAAAGTGATGAAGCCTATTGCACACCTCAACTTGATCAACTTCTCCATTTGAGTTTGTATTGCTAAATAGAACTTTGTGTGAACTTTATAGACCAGTTGTTTCATGTGAATATGCAAAAATATTACCTGGTAAACGTTAAAAAAAAAAACATTTTCATTTGATAAAATGTGTTTTTGCTCATTTTATCGCCTCATTTTAGTCTATGGAGTTTTGCATAAATTAATAACTTGCACGGTAAAATGTAAACTGAAAATATGTTCTGTTGTTACTCTGACTGTGCAGAGCTTAGCTAGCTTATTACCTTGGGGAGATAAAGGACTCTTTAACACACCTCACAACAATTCATTTCCTCAAAAAACAATCTTTGAAACTTTTTAAAGAACACAAAGGTAAACGGTTCAATTGTGTGTGATCCCAAAGTCTGTATGAGTGATAAATGTGAGCGTAGCTGCAGTGTTCCTGTTGTTTATCTGGTTTTCTACAACTGTTCACTTTTTCTTTTTAGATGTCAGGTACAAACTAAATATGAAGCAGAGTTGTAGACTTTTATATTTCTTATTAGTACATTTTAGTTGTTTTTTGCTCTTACAGGAGAAAACTCACCATTGACACTCAAAGCTAAAAGTCTAAATGTTGCGATGTCATTTGCATAACCTCTAACCTCCCTCTAAACTTGTTTTCAGACCTATATGCTAGCCTTATCACACTTTCAGAAGCCAGTACCTGTATATGGGATTTCCAAAACAAAATCGAAAACTCAAATGTTTTATTCGTGATAATGTCCGTTATTTACTACATTTATCCAAACACAAAAATCTGCATAATAAGGATCCTTTTTCAGCCAATCTCAATTACTGCCTTATAAAAGATTGTGATGTGAACCCAGCATTTTGTGACACCAAGTGAAAGCAAACATGAAATAACTACTAATGAAATAAAATAAAATAAAAACCTCTAACGACCATCTTTTTCCAGACTTTTGGGGCTCTCCACACACCAGCTGTTTCACCGTGCTCTAAATACAAAAATAAAACGCTCGCCATGAGGTCGTTTTGCATTCCTTCTTGACTCTTTCCCTTCCTAACCTCGCCTCCTCTCCTCTGCTGCGCTCAGTAATCAGTCTCGCCGTGGTTGTACTCCTCGTGGTAGCCCTGGTCCTGGTAGTCCGGGTTGTACTCTTGGTCTCCGCCGGCTCCGTTCTGCTTGCCGTTGCCGCCCTGGGCCTTGGGGCAGTACTTGGCGTCGTAGATCTGGCGTCCCAGGCCGAAGTTCTGGCCGCTCTGGTTGGCGCCCTGGCAGTAGCCCATCTGCAGGGACATGGTGGTGTTGTCGCAGTGCTCCGTGTTCAGCTTCTGGTCGTAGATGGCGCGCCTCGTACCCGGAGCGGTCATGCCGGACTGTGGAGAGAGACGGGGCAGTTAGGACACAGTACTGACATTATAGAGCCTTTAAAATACACCATTATCAGAGTGTTTTACAATGAATGAATGACTGGAGGCAAAAATGAAGTAGTGCATATGACAGGTTTTACAATTTTCTAATTTTTATTTTATTTTATTTAATACCTTATTGTACTTTAAAAATCTAGTTTTACACTAATCTAATAGCAGTTTATGGAGAAAAGTTTAAAAATCAGTTGAAAATTGCAGGAAGTGAAAAACGGATGACATCACACTGGGCAGACTCATTCCATCTTAAAGGTTATGCATAATTTACCCAAAATAAACAACTTTTTTTAACCCTTACATTAATGTTCATATATATTTTCATTTGTCAAATTTAAAAAACTGACATTAACTGAGTTTTAGCCCAGTGTGCAAAGTCATTTCCTAGTGTGATGTTTTCATTTACAACCAGGAAGGATTTTTTTTTTTTTTTTTTTTTTTGGCAAAACTGTATAAATATATATCTTAACTGTATTTTTGTCATAGGCACTTACAAATTACAATATCACATTTAAATGCTAATGGTTTTAAGTCTTTACAAAGAAAATAAGCAATAATTATAAATGTTCAGTTTCAGAAAATAGCTTTCCTATTATCACACTGGATTTCTATTTCTAGCCTCAAGACTGTATTTGAGTTTTACAAAGTATAAATTGTGGCAAAGTATGTAATATATTTGTCCTGTAGTTGTCCAGTAAAACCTAAAAATATTGATTTTGACTTCACCAAAAGTGTGAATTGTCTATCAAAATTATTAAGTCAACAAGTAATGTTAAATCCATCTGTAAATGTCTTTACATCAGACTCTGTCGTCACACACATGTATCTGAGGGCTTTTACTTTGATAAAACCACCTTCTATATATTCTTAGGTTATTCCTAGTTTCTCCATTGACATTATTTTCCT
The DNA here is from genome assembly GCA_019453435.1 of Rhinogobius similis. Taxonomy (NCBI): domain Eukaryota; kingdom Metazoa; phylum Chordata; class Actinopteri; order Gobiiformes; family Gobiidae; genus Rhinogobius; species Rhinogobius similis. Next base: position 32,974,213 of record CM033632.1, read on the forward strand.
CTTCACTTTTGCCACCATTCCAAAAATATGACTGTATTTGTTCACAAAGCTATTAGACCCTTTGAAATGTTGTAAATGCTGTGAATCAAACAAGCCCCAACTTGGAAAGGAAAACTGTTATGTTATCGTTCAATACAAGTGCCAGAAAAAAACATAAGTAGATCATTTTACATTTTGTTAACTGTAAAAGTGGTGGATTGTCATTTACAGGACATTACATTATTGACACCTTAGAGGCCAACATATATAAGTTAAAGTCTTATATTTTAATGACTGTTACAAGGTAAAAGCTAAATAAAGTTGATTTGCATTATGCATTATGTCCCCTTTAACAGAGACAAAACCAAGACTAAGTCAACAGTAATTTCGACTGAAAAAGGAAAATTATGAATAAAAAACCCTTAAAAACAGCACGTTTGTGTCCTTGATGTTACTGTGACATTTTTAGTTTTAGTTTGCCATTATTGCAGTTTGGATACTTTGGCAGGCCCTCTTTGTCATGACGTGGTTCACCTCTCAGTCCACAGACGAGCTTGTGTGGGATAACTGGAGTACACAAATTGCCTTTAGTGAATGAATGAGAGGCTGGATTGTTGCGGGTCACGGCTGGCTGGAGGCTAAACCAGGCCCGTGGAGTCCGGACAATGGCCGCTTAATCACAGGGTTAGGGTCAAAGAGAATACACCACAGTCATTCACCATTTATTTTAACCTATTGACCCATTCCAGCTGAATAGGTAACAAATGCGGGTGCCGGGAATTCGTGCTTGTATGACGACTAGAGAAAACCCATTCACACATAAGAACGAATGCATCTAGTCCAGCAGTACAGTCAAATATCACACGGAAGATACAAATGCCATTTAAAAGGTGTAACAGTGCAAAGTAAAAGTACTGTTCCTCAAAAGGGGCTGTACCTGATTGTGTTTAATGAAAAAACAAAACAAAAAAAAAGGAAAATCTGTTTTGCTCCAGTACAAATATTATAAAAGCATCTCTTCGGGTCAAAATGAGACCACGTCTAATTGGTCTTTTTGGCGTTTTATTCTTTATGAAGCAGGAAGTGTGTAATAATGGCACTAAATGAGTAATACATTTGGACCGATGCAAACATTTTACCGAAAAACAGGTACAGCACAATCAAGTAAAACTGTTTAGGCATGTGTGTTTGCTCGCCATTTTTACAGGGATCTTTTGTACTTTTACTTCATTATATTACATATCTGTACTTTCTTCTCCTTTAAATTGTTGAACTGGATTGAAAAGCAGAAAGTACTTTTCATGTGGTTTGAGGGGTTATTTGTAGCACAGTAACATGACATCCTGTGTGAAGATTGTTGACCAAAAATCAGCAAAATTAGATTTGATGCTTTAACAGTTCGCAAGATCAACATTAATTACTTTTACTTTATATTTACTTTTAAAGTCCATTTTTAATTCTTCAAACCCCTTACGTATTTTTGTTTGCTTCTGCTTTGTATCTGTACTTTCATTTAACGAAACTTAGTCATGGAAGCAGTACTGTTACAGTGATCTGGCATTTGAAGTTAAGAGTGCTTGTACTTGTATTTTACTAAACATTTGCATTTCTGTCCACACAACAGTTGTGAGGCAAATGTCTGGTCAAACTATACAAGATGTCACTTAGCTACAAACCAGTGCCAAACACTGATAAAACATTTGCAACAGTGAACAGAATAGATACCATGCAGATTAATCATTGATTTATGTGAGCCTGTTGTTCAGATTAAAGTTGAGCGCTGTGGCTTGTATAACACTGATGTCATGCTTAGTGAAATTATGTTGTAGTGCCGAGTAACAAATAGATTTTTTTCCCTCAAATTGATCAGTCGCAATTTTCGATTTGAATTTTTGTCTGCATTAAAAGACCCAAGATGATTTTTGACAATTAGAAATAATGGAATCACAATTAAAATGAAATGAATTGCACAGTTGCTGATATTAAACTAGCAACAGTGAGTTTGTGAACTGTAATGGAATTTTAAGATACTTGTAAATCTAGTATCAAAATTTGCAAGGTAGTACCACCACGCTTGAATACATCTACCAACTGGCGTGGTTTCCAAAAAAATTCAATACCCAGACACCAATCAATACTAGATACAAGTTTTAGAATGGTCTTAAGAGTGTATTTAGTATAAAATGACATACTTTTGAAATAATTAGGCCCGAGCGCCACAAGCTGGCGAGAGGCCTATTAGTTTCGCAGTGCAGTGGGTTGCGGCTGGCACGGCGCACGAAATCAGCGCCAAGCGCGCCCGCTCCAAACACTCACTAACGCATTCTCAACTCATGCACGCTTCGTGCATACCAATTAGTAGTGGGAAAATTGAACATTATCGTTGTAAACGGGCGAAGCCCGTGCGAAAGTGCGCACGAAGTGCGCGCTAAACGAGCGCTTTACGTGGACCAAAAGTTATCCACATTTTATGGATATGTAGTACGGTCTCTGTGCGGCGAAGCCGCAAAAAGTGCCCAAACTTGTACAAATAACAGAAACATGCCATGTTATTCCTATGGGGAAAATGCAAAATCACTCCAATGAAACTTAGGTACTTTAACTAACTCCTCCTCGGCCGTAAGCCCGACCATCATGAAATTTGGTGAAAATGATCTTGAGGAGTGGGCCAGGATTTTAGCACAGGTATTACAGTCTTTGTGCGGCGCAGCCGCAAACTTTGACCAATTTTTACACATTTTCAGTGAAACATGAGCAGTAGGAGGCGCGGTAGCGCCACGGATTCGGCAGCAGGTATTTTATGAGGAGGGAAATTAGGGCGCCAAGCGCCCCTTGGCGCTATGCGGGCGGCGGCGTGGCGCGGGCGAGGGCCGATCATTGCCGCTTGCGGCTATATTTACATTTGTTTTTACATCGTTGCTCTTTTGAAATCAATATCAAGCCAGACAAGAGATTGATTAAAAAGGAAAATGTGAGGTTGTTTGAAAGACATTTAGGCTTCAAACTATAAGGAAAAGAAACGGCTAATCTTAAGTGTATGTGATTGTTAAGTGTGACATCATGGGTTCCATTGAGCTTCCTGATTCATTTAAGACATATTAGGGAACAGAAACTGAGTCAGTCTAATAATGTCGGTGGGTATAACTTTTTTTTTTTACTTTTACATTTTATTTTAGGCCCACCTTGCATTGGAGAACAAATGTCTAAAATTGAACTCCAGAGAGACTTAACGGATTATTTTGTGCAATTTAAAATGTCAGAAGCCTGGAAAAGGTTAAAACCCCTAAACTGCCATTATAATGAATATGACTGGACCTGGAAGTCAACCCCATATTTGAAGATGACACATGGGACTAAATTCTGGCTAATAAAAGGAGTTTCTAGGAGAAGCCAAGGGTGAATCCATTATTAAAATACATATTACTATTCCCCGTCAAGGCTTCATAAAACGGGTAATCAATGCTGAAAAGGTCGCGATGCCACAGATATTTAGATACAAACTTGAAAGTTCTTGACTTTTTGCAGGGTTGGTTACCATGTGACCACCCCAGTTCACCCAGACTGGATTAGTGACTTGTGCTTAACTTAACTCTGAATTTGTGGAAGGTAGCAGGGACTCAGACCGAGTACTGAAGTATGGAAAGAGAAGGATGGACGTTCCTTGACCCTTTTGCAACAAATGTGATCTAAAAACTGATGCGCATGCCTCCAGGTTTGTTTTTGTCCTACTTTTTTTCTGTTTTGGTCAGTTTTTAACTGGCCTTTGGCTACAGTAACCACGTCTGAATGCGCAGAGCTGTTTACGCACCAAATGGACCTTAAATGAGAAGATAATGAGAGATAAATAAATACTTTTTATGACAAACTCTGGATTCATGTAGCTGACCAAATGTTACGAAACCCCAGAATTACAGCCTCCCAGCTACTACTACTGATTCAATAGATTCTTTACACGCACCTTTTCCTTTTGCCGTTCCTGGAAAATGTCTGCGTTCTCACAGGACTAAACATGTCAATCCTTTTTATAGCCTCAGACAGACAATAGCAGGTCGCAAACCCCCGGGGGATATTTCCACCGCAGAGCTTTATAATCCTCTCCAGACGGGGAGTGTTGGCATGTTGTTGGCATGTTTGTGGGACGTGTGTTGATGAGGTGCTGATGGGTGCGTGTGTGTACCTGGCTGGCCCCCTTGTTGGTGCCCATCTGCAGGCTGATGGTGCTGTTGTCCATGGGGGTCTGCACGGGGGCTTTGGGGTCGTACAGGTGCCTCCGGGTGCCGTACGCGCTCATGCCCACCTGGCTGGCACACTTGTTGGTCCCCATCTGACAAAGAAACACAGCACAGCTCATTATAGTGATTGAAATGTGAACAAAAGTCATGTCTCATTACATCTAGAACACATGCCATTACTGAGTCTAAAAGGTGCAATGTTCAGCTTTGCAGGTGGAGGATACAGGGTTCTCTTTTGTCTCCATGATTATATTATTTTGACTTTCATTGTATTTCTGAATGGGTTTAGTACATTTTATTCCTTTTTTAAGCCACATTTTTTGCCACTGGTAAAAAGGTTTAATCAAGGAAAAGAATAACCAGTAACAAATATAGACTGCATCATGATCTCATTTTAGTTATTAATTTTGAGCAAGTTATGAAACACAAGAAATAATTTTTTTATTTTTACTTTGATTTTCTTTAAAAGATCCAAAACAAGTGGGAAAAAGAAAAGTTATTGAAACCCACCTCGATCCTGCATTAAGAACTTAAAGCTGGCGCACACACACAACAACACGTGTGTTTGTACATGAGTACAGTGTGTGTTTTACACCAGAAAGTATCTTGTAAAAACAGCACTTTGTGACAATGACATATGACATAAGTGAGACAACTGCACATTGTCTGTGGCAAATAAATTTCTCATCAAGGGCCAAAAGCAGTGCTCCGATTGGCTGTGCTTGGGCGGTTTGAAAAACAGGTACCCCAGCTATAACTCAAATGCTGCTTTTTTTTTTTTTACAATATATTCCTGTGCTTCAGACTTTGGGTAAATATATATTATATATATATATATATATATATATATATATATATATACACACATACATACATACATACATACATACATACATACATACATACATACACACACACACAAGTTTTCCTTTCTATCAAAAACATCAGACATTTGTCTGCTGTATAGCTTTAATCTATGATATTTGTGGATCATCATTTTGTATTTTGGACATTTAAAATCGCACTATATTCATCAAAAGGACAAAAAAAAAAAAACAATTTCCGTCAGCCCATTTATATTTACATTTAGTTTATATATCTTCACGGTTACTTCGCAACAAAGTGTTGTTGCTCTGCTGAACCAGGCCGACAACAGAGACTGCAGATCGCTGCAGTTTATGATTTATTAATTCTTTACATTTGTGTCAAAATGACTACGGGACGTGCCTGCATACTACGTGTTATAAATTAAGATATAGGAAAAGAGTACACAGTCACAGTGGGTGTGTATGAGGTGAAAACGGGGATTTTCGGAGCAACGTCATCTTGAATGCAGGAGAATAAAGATCACACAAACACACATGAATCACTCTAAGTACAACTTTACGTTTCCTTTACAGACGAGAAAGGATTTTGGTACTTTACTCATGCCCAGTATTGTGATAACTGTAAAATCGTGATGTTCCTCCTAACCATGACTACAATACAGACATTTGATATTAATTTGAGTTTTATTGCTCTAACCTTATGACCGTTGTTGAAACACTTGCACTACAATAACCTGATCATTCCTGTGTGTCCACATGCTGCCTGTCACTCCTCACTCCTCACTCTTCACTCACTCCTGTCAGGCGCGTGTCACTTCAGCTCCGCTCTCTGACACAAACACAGAACGTCTTCCACGGCGGCGTGTTTTGTACCTGACATCACGACGGCAGGTTTCGACTGGAGGCAGTTTCACCACAGCCTGCTCCTCGTGACCGCCGGCACGTTTACATGTTTATGCTATGAATTCACTTCAAATTAGTTGCAGTGAATAGGATTATGCATCTGAAAATGTAGAACTAATCTGTAACATTTTCAACGACTCCATTTTCCTGACTAGATTTGGGATTTAGGTTTGAATAGTATTCTGTTCAAAGTGCACATTTTAAAAAACATCCAGTAGTGTAAACATTTAGGAGAAGATTCAAATATGAACTGCTGAACTAATCCAAGAATCTCCAGTATTTGATTCTTCGGTTTATAAATTTAGTTTTTTGCAAAGGAAATCGTGCAATTTAACTTTTTTCCCCAAAGAAAATATCATAAAAGCAGAACTTTGTGACAAAAATCAGACCACTACACACTGTCTTCATCGAATTAGAAGACATTTCATCACTCACAAATAAAGATGTCATAAGATTGAACGAGTATTCACGATTATTGACATTATGACCAAAAAACTATTTAAAATCCTTAAGCAGCTTTATGAAATCAAACTACAAAAAAAGAACTTAAAGTGTAGTTTGACTTTCTTTGGAGCGTAGATTGAACTGACAGTCGCTGTTGCTGCAAACGATTCTAACAATTATTATTTTTGATTATATTGTGAGCTGAATAATCACAATTATAGATGATCTTGACATCCCTACCTGCAAACTTGTAAGAGCCATGCAAGTTACTACATGACGCTTTGAGATAAGAGCCGATTGGCTGGTCCACCGTGCTTAACTCCTCAGCCTGAAAAGCTGCTCTAAAGCTGTCCTAGTGGTCAAATATGAATGCCTGTGAATACTAGCATGAACAAGTACAGATGTTTAAATAATAAATCCTTTCACTATTTTAAAATCAGGTTGACCAGTTTTACAAAGTGCAGCGTTTCCCATTGACTAATTGCAATCATTCATATTATAATTTGGAATTTTCAATATATCTTGCTGTCCTATTGGTCAGTCGACAGGAGGTAAACAAATATTTGGCAAACGAACAGTTTAGTTTTAAAATTATGTTAATATAGGATTAGGGAGGTTTTTGTATATTTACATTTGAATATAATAAACATGAAATGCATTTAATTAGTTTCTGGCAAATTCTTTATGCATCTAGTTACAATTAGCATAATTAAAAACAAGCAAAAATAATAACTGTAGTCCAACTCCTCCACACAGGGATGACAGGAAAATTATAATATGTAACTTTATGAAACATGAACATGTATGAAATAACATGAAGGTATGAATATAATGTGGATTTCATGATACATCATTTTGGCAGAACTACAGTTTTTGTTATATGTGGGGAGAAAAAAAACTTTAAAATATAACTTAACTTACAAAGTGTCTATGCCAGGCTGAAGTACTCATTTGAATAATGATTTCTATTTTATCAAAAAGTTTTTGTCCAGTTTGGCCATTTTATGTTTTAAAATTATACTTCCTGGATGTAAATCATGACATCACATTAGGAAATTCTGTAACTGTTAAACCAATGTTTTACACTGGGCCAAAACTCCCCTAATGTCACAGAAATACATACAAATGTATGACAACAGCTTTATTTTGTTGAATTAATGTTTAAAGAGTCAGAAAAATTATTTCTTGTCTGTAAATTGTCTCCATAGTGTGTCATCATTTTTCGGAACTCTGCTTTACTTCCTGTCATTTTCAACATTTTTCATTCAACTTTTCTTCAAAAACTAGTTCTTCATTGGTGTAAAAATCTAATTAATATTATGCATCAAATAAAGTCAAAAGTAGGAAATCATAAAAATCATATGCATGTCATACGCACTTCTTCCTTGAATGTTTTTTGTCCACATTTGCAGTTTAATCCTTGTATCAATTTTGTTTGGTCCTTTTCAAGTCCTGGTTTAGTCCTGGTCTTGTACAGATTAAGTACCAGGTTTAGTCCCAGTTTAGTCACAACTAGTTTTCAGCTTCTTACTATCTGGCAACAAATAAAATAAAGTTTCTGTGAGATACTGATGCAAAAAAAAAAACAAAAAAAAAAACTGCTGTATAACCGATACTATTGGACGTTATCAGTAAGACGTTATCGTACTGTTTATGTTATTATCAACACAAACATGTCATGTCAAGACATGGCCTCAGCTCAGATAAGATACTGGTCTGTCTCAGTTATCAGCGTTTTTATAAGTCTCCATAAACTGTTCTGTCGCAGTCAGTTCATTCAACTCAACTCTCACCAATCCAACCCTTTCCCTGTTCCAGCTGGTGTGCCCCAAGGCTCTGTCCTGGGTCCCCTTCTCTTCATTATCTACATTCTCCCACTTGGTTCCACCCTCCGTAAAACAAACCAATCACTTTCACACCCAGCTCTACCCCTCCTCTAAACCCTCTGCTTCACTTCCAACAGCCTCTTACCCTCTGTCTGCAGGTAATCAATTCCTGGTTCAATTCTCCTTGAATTTTCTTCTCAAACCACTTTCAAAGCTATCCATAACCAGGCTCCACAGTATACCTCTGACCTCTTCGCTCCTCCTCTTCTCTTCAGCTCTCTGTCCCCTCTTCCTGTCCCACTCCCTTTGTCCAGACCTCCGCAACATGGATTCCCTTCCACTTTTCAAATCCAGACTCAAAACTGACCCGTTCAGACAATCCTACGCCACATAACCCAGTCACTCTCACGCTATCATCCAGTTCTGTATTGTGCGTTTTAATCTGTTGTTTTTAATGCTTTATCTTGTTGTCATGTACAGTGTCCTTGGGTGTTTTGAAAGGCACTCACAAATAAAATGTACTATCATTTGTATTATTGTACATTTTGGATGTTTGAAAGCGTTGTGTACCTGCAGTCCGATCACACACTGTCCGGCCTTCAGCTTCTCCTCGTCAAACATCCTCTCCTGCTTGTCTGCGTACTTCACGCCGATCTCTACGTGGGAATGGCCCTTGGTCTTGGCCTGAGCAGAAGACGATCACACACATCAGTTCCGTGCAAAAAAAATCACACTCGATATTTAGCGCGGCGGTAAGCATTAGGCGCAGTGGGTACCATGCTGGCCAGGGCGAGCAGGGTGGTCTGCACTTGTGTCAGGTTGGTGTTGTCAAACAGGTCGCTGGCCTCAAACGTGTCGTGGGTCTTCAGGCCGTACGTTTTGATGGCTGCCAGGAAGTTGTTCACGTTCTCCAGCTGAAAACAAAAACGGTGGCAGAGATGTTATGTTATTCAAGGGGAATAAAAGACTTTGGATGAGAATGGTAAACAAGTCTCCGACAGAAAAAAGGAGAACACTCAAATAGGTCTGGGTGATACGGTGATAAAAATGGAATGGTGAGCTCGTTTCCTGTGACAATCTGCTATTTTTATGAAATCGTCATATTGTGATTGACTGTTTGTCTCTTTAATGCAGCTGTCTGTTCAAACAGCTTGTTTAGCCTCTGAGCAGATGACTTTATTTACCTCTTATAGACCAGGGCTGCACAATTAAACCAAATAACAACAGAATCGCAATTTGAATGGACGCATTTAGCAAATCACAAAGGCTGCAATTTTTAAAGTGCAATAATTTCTTTTACAAACAATAAAATGTCTTGCTTTGATTTGAATTAAACATGACATGAATAAAAATGACAAAGATGCGACTAAAAATGACAAAGACGCTTAAATATGATAAACACAACTGAATGTGACAAAATTGTGTTTAAAATGTGAATTTGAACAGAATCCTTATTAAACATAAATCATAAATCTAATCGCACTGGTCGGAAAAATCACAATTAGATATTTTTCCTAAACCGTGCAGCTCTATGATGAGCAATAGAAAAATACAAATTGTGACAGAAATCGAAATCACGATCTGAAAATCGTGATCATCATTTTTCATCATCGCCCAGCCCTACACTCAAGATTCAAACCCCAAAAAACTAAAGGTTATCACAATTTTGTTGGAGCTACACATTTCAGATTTGTTCACAATCCTTGTACAGTTTGGCATCTTTGTACTGCTTCATCTGCTCTTCATTTTGCATCATTACAAGCAAAGGCAATTCTGAAATGCAATTAATTTCCTCCACAAACAAAATATTCTGTTCTATTCTGCATTAAAAAAACTGTAGTAATTTGTTAAAACATGTTCTGAAAGAAGTGACAAAAACTCGAATAAAAGCTGCAAAACACAACTAAAAGCAACAAAAAATATTCACAATTAGCCAAATAAAGCTTGAAATATTGTGACTGAAGGCTTTTAATGTATTTTTAAAGTTCAGTGTACAAGAAAAGTATGCACTGGTCCAAGTTAATATCAAACTACAATAACCACTGAGCCACTGCCGCCATATCTTCGTCCGAATTACTCCAATACTTATTTTCGTACCTTTAAAAGCGCTACAATAAACAGCTTACACAAAACATGACCTCGTTACAGCTGCCTCACTGAGCTGGTCACAAAGCAGGTGTGAGTGAGACGTGATTTGGCGCTCCTCAGACACAACACGGTGCACAGGAAGTCAGTGAGAGGAGTACAATGTCACCGCTTGTGTTGGGACCACACCTCGCGCACCAGGAGAGAAGGCAGAGTACTTCGTAGAGTGCTCCACGGGCACACGGCCAGGCTCTACGTGTCGAGGCGGATGTGCACGCTGCTATTATTATTAGACCAGACTGTATTGTGAAATGTGAGATCAACAACATTCCAGCGTGAGGCTAAAAGATTGTTGACAGGAATATCCATCCCAACAATTAACGCAATAAAAAGAGAAGAGATCAAATTTGTTCTTTTTTTTCTCTTTTCAAGTTTCAGAATGGTCTTGTATTTATATCAGAACTAGTATAAGACCACGCTGAAATATCGGTTCATGCCAACCTACGTCCCATATCAAGAATAGAGTTAAATTTATGGTTAAATTGCGACTGGTCGGCAACAAGTGTTTACTTTTTGTACTTTGCACATTGTACAAAAGCATAGCTGCATGTCTAAAAAGGCTATGTAATTTGTTGTTGTATAATTAGTTAGAACCACAGTAAAACATTAGGATCGTTCTGATACTTTGAGCAGTTTATGCATATGTCCTTAAGAGTTTACATTTATTTACATTAGCGACTAGAATGAAGATGGCCGCCGGTGGAGTACAGGTCACGTGTCTGGCATGAACTGATTAAAGATACGATTATTTTTTGGAGGAAAATTTAATTCTGTTGTGATTCAAAAGAAAATAGTGTTTTAAATCTTCATTATGGTTCAGGGGCTGTGCTCAGAGTTAAAAGATTTTTTTTCCACAGATATATTGCAAAACCAGCTCCGATCAAAAGAATTTGTGTTGAAGTTATGTGTCGACTTAGAAGTCTGTTCTGGCCACTGAAAGTTGTGAAACGTTCTTACAGGTGAATAATTTGGACACTAGAACTATCTTTCACGTTTTTTTAAAAAGGCAGTGATAATCAGCTACAGCACCTTTAAATGTAGGATGCACTGTCACGAGTACCAAGCTGAAGAATGAAAACTATAGCGTAAGCCTACACTGCAGTTGTTTCCAATATAACAGCAGATGCAATGGAAATATAATATTTTGGGTCTTGAGGAAAGTGCCATGCATCGAAAAACATGAAACAGTTGATGCCAACTGTGTGTGAAACCTTTTATGCAAATTCTGGTGGTTTATTATAAATAAAAAGTTATCATCACTAGGGCCCAGTTTATCACAAGTGTTTGGTGAAAAATGATTTTCTGTTTATATCTACTTATTACTGTAACCAAATCGATCCACTTCAGAGGGAACCAGTGGAGACATGGCAGGGAAGGGAGATGACATATGGACACAGAGGTTCATTATACAGCATTTGACCCATTGTTCAGGAGCAGGACCTAGGGACCAGATCCAACACAAACATGCAAACTCCAGTCCGACCTGGGAGTCAAAACCACTCTTTTTGCAGTGAGGCGAGAGAACTAACAACTCTGCCACTAAGCCGCAAGAATTGGGCAGAAAAAAATGTCGCAAATTATTAAGGACATTTTCAATACTGGACCAATTCCATTATTTGAACAACCCTTTATCAAAATTAGCACAGGTTTATTCTCTATCCCTACAAGGCATTATTCAATTTCAGTAGTGGAAAAAGTACTCAATTTTGTTACTCAAGTAAAAGTACAGATGTGTACAAAAATTACTCACATAAAAGCATCACATTAAAAAATCTACGTAAGTAAATGTGCTGAAGTACCTGTTTAAAAATTTACTTTAAGAGTAAAAAGTAAAAGTGTTTCATGCAGATTATGAGACCAGTTTTACGCATTAAATGTCGTAATTTTGGAATTGTGCTTAATTTTAGTCAACAAAGGTCTATTCAAGATAAATTTCTTAACTATTTTGTAGACAATTTTAGGTGTATATTTTTGCTTGTTGTTGAGCTTGAACTCAAAACCTTCAGGCAGAATGTCACCATCAACATGTTAAAAAATAATCCCTCAAACAAAATGAAAAGTACTTTCTACTTTTAAGGTCAGTTAAAAAAAAATGTAGTGAAGTAAAAAGTACAGATACTTGGTCCCAAATGTAGTGAATGTAAAAGTAAAAAGTACCCACTGTAAAAACTATTCAAATAAAGTACATATACCTCAAAATCTTATTTAACTACAGTACTTTTACTTTAGCACTTTCCACCACGGTTCAGTTTGGACACACTTTGACCTCACCTGGTACCAGTTGAGCTCTGATGGGTTGATCTTCTTCACGGAGTTCGGCTGTAATTCATTGATGAGTCTGCGAGGAAAGAGAAAGTAAACCGTTTTAATGCGCTCCACTCCACTTCCTTCCAAACACATGAGCTCATTGTTGTGTCTTACTTGCACAGGATCACGCCGCTCTTCAGGCCCTTCTGGAAGTCGGGCCCGATGGGGCAGCCCGTCACGCCTTCTATCCAGTGTCGCAGCTCCTCCTCCGCCTGGGGGTCGTACTTCTGTGCAATCTGGAGGGGGGGGGGAGAGGTCAGAGGTCAACTAGGTCAGAGGTAGAGCTAACACAGACCAGACGCTTTAATGAGCCCTTTGTCAAATAGAGTCGTAGAAGTGAAGGAGGAATACAAAAGGGCAATGTGTGGACTGGGTATTGGATAAACATAAAGACGATTCAAGACAATGCATGTTTGTTTTTGGTATTTTACAAGAGGTCGCAAGAGGTCATGGGCGGCAGTGGTACAAACAAACTAAATATCACAAAAACATCTGTGATCCTTGAGTCGTTTGGTCAATTAATCAGTCGATGGTGTCTTAGTCGGCCAACATTTTTATTAGTCAACCAATTATTTTATCTAGAAAATGAAGGTATATGTGTTTTGATGACATTCTGACTGTCTTAAAAAAGATTTGTCAATGGAACAAGCATAAAATGTCTTGCTTGCTTTACTGCTGGATCCATTGGCAAATTTTGAGAAATGAGAAAAAGTGTGAGTTTGATGAAGATTTGGGAGAGAATTGTGACTTTAAATCAATTTTATATACATCTAACACATATAAATCCACTGTTTACTAGTACTTGTGGGCAATTGTAGATAATATTGTAAGAGTTGTTTTAAAGATATGCTGAAAAAAGGATGGACAAAAAAATGAGAAAAACTAAATTATATGGTGCAAGAAGAACAATGTTGCGTTCAAATTCTTTAACATTGTCAACATAAAGCTTCCTCTTACCACTTTAAACTTATTCACAGTGGGAAGAGTAACCAAAACTTTTACTTCAATAAGAGCACGGTTACAATGTACAATATATTACACAAGTACAAGCAAAACTGGTGTTCTCTGTGCCTCTAAAACGGAACTAACACAGACCAAAAAGTAAATTAACAGAACTCCCAAAACAATCCTTGACGTCCTTCATCATTCACACTGAACGTCTTTAATCACCGCTCCACAGATTTACAGCGTGCTATGGCTACTGCTGGTGTTTTATCACATTTCCAGGGTCGCCTCCCAATGCTCTCACGACCTCAACGAGTCCACAGAGCTGCACTTGTCTCCTGTGAAAGAAAGCGGACTGTGACATGGCTTAGACGCCCGCACAGACTCAAGGATATCCTGTTTGCCGCACACTTATTAAAAAAAAGGGGGAGGTAAAGCGGGGGGCCACAATAATCCATGTTGTTGTCCAACTCGTGAGGTGTGATGGAGTTCAGTCCATGCCCGACAGGAGTGTGAGGGTCTGGAGTGTGAATAGGGCTTTTAGAACGGTAACTACGTGTTTGTTGTGTAATCACATACAGGGAGGGACCGGGACGAGGAATAATAGCAGGAGGTGAGCCAGCGCACTCGCAAATTGAAACCTTGCACTCTTTCTCTAGACTGTAAAATGACATATGCGTTGTAATTATATAAAAAGGGATGATTTTCTGACAAATGCACGGAAGAAAAGGTCTTATTCTGAATTAAACCTGTCATTTAGACTGTACAAAGCTGATCTAGAAACTCTAAAGGTGTACTGTGAACTTAAAACCAGGATTTTAAAAACATGAACGCATCAAAATGTGTCAGAGAGATGTATTCAGGCCTGGAGTTTTTTGTTTTTATAGGACTCAATTTAAACAGCACCATGGCACACAGGTTTGCAAAGCTGTTGTTTTTTTAAGCAATTTTTGCAGCTCCATGTAACTTTAGGCAACTAGCAACAAGCTGAAAATTTACCAAGAAAGGTGATTTTAAAAGCTGCACAAGGTATGCAACTAATCTGGTGGAATGTCCACCGCCCGCTTGTCTCCATAGTATTAAACCGGTCTATCTCCATGGAGACCAACAGCAACTGCCACCAGACCAGGTTACAGGTCAGATCTGAGGACAGACGACACTGTAACGCTGGGTTTATACCAAATGTGAGTCGGGTGTGGTCCGAGGGAGGTGCAGATCTGCGGTAAGAATTAGAAGAAATACTTATTATTCCAGGACACCACTGAGCGACTTTTAGGTTATTACTTTGGTTGTGGCATGAACCTGTGTTGCGTTGGTCAAACATGCACGGCAGTACACCGCGGCTGGTGTAACAGGTAGTCTGCAAGTCACCTGCTCCAGATAATTACACTTTAACAGGCTTTAGAGGCTCAAAGCACCACACTGTAGTCAACACTCAGTCCAGACCTGGTGCTGCCAACTCATTTCTGTAGCCACAGCTGTCATCGGCTCCTCCAACTTCCACCAATCGTTCATGCACACACCAGATTCACAAGGTGGGTGTGGGGACACAACGGCAGAATCGAAGCTGCGACTCAACCAGTGCTCTACTGCTGCACCAGTACAATGCATGTCATACCGCCCCATGTGGGCTGGAAATCCAACAAAAGAATGCACTTTTATCAAGGGGTACCAGCAACACAGAATAAAACAACATCTATTTGGACAAAATATATATCAGTTTAATCCGATTTTGTGGAACATTCCAATGAAATCTCTATGGAGACCAGGAAGTAGCAGACCCTCCACCAGAAAAAGTACAAAGTGCACCTCTGGGTTTAGCTTAGTTACTTTCTTACAACTTCTAACTTTCTTACATCTACACCAAAAAATAAGCAGCAATGTGCAGAAGCAGTCTAGCTTGAGTAAAATATTTGTCCACTCTAACCAGGCTGTGGCTCATGGCTTATTGAAAGTTTCGTTCTACCCTTTTGCTTTCTAAAACTGCACGATGGTTTCCTTGAACACGCCAACTGCAACTTCAGAACCAAACCAAAACCCCAAATGACCACGTTCCTAACCTCTCTTTTACTCCGCTCTCCAAAGTACAGATAAGGAGTCGACTTGGTGCTTGCTCTTCACCGCAGCTAACAATCCCTCTCTCCCCGAGGCCATGGAAAGCCGACCGCTGAGCAAGCCTATTATAAACACTGCATTCAAACCCGCAACAGCGTCTTCTAATTACACCGTCCTCCTACTACTTGTATTAAAACCATCACGGCGCGCTCTAATTGGAATCCAGCACATGTCATTATAAAAAAAAAGACAAAGGGAATGTTTGGAATTTCCCCCTCGGAGCGTTGGAAGGAAACAGACGAGGAGTTGGGCAGGAAAGGGCTTGTAAATAACAGCAGCTACTTGGACAATGTGGACCCAGCTGGAGGTTTTCCGTTGTTAAGATTGTAAAATGAATGAACTTACAGGCCAGACGGGGATTTATGGAGCCCAAATGACTGCCAGATTTGGAAAAGGAAGGTTTAAATTAAAAAAAGTGCACTATGTAACCTTTCTACATGAGGGTTCGCCGTCTGCTGGAGAGGTTAATGCTTCGCTTGGAATATTCCACTGTATGGGATTAAACTAGTCTTCATGGAGATACACAGGTTACACCAACAGACCAAGTTACATGTCAGATCTGTGGAGAGGCTTTACAAGGTATTTTAGCAACAAAACAGCTGGAATTAGAAGTTTAAGATGGATGTATTTAAAAGGACCCATTATATCTGTATTGTATTGGCTTTTAAACACGCTCTGTGCATCTTCACTTTGGCATCTTGTGTTTTAGAACTTAAAATAATGAATATGAAACAATGACTTTTACATCAGTCAGGCGTTCCCTTGTTAAGATTTGTTGTTAGCTCTCCATCTACTGGCAGCAGAGGGAATTACAAGCGGTAGATAAACAGCACAGACGACAGGATCTACCCACGACTAGGGCTGCTCAATTATGGCAAAAATGATAATCTGATTTTTCTGGCTCATAAGTGAAATCATTAATTATTTCAAAAACAATTACTTGTATATTGTCACAATTATTCTATAGAGAAAGTATAAACCAAGTGTATTTTATTAGTAATGTTTTTGAAAAGTGCCTTTGCTCCAGGGTTTGAGCGGCAAAAGGAGTGCACTCGAAACTCTGAACAGAACCTAATTCATTACTTACGATTACAACATCTTTTGTAACTGAATAGAGTAATAATTGAAATCATTAATATATAATATATAGGATTAATTGCACAACCCTTAACATGAGATAACAAAAAAAATTAAACCGATTGTCCTTTGAGGCTCAGATGGCAGAGGGCCTCGTAAACAGGACCAGGTAAACCGAATTAAACGTGACTGAAGCTAAATCCGGCTATGTTTTTGATGAGGGAACAATGTCAGAACATGGTTTAAATCTCAGAAAAGTAAACGTTGCATGATGTATTCTTTAATGCTATACTGCGGAATATTCCCGGTAAAGCAAGAACATCTCTGGAGCACACCAGGTGGCAGGCCCTCTACCACAGGACTATTCAACTTTATTTTATTTTATTTTATTGAGGGCCACATTTTTCAGATGGTTTTGTTCTCTGGGTCAGAAACGTGGCAAACCAGGTCCAAACCAATAACGAGACACAATATTTTCCATATTTTTGAAGATGGGTTGAGGGCCGTATTATATTGCTTGGTGGGTCTGATTTGGCCCCCGAGCCTTCAGTTGGATAGCCCTGCTTTACCAGAACATTTTCACAGTGCACCTTTAAAGATAGTTTTAAATCTGCTATATTTTACCCAAATTTAAGCTCTTTAAAAGGGAATATAGTACATAGTAGCGTTCAAATAATCACCTTTCTTTCCAACCAACTCCCTTAATCCATTGCACAATGATTTGGCAAATTTCTAGATCAGATGCCTTTCCTTTCGCAACCAGTCCTACATGCTAGGACTGGAGGAGGCGATGTAGCCACTTGAGTGAAGCTTGAACCAGCAACCCTTAGACAGTGGGTGAACACTTCTCGCGCTGCGCCACTAAAATGTTCAGAAATGGCAGCTTTTGGGATTTTCCCGTGGCAGCCGTTCCAATTGTGTTCTGAAAAGTTTTAATCCAATGTGCCCTTTATCACAACTGAATAAACGCTGGACTTCGTTTTAAACTGTGACTTATTAAAATGATAGTGTTTTATTGGAATGAGGAAGTGCTGGACTTTTAGAGGTTTGTCATTTCTCATTTCTTATTCAAACTGAAACATTCTCATCGAGCCAAGGAGCCAATTTAGACAGATGTGTTTGAAAAAGTACATGATTTATTAACCTTTGAATGGAAAAGTCAAAAGGAAAAGACTTAGCCACATGTAATAAGATCTAAAACATAACATTTATAATGAAACTGTCAAATCTAAAACTGTTAACAGTCAGCGTCTGCATGAGACGGGGAGGAAAATCACTATAATCTAATCATCTAATGATTATTTTGGTGGTCGACAAGCCTGCAATTATTGTTTTGATTAGTCGACTAGTGAAACGCTTATTTCTATAGTATATTTGGTAAACATTTTATTTAAAAATCACAAAAGTGGAAATAGGCGACTTCAAGCTTCAAGATAGACAAAATACTACCATTTCAACCTTACCAAGGAATAAGCGTGATATAATAATACTGTATTTAAACAAACGGATGCTAGTTTCAACACAAAGTAATAGTACTTTCTTTCTTACATACTAGTTCTGATAAAGCTCAAGATTATTCTAAAACTGTTCAGTAAAAGGTCAAATTTTGTCCCGTTTATGTGATGTTTTTGGTATCGATACTTGCTCAAATAAGTTTCGATATTAGTTCTTTTATTATCTGTTAATCATCAATTAGTATTTGATTGTTGATACTGTTGACAACACTACTTAGAGTATATTTACGACAAGTGTATTATTGATGAAAATCTTATTTTTGACCGTTTGACAGATTTAAAGCTGTAGTACCCAACTTTTTTGTTGTTGTAAATGAGTCATTTTTCGATTTTCCTCCTCTTGTAAAGCAGCACTTTGTGACAAAATTTGACCACTACACGTTGTCCACAAATAATAATAAAGCCTTTTAACCCGGAAGTAAGAGCTGAAAGCAGCGCTCTTATTGGCTGTGCTTGGGCGGACCACCCCATTTTCACTTTGTCATCTGAAACGAGCTGTTCTAAAATCATGCAGGAACTTTAAAATGAATGCATGAAAATATCAACCATGTGCCAAAGAACTAGGAACAAGTTAAGACAGATTTTCCTACCCGCTTTTCATTTCGCTGTGTGAAAACGAGGTACCCCAGCTTTAATAATGCCGCTATCATTTTAATAAAAAGTCTCATGTTTTTACAGTCCAGTTTAAAAGTCCAGATCATGATTACGATGATCAAAATACAATACTGTATTATTCCAATTACTTGTTGCAGCCCTAATATGATCACCATTGTGGTTCAATTATTTTATTCTAATTTTATTTTATTTTATGCATGCTTTTTATATATATTTTATTTTATCCATTGCTTTATGTTGCACCTACGCCGAAGCAAATTCCTATGTTTGTGAATTTCACTTACAATGGCAATAAACCGCTTTCTGATTCTGATTACTGTAGGATGAAGTATCAAGATTATTACAGGTTTTACTATTACTTTACTATTTTTTATGAGAAATAACCAATCTAACTCCTCCACATTCTAGAACCTGACAACCAATATTTTCCCTACCGTTTCATCTTTTTAATAATCTCTCCACAATCTAAAGTCTAAACACGTCGGAGGATTTCTGCATGAATACTCAGATGCCTTTGTAATCCCTGGAGAGGAAGACGTCAGTCCAGGAAATGCCACGGCCCATCATCCCCTCCACCCCAGCCCCCCAGACCCCAAACCCCCGGCCCGGACCCTGTGCTGTGGGCGGAGACTCCACCATCTCTGCCGCCTTACATGGACACCGCGCCGCGACAGGAATGCACCCGAATCCACTCAAGAATGAAAGAAGGTGTGATCCCGGTGTGTGACGCAGCATTAGCCGGGCTAAAAATAGCCCATGATTCAAGAAATACAGATCCACGTCGAGGGAATTCTATTATTAGCATCATTCACTGACTATAGTTTTGATAAATAGTTATGTACACCAGTATTTCCCAACCTTTTTTGTGTTGAGTAGCCCCTAAGCTTTGTCTCACACTCAGAGGACCCTTTAACTTGAGTTTCACACAAATAAATGGGTTCACTAGTCACATAGACAATTTATACTCATATATTTGCTTTTTCATATCTATGGACTCCAAGATACACCAAAAAGATGCTAAATGTACAACTAATGACACTTTTTATTCAGATAAAAGTAAATTGAATCTTTTAAAACTTGAAATCATTCCAAGTTCCCCCTGATAATTGCTCATGCACTCCTTGGGGTCCCCGTACCCCTGGTTGGGAAACACTGATGTACACTGTAAAATTCTAGCTGCAAAGAAATGGTTGCTTGAATCAAATTGCATTGGACTTAACTCGCGCACTCAAGTTAACAAAGCGGTTTCAGAGAGTCTGCTTTTTGAGTAAAACTAGTCTGTGTAATTATCCGACTAACTGTTGCCAAGTGTTTCAACTAGTACTTTTTCAGCTGTAGGCGCACCCTTTTCCAGCCTGCTGTATTTGAATTTTTTTCTTATACTTAACTTATCATTTCTAGCTGAATAAATTCCTATTTTAGACAACAAAGCATGGCTCTAAAACACATGTCAAAAGACCTTTCATAACAAAGACCATGACATTAATGCATCAAAATGTCAAAAAATAGATTATTGCAGATTTTTAAAAAATCAATAATACACATTATTCATAAATATTATCTATGTAGAAGTCTTCAGTCACTATATTTCAACCTTTATTTGGCTGAAAATATATTTAAAAAGTTTAAATATACAATAGAAATAATTGTTTAACTACTACCATTTGCATATTGACTGAACTGTGATGTCTTACAGTGTAGGGGCGGGGAATGGAAGTTGATAATATCACAATGGTTGTTCTGGAGACATGCCAAACTAGAATATAATGTATATATCATCTAAAATTTGAACTAGAGTTGTAGATTACTATAGAAATTCTTAGTCGACTAAAGACTGTTGAATATTTGCATAATCTGACCACTATATCTGACCAAACATGTAGAGAAAAGAGCATAAGACTGCGCAATAACAGCTTTGTGTCCCAAAAAATGGACCAAAAAACACAATTGAGCTTTCCTTCTGTTGTTGTGAATCTTTACAAGCCCAACAAAAATACTAATAAAAGACACCGTTGACCGATTAATCGAACGGCGCGACCAAATGTTTACTGCTTTAAACTAATATACATGCCAGAAAGATGGGTGGATTAAAAATAAAAATGCACAAAATGTCTAGTGCTCTTCCAGACAAGTGTGTAAAGTGATATTTCTGCACACTTGTGGTTTTGGTTATGGTTCATGCATGTTTTGTGCAACACTTCAACCTCAACCATGGCATTTACAGACATTTTAGCACATTCTGATATTTTGTTAATGTGTTGTCTGAATATCTTTACAAAGAAAAAAGAAACTGTAATTATTTTTGCTCATCCTTGTGTAAGCTACTTTATAGTCATAATGAAATCATTCCAAATACCCAGCCTGTTGATTTGTGCTGTTCTGTTACACACTGGAATCTGTGTTTATTAATGAATGACAGGAGCTGCTGCAGCCGACTGCACAAACATGTACTAGACCTCATGTGCAATCACGAGTAAGTGAAAGGTGCACTATGCTAATTTTCTGGTGTAGGGTCTGCCACAACAAACAAACTTAAAAGGTGTGACCTGTAAAAGGCACTGACAAACAAAACAGTTACAAACTTTAGATCATGGCAATTATCAGTACATTTCATACAGTCATGGCTGAAAGTGTTGGCACCCCTGATTTTTTTTCCAGAAAATGAAGTATTTCTCCCCAAAAAGTATTGCAATTCCACATGTTTTGCTTTACACATGTTTATTTCATTTGTGTGTATTGGAACAACACAAAAAAAAACTGAGCTAATTTGACAAAATTTCACACAAAACTCCAAGAATTATTGGTTCTTCTTTAAAAAATATGGATAAATAACTTCTTTTAAGCATGAGATCCTCGTTTAAACCCCCCCAGGGCAAGTAACAAGTGTGGGCAATATGAAAATCACACCTGAAAGTGAGTTTTTTGGGGGAGAAATGCAACATTTAGGAAAGAAATCAGCCATGACTGTATATTGGATTTCCTAGGTCACTGAACACTGAAGATTTGAAGACCTCACCTGACAATTGTGGGATCTGATTCAAATGTTTAGGTGCTAAAAGAATTGATGACTGGTCGAAAGTGCGTGAAGTTAGTTATGCTTTGCCAAGAATGTTCCACATATGGCATTCAACTTAACTCCATGGAGATGACGCTATCAAATCAAATCAAAGGTGTGGAGAGGCAGGACTGCAATAAAACGCCTACAAAATAAATTGAAGATTCTTGCGTGGAGACATCCTTGCACTAATCATGAATCATTTATAAATAATTACTTAGGCACAGAGGAGGAACCAAATCCTTGTTTTGCATGTCACTAATCCAAGCCAAGTCCCAGGTCCAGGGGCGTAGCGCCAAACTGTGGGCCTCAGGTCGGTGGGGCCCTAATGCATAATTTTGTATAAGATTTCCCGGTTTGATTATCGCTACTGTAAGGTTTCTACATACACCTAACAATAACTCACTAATTTATAGACATCCAGTAACTACCGGCTTATATTACGATACATTTGTTTGTTTTTGCGATAACTATCTGACCAGTTTCACAAAGATCTCAAAACATATCATTAAATTAAAAAATACACTAACTGCAAATTATAAATCACTAGTTTTAGTTAACAACTTGCCTAATATGTGAGCAATGATTTCCCTATTTTTTAAAACGGGTGATGATCTTAGTCTCTCAAGTCATTTACTCAACCACAACCACCTCTACAACAAAAATAAATGCAACTGAGAAACAAACATCACATGCTTTTGAGGGCCCTTTACTGTCCTGGGCCCCGGGGAAACCATTATCCTTTACCCCCCTGGTCCAACGCCCCTGCCCAGGTCTGTGGCCCACGAGTTCAAGTTAAGCCCAAGTCGTATACTTTGAGTTTCAAGTCCTTTCAAGTATTTACATAAATGACCGAATACAGCTCGTATTGCACTTTTTGTAAATGGTTCTTCTTTAAAAAAGTAAAACAAAACACATGTTCCAGTTTGTTTCTATAAAACTGCGCATCAAAAGTGCAGACAGGACTGATTTCAACTATTTTTTTCAGGAGAAACATCAAGATCGTCTCAAGTCACAGGCTCCAAGTCATTGGTCATTAAATCCAAGTCAAGTCCAAGTCCATTTTATCAAGTCGTCAAAATAGTGACTCAAGCCTGACTCGAGTCCAGGTCACGACTTTGAGGTCCAGCAAGACCTTCTTTATCTTATTTTATTGTACGTTTAACAGGCTACTTAACTTAATGTGGCCTAGTTTTTCAAAAGAAACATTTTAGTTGGAAAATTGTGTGAATCTAGGCCACATGCTCTCAACTACTTTCAATAATAAGTGCATTGACAAGACACCAGAGCCTGCATTCACTGGAAATGCCCATCTCAGCTGCATCTCAGCATCTCCTGAGCACATTCCAAGTGGTTAAAGGTCTCTCCTCCGTGGTATTTTAAGTGGATCCGGGTGTGCTGTGCTCGTATGTGTCCCGGGGCATGAACAGCCTAAATAAACAGCACCATTTCTGAAATAAGGTCACAATGGAGGTGATTTGTCAACGTGGTTTACCTTGAAACGAAACGGGGAGGAGTTTCAACGAGGAGAAATGTGCCAAAAAACTTCCACAAAGCAACAAACGCATGGACAAGACAATACGTGCGCGCTTTTCATGCGTAAAAATACGTTTGGATTCGAAGTTGCGTTAAAAAAAAGATATTTGCGAGTTTGTAGATTCCCATAACGGCTTTTAGTCAAACGGACAACGCCCATGGTTTGTTTAAAATGTTCTGCTCCGTGGGAAAGTCAATACCCAGCCGCATTAACGCCCAATTTACGCAAAAAGTTAATTTGAACGCATACACTGACGTAAATCTCTACCGCGTCCTCAGATTAAGCGGTGGAAAACTGTAGCAAAGATCCTAAAAAGTTGACATTTTGAAGAATCCAAAAACTCACCTTATTCTTGACTTCGGCGGATAAACCGTAAGCAGGTCCCTTGTTGAATCCGGACATCGTCGCTGTGAACTTTTTACGCCGCTTTTACGCACGGGAAATAAAACTCGTAAAGATGTGCCGCGAGGTTGCCAAACTTTTCTGTCTGGCTCTGTCTCAATGAACGCTTGGCTGGATGGCTTCCTTTCTCTTTTGCGGCGGCCAATTAGAGCGCTCCCACGGTGGATGTGTGTGTGTCTCGCCCAAAGAGCCGGGGAGTCAAGATAGTGCGGCGCCAACAAGGAACAAGGAACCGAGCGCAGACGCAGAGAGGGGCTTTTAAAGGCGCGTCATGAATATTCAGCAGGAGCGTTAGTATGCGGAGTGTGGCCGCGGACTTCCTAGTTACCACCTGCACTTGTTGGTTACGTAACGATGAAGAAAGGAGCAACAGTGAATGACGGAGGATTAGAGCGGGTTGTTGTGACAAGTTGGTGAATGTCTTTAGTCACTTTTACTTTGCTTTATTTCTCTTGAGGAAAGTTGAAACTAACCAAAAAGTAGAAACATCAGAATCAGAATGGGTTTATTGCCATTGTCAGTGATAAAAATTCACAAACATAGGAACTTGCTTTGGCGTAAGGTGCAACATAAAACAATGAATAAAATAGTAGCAAAATAGATAAAGGAGACATGCATAAGATTAAGAATAAAATAAAATAGAATAGACTGATAGAAGGCGAGGTAAGTAGAGTAGCCAAAATGTAGGCTACTCCAATAGTAGGAAAGTCAGTCGGCTAACTAAGAAATTTTACTTAAAGGGGACAAATTGCGCCAAATCAGTTTTAATGAGCGTTTAATCTTCATACAACAGTGTTTCCTCATTGTTACTTTACTCAAAGTTGTGGTTGATTCCTGCATGTTTGAGTTAATCCTGTATTTAAAAATTCCTGTTTTCACCCCTCCCCTATCCCCGCCCATATCCTTGTACTCAGTTGTGATTACTTGAAACATTAAGCCTCCGAGTAACTGTTATGTAGACACTTTTCAAACTAAAAACATGTAAATGACAATCTGCTACTGTGAAATGTCACTGTGAAGAGGCGGGGCTTATCAGTTTAGCTATTTTGAACAAGGTCAATGGACTTTTTTTTATTACTAAGCCATTGTAGATCAATGTTGTGGTTTATAGTGTCAAAATATAAAACGATGAGCTACTTATGTTGTGGTTCATTACTAAATACCTGAACAAAGAACAATATGTCTCCTTTAAAGCCCAGTGCATAACTTTTTAGCCAAAAAAAAAAAAAAAAAAACTCAAATAAAACCCTATTTTGTATGTATTTATTTATTTATTTCAGTTTGGGTGGTTATATTACACTAAACACCTGTGTCCTTATTGTGAGCGGGCTTGCATCTCCACAAACCTGACTCATGCTTGGCCTTGGAAATGTTGTTCCATAATGTTCTACACAGTGCCATAACACATATGTCTCTCTGTGTAGAACATGGCTTTAACTTTCTATTTCCCTGTAATCATGTGACATTCCACGAAGGACTGCAAGATTAATTGCAATCTAATCTAAACTACAATTTGAATGGACACAATTAGCAAATAGCACAGGCTGTACTTTCTGAAGTTGCATAATTTCCTTCACAAACAACAAAATATCTAGTCTTTCTGTAGTTTAGATCTGTACAAACATGTTCTGAAACACATGGGATTCTTTTATTGGTTGTCAGTCACAGGCCTCTTTCAGTCTTTTTGTTGATTCCTGGACGCATTTAAAGTGTGAACTTAGAACAGAGTCGCAACTGCAATACTGGTCAGAAAAATCACAATTAGATATTTTCCCAAATCGTGCTGCCCTATGTGCCATCTCCAGAAAGTTACATGTGTTTAAGTAAAGTTAAAAGGAACTAAAATGCAGCAGTATAATATTACAATAAACATTTCTCAAATAAAAATAAAATGAATAAATAAATAAATAAATACTACGAACAAGTATTGATACTGATCACATGAACAGGATAAAATATGATCTTTTCAGAATGATCTTGCACTTTACCACATCCATGTAAAGAAAGTGAAGCTGCTTTGTCATTTGTCATTTAAAACAACACGAAAAAGCAAAAACGAGCAAAAGTGAGTAACCATGTCAAAACTAAACCGGTTTGAAACTGAAATAGGGCTGAACCGCCACTCACTTATCAATATTAGCATTCCACCTGTTCATTATGCTGTCGTGTCCTCGGGCAAGACACTTCTCTCATGTTCAATGCAGGTACTCTCCTTTTATTATCCTTATTATTTTACTCAATTTAGTATCTTGTTTTATGCATATTTCAATAATTACATTTAAGATCTATTCTTGTTATTCATCCAGGACATTGTACTATTTATTTCCCCTCTGTTCTTGTGCTTTGGTGTTGCAACACTGAAATTGTCCTCAGTGTGGGACATATCCGTGTTCTCTTTAGCTTATCATACACGGTCATTGTACCAAAACTTTACCCATACGCACATATGCATTTGGCCTTTTACATATGTTTGTTTTTTTGTTTTTTGTTTTGCATTTATAATGTGAGCCTCTCCATAGATCTGACCTGTACCTTAGCCTGGCAGTGTCACTTACAGATATATTTGATGCCATACTGCAGAACATTTCAGACCCCCCCATCAGAACAAGTTGCATACTACACCTGTAAGTCTAAGTATTTTAGTGGTAAGTATTTATGCCTGCTTTAGTTCCACTTTAGACCCGCTTTAGTCTCAGTTTAGACCTGCTTTAGTCTCAGTTTAGACCTGCTTTAGTCTCAGTTTAGACCTGCTTTAGTCTCAGTTTAGACCTGCTTTAGTCTCAGTTTAGACCTGCTTTAGTCTCAGTTTAGACCTGCTTTAGTCTCAGTTTAGACCTGCTTTAGTCTCAGTTTAGACCTGCTTTAGTCTCAGTTTAGACCTGCTTTAGTCTCAGTTTAGACCTGCTTTAGTCTCAGTTTAGACCTGCTTTAGTCTCAGTTTAGACCTGCTTTAGTCTCAGTTTAGACCTGCTTTAGTCTCAGTTTAGACCTGCTTTAGTTCCACTTTAGACCTGCTTTAGTCTCAGTTTAGACCTGCTTTAGTTCCACTTTAGACCTGCTTTAGTCTCAGTTTAGACCTGCTTTAGCCTCAGTTTAGACCTGCTTTAGTCTCATTTTAGACCTGCTTTAGTCTCAGTTTAGACCCGCTTTAGTTCCACTTTAGACCTGCTTTAGCCTCAGTTTAGACCTGCTTTAGCCTCAGTTTAGACCTGCTTTAGTCTCATTTTAGACCTGCTTTAGTCTCAGTTTAGACCCGCTTTAGTTCCATTTTAGACCTGCTTTAGCCTCAGTTTAGACCTGCTTTAGTCTCAGTTTAGACCTGCTTTAGTCTCAGTTTAGACCTGCTTTAGTCTCAGTTTAGACCTGCTTTAGTTCCACTTTAGACCTGCTTTAGCCTCAGTATAGACCTGCTTTAGCCTCAGTTTAGACCTGCTTTAGTCTCAGTTTAGACCTGCTTTAGTCTCAGTTTAGACCTGCTTTAGACTCAGTTTAGACCTGCTTTAGCCTCAGTTTAGACCTGCTTTAGCCTCAGTTTAGACCTGCTTTAGTCTCAGTTTAGACCTGCTTTAGCCTCAGTTTAGACCTGCTTTAGCCTCAGTTTAGACCTGCTTTAGTCTCAGTTTAGACCTGCTTTAGTCTCAGTATAGACCTGCTTTAGTTTCAGCCTAGACCTGCTTTAGTTTCAGCCTAGACCTGCTTTAGTTTCACTGTAGATCTGCTTTAATCTCAGTTTGGACCTGCTTTAGTCTCTCTTTAAACCTGGTTTAGTCTCCTTTTGAACCTGTTTTAGTTTCACTTTAGACCTGCTTTAGTCTCCTTTTGAACCTGTTTTAGTTTCACTTTAGACCTGCTTTAGTCTCATTTTGGACCTGCTTTAGTCTCTCTTTAGACTTGGTTTAGTCCACCTTAAGCCTGATGAGTGGTTAACTCTGGTGGTCACTTGAAAGCCAAATGTTATTAAGGTGGTACAACATTGAGATTTAGGCTACATAAAAACAAAACAAAAAACGTACATTGGAGTAATATTTTGTGACTTTTGATACAATTGTGGACAGTTCTTTTCACATACAGTTTCATATCTGTACAAAGGGGAGACCGGGGCATCTTGTCACACTTATTTTATTCCTGTCTCTGTCAGCAGCATCTCATCTGTATTTAGATCTTTTCTCCATCTTTCTGTCTTGTACACAGAGTTATAAGAGAACAAGCACAGGGTCAGGGGTGTGACTCCTCCCCCACAGAGGGGTCAGTGTCATGTGTGGGGCAGGCGTCACACTCACCTTCATCAATGATTCTAAAAACTAAAATTAATATAGGAAAATATCATTATTGACAATTATTATTTGTTAATAAGTTCAAAGTTAGAAGTAATGACTATACAGTGGTATTAAGGGTCTAAACTTCAGGCTCTGTTTTGAGTTAGAGATCTCACAATTGTAACATTTACTCAGTGTCACTAAATCCACGTATTAAATGTGACATCATTAAATGGACTGGGGGATGTTTAGTTCCATAAAGGGGAGTTCTTCATGTGACTAGTGTTGGGTGTAACAAAATACTTAGTCACTTCAGATAAAATGTTAAATCACTTAGTTGTGTTACTCATTCATTTGAAAATACTTGTTATTAAGTTAAATACTAGTGAATAGCGAATGCAACCTTTCTCTACAGAAAACAGTCTTAACAAAGAGTGTGTTAAATGTGCTTAAAGTGACAAACCCATAGTCATGACTTCTACTGTCAGTAAACACCTCAGCAGCTGTTGTTTCCCATTGCTATTGTTGGTGTAATGCCAAAAAGACCATTTAAACTATTTATTTGTTGTTTTCCTCTGTTTGAATATCATAAAAGCAAAGATGTATTTCTACAATATTACATATAAAAACCAAGTAAACTAAATATGAGGAATTAAATTTTTTTGCGTAAGTGCGTAATTTGTAACTAATTACTTTTTAAGTAACTTCCCCAACACTGTCTGTGACACTTGGCCCTCACCTCCAGCTGCACTGATCAGTTTCATTTATCTCCACAACAAAGTTACACTTGTTATACAATATTTAAATTCATAATTACTATATTATTTGAATTTCTTGGAAGGTTATAACTAAATATTTAATATTTTTGAATGTTTCCTCACAATGTGAAAAACAAAGATCAAATGAGTTCATATTCAGGGCAGAAGTGCAGACCCTAAAAACACACAAATGTGCTGATCCACTTTTTTGATCAAACTTTTTGTTCTTGAATAAAAAAACGCAGAGTCTCCCTTAAAACTTTAGATGATGAAAAAACTTGTCATAGGTTCCATTGTTTTCGCGTGTCCTTTTTTAAATAAACCTTTGCTAGCATAGCCACCAATGCAAAGTAGCGGTCTGTGGCACAAGTGGTTTGGGGGAGAAAAAATACATTTAGGTCTATGTAAACTTAAGGTGTTTTAAAATCTAATCTAAATCTTAATCTAAATTGAAGAGGTTTTCCTATTCCTACTATCTCACCTTCAAGGAGATGCAATCGTTTTAAATCGTTATTAAATGTTTTTATGTCAATATGTGATGCATTTCTGCAGAACCCAACGCGGAAGTAAACAGCCTCTAACCCTCTCCTGACCCCGCCCCCTCATCTCTGCTGCTCTTGGCTCATCGATCCCAAACTCCGCCCCCTGCTCTTCCCCGTGTCCCGATTCATATCAAAAAGTCCTTATATGGAAGGAAGCGTCCCAGATTCCTGCCGGGGGGAGAGCGCGGGGGAGAGCGGCGGCTACCGTGGTCCCGCCCCGCATTCCAGACACGCCGAGGTCTGTCCTGACTCACCGCCGAGAGAGAGCAGTTTTTAAGGAATTAAGATGAAGTCAGCGTGAAGGGCTACCGGGCTGACGTCATGTCGTGGTGACGTGGCCGCGTCTGCAACTTCGCCGACATAAACAACAAGTGTAGGCTGTAACAAAGTACCTGTAGAATTTACTGTAAACACAAAAGTTGCCCGCAATATTGTAATATCAGTTTATTGTTGTAAATTAGTTGTTGGGGTTTATTTTAGAGCTGTCTAACGTTTTTTTGAAAATTAGGAAATATATTATCTTACAATATGGCCCTGTACTGTTTAATTTACAACATTTTAGTTGACATTTGATATTACAGTTTGCAAAAATGTTTTCAATAGCAGTTGTTTTGTTTATTACCTTGAAATAAGTAAAAGTCTGTAAAAGGTACTCAAGAAAAGATTTTGGTAGGAACAAACAAAACAGAAATGGATGTAAAAATCATATGTAGCCTTCATACAATAAGAATATGTGTATAAAATGATCATAATAACTGAAATAATACTGTGTCACCTTTCCTTATTTCTGGCTGACAAACATGTACAGTCCTGGCGCCGCACGAGGGATTCAGACAAAACATCTGCAATCACAAAAAAAGAATCACATTTATTAAAAATAATTACAGATTATTATCATTATTCCCTTTCTAACTCTAGGCAGAGTACACACAATTACCAATAAATCCAGCAGAAGTCAGGCAGATACCATGGCTATGTTGAATCACACATTATAGATTAGCGTTCTTGACGTTTGGATTTCACACCGGAAAAAGCACGACGGAGCGGTGTGAGCTGTGGCAAAATGTGTAACTGAAGATAATGTAGCACTGAATTATATCAAGAGAAAATTGTATTAAGTGACTTTGAAATACTGTAAGTTAACACCCAAAGACAGTTATGTTTTGAGGGGGCACCAGTGAGGTACCAGTGTCCCAATAGTACTTTTCAGCATTTTTTTGTCTGTATTAAAAGCCCCAGTATGTAAATTTTAAAACCAAAGGATAGACTAAACTAAAAGCATGTTATTTAGGCCCATTTTGTATGTTTTCATTGCTCTTTTATTTACATGCATCCTGACTGTGAGCAGCTGCATCTCCACAAACCTGACTCGTACTTGGCCTGGATTAGGAGCCTCCTGCTGCTTGTTTCCATGGAAATGTTGCTCCTTTGGCTGCGTCCTGTTGCTTTAATTATTAGGCTATAAAATGACAGGAAGGAATTGAATGGTACTGTTACTAAATTATATAAAACACCATATGTTAAAAAAAAAAAGTGTTTAATCATTCTTTTGTGGTGACGATTGTGCTTTCTAGGACCTGAGGACAAAAGGGTTAAAATATCAGTGAGAAAAAATGTCATTTTAAAATAAGATAGATAATACAAATAATTAAATAAAATCCAGCCGTCTGTTCATGTAAAGACTTGCTGCCAGACGCCCCTAATGTAGTTATTGAAGACAAATAAACTTCAACTGGGTGTTTTTGTTTTTATACCCATTTTCCAATAAATGAGTGAGATTTTTCCTCATAAATCTGCCGAAATGATAAAGTAACGACCTGACCCTCGACACCTGACCCTCGACACCTGACCCTTGACCTCCGACCCTGGATGCGTGTTTAGTCCTGACGTGGTTTGGCCTGTTCCAGGTCAGTCATGGATCTAGTCCAGGTTTAACTCAGTGGTGGATGAAGTACTCAGGTCTGTTCAAGTCTCTCTGACTCTCATGGTTTAGTTTGGTGAGGACACTTGCACTTGTGGGAAATATTTATCATTGTTTTACATCTGTCCCAAATAAATTGTAGTATTCAGGTAATGATCATTGTTATCACAATTTTTGGGGAACCCCAACTCATGGCCCAGGGGCCCCCAGAGGTCCCCAGACCCCAGTTTGAGAACCACTGCCTTGAAGGGCCTGATTTGGCCCCTAGGCCTTAATAAAGTCTATATGACAAGTTCTCATGTTTGTCTTATTATAACTTTTAAATATTTATCATAGTTTTACATCTGTCAAGATCCGATTTGTGAGGAAATTTAGAAGAATAAAAGTTTAAAATTACAGGTAACAGTTGTAGAATTACCTCTATCTGTGTCATATTTGTTGCCTATGTCCAATTATAAACTTTCTAAAAACATCAAACTGTGGACAAATAGGCAGAATGCTTAATAAAATCTTAAATATGATCATGTTCTGTATATTTTAGTGAAATGTGTCTAACCTGTCATGTAGATATAAGTGGAATAGCTGCTCTAAAGTCACAACAGAGCATAAGACATACAACAGGAAGGAAATCACACAAACACCTGCTAAATCCCTGCTCCACTGGTTCACTGAGCTAGGCCCCCCTTAAAGTGACACATCTGGACTTGTCCCACAGAAGTGCGTCCTGGGACATGACTGCAGCGTGGACTCCCGGCTGTGGGAGCGTGCAGACTGCAGTCTCAGTGGGATGAGTGTGCAGGTGAGGGATGTGCACAGCCGCAGTAAAGGGTCCAGGTGCGCTCCTGACTCAGTGTCTGCGGGCGGCGGGACGTCAGCGGGGGAGGGGCGCCAGCGGGGGAGGGGCGCCAGCTCTGTCACAACATCATGTTCTAGTCGCACTTATGACGTCAACACGCGGCAAGACCACAGGCCAGAGCGTGTCAGAGGTCGTGTGGAGTCATTTGTTGTCAGATTTTACGATGTCTTTTTGGAGTTTTGTTGGAGTTTGAAATACAGTGTGGCTCAGAAATATTAGACTGGGATTAAAGTGCGTACGGCAGCTTTTTATCATTGTCTAATTTTTACTTTATTTGGTGTGTCAATACCTGTTGTAAATATAAATTACAGTTTTACACCAATCAAATAGCCGTTTATGGCGATGAATGGAAAAAATCTGCTGGAAGTTACAGGAAGTAAACATTTGATGACATCACAGAGGGGAGACAAAGGTTATAGTTCTAGCATAATTTACACAAAATAAACTACTTTTTTGACCCTTAAACATTGATTCAACAAATTAAAGGTGTTCACGTGTATTTTTCGTTGTGAAATCAACTAAATCTGTGACATTAAATTAGTTTTTCCTCAGTGGACAGGATGGTCGCTTGGTATTTTCTCAGTGTGATGTCATAATTTTGCAACTAGGAAGTAAAATAAAAAATGTAAAAAATTGCTGAACCAGGACAAAATTATTTATCTAAAAAGTATTATTCTCTAAAAGTATTTAATCAAATGAGTTGTACAAACTGTCGAAGGCACTTTAACATCGCCATCTTGACTTCAGAATGATGCAAAGACCCAGTGGATACCTTTGGAGCAAACTCATGGCAGCGGGAGGAAGACGACCACTGAGAACAGAACAGAAGCAACGATCAAGAGCTGGATTCAAATTATAACTGACATTCAAAAAAATTTGGACCTAGACTTTTGACTAATGTGTTTGGATGTGTGCCGTAATTTTATTTTTCTTTTCTTTACTTTATTTCTATTCATTTCATATTTGTTTTTTGTTCATTTGTTTTTTGTTAACTGCTCTGTTCTCTATTGTTGAGAAAACGCCCGATAACTGCATGAACTGATGAGAAATGTTCGGGTAATATTTTGAATCAAATGATCAAATTAAACAACAAAAAAATGCTAAAACTGTTGAAAATCTTTAACAGTACCAAATAAATGTGCATTTGCTGTAAAAAACAAAACAAAAAAACAACTAAAACATGTTAGATATTAAAGGTGCACTATGTAACTTTTCTGACGTGGGGTCTGCCGCTGCTTGTCACCATGGCGATGTATTTTCTTTGCCTGGAAGTGTGCCATCAAACTGATCTTGCATTCAGTTGTATTTTTATTTCTGAACAAATCTCTTGAAAGACATAGAAGAAGAAGAAGAAGAAGAAGAAGAAGAAGAAGAAGAAGAAGAAGAAGAAGAAGAAGAAGAAGAAGAAGAAGAAGAAGCGTTGTGCAATATCCATAACATAACAGTTTCCAAAAAACACCCATTTCTTGGACTGGCCCCCCTCCTTGCAAAAGCAAACGGCTCACTCTTAGATCTGACCCCCCCGAACAGAGTGCAGGCTGCTCCCCCGCCCCACTCGCGCGCCTACCCCCGCCCAACTTCGTGCCGAAGCCTAGAGCGGAGATAGTGCGCATGCGCTGTGTGCCCGTAAACAGTGATACACAAACACGGAATAAACCTTTTATCCGCCCTGACGGTAAGGCCGTGCTGAGTCCTACGTCCTGGATCTGACCTGAGTTTGACGTGCTCCAGTACCTCGACGTGGGACGCTATGCGCTTGGTAACAACAAGCTAACTCTTCGATCTGTCGATCCATCGTGGTAATTACTGTGTAGCATTAGCATTAGCTGTTTTTATTCTGCGGCTGCGCGCTTCCCGGAGGCATGGCTTAAACACCGCGTCATCCATGGGAAGCCGCGTCATCCTTGTGAGGAGCCCCCGTCTGCCTGCTCAGCCGAGGGGGACGAAAAAGACAGTTCTCTAGTGAAAACATGCGGGAATCAATCAAAAAACCACTTTGGGCACACATACGAGGCCCAAATAGCACTGTAGGAAGGTTAAAACCTCTGAAAAGTCGATTTTGCATGTTATGGGACCTTTAACCTTTTGGCGTCACCTGCTTGTTGCCGTGGAGATAATTAAGTGGTGACACATTCCAGGAGCGCCAATAACATATCCATGGAAACAAGTAGGTGGCAGACCCTCCACCAGAAAAGAGACAGAACCTTTAATGATTTTTGAGTCAGTTAAAGCCTAATGGATTTAAACTTAGTGGAGTTTTTAGACTTGATGCTCTTGGTGTAGTATTATTATTATCAGATTATTAGAAACATGTTCTCACCAGAGGCGGACTTATCAGGCAGCAGACCACATTTGCCTTGGACCCCCAACAAGAAGCCCTTGTTGACAAATCCATTCATTCTGCCCAAGTCAACCCACTGATAAAGCTAAATAGTAAAGAAAATATAACATTAGAAAATGACAAATGATTACTAGTGTTTAAATCAGCTGGAACATGTGTTAAAATGAACACAACGAAAAATATGGGTCATATTGGACACAGAGCAGAAGACAACTGGTGAGAAGTATGACAGATTTATTTGAGAACAGGAATATTGCTGGTTTGTAGAAGTACGGTAAGTAGAGCGCAGACAGACAGACAGGGCACAGGGGGGTGGGCAGGGCACAGGTGGGCGGGCAGGGCACAGTTGGGCAGGCAGGGCACAGGTGGGACGGCAGGGCACAGGTGGGCAGGCAGGGCACAGGTGGGACAGCAGGTAGGCAGGGCACAGGTGGGACAGCAGGTAGGCAGGGCACAGGTGGGACGGCAGGGCACAGGTGGGCAGGCAGGGCACAGGTGGGACGGCAGGCAGGCAGAACACAGGTGGGCGGGCAGGGCACAGGTGGGACGGCAGGGCACAGGTGGGACGGCAGGCAGGCAGGGCACAGGTGGGCGGGCAGGGCACAGGTGGGAAGGCAGGGCACAGGTGGGAGGGCAGGGCACAGGTGGGACGGCAGGCAGGCAGGACACAGGTGGGCGGGCAGGGCACAGGTGGGACGGAAGGGCACAGGTGGGCGGGCAGGGCACAGGTGGGACGGCAGGCAGGCAGGGCACAGGTGGGACAGCAGGTAGGCAGGGCACAGGTGGGCGGGCAGGGCACAGGTGGGACGGCAGGCGGGCGGATAACAAGTAGAATGCTGGCAGGGTCAGGACAGACATAAAAACCAGGTAAGTAAAACTTCTAAGTGGTATTCCAAAAAGAGCCAAGAGCTGTCACTAAAAATAACTGTAGATACAACAAACTGGCGAGGAGTGGCTGTGACGCTGCTCTTCTTATACTGGAACTGATGATGACGGGAACCAGGTGTGAGGGCTGCGAGCTGGAGAGGCCACGCCCCGGTAGGAGGGAACACATGGACACACAAGGGAGGGGGAGACAGAGGCAGGAGGAGCAGTGTACCTGAAGGACATGACAGTAGGTTCTGATTTGTTAAATATAGGGCTGCAACAAGTAATTGAGTATTCATTAACTTGTCTATACACAGAACATACACGTATTACTTCCTGCTTTTATTACAGAGCAGGAATGACACAAAAACCACACAGGAAACAGGTAAATAGTGTGTTTTTGATTAAAATACTTTTTCATCTATAAATATTCTCCACTAGGATGTAGTCAAATGCCTTCACTTCAGCTTTGTCTGGGGAAAATAGAGTAAAATTCCCATGTTCAAGGGTCTGTCACGCTCTAATAACTAATGGATTAATCAAAGGAGTAATAGACTAATCGATTATCAAAATAATCATTAGGTGCAGCGCTAACTAAATATTCTTCTGGGGTTCGATTCCAAAACTGTCCTGTTTAAAGCTGTTTGGAGCATATAAGCTGTTGTAATTATGAATTTGAAATTTCCAATAGTTCACTTACCGCCCCAAATTTCAGAACAGAAAAAAAACAAAAAAAAACAAAACGAAAGCTTCCATTCAGGAACAATTTAAGATACACGACAAAAAATATAATACTAATGCTACTATTAATACAAATATAGAAAATCCCACTTGATGAGGAGGGGCCTTGCCTTAGGCCCCACAATTCCTAGATCCACCACTGGTTCCCACTGCACGATGTCCCAACGTCTCTTTGATGTTTTAATTATTTTTCCTATTTAAGCTTTTCTAAGAAGCACTGAGACATATCTGACACCGCTGATTTATTTTTTGGTCGTTTATATGTGTACTTTAAAAAAACAAAAAACTAAATATCTTTATCCTACAAAAACAAGTGAATTACAAAGTCGCAACTAAAAAAACACCAAAAATACTTAGCTTTTTGAATGTTTTGGGAAACCTCAATTTAACAGTAATGGGCTAATTCTATATTTAATTGAAATGTGTGTAGAACTAAAAAGTATGTCAGACTGTTAGAAAACTGTGTCATTTTCAAAACATCAAATGATCCAGAGATTATGAAAGTAGCAGAGACAAGGAGCAGCCTGTCCACACACGGTTAGTCACACTTGCTCGTATTACTATCATCATCTTCATCATCTTCATCATCATCATCATCATCACTACTGGGCTGAGGACACGGGTTTTATTGTGCGCTAACGGATACACAGCTCCCTCTTGTGGCAGAAAGTGGTAGGAGTACATTTACTGGCGTGTGTACGTTTAACAGTGTAAAATACACGAACAATAATCGTAGTTTTATTTCGATGTGGTCTTAAAATTGTTAAAAAGATCAAGACCATTCTACAAGAGACGTCAAATTTTGTCCCAGTTTTGTGATTTTCAATCATTTGTCAAAGTATCAATTTTATTACAATTCAAGAGAGTGTAGTTTTGATACTAGTTTTAGTATTGACTATGATCTAATTTTTAATAGTTTTGACAATACTAAAAGACTGTCAACCATTTTATTATAGCTTCTGTTCTGTTTCTATTCATTATGGTTTGTTGCTGGGAGAGCTGACAAAAATAGATATTTCAATGTCTGTTTTGGGCATATCCCGATAATGATGTGTTTGTCAAACTAATATGTGTTAAACATGTCTTTAAAGATGTTAGCTGAGGTTGAATTATCAGACAAATGCGAAACTGTAAAGTGAATCACTAAAGTGTAGAAATATCACCTTTTACACTTATTTGAAAGTTTACAACATAACTATTTTTTCAATTAGTTATTTTGTAGTATTTTTAACTATAGACAATATACAGTTTTAAAACTTGGCATATTTAATTTGAATATACATTTTAATATATTGTCCGCCTCAGTTGACATCCTTCCAAATGGGAAAAAAATCAAGATGCACTTAAAGGTGCACTACTATGTAACTTTACTGATGGATCCATCTAATGTAAACTTAATGTGATGAAATGAAAACAAATGAGACAAGGTGAATCCTCCAGCTGAAGCTGCATAATGCACCTTTAAACCTCAACATTAAAGTGCGCATGACAGGTTTTTATGATTTTCTAATTTTGACTTTATTGTATTTGGTTTATGAATACCTGTTGTAAATTTAAATTATAGTTTTAAAGCAATTTGGAATCTGTGTGGAAGAAAATCTGTTAAAAATGACAAGTAAACAATCGATGACATCACACTAGGAACACAAAGGTTATAGCATAAATGATCAAAAAAGAAACTCCTTTATTGACCATTTCAACTTTAATCCAACAAAGTAAACACGGTCACAAGTTTTATTTGTCAAGTAAAAAAATCTGACATCAGATGACTTTTGCCCAGTGTACAGTGTAGTTGCTTAATTTCCTAGTGTGAAGTCATCCTTTACAACCAGGAAGTAAAATTAAAAATATGAAATTTGCTAAACTGGGACAAAATTTGAAATATATTTATCTTAACTGCATTTTAGTGCAATGAGTACTTTAATTATATTTCCAGCCATATCACATTTTTTGACTAAATAACAAACAAGCTCACATAGTTGAAGAATCAGATCATTTTATTTTCCAAACAATTGAGAGATGTTAAACACTGAACAAATAAAGATGCCCAAGGTCCACACTCCAGATTCTTCTCCATCTCTTCCTTTTATTGCCAGCTTGTGTCCGAGTTGTGCAGTTTCCTTTTTGTCCCATAGTCTTGTAACTGTGCATATACCGGCGGCGGTTTGATTCGGAATCTTGCACGCACAAAAATGTCTGAAATCCCAGCTTTGGAAATAGGAGGAGGACGTACGGGCAGGCAGGCGTGTTCCAAAGCAAAACAAAAAACAAAAAAAAACTAGCTTACCGTTTCACCAAGGCACATTGGTAAGGATGTAAGGAACGACAGCTAAGTGAGGAGGCAGATTTAAGTGGGAGAAATGATTAGCGATGCCAAGAAATGCTACTGGAGCAGCTTCCTAAACTTGTTTGAAAGAGGAAGAACGTCACATAAAAAAACTCTTTACATATGATAAACGTTGTCCGCGTCGAGTCCGAGAAGTGCGTCGAAAGGAGGTCGCGACCCTGTACATTCTCCATCCAAATCAATATATTTTGGAAAGATTTTCAAAAAGGCAACTAAGATCTAGGGCAAACGAAACAGTAGAATCCAATTTGTTTGTGCGAAAATGAGTACGTAGTTTTGTAAAGTTTGTACAAAAAGAAAATCTAAAAATCTGCACAAAGCACTTGTGGACAGGTGACAATTCAGATTTTTCCATTTCTTTACGCTGTAATACTGTTTCTTAGGCTTGTCTAGAAGTTATAGCACCAGTTACAATAAAGTTTAAGAAAATGGAACAGTTTTCAATCATTAACACTGATTACAATTCACAAATTTTCAAAAAAAATCAATACTTTTGTTATATTTTTCCGTATATAGTGCATTTGTGTATCTTTTGGCATTTAGGATGAGTAAAAACGCTATCAAGTAGTTAACAAAATCCACAAAATGAACTCAAATTTACTCTCAATAACGACTACTTCAAGTGCAGTTTACAATTTTTGGGGACAACGTAAATTCTCCCTTAAATTTTGAGAATATTCAGTGGTATTTCCCTCCCTCCTGATGCAATCTCCGTGTTGATATTGGACTATTTTTCTTGATGGAGGCTCGGCTCTTCTTTCCATCGATGTCCCTTGTGTCCTCATTATTTTTATGGGCCGGTAATTAAGGCTCTGATTGGCCGCTGATTTTCACAAACAAACATTTTTAACTGGTCCGCAAGAGTCGTTTTTTCAGAAGTCAATTGTCTTGCAGCTCTAAATACATGGACACTTACAGAAAATATTGAATCGAAAAGTATTACATGATTGAGTTGGGATGTGGTAACAAAAGGCTTATCACAAATTACAATTGTGTTTATTCGTACAGCGATGTCTTTACAATTACGATCGTTTTAAAATTCTAAATGGAGTGCAAATTTAGAGTGCAAGAAGGCGGCTCTTTTTTGAGTTTCTGTTGGTTTGTAGCAGTAATGAAACCACAAAGAAAATAATATTTGTGTGCACCTGTCCACAAGTTCTTCATACAACCTCAAAGGAGAATTCTGTAATTGTTTTGAATCAGAAAATTAATGGTTGAAAACTCCTGTGTAGAACTGAGTAATGGAATGTTTTGCCCCAAAAAAAAGCATTGAACATTTATGTCCGTACACACTGGAAAATCAGGTGAACAACAATGTAATGTCAACAGAAAGGAAGGAAAGAAAAGAAAATCTGCTTTTATGAATGAACCATGAATTAACTGGTCAAAATAAATAATCGCATACATGATATAATTTTTTATAATTTATCTCTTGCGTCTTGTAAAGCTCGGGAGGGCGGCAGAGCTGGGAGCGCTCGTGTTCTGATGCGTTTGTGTGGGACAGGTCGGCTAAACCCCAGCCTCACCCGCTCTAGTTTTATACTTCCTCAACAACAACGGCAGCAAAGGAGGACAATGGCACCCCAGGGACACTGTGGCAAAGTTTGTCTGTCATACAAGTCACAAATACTACTGAGAATTCAATGGTACCTGTATTTATTTTGGTTTTAGTGCACTATTTGAGCCGACGTTCGACTAAAACGGTTGATCAATAGTTATCGATGCTGTTTATGCTGTTTCTGGGTAAAGGCATGCGTTTTTTGTGACCATTTTATCATTAAAAAAAAAAAAACAGATATGGGTTCTCCTGATGCTTATGGAAACAGTGGGTGGTTTTCAACTTAACCACAACTATCTGGATCTCTCCTTCTCAAACATCTGAGTTGTGCCCATAAACACTCACACACCTGAGGTCTATCCAGAGGAACCATGTCCCACCTTTGTGCCTTTGTTTTTTAGTGGCAGCGATACTGCGACAATGGCCTGATCTTTCCTGTGGCTTTTATTTTGGAAAAAAAACAAAACAGAAACAGCCCTTGAGATTACAAACTGAACTATCACTTTTTAAAATTTCATATATTCTTTTTTTTGCCAAAATATTGTAGAAGAGGCAGGGCGGTGCGGTGGTGCGGGGCCTGGGAGGAGCCAAGCGGTCCTGCTGTATATCCAAACTCACAGTGGTCAGTCTAGGCAGACGTAGGGCAGGATGTTGAGTCTGCTCTGGTCCCCGTGAGGGTCTAACGAGATGCACTCTGTCCAGTCGTACCACGTGCCCTTGGTGTCTCTGCAGCCGTTGACCCCGGGCCAGTGCTGCGTGTGTATCCTGTCCATGTCCTGGTCTGTGATCTCCCGCGTCAGCCCAGGCAGCTGCTGCACCGGCCCGCTGGCCTCTAACACATGAGTGTTCCTTGGCTCCACCACGTCCTTCTCCTCCCTTTTTAGGTACTCGGACATGAAAAAGTGCGCACTGGGGGCCTGCACCCCAGACGACGTCAGCACGTTGCTCTGGAGGTTTAAATAAGACTGAATAAACTCGTTCCTCGACAGCTCCTTCCAGTTGGTCTGTTGAAACGGGTTTGGGCCTTGGGTGGTGGGGCCGGCAGTGGGGCCGGCGGTGCTGGCTGCTATGGGAGGAGGATGGGCAGTGATTTCAGTTCTTAGCTGGGGTTCTGAAACTGTAATTTCCTCAGAATGAGTCTGTTCTTTATGGACTAAAGGTTTAATCTGCCCAGTGACTGGGTCAAACGTAAGTCTGCGTTCTTTTAACCGCACAGGTTTACTTGTATCCTCTAATTTCTGACCATCTAAATTAACAGCGTAGTCTCTAGAGCGGTATTTCCTTCGTTTATGCCCTGTGTTGGGAAGTGAGGAGAGTTCGGTGTCCTCAGACACACTGGGTCTGAGTTGGTCTGGAGACGGGGAAACTGCAGGTGATTCTAAATGTGAAGTGTCCTGTAGTGAACTCTCTGAAGACCAGTGTGGTGGAGGCGCAGGCAGTCTGTCGGTGAAAGGGGGCTGGGATGGAGAGGGCACTGATATAGGAGAGTCTAGTGCATAAGGGGCGGAGCATTTGGCATCCTGCTTAACACTGCGAGGGCTGCGGGCCTGGTGGTACCCCCCTCCTCCGCTGTCGTCCAGTCGGGCTTTTTGGAGCCCCGCAGCTTTGATCAAAGCAGAAGTGCTAGGTAGTTTGGCCATTCCCGGAGAACTGGGCCGAGGCTTGACAGCGTTTACAGGAATTCTGCCCATTTTCTCATTGTCAGGAGGCTCGAGACGCAGCCGCTCCGGCGAGGGGACCACCTCCGGCTCATGCCTGTCCGGGCTGGCCATGATGCCGTTACTGGGCGGAGGAGAGCAGGAGACTTCATATGCGGTCAGTTTGGAGATTTTCTCTGGTAAATGAACCCCGCTGTCCCTGTTCTCCGCGCGCCGCTTACGGCTCGATTTCTCAGCTTTGGGAGAGTACGTGTTGTGGACATCATTCCGGAGCTTGACTTCCGGGACCACCTTCCCCGACACTGGGATGTCCGGTGGAGTGGGCTCCGTCCTGCAGGGATGGGAGCTGCCATTGGTGGATCCAGGGGCAACACTGGGAGCGACAGCAGCACCTGGTTCAATCAGCTTCTGCCAGTTCCTCAGAAGTTTCTTCGCCCGTTTGGCGAGGTCTTCATCCTTGGTTTTCTTCCTTACGTCATTGATGAGCTTTCCCAGTCGAGTTTCCTGGAAAAAACAACAACAAAGAAACAATGTAGATGTAAAAAAGATGTAAAAATGTAAATCATCAAATCTAGGTAAACTCTCAGGATAGGAGGATACTTTTAGGAAACTGAGGGTTAGGAAAATTTCTTTGATGGGACTCAGAAGTCCCATAACACAGAAGGATTAAGCCCCAGCTGCATGGGATAGTCCTAAATCCAGAAAGAGAAAAGGATCACAGTCCTAAGAAAACTCCTGGTGTGACAGAGAATATAAGCAGGGACCATTTTGAAAACATGCTACTTCTTTCGACCTTTCAATTTACAATTTGGACCACGAGAACACTCTGCCATGTTCATATAATTCCACCCTAACCAAGTAAAAGCACATGAAAATATTATATATGACTTGAATGCAGACACAAGCACTCACCTCAAGTGCTTCTTTGGTGATGGGATACTTCTCCAAACAGGTAATGACCTCCAGTACTACAACCATGTTGCATATCTAGAAGACAGACAAGTCATTAAAAAAAATTAAAATCTTTGTATCCGAATGAGGCAAAAGTAAACTTAATGTTTGAAAATGAGCAGCGCAGATAAACTTCTTAAAGACTTGAGGCGTACCTCTGGTTAAAAGACGTTTTCTTCTTGTTTGAGATTTTACCTCAATGAATTTCTAACTCTGAACACACAAGCTGTTTGACAGGCTCACAAGTAGTGATTTGTGATCTGTTTTTAAGACACATAATTCACAGAATATACTCCATTTTCTGTTTGTGACCAAAACCACAGATGAGAATGCCCCAGAAATACATGAGGAGGTGCAGACCAGGGTCTGGTTCTTGTGCAGTGCTAAAGCCAAAGTTCAGACTCAAATACAGGAAATGACATGCATTTAAAACACGGAAAGGTAATAACATCTTCAGGGGACCCACACCAACACAGAAGTCCTCTGTGTCGGTGTGGGTCCCCTGAAGATTTGTGTGTCAATACTGCACTGTTTATCTGCAAATCCTTGAAGACATATAGCCTACAAAGTGCTGGCTTCCCTGGGAAGTTAAGACCCTAAAGATGAAGTGACCACGGATCTCCATGTCATGACATCTGGCTGAGATTACAGTAAATGGAAGAAACTGATCTGGAGAGGTTTCCTTCACTGCTCCTCAAGGCTCTTTCACCAGGTGTCCCTCTAATGCAGCATTAGACTTCTGTCCCTGACTGGACTACGTTTTTAAATGTAGTACTCACCTCAGAGTGTTGCCTTGGGCTCACTTCGTATGACTTGTGTGTCAAACAAAAGCACTAGGCCATGCTTAACATTTGAGTATGTAGACGGGTCTGTTTGCCTTGATACTAATATTATTTGTTTTGCAACTTCAGAGTTGTACCGTCTACAAAAAGGTTATTGTGGGGAAAAAAAGTCTAAATGATAGCTGAATGTAAAAATGTGAAAGTGACATGTCCTGTCACAGACGGACAAACGTGGCATTTGACGCGAAAAGCACAGCTCAAATGACAAGACAAGAGCAATTTGTGCCATTTATGCTGTTAGGGCACAAGGAGAACGATTCAATGTCAGACTTTCTTCCATTAGCCTTGGATCCTGCTAGCGCTGGTCTAACTTGAGAAGAACTCCGACTCAACTTTAGCTGCTAACGCTAAAGTTAGCCATGTAGCTGTACCACGCATCGATAAAACTTTGCCATTATAATGAAATCTATTTGGCTGGACCTCGGCGAGCAAGTTAATTAGACATTGTGGGTTCAGTATTTCATGTGGCAGGTCCAAATGAAGACACATATGTTGAGTAGCATGTGAGGTAATGCTAGGCTTCTGTTAGCATGCTAATAGTAGATTAAAGTAAACGGTAGCCTAGCCAGAGACTATACATTGTAGAGATAACATATGTGATATCACTACTTCGTTGAGGTCCAGAGGGTTGTGGTTAACTCATTTAAAAAACACAAACTCTGTACTACCTCCCATCTGATATAAGTTTTTCCTAGTATTTATAATTGTATAGATTTAGTTGTACATGTGCCTTTCCAAAAGTATTATTTATTACTAAACAACAACAACAACTTAAGCTCTTTTCACATTCGACCTAACCACTCTAAAAAAATCAAATGTCAATTAATATACATTTAAAAAAAAAAAAAAAAAATCTCCCAGCATTTAATTGAAGGACTATGAAAAATAATTTCCCCATAAAACGCCTCTAACGGGCTGACGCCATTGGCGCACACACGGTCACGTGACAGCAGCAGCCATGACTTCTCGTTCGTTAGCCATCTCTCCCTGAAAGAGCGTCTCTGGCTATACGCTGTTGCTAAGTTAGCTCCAAGCTGTCAACTCCAGAGACTTCAACATGTCGGTGCTTTTGCTAAAGGCGAAACACGACTTTTAGACGGTTAAAAGTACACGTTCACACCCACGTGAACGAGTAAGTTTAACATGTAAAGGTAGTACGTCTTACTTTAATGGATACAGCACGAGAAGTTAAACGCTTGTTTGTCTCACGATGAGGAATTTGCGTTGTTTCAGTAGCAG
Organism: Rhinogobius similis; assembly: GCA_019453435.1. NCBI lineage: Eukaryota > Metazoa > Chordata > Actinopteri > Gobiiformes > Gobiidae > Rhinogobius > Rhinogobius similis. The sequence goes on from CM033632.1 coordinate 33,019,013, forward strand.
CAGCAGCAGCGTTAGCTTCAATGGTAACGTTAGTTGGGTTTGTTAGCCAAAAACGACACCGAAACATACGTCCATGCAATAATATGTAGGACGGGGACATGAGCGAGAATGTAAAGTAGCTAGTTAGCCGCTAGCAGCACTCACATTGCTCTGACTGTCGATGGCCTGCAGCAGCCGGTCCCTCATCTGCTGCGGGGTTGCTGAGACCGTGCTCATTGCCTGTTCGGTGCGGTCCGGAGGATGGAGGGAGGAATCCCCCTAAATCAAACCCGGGAGACGCTTGTCACTCAGAAGCCGCTGCGGTGACACGTCAGGCGCCCGAACAGCATATTTGGCGTGTCCTAAGAGCTCGGCGTGTGGGTTTATCTCACATGGAGCAGAGCCGTGTGCGCGGGGCTGGCCGTGGACTGCTGCTGCCTGCTCTCGGCGCTGAACAAACTCACTGGAGTTCAGCTGTGCTCGGATCAGCGTACGAGCAGCACGACAGGCCCGCTGCATCACGGGAAAGCACGCCGCGAGTGACGTCAGCACGCACGCAAGTAAACAGCCACAGCACACTGTCAAGAATGAGCCATTTCTGAGGAAATGTAAAGCAAATGGACATTAACCGTTTAAACTAATGTGATATTGTTTATATAATATCCCATTAAAAGGAACATATTATGCTTAATCAACTTTAATTAGCCGTTAATCTAGTCACAACGGTGTTTCCTCATCATTAGCATACTAGAGTTCTATTTAGATTGATTGCTGCATGTTTGAGGCTCGAGTGCTCAGAAAAGTCCCGTTTTCACCTACACCCTGTCCCTCCCTGCCCACATCCTTGTGCTTGGGTTTATTAAAAAATAAAATAAAAAGGGGGTTAGGATTGGTTTTATATATATATATATATATATATATATATATATATATATATATATATATATATATATATATATATATATATATATATATATATATATATATATGATTATACGATTACACTAATTAATAAGCTGATATGGATCCATATTCCATTACACAATGAACAAAACCTAAAATGAAAAAGCATAACATGCCTCCTTTAATGATGTCCCACGATGTGACCCCTCCCAGGTCTCTTCTCATTCACCGGTCATTTTGTAATGGACGCATAAAAATGGGTAAAAAAAAAAAGGTAAAAAATATTCACAGCGCGACATACGTTTGTGAAAGATCTGCTTTTGACCAGCAGATGGTGCTAGGAGCTTATGAAAGAAATCACTTGCGCTTGAGCGGTAGTATATTGAGGTTTACAAACTGTTTATATATGCCTTTAAAACACCCGGCATACAGTATAGACACAAGTAAATGTCATGGTTCAATTACATTTTTAATTCTGCAAGTATTACCCAAACAGAAATGCAAAAGTTTTAATGTCAAATGTTTTTTTCTTTGTCCTAATGAGCTTGGAGTGTATTTTCATGCCAACTTCATTTTATTTTTTTGCAGAAAGCTTGCCATGAGCTCTTGTCTCATCCCACATGCACGATGACCATTGCGCGCTCTCTCTCTTTCTCTGGAGGACTGCAGAGGAAGTCCACTTTTAGTTACTTCACTTGACTGCAATTTAAATTTGCGCAGTTTTCTTAGTTTAGGTTAGTCCTTATTTGAAGGGACAACGTACAGAAACACAGAGCTCATAAAACACATAACTATATAGCGAGTCTCTATCTACAATCCCTTAAATGATAGATTAAGACCTAATTATGCGTGATGCGTCCATGATAACTTAAACAGAAGTAAATGACTAAACTGTGCGTGTGGAAGGATGCTGAGGTTAGAGCTGCCAGGAAACAAGACTCTTAGACCAAGACCAAAGATAAATCATTTCTTTAAGACACTTTTGAGTTAATTTAAAGGGGCACTGTGTAACATTAATGGCGGGAGTCCGGTCTGCCACCTGCTTGTCCTAATATAGATGTTATTTCTTTGCCTGGAATGTTCCACAGTATGGCATTCAATGTAAATATAGCATTTATCTAATTACAGTTTCTTCAAAAGCTAAAAAAGTACCTAAAAACATTCATTGCTCCACAGATCTGACCTACTGGAACTACGCGTTTCCACGGCGATAGATGGGGCCATCCGCCAGAAAAGTTCCACAGTGCACCTTTAAAGACCAAATGACATGAAGAGATGTTAACGTGTCAGATATATTTCTTTTATTGTCATTTACAAATAAGAATAATGCAAAGATACAAAGACAGAAGCCTTCACAAGAGAAAATACATTAGGTACGGTTGGAACAGAAGTGTATGTCATCTTTAAATAAGCGCAACATTTACAGCCAACTCAAGGTATTTTGGTCCGATTCAGCGGTGAAATTAGAAAACGCTGTACGTCTGAAGCTCGTCTTAAAGGGTTAGCTTAAACAAATCGGTTCTAGTTCACAAAGATTTGCATATTCTTCGAGCAGATCGTCTCTCTCTCTCTTTCTCTATGCAGTGTTCCAGGAGTACACGGCAGTAAAACGCACAGGCTGAAATAGAATCGCCAAAGAAAGTAAGTACAGGAGAATTTAGCTGCCACTGAATGAGGTTTTCTGTCCTCATGCAAAAAAAACAAAAAAACAAAGTAGAGGACCGGATACGTACTGGTCCTGGTCGCTTCCTGATCCCTTTCTGGAAATAAAAGACAATTTTCTTGGGTTGATAGATTAACGAGTACTGAAACTAAAACAAAAAAGTGATTGTATTTAGTGACATATAGTACAAAAACAGTTCTATGGATTACTTGCCATACATTTAAGACAGACAAGTATAAAAACACATTATCAAAGTCCATTATTGTCGTAATCGTGCTGCACAAATGTTTTCAATCCCTGACGATATCAAATTTAGCGACATACTAAATAAACTGGAAATGAAGTTGAGCATTTGTTGAGGGTATTTTTGGTCAAATTGTTTGTCAGAAGAGACTCGTACACTGTGATTATTTTAATTTCGGCTCCACATTTCATGAATAAGCAGTATATATTGACCCGATTCATAAAGTGCTAAATACATTTTCAGTATTGTCTATTGTAACATTATGGAAGATTATTAGTTTCATCAGATTTTGAATTTGATATATTTGCAAAAATCTTTAACATGTTTGATTTATTTTTTCTCTAAATTTCAACCTCTGATTTTTGCAGTATACATTTCAACATTTCATTTGCAAACTTTACCTTTTAAATATTCACTGCATATATTTTAAAGCCTTCAAATTCAACAGTTTAAAATGAGCAAAGATTCAAATGTATTTAAATCTATGCACTGAGGGGAATTCTTCATTTTGAATTTTTAAACTAAGAAAAAACAATGACTGAAATTGAAAATAGAAAAAAATCTAACATTCAAAAATCTAAGTGAGAAATTAGCCAGTATTTAAAACACAAAATCTGATGAAACAAATAATCTTCCACATAACAAGTTGAAGATGAAACTACTTAATGCCTCATGAATTTGTTACGTCAGACATTCAGACATATTTGTTGGTTTCTTTGCCAATTTGCTGAATAGTCATAGAGTTGGGATGGGAGTCTGGGTTGAGGGCGTAATAACATATACAACAACCTACAAAGCATTACTACAATATTCAATAACAGAAAAGTAAAAAAAAGGGCTATTGCACCAAATAAAAGCACATGGAGAGAATAGCAGAATACCAAACGACAGCTTTTACATTTGTGCTTAAAAAGCTGATAAGGTTCACATTGCACTTACATAGACAAAACCAAAGACACGGAAGTCAAACAAAAATAAAGCAGTCATGAAAAAAGCAAAGTTAGTATCATCTTAAATAAAACTGAATCAAAGGGAACCACACCAGTGACAAATATTACCATGGACACAACAAAAAGGCATGAAGTATATATTATCTCTATCATCCATGATTAGTTGGACTACGCATTACGATTTCAAATTTTCACCTTTTGGTATGGATAAACAAAAAGTATTTATTTATGGTACTTGGAAAGACAAAAACAGATGTGATTTGTCATTTCAAAAGGAAATAGTCCAAGTAAATCTCTACTGCGATGATCTCTTACTAGTTTTCTGGTTTGTTATGAGTGATTCTTTATAAAGCATTAGCTGCAACAACTGGTCATTTGTGTCCATTTGTCTTTTCTTACCAACAGTGAACACTATTTGTAACACTGGGCAAAACGTGTTCAAAGATCAGACCTAAAATACACTGGACAAACAGACTTTTCTAATATCTAATAAGTGAAGTCATTATGGGGCTGAGTTATCAGAAACAGTACAGTCCATTTCAAGTATCAGATTTCAGAAAAATAAGCCATGTTTCGACTGGTTCACTTTGGAGCGGATTGGGGCGGGCTGGAAGTGCCTCCACTGTCTTAAAGGACACATTTTCTGCTACAGTGACTTTTTTGAGCTTTTAATCATGTCCTAAAAATGTTCGGTCATCAAAAACATACCTGGAGTTGCATTCAGCTGCATTCACGCTGTTTTGAGGAATGTTCATTAGAAAATTCTCTCCCTCCGATTTCGCACGTCATTTCTCAGATTTCATACATCAATTACCCGAGAATCTTTTTCTGTTTTAAGTCCTTAAATCATGGCCAGACTCGCTCTTAGCATTTCTGCCGCCTAAACACGATAACTGCTGTTGCTTGGCTAAATTGTCTCGTGTTTTTACAGCGCTAACATAAGTAAACTGTGTAAGCGTTATGTGCCATCTACTGGCTGGATGCACTCATTGATTAAGGCCATAATAAAAAAAACAAAAACAAACATGAGATGGCAATTTTAAGGTTCTCAAGAGCATGTTTAAAGGATAATAACAATATGAAAAATGCATAATATTTTTCTTTAAATGAGCCGTACTAGTCTGTTTAAGGGATATGAAGTGGGCCGTGAGAGTTCTAGTTTGGTCTGGCTCGCAAGAGTTGATTAGACAAGCGAGAACATAAACGCGGCAAAAAAGCAGATATAACTCGCTGACTTGATCTTATGGATAAACTGAAACTTAGACAAACAAAGCTGGCGCATGTTAGCTTAGCTGTTTCACTTACGTCAAAGCCCACAATATTATATTTCCAGTGCATAATACATGTAACATTATCCAAACCCAATGCATTACATAAAGAGACATTAAAACACGATGTAGAGGGGCAGAGAAGTTAGCTGACGATAAACCGGAGGTACTTTCCTGTTTAGCCAGTCCTGTCTCACAGCGCCACAAAGTAAACGTCTTTTTGTGAATTGCTGAGACCGGCCACATGATTAAAAAGTATAATTCAGGAACAATTTAGGTTCTATTTATTAAGAAAACATAAGTTAGTAGTGACGCAAGTAGACCTTTGCGAGTCAGGACCCTGCCATAGAAATGCACTCAACCATTAAAAGAACCGTTCCAAAGCTCTAAAGTGAGCGGGTCTGGGTGCTCAGGACCAGTCGAAACGTAGCTACAGAGGATGATTAGATATCTATTTTTTCTGCCTCTGGTTTTTGAATGGATTTTAGTTGTGACACAAGTATTTTATTCATGACAATGGCACATCAGGAGAGCACACAAGCTTCTTTGAATGTCTAATACAGATGACGCATGGTCCCAGAGAAATATCAGATCACCCGATTTTAACTTTTATAGAATTTATAAAATTTAGGAAAAGCACCAGCGGGATAACAAAATACTTTCTTATCTGTAGTAGACTTTGAAAAATAACTATAATCTTTCATATATATTTTTACACAAAGGCAGGTTTAGTCAAAGACGGCGGGGCAAAGGTCCAGTGCACGTACAGTAACAGTCACGCGGGTTTGGTTCAAGAGACGATGCCTAAAGTGCTAATGAAGAGAACGGAGCGGCAGTGAAAACAACTGGATCCACTTAAAGCAACATCGATGCACAAGAAACGGCCAACAGCACCAAGAAAACAACAAAGAGCGAGGCCTACATTACACGCACGTCAGTAAGATCGGAAGAGGGCTGTGTGGAGGACGACTGATGCACAACACTTTCAAGTCCACAGAGATCAATCCATTACAGTTATATTGTCTGCAGCTTACCTCCAGTTTCATAGACTGGACTTCTCTCAGGCCCAGTGGCGGACTAAGAAATTTGGGGGCCCAAGGCAAAGTTAAGCGCAGGGTCCTTCTCATCAAGTGTGATTTTCTTTTTCTGTTGTGTTCTTGAAAGGAACATTGATTTTTTTCTAGTTGTTGTTTTGTGGTTGTGGTTCAGGTTCATACTTTTGGGTTGGTAAGTGAACTATTGGAACATTCTAATTCATTTGTGCAACAGTGTTTTAGTTAAATGTTCTAAACAGATTTAAACAGGGGGGTTTGGGGGTCCTTCCTCAACAAATCAGACCATATTTCCCGTATGTTTTCTTGCATTTTAACACGTTTTAAATACACGATATTCATTTGTAATTGTACAATGTTATCTCTTATTTTTCGATTCTATTTCCGTACAATTCCAGACTTTTTTGTTGGTCTTTTTCTTGTTTAAAAGTACACCGCACCTCTTTACTGTGATACTGAGAGAAAAGCCACGGTTTCAGAGCCTTGTGTCTGTGATGATCAGGAAGGGCATCTTATTGGGGGCCCCTTCAGGTTGGGGGCCCGAGGCAATTGTGGCCTGTTGCCTAATGGTAAGTCTGCCATTGCAGATGTAGTTTCAAATAATGTTTCAGCAAGCCTTCAGAAATACACCTTCAAATATCATTGCTGAGGCTCAAATGTGAACTGTAAAATTACATACAAGTGGGAAAATGGCATGTTTGAGAGATTTCACAGCACGTTTCTGTTTCGTCTTTTCATTTTCATCAGATTTTTTGATGCTTATTTGCTCTCTTTATCCAGACACCTGTCATCAACATTAGAAACTAAATGGCACTTTCCCCATAGATACAGTCGGCACGTGTCCTATTAGGGGGCGTGGTCTGCCACGGGGGAAACTCTCTGTTGATTCAAGAGGAAACTCAACTTTTTCATTGTTCTAATACTGTCCTGGCGAAAAAAGCATTTAGTCGGGATTTAGAGGTGGTCTTTCTTGGATAACTTTATTTTCCTCCTTGTCTTTGTGTCTGTATTTGGTACTTGGTATAGCTCCTAAACTCGGTGTTTGCTCTTGTACTTGTTGAACAGTGGGTGAAAGAGCAGCTCTGACACATTAAAATGAATGGATTGTTTTTCCCCACGGCGCTCCATTTGTGGGCGTTCCCTCAGATGCCCACTGTATCTATAGAAATACATGCAGTTCCCCTCAAGCATGATGTAACTGCAAAGTATCAATATAGTCTATCTGATTTAGCATATCCTCAAGATCTCTTTTATGTTTTGGCACAGTTTATCACTCATCCTTACTTCATGTACAAAATGCATTGTAAAATAAACCTCACAAGTGCAGAAATATCCCTTTTCACCGGACGTTATCGCAGCAAGTATCTGGCTTTTTTTGCATCCATTTTTGATATTGTGTCTAGAGTCTATCCACACAGCCCGGCTCCACAGACATAAAGGATACAACGCAAACAGTACAGACGTGACCAAATACATTCTGTTTCATTGTCACTAAAGATGCAGTTCACCAGTCTGCAAAAACAAAACAACATTTCACTAAAGGAGCTGCACTTCCTCAAAAGTATCAAAGAAGAATCCAACCATGGCACCGCTGTCGTGTGGTTAGCAAATTTAGGCGTAGGGTTCAATTTCTCTTAGACATCGATATATTTTTTGCATAGTTTACGGTCACACTAATGCAGTTACATTCTGTACAGGTCAAATATAAAACAAAAGCTTGTAAACAACGTACATAGATCTGGTTGCGGTTAGATCTTCAGGTTTTGACTGTATAAACTGTCTCCTTTAAGCGAACTAAGAGCTAAATCTGTGCCTGGAAAGTAGGAAGTTCAATGGCAGTACGTTTACAGGACAGGAACTTGATTATTCAGTTCAGTTCTAACCCTAAGGTGAGACACTGCATTTGAATAAGAAACTATCTTGAATTTAGAAATATCAATTTGAAACTTCTTCCTTAATGTACTTTTTCATCATGTCATTTTTTATTTTTACAAAAATTACCAAAATTATACATATACATTGCGACAAATAAATCATTCTTGCTTAATTCTGTCGACAAAAGGAGAATGTTTTTTTACAGCCGGCTTTTTGGATATCTTATCAAGTATTTGATTAAACTACATCAGACTAAAAATGTATGTTAAACTTCCAATTCCGTCTCAATTTTAAGTCAAAACGAACAAATCAGGCATAGAATTAGAAAACTAATCCTTCTTGTTCAACACAAGACTGTAAAGTTTGCTACTTTTTATTTAGAAATAGCCTTTGAAGTTACACTGTCTCAAAGAAATGGATGCAAGTTGATTAAATGAAATAATAAAACATCTTTAGGCGGTGCAGATTGGGCAATGCTTTCAATAGGCTTTACAATAGAATTCTTATATTCATAATTCTTAAACTATGTCTACCACCATCAGAGAGGCTCACAGCCATAAGAAGTGTCTATTAACATCCGTATAAACTTTGCTGTCCATGTAAACGTACTTTAGTTTAGCCACTTATTTTCCTACCAACAACAGAGCCTTTATAAAATACTGAATAGAAAACTCCACTTAAAAATAGGGGGCACTATATATCAATTTAGCCTTTGTGCATCTTCAAAGGCATTCTATAAACATGTTACTTATATTTAGTGTATATTTTATACTTTATAAGTCTAGTGTTTTCCTTTTGTTCAGAATTAAAGTGATGGGTGACTAAACCATCTTTTAACAATAAAAATATTTAACATATACTTTACAACTCTAATATGTTTTCCGTTTACATATATGTTGTATATATAAATTTTTTTTTTTTTGCAACTAAAAGCTTTTTAAGGCAAAACAAGTATGCACAGTGATTTGTGATTTCATGCATAACTGATAACGGCTATTGAACAACTTCAAAATAAAAATAAATTAAAAATTTGAAAACATTTTGGGAAAACAAAACAGTTAAAAAGTTTTCTTTTTTTTCTTTGTACAGTAACAGGTGTATGTGTCTTAAAACTGTTCATTCAGTCAATTTTTTCAAGCACTGTGTATTTGTGAGTAAAACCGTGATTATCAGTAAACATAATAAACTTTTGTGTTGAATATTTCAGCCTCTGACAATAGAGATTATGCACATCATTTTCATTTGAACATCACCTCAACATTGAGGTGACGATTGGCAGTGAGTGGCAGAACATGTGATACAATCTGTTTCTTGCTTTAATTTTCCTCATTTTTGTCCATGGGGTTACTGTACAGTAGGGGGTATAAAGGACACTTTAACTCACCTCACAACAGTTTCCTGTTGTTTATCTGGTTTTCTACAACTGTTGACATGATTTTCTTTTCAGTCAGGTACAAACTAAATATTTGGGCGTTGTAGGGCTATATATTTGTTGCAGCTCTGTCACATTTTAGTTGAGTTTGAGCTGTTACAGGACTCACCACTGCCACTCAGACAGTTTTGCCACTCACTGCTAAAATTCCAAATGTTGTGATGTCAACATTTCAGCATAACCTCGCTGTGTGGCGTTCACACCATCTATTCACATAGAATTGAAGTGTAGTATTTTTGAAGTTTTCTATTGAATTGTAGCTCTTAATAACTTAATGTTCATTTCATCGAGTGTAGTGGCAATATATTGCCACCAGGTGCCGCACAACTGTCACATTAAAATTCTTTTGTAGTAAAATATCAGCATGGTAGACTGGTTGTAAATCGAACACATTTGTACAGTAACTGTTCTGATTTCCCTCTTAAAAAGCCCTGCTGGGCCCTGTCAGTCCAGACCCAGGGCCGTAGTGTGGGTACATACAGGAGCTGGTGGTCACAGCCGGTCCAGCCTGAAGGCGTCCTCTGTGGCGGGGTCGGTCAGGACCATGTCGGGGTCGTTGAGCATGTGCAGTCCGTCCAGGGTGAGCGGGTCGATCTTCAGGTCGTCCAGAGGGAATTGAGAGTCAAGGTCCAGGTCTGCGGACAGGCAGCCCAGGTCCTTGTTCAGGCTGGGGGGAGACTCTCCGCTCACTGGAGGAGACCAGGGACAGGAGTCAGAGTTAGACCCAGAGGAAACGGCACGATAGGCTTTAAAGAAGAAAAGGGTTATACGATATGACAAAAGTACAATTTTAATTCCATTTTATTTTGTCTTTCTAAAAACAAATACACAGAGCAGGGAAAAAGGCTTTTAGATTATTTTCAATGTAGTTTTGGAATTAACTTCTAGGAGTTTAAATTAAAAGAGCTGATTTCGTTGGACTCTTTTAAGGTACTTTTAAATGAACATGAAACAAAGCTGTTAACCTGCAAATGCTTGGTTTGGGACTGTCACTTTATGCTGATTGACTGAGTGCATGTGAATCACTGTGTTATTGTTGTGCTCTTGTGCTGGTGCCTCTTGGCCAGGACACTTTTGCAAAAGAAATTTTTAGGTTAAATAAAGGTAAAATATATAAAATAAATAAATTGGTTTTCAACGTTCATTTCTTCAACATAAATAATGCAGACTTTTCATTGTTATTAAAAGCATTTATTTTTTTATTTTTTTGATTGATTTGCTCCAAAGCTGATCATTAGCCATTACAGATTATGATAAAATGTGATTAATTTTACAGTCCTAATTGAGAAACATTTTTGCAATAATTTTGGACACCTACACCATGTTTTACAACAGAATGGCATGTATAGAAATGAAAAAAGTGTTGTTGCAGTATAGACTGGACTATAGAACCACACAGGAGTGCAGACAAACTACTTCAAAAGGAACCTTAAACATGTAAATTGGTGGGGTGCAAACATTACACACAATATAAAATATAATATATATATAATAATTGTATAATATATTTATTGTATAATAATCACTGGGCCCCCACAATTCTAAATCTGATTAAGACATAACGACATACTCACTGACAAAGGGGGGTCTAGGGGTTCTCCCCCAGGAAATTTAGAAAAAACAAAAACAAAATGATTTTGTGTATTCCTATTTATTATCTCACAAGTTGCTTTATATAGAGCACATATTTTACATATTTTAGAGCCTAAAAGAATATGTTGACATTTTTTGAATTATTTAATGTTGGACTAGCTTTGTAAAGTGGGACCTAGCCCCTAAAGCCCCACCTCTGCAGCAGCTGCACCTGTCAGGAGAATCTCTGAACTTTTAAGTTGCTTTTAAAGTAAGAGCTTGGACTATAGCTTGACTGCAAGGTAGTGGCTTAGCTCATTTCCTCTTGTGCTGTTATTGCACATCTAACTTCGTTTGATATTTATGGTTATTTCTCCATAAATATGGGGTTGTTTTTGTTAAATAAAGCTTGACCAGAAGTTCTAGGACTGTTGAAAGCAATTTACATCTCCAACAGGCACGCTGAATCTCAAAGGGGAGAGAGGAAAGAGACACAGACTCAATTTCCATTTAGATGTAACAATACCATATATCAATACAATAACTATATCGCCTGTTTTGAGACAATAAAGCCCCAGAGAGAGGCAGAAGTTTGGCCCTCTCTTTTCCTCTCTGTCAAGCAGAGAAGAGGATCGAATTAGGAAGGAGGGGGGCGATTGAAACTTTTTTTCTTTGTCACATTAACAAACTACTGAAATCTTGCATACAATGAGGGCCCCACCCATAATCTATAACTATAATATATGTCTATTTTCAGAAATAGTTTTTCAGGGCCCTTGTCAGACCGGGACCCTTAGAACCAGCTAAATACTCAAAATAATTTATCCAGAGGCTCATGGAACTGCTAAACTTACAGTTGAGTTGACCAAAACAATTCCACACTTACAATAACAATTTTGCCAGCTTTTTTTTTTTTTTTAGCAAATCCTTAAAGCGACCTTTAAGTGAGAGGAAGCAGAGCCACAATAGAAGACGCTGTACAAGTGTCTAGCTGATTATTTGAACTTGACGTCTTAATTACACATTTCAGAACTGTGGCAAGTCACAACTGACAATCTTGTTCTAAAGCTGACAAAACTGGTTTGTCCTCAGATCACTCTTAGCAGCAGTCAAATATAACTTAAGCATTTAAAGAGTCCTGTAACATCAAGACGACATTAGACGACAATACAAAGCAATCAAAAGCGTGTCTTGATAAACTGGTACTAGTCACTAATCCCAGCGGCTTTGGGAGGACTTGGTAAAGGAGCAGCAGTCACCCATGGCGTGTGGAGAGAATACAGCCTCCTGCCATCTTGACAAAGCTCGAGCTCGTCTGATCTCAGAGAAGGGTTGGGCCAAGCAAAGACTTGTCCATGTGTCCTGATCTGATTTTAATCAAATCTAAAAAAAAGACAAATCTATTCATATCTAGGCCTGTCACATTAATTACTATATTGATTTATCTTTCAATATGTGATCAAAAGAACTATATTTTTGGGGGTAAATACTTATCGTGTGCAGCTTTTGTATGTACTTTAGAGAACCTTTTCTTGGTTTTTAATCAAATTTGGATTCCAGAGAGTGAAATAAGTAATTTTATTTCTCATTATCAGCACCAACTCAGTAAAAAAGTGTTTCATTCAGCAAATTACTTACAATTACAATATTTCACATTTAGAATGACTATAATTGGGATTATCCAGCTTTAAGGTTACTGTGTCAGTGGCATAAAGTAGTTTCACCATTATCGTTTATCATAATATTCTCTGTAAGAATATCTGGCACTTTCGTTGTCTATTCATAACATTACATTAAAGGAGAAATATTATGCATTATTTGTATTGTTACTGGCCTGTAAACATGTTCTTGAGTGCCTTCAGTTTGACAACTCATGTTTTAGAACTAAAAATAAAATACTTTTACAAAGAAAAATACAACTTTATAACTGCCTTGGGGGACGCTATTTTGACTTAGCTGTGGCTCCATCTACTGGCTGTAAAGGCTATTACACATATGTAAAGACATACCCACAATGCTGTGCAGTAAGTAGTGGATCAGCAAAAGATTCTGGGAAAAGTAACATCAGCACAATCTACATCACACATCGAAGGAGTTCAGAACAGTGTTGGATAGAGAGGATTTTCAAACCAGCGTCATCAAACAAACGTGAATCAAGCTACATGCTACTCCAGGTATGATTATGATGACAGAGCAATTTTAGAACATGGCTAGAAGCTAAAAAAAAAAAAAAAAAAAAAAAAAAAGGGAAATTTTGCACAATTTACACATACACAAAAAATTTTCTCACCTGAAACCTGGCACGGTGCAGCCCTGTATATACTGTATAATACATTTCTCAATGAATTGGTTGCTTTCATATTCTGTAATGTGATAATGTCATACTTTCAGAAGGGGGACAGGACTGCACTGTACTTTGCCATGACATATCTAAATGTTAAAATCACAAATATTAAACCAAATGAATTCTATTTGTGTCTAGACCCATGAAGTGCTTGTAGGACAACAAAGATCTGTATTTTAATAGTATTTATTTTACCTGCCCCCATCTGTGTTTAATATTATTGGCCTATAGAATGTTGTGATGACATCTGAAACTTTTTTCTCCAATTTCATCCCATGGCAATAATAGAAATATTGTTTAAAACATAATAAAAAAGTAAATAAATAAATACAAAATAAGTAAAAATAATAATTTGTCATGATTTATACAAAGGAAAAGTGAATATGTGAATTTAACTATAACTTTACTTCAATTTACGGGCCTTGCCATTAGTTTTATCTTTCGACAGTTATCAGTCACAACAGGCTGATATTGGATAATGTTATCAACTGAAGAAATCAATATGGGATCATCCTTCAATCGATCTATCAATCACTTTTAAATGCACTCTCTCCACTCTTTCTTCCTGCCAGTTCAGCTACATGCCACTACCATCCTATGCCAAACCTCCTCCTCAGGCAGCTCCTCAAGTCTGAAAATCAAACGCTCAACGGAAATGGGTAGTCACTGATCTGTTTGCCAAAAGAATGGTTATATAGCTGATAGCTGTTTTTATTATTAGCAATTATAGCTGCACAGTTTTAGAGGTAATGCTAAATTGTCAGACGCTCCTGAACGTCTCTCAGCCCCCATTTGCACCACATCGGTTCTTTAGACCAGTGTTTTTCAACCTTTTCTGAGTTGCGGCACACGTTTTTGGTTTAAATGATACCACGGCACACCACCGCTACTATAACATTACCAGAGCAGACCATGTTTAAAAAATATGGTATATAATGTCTGTGCCTGTCTCATTGTTTAAATTTGGCAACAGTGACAGTTCTGCATTTGTTTTTGGTGCAGAAATTGCTCAGGACACTCTAAAACGGTAAATTAGTCAATTACATCAGCATTTGAGAAGCTGTTACTCATACTGGACATTTTTTCAGGGCACACCTTACAAATCAAGGCTTTGGACAATAGTGGCCTGACAAGTTTTGGGGCAGACAAATTGTGTTGGGTTGTCTAGCGCACTGCTTAAAGTAGAACTAAGAAACATTTTTACCATATTAAACGTCTTTGTAAGTCCGTGTGGTGGTTGTAAATGTATTTTCAGGGCATTTGAAGCCCCTGCTGGCTCCCCCTGCTGTCTCTGAGTGGAAAACCAGCCTTGCAACTTTTCTGACGCCGATTTGAAGACAACTCTAACAACCCTGGCTCTCTTTTTTATATTTGGATGAAATGTTTTTGTATTTGATTGTACTTCTATATTTCAATAAAAAGGAAAGGGGAAAAAAAGAAGAAGAAGAAAAAAAAAAAGCTTTTGGTATCTTTTTACTGGGAATATAATTTCACAAGAGACCTGCAGGGGGAGCTCTGTCGCTGAAGTTCCTTAGTTCTGCTCATTGTTTTCCCGTCAGCGTTTGAAATGACCGCCGGTGTTGCAAGTACCTGTGAGGATGATGTTGGGGATGTTGCCGTGGTTCCCGAAGCCCAGCCCCTGCGGGTCCTGGAGGTGTGGCCCGCTCAGCCCCATCATGAGCGCCTGGGAGTAGTTGAGGGTGGAGTTCTGGTTGTAGGGCAGGCTGTCGGAGCTGACGGGCGTCTCAAACATGTTGAACTGCTCCAGCTGACACAAACGCACACAAACACATCACATCACATCACCATAAAGGGAACGGCCTCCTACTCCAAACTGGCACTGCAGCGGAGAGGAGGGAGTAAAGAGCACCCACGCTGTGACACTCAACTTTAAGTATATAGAAATACATACAACAAAAACGGAAATCCATAACTTTCAGAGGTGGAAAGTAACAAAGAACAAAATAAAAGTACTTTCTACTCCACTCCTGGATTGAAATGTAAAAAGTACTTTCCAAATGGTTTGAAGGTTTGTTTGTTTTTTAGCAACTTTATGGGAAAATCCTGCTTAAAATAAATAAATAAAGTAAAATAAAATAGAAATGTTTTGGAAAAATAAGTTTCAACTGGCCCAAAATCACTGCATTTGGCTCTAATAGTTTAGTTTAGATTAGATTTTTTTTTTTAAGTTTCTAAACATGACTCATCTGTCTCCTTAAATATGAAATTGAAAATAAGAATAGAAAAGCAATAAGGCGAAAAATAATGTATGTGAAATGTGTATGCGTTGATCTTCACTTAAACTTAAAGTGACAGGGTTTTATGATTTTCTAATTTGGACTTTATTCAATTTATTCCTCTAAATATAAATTATAGTTTTACACCAATCAGGTAACCGTTTGTGGAGAAAAATTTAAAAAATACTTTGAAAATTACAGGAAGTAAAGAAATTGATGACGAAAATGTATTTTTCTTTGTCAAATAAAAAAAATTCTGTGACATTAGAGGAGTTCTGGTGCACTGTACAGGATGGTTTCTTGGTAATTTCCCAGCGTGATGTCATAATTTACAACCAGGAAGTAAAATAAACTAATCTGGGGTAAAATGTGTAAAGATTTGAAATATATTTATCTTTAGTGCATTTTAGTGACATGAGTAGTCCAACCGGTCATAGTCGTGAGTTGTAGATTTGTGAGTCTTGCTATGGATTTTAAAATCGAAATATTGGCAAATAGAAGTTATCTGCCACAGCAGCAAAACACATATCAGATTTTGGTATCAACTTAAAAATCTTATCAAACTAAGCTAATTTTTAAACAAATGAAAAGTGACGATATGTCATTGTGTCCTCAGTATATGAGTAGACAGGTTTGTGATTGTACTGCAGCTTTTAAACCAGTAGCAGCTCATGTTACAGCTTCTTTTACTTTTTGGAAGATCATGATGAAAACCAAACTTTTAAAATAACATTTTAAGTCACGGCATATTTCTATTTTCGAGTGTGTAAACAGTGGGTAAGATCCTGCTTGCTTTAATAAACACAGTGTGATATCCCTGAGTCGTTGTGTCCTGTGAGTGAGAGGCCAGTACCTGTTGTGAGAGCGCGCTGGTCTGAATGGAGGGCAGCTGCTGGTCGTAGAAGTCTGCAAACACACTGCCCAGTATGGAGTTGTGCTGCAAGACAACAACGCACAGAACCAGGGTCAGGTTAGGGCAACATGACAAAAATATCCTTCGCTCCATCCAAAACCCATCATAAAATAATCACAAGGAGATTGCAAAAATAATGAGGTTTTATTTTTGATCTAATTTTCAGATAAAGATCAGAGTGGAAATCTTCGCTGATGCAACCGGTTTCTGAAACATGAACATTAAACATTAATGGTGGCCCTTTATAATTGCTACACCTTAATTAGCCTTATTACTGCATGAACAAGGAGTTTATTCATGATGAACAATTAGTTTATTAAGAATGATTCAGGCCTCGTAACTACTTAATTAAGGTGTCAGGGTATTAATTAAGTAAGTCACTAAGCTTGACTAATTCTTCAACAAACAAATTATTTGTTATGAATTCAGACTTTATTCATGCTTTATTAAAGGCCCTGGACCTGATTTTTACGGTTTTGAAACGTGAAAAACAGTTCATGTTAAAGTCTTTACAGCAGTCAAATGTATCACACTTGCATAATGCAGTCCTAAATTATTCACCTCCATGAGTTTTCACTTTTCACGAGTCTCTGAATCCAGAGTGTCACGGACTGTCACGGTAAAGCTAACAAACATTAGCATGCTAGCACCGAATTTCCTGCTCTCTTGTAGGATAAAACACTCTAAACAGACTATATATATACTATAAATAGATGCAGTGAAAACATTGTGGTCTCATTTTCACCCAAATAGATGCTTTTACAATATATCTGTGCTGTAATAAAACAAATTTTACTTTATTACATGCAAAAAATCGGAAACATGGTCTAGTTCAGTTTTTCCTGTTTCACAACCGTAAAAATCAGGTACAGTCCCTTTAAGGGAAATGAAAGTGTAGTTATTAGAAGTCATTACTTATACTGTATAGTGTACTGATTTTGATGGCTTTAATTATTGACGTTGCACTCGATGTTCTATTTTTGCACATCTCCAAAACAACTATTGCAATTTTAAAAAATATATTTCCCAACTCTAACTGCAGCAAGAACAATGGTGAGATCTGTGGTGTAAAGATCTCCTGAAGAGCTGTTGAACAACTTCAAATAGAGATTAGCAAATTTGAAATATAACGGAGCTGTCAAAGATTTTAGACATCTATATTATCAAATTCTACAGCAAATTATTTCAACCACATTTTATATATTTTTTCTTAAACATACAACAGAAATGCTTGATTTACAACATAAAACAACAAGCGTATAATGTTAGACACAAAAACATCCTAAACAGAACTATGGATAATTTTCTATACTGTCACTTCTTTTTTGCAGAGGTAAGTACTCCATTTACGCAAATAGATTTAAGTGACATTTTGATTAAATTATACTTCTCAGAGTAGTTTTCAGACACTGTACTTTTACTCCTGCTTTAGTAATATATTTACAGTGTGACATTACTCTTCCTTGATTAAAAATGTTGGTTCCTCTTCCCACTGTAAGTGACAAAAGCTTTGTTTTGACAGTATCTATAATTAATGTTTCTTACACCGTACCTTCAGATATTTTCCAGTTTTACACATTTATGTGGTCTATAGTTTGATAAATGACAGATTTTGTGCATTATTTGATGCTTTGTCTTTCCAATTACATTAACATCTAAATATAATGCAGACAGTTACTCTTACGATGACAATGAATACTTGAGTAGTAGTTTACCCAAATACTCTTACTTGGACCACTACTTTGTACTTTTTAACTGTGTACAATCTTTGGATACTCTAAACACTTATTTTACAATATTCCAAACCAAAAATGCAGCAGAATTTAAGAATTTATCAAAAGCAGTGATGTTCAGTTTCAGTTTTATCATTATTATTTAAAAACACTTCCTTCTAATTAAAATTGTATGAGTAGATTCTGACCCGAAAACATATCTTTAAGTTTGGTCAGTTCATGTTAGGGCCATAAAAGGACAGCACAGTGTGGAAAGTCTACTCCCGCTGCTCCTCGTCTGCCCTTGATGTTTTAATTAATCTAAATCAAATCCAGTAAAATTCACTGAAAATATAATCCCAGTTCTCCTTGTCAAAGTTGCTAAGAAGCTAATCCTCTGAAGTTTCTCTGGTGGATACGCGCACGGAATACAAGAACGGCTGATTGGATTGTGGCCTTTATAATGTACGAGTAATTGGATCATAGTGCGGTCCGTGAGCAGCCGCATGAAAAGTGAATTATGAAAGCGATGCACATGTCCCCACAGGGCAGAGCGGGCCAGAACAGGCTCACAGGGCAGAGCGGACTCACAGGGCAGAGCGGGCCAGAACAGGCTCACAGGGCAGAGCGGGCTCACAGGGCAGAGCGGGCCAGAACAGGCTCACAGGGCAGAGCGGGCCAGAACAGGCTCACAGGGCAGAGCGGGCCAGAACAGGCTCACAGGGCAGAGCGGGCTCACAGGGCAGAGCGGGCCAGAACAGGCTCACAGGGCAGAGCGGGCCAGAACAGGCTCACAGGGCAGAGCGGGCCAGAACAGGCTCACAGGGCAGAGCGGGCTCACAGGGCAGAGCGGGCCAGAACAGGCTCACAGGGCAGAGCGGGCTCACAGAGCAGAGCGGGCTCACAGGGCAGAGCGGGCCAGAGCAGGCTCACAGGGCAGCGCGGGCTCACAGGGCAGAGCGGGCTCACAGGGCAGAGCGGGCTCACAGGGCAGAGCGGGCCAGAACAGGCTCACAGGACAGAGCGGGCTCACAGGGCAGAGCGGACTCACAGGGCAGAGCGGGCCAGAGCAGGCTCACAGGGCAGCGCGGGCTCACAGGGCAGAGCGGGCTCACAGGGCAGAGCGGGCCAGAACAGGCTCACAGGACAGAGCGGGCTCACAGGGCAGAGCGGACTCACAGGGCAGAGCGGGCCAGAGCAGGCTCACAGGGCAGCGGAGCTCACAGGGCAGAAGCGGGCCAGAACAGGCTCACAGGGCAGAGCAGGCTCACAGGGCAGAGCGGGTTCACAGGGCAGAGCGGGTTCACAGGGCAGAGCGGGCCAGAACAGGCTCACAGGGCAGAGCGGGATCACAGGGCAGAGCGGGCCAGAACAGGCTCACAGGGCAGAGCAGGCTCACAGGGCAGAGCGGGCTCACAGGGCAGAGCGGGCCAGAACAGGCTCACAGGGCAGAGCGGGTACACAGGGCAGAGCGGGCCAGAACAGGCTCACAGGGCAGAGCGGGCTCACAGGGCAGAGCGGGCTCACAGGGCAGAGCGGGCCAGAACAGGCTCACAGGGCAGAGCGGGCCAGAACAGGCTCACAGGGCAGAGCGGGCCAGAACAGGCTCACAGGACAGAGCGGGCTCACAGGGCAGAGCAGGCCAGAACAGGCTCACAGGACAGAGCGGGCTCACAGAGCAGAGCGGGCTCACAGGGCAGAGCGGGCCAGAGCAGGCTCACAGGGCAGCGCGGGCTCACAGGGCAGAGCGGGCTCACAGGGCAGAGCGGGCTCACAGGGCAGAGCGGGCCAGAACAGGCTCACAGGCCAGAGCGGGCTCACAGGGCAGAGCGGACTCACAGGGCAGAGCGGGCCAGAGCAGGCTCACAGGGCAGCGCGGGCTCACAGGGCAGAGCGGGCTCACAGGGCAGAGCGGGCCAGAACAGGCTCACAGAGCAGAGCGGGCTCACAGGGCAGAGCGGGCTCACAGGGCAGAGCGGGCCAGAACAGGCTCACAGGGCAGCGCGGGCTCACAGGGCAGAGCGGGCCAGAACAGGCTCACAGGGCAGAGCAGGCTCACAGGGCAGAGCGGGTTCACAGGGCAGAGCGGGTTCACAGGGCAGAGCGGGCCAGAACAGGCTCACAGGGCAGAGCGGGAACACAGGGCAGAGCGGGCCAGAACAGGCTCACAGGGCAGAGCAGGCTCACAGGGCAGAGCGGGTTCACAGGGCAGAGCGGGCCAGAACAGGCTCACAGGGCAGAGCGGGTTCACAGGGCAGAGCGGGTTCACAGGGCAGAGCGGGCCAGAACAGGCTCACAGGGCAGAGCGGGCTCACAGGGCAGAGCGGGCCAGAACAGGCTCACAGGGCAGAGCGGGCTCACAGGGCAGAGCGGGCTCACAGGGCAGAGCGGGCTCACAGGGCAGAGCGGGCCAGAACAGGCTCACAGGGCAGAGCGGGCTCACAGGGCAGAGCGGGCTCACAGGGCAGAGCGGGCCAGAACAGGCTCACAGGGCAGAGCGGGCCAGAACAGGCTCACAGGGCAGAGCGGGTTCACAGGGCAGAGCAGGCTCACAGGGCAGAGCGGGCTCACAGGGCAGAGCGGGCTCACAGGGCAGAGCGGGCCAGAACAGGCTCACAGGGCAGAGCGGGCTCACAGGGCAGAGCGGGCCAGAACAGGCTCACAGGGCAGAGCGGGCCAGAACAGGCTCACAGGGCAGAGCGGGCTCACAGGGCAGAGCGGGCTCACAGGGCAGAGCGGGCCAGAACAGGCTCACAGGGCAGAGCGGGCTCACAGGGCAGAGCGGGCTCACAGGGCAGAGCGGGCTCACAGGGCAGAGCGGGCCAGAACAGGCTCACAGGGCAGAGCAGGCTCACAGGGCAGAGCGGCACAATGCGACGCAGATTGTCAGTGTGCTTCAGCCTTTGTCTAACCTCAGTGACACATGCGCCTCTCTCACACCTTACAGCTGTGAGTGAAAAGAAATGGATACCTGTAGTGTGGAGTGGAAAGCTAGCAGACAATTGTTTAGATTGTGCTCAGGCTAAATATACCATATATTTGTTAAAATGTCATCCCTTTTTTCCACTATGTTCTAAAATAAAATAAAAACACATTCTAATTCTAAATGCCATTGGAAATATTGCAATTAGAGGCAACATGTGAAACAATTCTGAATGAAAATTAAGTCTCGGCTAGTCTAGGCTGCAGCACATACACTGTATTTATACTATTTGTTGATTGTCTGCCATACTCTTCGCACCCATTTCACACTAAAACTGTCGGTGGACTCTCATATTGGGAGGGTCTGTTGGTCACACCCTTCTGCCTCCCGGGTAAGGTCTAGGGACTGGAGAGGAGAAGCCGACCAATAGTCGAACCTCGTATTCAGGGGGAGCGGTGTAGTTTTGGTCCCAGTCGTGGAACACTGGACCAGTACTATACTCTCCATCTGGTGCTCGAGGGTTCATGGGAGTTTGCCACGGTCCACATGTGGATCTAGAGAAGGCGTTCAACGGTGTCCATCGGGGTGTCCTGTGGAGGGTGCCCTTTGCTCAGGGCCAAGTAGGAGCTGTGTTCACATTGTAGGCAGTAAGTCAGACCTGTCCCAGTGAATGTTGGACTCTTTTATGGCCTTTATCACCGCTTTTGTTCATTGTTTTTATGGATTTTTGATTATGAATACATGGATAATCGAATACAAAACAAAAGGATAACCCACAAAACATATTCCAAGCTTGTGCCTACCTTCAGGTCTCAATCTGAACAGAATCCACAACATGAACGATCATCAGCGGCACAACATACAAACTACACAACATTTGGCTCTGATAGAACAGGAAAAAACATTACACACTTGACCAGGACATCGTGGACAGAGTGCTGTAGGACTACGCACAGAGCAGCAGCGAGGAGAGGTCAAAGGGCACGTCACGGCAACAACACCAGAGAACGCACTCAGATCTGGGCAAACAGCATCGACCATTGTGGTGTTTCAATAGAATAACCTCATTATAAGTACCTGATATACTCTTATTATAAAGATTAAGTTCCATGCCTATTTTCATTTGCCTTATTTTGCCCAGATCTGCTACCAACATCACAGAAGCAGCTAGGGGGAAGCCACAGGTTTGGACTGGACAGGATCCACAAAGCCAGTTTTGGAGCGTAGTAGACGTCCCGGGCCTTACTTGGGGCGAGCCTCCGGGAGAAAAGCCTTGGTTGGAGACGGGGGATGTGGGCGACTGATTGGCTGAGGATCCCATTCTGGTGCGGTACTGGGAGGCGGCCTGACACTGACACAAGACACAGCTCTTCAGAACCTGCTCTCTTTTGGCAAGTGCTTTTCTTTTTAATGCAATTCTGCGCTCACAAACTCGTGCTATGAAATATCCATACACACTCCTGCTAATGGTCAGCTTCAAATTGTGCTGAGTGAGTGACAGGTGGATTAGGCCAATCACAGTGAAAGGTGAACTCTATCGCTTTAGTCTGTTGTTCACCCTTGATTTTTGTTTCTACCTCACATCCTATTTCAATTTCCTTTCTTTCCTACATCGATTTCACCTTCCCTTCTACCTTGCTTTGTAGTTTCCAACCTGCATTCGTTCCGACCTTGATTCCCACCTTGCTTCCTACCTTCCCTCCTACACTGAATCCTACTTTCTATTACTTTTTATTACCTCAATTCCTGCTTGCTTCCTATTTTCTTTTCCACCTCCCTTCTTACCTCCGTGCTACCTTGGTTCTTACCTTGCCTCCTTTTTTCTTTCCCACCTCAAATTCTACCTTACATCAAATCCTACCTCGCTTCCTCACGTCTTCTCGTACCTCAGTTCCTTCCTTCCTTCCTTCCTTCCTTCCTTCCTTCCTTCCTTCCTTCCTTCCTTCCTTCCTTCCTTCCTTCCTTCCTTCCTTCCTTCCTTCCTTCCTTCCTTCCTTCCTTCCTTCCTTCCTTCCCCCTTCCTTCCTTCCTTCCTTCCTTCCTTCCTTCCTACCTTCCATCCTTCCTTCCTTCCTTCCTTCCTTCCTTCCTTCCTTCCTTCCTTCCTTCCTTCCTTCCTTCCTTCCTTCCTTCCTTCCTTCCTTCCTTCCTTTCCTTCCTTCCTATATTGATTTGTACCTTCCTTTCTACCTCACTTACTACTTTCCTTCCTATGTTTCTACCTCCATCCTACCTTGATATCCTTCCTTCCTTCCTTCCTTCCTTCCTTCCTTCCTTCCTTCCTTCCTTCCTTCCTTCCTTCCTTCCTCCCTCTCTTCCTCTCTTCCTCTCTTCCTGAACTCCTATCTTCCTTTCAACCTCCATCCTACCTCTATTCCTACCCCTCTTCTTTCCTTCCAACCTCAACTCCTACCTTCCTTTCTACCTTGCATTCTACTTTCCATCTGACCTCGCTTCCTAAATGCTTTCTTTCCATGTTCCTTCCTGCCTCGATACCTATCTTGTTCCCTTCCTTTTTTCCTTCCTTCTTTCCTACTTTGATTCCTTCCGTCCTAAAGTGATTCCTTCCCTCTTTTCTGTATCGTTTCCTACTTTCCTTCCTACCTCCTTCCCTAGCACACTTCCTACTTCTTCTAAAATTTCCCTCTTTTTTGTACTGATACGCTTGAAACCTTGCGTCCTTCCTTAGTTTTCTTCTTTCCTTGTCCCCATCTCCTTCTCTTAACAAACATTTACCCAAACAGACAGAAATAAATAAAATTTCAAGGAGTTTGACTGACTCTTATTTATAATGTATAGAACTGCAGCAACGGAATGTACTCGTCTCTTCTTCTTCTTCTCTGTTTGAATTTGGATGAGTGTGGTTTATTCAAATTCATCTAAATCTCTTTCTTTCGGGTAGCGCACTATATGGACTGTCTGCCTTCTAAAGCCCTCGTATCTGAAGCCGTATCCATGTCGGCTGTGCGCTACATTTAAAACACTGTTTGAACTTGTTGTATGGATGTATAATTCATGCTGCTGGAGGCTTATGAGAGGCAGACCACATACGCCCAGGGACTGAACGCTGCAGAACCTTGGATCACGGAGAGAATCGCTGCGCACAAGACCAAATTGAATAGATGGTAGACAATAAAAAACGACTGCCCTTTAAAATCTGCTCAAAACATTAACATGTCATTAAAAGGCAATTACTGGGCAATATTAAAGGTTAGGCATGGTTTCAGACAGAAAAAGACAAGGTGCATGTACAAATTGGAACAATGTTTTTGTACGTATACTGTATATCTACAACTGAATCTAAATATAAGTGTTACTCCTAAGCCTGTCACAATGAAAAATGTATGATATATTGCTACAGAAAATATTGTGATATTGAAGAACATTTTAGCAGAACATTTTTGAAACATATTGTTAAGAAAAAAGTACAATGAAATAGTTCAACAAACCTACATCTGTATCAATAAAGAGTCATAGATAATTGTTGATAAAAATTGATAAATGTTACAAAAATTAAGAAACTAGAACAAGGTAAATGTAAAAAAAGATACATTTTAAGCTCAAAAAATGTTCTGTATCTTTTATATATTGCAGGTTAAGTAGATAAAGTGATTACCATGACAGGCCTAGTTACTTCTAACTTTGTGTCATAATATTTTAGGTTTTTTTTGTTCGGTTTTGTATTTTTAAAATGATAAATAATTGATTTTTTAAAATGTCACGTTAGTTAAGTAATACAATGTTTGGATTAGGTCTTATTCTGTAAACTTGCAAACCATATACTTTAGTTAGGATGTTCTTAAATGCAATAATAGTTCAGTGCTCTCTGAAAGTGTTTCAAATATGAACTGTGAAGTGGATGTTAGAAAAAATAATGACGTAGTTCATCATTTTGACCTACTTATCAGCAGACTGGTATTTTCTATAACTTCGCTTCACTTGTGCTTGAAAGTTACAGAAATTTAAAAAATCCCTGACGTTGAACGGAAAATGAAAGCCTCTTTAGTTGAGAAAATATTTCCTCGATGAGAGTTGAAGGGCATGCAGAGTTGAAAAAATCTTGTAGAATCTTTCATGCGCTGTGTGCTTATTTTTATGTGTGATGTTGAAGATAAACACTTCCTGATGCAGTGCAGTTAAACAGACCTACTTAAAAGTTACCCTTGACATACTTAGCAGTGAGGAAGGGCGCGTTCACACTTATTGGGCTGGTGGACAAAAGGGGTGCGCTTTGGGAGAAAATCCACACCGGTGTTCATAACGTCATCAATCTAGGTTCATGTTCACGTTTGAGTACTGTCAAATGCTGAACAGACTGAAATTACAGCAGACTTTTATGACTATTTGATGAAATTTGGATTTTAAAGCAGCAACTGAATACAAAGAATGACACTGGAAGTTGAAATTGGAAAGCGCATCAAAGTTATCTTCAGTGGGCCGGAGAGTGAACGCGCCCTTTTGCCTTCAGACGGCAGACTAAAAGCATGAGGAGCTTACCACGTTCATATCGATAGTCATGTTGTTTTGAGGTGAGCTCTGGTTGTCTGTCGTGGAGTTCATGGATGGCATTTGGACCAAACCTGTCTGCTGCACAGCACAGAAGAGACAGTTAATGACTAGGGTTAGAAAAATGTCAGATCAGTAACTATACTGAGCACTAACGGTGTGTTCACATGGTGCTCGGGTGCTAGGGTTTCTGGGAGAAGTCATGTTTGCATTCAAGTGATTTTGTCTGGAGAAGTCGGGATTTGGATGTCTGCTCGTAAACAGCGTATAATAGAGATAACAGTATGATTTGTTGTTGTTAGCTTGCCAAAATCCGCAGTGTTTATTTTGGAAAACATCCTTCCATTATTTCTTTAGCTAGCTAACATTATATCAGTAATTAATCAAACAACAGGCCAAGTGTCGGGTCTTTCTTGCGTAAATCTGTTGATAGGAGAGTGCACGTTATTTAGATAAATTGACAAATGGGCGGATTTCTCCTCACAGCAGGTGACGTCAGGTGTGGAAGCCGAGCAGCAGCTTTTGACCAGAGCTCCTGAGTCGTTTTTAAACTTGTGCGAAGATTTGTGAGCATTTTTCAACTTGAAAAAAACATTTTCCCGAGTTCCCTAGGACCACATGAACACAACACACATGCGCTCAAAACCAAAATGTAAACTTCTAAAAAAAACAGTCAAAGTGAAAGCACTTCACTTTACAGCACAGTAATATATATGTAACTAAAAGTGCTTCCATGTGTAACTACATGGCAATTTTCATGGAAACTAGATATAAGTGTTACTCTACCTTTTTGAGGTAATGTGAATAACCCTAAACCTCATCAAGCATTTAAATAGTAAATTAACATAAAACATGGTTAGAATCTCTTAACACAAAATTAATTCTAATGTTATGATGGTATTTCAATCCTATTAACATGGAATTGTGGTGCTGTACTGTTACTGGACCAACACAGACTAAATTGGAATAAGAATTAGACTTAGAATGACTACAACCAAATATTAGGGCTACAACAAATTATTTTAATAGCGATTAAACTGTTAATTCTATTGTACATTAAATACATTATCAATCACTGCTTCTTGAAATTGAATAAAGTGTATCATTGATGAAAATCTGAAGTTGTTTATCCTTTGTTGACATTTTGAGTTAATAAAATTATATAAGACATTATGAGACCCTTTTAGAGTTTTAGAACGATTATGATTAACAAAATACGACTAGACTTTTACTTTTTTATAGTTGTTGACTTTTCACAATTAGTTGATTAATTGTTGCAAAACCCTCAAATATATATAAAAATCTCTATACTAAACTTATATTTCAGCAAAATAAAAACTAAATAATACCATACATTTAGCATTTCACAGTTTTTGTTCACTAAATTTGTACATTTTTCGATGAATTAAGATGAGCATAACAATACCCGTAGCTAAGCCTAGATCTTTTCCTCAAATCAATAGCTTTCCTTTTTTTTCTTCCATAAACAGTTCAAGTGCAAAACAAGTGCATTTGATAAACAAGCACTGCAGTGAATGAAAGTGTATCTGACTTGTTGGTTTGGGTGCGTCGGTGCGGAGGGCTGCTGGCTGAAGAAGGTGTACTGACACAGCTGCTGCTCCAAGTTCATGGCGTTGATCGCAGCCTGAGGAGATTAACACACTCAATAAACACTTGAGCAGACTGTGCTTTAGAGTCAGGCTACATGACGATGATCAATACGGTGGACAGGCTAACAGATCCGCAAACCCCTAAGACTATTGACTTCTAGAGCCTGCTAATAATAATGAGCCATTTTTATTCTGGACCTTGAAATGTTCAGAGTAAATTATCAACACCCTACATCATTATTCGTTTTTTTTGTTCTGTTTTTCTTTTTTATATTTCAAATTCTAATGTGTGAAAGCACTAACATCATCAGAGGGCACAAGGACTCCTGCTGCTGACACACTGAAGAACAAAGCAGTCCAAATCAGAGTAGTCGGCTTGTTTAGCATTGGTGAAGGTATGCACTGTACATTCTCTGGATTATGTGGAAGAAAAGTAGTAATTTGGACGTAGTTTCAACTCCCATCTGGAACAAATTTTTCATCTGCAGGTACTGGCCTGAGAAGCTAGCATTCATACGGCTCTGAGCTAATTAGGGAGGAGTTATAACCTGATAGTGCTACCTTTGTTTACCTGCAAGCCTCTTCATGGGTCGTTGTACCCTATTGTTCTCTGTTGCTCTCTGCCTCGTAGCTCTTAACCTGCTAGCCTAGTACTGAATCATTCTAATGCTAGAATAGCAGGTTAGTATCGGATCATTATAACCTATTGTTCTCAGCCATCCTCTTTCTTGCAGCCGTTGAGTACCGGATTAGCATTTGACCGGCTTGATTTCTCACTTAAACAAGGTTTGATGAAGCTATTGTAAACAGAGGGTAGATTTGATCGCAGCCCACCATTTCTGTTCAATGAAGGATTTGGACAATGACTCCTTCAGTTTCCAAGAGAGAAGAATGAAATGTTGTGATATTATTCTAAATTACAAGACCGTTTTTGTTTTTCTAAAAGGCCATTTCATACCGTGTCATAAACAGACATAAAATAGCCGTTTGTCTGAGTTACAATATTCAGTGCTTCATTTCTTCATGGAACAGACAAACATTAACAAACTATTCCAGTATTCCAACTGCATTCCAACTTGTCCTTCCTTCCTCACACTGAGCTGCCAATCATAGTCATCTCTCGTCTCGTGTCTGATCTACATTAATATTGATGAGTTTACTGTCCGACTCGCTGACAGGCTCATGTCATGGAGGAGACAGCTCCAACTCTGCAGGCTCACAACAGGTAAACAACACAGCACACCACTCTCCCGCTAAAGTTTATGGAGGACATCTGCAAAACTAATGTGCCCGTACCTTTACTTGAATATCTACAAAAGTAATTCTTACCTGGGAGAGTGTGAGAGGGGGAGATGTGGGGGACAGCTGCTGGTGCTGGGATTCTACGGCGTTAAGCATCAGAGGAACCATGTCCGGCTGGTTCTGCGTCTCCATGGCGACCGAGGGCTGAGAGGCGTTCACTCCTACCCGAAACACCACACACAAGTCATCGGGAAGGACTTTTAAAAGCACACGTCTCGTCTTGACTCAATGGCTCTCATACATTGAAAGGTTCTGCCGCATTGCACAGGCTTTGAAACTAATGTACACAACTAAGTATAATGCATGTGACGAAAAGTCCTCCAAGGTGTTTGTGTGCCATAAAATGTATCGTACTTCCTATTGCCCGTGTATCCCCGTAGCCTATCAAAGTCTAACTTCTTTATTTCTCAATCTATCACCTCTTTAACGATCGTTTCAGCAGGGGCGTGTACAGACATTTCTCACTAAGGCTGCTCGCGGTGGTACCATGGTCAGCCCAAGTTTAGACAAGTTATCATTTAGACAATTTAACAACAAATGACTTATTTTTTGCATCTAGAGAAATTATAACTATTGTGGTATATTTCCTATTTTTTGGTTTAATTAGGGGTTATATCCTCCCAGTATACTACCTCAGCCCCTGATATTTCAGAGTTGGCCCCCCTAGAAACGCAGCTGCGGTTTAGTAGTGGACTAGTCAGTGATTATATTTTGATTAGTCCACTAGTCAAACAATGTTTTCAATTGTGTTTTGGATATATTAAAAATAAAATATGTTAACAAATTATGGATACATTTCTTTAAAAATCACCAAATATATTATTGACCTTTATTTTAACCAGTCTCACTGACATTTGGAATATCTTTTTTAGGGAAACCCTGGCCCCAGAGGAAGCTTATTGTACATGTTTTTAGTGGCCGGGGCATAGCGGTGTAAAAAAATTACAGTACAGTCTGTGTTAAAACCTCATTTTCCAGCAAATGGCTTGTGTCATAGTCAGATAACAGTGAATAACGGTTAACGAAAATTAATTTAGATAACAATCAGAAGTCAGTTAGTAACAATTCTTCTTAGTCATTGTGGCCCTGCTCTTCAGATGTTCATAATGCAGATCCTCCCCTTCTTCCAGGCATTTGTGCAACACAACCCTCCGCCACCGCATCTCCACCGCAGCAGCAGAACCAACCACCTCCTCAACCTCCACATCTCCTCTCTTCAGAGTAAATCCATTCAATAAACCATACATTTTATCAGAGTGACAGCACTGCCCATGGAGCCTCTCTGAGAGGAGGTAGCAGCTGTGTCGTTACCTTGCTGTGTGCTGAGTGAGTGTAAGCTGCCGAAGGAGCCGGCCCCTGTGTCCTCTGAGTCCAGCGGCGTGGGCAGAGGAGGAGGGAACTGCAGGTTGGTGAGGTCAGGCAGGGACCCGCCGGTGTTGTGGGCTGCTGGTTTAAGAGAGTGGGCCAACTGCTGCTCCGGAGACGGGAATATGCTACGGGACGCACACAGGAACAAGCCCAGTCAGGGGTTAGGATTGTACAGGTTAGGCGACGTAAAGTCAGTGATAATAACTGAAAAAAATACAATTATGAAGCCTATAAAATATTATTTGTAAGAAAGCATTGGACAAATTACAGTTCATAGCTTTCTACAATCCCAATCAAGAAAAGCAAATGTATAAAAATAACAACAGTTTTTGTATGTAATGTAATATAAATATAAATAAAAGTATAAATAATAAATAAGAGGCCAAAATTTGTGAAAACACATTAAACTTCTAATAAGCAAACAACAAACAGATCAGTGCAGAGAAATGCACAAGGCTTTAGTGTCATTTTTATGTGTTTTGGTGATTACGGCATTTGTGATATTTCATGTTATGAAACTTTTTTTACAAACTCTATTTAACCTAAATCATTGGCCAACTAAGCCTACAACTAACAGATATGATTAACCACTTCTGGCTAATCAAATAATGAAAATATAATATAGTCAGTCCAATGATCCAGTACAATTTGACGAAAATTTGGTAATTGAATTAAATTGGAGGATGACGGAGCCCAGATGATATAAATAAATAATAATATATAATATATAAAGAATAAAATATAAACTGCTACTTATTGAGCAGTGTGATGTTTTTGCTTGAAAGAGCAGGAAGTGACATATTTTTAACCACATTACATTATTGTGTTGTTCGAATGCTTACTGTATTCCTGGAACTTTTGACCGCGAAACATTCTGCAGGAAATGGAAAACATCACAACTTGTATTACGCTGGACAAACTAAACATATAATAATTGAAAAATCCATACATAGAAGAGAAAATTACCTTTTTGCAATCCCAGTTCTGTCCGCCTTCTTCAGATTCCTGTTTAAATCCATCTGGTACATTCAGGAGGAGCACTGGAGAGAGAGAAAAAAAAAAAGAGTTTTTTCATAGAAATGAAATGATCTTTCTTTTTTTCCCCATTTCCAACAAAAACACAAGTGAAGAAATCCAGTAGAGTTAAGGCATATTTTGTATATTTGGTCCAGAAGTCAATTTTCAAATAAGTCAAAAGGTAATATTTTCCATTTTATGAATTTAAGTTATGATTCCAGTTCAATTCCTTATTGTTGGTGTTTCTTTGTGATGGTCATCTTCTCTGCTTCCAAAAGTATGTTCCAAAGGTATCCTTTTATTGTATCCATGGCAGGAGTTTTGAGGCACAAATATATAGTTCTGAAATCTAGTCAGATGTCAAAAACAGTCTGGATCGCTTTGTTAAATATTTATGAACAATAGGACAGTTGCAAAACACATGGTAACGGTGGGCCTTTTGGTAACCACAGCTTCTCCAGCAGATAGTATTTCCCTTTGACGTGGTGTTATAAAAAAAATGGATATATGTCTCCAACTGAATTCTTTGTCAGTACACTGAGAAATAGTAAATATGTTCTCATTCTTTGTCAGAACAAAATGACCTTCTCTTTCCCACTCCACTTATTTTTTTATATATTTAGTAGAATGGCTGTGCAGATTATTAATGCATTAAAATGACAGCAAAATTGCAAATGGGAGTTGTGTGGGTTGTAAACAAAGCAGATGGGTCGATATTTAACTGCTAAATCAGCAGAGAGTTTGTGTATTTTCTGATGAATGCCAAACAAAACTAAAGTAAAGGAAAATGTTGGCCCACACCACTAAAGTAAGACGTGCTTTTGGTTAGATTTAAGCAAAAACACTGATAAAGAAAATACAAATTACTGTAAAAGTATGATTTATATTGTAATTTTGATATAGGGCTGTTCAATTGTGGAGAAAAAAAAATCTTGGGTCATAATGGAAATCATGATTATTTGATTAAAACAGTTATTTATATGTACGGTCAAGGGCTAACTTGTTGAGGGAGAATAGACATTAGATCATTTATTAGTACTGTTTTATGATTCATGTTTTCTATGTAGATTACAATACAAACTATAACAAAAATGGAAAATGTAAACTTGAAGCTTCAAACGTCAATAACATTACGCATTCTAATCTAAAGTACCCTTAGCATTTGGATTTTATTGAATACTCTTGAATGCTGTTCCGTTTCCTCCTCAACCTTCAAAGCCAGTTCTAAAGAGCCTCTAATCAGTCAAAAGAGTGCACTTAACAGTCGACAGGACAAAGCCAAGCCTTACTACCACGAAAACTAGCTGAGGGCAAAGCGGGCTCTGGCATGTTCAAGTGCGGGCTAATTGGTGTGATATGGAGAGTGTCTTGTACTCTCGCTTTTATTGGTGGTTTCTGTGGTTTTGACTGTACAGTAGGGTTTACATTTAAAGGTCCCATATTCTGCTATTTTCCCCTTTACACAGTCTATTCTAAGGGCTTTGTTTATAAAATTTTGCGTTGTGCAATATCCATAACATAACAGTTTCCAAAAAACACCCATTTCTTGGACTGGCCCCCCTCCTTGCAAAAGCAAACGGCTCACTCTGAGATCTGACCCCCCGAACAGAGAGCAGGCTGCCTCCCCCGCCCAACCCGCGTGCCTCCCCCGCCCAACCCGTGACGAAGCCTAGAGCGGAGATAGTGCGCATGCGCCGTGTGCTCCGGTAAACAGCGATACACAAACACGGGAATAAACCTTTTATCCGTCCTGACGGTGCGTCGTGCTGAGTCCTACGTCCTGGATCTGACCTGGAGTTTGACGATCATGCAGTACCTCGACGACGGACGTTGCCGTTTGGTAAATAACAAGCTAACTCTTCGATCTGTCGTATCCATCGTGTAATTACTGTGTAGCATTAGCATTAGCTGTTTTTATTCTGCGGCCGCGGCTTCCCGAGGCGTGGCTTAAACACCGCGTCATCCATGGGAAGCCGCGTCATCCATGGGATGAGCCCCGTCTGCCTGCTCAGCCGAGGGGACAAAAGACAGTTCTCTAGCGAAAGCATGCGGGAATCAATCAAAAAACCACTTTGGGCACAACATACGAGGCCCAAATAGCACTGTAGGAAGGTTAAAACCTCTGAAAAGTCGATTTTGCATGTTATGGGACCTTTAAGTTTTGATGCGCACTCATTTGGGTTAAAGACGTGTGTAAGAAACAAGGGCCTATGCAACCAGGAGATGAGAAGCAAAGTTGTACTGCAAGCACTCAAATAGAGCTGGAGCAAACGATTATTTTAGTAGTCGACTAGTCAGCGATTAGTTTTCCAGTTAGTTGAGTAGTCTAACAATTATTTCTATTGTACATCGAGACGTTTTATATACATTACCAACCAAATACAGGTGACTGAAGATTTCTACACTGAGAGTATTTAAAAATAAAAAAAAGTGTATTAAAGTGTATTATAGTGTACTTTTTTGCTATTTTGTAGAAGGTTTTAGCCAACTGTTGCTTTTAGGGAAAGGTAGCAGCTCCAGTATCATTAGAATTTCAACCAATATCGAAAAATTGGTCGATGTTTGGAAATATTTTTGTGGCAATGTCATTCCCAGTTTGTCCTCAGCGCAACAGATCTGTCTTTTTGAACAATCATAGAAAAATAATTTGGATTGTGGGTTCGAATCCCGGACCACCCTAACATCACACGATCTCTCTGGGTGGAGTCTGCATGTCCTCCCCGTGTTACTGTGGGTTCTCTCGGGGTTCTCCGGCTTCCTCCCACCGTCCAAACACATGACTGTGTAGGTTAATTGGAAACTCTAAATTGCCCATAGTGTGTGAATGTGAGAGTGAATGGTTGTCTGTCCGTGTCTCTGTGTCAGCCCTGCGACGAGTTGGCCACTGTCCAGGGTGTACCCTGCCTAAGGCCCAAAGTCTCCAGGCTCCAGTCACCCGCGACCCCGGGAACGGGAATAAGCGGTAGAAAATGAATGAATGGCCATATTTAAACAATCACAGAAATGAAAAAAAGTATAAAGGCAACCTCCGGATTTCACAATTCAAAAATATGAAGCTGAAACAGTTTGTTTTCTGAGACTCAGAGCAAGAAGACCTTGTAAAGAGGATTACTGCAGCGTGTGCATGGAGGTAAATACAAGTCCAGCTATGTTTTGATGAGAGACCAATGTCATAACATGGTTAAAAGCTCAAAAAATTCACGTTTGCGTAACATGTGTCCTTTAAAGGGGATGATGGGGGCAGGTATATTACTATTGTTAACTATTGTTTCGTTGAGTTTAGAATTTAGTAAATATAATTATTTTTCTTTGGTCAATATAGAAATCATAAGGTCAACATGTGAGGATTGGAGGAATACAAAAAAAAATATTGACTATCTGCTTCCATAATCCAATTGGTCAAAGATCATTATTATATGTGAGTGCTGGTACCTCTCTTTGGCTGGATCTCTTGGGAGCCTCCAGTGAAGGAGGCCTGCTGGGCTGGAGTCAGAGTGCTCTGGTGGAGGGCGGAGTCGGAGTTCACCCTGAAACCCAACCATGTCAGACATAAGGCTCTGTGCGACTACATTTAAGAAGAACTACATACTGTCCTATAACACGTTCAACAGGAATCTTAACATTGTCCGCATTTAGTATTGAACAACAACAATACAGTATGGTTGATAAATTATGAACTAGACACACCCAGAATTTGAGACGCTCAAAATTCTGTAATATCCAAGGCAAAGCGGAACAAAATCACTCTAATATAAAGGAATTTTTTGTGCCAAAAGTGCCAAGAGTTTTGCAATTGATTTTTATTCCTTTGTTAGTATTAGCACATAGCACACAAGTAACCACATCATTAAATGTATTGTACTGAAGTAAGTAAATGAGAAATTTTCACTCAGTATTCAGAAATAAATGTTGGAAGGAAATATTCCAACAAAATGTAATGTATAATCTGATCTTATTGTTATAAAACCTCACTATAGAGGTTATGCAGATGACATCACAAATGTTTGAATATTAGCGGTGAATTTCAAAATGGTCAAGTCTACAACTCTGCTAAATATTTAGTTTGTACCCGACATAAAAAAAGAAAATCAAGTATACAATAGTAGAAAACCAGATACACAACAGGAACACTGCAGCTACGCTCACATTTATCACTGATACAGACTTTAGGATCACACATATCTATCTTTTTCTCCTTAAATAAGATGTCTCTAAGTTCGATGTTGAGAAAATTAATTGTTATGGTGTGAGTTGAAGTGTCCTTTATCTCCCCTACCGTTAGCTAATAAACTTGTGAAACTACTTTCAGTTTCTATTTTACTGTATATTAAGTTCATTGGAGCTCCACCATAGCCAAGACAAGAAATAAACAGCAAATAAACAGATTTTGTTCCTTGTGCTGCTCATATTTCTACAACTCATTGCCACTCAGTCATAATGTTAAGGGGTGTTTTTTTTTTTTTTTTTAATATAAATGATGTCAGGGCATAACATCGATACAAACCTGTCTGTAAATCTGTCTACAAAGCCTGGAGTGTGTAAAAGCTAAAAAGTAAGAGGGAATGTTGGACCGTTTTTGTTTGACGTGGATACGCTCAGAGACAACCATAAACCAAACCTGCACTGCCAGACAACAGACAGTCCTCAGCGACCCTCCTCACTTAACATTTATCGACGTTATCTTGTGGAATATTCTGCCGTCGCACTAACCCTTCACGTGCCACCCTGTCTCCCCACCACCGGGCCCGTGCCGCAGACAGCAGGGCAGTAAATATGCCACGGTTGGAGCAGGATTTATGCGAGCGGCTCCTTACCTCCTCCAGCTGGTGTCGGGCGGCGGGGACAGGTACACAGAGCCGTACGGACAGCTGTCTATGTGCGCAGCAGGTCAGGAAAACACAACTCAGATTTATCACCTCATTTCTCTCCGCGCTTTTAGACGCTCATAAAACACACAGCCGGGGAGAAAGGAGCGTTTTCTACTGCCGTGACGAAAACGAACATTTCTACATTCTGCATTTTAGGTCCAGGAGTTCACATAAAATAGGCCGTTTTGTAAAATGTCTTTCTGGCAAAATCCACCCTGTTGTATGGGTTGTTTTACTTATTAAAAGAGGCACTATGTAACTGTTCTGGTAGAGAGCCTGTCTGCCACCTGCTTGTATCCATGGAGATGTTTATGTTTTGTCTGGAAAGTTCTACAATGTGGAATTAAACTTATCAATCAAAGCTAATAGACTTTATAATGCAGCAGAAGCAGAAGTGCTTGACGTTTGGTTGGGGGTATAATGCCTTTTTCTGTCCAGTGGTGTGACGTACTTTTGTATCCGCAAAAACAACAAAAAAACAAAACAAAAACATCAGTTCTACAACAAGAGTAAAGGAAGGCTTTTCATGACATAACTTGAGGGGTAACTCTTTTCAATTTACGTATCTTAACAAGTGCTGCAGTATGACGTCACCTGTCACATCACGCTCACTAACAATGTGCCATGTTAAAAAATATAATAAACGATCAAAAATGTCTATAGTGTTATTTAAATAACTATAACCACCCCAACATCGTGGTTTCGAATTCCGAACCACCCCAACATCACACGATCTCTCTGGGTGGAGTCTGCATGTCCTCCCCGTGTTACCGTGGGTTCTCTCCGGGTTCTCCGGCTTCCTCCCACCGTCCAAAGACATGACTGTGTTCAGGTTAATTGAGAACTCTAAATTGTCCCTAGTGAATGAATGTGAGAGTGAATGGTTGTCTGTCCTTGTCTCTGTCTCTGTGTCAGCCCTGCGACGAGTTGGCCACTGTCCAGGGTGTACCCCGCCTAAGGCCCAAAGTCACTGGGATAGGCTCCAGTCACCCGCGACCCCTAACGGGAATAAGCGGTAGAAAATGAATGAATGAATAATTTTCCCAACCTGAAGGATATTTTTAGCAATTGGGAGTCAGACTTCTCCTCAGGAAATAAAGTTGTCACACTGCAGGACATCAAACTGCTTTTCAAAAGTAGGACTTTACAAAAATAAGAAAATAATTTTTAATTAATTAATAATTTTTTTCTTCTGACCTGTAGCTTAAACCCTGAAGCCCATTAATGCTGATGTCCAGGAGCATTAATGACAGACGAGCCCCATCTGGCTTTTGTGTAACTGTCTTTTTAAGTTTTCATGTTACACCACAGGACACCTTTTGGATTACAGCACTAAAGTTACTTACATCTTATATATATAAAGTACATAATTTTAATAAACAACGTACACCTTTATTAACTGTGTGTTACAGTCACATCACAGGACATTTCAGTGGTTTTGTTAAAAGTGCAAAGAAATTAAACTGTGTACTTAGTAATGTTTTTGTGAACTGTTGTGTTGAATTTTAGATGAAGAAAAATATTATTGAGAAAGTCATTTAAAGTGATGCAAAAAAAAATCAACATCACATCAAGTAGCCATTTATTATTAAGTATTTTAAATATTTCTTTTAAATCTCTGCTGGTGTGACTGAAGGACTGCATGCAGCTGAAAAATTGTTGAGAAGATCTATCTATCTATAATCTTCATGGAGATAAATCTGTAGAGAAGTGACCCTGCTTTCAATAAGACTACATAACTTTGGGGGAAAGTACTATCAACACCCCCCACCATCACCACCACCAGAAGTTACTTAGCGCTCCTTTAACTACATTTTGATTTAAATCTACCCCAAGTACGGATTAAAATATTCTATTTGATGTCTTGATGTTTGATTTAAGTTAATAATACTAATAATATAAATACACAGAAAAAACAGAGACTCCACAACACTGCAGTAGACCTGATATTGCCGTTATTGTCACAGTGAAGTACAGAACATTCACATTCATTTCCATCAGAGCTCAGGGTTAAGCCGCAGTAGTAAAGGATATTTGTCGGCCGTGCTTGTCCACAGACAGGGGTTTGCCGTGTGGTGACGTCATGCGGTTCCTGTCTCTGTAGACTCTGTCCACCAGGCCGTGATGCCGTGTCCCTCTGCCAGTGTCCGCCTGAGCAATGCAAAACAACGTTAGCATGCAGTATTCTTTTTGCAGAATGCTGAATCTCCATTTCGTTTATTAAAATCAAACATGATATTCAGGACAAAAAAAACACTTTTCCTGGTTTGCCTGGTTTAAGATTAATGAATGAAAGAACAAATATTATGCATTCTTTTTTCATGGTTCTTGTCCTTTGAGTACCTCTGCGTTTGGCTGTTGTTGGTTTTTGAACTTAAAATAATGTATCTTCCCATCTTCAGGAATTGGTGCAAGTTTTTAGCATTTTTAACTCTAAAAATAGAGTTAGAGCTTCATCTATTGCCTGCAGAGGGAATTACAAAGGAGTCTGACGATGATTTATGGACTTAGATACAGCACGGGAGGCCTCTGGATCTCTTCCTATGACATCATTAAACAGGTATATTCAGAAGCAAGTGTTTTTTGAGGTTCAGAAGAGAGGACTTACTGAACAGGATTCATCAAACAAGTGTGAAAGAAGCAAAGTACAACTCCTGGTATGTTTTTGACATGGAAACCATGGTTAAACAATGGTTAAAGTTCAATAAAGTCAATTTTGCAAAATGTGTGTTCTATAAGTCTTGTTTAGCTTCAGTTTAGTCCTGATTTAGACCCCGTGAAACTAGAACCAAGTGGAACCAATGAAACCAAGTGTGACCCGCATTTGTGAAAAACACTGATGAAGTAGATTGATAAAGGGAAAAAATATTGTCAAAAGTAAATAACTGTGTCATTTCTGATATTAAATAGCTCACACAATTACTCTGTGTTTGTGCTGATGAGCATATGGCTCGATAGCGCTCTCTCTCATTAGACTTTTATGGATGTTGGACCAGTGTTGCGGGATATGGTTGCAGCCTCACACATGTACACGGCTTGTTTACAAGGAACAGCTGTAGAGGCTTATGTCCAACAGAAATATTTATTTAGGCGTCCAGTCCGGTCCCTAAAGCTGCCCTCTATAATCTACGCTGTTTACTTTAGATCCAGCCATTGTTTAACTGTTAAAACCAATTCACCGTTGTTCTTTGGCCACTCCAGCTCCACCCAAAAGACCAAACATACTGCATATGTATATTCTCTGTAATTGTCTTGATTCATTTAAAGGGCGTGGGCTTTCTTATTGGTCAGGAATATACATTTTACTCCAGATAGTTTTGTAAAAGCAGATATTTTTGTGTTAACAATTTAAATGATTATTGTTCATTTTAAAGGGACATTTTGTTGAATGAGAACCATAAGGAAGCAACTGTCACGAGAACCACCTGGAAGCAACTTTCCTGTGACTATCCCAGGCAATTGTTTCTTTGTCATGGTTCAACTTCAATCAGAGTGAGAGGCGGCGCTAAGTGGGCGGAGCTAACAGTCCATTCTAAAGCATGTTCTTTACTCATGACAACAGAGAAAAAAAACCTGAATGAATATTTTCTTTCTTGTTTTTAGAGAGGTTTGTACTTCTTGTACTTAGACTAACAAGCCCAAACTACATATGCAAACAAGAAAATATAATATGCTTATTGATTCAAAAGTGTGGGTACGGTCTTACATTTGGAAGGTTCTATTTTGGCTCGTGGTTTCACAGGAAGAAAAGATTTTCCAATTTAGAGTCTATTTTGTTTGTTAGACAAATCAGAGAATGACTGTACAATAAATGTGTCAATCCAAAAACAATGACGCCATTTCAAAATATCCTTTCTGAGTCTTGACTTGAAGATAATGGGGTTCCTTATAACATGATTATTATTATTATTAGATCATTTTGAAATGGTCTACATTAAGATGGTGAACACTGAACAAATCCTCAAATATTCGAAAGTAGAAGTGTAGAAGGAGTACCAAACATTTAAAAGTTTTTAAAGGACAAATATTATGCAAAATTGACTTTGTTGGGCTTTTAACCATGTTCTAACATTGTTCCGTCATCAAAAACATACCTGGAGTAGCCTTTGTTTGATT
Source organism: Rhinogobius similis (assembly GCA_019453435.1). Lineage (NCBI taxonomy): Eukaryota > Metazoa > Chordata > Actinopteri > Gobiiformes > Gobiidae > Rhinogobius > Rhinogobius similis. Next base: position 33,058,867 of record CM033632.1, read on the forward strand.
CACGTTTGTTTGATGAATCCTCCATTGAAAATCCTCTCTCTCCAGATGATGCTGACGTCATTTATCCCAAAATCCTTTGCTGTTTTAAGTCCTTAAATCACGGCCAGACTCGCTCTGAACATTTCTTCTGTCTAATCACGATAACTACAACTTTGTCGGATCCGCTCTTTACTGCAATGCATTGTGGGTATATATTTACATATGTGCAATTGCCTCTACAGCCAGTAGATGGAGCCACAGCTAAGTCAAAATGGCATCTCCCAATACAGTTATAAAGTGATGTTTCTTTGTAAAAGCATTTTATTTTAGACACTCTGGAGCAGGTTTAAAGGCTGAATGTTTAGTGCACAATATTTTTCCTTTAACTTTATGGTTTAACTTTCAAGTGTTGAACAATTGTAAGTTATTAGAAGAATGCAAACTCTTTGTTAAAAAAAATTCCTAAAGCGAACTGAGAACATTATTTTTTTTTAAATTGTCCACTTTTGAATAGAATTTTAAGTACAGTTTGTTTTTTATTCAGAGATATAAAAAATGTAATAAAAAACAAATAGTTGGTTGATTGCCTCCTATTGTGGGCCTGATTGACGTTACCTGAAAAGGCACATCTCCGGTGCTCTTTCCGATCTGGTTGACATTTGGCAGGGAGCCTCCGTAATATGGGCCCCGGTTTGGCCCCAGCTGCAGGTACTGAGCCTTCTGCAACTGTCAACACACAACACACACCGTCACGTACAAGACAGAAATGCTTAACAGACAAACATACTGTCTGTTTTCATGTCCATACAGAATTCATGCTTTGCCTTAGACATACGTGAAAAACTGTGACTCCGGACACATTTTAATTCAACCTGCCATGACTCCACAAAGCTTTTTCAGTTATATTTCTCACATTTCTATTTTAGGGCCTAACTTTGAATGCTTGCATATTTTTTATTTTACAAATGAACCTAAAAAAATGGATGAGACACTAAAAGTAGAGAGTGAGGCATTTTGTAATAGCAGCATGACTATTATCGCCATCAGTCTAAGACAGTGGTTCCCAAAGTGGGGGTCGGGATGTAGAGATGTAAGATGTAAGAGATGTAATTTTAATGAATATGACATTGTATTTGCTCTGTTTTTTAATTAATACCAGTATCTTTTAGTCAAATGGGGTCCAATAAGACAACAAACTATTCAAATAACCTATATTAAACCTGATTTAATATGTTTTGACACTTAAAATTATTGCTACTGTCATTTTCATTTCACTTTGGGGGTCCCGAGTCGGTTGTATGGCTATTTTGGGGGTCCCGGCAAGAAAAGTTTGGGAACCCCTGGTCTAAGATACATGTTTTGGGTTGAAGGAACCTAAAAACCCAACCAAAAGATTACAAACAAAACATGAGAATAACTTAATGAGGTGTAACGTTTTAAAAAGCTCCAAAAAGTTCTTTTTAAAGAACCTGCTGATGATGAGATCCATTTAGTTCTGTTTGACAGCTGAATTAACAGGTTGCTTTTCTATTCTGACACTAATATAATCTAATGACTTGGATGCTAAGTGAATGGCAAAAAAAACGTCTCGTAGCATTAGCGGTTCTTACTTTCATAAACAAACTCCCCGAGGATTTGTGACAATGTCTATGTTTCAAAACCCTCTCAAGTCCCATTTCCAATTTACAAAGTCATAACCGCTCTATTAGATTTCCTCATGAGAACCCCATGGGCACAGAGCTAAATCTAATCAGGACTACAATTACCAGCCGGGCCTGTCACAGCGTCCAGGGACCACCCCGATCCCGCACTATACATACAACTTACTGACGACGAATTGTAATACAAATTCATTAAAGAGCAAATATTCTGCAACATCAGAGTAAGTCACAAAGTGACAAAAGCTTTATGTTGATAATACAAAGGATTTGAACATTTGCAAAATACTTTTTTACTCGTACTTGAGTCATTTCTTGGACCACAGCTTTGTACTTCTACTTGAATTATATTATTTTGATGTGATGTTAAGAGTACATACTTTTGGTTACTCTACCCACTTTTGTTTTAATAGATTTTTTATCTTTTAACCCCTTACACTGAAGGCCTATTTTTCCTAAAGCGTCTGACTAAAATGAGTCCCAATTCAAACTGAAGTTGTTCTTGAACCCTTTGGAGCACAAACACTCTTTGCACTCTTTGTGTAGCTGACACTCTGTAGTTTTGGCCTTTGGTGTCTGATTTACTCTGATTACAAGTGGAGGAAAATCAAATTTTAAAGTCCGCTTAAATCTTCTTTGTAAAGCTGGTGTGTCAGAGGCCTGACACAATCCATCAAAAATCACTAAAATATGGTGACATCCAGCAAGAATCAAGGTATTAGGAGTTGTAGTGCAGTTATCTACTTCCGCTCTATTGGATATTTTGGATGTATTGTTGACAACAACCGTTATTGTTGATCAAAAGAAAAGAACAACATCGCAACACTAACCACTGGGATCAAGATGACCACAAATGCCAAGATAGCTGCTGAAATGGCAGAGATTAAGGAGTCTTTGAACTTTCTGTCAAGGGACATCAGTGAAGTTGCAAAACAACAGAAAACACTGACAGGCCTCATGGAGGAGATCCGAGAGTTAAAGATTATCATTAAACAAAAGGACCAAAGGATTGAGCTCCTGGAACAGAGGTTGGATGACTTGGAGCAGTATTCCAGAGCAGAGGACCTAGTGATCACCGGGCTGGAGCCCAGACATCAAAGTTATGCCCGGGCTGCTGGCCCAACTGGTGACCAACAAGGTGAGGATGCACCATCTGAGGAGCTGCACACTCTGGAGCAACAAGTGATCAAATTCATGAGAAGTAAGGACATTCCCCTGGACAGTCAACACATCTCGGCTTGTCACACTCTACCAAATAAGGATAAAAAAAAGAAGCTATCAATCATTATTAGGTTTGTGAACAGAAAGCATAAAGTGGAGATTCTAAAGGAGGCAAAATAACTTATAGGCACCAACATTTATCTCAATGAGCACTTGACTAAGAAAAATTCAGAAATTGCTTGGACATGCCGTAACCTAAAGAAGCAAAATAAAATACAAGCCACCTGGACCAGGAATGGAAAAGTGTTCATTCAGCTGAATGGACCCCCAGAGCAAGCTAAAGTGTTGGCAATAAGAAATGTAAAAGACCTGGATCAGTATAAATGAAAATATTTGGGCAGTTCTCCCCTTCTTTGGGTTATGTCAAGACAGATTTTTGCCTCTCCTGTAAAGAATATAAAAAGCGACGAGAGCAACACATATTTGTTACATTGGAAATGGAATTTTATTTACTCCACAAATGACTTGCTCACTGGTGAGTGAAGACTTTTCTAATGTTGATAATACAGAACATGGCACATATGATTTTGATAATGATATGGATCCAGAGACACACGTGTTTAATAACTTCAAGGACACTTGTAAATATTACACCGAGGAACAACTCAGAGATGTTCAAATCGAGAGGACATTTTCTTTGATTCACTTCAACTGTAGAAGCTTACCAAAAAGACTTTTTGGACACTCTTAAAGGTAGATTTAAGTTGATAGCATTGTCAGAAACGTGGATAAATAAAGGCAAGGAGGAAGATTTAAATATTGAAGGCTATGATTTATTTTTCAACAGCAGAATGAGTAAGACTGGAGGCGGAGTAGCCCTTTATGTTCACAGTGATTTAAAATGTAAACCAGTTGAATGCATGACGACTGCAATTGATGATTTAATGGAAAGTATTGCAGTGGAAATTGAGTTGCAAAAAAGCAGAAACATTGTTGTTGCATGTGTGTATAGGAAGCCAGGATCTAAAATTGAAACTTTTAAGGATAGTTTAGAAGATTTGATGAGTAATTTGAAATACAATAAAACACTTGTAATCTGTGGAGATTTAAATATAGATCTTTTAAAGGTCAATTCACATTTACAAACATCAGACTTTTTGGAGACATTATATAGTAAAGGACTGTATCCACTGATCACAAAGCCTAGCAGAATAACCACAACTAGTGCAACTCTTATAGATAATATTTTTACTAAAAAAAAATATGAATTGTGGATTAATAATTAATGACATAAGTGACCATCTACCTATATTTGCTATACTTAACTATCAACTGCAAGAAAACCAAACAGACGTAACCCAACAAATGTATAAAAGGAAAAGGAATGACGAAAGAGTGAATGCTTTCAGAAATAATTTGAAAAAACAAGACTGGAATGGGGTATACACAGATGATGTGAATACTGCAAATGAATCATTTCTAAAATGTTATTTAAATCTTTACAATCAACATTGTCCAGAAGTTCTAAGTAAATCTAGGCAAAACTATAACAAAAAACCCTGGATAACAAAGGGCTTGCAAAATGCATGCAAAAAGAAAAACAAACTTTACAAGGATTTTATTAAATCCAAAACAGAAACAACAGAAAAACGATACAAGGCCTACACAAATAGGTTAAGACAAGCTAAAAAGGAATACTATAACAGGATTCTATACGAAAATAAATATAACATAAAGGCTACATGGAATATTTTGAACAAGGTCATAGGAAATAATAGTCGATTAAAAGAAATACCCAAATATTTTGTAAAAGATAATGTGGTAATTGAAAACCAAAAGGAAATGGTAAATGAACTTAATAATTTTTTTTGTAAATATAGGACCAAACCTTGCAAAGGAAATGATAAATAATGAATCTTGTGTGTGCAAAAGTGAAAAAAGGATTATGCAATCAATGTTCCTTGAAGAGGTTTCTGAAAATGAAATAATATCTGTTGTCCATAAACTTAAAAGTAAGACTTCAAAAGATAGTGACGGTATTGACATGAAAATAATAAAAATGACGATAGACTGTAGAATCAAACCACTACATTTTATTTTCAATCTCTCATTTAAAAAGGGAATATTCCCAGATAGGATGAAAACAGCTAAAATCATTCCTTTTTAAAAAAAATGGAAATGCACATGATTTTAATAATTACAGACCTGTATCATTGCGTTCACAATTTTCAAAATTGTTAGAAAAACTGTTTGTTAATAAATTAGACAGCTTTATAGAAAATAACAACATATTAAATGAGAATCAGTTTGGCTTTCGGTCTAATCGATCTACAGGTTTGGCTATAATGAAAATAGTAGAAGAAATCACAAGAGCAATTGATCAAAAGAAATATACAATTGGAGTATTTATTGATTTGAAGAAGGCATTTGATACCATTGATCACTCTATCCTTATTTCTAAATGATATTCATATGGGGTAAGAGGAGTAGTTCTGGACTGGCTAACCAGCTATTTACAAAAAAGACAGCAATATGTAGAGTTTGGGGGTAATAAATCAGAATGTATGAATATTAAGTGTGGACTTCCACAGGGTTCAGTCGTAGGGCCAAAACTTTTTGTTTTATACATAAATGACATTTGTGATATTTCTAAGCTGATGAAATTTGTCTTATTTGCAGACGATACTAACTTTTTCTGTTCAGGAGATGATTTGCAAAGCTTAGCTGAAAATATTGGAAAAGAAATGGTAAAACTAAAAAGGTGGTTTGATTACAATAAATTGTCTTTAAATGTAACAAAAACAAAATTTATGATTTTTGGAAACAAAAAGAAGATAGAAGTGAATCTAACTATTGACAACATAAACATTGAAAAAGTATCTGAAGTGAAATTCTTAGGAGTTATGCTAGATGATAAATTAACATGGAAATCTCATATATTTTATGTGAAAAATAAGGTATCAAAGAGCTTATTTATTTTAAATAAATCCAAATATATTTTATTCATATATTACGAATGTTATATTGTTCAATGATAATGCCTTATTTTAGTTATTGTATAGAAGTGTGGGGTAATACATATGCCAGTAACATCAGGCCTTTATATCTATTGCAAAGAGCTGTTAGAATAATACATAAAGCCAAATTTAGAGATCATACAAATGCATTATTTGTTAAGTCAGGGTTACTGAAACTTAAAAATATAATTGAATTAAGAACATTGTTATTTATGTTCAAAGTCAGAAACAGAGCTCTGCCTGAAGACATACAAAAATTATTTAGTTTTACTTCAAATGATGAAAATCATAGGAGAAGATTCAATTTTAAACATCAGTATGCACGAACTACATTCAAACAAATGTGCTTATCTGTTGCAGGTGTAAAATTGTGGAATGCTCAGGATATTAATTTGAAAGGTTGTCTGATTATGTCTCAGTTTAAACAGATGTATATATTGAAACAAATAAGACTATATCAACTTGAGTATTGACTGGATGGGTACGCTGAACTTTATCCACTGGTGAAACAAGGAGAGGATGAAAGAAAAGGATGTGGTAGATCATGAAGATTATTAAGATGTGAAAAAGGGGCAGATTAATATAAGAATTTAATTCTTCTATCTGCTCCTTTCCAATCATGGAAATATGTTACTGTATGTTACTGTATGTTAATCATGGTGTGAACAATGGCATTGACAATTATTTTCATGAAAGGAACAAATAAATTGATTGATTGATTGATTGATTGACAGTCGTTTGGGCATTTGATGGGTTTTGACATTTCCACTCAGGCCAATTTAACTAAAAATTTGTTTTAGGGACTTGTAATAAAGTTTCTTTTTAAATGTCCAAGCGGAATCCATATAAAAGTCCTATTTAATGTTTAAACATTTTTTGATTCATCCCAGAATGGTTGATTTGACTGTAAATAAAAGGGTTGGGGCTTTCGTTTTATGTCTAGCATTTGTAGCAGCTTCATAGTTTCCTTTTATCAGATGGTGGACAGAATGAAATAAATAAAGAAAAAGTCAAAAGTATCACCGGTGGGACATCTTCAGCTTAAGGTGTTTTATAATGTTTCTTCATTAAAAACCAAACCTGGACTTGAGACTGAAGGTGTGATGGCAGTGTGATACTCAAAACATCAGAAAAACACTGCTTTTCTGAACGTTTCAGGGGTTTTGTAGCCCTACGCTTGGTCTTTATCGAAATACCCCTGTGTTAGACCAGTCACACTCTGCTCACTCTCCGCTTTAGTCCTCCTTAGAGAAACTGATCTACGCTCGGTTGTTATTTGAAAAGGTCTGGTCACTACTGGTACCCAAAAAATAACGCTCGTTCTGTGCCAACTTTCAATGCCTTTAAATGTTCATGTCAGCAAGTCAATAAATACACAACACATATGCTAGTGCGCTTGGGTCCAGTCTGGTTAATTAACAGAACTGGTTAATAGGGACAGAAAAAAGAACCACTCAACCATGAAAGCAAAAACTGTTCAGGTTAGGGCTGTAGTTCTTGGTCGACTAAAGACCTGCCTTATCGACCGATTAATCGACTGAAAGGGGGTGTGGCAAAAATATATCAAAACTATGAAGTATTTCCTTTCCATGTAACTGACCCAAACTGCACTCAAAAGACCACAACTGCAGAGGAATTCATGCAAAAACAACTATTTTTTACAGATAAGTGCTAGGAAACTCTGTATTTATATGTTGAACTCCAGCTAACTCACTCCATATCTTCTTGTGTTTGCGGTTTTACTAATAATTGGTCGACTAATAAAAATGTTGGTCGACTAAGACACCATCAACTGATTAATCGACTCAAGGACTAAAGGTACTCAGCCCTAGTTCAGGTTTTGGTGTAAAAAGGCAGGTATGGTTATGGTATTGGAAAAGAAATCAAATCGTTCACAGCCCTACGTCCTCCTGACAGTGCCCAGTTTTCCAGCTCTGTTTGAAAGTGAGTGCTGAATGAAGCTCAGGAGCAGGTACGGCCTCTTTCCCACACGTATCCGATTCACTGAACAACGTGTCACAAAACGGGCTTTATGTCGACATTAAGGCCAGGCTAAAGCACTCAAATACAAGAACCAAACCAAACTATTCATTTTAAAAGGGACATGTGTTGTGGCTCATGACTCCATCGAGTGGTACAAAGAATAGCATTTAAATGAACACAGAAATTGTCTCCAAAAGTCATAATGGATTTAAGTCTAAACCCGTCCTGTCTTGATTCCATGGTCCAACACATGAGCTTTGAGAATAAAATTTCACATCATAGCTCCTTTTACGTTCTGTTTTCAAGGTCTGTGGTTAAAGATTAAAGAGACAAAAAAAAAACCTGTGGAAATGTTTTAAACTAACCTTTCTGTTCCGTGGCATTTAAATTTCCAACCAAATGAAAAGTTCCCAAATCAAAATTTCATTCTTGATGCACAAAAGTAAAATGTTTTTTCATACAACAACTAACTCCTTCAACTTGAATATGACCACACTAATATTCAATCAACAATTCGCCCTTGAACAAATCTGAACAAGGTTTACATATTTTCTGAAATGATTTACTATTATTCACAGAGTTGTAATGATGTCTGTCTATTCTTAAAAATTCTTATGAGCCTTTTGTATAGCTATTGTCATAATTATAATCAAAATTAAGATAAGGGTGGTTGTCCACAGGGTTCAGTTCTGGGACCCCTCTTATTTATTTTGCATATTAATTATCTGATAATGATAAGCGTGGTGATGATAACATAAAATAAGATAATAAAAAGCAGCCATCATGCACATAAACCACACTTTTGGCTAAAACACATAAGCAACATATTGTTTACTTTGAACATTCCATTTTCAGACACGAGGAACTGTGTTATTTTTTTCTCCGCAGCCCAAACAAACAAGCTGAAGCTCCAGTAGTTTTTACTTTCACTTTAACGTAGCGGACCAAAACAAAACATGTGCTGGTCCAAGGGCATGTCGATTGAGGTGCTGTGGACTGACTTTCTCAAAATAAGGCGACCTCTAGTCCGTGTTCAGATGTCATGTAAACTAGGAGTGGGTGATACGGTGATAAAAATCGAATCGTAAGCTCGTCCCTGTGACAGCAATTTTTGTCAAATCGTTGTATCGTGATCCCTGTTTGTGTCTTTAATGCAGCTGTCTGTTCAAACACACTTTTTCTCCTGTTGTTCAGCCTCTGTAGCCTCTGAGCAGATGACTTTATTTACATCTTATAGGTGTGAGAAGCTTGATTAAACAAAATCGACACAAAATTTTAATGGATACAATCGCAAAGGCATACATTTTTTAAGTCGAATCATCATCTTCCACAAACAACAAAATGTCTTGCTTGAATAAAAACACTGTAGTTTGTATTTGTACAAACATAGTCTGAAACTAGCGACAAAAGCATGACAAAAAGCAATAAAAATGAGTTCAAAAGCGATACAAACACACCTACAAACAAAAAATGCACCAAAGCGTGATTAAAAGCAACAAAAACGACAAAAACCTGACTTAACGAGACAAACATGCGACTAAAAGCAACAAAATTGTGTTTAAAATGTGAATTTGAACAGAATCCTATTATTAAATCATAATCCTATTATCAAATCTAATCACTGGTCAGAAAAATCACAATTCGATATTTTCCCTAAATCCTGCTCTATTATAGGCAATAGAAAAATACAAAGTCAACGCGAATTGTGATCAGAATCATGATCTAGCCCCAAGAAAATTGTCATAATAATTTTTTGCCATATCGCCCAGCTCAAATGTAAATGATCAGACTGCAGCTGGATAAACGTAGCTGCACATGCTCCAGTGGCCTTAATCAGCACGTGTATTACCGAGGACTAGGGCTGCAACGAAGTGATCAATTATTTTCAACTAATTATCAATTATTGAAATAACTGTCAACTAATTTAGTAATCAAATAATCGCTGTAGGGTATAAATAGGTCTATGTAGGTTCAAAAACATGCCATGAGCTGAGAAGAATAAGTTTTATAATTCAAATTGAGCCACAGTTGCATGAAAATGAAGTGGAAAATTAGTTGACTGATGTATTTGATGAAACCACTCTTTTGTCCATAAATGCACTCCACCAGGATCCTCAAACTGCTTTAGCTTCATCTGGTCAAATTTAGTACAAATCTTTTCACCATGTAAATTGTGCGTTAATCAATTTACCGAAAGACTAATCGTTGGACTAAGCGACTAGCAAAATGAGCGTTAATTGCAGCCCCAACCGAGGACAACATACCATTGCTTGCCTGGAAAAATCCAGACTCATCCGCTGGTACAGCGGTGAGTCTGGATTTGAGTCAGCTCGATTTCTACAGCGGAGCAAACCCAAGCAAACAGGAAGTGGAGTAAACCAATCAGAGTTTATCACTGTATAGTGATCACACCACTGTTAGTGTTGTTCCGAATGTCCAACGGGTGAAAAAGTAGTGCATTCAAAATTTCCCACAATGCATCTTGAAAATTGGTGTCCAGCGCCGGTAACTAGACCCGTCAATATTGACCACAATGCATTGCTGGAGTCGAAAAAACTACAGCGGACTGAATGAAAGCAGAAAGAGGAGCTGTTTAAACGAACTGCTGAGCCGAGATTATGAGCAAAACACTTTAAACAAACCGTTAGTAGCAGCGTTGCTGGCATTAGCCACTTACCTTAACTTGAGCTGTGAATAGATCGAAAATCTACGGCAAAAAGTTGAATAATCCAGTCCGTTTGATGTTTAACGTGCGATCTATGGTTAATAAAACTTGTATGATGTTTATTAGTCCATAAATATGTGCGTGTCAGGCAGATTTGATCCATATTCATTACAGAAATCGATTTTTATCTGAGTTTTGACAACTTTTTTTTCGTCCCAGATGCCAGAGTCACGTGACGTGCGGCGAGGAGAAACTAGTGTCCGAATTGCTCCAGGACTGGGGCACTATTTAGTCCTATGAACAGGGCAGGACTGTGGAGTGATTGAGTGGTTAGAGAAGAAGAGAAAGTGTGGACATTCAGACACAGCCTTTGAGAATATGTGTGTTGTAGCCAACTCTGCTACTTCCACCGCTCTAGAGTGACACCGTTTGCGTCACTGAAATAAAGAAATCTGATTGCTCAGTATGTTTTGGAGTTGACTCGAGGCACGGCAGAGGGCAGGGCGACCAGACTGATATATTGTGTATAAATAATACATAGATATATAATTCTAGACTTGCCAGGCAATACCATTGCAGAACACGCGCATGAACTTTAGAACATTACACTTGTGGACCCCAAACTGGTAAGCAACAACTCTGTATTCTGCAAAGCTAGCGAGCCTGTACAAGATGATGGCGACAGGCATGTTTAGTGGATTGGCGCACGAACACTCGCAGGTTCAGGGCAGAGAATGTCCTCCGTCGCCACACACTTTTACAATGACCCACGTGTCATACAGAAACTCTCCACCCATGCCAAATCTGTGAACTCCTTCAGAACTACTTTCTCCCTTCTTGTTGGTCAGGCGTTATTGTGCTGACCTGTTTGAATCGATTTACTCTCTTAGATGTAAACTCAGGCGGAACAGGTCAGACCGGTTTGGGGGGAAAGAAACATTGAGATCATTTACACAGTCCGATTCCTCTGTGCATGTAAACGTAGTGACTAGGCGTGTTCATGGTTAACCGATTAGCGCATTAACCTTGACTAAACACTTAACCGAGCGAAGAGAGTGAAGATCCTGCCCGGTTAACTGTCACGTTTCATTTTCTGCCTGGTTTACTATGTTGTAATACACAATTTAACGTTACACAATGCCCGAGAGAGCACCTTATGCGACTGTAACACGTCTGAGTGAAAACAAGTGCGATGACAACTTCAAAGAGTGGATTTATCTCATGAAGACGGAGCAAACCTGAGACACGGCAGTATTTATGAACTAATATTAATCTGACATGGTTTATTTCACGTTAGTGTAGCAAACAGACAGCTTTTTGTCACAGATGGAAAACTATCGATCTTTTACCTGCACAAGCTAAAGGTAAGCTGCTAACGTTAGAGACTTTATAACGTGACTCTTAACAAGTAGCTACAACAGTTAGAACAGCGTTTATTGGCGCTTTCACTCGTGTTGTGCTCTGTTTAAACCTGTTACTTTCGCTCTGCTCTGTGTTTGCTCTAATGCGCTGATGTCAAAAATAACTCGTTCAGTAACAAAAAGTACGACACAAAAGTGGTGTTATCTCAACCGGTTAACCGATTATTGACCGCGAAGGGCTCCAACGATCGGTTAACGAAACAACTGAAAACGTGCATCCCTAGTAGTGACTGTGATCTCACCATAATGCCAATATTGTGACATCCCCACAGGCCATAAATACTCCAGTTAATTGAGTTGTTGCAGTAAATGAGATTATAGTGGACAGATGAGCTCCAGATTTAGCCCTGTTGTATTCAGTGCTAGCCTGGTCCTACAGGGCGGTCAGCAGGACCTTCACCGGCCTCGTGAGGTCAGGCTCACTTTGGCAGGACATGGATGAACACAACGCTGTACACTGGCTACAACCTGGAGCCCTCAGGTTAAGCCGTCAGTCAAAGGAGCATGGAGCGGAGACCTGTCCGACGACTCCACACAGATCTGTTCACACCGGGAGCATCAGTCAATACGTTTGTCAAAGGTGAGGTGTGAAGAAAAGAGTATTACCAGTGTGAACTCTTGCTTCCCTTTTACCACTTCCAGATCAATGAATGTCCTATATTTTACATTTTCACCTTAGCTTTGGTATTTATCGGCGCATATTCTCCTATCGGGAAAATGGAATATGCCTCAGCTGGCCCCGTTTAACGTGAAAGTTAGGCCTGCGTTTCTGGTGAAGTTCAAAGGAGTTTGAGACAAGCTAAAGGCGACTCCAGACTAAAGCCATGGGTCGCTGGTTACAGGTGGAACGTTTGGAGCAGTCAGTAACTTGAGTCTTCATGGTTTGGACCATTTGCTTTAACGGTGTCATTTCAGGTGTTTCTTTGCCTGTCGGTTCATGCACATGTGCAGGACACACGGTCAGCTGTGCGACTGAATGTGAGTTTTGTCCCAGCATGAGAGGGCACAGGTCAAAGGAGTGAATGTCTTTAAAACTATATTTACTCACAGTTAACTTATCAAAGAAGCTAATTTGAGTCTGACAGGATCAAAATAAGTTTGGTGATGACTTAGACTTAGGAGAGAGCAATTGTTGTTTTGGAGGTATGCAAAATTCGAATATCGAGTGTATAAAGAACTATTCAAAATAGCAAAAAGAGAAGTGTATGAAGGGATATTTTTGCTCTTTTGTGGGTAACTTTATGGTTCACAACATGTTTTGTTTGATATTTGAATGTCAACCAAGATATTAATCTCTGTCAATATTACCCTGTTACACATTTTTGTTGGACTTTATTGGAGAGGGCAGTGCAGCGTGAAATGGGGATAAGAGGGAAGGACATTTATTAAATTGTCAGAAATCAAACTGACGATGCTGCGGCCAGCTGCACATGAAACCTGGCACGTGCCATCCACTCAGCCCCACTAACAATAAAGGTTTAAAAGTGAGGTTTCTTCTCTTGTGTGGTTCATTTGTGCTTTATACAATACCTGAAGTTGAAGACATTTACAGTCATAATATTGCTGCTTGCTATTGAAGTCTCATAGATAAGGACGAACTGAGAAGACATCATGATGCATGGACACAGTGGCATAAGATTGCAAGATATTTCACAAATTAATCAATTGTCACTGTTCGCGAAATGCAAAGTATTTAAGTCCTTTTAACAAAAAATAACAAAATATACTCTTATTATTTGTAGTTCCTGATATGCCTGTAGTTTAGACCCCCACAAACATGTTCTGAAATAATAAAAAAATAAAAATAAATAAATAACATGTGAATTTGCCCTCTGAGTCTGAACAGAATCTAACAAATAAAAACTTGCCTCGCAGATTTACTCGCTATCATCAGGTTAGATGTTTAGCCAAAATCGTTGCGTCCAAGCGTACAGTACTGACAATCTGGTTTAGAAGGCACACATGCTGTGCACATGAGCAACAGGCAGTGAGGATAAAACATACGCCTCAGCGGGCCCCAGTGCAGCTGCACTGTATGCACTGCCTGATGTTACGCCCCTGAGAAGACGCACCACAAATGCAGGATTACAGAAACATGTGTGAATCAAACGAAACACATCTCACATGTATCCAATTTATGAATTGTGGGTTAATCTGCCATGTGCAAAACAAATCTCACTTCACACTCTTCGATTACATAAGACACCGACTTCATTTGTTTCCTAAACTAAGCTGTCAGCTATTCATTTAGCACACTAGGTCTCTCTGACAAACGCATTTCTGTTGCAGTCAAAAGTCTAAAAGGTGGCCAGCCCTCAGTCAGCTCTATATGATCCCTGGATAAATAAAGACTACAACAACAAAGACAGGATTAATAGAAAACTAGACTGCAAATATGTCATTCTAAACAAACATGGCTTAAACTATACTTAGAGAGCCAAAAGATACAGAGAAGGTAGGATAAACCTGAATAACGCAAACCTTGAACGTCTAAAGAGAAAATTGTGTTTGCATCGTAATAACTGTGGAACTTAAGAATGTGGAAATGCAATGTTGTGTCATCTTCTCTTATATGAACTGGACGATGGTTGATGGAATAAACTCATGCTTGCTTGTTTAAATTGGCATTAGAGGAAGTTAAGAAATTACATGAAAAACACATCAATCCTGACATAATAACGATATAATAAAGCATATGTGGAGGCGCAGCCCGTCCAGAGCCCGTGACTGTGGCCCTGTTGGATTAGAAGGTGCAGAGGAGCTGTGTCCAAATCCAAACTGCTCCGCGGAGACACTTGTCCGCGCTGTCAGAGCCTCGCACGCCCCTTTCCTTCTCCACATTAGAGTCTGGAGCTTGGACCGTGTTCTCGGCGGAGCAGTGGCCGTGTGTGTCCGCGGGTGGCTGTCACAGAGCGGGCAAAAGGCTCCTCCAGCTGGCAGGAAGACTCGTTTGTTATTGTTTACCTCCTCGTCGGGCTCGGGCTCGGGCTCGGCGGTGCGGAGCCTGTCATGTCGGGAGGGAAAGCTGCACGCACGGGGCTGCGCTCGTGTGTGGCGGGACTCACCCGGGCCTGGCGCGTGATGCTCAGGTCCTTCATCACCTCCTCGAAGGCCGCCGTCTCCTCCGCCTGCTTCTGGTTGTGCAGGGCGATTTTCTCGCTGAATTTCCGCGGATTGTTCGAAGTCGCCATGTTTCGCCGCTCTGCTCGGTTTTGCTTCAGTGGACGCTGTCAAGGCGCGCGCTTCACGCACGGTTCACTTCCGGTTGTAGCAGTTTTGGCAAAGTAAAATAGATAGGCTTGTATAATTTCATTTCGTGTCTATTTTTATTAAGGTGTGATTCAAGTAATGTCCACAGTACTTAGACATTTTCACAAGATATTAAATTATTTTCGCAAATTAGCTCTGTTTGTTTAGTTGAACCTTGAATTATGCATTAAATATTTTCTAACAATAAGTAAATGTTGTATGTAGGCATGTTTGGTTGACATATTTCCAACGTAATAGTCATATCTGGGACCTATTTTAGACAATACTTTTATTTATATGCAATAACATCTTTGAACAATGTTTCAATGATATTCAAACATTAATAAACAGCAGACACAAAACACAATCTACATTTATACTCACTATCTTGTTTGCCTCTAACCCATTTCTTGGCACATCTCTTAAGTTGAAAAACAGAGCGTGATTTCCGGTGTGGCCTGCAGCCGCTTGACCAAAGCTGTGCGTGTTCACGACGTTGCGCGGGCGTGAGGTGGAGGCGCACATCTGGACTGCAACAACCGCATTCAACTTGTGTCCAGGGCTCATTCTACTCAGCCCACACTAAACTGCCCACCAAGACTCCACGCAGCGAAGGAAAACACCCTCCAACTTTCTAATCGTAGTGTTTCTGTGATATTATGTCATCTTTTCCAGCTTATTCCAGTTTGGTGTCAGCGGCTACAGGAACTTCTTAAAGACACTTTGGGCTTTAGGGGCTGAGACGGAGACACAACCTCTATGTTTTAAAGGACGTAAAAGCTTATATTTCCGAGTGAAGGATGTGCTTAACTTACTTTCAGTATTAATTTATTTGTTTATTTTATTGAATTTTGTATTATTTATGCATTTTTAATGTTATTTTGATTTTTTTTTCTATGACAGGATATTGTCTATGCCAATGTGAAAAATATTATTTTATGTCATTTATATGTGTTATATGATATTTTTGTGTGTTATTTTATTTCTTTATTTATTTCGTATGATTATGTATATGATTATTACATTTATGTATAAAATGTGTTATGGGCTACACTTCCTATTTACAGGTGATACTTTGAGAACTTTTGTTTATTTGTTTATTTTATATTATTTTCTGTTATTTGTGTGTGTGTTTTATGTTATTTGTGTGTTTTATTTATTTATTTTGTCATAGGAAATTGCCTGATTATGCTAATATATAAAATATGTTATGGGCTACTCTTCCTGTTTACAAGTGATGCTTAAGGCACTTTGTTTATTTCATATTAATTTATGTTATTTATGTGTGTTTTATGCTGTTTTTGTATGTTACTTTATTTATTTTGTCACAGAATTGCTTGATTATGCTAACGTATAAAATATGTTATAGGCTAGACTTCCTGTTTATAGGTGATGCTTTGAGAACTTGTGTTTATTTGTTTATTTCATATTATTTTCTGTTATTTATGTGCATTTTATGTTCTTTTTGTATGTTCTTTTATTATGTTATGGGCTACACTTCTTGTTTGTAGGTGATACTTTTATGGACTTTTGCGCATTCAAAAGATACAATATTTTATTTTGAATGGCAACAATGCAAGATTTTCCTCACTCTGAGACCCATTGTTTTGTACCTGAAATTCAGTGCACTTGCATTTGAGCTTGCCCCAACCAGGGGGCGCTCTGGAGCCATGCAGGGGCAGCAGCAGAAAGAAGCCTAATGCAGTGTGTCTTCAGTGGATCTTTACACACCTGCAGCATGTAGGCTAAAGGCCAATTTATACTTCATAAAAAGTACGAACTTTGTTCGTGCGCCTCGGGCTGTAAGAACAAGAACAAACTTCGTTTGGCATTCATACTTCAGCTCAAGCGCCGCAGCGGAACTCCTTCAGACCCCGCCCCCCCGTGATCCCAACAACTGTTTCCACGCTGTTTCTATGGAGATTGCCATCGCTGACAGCTCAGTTGATATTGTTTTAGCAATGGCAGATGTCGTTTTTGAGTGGATGAGAGAGGAGGAGGAAGAAGAGAGGATGATGTTTGAAGATGAAGAGGATGACGACTTTTTTTTTTACATGCGCTGGCCGAGGAGACAGAACAAAATGAGTGAAGATGGCATGTTCGGCCGCTAAATACAACGCGGGTCGTACAGGGCGAATACAGTCTGCTCGTTCAACAAATGCGGGAGATGGATGAGGAGAGGCACTTTTCGTACTTCAGATGTCAGCCCGTCGGTTTGACCACCTTGTCTTTAGGATAACACTATTTCTCCAACATGCGCTCAAGGAAATTTACCCCGCCCCTTTTGAAAAACTGGCCAATCAGAGCCTAGTTGATGTACAGCTCTGCCGAACAAAGTTCTGCTCAGCTGATGTGTCAAGAACAGGCTGCGAGAACAGCCGAACAGAGTAGGTAAGAACAAAATGACGTAATTTTGTTCTTACAGCCCGAGGCGCACGAACAAAGTTCGTACTTCTTATGAAGTATGAATTGGCCTTCACTCCTCTGTTGTATTAGGTGTATCTGGATTGTGGATTACCATGGCAACAAACCACAACTCAATCAAGATGGACTGAAAATCACTCACATGCAAAATAAATTCAATAGGTTGTATTCACTTTCTAGGATTTGATGATGACATAATTTTTGGGCCATATTTACTGCTGTTGAACCTCATTTATTATACAGTATGTTATGATTTGGCTTTAAAGTGCGTATGATGGGTTTTTAGTATTTCCTAAATTTGACTTTGTTTGATGGGATAATACCTTTTGTAAATATAAATGGTAGTTTTACACTGACCAAGTACTAGTTTGTGAAGAAAATTTTCAAAATGGGTAGAAAATTACAGGAAATAGAGCAGACGTCTAAAACATGATGACATCACACAAGGGAGGCTCGATTCAGAACTGATTGTACTCACTTGAAACACATTTTTCTGATCTTTTAAATATTAACTCAACAAAATAAAGCTGCTCTTGTGTATTTGTGAATATGTCAAATAATAATTTATCTGAGAATAGAGGAGTTTTGGCCCAGTGTAAAATATGGTTGCTAGGTAACAGTTGCATTTCCAAGTGTGATGTCATGAGTTACAACCAGGAAGAAAAAATTTAAACCAAAAAATTTGCCATATTGGGAGAACATTTAATATATTTATTGCGAAATCTTAAATATAATGATCTTAACTGTGTTTTATTTAAATGAGTAGTTTAACCTGTCACGGGCACTTTTAAGTCCCTTCAGCTGACAACAATCAAGTCTGTGGGGTTGAATGGCTCCACATCCTGAGGCCATTGTTAAAGGACACATTCTGCTACAGTAACTTTTTTGACCTTAAACCCTGTTCTAACAATGTTCTGTCATCAAAAACACACCTGGAGTAGCATTCTGTTGCATTCACGCTGTTTTGTTTATCAGAAAATCCTCCCCCCTCCGAGTGTCAAACAGACTTCCTGCTGAACTTCTGAGATTTTTGTATTTTCAGACTTCATAGTCATTAAATCATCGCTAAACTCGTTCTGAGCATTTCTGCCTCTAAACACGATAACAGCTGCAGCAACTCTGCACAATGATGTCTTTTCAGCGCTAACTTCACTAGTTTATATATAGCGCTGGCGCCATCTGCTGGCTGGATGCACTCAGTGAGTGTCATTCATAGTGACTGACAACACAGTCATAGAATGAATAAGAAACTTTTTTTTTGTTTTAAAAACATGAGATGGCAAATTTAAGGCACTCAAGAGCATGCTTAAAGGAGTAGCAGTATGAAAAATGCTGAATATTTTTCCTTTAAAACACAATTTCACTTTTGTTTAGAAAAACACTGAGCTTTGTATCAGTTTTTATTTCATGCAGATAGGCCCAGTAATTACAGAGAGATGAAGTGTACCTACTGTGTGGTAGAGCTGGATAAGAATGTGCTTCTCTCCACTCCATTTTGAACCTATGGTGCTTTTGTTTAATTTATGTACATTGTTGCTATGTAGCAACTGGATGCATTTCTATTACAATGACTTATGCTTCAAAATAAAAGACATTAAATTAAACAAAAAGGTTAGCAAATCTGCAATCTGACAAATTCAACCACAGAATTCAGACTTGCTCAATTTTAAACGAGGGGTTCAAGAATGTTGTGTTGTTGCTTGAACACAACCTTTGGAGGATCGTGGAAAAGGTTTCAGGGGTTGTCATCTGGACACTGTTTGAAGATCGAGACGTTTCGACTTCTATCCCGAAGTCATTGTCAGTCCCTGAAACCCTACGATGAAACCCTACTCTACGATGAAACACGCCTGGACGAATGAGGGATTACATCGATGAACCTTTGGAGCAGATAGAAAGCTATAACCAGCAAAAAAGAACATTAAACAGAAATGCTCAAAGCTAAACTTTCACTTCACCTTGAGTCTTGGTGATATTTTTGTGAACTGCTTATTTCCTCTGAACGACTTCCACTCATAAAAGAACAACTCTTTACTATGAAAATGTAAACTATTCATTCATTCATTCATTTTCTACCGCTTATTCCCGTTAGGGGTCGCGGGTGACTGGAGCCTATCCCAGTGACTTTGGGCCTTAGGCGGGGTACACCCTGGACAGTGGCCAACTCGTCGCAGGGCTAACATAGAGAGACAGACAAGGACAGACAACCATTCACTCTCACATTCACACACTAGGGACAATTTAGAGTTCTCAATTAACCTACACAGTCATGTCTTTGGACGGTGGGAGGAGCCAGAGAACCCGGAGAGAACCCACGGTAACACGGGGAGGACATGCAGACTCCACCCAGAGAGATCGTGTGATGTTAGGGTGGTTCAGAATTCAAAACCACGATGTTGGGGTGGTGCGGGATTCGAACCCACGATCTCCTTATTGAGAGGCAGAAGCTCTAGCCGCTCTGCCACCGTGCACCCTGAAAAATGTAAACTAATTAAGTAATTATCATACCTTATTCTTAAAATTAGATGTATCTAATCAGTCTTTCCCAATAGTGTCTTATTTACAGGTGCCCTGATCTTTCTGTCAGAGGGTCCACCACCTGCTTGTCGCCATGGAGATGTATGACATTAAATGTATCTTGTATTTATTCAATTATAAGTGTTTTACTGTTAAAAAATATATTTACCTAAAGCGTGGTTTTAATTTACTAAATTCACTGTGAAACGTGACTAAAGTTCAAGTAAACAGGAAACTACTGACGGTTCATTGTTCATTGAGTGCATTTGTTTCACTTCTTTGCGCTTCTATTCCCCATTTTAATGTCTCTTTAGATCAGGCATTTGGTGTGGCTAATGTTACTGTAGATGCAACTATGCACTGGAAAGATTAAGATAAAAAGGGAATTTGATTTACTTATCTGCAGCTAGCTCCACAGAGCAGTTTTGATCTCACTTTGAGTGCGTTGCATATCGGCTCAACAGAATGTGACCATCACTGTAAATACGACAGTTTATCACTTGATCCAGTTGGTGTTTTTGCTGTCTTGTTTTCCTGAGTTTGTGTTTTCTCTTATTTAATCATCTTGCTGCGGTGCTTGGCTTCTCCTTCTCTTAAGTGCACCCAGAGCCAAGCAGGACTGGAGTGGAGCTGGTGTTCAGGTTCATGTGATGATGGAGGCAAGAGCCACTTTTCTCCATTGATTGCATTGGACTTTCTCAAAATATCTCAAGATATCTCAGAAGTAAATTCATTCATTTGGAATCTGAGGGTTTCTCTTAGACCAGGGTCACTTTATTTTACAGAGGGCCAGATGTTTTGGATGTTTTTTGTCCAAAGGGCTGGAAACATGTCCAACGCTTTTAAAATATTAAAAAAAAATTTGACAACATTTGCAAGATTAAAACAGGACAAAAGTAGGACTAAACCAGGTCTAAACCAGATCTAAAGCAGGACTAAACCAGGACTAAACCAGAAGTAAACCAGGACTAAACCAGGTCTAAACCGGGTCATAACCAGATCTAAAGCAGGACTAAACCAGGTCTAAACCAAGATAAAAACCACCACCGTGGACTCTTTCCGCTTCCTCGGGACCACCATCAGGACCTCAAGTGGGAGCCGACCATCAGCTCCATCATCAGTCAGGCCCAGCAGAGGATGTACTTCCTGCAGCAGCTGAGGAAAGTCAAGCTGCAGCAGATGATGGTGCAGTTCCTCCTCCTTCACCGTGTGGTACAGGAGCCACAGCCAGCGACAAACAGAGACTTCAGCGCATTGTGCCTCTGCTGAGAAGGTGATCGGCTGCAGCCTTCCATCTGTCCAGGACCTGTACGTCTGCACTACCATTTTATTTGATTCTTAATTTTATGCATGCCTCTTTTATATATCTTGCTACTATTTTATTCATTGTTGTATGTTGCACCTTACGCCAAAGCAAGTTCCTTTGTGAATTTTGATCACTGGCAACAAACCGATTCTGATTCTGATTCTAAACCAGCACCAAACCAGGTCTAAACAGGACTAAACCAGGATTAAACCAGGACTAAACCACTATATATTTGGGTTGAGGGCCGCATCATATCTGAATATCTTAGTTAGACCTAAGAACTCAATGTGTTGCAAGAAACGTCTGGACTTGAACAATATTCCTTTTAGCCGCCCTCCATCTGTGTTAAATATTATGGTCTGATGGAGTGTCATGATCCCGTGTGGGAGGCAGGAGCTCTCAGGACCTGCTTTGGTTCAGACACTTTTGGACCGTACCGATCTGGTCAAGGTCAAGGTCAACGTCATCTTTATTTATAAAACACCTTATACAATAATAAGACATTATCCCAAAGTGCTGGACAACAACAATAAAACAACACAATATTAAAAACATAAAGTTTCCTGGACATAATGTTTAGAAAACACAAGCATTTATACAGTATATAAAAGTGCTCAGGTCAATTTGAATTAAAAGCCAGCGCAAAGAGGTATGTTTTTAAAAGCGATTTAAAGCTCAGAATCGAGCATTCCATAGCCTGGGGCTGGAGACGGAAAAGGCTCTGTCGCCCCTGGACTTCAGCCTGGACATGGGACAGTCCAGGAGCAGCTTATCTGCAGACCTTAGGGGTCTAACCGGAGCATGCAATATTAATAAATCACTCAAATACGAAGGTGCCAAGCCGTTTAAGGACTTATAGACATAAAGCAAAGTCTTGAATTTAATGCGGTAGAGAACAGGGAGCCAGTGAAGTGAGGACAACACTGGAGAAATATGGTCCCTGCATCTTCTTCCAGTGAGCAGACGCGCTGCTGCATTTTGTACAAGCTGCAGTCTATGGACTGTCTATCTGCTCCAACCAACGCAAACACGGCCAAACTTCTCTGGGTTTGCTTCTTGTGTGGACTGTTGACTGTTCCACACGACATTAGACCCATCTATCTCTATGGGGGAGGAACAGGTGACTCCACTTGGCAGAGTTACAAGTCTGATCTGCGGAGATGAGAGCCCACTCACAATAAGAACGCATGTTTTAATTTTCATTTAAATAGAAATAGATAAATAACGACGGAACTTTCCAGCCAAAACAGTGACATCTCTGAAGACACGCAGGTTACCCACAACCAGAAAGGTTAGATTGTGGACTGAGTATTCATAGCTGCTTGAGTGACGCAGAAGGTCTTCCTGTGTGTTACCGTGAACAGAAGTGAGAACAGACTCCACATGTTTCTGCTTCTCACATCTGACTTCACGGCTTTGTCTGAGTCTGACACTCTGTCGTCCTTGTTTTGAGGTGTCTGCCTATTTTAAGTGTTTTCACGAAGGGTTGGGTAAAATGGCAAGAATATATAGTATATACTGTAGATGATCCAGGATTTTTCATTGCTTCTTATTGAATAAAAATGACGTTCAGAATTTGTTTCATCAACGTAAACACAAACGACTTTAGACTGCTCCAAACCACATGCTTTTACTCTCCCCGGAGACGACCCAAGCGGATCATTGACAATAGAAAACAACTGTCCAACGCTTTTGAAATATGTGGAAAAAAAGGCTTTGACAACATCTGTAGAATTGACTACAGACCTGACTCTAAACCAGGTCTAAACTAGGAATAAACCAGGCCTAAATGAGGACTAAACCAGCACAAAACCAGGTCTAAACAAACTAAGTCTAAACCAGGATTAAACCAGGTCTAAACTAGGAATAAACCAGGTCTAAATGAGGACTAAACCAGCACTAAATCAGGTCTAAACAAACTAGGTCTAAACCAGGATTAAACCAGGTCTAAACCACTAACAACAACTAAAATATTGTCTGTGTTTGGGTTGAGGGCCGGATCATAGCCGTTGGAGGGCCTGATGCAGCCCCCGGGCCTTCAGTTGAATAGCCCTGGTTTAGAGTATCATATTGTACACATGAGTAGGAGATGTTTTGGAGAAATACATTTTGTTGAAGTTGAAAAGTCAGTTTGGGAACTTAACTATAATTCACTTAAATTATTGCCCACAACGGCAGATCAAATATCGGTATCAGCTGAAAAATATCACATCATCCTTAATAAACAGAGATAACTACAGCAACAGGACTCTCTTTGTACATAAACAGTGCTTGCTTGTTAAGGTGAAACGTCATTATGAGGAGGTGGGGCTTATCAGTTCTGTAGTTTTGAACAGGAAGTCAATAAATCCTTTCCTATTTCTAAGTTGTTTTTAGATCAATATGCAGTGAATATTGACAATGAAGAAAATGTAAAATGATGATCTACTTATGCTAAAGATCAACATGAAGTCCCTGAAAAAAAAAACTTCATTTTGACTGAAATGTTAATGTTAACAGTCATTGATGAGGAAGCTGTGGTCTATTTGTGGACTGTTGGGCAATTATTGTAGACTGTGTTAGCGCGTTTCCAGTTTGTGGTTGTCTGATCACAACTATATTCAGTTTTGACGTATTGCATAAAGGCTGTCATTTTATTTTTTGCTGCGTACATGTGTGCATAAATAGACTTGCAAACGTTTCACTAAAATGTTTTCAACCCACTCAATGACACATTTCCCCAAATTAAAAGGTGCACTAAGTAACTTTTCCTGTAGAGGATTCGCCACTTGCTCCCCTGTATGCAAATGGACTTGTCTACATGCTGGTCATGTTAGTTATCAGTCTGGCATGCAGTAAGTTTTTCAGTGCAATAAAACATGTAAATATATAGGTTATAGGTTTAATGCCACACCGTGGAGCATTCTAAAGCAATAACATCCCCTTGAAGACAAGCAGAAAGCAAACTCCTACAAGAAAAGTTGCATCTTTTATGACTAGCCGGATTGCTTTAAGTTGCTTTAAGTGCATATGACAAGTTAGATTACACATTTCACAAAAACAATTATATTTAAGATTTTACTAAATATTTTGCATATTTGTCCCCAGCTTGGTTACAATGTTGTTTGTAATGTATACTTCCTGGTTGAACTTCCTGGTTGAACACTGGCAGCAAATATGACACAGGTAGAGGTTACCTAGCAACCAGACTATAAACAAGAGCCATAACCCATATACATTACACAATAGTTAGGAACTGACAATATAAATAATAAACTGTCAGAAAAACATGTCACTTACTGTAAATGTGTATGTTCAATGGCACGTCGCCTGTTGAGTCTGGTTTAGTACTTTGCACATGGATCTTAAAGGAGACATATCGGAGAGATAAGGGGTGGGTGAAAACAGGAATTGTAGGACAATATAGGATTAACAACCACCTCAAACAACCATGAATCAATCCAAATACAACTTTGAGTAATGATGAGGAAACACTGTTACTAGGTAAAAAGCTCAGTAGATTTGGCCTAATGGCCCCTTTTTAACTTTTAACTTTTAGATCAAGATGTTGAGTTGATGATCTAGTCCAGGGGTCTGCAACCTTTATTATCAAAAGAGCCATTTTTCCCCCTCTTCTACAAAAAAAAAAGTCGTCGGGAGCCGCAAAAAATAACGGACACTACAAAAGCTGCCAGCACGTAAAGGCGATGGCTGATGACGTTATGTGACTGACGTATATTTTCGTTGACAAATTAGAAATTAAAAACAGTTCTTTTAAAATTAGATGGCATCAACTCAAACTCCAAGATAACTGCCCAACAAAATAAACTAACAATATGAATAAAAACGAATTAAGAAATACTTATTTATGTTAAAAGTTTTTTTTTCAAGGTCAAAGGGAGCCGCTACAATGAGGGTGAAGAGCCGCAGGTTGCAGACCCCTGATCTAGATATATCGGGTATTGCTATCTTAAACCTGTTGGCATTAGCCCCTCCAGCCCAGAAAGAATTTTTCCCTTAGAGTCCCTGTCAGCCGAACATATACTGCTCGTGTTCGGCTGACAGGGACCTACAAGCTTTTTTTGTAGGTGAAATCCTTCGGTTTTGTTAAAACAGCCGTGATCCTGCGCACCTCCGTAATGTAAAACTGCAGACCCCGAGGAAACAGCAGTCTCACGCTGCAGTTTGATGAATCACAAGAGCGGCATAACTATGTAAATGAAAATAGTACAACAGATAGAGTGAAAGTTTTATTATCACGTTTTTGCATGAATATATGTAAATATATAAACCCGACATGTGGCCCCGGTGAACATGCTTTTTGCCGTACTACTGTAGGATAAAGTATAATTGCCCAAAACAATAAAATAAGGACAAATAAATCACTTGTACGAGGCACTGCAGCTGATCCTCCCTGAGCAGTTTGTCCGAGAGCCCCGCACAGGGACGAGGAGGTCTGTGCAGCTCACAGGGTTCTACTTTAAATAAGGATGTATTATTATTTTTATATTTGACTAAAACAATGTTAAAAGGCCAACGCACACCAAAGTGTGGTGTGCGCAGCACGTTATCTGACACATGTCAACACACACTGAACAGTGCACGTCACGGCTCTTAAAAAGGCTGTAAAACAACTCGTTTTGAATATGTGTAAAAAGTGCAGGTTACAGACATTTGTAAGAAGCTGAAGTACTTTTTGCGCTCCGCGAGGTTGACTCAGCAGTTCACAGCGAGTGAACAAGTGAACAGAGCTGGCGCTTTTCACTGTAGCCTGTATGAGGCCCATTTTCATAAACTAAGGACCATTTAGCTCCTTCTGGAACCTGCTCCACACTGAGCCCCTGCTCTAAGTCTTTTTAAACTGTGGCTTGTACATTAGAGCTGCCCGTGCGCATCTCAAACTCAGAGAGAGAGAGAGAGAGAGAGAGAAAGAGAGAGAGAGAGAGAGACAACGCGTGAGCCCTTTTTGTTTTGAAATGATACAGACCTAAAGCCCACTGTTTGTTTGCAGTTTAGCTGCTGCACAAATGGTCTATTCTGTCATTCAGTCCACACTGCCTGGTCGAGCTGGTGCCCCTCACAGCTCTTGGTGTCCCACGCACTGCGTTATGTGCGTAATGCGGCAAAGCATCCCTAACCTGCCTCATGCCATATTGATATGTGTATCACTCTGATCTAGTTCTACACATTATCAATGTGGATAGGCCCCTGTTGATGTCGACTGGAAAAATCCTTCACTTGGACTTGTTTCTTCTGAATATTGATATTTACTGTATTTTTTTCTTTAAAAAAAAAAAAATGAATTGGAATCTCCCTTCTGATTGACTTTCTCAGCATGTTCTATATTTACAAGCTATTCTTTAACAGGAAACACGACACTTAGTTCCATTATTTCAGAAAAGGGAACTCTGCTCTCACTCAGTGCTCGGTGTCAGAGGAAGACGGTCACTTTGACATTTACAGCCTCATCTGAACGGTACCGTAACTACTTTATTATCTATGTTCAACTCTTAGAACCAAAGCATTTCCATTTTTCTGTTTTACATTTCCAGATTATGGGGGTCAACAGCACACACGTCCCTGATTTCAACAGCACCTCTCAACCTGCTTCAAACGCTGGTCTGGCGGCCGGTCTGTCCGTCTTCTTCGTCCTCTTGGTCCTCGCCATAGTCGGGGGGATTTTAACGTACAAACAGTTCGGGAAGCTGAGGAGGGTGCTGAGCTTTGGATCCAGGAGGAGGATTCAGAAAGAGAAGGACGTGTGCGGAGAGGCCCCCAAAATAGTGAAGGAGATCCACGAGAACCCGAGCCGCCCGGAGAACAGCTGCGCATCACAGACGCCCATTTATGAGAACGTGGCCCGGGCAGGGACGGGCCCCAGCAAGAAGGCTCCAACCAGGTACACATGGGGGGTTTTACCATCAAGTTCAGAGAATACTAAAATATACTCTCATGATTGTGAAAAGACTAGACAAAATGGAAAGTAAAAAAAAGTAAAAACTGTCACATTTTCAGTGTTTACTTTTACTTTTACTTCACTACATTTGAGAGCAGGTATCTGTACTTTCTACTCTACTACATTTTTTTAACTGGACTAAAACGTAAAACTATTTTTCTGGCTCAGAGGTGTATTTTTTTAACACGTTCAGGGGCGTAGCAACAAATTCTGGGCCCCAGGTACAAACCTTTTCATTGGGCCCCCGGTACATAATTTTGTGTATGATTTATCCCAGCAAATTTGGTTATTGTAGTTTGTTTTTTTTGATAAAATTCTGCTAGAATATACACCCTATAGTTTCTACACACACCTAACGACAACTTATTAATTTAAAGACACCTTGTATCGCAGCTAATATTATGAAATGGTACTGTTTTAACTATTTCAAAACGTCGCAAACCGTACTATTACAATGAGAAAATGCACTAGCTTACTCAAACGCAATGGATTTTATAACAACTAAAATACATTAAAGTGAAGAATAATGCAACTCAGAGAAAATTCTAAAAAATCACGCGCTTCCTGCCCTGGGCCCCGGGTAAACCAGTACCCTTTACCCCCCCAGTGCGACGCCCCTGAACCCGTTTACTTGCTTACATTTTTACAGTTGCAACTAAGCCCCAACGTCCCTTTAACAAGATCACAATTTGACACTTTACTTCTCAAAATGTGTATGAATTACTTTTACTTTCTACTTTTAAAATCAATTTTAAAGGTGTAGTTGAATACTTTTACTTCAGTTGATTTTTAACATGAGATATTTGAGTATTTCTTTGCTCCTGTATCTGTACTTTAACTTAACTAACAAATACAGTGTACTTATTCCACTACCGCAAACTTAAAATACATTCTCATGATTGTGACAAGACTGAACAATGTTTGTACAGTACAAAAGTAAAATATATACGTTTTACTTTAACTTCACTCCATTTACAAGCAGGTGGTATCTGTACTTCCTTAAAGTTTAGGTTTAATGCTTTAACAGTTCTCAAAATCTGCATGAAATACTTTAATTCTTGCAATACATTTTTAAACTGGTACTTCAGAACCTTTACCTAAGTAGATTTTTTGTCATGTGCTGCTTTTTTTAATTTTTATTTTATTTTTTTGGGACATGCACATGTATCGAAACTTTTACTTAAGTGATGAAATTGAGTACTTCCACTAAAACACAACAGGGCAAAGCCACTTTTGGTTTTGTGGTAGAACTGGCACTGCTGTTGTTTCCTGTATATTGTAAGTCATTTGTTTGGTCGTTTGTTTTTTGTATTCACTCCAATTGAGGATATTTTCCAACATCAACTCAACATCTTGATCTGAAATTTAAAACATAAAACTTGAATAAGCTTCCTGTATTTTGATTGATTCCTGCATGTTTGAGTAATCCTATTTTGTCCTGCTACTGAGGCACTGAGAGCTCAGAAAATTTCTGTTTTCCCCTTATCCCCGCCCACTTCCCTGTACTTAGTTGAATTCCGATTGATACACAAATAGAGTTAAAAAATGTCACGTAGCCACAACATATGAATGACATAAAAATAAAAACATGTAAATGACAATCCGCTGCTTGTTAGGGTGAAATGTCTCAATCAGTTCTACAGTTTAAAACAGGAAGTCAATGGGCCTGTTATTATTATCAAGCCGTTTCAATATTGTGTTTTACAATGAACCAAAATGATGATTTACTTATGTTGTAGGTGAATACGATGTACCTGAAAAAAGCACTATGTATCTCCTTTAAAACCTCTTCTTACTTGGTTGTGTTATTTTTCTGGAATGACATAGATGTCCACAGACACATAACGTGATCATCAGTGTGTATATGTTTAGAAGCACCTTTATTGACTGAAATAAGCCACAGACACCTTGTTTTTGAATGACAATATTCCAAGGAATGTCTCAATGGCTCAAATTACGCTCATACTGTTTTTGTGTCCCTAGGCAAGACACTTTACCCTACTTTTGTGGTGGTGTAAGAGGCCTTAGGCGCAGAATGGCGACCACATATAAGTCAATCTGCCCCAGTATGAGAGGTGAATGAATGATGCTCAGTGTTGGGGAGAATTTAAAAATATATATTTAATTACGGAATACTGAGTATCTGCAATTAAAATGTGTTTGTTGTGGAATACTTTCACATTAAGTTGTGTTATAGGTTGAAGACCGTTCCAGTGCTTGTAAACAAAATGCTACGCTCCATTAGCCTGTTTAGCCATGAGTTAGCGGCACTAGTGTTAGCTCACAAACTATGAAAAACCAGGGCTGTTTTGGCGGCTGACAGTGACCACACGTGAATAACACCAGAGCAGAGTTAGAAAATATAATCATGTTTTGTGTAGATTGTTACTGTTAGCGATTAGTGCCAAAATTAGCATGCATGCTAACAACATCGTAATAAACATGTCTAATATTATGCCGGATAATAATGCACCAAAAAAATAACAGGCTACAACAATGTAACAATGAAATTCATGTTTTGTTTCTCCAAATGCCACACGTTTTAGAACTTTAGAAACTAGAGGCTGACGATATTGACTCATTGGCAAATGCAATGAGCATAAACAACAACCATATGTCTGCACTATCTACAAACACTAAACTTACAGTTTTTAATCACTGTTCCAACAAGATGAATGTGATAGAATGTTTAGGCAAGTGTCTCATGTGAGAGCAGAAGGTCTAAACAAAGCACTCCTGAAGGGTTTGGGCAATATATCCACATTTAGATAATACTGTGAATGTTGTTCGGAAGATATGCACAATTTTAACATTGATATCTTTTATAGCACAGATTACTAAAAGAGCTGCTTAAAAATTAAAAAGTAAATGGTTATGTCAAATAAGAGTTTATGGTGATATTCCTGATTAATTTTACCGACATATCACATTTGTCCAATAATTAGACCTGAACAAATACGTTTGAGGGTTATGTTTTTACACATTTCTGTTGTATTGACATAATAGGGTTTCCGCGGGAGTTAAAAAGCAAAAATAATGCTTTAAAATGTGTTGTTTTTTTTAAAGCATTAAATTCAATCCCTACAGATACTTAATCTAAAAACCCAAAAAAGATTTATCCATCATAACAATACATATAAATAAATAAATGTGGAGAGAAGCGCAACTAATTCCTGCAGTCCTTGTCTCCCCTGCTGTATCCATGAAGTAGTTTTTAATTTGAAATTTAACATTCAAATATATTTTGAATCCCTGGCATACAGACATTTGCATGGTTTAAATGTCATCTTTTATTCACTTTTTCAATATTGTATAACAGTTTATTATATTCTGGTCATTCCGCTGCCCCATGGAATGTTTTGTTTTGTTCTTTTGTTTTTTTTTGGTCGGGACAGTGCATGTTAATGAACATACATGATATACATGCTGCAAACACACCAGAATGGTTACATGTCAGTAGTTTTGACATGATGAAAGTGTAAATGTCTTGTTTTGCTGTTGATTATCACATTAAACATCTTAAAATACAGCATTAAAAAGGATTAAATTTGAGTTGCTAAAACCTGCATAAACCCTGCATAATATCGTCTTACTATCATTATCGGGACACTTAAAAAAATATTGAGATATTCATTTTTGGCAGTATGACCCAGTCTTATTTATAGTTTAGAAATGTGCTTTATGTTTGTTGCACTGTTTATAATACATTTAATGATCAGATTAGGGATGAAAACATGACGTGATTTCATCAGTTCTCCTTACGAAGCTCTTTACTGTCACAGAACCTTTCCTTTGTTCACATCGACATCTTCTCTTTATGTAACGCTGAGTCAGACGGTAGGATTTCCCCATTTCACCTCTAAACTGTCCTGTATGTTGCAACAGGGGCCCAGCGCTCGAAACCATGAGTCACTCCCCGAGCCACGTGCCTGGGCCGTTAGAGCGGGGCCACTCTGATGCCACTGTGGGGTTTGTGTTGCAGGTCGGCCTCCACGCCTGAAGATGATGTGTATTTGCAGTGTGACGCAATCTACAGCAACGACCCGGCCTGCAATCCCCCGGACAGCCACCAGGAGGACGACACCTACATCCTGCCAGACTCATGATGGTGTAACCAATGCATGGGTTTGATCATGGTTAAGTAAATATGACTCAACGGGCAACCTGGTTCGAGGAGTTTAAAAGAGACAAGGGAAGGTTAATAATGTTCATAGAAATATAGAAGGCTGATGGACCTTTCACTGACATTTGTACAGAAAGTTCATGTTTGTGTTTTTTTCTTTTTCTATTTTGGGAATAAATAAAAATACAAAAATCAATACAGAAATACATTACATCGCCTCCTTCACAAAAAAATAAAGCTCTAACCTTCGACAATTTGAAAACAAACATATTGCATTTTGTTATTAAAGGTGCACTGTGTAACTGTAGCAGCAGCTTCTCCCTCACCGATAAAAACACATACAGCTCTACTCTCCTCCACTAAACATATCCAAGTAAAGGTGTCCAAGCGCTTTTTTGTTTGTTTTTAAGAAAACTTGAAAGATAAGGTCTTAAAAAAAGATTGCTTTTTAGCGAGTTGTGGCGCGTGTGAATTATGGGTGCCTTTAATTACTGACATGTAAAGTCAAAAGTTTATATTTTAGTCATTCATGGGTTGATTTAAGGAAAATAAAAATGACAAATACAGAACAGAAACCCACCTTTGCTATAATATAGCTGCATCAAGTTTACACTTCCTCTGTGAAAAGACGGCAGGCATAACCCTTTTCTAACAGTCGGATCAAACCTGACAGTCTGCCATGGCTCAGCAGATCACAGGTTCAAAGGTCAGAGGAGACAGCTGATTGACTGGGTACTAAACACATAACCAGTGCCCTGTACTGCCTGGTGTGGTGGTAGAGGGTCTGCATGTGGGTATTAACCATAGAACTAAACAAGAGAAGGAATAAAACATGCATTCTAACAGACCTGTACTTTGACCTGGTGAAGTCCCCTGATTGTCCTCATTGTGGACATAGAGTCAATGCTGTGCTGTGGAACATTCCAGCCTAAGCAATATGTCACCGTGGAGACCTTTCCCCTGAAAAGTTACAATGCACCTTTAAAGTAGTCATATATAGAGAGATTTAAGGAGAACCATGCTGACATAGCTTGTTATATTCTAAACAAGGGATCTTGGTCTGATTCCTCAGTCACTACATCCACTGGTCACATTTTCTGTAAAAAACAAAAAACAAAACAAAACATAAAAAGTTAAATAAGTAGAGTAGCCCTATAGAGCCCTATTTACATAACTGTAACTGTACACACACACACACACACACACACACACACACACACACACACACACACACACACACACACACACACACACACACACACACATATATATATATATATATATATAATTTTTGATAGAATGTTTGATAAAAAGGGAACCGTGCCTTCTCATTGCTTATTCATATCTTTGGTTTACATCCCAATAATGATGAAAAGAAGTAGGATTTCACAATACTGTGTTTGCACAAATAAAATTTAAATTGGATAAATGAATACAGCCTATTTTATTTGTGTGAATATGTTTTCTCACAGTCTTGTTTAACACTTTATTCACACGTGCAGTAACCACGTCTAGCAGGACATCCTCGTACTCTTTGTTGTTACACTTATAGGCCTATATATTGTAACATTCAAATTTGTATCTTCGAGTTTACGAGAAAGAATACTTTATTTTACGTAGACAGTTCATGACACAAAATGGCTCAGACACTTTCTCTGACTGCCTCAATAATGCTGCTTGCATGGTATAAATATACCATCCATCTATGTTGGTGAATATAAAATAATAATAAAAAAAAAAAAATGTTAGGCCTGTTTGATTGATGTATGACTTTTCATGACTCTGGCTTTTCAGACCCACAAATGTGACAATAATCATGTGAATGAGTGTATATTGTATATATTCGTGTATATAAATGTATATGTGTGTACATGAGTGTATATTGTGTTCATGTATGTGTGTATATGTGTGTATATTGTGTTTATGTATGTGTGTATATGTGTGTATATTGTGTATATGAGTGTATGTTGTGTGCATGTATGTGTGAATATAATATTATATATTTTGTGTGTATATGTGTGCCTATGAGTGTATATGAGAGTATATATCGTGTGTATATTGTGTGTATGGTCAGATGGTGCATTAGGTCCATTAAACTGTATGAAAAAGCATGTGCATGAGACAGATGGGGCACAGGGGCTGCCCAGAAGACAAGCCTCTGAGTGGGAGCCGCAGACAGAGGGACATGTTCATTCCTGCATGTCATTTACATGATAAGTAAGTAAATTAAGACTTGCCCTTTATAGTTTGGGGGCCTACAAACAAGCTAGCCAGTTATAAAAACTGCAACATAAAGTGTAATCATCAGGCCTTGGCTCATTCTCACAATGTTCTTGAAAGAGGTAACTGCGTTATCTGTCGCAACAAATTGTGAGGGCCAGAGACTATTCAGAGCTATAGGTTCCATTGTCAAAGTTTTTCAGTTTTGTGCTGTTTTTGACCTTGTCCTTGCTCATTGTGTCAAGGCCACCACAGCAGATCAAGGTCACACATAGATATGTTATCTGTCCACAACAGTGTGAGTCACCAAGCCACCTCAATAAACCACCAAGATTCAGTCACATATTACTGTGAAACTATTGTCACATATTTTATTGTGAAATGTCACACTGGTACAATAATAGGCTTGTCAGTCCAGTTATAAAAAAACAACAACAACAACAACAACAACATTCAAGTATTTACAGCAAAACTATTAATACAAAAGTGTGTAACATCTGAACAACTACAACTTAAATAAAGTTTTAATAAATAATTTACAAGAACTCATCCATCTTTATGTAAGTAACATCATTTAGATAACAAAAAGCATCATTCAGTACAACAACTAATTTGTGTCCTGAAAAACAATATTTTTTTAAATGCAGAAGAATATAAAACAGTTATTAGTTTTATCTGTGTTTCTTTGATCTAAGCGCAAATTCAAATATAGCATACCCTTAGCATTAGCACATGCTAACCTGGCGCTAACATCATTATATCCTGGTTGTGACTGAATCATCAATGTCCATCACAAAATGTATAAAAATAACAACTGACAAATGCAGGTCACCAGTTCAAATCTCAATCAAGCACATTTTGTCATTTTGGGCACCCGACGTAAAAGTGCATCATTAAGTGAACACAACATACATCAAGCGCAGTGACATTTACTGACTATGAGATCTTCGAAGGGCGTTAGCTTAAGCTTGCCGCGGCTATCGTAATGCATGAGCACCATTGGCTGGTAGGCGGCCGGGACACAGCAGGGCCGTGGTATGCCCCCTTTGGAGATCTGGGCCAGTCTGGACTTGACCTGGGTGTGCATGCTAGCCGGCCTGTAGTTGTGTGGACATGAACCTCGACAAAAATGCATCGTATACTCTAACGGAGCCACCACCCAGTCCGTCCACCCAATGTCTTTGAACGACACCGTCATCGATTGTTGGCAGCACAAATCTTGCTCGTCGCATTCTTCTTCCTTAACGGAGCGAGTAGTTCGGATTGTTTTGTGCCCGTATGTCAACTTCAGAGAAATATTAAGATTATAATCAGCTCCTTTATGTTGTATGTCCACCACTAGGGGTCCTTCATCGTCTTGGATCCACTTTCGCACCTCAGCGCTAACATCTAGTACTGAACTTTGCGACTTATTCCCGTTGGCTGTGATGTCCGCCCACACTGCTCGTTTGGTGGTGGACTTGGAGCCTCGTATGTGAACTTTGAGCCTTGCCGCGGCTCTTCCCAGGACTTGTCTGGACATGTAGAGCTGTGCCCGGACCAGGGACAGTTCATCCTGGATACTGGGCCTCTCGGTGAACTCTGCTCTGTGCCAGTGATGAGGTCGTCTCCGCAGGTCTGCCCGAAGTCCAGGCCTGAGCTTCTGCACTGAAACACAAGGAAGAAGATTGGAAGATTTTGAATAATGCATGATTCCATAGACATTCATAGATGCAAAATAATGTCTATTGTAGTCTTTTTTTTCTCTCAGCATGTGTAAGAGGATGTTCAGTGGTTACAAAATTCTTACAAAAAGCCAGTGGTTACATAAGAATACAGTTACACAAAGTACATAAACAAGAGCAAAAATTGCTCAAGTAAAAGCTCAAAATTAAAACTTTCTTTTTATTTGTATAATTTCATTGAGACATTAACTCAAACTATGACTGTGCTAAAAATAATCTCTCAGTCTCAGTCTTTTTAGTTGGTTTTAAAAGTTTAAAAAGTACTTTTAAGTCCTGTTTAAAAATACAATGGAGTAGAAAGAACAGATACCTGCCCTCAAATATGGTGAAGTAAAAGTAAAAAGTTTCTATTGTAAAATTGACTAAAGTAATGTACAGATACCAATAATTTGACTTACACCTGACTATTTTGGGTGTTGATTGCTAAATTTTTTGTTTTCAACCATAAAGTATGTTGTAAAAGCAGCAGTTGATTTCAAAATAATACCTCTGCATGCTGTCTACATCTAATAATAGTAAAGTATTTTATCTCAAATAAGAATTAAAAGCAGTGCTCTGATTGGCTGCCCTTGGGTGGTCCTCCCCAGTTTTACTTTGTCGTCTGAAAAAAAGCTGTCGTACATCTGTGCACAGGACCGAAAATGAATGCATGTGAATTTTAATGTGTCAAAGATTTTGTGAGGGCTAGGAACGAGTTATATAGATTAAAAAACTTCCTTTTCCACAGTATGAAAATCACATACCCCAGTTTTAAGTACAGTACTTTTACTTTTGTACTTTGTTACTTTCCACCACTGCCATATGACATCAGCAATCTCAAGTTAATGTTAGTTAGCCTTTAGCTCAAATTCCAAGTTTAACAAGCAAATTATTATCGAAAACAAAACATCAAAAGGTTTACTCAACCTTTAACCCTCTTGATGATTCATAACTTGCATTTTTTTGTTGGCTAACGCTGACGGGGAAAAATACTGAGAACTGGCCGCGAAGTCCCTCAAATCTTACGGGACAGCCGAGTTGCTAGCTTATCTCTTGCACTTTCAGAGACTTGCACCTTGCTAGCAAAAGTAGGTAAGTGTTTAGAACGCTCGTCCATCAGCCTTAGATAAGATCAGATTCTATTTATTGACTTGGCAAGAGACAACAATACTTGCTAATGGAAAAATCTATTTGTGTCCTTGTATTTTTATGTTGTAGTTTGCAAGTTTCTGACGCTAACTTTCATGGGAATGTTTTGTCTTTTTTCGGTTTTTTGTGACGGATGCAATTCAGGATTAGCATGAAGGCTAACGTTCTCTCCTGCCAAGTCAATCTACACTAAATCTTAAATCCGAAAATACACCAATTATAACCTCAGATAAAACATAACAAAAAGAACAACAGGTAACACTTGATAATAACTACACTTAATAGCCGCAATAAAGCGTGAACAAAGACTTAATTCATAATGAACAACTATAAAGAAGGATTCATGCTTTATAAATACTTCATTAAACTCCTAATGTCTTAAATAAGTAGTTATCATTCTTAATAAACAATTAGTTCAGTCTTTCCTCATGTTGTATTCGAGCTAATCAAGGACTAGTCATTATTTACGTAAACCCCAGGCATTTAGACCAGATTGTATTCCAACTTTCAATATGTAAGTTTTGGATTTTTGTTCATTACAACACGGGGAGTCCTGTTACGCTTGCACACAGATGTCGTCACCCCAAACGCTGATGGAATGTTTGCTTTATTCACACAAGTCTTTGAACCTTTCTGCTCACAAAGCCACGCACAAACAAACACTGCTCACTGATTGTTGTACGTCAGATTCCAAAGTGAAGATTAATGTTATTTATAGCTCTCGGACAAAAGCTAAAGCAGTCTAGACAAATAAATGAATGCTATAGCAAAAAGAGTATTCGAAATGATTAGTAGTGAAAGGTTTGTGTTGAATTTGAGCGACTTCTTAACTTCAATATCTTGACATAATAAACTCACTTATCATTTCAGGATCCCCAACGGACAACAACTTTGGGAATTGTTTGAGAGTTCTACATTGACTGGAATGACCAAATCTCGATAATTAAGAAAACCTTTTGAACAATACACTTTAGCTTACCTGTGTGCGGCAGAAGCAGTGTGGACATCCCGTGTACTCGGCTCGCATTCTGTCCAAGTTCGCCGAGTTTCTCCAGGTAAAGCCCCTGCATCTCCCGTAGCTCTGCGTCGGAGGCCTTCTGCTGGACAAACGGCGGCTCGTCCATCCCCAAAGAGTTCAGGATCCCCGTTTTGATCGCCTCCAAGACCAGCCTCCTCTCCGTATCTCCGCGGGGCATCTGGCCGCGGGCCGAGCAGCAGAGGCAAACGATGACTGATAAGGTAGCAGCAGCAGCAGTGTGTGGTGTGGACATGGCGCCTGACTTTCCCAGGAGCTTAGAGCAGGTTTATGAATGAAATTTTTCACGTGCCTTTATTTATACCGAGGCTCCGATGCCACACCCAGCCAGTCAGGTGAGACAGCTAACTATAGAATCGTCTCTCATCGTGATTGAGTGCATTTCAGGCAGTAAGGAAGAGAGAGCTGGTTAATGGTTTTCTTGGGAGAAAAGGGGGGAAGCTGGGAAAGAGCGGAGATAAAGGAGGTTTACTGGAATGTGATGCTGTGCTGTGTCACTGTGACTGTATTTATGCAACAGTCAGGGTCATGGACAGGAAATCTAGTTTAGTAAGTCAGAGTCTGCATGTGCTATAACAGACCACACACACTCCACAATAAATCGCAGAAGTATTGATAATGTACATTTGGTAGGCGCAGTAATGCATCACAACAAACTAAATATACTGCAGTAGTGCCAAGGTCCTCTATCTGACAGAAATGTAAAGTATTTAAAGTGAAAATGTGAAGAAAAACACAGACCTTATTCATGGCGTTCCTTATTCAGTCTAATATAGTTTTGTCTCAATAAAGTTTTTTAGTATTGTTTTGGATGGAGTTTGATAATTAAGGCATTATAATTATAAAGTATAATCGCAACTAAGTACGGGGATATGGGCGGGGATAGAGGGAAGGTGAAAACAGGAATTACGTTGATGTGACAATGTGAAAAGTTGATTTGCCTTAATATGCAAATAATTAAGAATCATGTCGCAATACTGTCCAATATTGTGCAACTACATCCCCCACAGTGCCAGCAGAGGGCACTGGAACTATTTCAGACACAAAATTACAAAAAATGTGTTTTCATACATACACATTACCACTTAATGCTAAAATGTATTTGAAACTTAAGTATTATGTTTTTTATCCACGTCCAACTCCACGTCAAAGTGCTCACTATTCACATGGAAATTCTAACAGCTGGAGAAACTCTGGTTGCCAAGTGTTTTGGGACTGTCCTACAGCTCAGAAATATTGGCCTGAGATTAAGGAAGCACTCCAAAGTGTTTTAGACATTTCAAATCTATGTATTTTGGCCTCAAAACTCGTACCACTCGTACAATAAATTGATACCTTTGGAGCTTTTTTTTGGATGATGCAAACTGCAACAATAATTACGGACAGAACTCAAACTGTAACCGGAAAAACAATAAAATCTGTCGGTTTGAAAATGGACTTGTTTATCAGACTTTGTACTAAATGGGTAATAAATGTGAGTTTTTATTTATTTATTATTTTCTATATTATCCATTGTGTCTCTCTCTTTATTTTAGCCGACAGAAATGATGGAGATAATATTATGTTAGCTGCCGTCACGTGCCCTGTGATATTGGCATTGATCCATACAGTGATGAAAGTTCATATTCGTAATCACATGCAAGGCAGGAATATCCTCGGACAAACCGGTTTAGAAAGCATTCACTCAGATTTTATAACACTGACTCAATCTAACTTTCTCTTGCATCAGAGCACATTTGAAACGGTTTCAAAGTCTGAGTAACTTTCCAAATGTATGTGCAGTGAAACCGTCCAGCCCTGCCCTGAAATGTGTCAAGGTTAAAAATAAAGTCTGTGATAGTGTCAGGTACATGTCTGAGAACATTATGTCATTTGGCGTCAGTTACACATCTTTCCGAAGGTGCTGTTTTTAACTCCATGTGGGACTTTGAAGATAAAGCTGTGTTACTGATCCGCCTCCTCTGTGGAAGCCTCTCTTTATCAGCAGCCTTAGCTTTGAGCGGGGTCCATGTCCCAGGGCTATCTGCAGGGCATTCCCAGGCGGCACGTCACACTCGTAATGTCTGACAGCTCCACGGGAACCTGCGCAATCTGAGCCGGAACATCAGGTACATTTATGGCCGGTATAAAATCAGATAACTGGGATGATCAGATAATCCGACAATTGGATCTGGTTTTAGTGCGTGTTTACAAAAAGTTTTAGAGCTTTAATACCTCTTGTAAATATAAATTATACTTTTACACCAATCAGGTCGCTGTTTGTGGAGAAAAGTTGAAAAATATGTTGAAAATTACAGGAAGTAAACAAACTGACGACATCACACTGGGGAGCCAAACTTTATACATGATTTACACAAAATAAACTGCTTTGTTGACCCTTTAAACATCAATTCAACCAAATAAATAAGTTCAAATAAATTTTTATTTGTCAGGTAAAAGAACTGATTACATTAGATGAGTTTTAGCCCGGTGTACAGTGTGGTTGCTATGGTAATTTCCTAGTGTGATGTCATTGTTTACAACCAGGAAGTGAAATTAAAACTTACAAAACTGCTAAACCGGGATAACATTTGTAAAGAATTTTTGCAAAACTTGAAATATATTTATCTTAACTGCATTTCAGTTAAATGAGTTGTCCAACCTGTCACGGGCCCTTTAAACTGCAGCTTTTGAGAATGTCTCAACCACATCACGTACGACAGTGTTTCCCAACCATGGGTAAGGGGACTCCTCGGGGTACATGAGCAAATACCAGGGGGTACTTGGAATGGTTTCAGGTTTTAAAAGTTTATGAAATTATCTGAATAAAAAAATGTTATTAGTTGTAAATTTAGCATCTTTTTGGACTACCTAACAAAAATATAATAGTAATAATTGACAATATGCAAGAACTAAACCCATTTATTTGCCTGAAACTCAAGTTATGGGGTACTCAGTGTGAGACAAACCTTAGGGGGTACTCCAGACAACAAAAGGATGGGAACCACTGATGTATGAGACAAGCGCTGTATGTTTGAACACTAGTTTTATTGCATCTGTCGATATAAACATCACCAAGTCTCTAAGTCCAGATACCGATGGTTAACAATGTTTGGTGTGATGTGTTTGATGGAACTTGACATGTTCTGCTCAAGAGAAATGTAGAGGAATGAAACAAACAAACAGTAACATTTGCTTTTGTGCAGATGCTGCTCCTGACAGGTTTAAAGTGCATGTGTAATATGTTTATTGCTTATTATTACTTTGACTGTTACAGAGTAATAGTCCCTGTAATAAATATTTATTATAGTTTCATATAAGAGGCAGTTAGTAAGTAAATAATAAACAATAAAAGTTGAACATTTCAGGAAGCAGTAGCGCTGAGTTCTATAAATGTTATTCATCCAAAATGCCAAGACAAGTTACAAAACAAACTATTAAACAATCATTAAACAAAATAATGATGTTATCTGTTATTATTGTTTGTCTGTTGGGTAACTATTATGCAATTTATATGGATTTTTTCCATTATTTATAATATGGTTGCTAGGTGCTTGGGGAATTACCTGTGGCTCATGTCCAGCCAGGAAATTACGATGAACTTCACCTAAATTGTAAAACTGTGGAAGAATAATAAAGTTTTTTTAAATCGTGTTCACTATACACTTAAGCGAAAAGTGTAGTCTAAACTATCAAATGCACTTTAACCTCAGCAGCATTGAAGCGTGGCTCAAATCAAATGTTGTTTGTATGTTGTAACTTTGCTGACTCTTGGCCAGGACTCACTTGGAAAAGAGGTTTTTATTTTCAATGATTAAATAAAGGTTAAATTAAGGCGAGACACTACAGGCAAAACTCTTTTTTTTTTCAATTTTTTGTTTTTTGGTCAGTTTGCTCTCTCAACATATCGGCTTTCACGTGGAAACAACAAACTTGTCCAATCTGGCCTTAAAAATGTTTTATTCTTTCATTGAATCCACTTCATCCATAGATTTCTCTGGGACGTTGTAACTTCAAAGGCCGCGAAGGAGGGTCAAAGGACAGGGGCATTCTGGGACAGTTATCTGAACTGCTTTTACCTGTGGCCCATCGAGGCAACTGTTGTTGTGATTTTGGGCATTATAAAAATAAATTGATTTGATTTGATTTGATCTTAAAATGCATTTTTCTCCCTCGAGACATAAGGGTCACCACTTAAAGGAGATTCTACACACACCAAACTGTACAGTCTTGGACTCAACAAGATTTTGACGAAACGTGCAGAAGGATTTTTTTTATATCTAAATTTAAAACTGATTTATTGAAGTTTTAAGTTAAAAAATGAGGCAAAATTTGAATTTTTAGGGCAATTTTCAGTCCAACCTAGTTTACTTAAAAACTAAATAAGACATTCAAAATCCCCTCTGTAAATTTTTTTAAATTAATATGAGTACAAAATGAACCAAGAAATTGTCAATTTTTCAGATTTAAATGTCCCAAATATGTGTATTTTTGGCCATTTTCACACATAAAATGCCTTATTTCTACATGAAAACATGAGATGATGAAAAACATTTTCAGTTTCAAATTGATATCTTTAAATTTAAGATTTTTTCCTATTCACCTGTAGTGTCACCTTAAAACAAATAAATACATAAAAAGGACACATTTTCTGATTGTAGATTATGCAGACATGTTTCTGTAGAGCCATGTGTGCATGTCTGAGCCGTGAGTCAGCCCGCTCTGGTCATGTGATGCTCAGTGACTCCGCCCCTCTGCTGTGTGTAAGGCGTGTTAAGTCATCTCTGCACTCTCACTCACTCACCTCTGTCACCGCTCTTTGTTCTGATCGACCCGATGTAGGGCAAAGAGGACGGCTCCAAACTGTGAGGCCTGCTCCAAATAAACCATCCAGACACACAACTGATGCAACCTTACCCAAGAGAAGAACCAGCTACACCTCTGCCTTTGACCCACATTTATTTATACATCCCTTTACATGCTCGGGTGAATATAATATAACAGCTTTTTGATAATATTTGCACCTCGAAAACATGAAGTTGCAACGGAAGGAAAAGAAAGAAACAGTTATTTTCACCAGGTTTTGTTTTTCAAGATGTTTTGCCACTCATCCAATTTTGAAATGACTATTCTGACTGTACGTTTTGGACAAGAGAAAAAAACATTAGCTCATTGAGTGTGTTTAGATGTGGAAGAATAACCCAGTTATTGAGTCATATCCTGGTTATGACAGTATTCTGAATATGGTGTTTACGTGCGCTCTCATATTCCTGTTTACATGGACTATTCAGGATATTCAGAGTGGTAACTATGGCAACTAAAGGAACTAAACATAACTTTTTATCATGTTTCTAACAACAAGATACATTCCAAAAAGAACATGAGATTGAAGAGTTCACTCACAACTTACAGTAAAAGGTGCTTGAAACAGTTTTAAACAGTAGTTTCAGTTCAATCCGAGAGAAACCGTCCGTCACAGAAATGAGTTTGCTGTTAAAAGTTGGCTGTATTGCACAGTAGATGACTTAATTGTTTTATGATGATAAAATAATACAAATGAAACTGTCCTGGTAGAAGTTGAAGTCGTTTTGGTATATGAGCTGCTCCTGCCAGATTCTTTAGTTCGCACATGCTCAGTACAAACTCACTCAAGAAATCAAGATACTGTGTTTACATGGACGCGTAACTGTATTCTAAACCAGGACTGAACCAGGACTAAACCAGAACTAAACCAAGACTATATCAGGACCAAACCAGGACTAAACCAGGACTGAACCAGAACTAAACCAAGACTAAACCACCAGGTCTAAACCAGGTCTAAACCAGGACTAAACCAGGTCTAAACCAGGACTAAACCAGGATTAAACCAGAACTAAATCAGGACTAAACCAGGATTAAACCAGGACTAAACCAGGACTAAACAAAGTCTAAACCAGTAATAAGTGAATTTTGTCTATATTTTAGATGATGGGTTGAGGGCCGGATCATATCCCTTGGAGGGCCTGATTTGGCCCCCGGGCCTTCAGTTGAGCTGTAACTCAAACTCCAGTTTGCAAAACCCTTCAGTTAAACTTTACTGTAAA
Source organism: Rhinogobius similis (assembly GCA_019453435.1). Classification (NCBI taxonomy): domain Eukaryota; kingdom Metazoa; phylum Chordata; class Actinopteri; order Gobiiformes; family Gobiidae; genus Rhinogobius; species Rhinogobius similis. Next base: position 33,102,475 of record CM033632.1, read on the forward strand.
ATGCAAGTTTCAATGCAAAGATTCTTTACAAGAAACATCCGCCATGTTTCTTTTCAGTGCGTCCAGAGTTTCAGGTCAGATCTGTTCACAGTAAGAAATGTTTTTGTTTAGACATCTTTTGAGCAATAACCACCATTTGAATAAATGAAAGATACATATGTTTCATGTCATTTACTGTGGAACATTCTGGACAAAGTAAACATTTTATTTATTTATTTAATTTTTTACATCATACAAACAAAGCAGAAAAAAGTACAAAGAGAGCAAACAAAAATAAAAGGTCGACAAAACAAAACACTGTAAACTATGTCCAAGTTGTTCTCTTTACAAGTCTTTCCAAGTCTGGTTTGGACACTAAACTTTTGATTTTGGAAATGTTTCGTCAAAATCAAAAATATTTTCAAATTGAGACCGAATATCATTTTCTTTCCATTTTTCTAATGTCTACCGCTGTCAGTCCAGTCCAGTCTTTAATCATTCTTTTTTATTTTGGTGATCCCCTTCCTCCCTGCAGCCTGACGTTTGCCCCAAAGGTATCCATTTATTGAGTCCACGGCAGGAGTTTTGAGGCCCAAATAGTTCTGAAATCGAGTGGGATGTGGATGCCTTGTTAACCTCCTGTGCATATGACACTCCCACACATGTTAATGGTGGGCCACTTGGCAACCACAGTTTCTCCAGTAGATAGTATTTCCCTGTGAATAGTGAGCACTTTGACATGATGTCATGAAAAAACATAATACACTTTTCAACCATGTGATTTTGTTGTGATTCTGTTGTCCTCCATTGAAATGTATAGTATACATATTTTCCCATTCTTCATCTGTCAGAATAAAATTACCGTGCCTGTCCCACTTGATTAAAATGGCTTACTTAAAAAAATAAATACAAAAATGTTATAATATTTGTAGTCATTTCTTGGTTGTGATAACTCCTTTTTGCAAACATTTTATTTTAAACTTTTAAAAAAGTGGAAATGCTGATATTACAATAACAAGAACTCTGGTCATTGTCCATTCACCTGTGTTAGGTGTCTGCAGGCCTGGCCCCACCCTGTGTGAGTCCAGGACGTCCAGTCTCTCTGTGATATCTCGCTCCATTGGCATAATTACACCTACTTTGCTAAGTTCCCTTTGCAGTATCCATGAGTATCATCTCAAACACTGAGTGCAGAGCACATGTTGTTGTTTCATCGTGTGCTTGAAAGCATTTAGTAAATCATTGCTGGTTTAGTCTGTTGATTTAATTGGAAGGCAGACTAAAGTACCAGAGTGAGTCAAATTCCTAGAGTGTGTCATGGCAACCGAGCGGTTGGCTGCTCCTGCGGTTACTTGGCTTTGTCCTGAGGGCTGTTACTCACCTCGAACTGCCCTGACACACAGCCCTGCTGACTCTGCCTGTCGAATCCTAATGTTAAGCTACACCGAGGCCTTTGACTGGGACACAGAAGCCACATTTGGACTGGTCCTGCCCTCCTGCAGACCAGCTCACTTTAGAGCGGTTTGGAATGGTAAGTTTCATGGTGGAGTGTTCTATAGGTCTTCACTTAAACATAACACCTTTTCTCAATTAACAAAATCTAAATCATACCTGAATTATACTTTTTAATCATGAAGCCGATAACAGTGATGAGATCGTCCCACTTTGGATTGTTTTATGGGCCGGCACAGTTCACTTCAGACAGAGAGAGAGAGACTGAGAGACAGAGGTACTTTCAAACTTGACCATTCTACTCCAAGGTGGACCAGTGGAAACATGGCTAGACTGTGTTTCTGCAGCTGAACTTGAATTTCCTTCATCAATAAAGTCTCTTTCTGTCTATTTTGATTTCACATTTGGATATTTCTTCTGAAAATACTAAATCACTGACACAGTAATGGTTCCAGCCCATGAGCACATGCGTTATGACTGTGGTAAACAAGACAGTGAGCCAAACAGTGAGAGGAGCTGTGACTCTGTGGGGCCCTCTACTGGCCCTAAAGCTGCACCACAGTCCTATCAACGTGAGAATAAAACTACTCTTTAACAGTGTTGGCAAGCAAAAGAATACATGTACCTGAAATGTGTATTCAGAATACTTCAGAGGACTACAGTTACTTTTCAAAAATTAGAGGAATACGTTGTGCTATTTGATTATGGAATTTATGCTTCAAACATCACTAAATAAATGAGAAAAATAGGAAACGCAACTCTTCCTGTGTCTTATCTGTGAGTAACTTAAGAAAGTTGAGAAGTTCATCCTTGCAGTGATCGCTTTTGTGATATGGAAAAACTATCAGTATAGATAATCATTTTGGCTAAATGCACGACAGCCTTGAGCTGTGTTACTTTTTGTTGTTTATTATTATTATTCATTGTTTGATGAATCATTCTCTTTATATGAAAATTCTTTCGTTCATTTTAATACAAATTATAGTAGCAATTAAAAAGCAAATATTGGTACCTGGATTTTTTTGGCCTTTGTAGCATGAAATGGGGGTGAGAGCAGGCAGGATATTCAGCAAATTGTCAAAGCCAGGAATTGATCTCATGACTCTGATGAGAAAGAGCATACATCTGCTACTTAGACCACTCAACCACCAGCCAGCATGATATTCTACCTTTCAATGGCCAAAAGTCCTCAACATGGTGCCTGGAAATAGGAAACTGAAATGGTTTAGAATGTTTTTTCGAGTGTCACCGAATTATTGCCTATTTTTAAAATTACATAAAAAAATTAAAAACATTAAAAATTTAAATGCACTGGTAAAAATGATTGTAAAGATGTACAAAATCGTTCAACTGAAAGTGTAAATGCAGAGCGATTAGAGCCTCCCAAAAAAGGAGATCGTGGGTTCAAATCCCGGACCAGACCAACATCACACGATCTCTCTGTGTGGAGTCTGCATGTCCTCTCCGTGTTACCGTAGGTTCTCTCTGGGTTCTGCCACTAGTGAGTGAATGGTTGTCTGTGTCGCTGTGTTAACCCTGCGACGAGCTGCCCCTGTCCAGGGTGTACCCCGCCTAAAGCCAATAGTCACTGGGATAGGCTCCACTCACCCGTGACCTCTGACGGGAAAAAGCGGCAGAAAATGAATGAATGAACAATGAAACTATTGTACCATTGTGCATAAAATGCTGTGGGGATTCTGGATTACGCATCATCCATCAATCAAATAACTTTATCCCGAGGGCAACTGAAGCGGCTCACTGAGTAATCTTCAGAGTCAAGGGAGAAGGGAAAACTTGTGAACAGCAAAGAACAGACAGGTGAACAAAAATATGAAATATTGTTGAAAAGGAAAGTATAGGAGGAAGCAATGCTCAAACGTGACCATTATCCTCTGGTGAGTAAAACCCCTCAGGACAAAGGAGTCCTCCCTCCTCTGTGACTTGCAGCCTGGAAACTGCAGCCAAGCTCCAAACAAGTGCCAAATGAATTCTGGGAACAAAGGGTCCTGGAGGATCTTGGTGCCTCTCTCACAGCTCAGAGAGTCGAATCGTTTTGGAAGACACTTTCACAATGTTCTGCTGGCTGCTTTTATTCTATACACAGATGGAGTTGGTCAAAAACTATTCTCATGTGGGCTACTTTTACTCCTGTACCATCTCCACAGAGTCACGGAAAAAGTCATGTATTATCGGAATTGCATTTTGAGCTCTCCAACTTCTTTAGATAGAATAGACAGATAGAAGACTTTATTTGTCCTCATTGGTTTGCAGCATGTTCACAAACAGGACTGGCTTCACTTTCGCACACACAGAAAAACACTGTAACCTCAGAAATGAAAGATTAAGTGTATTCAGGACGTTTATTGCTTCTGTAATGAATATGAACTTGGACCTATTTTTCTTAAAAAGAGGAGGACAGAAGCAGCGACTGTAGGGCAGGAGGACAAACTCAGAGAAAAGAGGATGTTTGGGGTCAGAGAGAATCACTGGGGCCTTATTTGTTGTTGTCTCTGAATAGATGTTGAATAGATGTGTTCCAGCAGGCAGCAGTTTGGACACCACAGTCACAGTCTTTCTTTAGCATTTCTTCTGGTCGTCTGCTGCTCCCAAAACTGTTTCTGTGAATGACACTTAACACAAAATGATTATTCAGTCTTGGATGATATTCTGGAGTTTCAGTTTGGTAAATGTCGGATCCTGAGGGACGTATGTACATTACACACTACAGCAGGATTAAACCAGGTTTAACCAGGAATAAACCAGGTCCCAGGTCGAAACCAGGACTAAACAGGTCTAAACCAGGACTAACCAGGTCGAAACCAGGACTAAACCAGGTCCCAGGTCGAAACCAGGACTAAACCAGGTCGAAACCAGATCGTAACCAGGACTAAACCAGGTCCCAGATCGAAACCAGGACTAAACAGGTCTAAACCAGGTCTAAACCAGGACTAAACAGGTTGAAACCAGATCGAAACCAGGTTGAAACCAGGACTAAACCAGGTCCCAGGTCAAAACCAGGACTAAACCAAATCGAAACCAGATCGTAACCAGGACTAAACCAGGTCCCAGGTCAAAACCAGGACTAAACAGGTCTAAACCAGGTCTCAACCAGGACTAAACCGGAACGAAACCAGATTTAAACCAGGACAGGTTGAAACTAGGTCGAAACCAGAACTAAATCAGGATTAAACCAGGTCCCAGCTCTAAATCAGGACAAATGAGGTCGAAACCAAATCGAAACCAGGTAGAAACCAGGACCAAACCAGAACTAAACAGGCTTAAACCAGGTCTAAACTTGAGCTAAACCAGGACTTAAGCAGGTCTAAACCAGGACTAAACCAGGTTTAAACCAGGACTAAACCAGGTTTAAACCAGGACTAAACCAGGACTTAACCAGGTCTAAACCAGGTCTAAACCAGGACTAAACCAGGTTTAAACCAGAACTAAACCAGGTTTAAACCAGGACTAAACCAGGTCTAAACCGGGTCTAAACCAGGACTAAACCAGGACTAAACCAGGTCTAAACCAGGACTAAAGGCTGACAGAATCCTCAAACATGTTTAAAACCAGTCCAGGTCCAGTTCAGGGCACAAGGAGTTCCAGCGTTAAGCTGCTGGACAGAGAAAGTGAAAGGATGTTTTTCTCAGGGGCCCTTTCACATTCCTCCGTGAGGCTCCTCGTGTGATGGAACCCACTGCCCCGAGTGGGACCATGAAGGTCAGGACACCTGGAGCATGGAACTTATAGCCTACATCAATTTTAAAATTCAAAACTAAGAAAGCTAAGAAAGTTCAATCTCAAAATGTTTTTTTGTCTAATATTTTCACAGTCCTGGTGTAGATAATTTTTCAGCTAAAGTTTAGGGCAATGGGTTAGATTAGGAAAAGGCTAAAGGGTAAGGTTAGGGAATGGGTTATGTTAGGGTTTAGGTTAGAGAAACTGGATTAAGTTTGTGTGGCAGGTTAGACTACATATTCAACTAAAATACAAAGTACATGATTACATTTAAGATTTTACTAAACATTTTTCCCCAGTTTGATAATTTTTGTCAACTTTATAATGTTACTTCATGGTTGAACATGAACAGCAAAAATGACATAGTTAGAGGTAATTCTACAACTGTTACCTAGCAACCATACCGTAAACAAAATCCACATAAATTGGTATGATTTGACAGTAAATAATCCCTGATAACACTTTATTTTATTGAATGCCTGAAAATGTGTAGGTTACTGTACATTTTTTTTGTATCTTCAATGGTCCGTCGCCTTTTGATGACATCATAGAGAGATTCTGTTTTAGAACTCAGCACGACCTTCTGTAATTTTAAACGTTTACATTTTTTTTTTAAATGCACAAATTGCAACTATACAGATGTAAACTATGATTCATAGTTACCACAGGTGCTATCAACGAAACTAAGGGTGAACCTGTCATTTACTTGAAAATGTAAGCAGCAATGACTTGTATTTTGCCTTCTTATAAACGCAAAATGATCACAAATATTGCCAGAAATGTGTCGTTTTTTGCAAAGTGACGTCTCACAGGCAGTCAGTGCAGAAATCAGGGCTGATAACGACTTTTGGACGACTTTACACAGACTTAAATGGAAAAGACCTTCACTAAAACAGGGTTATTCAACTGAAGGCCCGGGGGCCAAATCAGGCCCGCCAAGGGACATGATCCGGCCCTAAACCCATCTTCCAACAATATAGAAAATATTTTATTTCTTGCTATTGGTTTAGTCCTGGTTTAGACCTGGTTTAGTCCTACTTTAGACCTGGTTTAGACCTGGTTTTGTCCTGGTTTAGACCTGGTTTAATCCTAGTTTAATCCTGGTTCAGACCTCAAAATCAACTCAAAAACTTAATTAAAACTTATAGTGCGGCAATATTACCAAACACAGGGAAAGTTTCAGACACTTACAGGCCATATTTCTGTTGTTACAAGAGTTCTTGGAGTCCATTATGTTTGACCTGTATGCTAATTACCAATGCTAATCATTTATTAGCATTTTCTACATAACTCGCTGCAGCTGCACTCATTTGCTGTTTTGTCAGAACCACAGCTGACATTAAAGATCAGGACTGTTCTGATATTTGATCAGTTTATGCAGATGTTTTTGGAGTTTACGTTTGTTTACATTAGCGACCAGAATCAAGATGGCGGCGGGTGGCGTACAGGTCATGTGTTTGGCATGAACTGATAAAATAGTACATAAACATAAAATAAAACAGTTTATAGTAACAGTGTGTTAACTCATTACCATGGCAACCAGATCACTCCTGCCCCTCCGGATCCGACTTTCTAGCACTAATCTTTCTTCCTGTAATGCAACATTTTAAGGAAGTTTATCATTCAAAAGCTATCATATTTTGTTTTGACTATGGCAGGCTGAAGTAAAACACAATTACGATCATTATATTTTACATTCTGCTAAGGAATTAACTATTTTTAACACAGTTTGGCAATTTTTTAGGTTTACATTTTTACTTCCTGGCTGTAAATCATGACATCACACTAGGACATTTTGAAACTGTTACCGTGACCCAGTGTTGTTTACAGTGTTGTTTACACTGGGTCAAAACTCCTCTAATGTCACACAAATTATTGTTTGACAAATAAAAATATATGGGAACACCTTTATTTTGTTGAACATCAGAAAAATGTGGATTAAAAAAAAAGTTTCTTGTTTCCCTAGTGTGATGTCATGTCATGGGATGTTTTGGAACTCTGCTTTACTTCCTATAAATTTCAACATATTTTCCAACTCATCTTCACAAACTGACTGTTGGTTGGTGTAAAACTATCATATATATACTGCATTTACAACAGGTTTTATTCCACCAAATAATATCCAAACCAAAAAATCATAAAAACCAGTCACTTTAAATTGTTATTCGCTAAAGCAACGGCCCTAATTCCTCCTAATTCCTAATCATTCTGAAACCCGAGGATAAACCCTTTCAACGGGACAGACCCATCCATGAGAACACGAATGCCGTCCTGACCGTTCTGTAAACACGCCGCCTCCCTCCTCGTCTTCCCACCAGTCACGCTCCTCGGATGTGTCCTTCTGAGGCCGGGAGAAGTCGCTCGCTCGGGGCCTTTTTTGGATGAAGCCATAGTTCTTGTGATAAACGCGGATGTAGGAAGCGGCCCCCGGGGCTTACATAAAGACCATGTGACCCCAGCGGACAAGACACTGCCATTGTTTGAAGCAAGGATCTCACAGTACCAGCGACAAACAGGCACAACCACTCCAGCACAGCTCACACTTCAAACAACGGCAGAAAACAGCACGATTGTGAGGAGGAAATGAAAGTTAGCTAAAATAATAGCAAAGAAGCTGTTTGGTGTTGAAAGTGACATTCTACTGCGGGGCTCTGCCGGGCTATTCAACTTTATTTAACAGAGGGCCAGATGTTTCAGATGGTTTTGTCCTCAGGGCCAGAAACATGTCCAACACTTTTTAAATACGAAGAAAATGTAATAAGAAAGGTTTTAACAACAGCTGTAGAATATAACCAGGACTAAACCAGGACTAAACCAGGACTGAACCATGACTAAACCAGGACTGAACCAGGACTAAACCAGGACTAAACCAGGATTAAACCAGGTCTAAACCAGGACTAAACCAGGACTGAACCAGGACTAAACCAGGACTGAACCATGACTAAACCAGGACTGAACCAGGACTAAACCAGGACTAAACCAGGATTAAACCAGGTCTAAACCAGGACTAAACCAGGACTGAACCAGGACTAAACCAGGACTGAACCAGGACTTAACCAGGACTAAACCAGGACTGAACCAGGACTAAACCAGGACTGAACCATGACTAAACCAGGACTGAACCAGGACTAAACCAGGACTAAACCAGGATTAAACCAGGTCTAAACCAGGACTAAACCAGGACTGAACCAGGACTAAACCAGGACTGAACCAGGACTGAACCAGGACTAAACCAGGACTAAACCAGGACTAAACCAGGACTGAACCAGGACTAAACCAGGTCTAAACCAGGATTAAACCAGGTATAAACCAGGACTAAACCAGGACTGAACCAGGATTAAACCAGGACTGAACCAGGACTAAACCAGGACTGAACCAGGACTAAACCAGGACTGAACCAGAATTAAACCAGGACTAAACCAGGTCTAAACCAGGATTAAACCAGGACTAAACCAGGACTGAACCAGGACTGAACCAGGACTAAACCAGGACTGAACCAGGACTGAACCAGGGCTAAACCAGGACTGAACCAGAATTAAACCAAGTCTAAACCAGGACTGAACCAGAATTAAACCAGGACTAAACCAGGTCTAAACCAGGATTAAACCAGGACTGAACCAGGACTTAACCAGGACTAAACCAGGACTGAACCAGGACTAAACCAGGACTGAACCAGGACTAAACCAGGACTGAACCAGGACTGAACCAGGGCTAAACCAGGACTGAACCAGAATTAAACCAGGTCTAAACCAGGACTGAACCAGAATTAAACCAGGACTAAACCAGGTCTAAACCAGGATTAAACCAGGACTGAACCAGGACTTAACCAGGACTAAACCAGGACTGAACCAGGACTAAACCAGGACTAAACCAGGACTAAACCAGGACTGAACCAGGACTAAACCAGGACTAAACCAGGATTAAACCAGGTCTAAACCAGGACTAAACCAGGACTGAACCAGGACTAAACCAGGACTGAACCAGGACTGAACCAGGACTAAACCAGGACTGAACCAGGACTAAACCAGGACTGAACCAGGACTAAACCAGGTCTAAACCAGGATTAAACCAGGTCTAAACCAGGACTAAACCAGGACTGAACCAGGATTAAACCAGGACTGAACCAGGACTGAACCAGGACTAAACCAGGACTGAACCAGGACTAAACCAGGACTGAACCAGAATTAAACCAGGACTAAACCAGGTCTAAACCAGGATTAAACCAGGACTAAACCAGGACTGAACCAGGACTGAACCAGGACTAAACCAGGACTGAACCAGGACTGAACCAGGGCTAAACCAGGACTGAACCAGAATTAAACCAGGTCTAAACCAGGACTGAACCAGAATTAAACCAGGACTAAACCAGGTCTAAACCAGGATTAAACCAGGACTGAACCAGGACTTAACCAGGACTAAACCAGGACTGAACCAGGACTAAACCAGGACTGAACCAGGACTAAACCAGGACTGAACCAGGACTGAACCAGGGCTAAACCAGGACTGAACCAGAATTAAACCAGGTCTAAACCAGGACTGAACCAGAATTAAACCAGGACTAAACCAGATCTAAACCAGGATTAAACCAGGACTGAACCAGGACTTAACCAGGACTAAACCAGGACTGAACCAGGACTAAACCAGGACTGAACCAGGACTAAACCAGGACTGAACCAGTATTAAACCAGGACTAAACCAGGTCTAAACCAGGATTAAACCAGGACTAAACCAGGACTAAACCAGGACTGAACCAGAATTAAACCAGGTCTAAACCAGGACTAAACCAGGACTAAACCAGAACTAAACCAGTTCTAAACCAGGACTAAACAAGTTCTAAACCAGGATTTAAATGGACTAAACCAGGACTAAAACCACTAACAACAGATAAAATATTGTCTATATTTGGGTTGAGGCCGGGTAAAGTCCCTTGGAGGGCCTGATGTGGCTCCCGGGCCTTCAGTTGAACAGCCTCAAAAACATCATTGTTTATCATCACTGACTGTGGTATAAATATCAAGATTCTAGACTTTTCCTAATAAATTTGAGTTTGAAATTGTAGTATCTTAACAACAAGAAGGCTGTATATAGGATTTGTCATATTTAATAACAACTCTAAGCCCCAAGAAGTGCGGTGAAAAATGAATATTGATAGCACTTGATTTTCTAAATTCGAAACATTTTTCCTCCAGTCTGAGCTTGCAGGTAAAAAGACCCACCAACAGTGTGCTCTTTTTCTCATCACTGCTGAAAAAAGAAAAATAATTGAACCTTTTTCCCCTGCAAACTGGAGGAAAAAATATTTGGAACTCAGAAAATTGAGTGCCGTTTTTCGCTGTTCTTGGATATGAAGTAAACATGTTCAAATCCAAAATAAATGTTCCTGAACACAATTGTAATGTTGATTTATTTTGGCTATGTTTTGTATTTGAAACCGATCATTCAGTGTCATACCCTGAGACAGCACTGAAATCTGAACTGATGAACTAATACAACGTCTGTAGAGGTCCAAACTACAGGGTTAGCGGCTTTTAGACATAATTTGATGTTAAGTTCTTTGCCTGTGACATAACGTTTTCATCCAGATGCCCTTACATACAGTTCTATTTGTCAAGGTAAATACTTGCAGTCTAAAATAAGCAATAAGCAATAACAGAATTTAGTCATGTTTTTTAGTCCTGTTTTGAGTCTGACACACTATTTGGTTTAAAAGATACCACAAGCATTTTCCGAATGTCTCTTTCCCCCATTTCATGCTCAAAAAATCTGATCTTTTAGTAAAAATATGTGAACTACAGTTTGATTCTTTACATTTAATGATGGCGATTGTTTTGCTTTCCAAAATGGTCAATTATTCAATAAAAACCCATGTGTGAAAATCATAGCAATAGGGCTGAGCATCCAAATGACTACATTTGCTGAAGAAGCCATATTGGCAGGTGAGAAAAAAACATAATTAATGGTAATGAGTCTGAGGTTTTGTTTTTGGAGTGTATCTTTAAATGAGTGATTAAATGAACGCATAAATATATTACAACTAATCAGATTAAACATTAGTGACCCTTATGGGGCGAGTTTGAGTATGGATTGTGCCCCAAATCAAATGCAATGCAAAGTCTGGACATCTGAGTCACTCTCCACCTTCTAATGTCATCAAAACAGAGGTTTATGAGGAATATACTTTATTAAAATGCACTGTAAATCATTTATTTTCACGAGGTGGGACAGGTCTCTCGATCGGGTTTACGATATGAGAAGAGACGAGAGTTGTTTTTTTGTTTTGTTTTAGTGGGCTTTTTTATTAACGTTAAAATTCTAATTGTTTAACATGTAAAAAAATATAAACAAATAAGAAAAAGCAAGCCTAATAAACTGCTTTCCTTTGGTAAGTTTTCTGTATCACAAATTAAAAATGGCATTAAAAGACAATAAAGAACAACATGGCTTTAAAACGTGATATTCTCTTAAGTAATAATTCTTCCAGGAGGTTATTGCACTCTTCAGTAGCTGCGCTGCAAAAACTACGTATTCAGTCATTCTCACAAGATTACACTGTGGGTGCTCACGAGACCTCGAGACACGAAATCTTGTCCTACCGTTTACTGAAACTGACAATTAAAATAATGTAATCTTGATGAAATTGTGCAAAAACGTTCTTGTATACATGTCAGCGGATAATTCAGTCATGACAATGTAATAAACACCAAAAAAGACACAAAAAAAATTGTTGGTTTACGTTTAGATTACGATTTTATTTTTCTACAATCCACAATTCAAAGCAGTCAGTTATTATTATCATGCAAACAGTGTTTTTAAAAAGCATTTGGGATCATTTCTCTTCTAAACTACTCTCGTCAAATTAAGACCAATGGACAACACACAACCTTATAAAAAATATGACTTGTTATGAGACAATAACTAAATCCTTAATCAAAATTACAATTGAAGCTTAGTTAATGCAAGGCTTAGTTGCTGAAATCCACTTCTCCCATTAATCTTTTTCTGCTCAGTCATTTGTACATCCCGGTGCACAACGATAATCCATAAAGTTGATCGTTACGGCCCACGCGGCCGAAGTTTGTTGGTGCATGCTGCCATTGCGTGACGGTGTCTGCAGGAGCTCTATAAACAACCGCGTATCTGTCTTAATTGTGATCATGTTGTGGGATGTTTTACGTAACAGAACGTCAAAAATAGCATGCCAGATCAATGTTCTAACAATCACTGGGAGACATCTTCCTGTGGTGACCCAGCGTGCAGAGGAAGGACCCACATCACGACACACATTTATAGCATCTACAGATTATAATTAAGCCACTACTATGAACAAATGTTAGGACGTTTTTCATGATCTAGAGCAGTGGTTCTTAAACTGTTTCAGTCGCGACCCCAAAAAAAACAATAGTTCACATTTGCGACCCCCAAACACAAAAAATAGGCGACATGCAGAGTGATAAATTAGCCTGATATCTAATATATCTAATGCCTAGAAAAGTGACTTTAATAGACCGGCAAATAGGAATCTACATTCACCACTGCATTTGAAGGGTGTCAAGCCTTCATCATCTGGGGACCCTCAGAAATCATTTCGCGACCCCATTTGGGGTCCCGACCCCTAGTTTAAGAACCACTGATCTAGAGCAGGCATGTCCAATCTCAGGCCCGGGGGCCAAATGCGGCCCTCAGACCAATTTTTCTTCCTGGTGAACTGGCCCACATTGTCCTGATAAGTTCTATTTACAGCACATTTCGGATTTTCTACAATTCCAACCTAAATAACTAACATTTTGGTGCAGCACAGACCTGATATTAAGGCAATGAGACTGAATGTAGATGTGGTGGTGCTTAAAACATCAGATAAATGCAGCTTTTTTTTTAACGTTTCACGATTGATTTGTGGCCCTCCGCTTGGTCTATATTTCTATATGTGGCCCTCGATGAAAAAGGTTTGGACACCCCTGGTCTAGGGCTAACTGTGTGTATTTACAGAGGATTTTTAAAGTGTCCCTCTTGGTTCTCCGTCAATATATCAATGTGAAGACTAGCACACACATGCGTTAGCTGGGTTAGAGCGTCATTCACACAGGGCAGGAATCAATGAGGATAATTGACCTATTTACTGTGGCTTTAGCGGTACACTAACAGATCTGCCATTCAATTAAGAAAGTCATTTGGAATTTCATGCCACAAACCCACCGGCATGAAAAGTATTGTATTGTGCAGACAACGTTTGCATGTTACTGATGAGGAGAAAGTAGGAACAGCAGTAGTAGTAGAAGTAGTGGTGGTAGTAGTAGTCAGTGGTGGACGAACTACTCAATTTTGTTAAGAAAGTACAGATACGTGTGCAAAAATGACTCAAGTAAAAGTATCACATTCAAAAACTACTTAAGTAAACGTGTTGCAGTACCTGTATGAAAATGTACTTTAAGAGTCAAAAGTAAAAGTATTTTATGCACATTATGAGACCAGTTTTACGTATTAAATGCCGTAATTTTGGTAAAGAATTGTGCTTAACGTTGATCAACAAAGGTCTATTGGAATGACTTTCTTTAATTGTATGTGTATATGTTTGCGTGTTGTTGAGCTTGAACTCCAAACCTTCAGGCAGAATGTCACCATCAACGTGCAAAAAAATAACCCCTCAAACAAAATAAAAAGTACTTTCTACTTTTCAGTCCAGTAAATAATGTAATGGAGTAAAAAGTACAGATACTTGGCCTCAAATGTAGCAAAGTAAAAGTAAAACGGATCCACTGTAAAATCAACGTTAAACTCAACTGTAAAGTACAGATATATAAAAATGCTACTTAAGAACAGTACTTTTACTTTTGTGCTTTGTTACTTTCCACCGCTGGTAGTAGTAGTAGTAGTAGTAGTAGTAGTAGTAGTAGTAGTAGTAGTAGTAGTAGTAGTAGTAGTAGTAGTAATAGTGTAGGTCTGTTCAGTTTTTTGGTGAGCCGAATGATAAAGTGCACTATGTCACTTTTCTGGAGGATGTTCATGTGTTCGTGTTGTACAATTACAGACTTGGTGTTTTATTTTACTTTTATAATTTCCAATGTATTATGTTGTTTCATTTGACGCATGGAAGCGCATATGAATGAATATTCTTATGAACGAATCACAAATTAAGAAAATCGAATCTATATAATCTAAAATATGAATAATAAAATCAAAACAATGTAGCCGGGATGCACATACAAGCAATATATCTTTAACAAATACATATATGTGCTCTGTGGTTCTGAACAGCTTAATTTTTTTGATTTTTTCCTTTTGCAGAAAAGCACTGACATATTTTACACATGGTATCACCTTACAGTTACTCCACGTTCTATGCACTTTCTTCTCCGCTGGTATAATTCATTTTTCCTTGGTGTTTTATTGCTAAAAGCGAGTTGGCCTCTCGATCTACAGACCTGCTGGCGTCACCTGCTTGTCTCCGTGAGTTTAAAGCCATACTGTGGAGCATTCTAGGCAAACAAATACTATCTCCATGGGGACAGACACTTGGGGTCTTATTTATAAAGCTTGCGTACGTACATGACTTTCAACGTTAAGTCTGTGATCTATCAAAAGACAAAGCCCTTTTGCTTAAATGCAGACGAAGCAGGAAACGATAAGAGCTCAGAAAGACGTTTTGGGAAGTTTGCACACTTTTTTTAGTAAGAATTCCATGTTAAGTTCATTCATTCATTCATTCATTCATTCATTCATTTTCTACCGCTTATTCCCGTTAGGGGTCGCAGGTGACTGGAGCCTATCCCAGTGACTTTGGGCCTTAGGCGGGGTACACCCTGGACAGTGGACAACTCGTCACAGGGCTGACACATAGAGACATGGACAAGGACAGACAACCATTCACTCTCACATTCATTCACTAGGGACAATTTAGAGTTGTCAATTAACCTACACAGTCATGTCTTTGGACGGTGGGAGGAGCCGGAGAACCCGGAGAGTAACACGGTAACACGGGGAGGACATGCAGACTCCACCCAGAGAGATCGTGTGATGTTAGGGTGGTTCGGAATTCGAAACCACGATGTTGGGGTGGTCCGGGATTCGAACCCACGATCTCCTTATTGAGAGGCAGAAGCTCTAGCCACTCTGCCACCGTGCACCCCTCCAGGTTAAGTTTTATTTATTTATTTATTTATTTTATTTTATTTTATAAGTTTTATAAATGAGACACCAGAACAGTTATAGTTGACTTATTATATATTTTCTTTCGTCCCTGAACAAGATTTTACTCATTCAATTCAATTTATCTGGTGTGTTTTCGTCAAAACAAAAACTCAAAATACTCAAACACGATTTAGATTATCAGTTCATGCCACAGCTGCCCTGGCACAGACTGACGGAGTATGGCTGCCAACCTGCCCCTCCGATGACACCAACACACTCACACACCGGATTCACACTGCGCTTTGGTGGAACTAGGAATTTAGGGGCCCAAGGCAAAATACAGTACAGGCCCCTCATCATCAAGTGTGTTTATCTATAGATTTCTGCCCTGTCGCTTTAATTGTTCTTGAAAGAAGCATTTGTTTTTTGTTGTTTATGTTTTGTTCGGTTTCTTTACTTGTGGTTCATACATTTGGGGTGGTAAGTGAACTATTGGAAAATTCAAATTCATATGTGCAGCTTACATGTTCGAAACAGAAGACTATTTTAAGGAATCAGACCATATTTCTGGTTTGTTGGTGCATTTTAACACATCTCAGCTGATTTATAAGAGCTTTTTTAATTTGTATTTTTACAATGTTATGTTTTATTTACTATTTAGCTTTACTGGGGGGGGGCTTGGACAGAATGAATACACTTGACAATCCCAGACTATTTTGTTGGTCTTTAAACAGTGCAGTCTTTAAAAAGTACACTGCACCTCTTTATTGTGATATTGAGAAAACTCTTTAATTGTGAAGGGCATCTTATTGGGGGCCCCTCAAGATTGGGGGCCCAAGGCAATTGTGGCCTGTTGCCTAATGGTAAGTCCGCCCCTGACACTAAGCAAAGTGGGTGGAGTGTGTTGACTTGCAGTTTGCACCAGAGCCACAGCTGCTCCACTCTGGCTCCTGGTTTTCCCAGCGGTCTCCCATCCAATACTGCCAGGCCCTGTCTTGCTTAGCTTCAGAGATCAAGTAGTGTGACCACATTTGAACAGCTTTTTCAGCAACAACAAAAATATATTGTGTGAAAATAGAAAAGGCCCATAGCAGGGGAAGTAAATTATGTTTTCCCTCATCTTCAAGCCCAGGCATCTGCGACCATTGATGTGACAAATTTTCATCAATATCAGCAGGTTTCTGTAAATTCTAGGCTATATACGCTGCCTAACCAAAAGAAAAGTCGCCACTTGGATTCAACAAAAGAAATACAGTGGGTATGAGCCTCCTATTGGATAATTGTTGCATGGATGACTGTCTTTCAGCAAAGAAACAGCAGCACAGCAGAAGTGTGCTTATCAAAGCTGAAGGTGGTACTTAGTCCCCCACTGTATGTTCTAACAATGTTCCGTCATTAAAAACATACCTGGAGTTACATTTAGCCGCATTCATGCCACTTTGACAAATGTTGCCTGAAATGCCTGTCTTCTCCTTCCGACTGTCAAAAACACTTCCTGCTGAACTTCCTCCATCACTGAGGTTTTTTTCAGATCATTTACGTCAGTTATCCGAGAATCTTTTGCTGTTTGTCCTTAAATCGTCGCCATACTCATTCTGAACATTTCTGCTGTCTAAATATGTTCACTGTTACTGCTAACCTGATCATAGCGTCTCTTAAAGTGATAACATAACTAAATTGTTAATTAATTATTTATTTATTGAGACATGAGATGACAAATTTAAGGTACTCAAGAGCATGTTTAAAGGCTAATAACAATATGAAAAAATGCATAATATTTTCCCTTTAAAGCCACACTCAGGTCTGGCCCGTGGGCTCTCATGATACTTTAAGAATGTGCTTTGATTTACAATAAAAAATATCATTTCTGTTGTGACACAATGTTTTCTGTGAATCATACATCCGGACTTCTCCTCACAGCCCCATTGAGAACTTACCCCACAGCAAGCCACAACGTAAACACCATGCGCCCGCCCCTCATCTCCGCTTGCAGGTCCAACCCAAAATAGCGTCTACTGCCTGGCGGTGCTTCCGGCCCCCGCTCCTCCAAATTAATTAAAGTGCACTCGTAAACAGCCTGCCATGCTTTTTTTGGGGCTGTAAAAATAACCAACCAATACGATTTAAAGGGGTGGGGTCAGACCAGAGCACCCCGTGGATCAGGTGACCGGGTCCAGCAGCTCCACAGACCCGGTTTCCTCTCCCTCAGCACCGGGGGGAGGAGGAGGGGGAGGAGGGACACTTCTTGGCTGCTGCCTGGTGTCGAGCACGATTAGTAGTAGCAGCTCCTTGCAGCAGCAGCGGTACTTGTTGTGGAGGAGAGGGCTGGTTATGCTACAGAACACGCCATGGACTGACCGCTCCGTGCGCACACTCGGATCTTTGTTTTCTCTCCGAGCACCATGGACGAGCCGAATATTCTGAGGCGACGTGGACTTCAGGTGCAGTAGCGTGGCAGTTTTACGACGATGCTTGCAAATTTGTGTCATGATGTGTTTTGGCTCTGACTGTACGCGTTTTTGTGGTTTTTACGCGCGGGATGCGAAAACTACGCGAGTGCCAACGCGTTATCAGAGTGCCTTTCGGAGTAATTGTGCCTCGCAGCGTTAATTGGAGATGTTTAATAGCTGAAAGATTCCCGTACAGTATTGGATGTCGGGTTGCCGTGGAGACAGTGGTATGAAAGAAGCGTGATTGGCAGAAAAACAGCCTTCTACGCTGGGTGCCATGTTTACCAGGCGTGCAGGCATCTCCAGAATGGATGGATGGATGGACGGAGGAGAAGTCATGCGTTTCTGCTGCTGACTGCTTCATTCATCGTGGGTATACTACTAGGGCTCTTGTTTTTGGCCATAAATCCTGCTGGGATTAAGAAAGTGTCAGTGAGCCTACAAGAAAGAAAAATGGATTTCTCTCTATAATAACTACACCTTAATTAGCCTCAATAAAGCATGATCAAAGATATAATTAACAAGTAGTTTATTTAAAATGATTCAGGCTTAGTAACCGCTCAAATAAGGGGAGAGGAGTTAGCTAAGTAAACCTGAATTCTTTATAAATTATTTGTTCATAATGATTGAAGTCTTTGTTCAGGCTTAAGTAAGGCTTTAAAAAAAAGATTTGACAAAAAATGCCATTCAAAACAATGTTATTTTCAGATTTTTCATTGTTATTTTTTATTCATGCAAGGAAGCGACCAGGCATTTCTTTTGTGTACGCTTTGTATTCCAGGGTTCGTTATGTACCAAGTTTAGAGCTGTTGAGAAAACCGGTTTTAGCCTTGGTTTAGCGCAGTCTGGAATGTAACAGTGTCCAAATCTCTCCGTTTTGATTTTTATCACAAAATGCATGTTGTGTTTACTGCGATCAGGGGCGTCGGACTGGGGGGGGGGGGGGGGTTATGCAAAAACAGTTATGCATGACATCTGAGGGTCCATCCCCGTTTTAAAAAGAGGACAATCTTTGTTCACATATTAGCCAAGTTATTAACAAATAAAACTAGTGATTATAATTTGCAGTCAGTGTATTTTCTTATTGTAATAATATGTTTCGAGAAGTTTGTGAAATTAGTCTTGTAGCTCTTGCAAAAACAACATTTTTTTTATATCTTAATAAAGCCAAAAGCTACACAGGAAGTGGAGCTATTGTTAGGTGTATGTAGAAACCATACTGTATATTTTAGCAATAGTGAATGAAAATAACATTAATAACTGAATTTGCTAGGCTAAATAAATCATATAAGAAAATTCAGTATGGGGTCCCACCGATAAGGTTTGTACCTGTGGCCCAGAATTTGGTGCTATACGCCCCTGACTCCGATACTTTGAAGAGGTTAAATGAGTAGATATGCTACTTTTTCGTTGTAAAATGCCTTGATAAGCATTTTATATGAATAATTAGAGTAATATTCCAAAGACTTGTTGTTATCTGCACTGAAATGGAGCTAAGGAGCAGTAGTTTCCCATGTTTTTTAACTGTTGCAGCAACAAAACAATACATTTAAGCAAAAGGACTTGTAATATCCATGTGTTGTGACAGCTCACAAAACTACTGTGAGACACTGGGTGGACTGCTCCTTGTCCGCCTGGAGGAACTCTTTAAAGCCACCTCCCTCTTGAGTGGTTCTGGTTCAGTCCAAGTGGATGTCAGTCCTGGTTCATCTGCAGCCTGTCCGTCCGTGGGAGTAGGATCTCTCCTTCACTGTGGTTCTCCCCGAGGTTTCTACTTTTTCCCATGGGGTTTTTTGTAGTTTTTCCTCGCCGCGAAAGAGGGTCAAAGGACATTGGGGCATTATAAAAATAAATTGATTTGATTTGATTTGACTTTGGATGATAAAATATCATCGTAGTCCTGGTTTCGTTCTGCCTTGGTTGTCTTTAGTCTGTTTTTAGACTTGGTTAAGTTGGTTAAAGTTTATTTAATATTCTTAATATTTTTCGAATCTGTTCATGCCAAACATGTGATATATTAGCCACTCGTTGCTAATGTAAATAAATGTAAACTCCAAAGAAAATCTGCTTAAAAATCAGAACCATCCAGGGGTCTCATTGATAAACCATGTACAAAAAGCACGTAAAAAGAAGCAGTCCGGTTCAAAAATGCTGCACCGTGCTCAGGAGCTTTCTCACATGAGGCACAATAAACCTGTCACATTTGATTGATTATATTGAACGGCAGATACATTTTAAGTGAATTTGAGGTTTTAGTCACATTGATGAATGTCTTTACCAGTTCTAAGTTTGTGTAAAGTCATGGAAAAGCCGTTCTGAAGAGCCGATATCTGCACTGGCTGCCCTGGCATAGTTGGTAAAAAACGGACACCTTTCAAGCAGCATTTATTTTTGCATGCAAAGCAAAGAATAACGAGTAAACACTGGTCACTTCCTGCAGAACCAGTATGTCTCCAACCGGTCTAAGAGCGGCAAAACCCCTGCCAGGGTGGCTTTATATTATTTATAAAAGAAGTGCTCCTCCGGTGACACAGACCTGTTCCTCCGCTCACTCACGCTCTTAACAGCACGGATGGCTTTGGATATGAGGGTTTGATTTAGGATTATTCTGAAATAAATACATTTTTCATGGAAGTTTACTCTGGCCAAACCCACGAACAAAAGTTTGGACCCGTTCTTAAACAGCCGCCCCATTCTGCAGGAAAACTGGAGCTAATACTGACTTTTATTAAACGTAAACATAAAATAAAAAGAAACAACTAACTACATTTTTAAGCAAAGACTTCCATATTGTTTTTATTTATAGATTACTTCAGTATGTTATTTTAATTTAATTAACTACATCTATTTATTTTTTCTGTCTGGTTTAGTCCCTCAATTAAATCAGAGCTAAGTAACGACAAAGCTCCCCCTGCAGGTCTCTTGTGAAAATAGCCAGTAAAAAGACGCAAACTCTTTCCCTTCCTTTTTATTGAAATAAGGAAGTATAATCACATACAAAAACATTTCATGTCACCATAAAAAAGAGAGCCAGGCTTTCTCAGGAGAGTCGTTTTCAGCGTCAGGAAATGTTGCAAAGCTGGTTTGTCCACACAAAGACAGCAGGGGGCAATGTAGTCATGTACACTGTCATTTTTCTAATAATAATTTCATCATCCCTAGTAGTTAATAGCTATAATTGAAAAAAGTAATGACTCATCATATTATAATAATTTTGTTGTATATTTTCCATGACAACAACATGCATTCCATTTCTGTTCCTGTTGCCGTTGATAATGACATGACTTATTATAATCCATTCCATAATTATCCCCCATTCAATTACCAGAGTGGCAGACCAGGCCTCGCGGATGTTCTATGGATTTTGCACGCACCTGCTATTTTCAAGCCCGGTACAAAAGCGACTTCACAGCCATAATAATAATAATGATGAGAGTATGATTTGTCCCTTTGTGCTTGCCGTTGCTACACGCTGCAGTGCCGGGTGTGCAAGTGACCACAAAACCCACTTGTGCAGCTCAGAAGTAGGTCAAGGCGCAGAGAATGATATTTGCACAGAGACTGGAGAGCGTGCCGGCATTTAGCACAGCTGGATTTAGCAGGTTTGGATTGAGGAGAATGAATGAAAGCTGTGTAACATATAGATATATAGTGCGTGTTTATATTTCGCAGTGTTTCAGTTAATATTCAGTCATTTGACATGATGACTGAAGAGCTTTGTAGAGGTGTAAACTACTGGGTCAGATATTTATAGGCCCTGTGTGTACATCATATGATCCAATGGAGTACATTACACATTACACTAAAATATCCCGTGGTGTGACCGTGACACTTCTTCCAAAAATTATATGAATAGTCACTTATGTGGCATAAATATAATAGTGTATAAATTATTTACCAAAATGACACATTTATTTCTACTTTAAATGTAAAAAAAGACTAAATTCAATGTTGTGTGTCCCGTTGTGTGTCATGAAAAATTACATATTTAAAGGACAAATATTATGCAAAATCGACTTTGTTAAGCTTTAACCATGTTCTAACATTATTCTGTCATAGAAAACATACCTGGGGTAGCATTTAGCTTGATTCACGTTTGTTTAATGATACTGATAATACTCTTTTGAAAATCTTCTCTGTCCAACACTGTGTTCTGAACTCCTTCCATGTCTGATGTAGATGATGCTGATGTCATTTATCCCAGAATGCTTTGCTGTTTGAAGTCCTTAAATCACGGCCAGACATTTCTTTCGTCTAATCACGATAACTACAACTTTGTCAGATCCACTCTTTACTGCAAAGCATTGTGGGTATATATTACACACATGTGTGTGTAATTGCCTCTACAGCCAGTAGATGGAGCCACAGGTACGTCAAAATGGCATCTCTCAATGCAGAGATAAAGTCATGTTTTTCTTTGTAAAAGCATTTTATTTTAGATACTCTGGAGCAGCATTTTATTTTTAGTTCTAAAACATGACATGACATGATGGCACTCAAGAACAAGTTTAAAGGCTAAAAACAATTTTTAAAAATGCATACAATTTTTCCTTTAAAGCAGAGCCAAGGAACTTCAGCGACAGAGCTCCCCCTGCAGGTCTTTTGTGAAAATACACTGTCAATAAAAAGGCACCAAAAGCCTTTTTTAAAATTGAAATAAGGAAGTACAATCACATACAAAACCATTTCATGTCGCCAAATATAAAAAAGAGAGCCAGGGTTTCTCAGGAGAGTTGTCTTCGTGTTGGCTGGTTTTCTGCACAGACGGGAGCTTCAGATGCCCCGAAAATACTTTTACAACCAACACACGGACTTACAAAGACTTTGATGAGGTAAAAATGTTACTTAGACGGAGCCCATCAGTCATTTATGCTCCAGGATTAAAGGGATAAGCTACAAAGCAGAAATACATAATTATCGTATTCTCATTTATTTATATTTATCCTACCATTCTGAAAAATATTGAACTACAAAAAATAAGAAAATGGTTTCCCCACAGTGCACATAAATATACAAATATAATTGACAATGACTTCTGGATAGAAGTCGAAACGTCTCGATCTTCAAACAACCCCTTAAACCTTTTCTAGTATGAAACACGCCTGGACGAATGAGGGATTACATCGGCAATTATAATATAATACATAAATACTGAGCCACCATGAATACTGTTCCATCTTTTATATCGAACGATAAGTGGAGTAGTACTAATAATGATTGTGGCAGACCTAACTCTGCCTTGTGCGAAGTCCCATCTGCAGAGCACAGATAGACAAAGGGCTTTTTGTCAATAAAAGAATGCAAATTATTTCATTTCCGCACAGAGGCGGGAAACCACACGAAAAAGTGGGTAATTCTAATCAATGAATGCATCTTGTGTTGTATTAAGTATGATTTTAGAGTTTACAGCAACTAGTCTATTATGTATGTTTCTGAGCTCATTTCACAACTGTTTCCCGTTCAAAAGATATTATGTTTTGTTTCAAATTCATTGCAATAAGAAAGGTCCAAATTTATCATCATTCTGAAACACAAGGATAGCTATACAATATTTTAGCAACCAGTAACCAACCCATCAGAAATGCACTAAAACATTCCTGATGTCATTATTGAAGTCAAGTGTCATAAAAAGTGAAAGGACTGTGCTGGTGACATCACAACTAGTGATGCAGCGATACTGATACTGCTATGTTGAATTGGATATCAACTTCAGAACATTGATTTGGCCGATATCCTGGTTGGACCTTGTTTAGACTATTTCCAGGCCCTTGTTGGTCCAGAACATCATGATGTTTGAGGTTTTGTTACATAAAGCTGTTCTGTTGTTAGTTGCAGGATAAAGAACAGCTGCACAACCCTTTTGGTTATGTTATTTTTGTTTTAAGAAAATAAATGCTATTTTCGCTATTGGTTGATTAGGGCAGGGTGATATATAAAAGAGAAAATTTGCGATAGCAGTTTAATTGATGATATAAATTACTCTAGACTAAATACTTAACAATGGCACCAATATTTGGTGATTTGCCCATTTTTTTATGTCAGAAAGTCAAATCAGCTCTGCCTCAGCACAGATATGTTGTAAAAGCATCTATTTGGGTCAAAATGATACCACTGTGCTGTCTGTGCAATTATAGAGTGCAGAACAGGACATTTATTATGTATTCAGTTGTTAAAATTTTGCTTCCACTTCTCACCTTAACATTGATTTTTAATGCGTCTCTAGCCTTTAGCCTAAATTGCAGATCTAAATTGATATTGTGCAAAATGCTGGAATATCAGATTCACTCTGCTGCAGTGTACGAGGAGATGACGATATGATCAACGATATGTCGTGGCCCAGCTCTACGGCTGATATCGAGTATTGGCAGATACCCATGTATCGAAATCGGTATCAGCTCTATGTGAGTATGTGTTGAGGAAATTCATTGTTGTGGGGAAAACTGAGGTGTTCTTTATCTCCTGCTGCCATTAGCAAACAAGTTAACTAAGCTCTACGCAGTTGGAGCAACAACAGAGTTTCAGTTTCCAGTTTGTCTTATAGACCCTTTAAAAGTTTGCGAACAAAAACATTCTAAATTCGGGATGGACGCAAAAGTGAAGTGCAACGTAATGTGATTTCACTGGAGAAACTGAGATTTAACCTCAGAATATCACAAAATATGAAGAATTGAGATGATTTTGGAAAATAAACAGCACTAGACATCAGAGCTGCTTTAAACACGTGTTATTGTGTTTAACATAATGTTTTAGGTAATTATGATAAACTCTTTGCATTTTTGATGAAGGAACAATCCAGATTTATGGGTTTTACTGGAAAAATATTCACCCACAATGATGTTCAATTTTATCTAGAGATATATTAGATACTATACCATAAATAGATTATTTTGAAGCTAAAATACAATTTTAAGGCTAGAAATTTTTATTTTGACTATTGTTTGTTATAGAAAAGCAAACTAACTGACCCTTATACCCTGGAAATTCAAATGTGTTGCTTTTTTCCATCACAAACCAGTAGAATGTAGATCTAATGTGAGCTAATCATTGAAAAGTGTACAGTTTTCCCTCCAGTTGCCTCCATTCTGGAATTTTGATGACATCACATTTTAAAGGGTCTATTCCCCTTATTCCGCCCCGCTCACTTTTGCCACAAATATGCACTTCTGTGGTAAACGCACTTCCGCTTGACAAGAACTCTGTTAAAGCTAATGGCGAACGAGGGAAAAGTCTCGCCGCTAAAATGTTATATAAAGTAGATTGAATTGTGTAAAATGTTTAATGAACACGAGCAACAAGTCAACAACGCACCGATTTCCTGGGCGGCCTGAAAACGTGTTTTTAGTCCATGTAGAACTTATCTTCTGTTGAGCTCGTCTGTTCCATGTGAACTACAACGGAAACAAGATGGCGGCGCTCACGACAACTTCCAAAATAAGATCGATACGGTTAAGTTAAAACAATAGCTTCATGGACAAACATGAGGCAAGAAAAAAAAGCCAGTGTAAGTGTTGTTGTGCGCTCGCCTCTCCACAGATTGGACCTGTAACTTTACTTGGTGGTATCACTTGGTTATCTCCATGGAAATAGATATGTTGCCATACTGTGGAACATTCTGGGGAAAAGAAAAGTCAGTGCACACTTTTTTGAGTTATCTTTAGGTTTTATATTGGCACATATACTGTACCTCCACCACTACTTTTTAAAAGACATGTTCTTATTGCAAAACCCACAGACTTCTTGACTCTGCATATCCCATGTCTCCAGGTGTGTTTCTAACGGTGCATTTGTCCTGTGTTGCAGAAAGAGCTGAGCCTTCCGCGCAGAGGGAACGTGTAAGTATCTGTTTTTACTCCTCTGTCAGTTTGTCATGTCTGTTTTTCATGAAACCCCTCCGACTGGTTCTGCTTATATGCATTTGTGCTTTGGAAGTGGTAAAGTCGGGCTGCTTTTAAACGCCGTCTTCAAGTGACATTGTGACCTCTTTTTAACTGTGAGCCTCATAAATAATCCATGAAGGCCTGTTTTATGTAACATGAATTTGTCCTCCACGACAAACTACTGCTACAGCAACTCAATGTTTGATGAATAGATTACTCAGTTATTTATTTTGTGCATAACATAAAACCCATTTCAGTGTAGCTACAGGATAGGAGCAGTAGAATAAACAGTATTTTAGAAATGCACAATAAATAAAAGCTTGCTTGAGTTGTTTATCTTCATTTTTCCTGTTTCAATTGCAACATGTTTTCTACTTAATCTCTTTCTTATCTTTTAAAGGCATGTGACTGTGTCAAAATGTTCTCAAACCAAGTTAACCAGTTAGTTCCGAAAGAGAAAAGAAATCTGAGGCACGTCTGTAAGAGTCTTCTCCAGGACAGCACAGCACGGATGTAAAGCAGCTCTTTCAACAGGCCACAGGGCTCTAGAGCTGTACCTGCAAAAATATTATATAATATATATATATGTGCATAAACAAACAAGAAATCACCGGTGATTGTGATTTAACAATAGACCATATTAGATACAAACTACACAGGAAAACAGGAGCTGACATATAGTGTGACAGTTTTACAGCCTACATGAGGGGAATGTGAAAACAATAGTTCAAGTTTTCACGTTAGAGGAAGTTTCAGATTACAAGAGAGAGAAATCCATCTCCTCATTGAGTCAAGGAGCATGTGGCATTAAGAAGATGTATCCAATGTAACACGCCAGAGGAGCAGCTTGTGTCTACAGCCACGTTTCAACAGGTCCTGGCCCCTGGGTTATTTTGGAGCGTCTTAGAAGGCTTCTGTTAATGTCTGTGTGTCCATGCTCAGGTCCTGGGTTAGGGTTAAGCCTATGCCCTACTTGAAATCATCTCTTGACCCCCAACTCATCCCTTGCGACCCCCACTCTGGGAACCACTGCCATATTGTCCAGAGTGACTTATTAACAGCCTTTGGGTCCTGAGGGACAGTCTCACTGATTATTGCTGACTGATATGCCCTTCATTTTTGTACTTTGCATGGAATTGTCTGTTTTGTGTTTTTATGGCACAGTTATGTCCAACCAATCTGTCATGGAATCCTAAAGTTAAATACTGTATATTATAGCTTGACAAATTGCATCTCAATTCAAATGTTTTGTTCAAATTTGACTGTCTCACATTATCCTGTTTCAAACTGACATAAATTCTTAGTTGTATTGTCTTCTCTGTGAATGACTCTGTACTTTCACAGTTTGTGCGTTTGTGGCTTGGTGGCACTGTTGCCTCACTATCTCTTCAGTGGGACTGCACACATTCAAACAGAAGACTGTTGGTAATATCTCTGAGTCGAGTCTTGTGCTTCTTGACGTAAAAGATGATATTTGAGTTATATAAGTATGATATGATTGGCCTCTATGAACAAAAGTACATTACATTTAAGGAGGCTCCTAACTCTGACCTCATGACCTAGACTATTTTAGTAAGATAATGCTGCTTCCTTAAAAGGCAGTCTAGCTGAACATTCCATAAGCGTTGCATACGTTTAAAAAGTTTACAGAGAATATTTCACATTTCTGCGGCAAAGAACATCTTACATAAGCGCTTATTAGTTACACTTTATCATATTTTCCCCGGCTGGGAGTTTGTTTCCACTGACACTTAGCTCAGTTTCCTTATGACAAATGTGGTGTTATTGATATTGACTGTGGGTTTCATTATGAGAACAGTAACACAAACAAATCATTCATTCATTCATTTTCTACCGCTTATTCCCGTTAGGGGTCGCGGGTGACTGGAGCCTATCCCAGTGACTTTGGGCCTTAGGCGGGGTACACCCTGGACAGTGGCCAACTCGTCGCAGGGCTAACACAGAGAGACAGAGACAAGGACAGACAACCATTCACTCTCACATTCATTCACTAGGGACAATTTAGAGTTTCCAATTAACCTACACAGTCATGTCTTTCCAAAGACACAAACAAATCACATTTAGTTTAATTGTAAAAGACACAGCGCTACACAAAGGAATTTAGATTTGGTTTAGCCTCCTTTGCTGTAGTTTACTTAGTTTTAGGCTTTAATCTCATTTTAATTTGATATTGTCTTTGTTTAGTTCCAGTTCATTTCTGGTTTAGACCTGTTTTAGCCCTGGTTTTGTATTGTACTGATTAACTTTTCTTTAATCCTGGTTTAGCCTTCCTTTTATAATTTTTAAATGACTAAATATGGGCTGTAGTTACGGACAATTGTGACAAAAATGAATACCTTGATAACAATATACAAACGATATTTTGTCAATCCAACCGAAATGTGTTAAAACATGTAGTAAACGTGCACAAAAGTGCAGAAATTTCACCATATACTTCTACTATTTTATTTTTTTATCAGCTCTTTTTGTAGCATTATTTAAAACTTTATACTGGATATTAACTTACTGTATCTTAACAACATTCATGATATTATCTAATGTTCGATATATTGCCCAGCTCTATTTGTAATGGGGGTGAAGAGTGCACGAGACATTAAGCAAATTGTTGAAGACATGAATCAAACTCACAAACTAAACTTTAGACCTGATTCAAACTTCTTATGTCCTGTGTTGAAGCCATTTTGTGCCTGTTTCTTGTTTGTGTGTTTTTTCCGTGTGAAACCTGATTCATGATGGAATCTTAATTTGCAGAATCTGTATCATCATCTAAACCTCATAAACAAGATCTGTAATTTCGGAGCTTGAGTTTATCGACTTTCACCTTCGACACACGAGTCCAGCCCACATTAACTGTGGATTTGAAATTGGTTTAGTTCTCTTTTGCCCTAGAATACATTTTTAAAACTCTGGTTTAGTTTCCCTTGAGCTAAGTTTAGCCTGTTGACGATTCTGGTTGGACTTGATTTTGTACCAATTTAGTCCTGGTGCTTGTTCTTGTTCTTTGTATCACGTCCAGGTCATAGTGAATCTTTATTTTGTCTTTGATCCTAGTTTGGGTCTATAGTTTTGATTGAAGGAAAACATGCTCTTGAGTGCCTTACATTTGCCATCTCATGTTTTAAAACTAAAAAAAAGTTTTCTTCAATGACAGGTTTTATCAGTCACTATGAAATGACACTTATTGAGAGAGTCCAGCCAGCTGATGGCGCCAGCCCTATATACAGTCTAGTAAAGTTAGCGCTGAAAAGACTTTATGATGAGGATTTGCTGCAGCAGTTATCGTGTTTAGAGACAGAAATGCACAGAACTCGTTTAGTGATGATTTAAGGACTAAACACAGGGGAAGATTCTCATATAAGTGACGTAGATGATCTGAAAATACGTCCCAAAATTCAGGTTGTTCAGCAGGACGTGTGCTTGACGCTCTGAGGGGGGAGGATTTTCTAATCATCATTCCTCAGAACAGTGTGAATGCAACCGAATGCTACTTCAGGTGTGTTTTTGATGACGGAACATTGTTAGAAAATGGTTAAAGCTCAAAAAAGTCACTGTAGCAGAATATGTGTCTTTTAAGTCCTGTTTTTATTACTTACATATCAGAAAAATCCTGAGTTTCCACACCTATACCAATGTCCAAACCAGTGCGTTCGACCTATGGACAATGGTGAAATATTGCTCAAATGTTGTGTGGGACTTTCCGTGTCTTCAGGGGAGTGATTCAGCCTCACAGGTGATGTGAGTCACAGGCTAAATACTCAATTACGACATGACGGTATAGACTTATTATAATGGTGATTGATAGAAATTATTGACAAAATTAGCACTGCGATAAACTGAAAGTAGAAAGGAACAGTCATGCAAAATGTTTAGTGTGTGATGGCTCACTGCGTCATTTAATATGCTACTATTAATATCAGGGATTCACAAATGGAATTATAATTATAGAGTGAGTAGTAAAGAAATTATGTTAGTTCTTTTTATAGAACATGGTGACTGTACATTAAATGAGAGAAAAGGATTACTTAAATAATAAATAAATACATAATAATAAATAAATAGCACACAAATATCTTTGTTTGAATTAAATTTTTTGTGGGTTGCAGGACTGTTAAACTCCATATGGAAAAGGTCAATCAAAGTCATTGTGCTATAGAAATATTAATTTCCAAAACAAAACAAAATTAAAAGTAACCTACAAGTAATAATATGCATAGAACGTGTTGAAGTCTGCATACCCAACAGTGTTCAGCAGCAAAAAGTAATAAGAAAGGCTTTAACAACATCTGCAGAACTGAACCAGGACTAAACCAGGACTAGGCCAGGTCTAAACCAGGACTAAACCAAGACTTAACCAGGTCTAAACTAGGAGATAAACCAGGACAAGGCCAGGTTTAAACCAGGACTAAACCAACACTAAACCAGGACTAAACCATGTCTAAACCAAGACTTAATCAGGTCCAAACCAGGTCTAAACCAGGACTAGACCAGGTCTGAACCAGGACTAAACCAGGTCTAAACCAGATCTAAACCAGGTTCAAACCAGGACTAAACCATTTTCTGTATATTTGAAGATGGGTTGAGGGCTGGATAATATCCCATGACGGGCCTGATTTGGCCCTCGGGCCTTAAACTGAATAGCCCTGGTGTACAGTGTGGTCTTTTGTAATGATCAGTACTCCTCCTGTTGTTCCAAAAACATTTACTTTTCTATTATACTCAATTGTCCTTGTGCTTTAGCGAAATTGATTTTATGATCTTTGTTCATTTCGCAGTGTTCATTGTCAAATTAGTGTTATCATCATTTTACAAATTGACTTGGACACACAGGAGAGCGTTTCTGACTGTCCAAACTCATGAAAAAACCATGAGGACCTTGACATCCCCTAGTGACATGTGAAGCATTCAGGGACACTGGGAAACTACATGATCCTATCCTCAACTGAGCCTTCAATGCAAATGAGTCATTCTTAAACTCTTCAGGTG
The DNA here is from genome assembly GCA_019453435.1 of Rhinogobius similis. NCBI lineage: Eukaryota > Metazoa > Chordata > Actinopteri > Gobiiformes > Gobiidae > Rhinogobius > Rhinogobius similis. The sequence continues at coordinate 33,133,097 of CM033632.1, forward strand.
TCACAACATAAAATACATAGGTATTGTTACAAGTAGTAGTAAATGTTTTGGCTTGTCCTTATGCCTTGGGTGAGGTTTGAACCTGCTTCCTTCAGGTTGGACGTCAAAATCTTAGCTTAGTTGTCCTTGTTGCTCCCATTTATGTAGGCCTTCTATAAAGGTAAAATAAATACAAACAAACAAATAACAGCAATATTATAATTTCCATTTTTCACATTCTATTCTCTTTAAAATAACACAGTGAATCTTTCTGGAGGTGGCCCATCACCTGCATGATGAGTTTTTCAGTGCAACAAAACATAAAAAATATATGGTCTATTTTTTGTCAAAAAGTTACGCCATTATAGCTCAGTTTAAGTAGATATGTAAAAATACCAAACCTTACAGTATATTGCTGGGTTTCAGATGACATCACAGCATTCCATCGGCCAATAATATTTAATACAAATAGGGGACAGCTTAAATAAATGTTGGTAAAATGCTGATTTTTGTTGTAATACAGCAAGTTCATGGGTCTAGTCACTAATTAATTAATAACATTTTATTAATCAAAATTTTGACTCTTCTTACTGATTACACTGAACACTGAAGCTTTCTAAATTTAAATTCACAAAATTTCAACCTGATCATTTCTATTAGTGACTAAACCCAAGAACTTGCCATATTACAACAAAAAACAGCATTTTACCAATATTTATTTCAGCTGCCCTCCATTTGTATTAAATATTATTGGGCCATAGAACATCATAGAACCTGCCATGTTTGCTGCTGGTGTGCTGAAGTCACATAGAAAAACATTAGCCAAAGCAATGTAAAAAAAAAAAAGTTAACTAAAAACCCATAGCAGAACCTGGGTTACTTCTGGTAAATACATTTGGTAAATACATTTCTCAGTGTTAGAATACTTCAGAATTAAGGCAAAATTTAGTATTTAGCATCTTAAAATCTCCTTACTCCTAACTGAAATAATCCTTCCCACGTTGCCTGAACCTCTCACCGCGCGCCCCGCCCTCTCCATGCTCTTCGCCTGTCTCCTCTTGTTGCGCATGCGCAGTGCGTCTGTCGGCTGCCGCTGCTGGTGCTGCTGCTGCTGCCGCTGGAAACTTTGGCTCACTCTTCACTTATTATCACGGGAGAACCAGGACCATGTAAACGCTCCTCCACGGACTCTTACCTCCATACCTTCACCTCACCACCTGCACCATGACTTAGCCCGGGACATGGGTGTTTCCTCGGCGTTCCCCTTCCACCACCGCCGCCCCGCCGTCCTGCCGTGGCTCTGGGCTCCGCTTGCCCCGCAGCAGCTGAATGGAGTTTCGCCCGTCGGACACTGCGTTCCCTCAGCCACTGCTTCCCGACGCTCCCGGTGACAAACAAAACGGCGGACTTTAGCGTTATGCCTTCAATTTAAACGCATTTTCGTCACTGGAGCTGTCATTTTGAACAAAACCCAACATGTCTGATCAGAATTACTACTGGACCGTGCTGCCCAGCTACAAAACTAGCTTTGTGACTGGAGCAATGATGAAACGCTCGAAGAGGTAACGTAAAAAGCAATCATTTTGTTAGCTAGCTTCACCAAAAATGAACCCCAAATGGCTGTCGCAGTGCTGAGTGATCCCCCTCTTCTCCTCCTTTGCCTGCTGTGTCTGTACTTGTCATTAGCTTCCTGCTGGGTAATGCCAATGGAAAAAAAAAAAGAAAAGAAAAAAGAAGCAGCAATTTGTTGAACTCTACGCGCTTTGCTATTCAGTTGGAGAACATCGCTCCACGTTGTTTTGGGCGCTAATCCCTGCACGGCTCTCGTTGACTAAGCCTTGGTGTTATTGCCCCACACTGTATTTGTCGCTCACATCCGCCCTAGTTTTTTGTTTCCGAGTCCGACGGGAGAAAACGTGGCCATTGTAGGCTGCTGTTGGGAGTGCATAGCTTCTGCATTGTCTGCCACCAGCTGTCCTACGGAAAAACACGCTGTAATCGCGATGATCGATACGTGATGTGATTAAAGAGGAAATGCATGCTTGTAGGTAGCTGTCGCATGGGTATTTTTTGAATTAGCATGTCTGGTTTTGCTCGGGGCTGTGTTTACATTGGTTAATGGGATTGGGCAGTAACTGGGCACGTTTGTTCCTGTTTTGATGAGGTTATGTTCCAGGATATAGTTTTCGGAGGATGTGGCGATAAAATTGAATCGTAATCCCTGTGACGACATGCGATTTTTTTGGGGGGGAAATGGTCGTATCGTGATTCCGTAATTTTCTCTACTCGAACACAGACACTTTGCTTTACCAAATCCAGGCTGACCAATGACTGACAGGTGGTTTTAACCAATCACAATGAAGTGCGTACGTTCAGAAGAAGCAGATGACTTTAAAGTGCCTATGACAGGTTGGACTACTCATTTAATTAAAATGCAGTTATGAGAAATATATTACAAATTCAGCAAAAAATCTTTACAAATTTGCCCCAGTTGAGCAATTTTTTGTTTGTTTTGTTTTTAATATTACTTCCTGGTTGTAAATGATGACATCACTCTGGGAAATGACCACGTAACCATCCTATACAGTGCACCAAAACTCCTGTCACTGATTTTTTTTTTCATGTGACAAAAAGAAATATATGCGAACACCTTTATTTTGTTGAATCAATGTTTAAAGGGTGAAAAAAGTTGTTTGTTTTGTGTAAATTATGCGTAAACAACATTTTTTTTTAACTTTTCTCCACAAATAGCTACCTGATTAGTGTAAAACTATAATTTATGTTTACAAGTGGTATTAATGCACTGAATAAAGTCAAAATTAGTCATAAAAACCTGTCATACGCACTTTAAATACTATTAAATGCATTATAAATATCCTTTGTCATTTATCATGACCAGATTGAAAAATTGCTCCTAGAAAATCGTGATTTAAATCTTTTAGCCCACCCTTAATTTACAATAAATACATGTATTTTCAATTTACAGGAGAGCTGCTACAGGGAAACTGGGCCCTCAAGCAGGAAACCACTTAAGGGTGATACTAGACCCAGAGGCATTTGCATTCCTGTAAAGCTGCAACTACTAATTGTTTTGATCATCTGTTCTTTGAGTCATCTAAGCACTTTTGACTTTGATTTAAGTTATTCTTGTAATACACATTCAGTATCAGAGTCTGTGTTGATAGACCTGTGTCATTTTGTAATATGTCAGTTGGTGTGGAGATGTGCAAGATGATAATATTGAATCTTAGGCATGTCAAGATTATTAGGTTCATTGTAATTATTCACATCACAATATTGTGAAACTAAAACAGAATAGTCATGATAGCAAAAATAGTTAGTTATTCCCATTCAATTTATAGTCCAAAAAGTCAACTGTTGTCAAATGTTATTTTTCCATCTGTTTGTTTCTGTCACTTAATCGATGTAAACCCTCATTCGTCCAGGTGTGGTCCATCGTAGAAAGGGTTTCAGAGGTTGTCATCCGGACGCTGTTTAAAGATCGAGACGTTTCGACTTTTATCCCAAAGTCTGTCACTTAATCTTTAGTTTATCATTTACAAAGTAGAATACAAGAAGAATGTTAGACTGTAGAAATGGAAGAAAATTAAGGATTTCATGGTTATTTGGTCATGGTGTCAATAATCATGTAGAATCGTTATTTTGGTTTTATTTCTTAAAATAATCATAATTCAAAAATTGTGTTTTTTCTCCTTTGTCAAAAATGTCTATGCTTGTTGATCAAATCCACATAGGCATGGCTAAGCTTGCAAATGTTTTAGTCCAATATAACCTAGAATTGGTCTATAGTTTATTGTTTTATGGCATAATTTATGGTGGTCATACTCTGTTGTTTAGCAAGCATTACCACAAGACTTTGTTTACCCTCAGTAAATGGCACATAACAGCCAGTTAGCTGAAGAGGCTGCACATAACAGTGTAGTAGTTAAAATGTGTTTGCACAGCGTTGTAGCATGGCAGTTATTTTGAAATTATGAAATGGACCTTGTTTATTACTGTATTGTAATAAATAAATGTAGAGCATCATAGAGTAACACATCACTGCTCTGTGAGGGTGATCTCATCGGACATAGCTACTTTATAACTATATTATCTCCTTGGCATAATACTGATAATGATAAGCCGTCAGTGCTTTGACTGCTTTATTGTCCCAGACCTACTTTGCACGTTTAAAGTTCAAAAAGGGGTAACTTAAGGACTGTTTGTGTACTTTATTAAATTTCATCTGTGATGTTGGGTTTAACATCTGCGAACAGTTGGCAGTTAAACAGTAAGCCGTTTTGTTTGGATTAACTTCTGAATGCTGTTAGAAAAGTGCACAGTATTGTTGTGAAGGAGTGCTGCATGTTTAGTTAAAGTTGAAGTGCTTATAAAGGCGACTGGTCCAAGTCCTCTGTCTCCGACGTGTTATGGCCGCCGCTCATAAACAGTGTGCCATTGTTTAAACATCAACAGACTGAAAACAAAGCGCATGTGGACAGTCACGGTCCAAGGGAATAACATTATGTGCAGTTATGTCTAGGGCTTCGTTATCGTCTGCTTCTTAGTCAATGTTTAGCAAGTTTTTAGAGTTTTATCAAGGTTACCTATAAGCGGGTTAGGAAGTACAATATCAGTATTTAGGACAGTATTTTGGTTGATGTATTCACCCACAAACCCCAGGCTATTCAATGCCTACAACTGGCAGAATTACATACTGTTGTTGGGGCTTTGGGCAAGACACCCTATATTCCCTGAAGGCATCTTGGTTGTTGTCACAAATTTCAGTCAGCCAGCCACAGAGCTGCTTTCCTGGAAACATCTCCAGTACTTTAATAAGAATGGGTCTGGTCACCAGTTTGTCTGTCACGCCTTGAGCTAAACTCAAACGGAATCATGCAGTCAATCAGAGTTGTTTGTTTTCGTGGCCTATATAAATGATTGAGTTGAGCTTATCATTTAGCACAAAATCAAATTTGTCTCACCTCAGATTAACAGTTTAGTGTTTCAGCCATAGATTCTGCAGAAATCTGCGTTGTTTTTCAGTCCCTTGTAATAGTTTTTTAACCTTCGTTTTTCATTGGAAGCAGCCATGTTCGTTTTGAGACCAGGCGTGTCCCTGATTTGCTAATCCACCTGTCAATCACGGCCATCTGCACTTGAAGAGATGAAACCGACTGATACTGATCCGTATAAAAATACAGAGATATCATTCTGGACTTTCCAGGCAACAGGGCACCTATTGCTCCAAGTAATAAGCAGAGCTGTGAGGACTTTGAATGGCACTATATAAAAACAAAGAATATAGGTTATTGCTAAAGTTAGGTTTATGTTTTTATAGTCAAACAATGCTACGGCTGCTACACAGATACATTAGCTAAATATCGATTGTGCAATTTCAAAAAGTATAACGCTGCTGCTATTGCTGTTACCGAGTCCATAAAAGCCTGACCTTATTTCTTGTGCCCTGCAGTTCGTCATGTCACCCTCTTTAACATAGTGTGTCTTGATCCAGGGCAGCCTGACTAAACCGTATGACTGACCCTTGTACACAGCCCAGGCCGGAGGCCTCGCCATGCACTACTGTTGATCAAACTTTCACGGAAACGCATGGTGACTCAGCCAGGCGCTATCAGTCTGCTGCTAATTTGGGATGGTCCGTTATGGATTTTTGGGGCTGATATGTATATCCTATGTTTGGCTCGTGGCTGTGGCCGATAGTTGCCAATAGCAGTATAGATTTTAACATTCATAGCAAGGCCAACATATGCATCTTAAGTGTGATTAAAGCGCTCAAATAACTTTTCACTTTATTAAAATGTATAACAGATTGTATATATCTATTATATCACATATACATATATACACATCATATGTTGATTTGTTGTTTGATAATCGTCATGATCATTCAGGTCATAATATAATTGTAAGAACATAATAATAACTGTGCAGCTTGTTTGCATCAACAGGAATTAATTTTGGTACAATCTACAACTCCAAAAAAGTAAAACGATATGTAAAGTATGTTTTTATCAAATTGTTTATGTGATAGTATTGATACTTTTTTATTTAGAAAGAAAGAAAAGCAAAGAAAGAAAGCTAATCAAGAATTTCTTTTTTTAATAATGTCTTGATCGAGACACTAAAATGTTCCCTCGAGTAAATATACATATTTTTTACTTAATTGTTTACATTTCCACCCATTACTCAAAACGACACAATCACTAAAGACAAACTGGGAATGCCACACACGGGGCACACACAGACTGGAGCACTGCTGATATCGAGTAAAACCTTCCGATATATGCCGATACCGATATTGGAACTGATAATAGCCCATCCCTTCAGCTAATATGATGCATTGTCATGGCAACATTAGCCACTATAAAGGATACGTAAAGTCTCACGAAGCATTATGGATCTGGAGTTATAAGATATTCATGATTGCATTTTTAATCCCTCATTTCTTTTTTTAATGCCAGGATGCCCTTCCTGTTTTAACCACTTGTTACTGCATATCATCATTGAATTGAGCAGTGTGCTTGAAGTGTCTTGCTCAGAGGCACAATGGCAGTATGCTGTAGGGGGAGGCCACAATGCCACTGCCTCAAGTGTCATGCCTGAGTTTCACGATTGCTCTTTGTGGTAATAACTACTAGGGCTGCACAATATATCGCAAAAGTATCAATATCGCAATATTGGCTGAGGCAGTAACAATATCACAGCAAACAAAAGATATCGCAGTAACACCAGAGTCTTCCATCTGATAGAAATAATCAGTTTATGAAATGAAAACACTGAAATGAGAACATCATGAGTAAAATGTAGCTTTTTCAAACTAAATTAGCAAAAAAAAAGACCATTTCTGATTTTCCTCAATTATACACTCTATTCATAAATATTCTCTAACAATTGTTAGTTTAGGGTGCACGGTGGCAGAGCGGCTAGAGCTTCTGCCTCTCAATAAGGAGATCGTGGGTTCGAATCCCGCACCACCCCAACATCGTGGTTTCGAATTCTGAACCACCCTAACATCACACGATCTCTCTGGGTGGAGTCTGCATGTCCTCCCCGTGTTACCGTGGGTTCTCTCCGGGTTCTCCGGCTTCCTCCCACCGTCCAAAGACATGACTGTGTAGGTTAATTGAGAACTCTAAATTGTCCCTAGTGTATGAATGTGAGAGTGAATGGTTGTCTGTCCTTGTCTGTATCTCTGTGTTAGCCCTGCGACGAGTTGGCCACTGTCCAGGGTGTACCCCGCCTAAGGCCCAAAGTCACTGGGATAGGCTCCAGTCACCCGCGACCCCTAACGGGAATAAGCGGTAGAAAATGAATGAATGAATGAATGAATTGTTAGTTTCTGCATTAGTCTTAACGTGTATTTAAATATTGCAATAATGTCGACATTGCCGATCTTAATAACCATATCGCAATCATTTCCAATATCGTGCAGCACTAATAACTAGGAAATCAATATTAACTCAATTTTCTTTTTTTTTTTTTTAAGTAAGGCTTGTGAGTAAACCAGAACTATATTGGGTCCAAACGCAGGGTAAACCATGCTACTTATTGCAGTACATGTAGCTGGTATGAAGATTGTAATACATATCTTTTGTAGCCCCGGTGAAGATAACCACGATTCTGCCTCAGCGCGACCCAGAAACGTCAGGCAGCGTTGTCATCTCAATTATTATAGGTCACTGCAGGGAGACTAGCTTTGATGTCACAGGGGAGGAAGCGGAGGATGATGGAAAATGCCACTTTAAAATCAACACAATTTATCACCAATCGTGCTATGTGCAATTATTTTAGCGAACAAACTGGAAAAGTAGGCCGTCTGTACCTGCCTGTTTACCGTTTTTCCCCCGAATAATTAGTTTTAGCGAATTTGTTGACGTAGGTGTTTGATGTTTGTTATTGTGGCGTCCCTCAGGGCATGTTCTTGACACCTTTAAATTTTACTTAATAGACCATAATGTAAAACTGTCATCTTTTTTTGCAGTGTGGTTTCATTGCATTCATATTTAATACTCGCATAACTCTAAAATTGCTTTCCAAATTTGTATTCTAGCATTCAAAATTTCCATTACCAACCACAGAGCTCATTTAAACAGTTTTTTACTTTTGTTATTTTTACATTTCTGAGAGTTCATAAGCTCTCTTCTTGAATATATCCTTGATCTACTTATGAGTGGAAGGGCCTTGTGTCATGTTATTCACACAAATTCTGTTGGATAACTAGCTTCTCTTAGCATTAACATTCAAATGCAACATCCAGCCTTGACTTTCACTTTAGCTTTGTGCTTGTAGCCATGTTTGTGGACATGTAAACGAAGCCGTACAGTTATCAATGCGCCCTTATTGTGGGTTCATAGGGCACTCTTTTCTTATTCATTGTGATAAACCACTTTGCAAAGAAGTGGGTGGAAGTGCAACGTGTTGAATAGGTCTGTGTGATATGAGAAAATTGATACTGAAAAACGGTTTGATATTGATTAGAATATTTACTTTTGTGTAATCTTGATTGAAAAAGTAAAGCAGCCATGCAATTAAAACATCAAATGAAAAGAGTGATCAACACAAGACTAAATAATGAATCAGTCTAAATGTGACATTTTTAGATAAAGTTTCAACATTCTGGATTCTCAAAGTGCAGCTAATGAGTCAATTGTTTAGGCTCGCAATTCATTTATTTGTTGTTTAGATCACAAATGCCTTTGAATTCAATTTTTTTGCACTAAATTTGACCAAAATAAAGGTAAAGTGATCCTGCTTGAGGATGTCTTGATCGAATATACTTACAGACAAAATGGGGTTTCATCAAAACACTAAATTCTACACATTTACTTACATTCTTCTGTAATTACTGCTTCGTCTGAGTCATTAAACTTCTTCTCTGGCATTTGCTGGCCCGTACTGGCCTGGTAACAATTATTCAGCTGCTTATTTAGTTGACAGTGTTTTTCAATTATCAAGTAGTTGCAAATTATGATTAATGGATTAACTTGTTTCAGCCCTGCCTCAAACGAAATGCCGAATGTAAAGTTGTTGTTGTAATTTTCGTTGTTGCTGTTTGGTCCTCTAACCCATTGTGTTTGTTGTGTTTTTATCCACAGTTCCCGCAACAACAAGAGAAGGAGTTTGGCGGCCGCGACCCCGTCTCCCACCCTCTCCAGACCGCTCTCACCTCTGCCCCTCTCCACAGGTAAACCCAGGCTCTGGGCTCCAGCGCACACAGCCCCGCACACAGAGCAGAACAGACAAGTGCGTGACCAGACTGAGAGGCGTTTGAGAGCACCGCCGTAGCCTTTAGAGCCCGGGGCCTTGTTGTTTTCAAACTGTTTGTCATAAGACTAGCACCAGTTTCTCCCACGATTCTCTGTCGGAAGTGCATTCAGAGCACAAGACATATTATATGATATGAAAATGCAATTGCAAGCGTTATGTTTATGTGGTGACATTTATAAACAAGATTAAAAGTGGAATCCATTGTTTTTGACATGCGTGTATTTAGAATGGAAACACTTCATCCACCTCATTTGGATTGAGCCTAGATTTATGTTGATTTTTAGATGTTTGTTTCAGAAAATTGGCACGACAGATGACACCGATTTATATTGGATAATTCTCTTCATCCGTAAAATAATTAAAATAAATAAAAAAGTAAGCCAGATATGAAATGAAGCTAAAAACACACAGTTAAAATATTGTATTTATTTGTAATTATCACATGTAACAGGTTATTTATTTGAAAAAGAGCATTGCACATTGATCAACCTCAAACAATGTAAATGTATTAACTGAACAACCTAATTTTCAAATGTAGTCCTTTCCTCTGCTTTAGTAAAACAAAAGGCAGTCAAAAATGTGAAGACATGTCACACTCACGAGTAGTGTGCAATAAAATGACATGACGTTATGTTTATACACAGGGGTTGTTTCGAATGCGGTTGATATGCCAGTACCAGGCAGCTTGAATTCAGCAGTGGATGTTTAAGTGCTGATCTGATTTCTGGAGAGATTTGCCCAGGGTGTGGCAGTGCCTTTGGGGCTGCCATCCAATCCCTCTGTGTGCCCCCAGCACACATGGCCTTATCTACAAGCTTAAAGAGAACACATTAAGGATGGGACGATACAATAAGAATTTATTTCTCTAGATTACACAATTTGGATATAAATGTGATTTTCTATTAATTTGCTAAATTCAAATATGCATACATGTAGTCTACAGGCAATTTAGTCAGGAGTTTGTTGTTTATTTGGTGTAATGATTAGACTATAGGTTGAATTTTTTTCATCACTGGAAAAACAAAATAATTGTGTCTCATAAGGATCATGTGTGTTTCGGTGGGTGTTATTTATGGGCTATTAGACATAAAAATTGTGCATTTTACTTATTTTACTCTCAAAACTACACACACACACACACACACAAACAGGTTTTTTGCTAAGGAAAACTTGGAAGATGACAACTAAAAAAAGGATTGCGTTGTTCTGCAAGCCATGACGATTGCCTTTAAATGTTGTAAAGTCAAAATCTATCTTAGAGTCTTTAAAAGTTATATTCATATTTCAGTCATTGCTTGGTCGATGTACGTAAAATAAAAAGTGACAGAAAGATATGTTAGAATAAAGGAGCTTTCAGGCGCACGTGAGGATCAAAGTCTTGATAGAATCACCTGTATCAAACGATTCAGTACTGTTTTGAGAATCGTCCCATCCCTTGTATTTTGATTGATTTCAGCATGTTTGAGTAACCCTGTGTTGTCTTGCATCTGAGGCTCAAGAGCTCAAAAATCTACCCCCTATTCCCGCCCACATCCCTGTATTTAGTGGTGATTCATTGAAAAATGAAGACTTCAACTGACACATGAAGAGTTCTAAATGTCACATAGATCCTTTTCAAAAATAAAACATGTAAATAAATGACAATCTGCAGCTTGTTAAAGTGAAAGGTCACCATGAAGAATATTCCAAGTAAACTGACTTCCTGCTCAATCCTGTTTGAACAGGAAGTCACTGGACCTGTTTCTATCTATTACTAAGACATTTTAGATCAATATTGCGGTTAATCATGAACAACGTGATGATCTACTTATGGTATAATACAATTCTTAGTGTGTGAATAAAAGCTTAATATGTGTCCTTTAAGCTGCTGGAAACTAAAAGGATGTGTTTCTTATTCTGTATTTTCCTGTCTCGTATGATTTATGATGATTTCTCTAAGCTTTTATTTATTTGTTTCTGTCCATTATAGCTGGCAGCAGTCCCTCAGAAAGTCCCAGGAATGTCTCGGCCAGCTCTTCCGCCAACTTCCAGTTCGCCCGCAGGTAATATGGCCAATCATTATAATGAGATAGTAATGTAATAAGAGGCTTAGTGCTGCCTATTGTGCTTCTGGAGCGTTGCTTGTTTTGGTAATTGGGGTATTTAGGATTATAAAGGCTGCCAAGTGCTGCAGCCAGCTGGATTTATGCAATTTTCCACCTTTTAAATTGCATGTTGGATGTTAAAAGATTGACCTAGAATACGGAGGATTTTCACACAAAAGTCGAGCATATTTTTGCATACCACAAAGATGACATTAAAATATGATGATTGACTAGGGCTGTTGTCGCCAAGGAAATTCTTGGTCGACTAAACGCAATTCAGCATCTCTATGATCTGAGCCAAACTGCACTCACACAACAACAAGCTCACTGGAGTCCAGACAGTAACAACGACAAGTAAAGTTAACATTGTGTTCATACGTGAAAAGGGGGTTAAACTAATGCTTCACTTCCAAGATTCCAGCTTACTCAACCATGACTTCACTTATCTGTTGTTGTGCGTTTAAATGTTTATAATCCCAATAAAATGATTACCTACACTTTTATTAGTTGATTAAATGACTGAGGGCTTTATTTATCAATTCAGACGCTAAACAGCAAAATAGCGTGTGCTCCGGATTTACTATTGGAAACGTGCATATTATTTCTGCTGCAAAACTGACGTATAAATGAGAGTTCAGAGAGGGTGTTTGTGTACGTGCCTTCACTTTAGACTTTGAAGCAGGATGACGGATTATGGTGATGCACGCAGGAAGATGTACAAACCTGTTGTATTGGAAACAACTGTTGCAGAGAGACCACACCTCATCCAGGATCCTTAAACACGCAGTCTCCGCTTTTTAAAAGGATGTGGGACAGACATGGAAAAGCCCACTTTAATGGACAACTGCTGTGAAACGTTCAGTTCAGTGAATTGCCTGTGGATCCATCGTCCTGCACTTTTTATGCTGCGCTTGTTACCTCTGCTCTGAAAAGAACACATTATTATTTTATCTTTGTAACTGCGTCCTTTTTAAAGCATTAACATCCCAATCAAAAGCACTGTTGCAGCTGATATCCTATACTGGTCGCTCCTGTCCCTCCAACATGCTACATTCTCACAAAAAATGTAGCTCTCAGTTGTGAGTTGTGGTAAATCCGTCTAAAATTTTGTGTATTTTGCACATTAATTCAATTTCACGGTGTCCTTTTTCGCATCTGTGTGAGACGCAGATGTCAACTATTTGCATCAATGCTAGCTATTTTGCATTTGAGCAAATGCTTCATAAATGAGGCCCTAAATGCCTATACCCTAATTTAAAACTACTTGTGTTAGATTTGTTTCCTTATTATTTAAAATAGACTGACTGTAAAGCTCTTATTGCAATTTAAGCTTCTCTTGACCAAGCAGCTAGGTAACATTTAGGGCTGTAGTCGACTAAAGAAATTCTTGGTCGACTAAAGACCTGCTCTATCGACCGATTAGTCGACTAAAAGGGGGTGTGTCAAAAAGATATCAAAACTATGAAGTATTTCCATGTATCTGAGCCAAACTGCACTCAAAAAACCATAACTGCAGAGGAATTCATGCAAAAACAACATTTTTTACAATTAAGTACAAGGAAACTATGCATCTATATGTTGGACTCCAAAATCTTCAGCAAACTCACTCCATATCTTCTTGTTTTTGCTGTTTTAACGATATAAATACTTTCAATCTAAATAAAATAATTAGTCGACTTATAAAAATGTTGGCCGACTAAGACACCATCAACCGATTAATCACCTGAACGACTAAAGGTACACAGCCCTAGTAACATCCATATTTTTCACAACACTTCCAAGCTACTCACTCAAAATGTGACCTTTTAACTTCTTTGTTCCAAAACACTTTTTGTCTGACTTTCTTCCCAGCTTTTCCTAGAAACAGCCCTTGCTTATGAAAAAACACGACTGAACTTGTCACATAACAATCCTCGTCTTCATTTACCCATTTAGTTGTTAGAAATAAACATTGTATAAAACGTGTGCCGGACTCCTGGCATGAGTGGGGCCAGTTAAACGAGCGAGCCAGTGCACAGCCATTACTGTCGAGCACATACGAACCTCTCCTGGACACTGCACGGCACTTCCAGCTGTGAAGAACTCACAGTCCTTGAACATGAATAACATCGCGCTAGTGTGTGGAGCAATGTGCAAACTGGAGGTGCTATTTACCTTCTTATTAAAATGTGTCACATTGCAGGCGTCTAGAACTGGCTTTATATAAATGCAATGTTTCAGTGACTGGTCAGACAGTGGTGAACATTTTAAGCTCAAACTCCACAATAACTTGCTTGTTTATCCTAGTTCTTCTGTTAGTTTGATCGGATCGACAAAACATGCTTCTAAACAGTTCCCAATTCACATTTTTGAGCTTTTAACTACTATGCAATATTGTTAAAAGTGATACCAAATCAAGATAGGTGTTCAAAAGTAGTAACAAAAATACATAATAGAGTCATTCAAAATCGGTTGAGATCTGGGTTGTCAAAAGTATGGAAGACCAGACGCTAATGGGTAATTTTACATACTCAAGTATAGACGAACAATGGGAACAGGCTTTGACCTTTCTTGAACAGTTTTAGAATTAATAATGTTGTAAGTGGTATCAAATTGGTATGGAGTATCAAGCCTATCCCTTAGTATTGAAATCAAGTTTGAAATGTTAGGATTGTGACAACAGTAGATTTGAATTTGGTACAGGTTGAAGAAGACATACGTTGTTTTTTTGTTTTGTTTTTTTTGTTCATTGTAAAAAACATATCACATTTTAATTTTGCTTGTAAAAAGAAGGCTACTCAACAAATTTGTATCACCTTGCAAGTAAATATTTCAAAGAATTGCAAGTAAATACAGGGCTGTGGGCGGGGATAGGAGATGGGGACGAATGGAAATTTTCTGAGCACTCAGGCATTGAGTGCAGGAAAATAGATGATTACACAAGCACGCATGACTCACACAAGAGTAGGGCTGTCAAAGTTAATCATAGAAAATTGACACATTAATCATGAATTGACGCGGATTAATTGGAATCTGTTGTGACCAAACTCTTTCACATTATGCAGCGAGGCTTTACCTGAGCCAGCAGAGGAACAGAGCTCACACGGTTACATTTACAAGGAAATACTTCAGTCCATCAAACCAAAATGTGGATTTGAGCTGAATCCTATTGTTAAAACATAAATCGCAATCACAATGGCACTGGTGAGAAAAATCACAATTAGATATTTTTCCTAAATTATGCAGCTCTATTAAAGGCAATAGAATCATACAAAGTGAGCACGAATTGTAATAAAATCGAATTCATGATCTGGCCCCAAGAAAATCGTGATAATCATTTTTTGCCATATCGCCCAGACCTACGTGAGGAAAATAAAACTCAACTGTGAGAGCCAAAACCAGTGAAATGACTTTACCAAACTACAACAGAGCTCTTTTCGATGCCCTTGTCGATGCACTCGTAGACGCACTCGTAGACGAACTTTGTAGAGGAACTCGTAGATGAACTTGTAGACGCCAGGCCAACTTGAGGAGCTTCAGTCAACCTTCAGAGCCAGTTACACTGTTATGAAGGGCCTCACTAAAGTTAATTGGTCACTTTTACCTGAAGCATGTGGCCACACAGATTCACCATGAAACACACTGTCTAGACTTAAATTGTAGTATTGTACCTTATTGTTAGTAGGGCTTTTAAATAATGACTATAGATTTTTAAAATAATTAGATAATTTTATTTCCTTAAAAATGTATTTAATCATTATTAATCATATTTTATGATTAATCTGATCATATTTTTTCATCGATGGACAGCAGTCAGGTGTTTCCCACATCAGGAATTAAATTAGAGCTAAGCGGAGATGAACAAACCTAGCTTGCCTCCAACATGCTAATGTAAGCATGGAGTTGTAATGAACGTGATTTGAGACAGAAATGCTCAGAATGAGTCTGGCGATGATTTATGCTGAAGAGTTCTATCTACATCACAAAACTGGAACATTAAGAACTGAATATTTTCTGAGGCTTCGAGGAAGAGGACTTAGCAAACGGGATTCATCAAACAAATGTGAATGAAATGAAATACAACTCCAGGTGTGTTTATTAATGAAGGAACATTGTCAAAAGCTCAAAATAGTCCAAATCCACTTTATTTGTATAGCACATTTTATAAACAGTCCAAGCAACAATCCAAGCAAACTCACCAAACCATAAAATAGAAAATAAATAAATAGAATACATTTAGAATAAATAGAAAGCACAGAGGACCACACAACTCTCGCGGTGTTAAAAGCCAGAGAATCAAAGTGGATCTTAAGATGAGACTTCAAACACTCCTGTGGGGGCCGTTCACTCGTGGGGGGCAGAGCGTTCCAGAGTTTGGGGCCGACCACATAGAAGGCCCTGTCCCCGCTGGTTCTAAGTCTGGTCTTAGGCACCAGGAGCTGGAGCTGGCCCTTGGACCTCAGAGCGCGCGGGGCGATAGTCAATTTTACATTAAATATTCCATTAAAAGTTTGATTAAATGGACTTTTTCATGAACCTGTTCAACATGGTTATCATTTATGACCCTTTTTTCAGTCCTACTTTTAGCTGATATAACCTTTTGAAAATAAACGCCATTATAGTTCCATTCCAAGTGCCATGCTTATCTCCAGCCGTACCATTAGCTTTGCGCAGCTTTTTGACATATTGCACCATGGGGCTCTCGCATGACTCATCACATTTTAAGTCTCTGCTCTCGCTGCCAGCCCGAGCCCGCTGCTGCGCCTGCACTTTGGAGCTCCTCTGGGTGCGTTTAGCCTTCACGTTGGCTTTCAAAGTGCTTTTTTTTTTCCTTTTTGGATGCAACTGTGCCATCATGTCATTACCACAGCCCGGCGCGGAACAACAGAGCCTCCACGCTGTTACACGGGCCCTATTATTATGCAAATGGAAGGAAAGCGGGACGTGATTAAGTCTTGCGCAAATTAAAAATGCTTTTTCTTAACCCTGAGGTGAAAATCTCCCACGACTGCAGTTGACATTTTGGCCTCGGAACAAAACAAGAAATTGATTTTTGAAAGCGTTTTTAATCTTCTGGCCTCTAAGCTTCGATGAGAGACGAAAAACGCATGTCCGAACCGCAGTAATCCTCGCTGAAATCCCGGGTTATTTCATCACAGCATGTCCCGAAGATATGGTTTATGGAAGAAAACATTGAATTATTGTGGTAATACGATGGTCAAACGTTAAAGCTGCACAAAGGAATTCTAATTTAAAATGGCTGCGCTGTAGAATGAAAACAATCGCGGTCCGATCCATATTTATTTATCTTGTGTGAGTGCTGGCCTGTAGTTGGTTTGAGGAAAGATTTGGGCGTGTTTCTTTTTCTGAAACGTTGGCCTTTTATGGTCGTTTTTGGGCTTTTTGATGCTATCTGAAAGTGCACTCACTATTCTGCTCTTCATCGTTTAATATTCCAAGCAGAAAGCACATTAAATTAAAGATATTAAATGCACATGTTGGTGTATAAATCAGCCATGTGTTTCTCCAAATGCATTTTTCTCCTGCAGAACATAATGATCAGCTCTCAAAGAAGCACCTACAAACCAAACTTTGCCATCATGGACCGAACAAGATTTTGATGGATCGCACTGAAGGATTTGTTGATATCTAACTCTAAGCCTGATTTATTAAAGTTTTAACTTAAAAAAAATTAGGAAACTGAATTATTAGTAAGAATTCTAGATCCAGAATCCCCTCCAGAAAATGAAGCAACAAATTTAAAACTGAAATGTGCAATTTTGGCAATATTTACACACACAATACCTTATTACACAATACATTACAACATTAAATGATGACTTTCATTTTTTTCCTATTCACCTGCAGTGTCTCAACTGTTAATTTTAGGGAAATGATACACTATAAAATGATTAATGATGCAACACTATAAACTGATTATATGAATGAATGAATATTTAACGGTATTTCATGTTTTTTCAGCCGATTTGACTGCTTTAATGGACTGTTTTCATGATACATAAATCTCAAACAGGATTTTGATACTCAGGCCCGATACTCAAGACCGATTTGTATGGATTAAAAACACATTTTGGGGGACACTAAAACTTCATTTTCTACACGCGTACAAAAAGTAGTTTCTATGAATTCATTACTAGATGGTATTATTAGTAGTCCTGATTTAGAGACTATTCTAAAGCTACGCAGAAAAGGTCAAATTTTGTAGTATTTTTTCACTATCTATACTTATTTAAAGGAATACCTGGTTTTGATACTACATTCAGTATTGATTCAGTATCTGAGTTGTCATCTTAGCTAAATATGTCACTGCACTAATAAATACTGTATGGAAACCTTCACAATATCAACAGCATCATCATAATAGTTAATCGAGTGTAATCTGGTCATGTGAGTAGTCGTCAGTGCAAAGGGCAGTGTGGGTGTTTATTGTGGCGGCTGTGTTTGTCTCACTACAGTGTCTGCCCCATCATTAAACACTGCTTATTTACTCTCTCTTTCTTGTCCCGGTCTGCCTCTCCACCCTCCGCTTGGACCCACGCAGCCAGCTGGCCCGCAATGAAAGGTGAGCAAATGACACGACGGTATTGGCTTTTGTCAGCACCACTCAATAAACTATCACACTTCTGCGGAATGAGATCTGGTTGTTGCAATATAAACAATATCACTGCCAATCTAGATTAAGGGCGCTGTATCTGATTTTTACTGACTTTAAAATGAACTACTTTTGTTTTTTCATGTTTTAACGGTTTGTAGCAGTCCACGTATTCCCATCTTCCTAATTATTCACTGCCATGCGTTTAAAGGCTATTTCACAAAAGCTTTCAGAAGCCAGAGCAAGTTTTGACTGTTTTTTTGAGAATTAAACGCTGTAAAATTAATAAAATAGGCAGATATCGGGTACTTTTTATCAGCATTAAAGGTCCCATAACATGCAAAATCGACTTTTCAGAGGTTTTAGCCTTCCTACAGTGCTATTTGGGCCTCGTATGTTGTGCCCAAAGTGGTTTTTTGATTGATTCCCGCATGTTTTCGCTAGAGAACTGTCTTTTCCGTCCCCCTCGGGTGAGCAGGCAGACGGGGGCTCCTCACTAAGATGACGCGGCTTCACTAGGATGATGCGACGCTCAAGCCACGCCTCCAGGAAGCGCGCAGCCGCAAGAATAAAAACAGCTAATGCAAATGCTACATAGTAATTACACGATGGATACGAGAGATAGAAGAAGTTGAGGCACTGCGTCTGCGTTAAACTCCAGGTCAGATCCAGGACGTAGGACTCAGCACGACGCACCGTCATGACGGATAAAATGTTTATTCCCGTGTTTGTGTATCGCTGTTTACCGGGGCACACGGCGCATGCGCACTATCTCCGCTCTAGGCTTCGTCGCGGGTTGGGCGGGGGAGGCAGCCTGCTCTCTGTTCGGGGGAGTCAGATCTCAGAGTGAGCCGTTTGCTTTTGCAAGGAGGGGGGCCAGTCCAAGAAATTGATGTTTTTTGGAAACTGTTATGTTATGGATATTGCACAACGCAAAAATTTATCAACAAAGCCCTTAGAATAGACTGTGTGAAGGGGAAAATAGCAGAATATGGGACCTTTAACTATCCAGCAGAGGCCGATATTTACTTTGGACAACCAGCTGCCTAAAGAAC
Source organism: Rhinogobius similis (assembly GCA_019453435.1). Taxonomy (NCBI): domain Eukaryota; kingdom Metazoa; phylum Chordata; class Actinopteri; order Gobiiformes; family Gobiidae; genus Rhinogobius; species Rhinogobius similis. The sequence continues at coordinate 33,152,095 of CM033632.1, forward strand.
ATCTCACATTCATTTAATCTAGACAATGTAGCAAGCAATGTAGAGTTGCCAATTTAATAAACACAGTCATGTCTTTGGACGGTGGGAGGGTGCCAGAGAGCCCGGAGAGAACCCACGGTAACACGGGGAGGACGGGGAAATCAAATGATGTCGGTCTGGTTTGGTAATGGAACCCTTAACCTCCTTATTGGGAGGCGAGAGCTCTAACCGCTCTGCAAACCTGAGACACTGCAGTATTTATGGGTTAATAGAAATCACACATGGTTCAAATGTTTATAGGAGCTTTCGTTCAGTCGTGTTGTATACAGTTTAAAGACCTGTCGCTGTCTCGCTGATCTGTGTTTACGCTTATGTGCATACCTTTTCGGAACAATCTGCATCGGCCATGAAAAAAACGTAATCATGGATCTCTAATAATTCATTTTGACCCTAAGAGCTGCTTTTACAACATGTCTGCTTTAGGGCAAGACAAATTGTGCTCAACTGAATAGGAAAAAATCTGGTACATATTCATAAATTTGCATATGCAAATCGAAATGAAATGGTGTGGAGCCTTGGGGAAATCTTTTGATTTGACCATTAACACAAGAGCCGAGTGCGATTTTATAATTGGATAATCGCCTACTTGAACAACTTCAATCGGGTTATAATTTTACAAGAAGATTATAATAGGACTATGACTGCAGAAACTAAATGATAAAACAAAATGAAGTTCATCAGGTTTATCCTATGAATATTTACGCTTACGCTCCTAAAATAATTGTATAAATGGCATTAAATGAATATAAACCTAAAGCCTGCACTTTTACTTGAGGTTGTGTAGTTGCAGTCCACTGGTTGTTCATGAGGAAAAAGTGACAGTATTGCTCCCAGCGTTAAATGTGATTTGGCAAGTTTGTGAACAAGCTGGAACACAGTGCTCCGAGAAGGGAAAGTTACCAAATAAGTTCACCTGGGCCTAGAGACGCCAAGATTCATTTTAAAAGCAAAATTTGATTTCATAAAGCTGGTCCACAAGATTTAGGAATATAATGTTCTCACAATAATCATATGACTAAACTATTATATTGTGACATCTCTACCTGTGGCCTGTTGGAACAAAAAGTGTACTCTTGTTGGTTTGAGACAGACATACGGTGTTACATCGTAGTGTACAATTTGTGAAAAAAAAACAAAAAACAAGGACTAGCGGAGACAAGCGGAGATTGTCAAGATTTTTTATGATCAGTAATAAGAACATTTGATATTTTACACTTAGATAATTTAAAGAATAATACATAGAGTTAGTATAATTATAATTAGTATAATATTACAAAATAAGGTTTATTTTAATAACGTCTTTCAGTGAGGGCTGCATTTTGAAACGCATGTGGAGTAGAGGGCCAGGCTTGGAACATTAATGTTAGGGCTGTATCATGTCAAAGGGTTTGTTATTTAGTTTATGATAGCAGACTATTTCAAAACTTGCAATAAAAGTACTACTTCCAGTCATTTGGGCCAATAGAGCAGGACTCAAAAAAATGAGCATGGGAGCTGTATGTGGACCCCGGGCCGTAGTTTGGATAACCCTGTTTTATATAATCCCTCATTTAAAGTTGAAATAAATTTAATTTTACCTTGTTAAACATCTTAAGTCCGGGTGGTGGTGGTAAATGTATTTTCGGGCGTTTGAAGCCCCCGTCGTCGCCCCCTGCTGTCTCTGGGCGGAAAACCAGCTGCAGCAGTTCCTGATGCTTACCCAAAAAACCATTGCGCAACATGAAATGTTTTTGTATGTGATTGTACTTCCTTATTTCAATAAAAAGGAACGTCTCGTCCTGCCAGTGTATTTTCATAAGAGACCTGCAGGGGAGCTCAATCTGGCACGATCTATTTGTAGAGCATTTTATTCTCCTGTTACCATGCTAATATTTGTCAGCTTTAACACGATGTCAAACTCTGCTCTGGTCTCTGAAAGTTGTGCAAAACACTTAAAAACTCACGGTTGAGTCATTAATGGATCCTCAGAATGCAGTTTAGAATTAACTAGTTCTGTTTTTCACGTTTTTAAGACAGGTACAGCACCTTTAATACAATTCAGTGTAAAATCAGTGACCCCAAACTTTCCTACTGATCACCTAAATTTCCATATTGTTTGTTTTCAGACCCGATGGCAGAAGGTGGTCGGTGGCCTCCGTCCCCTCGTCTGGATACTGCACCAACGCTCCCAGTTCTTCTGTCTCTGTAAGAACCCAACATTGAACTGTAATCCCAAATACTGCCACACAAAATACTGCATTTACCACCTGCCAATATCTAAAAAACTAGGACTAAACCCTGCATAAACTAGGACTAAACAAAAACTAAATCAGTAGGGGACTAATGGGACTAATCCTGGTCTAAAACAAGTATAAATCCAGTCTAAACTGGATTTTGACTGACTTTACCAGAAATAAAAGAGAAGGTTACTCTTTATTGACCCTGAGGAAAAAATTCTATTGAACAATCAATGCTCAGTGTAACAAAGAGCTTGACTGACATTGAAACGCCGAATAACTGGCCTCTATCCTTCACTCACACTGCAATTATTTTGGCTCGTACCATGGGATCCATCTTGTGCCTAAGAGTTTTAATCAGTTCATGGGGCTTTGGTGACTTGTAAACACAGGCTGTTGACTGACTCATCTCACAAAGTCTCCCTTACAAGGATATAAAGCTGTCAGCGCTGACGGATTTATCCCATCAGTAAATGTTAGCCTAAAGTAGACTGACAACACATCAGAGAAAGAAAGCTTTGGATTTTAACACTTGACATTTAAACGCAACATTGCCTCAGTCTAAATGAAAAAAACATAGTAAAGAAAGTCTCAAAGGCTGCTGTAAGAATAGCATAGTTGAGAAATGTGTAAAATGATTCTATATTTACTTCCTTTTTGTATGTTTAATTTGAGTTCTTTAGAATTGCCAGAGCTGTGTGCTCCATGTGAGCAACCGAAGCATCACGAGTTTTGACCTATGAGACTGCACAATATATCGCAAAAATATTGATATTGCGGTATTGGCGCAATAATGATAGTAACAAACAAAATATATCACAGTAACACTATAGTCTTCCATCTGATAGAAATGTTCTGTTTTTAAAATGAAAACACTGAAAAGGGAAATATCATGGATAAAATATTGTTTTTTAAAAGTATTTGTTGGTTTTTATTTTAGTATAACAGACATTATTACATCAAAAATAGGGCTGCAACAATAAGTAAAACGATCGTGACTAGTCGAGTATAAACAATAATTGCAGTTGTTCTCTGGACTAAACAGACTCTAAAACACAAACTTAAAGACTTTCATTACAAAGACGGTTACATTATTAAAGAAAAATAGCAAAAAGAATAGACCATTTCTGATTTTCTCACTTATACACTTTATTCATAAACATTCTCTATCTAGAAGCCTTCATTCACAATATTTAAGCATTTTTTTAAGTCTCAATTTGCAATAGCGATAATTGCTAGTTGACTACTAAAATAATCGTTAGTTTCAGCCTTAGTCAAAAAGTGTATTTAAATATCGCAATAATATCGATATTGCAGATCTTAATAGCCATATCGTATATCGCAATCATTTCCAATATCGCGCAGCCCTAATGTCCTTCCCCTCTTTCATCCCCATTTCACACTGTACTGTCCTGTTTAATAGAGGCTACAGGGCAAAAATATTCTTCAAAAAACTCTTTTAATAGTTGATTGAACATATATTTTTAGTTAAGTTTAGTTATCAAGCCATATTTTAGATGTCAGCTTTTTAAGGTGGCACTCAAGGTCCTCCGTAGAGCCAACCAGTCCTAGGGTTTTAATCAATATGCCTCTACCATCCCATCCTGAACTGGAGTAGACAATGAGGGTGTGTGCAGTGTCAGTGTTAGAGTGGTTCCAACCAGCTTTCTTCTGGCTGCTGGATTAACACCTAAACCACTAAATAAAGAAAGAAAGAAGAGCAGGGGAGTGGAGAAAGAGCAGAGCACAGAGGAAGATAGCAGTTTTTCCAGCGTGTGACTCAGAGTATGCCAGTCTTGTTTCTCCTGATGAGCCACACTTCTGTCATCACCCCTCAGCCAGACCACAGGAAATAAAATACTCCAACTACTGGGACTTCAAGACGACTTGGGAAGGCATTTGCTGGTGTGGTGGCCCTTTTTATTACTTTAGTTTAGTTTAGTTTAGTCTTTATTTGAAGGGACAATGTACAGAGACATTAAGCTCATAAAAAACAGAGATATTCAACACCAGATTATAGCTAAATAGCTAGTTTCCATCTGCAGTCCCTGATTTACAAGAATAAATAGTACAGTGCAAACAACAAAAGATTAGTAAGATCAATTCACAAATTCCACTCTGACTCAAGCGCTCTCACACAGCATCACACATGAACAGAAAAAAAGGATTTACAACATTTGTCTTATAGAATATACATGACCTACCTAATTACCCTTCACTATTAAATCAGTCCATAAGCCCCTTATCTCAGTTACATATACAAATATATACTTGTATATATAATTGGGCTTATTTGAGGAGAAGCAAATATCTGTCAGTGCTGACAAGTCTGAGCGCTCCACAACCACTGTTTAAGTTCTACAGAGAACGTTGAATAGTTTGTTTGACTTTTTAGTTCAGTGGGAAGATTGTTCCATTCTTTTATTGCGTTATAAGAGAAGGCTGTTTGTGCAAATGTAGTTTTATAAATCAAAGCTACAGAACATCATTTGTTCATATCAGAAACAGTGACCTACATATCTTGCATTGATTTTATAATCTCATACATCCTCACTGAGTAACTGTAACAAATTCTCCCTCTCAGTGACTGTTTGTCCCTTGCCTCTAGTACTATAAAGAAAAGACAGGAAGTACATGCCTTAGTATGACTGGTGGATTTTTTCTGGAAACAATTGTTGTCTCATAAAGTAAAAAATGACTTGAATGTGAACAGGAAAAATGTGCAAATGTACTGTGTCATTTCTAATCGTCAATGATAAGATGAGTCTTTTTAATGGAGAGTTAAGAGAGTTCAGGAAATTTATGTTTTTATATAATTTTATATAACTAAAATTGAATGATTATATTTTTTGTCCCATCGCCCAGCCCTTGTTCCTTTTTAATATATTCTAACAGTGTTGAGTGATTTGTAAGAATGGAATTCTTCTGTCATCAAGGAAAGTTTCAGTTTACCAAAGACTTCCAATGACAACGCTCACAATTACCGAGGTCTACTCTTTCCCCATATTATGCATTAATGGATCCTGCTTTCAACTACTCCTCTCATCCTGTCATTTGCTTTTAATCATTCGTATTTCTCCACTTGATGTGTTACTTTTGCATAAGGTTGGCTGGAGCCTTGCCCAGCTGCTTAGGGTTTGGATTCTTTCTGCACTCGTTTCTTGTGAGACTCCCATGGACTAATTTAGAAAGCTCAAAATTGCTTTCTGACTGGAGGACATCTGGAACAGGTGCTAAAACACCTGCCCATAAACCAGTTTGTCCCACGACGATCGCTGCTCTGTAATTTGACTGTAAATTTTATGCAATAATTACCAAATTACCAAACAAATATTATGCAGTGTTTTATTCTTGTCCTTAAAACAAGTTCTTTAGTACCTCTGCTTTGGCTTCTCATTTTTTAGAACTTCAAATAATATGTTTAAAATTAAATAATGTAGACTTTTGGTAGTCAGGCGTTTCCCGTGCCAGGAAAATAGGAGTTTGAGATGCATCTACAGGCACCAGTGGTACTTATTATATTTATTAACCTCTATTTAACCAGGCAAAAAACCCATTAAGAGCGAAACCTCTTTTTCAAGGATGACCTGCTCCACACTGCAAAAATGAGAGCCTAGCTTACCCCCGACATGCTAATGCAAGCATGCAATTGTAATGAACGTGATTTGGGGCAGAAAGGCTCAGAGAGAATCTTAAAAACAGCACAGAAATGTTCTGATCTCTACCTATGATGTCATAAAACTAGGAAATTTGGAATGGATTGTTTTCTGAGACTCAGAGGGGACAGAACTTACTAAACAGGAACAAGAGTCAATGAAGCTAAATGCAACTTAAGGAGGAGGAGGCAGTGTTAGACCAGGGTTAGAAGCTCAGAAAAGTTCAGATTTCTGTCCTTTTAAATATTTGTTTTATGCTTTGAAGTTCACATTTTTCCATTCAAAAACATTTATACATGAAGCACGCATTTGGCTGAAGTTGTGTTTTTAGCATTTTAGCGAAGGAAAGTACACCATCACTCACTCACACAACACACTAATCATTAAAACAACACAGGGCTGTTAATGCCTTGTTTCTCTTTCCTCAATGACCTCACTGAGTCTGGGCCGCTCTGAAAGCCGAGAGCACGTCAGGTTATGTAGCTCTGCAGGTTAGCTCGCTGTTGACAGTTTCCATGGGGATTATCTGGAAGGCGGAGTCAAACCTGCGTTGTGGTTGTGGTGGTGACTTTGAGATGGTGAGGTCAGCTCTGTCACAACAATAGGTCTTTGATAGGTCTTTGAGGCTTGTGTCACTGGGGTGTTTGTTGATGTCCTTGCCTCAGTCCAGGCTCCGGTTTCCTCCTGTAGGTCCTTCTGTGTTCTGTGCTTCACTTGCTCTTGTTTTGAGTGCAGGGACTATATGGCATTGTTACTCCAAATGTTTAGTCTTAAATGTGGCCTTCGGTGGCACAATTGTAGGCACTCCTCCTTCATAATAGAGGTTATGCAGATGACATCACACCATTCGTAATTTAGCAGTGAGTGGCGATGACAAGTTCCTTCAAAAAAGTAATTAGTTATAGTTACCTCTTACCTCTCCCCAAAACTAATTGACTTAGTAACGTTATTGGATGGTGAAAATAGTCACCAGGTAAAGTAACCATTTAAAGGAAAATTTTCATATTGTTATTAGCCTTTAAACATGCTCCTTAGTACCTTAAATTTGCAATCTCATGTTTAAAAAAAAAAAAAAAATTATTCATTCATACTTTTTTTTATCAGCCAGTATGAAATGACACTGAGTGCCTCCAGCCAGCAGATAGTGCCAGCGCAATATACAATCTAGTGAAGTTGGCGTTATCATGTTTAGACGGCTCAGAACGACTTTAGCGATGATTTAAGGACTTAAACAGCGAAATATTCTCAGATAAGTGACGTAGAAGATCTGAAAATACGTCCCAGATTGAGGGAGTTCCGCAGGAAGTGTGTGACACGCGGAGGGGGGAGGATTTCCTCAAAACAGCGTGAATGCAACTGCATGCTACTTCAAGTGTGTTTTTGATGATGGAACATTGTTAGAACATGGTTAAAAGCTCAAAAAAGTCACAAAAAAACAAAGCTGCTTATTCAAGTAAAACATTTAGCGCTGGAAACTGCTGCTTCTTCTGGAATTTCCCCATTGTGGGACAATTAAAGGATCTCTCATTCTCATTTCTGCCTTGTTTAGCCTGCAATTCACCAAATGCACCCACAAACAGTGTTGGTTATAAATGATTCTCCTCCAGACACGCAATCTGCACAATCTATCACAATAACAGGGCAAACAACTGCCACCTTTATGCAGCGGACACAGCGCATTTACCAAACGCACCTTGAAATTGGAACACAACAAACACATGCACGGATGACATGTGACATGACAGTGCTTGTACACATGTAAAACCAGAGGTAAACAGCCATATAGATATCAATGTAATGGCACTTACGGGAAAGCAGATGGCTGTATCCATACGCCTGGCTCACACTCAGAGGGAACAGAGTCTGATCAATCCCCGCTGCTGTTGCTGCGACTCACAGTAAAATAACCACTTTAAAATAACCTTAACTACAATGGTGTTATCACAGAGAAAAAGGTAATTTGTTGGATTACTCCCCCGAACATTAGCTAACAAGCTAGGTAAGTGCTTCACAATCAGAGCAACCACAGAGAAACTACTTTCAGTTTACATTTCACCGTTACTTTTGATGGATACGTGTAAACCAGCAATTGCATAATCACTTGTCTATTCTCAGCCCCCCGGTGTGAGATTGTTAAACTTTTAATAGTGCAGAGGGCATTGTGACAGAAATTGCACAAACCAGCACAAATTGTTCCCAGAAACCTTACATCACCTGAGTAAACATAGTAAACGCTCTAATGAGGTGAAAGTGGCACATTAGCACCTGCTCAACATGGGAGAACCGGATGTGCCATTCTTTTGGCTGCCATGAAGAGCATAGTTTGGAATTTGTTTCCTGTTTTATGTTTTCCCAATTTATCATTTCAGTTTCAATTTTCTTATTCGATGAAAACAGACATAAATATTTTTAAAGACGTTTTTTTTTTTTTACTTTTGAATAAGGTTGAAAATTATCTTTGATATCTTGACTCAACACAAGACCTATATATTTTTTGTGATCATGTTAAAGTGCTACCTGTTTTCACATATGTCTTAATACCTAATGCAATAATATATCAAGTGTTGTCTTTTTGATATTACCTCCATTTCTCCATTTGAAATGTTAAAGTGCACATTTCCCGTTGCTCATGCTGTCAGAAGTAACTCCCATCTCCCTCCACTGTCTCTCTTGTGTGTCTGTTTAGTCATCATCGTCTCACGAGCTGCTGCACCAGCTGCCCTTCCAGCCCACGCAGGACGACCTCCACTTCCTGTTCAAACACTTCCGCAGTACGGAGAGTGTGGCGGACGAGGACCCATCCCACCCCTCTGTGCCCGCTCACAGGGTCCGCTCCAGGAGTCTCAGGTACAGCATTGGGCCAATGTGGAAGGCACAGGTTAAAATCTGCTAAAGCACAGTAGAGCTGCAACAACGTGTCAACGTAATCGACCACGTTTACTTAGAAAATACGTTGACGCATTGTGGGCACGACGATGTGCAGCCTCTTAAGCAGAGTCTTCAACAGACACAGGTGCGCTCTGGACATCCGCAGTGTGTTTCCACACAGCACATCAACACACATGAGATACACATACAGACAATGGAGAGATAGATTTCTGACCAAAAGAGAGACCATGTAAACCGCGACTGAATGGAAAGTTTAAAGCTCCTCATTTTGAAAAAGCCAGGCGATCTTTACGGCACAGTCTGTATCACATTGCGCTACCACCAGGCGTCAGGCACTGTTCACACACGCACTGTGAACTGTACACGCGTACGGCACGGCAGAATATACACTTAGACTACGGCGTGTAATGTGTGCACTCATCACCCCAGACTGTACATGTGCTCAATCACATGGGGATAAGACACTGGGAGTACTTGTGTACAGTAACAAAGTTCAAATGCTACGTTGTCACCTCTGGTTAATGATCGCTATAAGAGGACAGTAGTGGACTACATTGTAAGTACTGAATATAGATTTAACATTTCATCCTCTACTTATTTGGCGAGTTCGGATGTCAGCGTGCCGTTCGAATGCTTTGCGTGTGGTCTGAGCTCCTCTTGTTACTTTTAATTATTTGGAATTCCTGCGGCCGCTGCACGAAGCTGCTCCGCGTGCCGTCTGAGCTCTGGATAACTTCGCTAATTTGACACTTGATGTAATCAAGTGCTCTGTGCAGCTCTCCATTCTACAACAGTCTTTATTGTAGTCTGCCAATTCTCCTCACGTTTGGACACGTTTCTCCTCTGTCATTGGAGTGATGAGTGTTCGAGAACACCTATCACCTCCTGGATTTGGTCCAACGGGATATATATACGGGATCAGATGTTGGTTTGGACCAAAGAACTGTTTGTTTGGGGAAACAGGAAAGTCCTTAACTCTGACCCAAACAGAGAATGCAGCCTGAAATGTAATTGTATCACGCCCATAGCCTTATTACTGCACAGTATTAGGCTTAGTTGTTGTTTGGCTGTTCTTGGTTTACTGTTGGTTTCAACTCCCACAACTGCTCCATTTTAAGTAACAAAGTTGTATTTGCAAAGCTTTCTCAATGGAAGACACTACATCTGCCTCTTTTATTTTTTAAGACTCTGGTTCAGTTAATGATCATTTTGTCCAGAATTAATTAGGCCCGAGCCCCTACAGGGCGTAGGGCCTATTGCTTCCGCAACGATGCCGAAGGCATCGTTGCAACTGTCGGTTCTATGGTCGGACAGTGAAATAGCCCATGCCGAAGGCATGGGACCTGCATATTTACTCCTGCTATGCGAAAGAACCCTCACAACTGTCTTGTCTTCCAACGCCCCAAACATTGACAGTGAACTGTCCCACACCCCTGGCATCAAGCCCTACTCACCAGCCATACTTGTTCCTGCTAAAATACATGGAAACCAATGGGGAGCCCATGCACGGGCCCGACTCGGAGGTGAGTGACGAGCGCGTAAGCGCTCGTAATCCACATTTGACCCCACGGTGACCTGGGGAAGGGTCAGAGCTTTCAAAAAACGTATATTATGCCGTTCTCAGTAAAACGGATATATTGTTTTTGCTAAAAATATTATTATTGTTTTTTTTTTTTTGTTTTTTTTTTTTATTCTGCGCTTTTTGCTTTAATTTGACCCCCTGAACATGCTCAAAAACTCACCAAACTTTGCCCAAAATTCAGAATCGGCGAAAAATTTTGTTTTTTATAGGTGTCATGTTTGGGGGGAAAAAAATGGCGCCACAGCGCCACCTACAAAAGTCAAAATACATTGCGCCTATGGGAGGCGTCCCGACGTCAACTTTGTCGTACAGCCACGAAATTCGGAACACGCATTCCTCTCAAGAGGACAAATAAATAACATTATTATGGCCACGCCCCCTGACTCACCGTATGGCCGCCATATTGGATTTAAACTTCCCAAACGCTGAGTCAGCGTTTTCGCTCACGTCGAACTTGAACGAACTCGTCCTAGGGCGTTTCGCCCACTGCGCTCAAAATCGCTGCACATGCTCTAGACAAGTGGGGCATCTAAAGTTATCCAATTCGTTCAAATAACTTTTACGGTATTTGTGCGGCGCAGCCCCAAAGTTGACCGACGATTTTTGTAATTCTCAATTTTTTAAAAATGCTCCCGTTTTGGCAAAACCCGTCCGATTATGCCCAAATTTTAATAGGTTGTTTAACTTTCTTGCCTGGACCTACTTTAGGCGGAATTTTTTCATTTGGCGCGATAGCGCCCCCTACAGAGTGAAAAAACTTTTTCTATGGGGAGCAAAAAATTTACTTTTTTAGAATTTTTTGAAATTTTGCACAAAATTCCATTTTGGCCTACCGATCAAAAAAGCCAATCAGACCCATGTCATATTTTATGCAATGGCCGCACTAATGACGAAACATCCCATGTTATTCCTATGGGAAAATCGAAAATTGTCTCAAATTTGGATCTTTTTTCACTACGCATTTTAACAAACTCCTCCTCGGGCGCAAGCCCGACCGACCTGAAATTTGGTGGACATCTTCCTGAGGAGTGGGGCACCAAAAGTTATCCAAATTATCAAGATAGCTATTACGGTCTCCGTGCTTGTGAAGCTTACATTTCGCAAACATTTTACAAAACACAGAAAAACCCCATGTTATTCCTATGGGAAAATCGCACAATCTCTCAAATTGAACTTTGTACTTTAACGAACTCCTCCTCGGGCGTAAGCCCGATCAATCCCAAACTTGGTGACAATCATCATGAGGGGTGGGGCACCAAAAGTTATCCAAATTATTAGGATAAGTATTACGGTCTGTGTGCAGCGAAGCCGCTAAAATTGCCCAAACTTGTACAAATGACAGAAACATTCCCTGTTATTCCTATGGGAAAATGGAAAATTGTCTCAAATTTGGATATTTTTTTACTAAGCATTTTAACGCACTCCTCCTCGGGCGCAAGCCCGACCAACCTGAAATTTGGTGAACATCTTCCTGAGAAGTGGGGCACCAAAAGTTATCCAAATTATTAGGATAAGTATTACGGCCTCTGTGCGGCGAAGCCGCGGAAACTGCCCAAACTTGAACAAATGACAGAAACATCCCATGTTATTCCTATGGGGAAAATGCAAAATCACTCAAATGAAACTTTGCAGAACTCCTCCTCGGGCGTAAGCCCGATCAACCTGAAATTTGGTGAAAATCATCTTGACGAGTCTGACATCAAAAGTTATCCAAATCTTCGGGACAAGTGTTACGGTATCCATGCGGCGGAGCCGCAACTATTGCCTACATTTTTGCTCATTCATAACAGCACTTTGGGGACACAGCTTTGTTCCACCACAAAGCCCCAGTAAAGGAAAGGATGAGGGCGCGTCAGCGCCATTTGCAGCGAGTTGCGAGAGCGGAGTACGACGAGCGCGGCCCGCGAGGGCCGTTCGATGCCGCTTGCGGCTTTAATTTTTGTTTTGTTTTAGTCTTCCACAGATTTAAAAGGACATTTGTAACCTTTTTTTCCCCTACAATCTGAGACCAAATTATCTATGCTTTGACCTGTGTTCCTGTGGTGTGGTGCTGTCATTATTTTCAATTACCTATTAATTAAATTATCTTTGCCACTATGAGGTTGATCATCATCAGATAATCATGCTTGGCGCGATGCACTATGGAGAGCAAAAACAAATGTCTAAGTTAGTTTCTATTAATTCACCAGCATAAGTATAAAGCCACGTTTTGACAGGTTCACTTTGGAGGCCATTGGTACAGTCTGAAAATGTCGCCACTGTCTTAATTGTCTTAAACCGTAACGGCCTATTTAAGGCCGGCACTAGAGGTCTAGCTTCCAAAGCCTTCTGACTCTTTTATTCCCAGATTTCTTTTGAGCGAGATGATTGGACAAACGAGAACACAGCCTAAGGTGAAAACAAGACTGCAAAAGGCAGATAGAAATGGAGAATAATGCTGACTTGATCTTGTGATAAACCGCCACAATTCCAGCTATGCTTTTTTTTTGTTGAACCTACAGACTTTCAGCAAAACAAACTAGCACATGTTAGCATCGGTTGTTTCCTGTTCACTGATGCACAGCACTCGAGTCTAGCCCTAAATTATTATATTATATAAGTGAAGCCGTGAATGGAGATGAACCGTTCTAAGGAGCTTTTAAAATGAACCGGTCAGGGGATCAGGGCCAGTCGAAATGTGGCTTTAGTGAAGACTGAGGATTTATTTGCTTGCTTTGAATCTTGAAAGGTTTGTATCCCCTTTTAAAATCCGCCTATAGATAGATGGATTTATTACCATTGCGGTGGTGTGAATAACCGAATGCTCCATCTGCTGTCACCACTTATCTCTGCCAAGAACAATACCTTCTGTCTCCTGTGGACACTCGGTCCTCTTCCCTTTAAGTCCAGGACATTAGAGTATGAGAGGAGTGGACCATGGAAGAAGCATTATTATGTGGTTGTAGTCAGTGTCTTGGAGCTAAGTGATCCTTGGATTAGAATATGTTCTCATTGTGGGGCAGTGCACTTGTCATAACAGTGCCAGGCCCGTAAATGGCTGCATGTGCGAAGTTTGAGGTTAGCACAGTTTATGACCAGGGTGTTGGCAGTGCAGTAATGTGGTCTGTTTTATTTCTGTTTTGATGCCACATAGTTAAAACGTTATAGAATATGTTCCATCCGTGCTATAACAGTACGTTTTATATGGTCATACTGTAATTCAGAGTGTTTTGAACATCAAGCAACTCGACTGAAGGACTGTTGCACTACTTTGTGGTAGTGTCCAGTTTTCTGTTTTAAGCAGACATTTTATGCTTTATTTCTGGTATATAGTAAATAAACTGTCACTGTTTTACATTGTGTTCATTGTAAATAGGGATGGGTATCGTTAGGGATTTATTATACTACTACTCTAATCAATACTGCTTATAGATCCAGTATTTTAATGGTTCTCTTATTGGTACTTTTACAACAAATAAATAAAAAAACATAAAAAATTACAAATTAATGTCATCTACAATAATTAATTTCTCCACTCATTTATGCTTGATTTATTTTAAACTGTCTAATAAAAAGGTACAATTAGGTACAATAAGGTACAATCTAACTAACTACTGCCAACTAATTACATGCCAGGCGACCCGTGCACGGGACGAAAGCCGTTGCTCCGAACGCCAGGGGCATTGGACCTTTCTGTCCGCATGTGTCTGAACCGGGCCGGGGTGCTGCACACGACAAACGGAGAGATGCCGACCTGGAAATGGTTAGATGCCGCGTAGATTTTGCTGCTCATATTTGACGTGCGTCACAGTGTGACTCTTCAGCACCATTAACAGCAATGATAGCACTGGAGCTTATTGATCCAATGGACCGTTAGGATGAGGCACCAGTGCTGTTGTGAAACCGGGTCTCACAACCCATCCCTAATTGTAAAGCACAATATTGGTCTAAAACAGCTTAGTAATAGAAACTGGTTTATTGACTTGATTGAATTATTTATGAATAAGTTGAATAAATCATTTCTTTTCCTTCATTTTAGGAGCGTGTTGCACGTCTGTTATTCTGCCTTCTACACTACTGAAATTTTAAATACTATACTTACCACTGAAAATTTTGAGATGTTTCCTGAAAGTCTATATGACAGGTTCTCAAAATTTTATAATTATGACTTAGAAGGGATAGCAACTTGCTATAGAGAGACCGTACTATGAGTTTTTAAATGTAAATATCGTAATCGGAAACTATCTGTTATCGGCAACAACAGCAAGCCAAACAACCAATATCTGGTATCAGCTCAAAATCATATTGGCCCATCCCCACCGTCTACTTTTCATTTGCTCATAAAACATCTGCACCCCTTGAGGCCATTCATAGAATTACAACCTAACTTACAGGTGCATTATGTCACAAAAGCATATATATCTTGCACTTATTCTTATAAAAAAAAAAACCAACAACAATAGTTTGACAAGTAATTTTTCATATTGAGACCTAAACCCACACTTCTGTTCTGATTTTATTCTAAACCGGCAGATCACTACAAGACTCCATATAAAATGTAATTTAATTCGCTAGGTCAAAACAGATTACAAATCCATAAACCATCTTCTGTATATGTTATTGTCCTTTACAGCAGACAACTGGGCGGTATCCATTACTCCTAAATGTCATCCTGCATGACCTCAAATTCTTCCCTGGGGCTAAAGCTTTCCCATGAGACCTAAATAGTACACACACAAACATGCGTGCGTTTTAAATAGCACAGGCGTCATGTGTTGATATTGTTCTGTATTGCTGGGACATGTAAAGAAACACTGGTGGGGGCTATTTTAGACAGACGACGACAGAGAGGAGTGATTTGTGATGCAGAGAAGCAGTAATCAAATCGCCGTGCTCCTAACAGATGCGGCCATGGATACGGCACACCACCACCTGATACGTGATGGCTCATTTTCAAGCCTTTAGGATCAACACAAAAGAATTTAAGAGCTTTTGAATGAGCCGTGAAGACCGCGCTTAAGTCGTGTCAATGGGTTACTGCTGTTGTGGTTGTAAATGTTAGTCTGTAGCTTTTCTGGGAAGGGTGGAGGTTGTTGCTAGTAAACCTTTAAGTTACACAATAAATAATAAAACAGAAGTGTGAGAGGTCATGTGGCTGTTGAAAGGTTTGATACTATGAGGTCCATAACAGAAAGGCCAAAAGGAGCTAAAAGGTCCAGCACCATGAATGAAGAGGTTTTGCCTGGAATGTTCCACAGTATTACTTATATTGTACTTATTTATTCAATTTTTTTCTAATTCAGTTAATTACATTGGAGATGCACCAATTAGGGCTGTGGGCCTTTATTCAATTAGTCGGTCGATGGTGTCTTTGTTGACCAAAATTTTCTTTAGTTGAGTAGTTATTGCATGATTGTATTATTAGTATAATTATGAGTATGTGTGCGCTGTGTTCACTGCTATGAAGCAACTTGTAGAATAATAGTGTGTCTTTAGTCCAAGGAGGTTCATTTGTTCTTCTCTGTAACTCATTTGAAAGTTTTCAGACCAGAGTTTTGTTTGTTTATGTAATAGTTTCGATTGCTCACTCGCAGTCTTCATCAGTGTCACTCGATGTTGTGTGTTTTTTACATCCTGCACTTCAGTTGCTTGTTTTTCAACCACAAGAAGTCGCTAAACACGAACAAACAAAGACTTTCTCACTGCTCAGGGCTCAGCTCTCTGCTCAGCTGCGAGGTGAGCTCTGAGCATCAAGTGATGACGCAACACAATCAAACAGTGTTGCACCTGGAGTCAAGCCAATATCCAGCACTGGTGTACTGGGTGTGACAAGCATAATGCATGCATGGCAGATCATTGTTGTTTTCAAAGTGCAATATGCAAAATTTGAATATATTGCTTGTAATTTTTTTAAAGTGCTGCAAAATTATCTGATTAAAAATTAACACAAAAAGGTGCTTTAAACATACAAGGATATACAGTCATTTTTCATCTTTGGATTCTTTCAAATTTGTTACTTAAACCTCAACTTTTTGATATGGATGAAAGTGTTGGTCTATGCAAATACTATATGTGTTCTAAAAAAAAAAAAAGATTATCTTTTGTTGACCTGAAAGCCATAACTATTCCCTGTTCTTGTGTTTCAGTCCTGGTCGGACGTGTGGCTCCTTTGACAATGAGATCGTCATGATGAACCATGTGTACAGAGAGCGCTTCCCCAAGGTACTGTCCGTCACCTCTGACCCCCGTCTCACTCTGGGCCGCAATAGTAGCTCAGTTGGAGAGTCTGCGGTATGAATCCCACTACTGACATGAGCGGCCACTGACTCACAGGGTAGCGGTGCGATTTCAGCTCCCTCAGATTAATACTGCCGTTGTATTCTTGGGCAGGACACTTAACCCGCCTCGCCCCCCGTGTCTGCGTACACTGGTATGTGAATGGGTCACTGGTTCCTAGATGTAAAGCGCTTTGAGTGCCTTGAGCAGTAGAAAAGTGTTATATAAATGCGATCATTTACCATTTACTCTGCTTTTCTATAAAACACATTCCAATTTACATGATCATAGCCCATAAAACTGTGCTGCTATGTGTGGTCTTACATCCATTACAGTTTGTCAATATTTTTCAGGGTTTTAGTTGCATGTTTGTTGAAGAAATAGACAAACAAAATTCACTTGAAAATGTAAACAATGTTTTAAAAGTACAAAGAATCACAACCTGGCCAACAGAAATGTGTCTGGTGTAAGTCTGACAAACCTTCACAGTCTTTAGGGTTCACACTTCGATTGAAAGTGCTGACATGTTTGTTGCGTGTGCAGGCCACAGCGCAGATGGAGGGCCGTCTCCTGGACATCATAGAGGAGTGCTCCCCTGGCTCGGCACTCCCTCTGGCTGACGGCGTCCTGGGCTTCATCCAGCACCAGCTGTTGGAACTGGCCCGTGACTGCCTGGACAAGTCCCAGAACGGCCTGGTCACCTCCCGCTACTTCCTGGAACTGCAGGAGAAGCTGGACAAGCTGCTACATGAGGTCGGACTGAGTTTACGGCACTCTTACTTTTAGAAACAGTGTAAATTGGTTAAAACATACTTCTCTTGAGTTTGATTTACAGAAGACATAATGCTTCTGTGCAGGTGCTTAGTATTGCACTGCACCAGAAGTAGATCAATATATTACATTGTGTTCATTGTAAACTGCAGTATTGATCTAAAGTAGTTTGGTAAAAGAAATAGGCCCATTGACTTCTTTTTCAAATCTGTAGAACGGATAAGCCCAGCCTCTTCGTTGTGACATTTCACCGGATTGTCATTTCTGTGTTTTTATTTTAGAGAAGTGGCTACATGACATTTTAGAGCTCTACATGTACCACTCAGAGTTTTCATTCTTCAAATAAATGCAACTCAGTACAGGGATGTGGGCGGGGAAAGGGGGTAGGTGAAAACAGGAATTTTCTGAGCACTCAAGCTTCAGTTAAAGGACGATACAGGATTAACTCAAACATGCAGGAATCAAAATACAACTTTGAGTAAACTAATAATGGAGAAGCACAGCTGTAACAAGTTAAGGTTAAAAAGTTAATTCAATTTGATTTAGCAAATATGTCCCCTTTTAATGATTTCAGATGGAGTGGTCTATATCAGTGGTTCTTAAACTAGGGGTTGGGACCCCGATGGGGGTCGTGAAATGATTTCCGGGGGTCTCCAGATGATCATGATGGTCATGATGGTCATTTTTCTAGGTCTATATTCTCAAAATAAAATCAAACATTCGATATAAGGCTAGTTTATCTCTTTGCGTGTCACCTTTTTTTGTGTTTGGGGGTCACGAATGTGAACTGTTGTTATTTTGGGGGTCGCAACTGAAAAAGTTTGAGAACCATTGATCTATATAACTATGTGTGAGTCAGTGGGTACATTTATATGGCCAGAAAAATCTGATAACTAGAATAATCAGATAATCCAATGAGTAGATAGGAATTATTGGTGTGTATTGTGACATGTGTCAGTTTTTTTCTATTTAAAAAAGGGTTTTTCAATTAAAAAAAAAGTATCTTTCAATCCAAAGCATTTTGTTTCATGTGGATAGTAAAATTACAGACTTAATCTCTGACCAGGTCAAACCCTCTACATTTAGACAGTTCTCACCTGCCCTCCAGCTCATTTTTAGACCCATTCAACTGCCCAACCAGTCCAAAAAATAAATGCACAAATAACCCCAAGAAAACACAAAATAAACAGATGTGTTATGTTGTTTTGACTCTTCCCAAACATGAACAGTATCTCCAGAGCAGTGATCTCATTTCATGTGACAGCAGCACATGCTCCATATCCAAAGTCTCAGAGCACAAGCCTTCACACTTCTTATTTAAAGATGTTACAGTTCTGTGCCTTTGGGAAAGTACTGTGAGAAGAATCACTTTTTTCCCATAATGTTGTTTTAAATCACGAGTTCATGTAGACATACATTTACATCATTTTGACAAATGGTGGGAAAATAATGTAATGGTAGACTCAATAATTAAGTTATTATATATTTAACACATTACCATAAGATTACCATATCTACAAACTGTAGATCTAAAAGTTATATATTTGTGCAATCTCTGCCAGACATATGTTCTGAAATGTTTTTAATTTACTTAATTGACAATCAATTTACTTAATTGACCAATGACCATTATTTTTATTGACACAAAATTTTCTGTTTGGTGGAGAGTGGAAGATTTCCTACCTTCCACCGGCCTTGTTTCGACCGGCTTTGGTCCCCCAGACCGGTTCACTTTGGAGCGTTTTGGAATGCTTCTGTTCATGGCAGAATAAATCTTCATACTCAGGGCCTACGTGACCCAAACATAACAAATGTTTTCTAAATAAATGAAATCAAAATCCTTCCAGAATTATTACTTTTAATCATGATACCGATTTTAGCAATTCACAAAAAGACATTTAGTAATTCCAAGTTTGTGGCGATGTGAGTTGTCAAGAAACTACTTTAGATTTATCGTCAGATTTTTCTGCATTTATTTCGCTTCTCTGCGCAGCTACTCTGATGTCTCTGTAAATATAATATTTTAACGGGAGTGCCGTGCATTAAGAAACCGGAAATGGCTGATTCTAGCGTGTGCTTGATTTGTTTTGCTAAGTTTGTTGGGTCATCATCACTGGAAATACAGCAGTTTCTCACAAGATCAAGTTAGCATGTGGTGTGAAATTATTTTCTGTACATATTTACTTTTTGCCGTTTTCTGCCGTGGAGATACTTTTGGACTGTACCAATCGGCTCCAAAGTGAACCAGTTGGAAACATGGCCATAGTGCACCTTTAACGAAAAGTAAAAACACTGTGACTGTGTGCCAGCTCCGTCTGATTCAGTCTCGGTTGCAGTCCATCATCAGCGCTGTCATGTTCAGCTCCTCCAGATCAGTGTGGTGGTCAAGTGTGGATTGCATAATGATTTATTACATAACCTTTTTGAAGGAATATTTTAATGCAGCAAATCCAGCTTGCTGTGAAAGGCTGCTGTAGACATAGAATCCTTTATGTTTGATTTTCAAAGTTAGATAACCGTCAGATTGTTAATGATGGTGAGCTACAGCAGAGCATGTTCTCGCTGCAGGAGAGATGATGATTAATTCTCTAGCAAGAGTGAAATGATGTTGAAGATTCTAATTGAACACATTCCTAGAAGGCTGAGAAATTATGACATTTTGGGAACAATCTTTGGTATTTATTCAATTGCAGCTGTTTTATCGCTTAAAAAATAGGTACCTCCTTTATAATCACTACATCTCAACTAGCCTTGATAAAGCATGAACAAAAGCTTAATTTATGATGAATCTTCAAGCAGGACAAGTTTCAGGTCTTACTATGTGTATTTCAAAGCAATAACATCTCCATGGAGACGAGCAACAGACCCATCACCAGAAAAGTTACGTACAGCACCTTTAAATAGAAATGTAAAATCATGTTTAATTTAACAGCTTTTAGCCAAAGTAATTTCTGATTATGTCTTCTGGATGTAACAGACAGTAAACAGTCATTTAATATGGACATAACCTTATGAAATGGCTGACTCACCTCAAGTGTGTCTGTCTAACGTCTGCACTGAGGAAATTGCTTGTCAGATAATATTAGATCAGATTTGAGCATCTTTTATTACAGTGTAGTGTCAGAAAATTGCTCCTGTGCATTTGATGAAGGGCTTGACCGTATAGATTTTTTTTGGGGGGGGGGTGTTGATTTAAAGGAGGTTGAAGATGCCGATGGTCAATATAGCTGCTTATATATTTAGTCATGTAATAATAAATGGTTAATAGTCAGCTGATTATAAAAAAAGAGGCTCTATTCACCGCCGTCTTGTTTCCGTTGTAGTTCACACGGGGCAGACGAGCTCAACAGAAAATAAGTTCTACACGGACTAAAAAGCCGTTTGCAAGCTGCCCAGAAAATTGGTGCGTTGCTGACTTGTTTTTGCACGTGTGCATTAAACATTTTACACAAATCAATCTTTATATAACATTTTAGCGGCGAAACTTTTACCTCTTTCGCTATTAGCTTTAACGGAGTTCTCGTCAAACGGTATTTACAACAGAAGTGTGTATCTCTGGCAAAAATAGGCAAAAGTGGCCGGGGCCGAATAAGGTGAATTGGCAGTACTCTTTTGATGATGCCTCAGGATGGTGGGAAATACCCAAAATAAAAATCCACAAATGTTGAACCATATCAGTCTTTGTCGTGGATTGGCGCCAAAATCTTTAAACTTTTAATCTTTTATATTAATCTCATGGCTTCAAATCCATTCAACTGGCAACAATCTCTTCCTTGGAGCTGAGTAATGGCACCATTTTCTGAGGCTGCTGTGGAAAAATAATTTCTTTACTTTTTTTTTCTGCTGACATAGACGATGTTGAACTTTGTGTCCATTTTTGTTTCATGGGGATAGGTCCAGTAATTACGGTATGGTAATGTATGGTATGAACCATAAACTAAATATATACTATATATCAGGGTTATTCAACTGAAGGCTCGGGGGCCAAATCAGGCCCTCCAAGGGACATGATCCAGCCCCTAACCCAATTTCCAAAAATATAGAAAATATTTTATCCCTTGTTATTGGTTTAGTCCTGGTTTAGACCTGGTTTAGTTCTGATTTGGACCTGGTTTAGACCTGGTTTAGTCCTGGTTCAGTTCTGCAGATGTTGTTTCTGATCCCGAGGACAAAACCATCCGAAAAATCTGTCCCTTTGTAAAATAAAGTTATTTAGTTTATATATGCTATATAAACTAAATAAACTCTAGGCATTGTAGAATTTTGGGATTTCACATGAACTCAACCCTAAGTTTTTTAATTAGGTTTATTCAGGCTACATTTGCTGTTGTCCTGCCTCTTTACAGTCAATATGTCAAGAAGAAATGCTTGCATAACATCCTTTTTGATAGTCTACTGGGAGTGGCTAATTAAGATGCATGCACAGTAATTACCATGCATAAATGCAGACCATGAATGCCTCTCAGAGGGTAATTAAAAAACTTCAAAACACCTGTCAACAAATGATGTAATAAGGAGACTTAAAGCTGTGGCCCCGACAAATGCATTACATGCTGAAAATGATTACAAAGAAGCATTTATTCTGAACAAATATACCCCAATTTTGTTTGGAATGTATTTGTTCTCCCCAGGTTGAGAACCACTGATCCATCATAATATATTTGTTCATCATAAGTGTGGCCTCCCCCATTTAACAATACAGCTGTCCTGTGTAGTAAAGGATATGGACCAGAAAATATTTGAAAAAAGACTAACAGGCGCTGGTATCTTGCTGTTAACTGTTGTCTGGGATGTGTCGTCCAGGCGTACGAGCGGTCCGAGAGCGAGGAGGTCTCTATCATCATCAAACTGGTGAAGAAGATCCTGATGGTGATCTCCAGACCCGCCCGCCTCCTCGAGTGTCTGGTACGTTCTGCACACTCAGACCAAATGTGTCGCCTACGAGCTCGTAGATGAAACACCGAAGTGAGCGTTAATGTCAGGTCAGAACAGGGCAGCTCACATTTACGTCAAAAAGGTAGCATTGTTTCCATATTTGTACAGATTTAAGTGTTTTATGATCCAAAGACTGCAACATTTTAGTCAAGATTTAGTCACGTTATTCACGTACTTTTTTGTAACCTAATTGATTCAAGAATAGTTTTCAGACACCTTCTAATTAAACTTTAAATTATGAATCCGATAATTTTACATGAGTATTAGTATTAGTTTCCCAAATACTTTTTTACTCTTAAGCAATTTCTTTGACTACTACTTTGTACTTCTGCTTAAGTAATACAATTTTGAAGTTTTTAAATACATACACTTTAAAGACAAATACATAAATCTATGAAATATTGTACACATTAAAACACTAAAATATATTTAGAAATACAAAAAAAGTTCTCCCCAGCGCAACATATACAAAGCACCAGACCTTCCTTCAACAAATCTTTTGTAACTTTTTCAAAAATGCAAAAGTATATTCACGAAATCTACAAAGAATGAATCCTAAAATAAAGGAATATAATAAAGTAAAATTTAAACCTGATTTTACATGTGTCTAACCAAAACCGTATAAAAATTATGGGACTCTGGGTTTCTTGATTTGGGAAAAACTATGATTAGATTTGCGACTTATGTTTTAATATTAGTTCACATTTAAAGTTCACATTTCAAACGTGCTGTGAAGAAATGACAAAAAGACTTCCTGAATCCCTAATTATTGGAGCAACCTTTGTGATTTGCTATTTCCCTCAGAATTCCGATTTCAGCAATTGGATTGCGATTAATCTTGCAGCCCTAATGTGACACTTCTTGCAGGAGTTTGACCCGGAGGAGTTCTACCAGCGGCTGGAGGTGGCAGAGGGCCAGGCCAAAGTGGGCCATGTGAAGACCGACATCCCCAAATACATCATCAGCCAGCTAGGCCTCAACAGGGACCCTCTGGAAGGTCTGCTCTACTGCACTATTTACACCAGGCACTCCTCCCCTACCAGAAGCTTTTGTACTAGGCATGTTTGGAGATGGAAGCTAAAAAATTGAAGTGAACTCACAGGTTTGTTAATGTTTCAGAGATGGTGCAGATGGAGCAGACCAGTCCAGGGCACAGAGCCTCCAGCAGAGACTCGGATGATGTTGGAGAGACGTCACCACTACAGGTACCAGCTCACAAGTATTCAACTGCTTTTCAGTACTTTTCTGAACGCTGTACGTTGCATTTCTAAATATGTAATTTGCTTTTCTCTTTATTAAATTATTTAAACAAACAGAAGGACATTTATTAAATATTTCAGTAAATGTGCTAGTATAGGCTATTAAAGCTAGTATTCAACTGTAGATGTGGAATAGCAGCAATAAAGAAAATGACAATGTAAGCTTTACAAGTTAATAAATAAAACAAGTAGAATTAGTTTACTAGTTTTAGTTGTGTTTACTTCACTTTTGGGCAGTCCTGTTCACATGTGCTGGTGGCTGAGCGGTGGCTGAGCTGACTGAGTTGATCCAATTTGCCTCGTCAGTCACAAACAGCAGCTCTGCAGCACCATACAAATAGACCTGAGCGCTGTTTTGATCCAATTCCAAGTGCTTTCGGACTGCGTGGTGAAAGTAGGTCGTTCTTTTCCGTTGACCTAACTAAGGGCAGTATGAAAACGACCTAAGGGTACAAAAATGTGGCACAGCTCACTGCCAGAAGGGGGTGAAGAAGCCTAGCATAGCAAGATATGGAGATGAGTCCCCTGGCGTTCCACTTTGGTCTCCCACTGCTCCTGAAAGGTTGCCCCTGCTCTATTGAAGGATGGGTCAAATATAAACAATAAATCATACCTGAGCTTAAATGCAGAACACGTTTGTGGAGGTCTAAACTACAGCCTTAGTTTGTGTTATACTGTAAACTGTGGACCCCATGCACAACCCAAATGTAGTTCTCTGCAATAAAAAACCTCTGTACTTTAAAGCATATAATCTAGTGTACTGCTGGCTGCAATTGAGATTAATTCTAGGAAGTTGAAGCCAGATGAAGCGATGTGTTTGATTCCTCAATTTCAAAGTGTGAAAAAGAATTAGTTCATTAGAATTATGAAATATGTGTAATATCAGGAAGTGGGTGGGTGGGCTTTGGTGACAAGCTGTCGACTTCTGCTGTGGGAGGAAAGTCCTGAGTGTTTCCTTGGCTCCATGTGTTCCCATAGTAACAAACTTAAGCGGGGACTTCCTGTTTTGCGTGTGTTTCAGAGCCGGGCGGCCTGCACCCCCCCTCGCAGGAAACCTCTTGAGAGTGACTTTGAGAACATCAAACTCATCAGCAACGGCGCCTATGGGTGAGCCAGGAACACTGAGGCCAACAAACAGAAACTAAACTAAATATGGTGATGTTCGGGATAGCGATATTGACAAAAAATGTATCTTTATATAGATTCTATCAATAACAAGAACGAGATGTTATTTTTAGCAATCTAGAAATGTGCTTAAATGTGTCTTTAGATTACTTGGTTGAGGGCCAAGTAAGGTTGTCAAAAATATCAAAAATCAGGCACTGAACAAAAAAATCACATGGACAAAATTGGACTTTTCTTGAATTATTTTAGAATGATCATGACCTTTGTCAGCGCTAATATTAAGCCACGTGGTGACATAAAGAAAGCATTATTATTTTGTGTTGAAAATTTCAGTTGATTATTTTTTTTAAAAGAGTATTTTTGGTCATCTTTGTGATATTGACATAGTAGTGGGTATCAAGCCTATTCCTTAGTATCGAAATCTAGTTTGAAATTTTAGTGTTGTGACAAGTACCGTATACTTAATACTTAAAGGACTTAAAGCAGGGGTCTCAAACTGTAAATGAAACACAAAAGTAACGTGTTTAATGTTACTTTAAATCCTTGTTTGAAACATTATTTAATCTATTTTTCTCCTTTTGTGTCTTTTTTTATGATTTCTTTGTAAAAAATTGGATTACATAGTCAGTATTCTAATTCTGCATACTTTTTAAACCATCCATTTTGACATGATCTATACACTCTGGATTTAGTGCCGTGTACATGGTGCGCCACAAAGAGACCCGTCAGCGCTTCGCCATGAAGAAGATCAACCGTCAGAACCTGATGCTGAGGAACCAGATCCAGCAAGTCTTTGTGGAGCGGGACATCCTGACCTTCGCTGAGAACCCCTTTGTGGTCTCCATGTTCTGCTCCTTTGAGACCAGGAGGCACCTTTGTATGGTCATGGAGTATGTGGAAGGTAGGGTTTGGACTATTTCTATACACTAGCAAGAAGTGGTGTACCGTAATAATATTATGATAAGGCAAACGCTTTACTTGTGTTACTAATCATTTTGAACCAGTTGTAGATGCATCAATTAGC
The DNA here is from genome assembly GCA_019453435.1 of Rhinogobius similis. Lineage (NCBI taxonomy): Eukaryota > Metazoa > Chordata > Actinopteri > Gobiiformes > Gobiidae > Rhinogobius > Rhinogobius similis. Next base: position 33,177,846 of record CM033632.1, read on the forward strand.
TTTTCATTTCCAATACCGATATCAAGACTTTGGCTTAAGTTATCATACCTACACTGAGAATTGCATTTATTTCCTTAAAACACATTTAATGTATCAATGTAACGTTGAGCCAAATCTGCGTTTCCTTTAAAGGGGACATATAATGCTAAATCAACTTTAATAAGTTCTTAACTTTACTATGACAGTGTTCCTTCATCATTGTGTTTTGATTGGTTCCTGCATGTTTGAGTAACTCTGTATTATCCATTTGTACTTAGTTGTGATTATTTGAAAAATGAAGACTCTTGTAGGCTTCTTAAATGTCACATACGCACTTTTCTGAAATAAAATAAACATGTAAATGACAATCTGCTGCTTGTTACGATGAAATGTCACTATGAAGGGCTTATCAGTTCTTCAGTTTTGAACAAAATATAAAGGCATTGCATATTTATGTCATAGTTCAATATTAAGTACCTTAAAAAAGTGTAACATGTCTTTAAATGCCAGAACGGGATTAGGGTAACACAAGATGGGATTCTGGGCATGCATCGGGCAGAAAATTGTCCTATTATCACTAGTTTATAGTGCCAAACATTGGAGTGGTGCATGCCAAGGACTGTTACACTGTTTTATAAGGTTAAAATAACTCAAATGCATTGTTTTCACTGAAAGTGAAAACCAACCACCAAAAGTAGAAATATAGTCCAGATAAAAATTTAAAACATCAGTGTTTTGCCCTTTCAAGAGTAGTTAACTGCAAGAGATTATTTACAGACAGGGTCAAGGCAGGTTGACGTATGAATATGTATCTAGCTCAAGGAATTTATGTTAATCTATTCCAGCCTTTAAATGACAAAAGCGTGACAATGATTATAGTTAGGGGTGGGCGATGTTGACAAAAAGTAATATCTCAATGTTTTGTTTTTTGGTAACAATATCTAGAAAATCTTCAACAATGAGTTAGGAATGTGCCTTGTCTGAGGTTTAAGTATCACACAAAATGTAAATGGACCATAAAATTACCAGAAAGGGGCAGAAATGTTTTGGGAGATTACACTAGACTTTTCTGTTCAATGTATTTTTTAAATTAGCCCGTTTCGTGTCAACTTCAGTAATTTTATCTATGGACGATAAATTCAATATTCTAATTTAGCATGTCTCCAAATAAATAATACCAACATTAACAAGTATATTATGTTATATTCTAAGTTTAGTTAATGTTAATCCCAGTCCGGGCATGGGTAGACCAAAGTTTGCCCACTGAAGGTTAAAAGTATGTGTATGTAATAAATAATGTATCTCTGTGACTCTCAGGTGGAGACTGTGCCAACCTTCTGAAGAACATTGGCCCTCTGCCCGTGGACATGGCTCGAATGTACTTCGCAGAGACCGTTTTAGCTTTAGAATATCTGCATAACTACGGCATCGTGCACCGCGACCTCAAACCCGACAAGTGAGTCTTCTAAAGAGAATTCTCCCATGCATTTTACATCATGTTCCATCTTGAAGTTCGCTTAAAACTTCCAGCTTTCATCATTCCTCCGCTCGCTCTCATCATGAAAAGACAGTGAATACTTTTGATCTGGGAGTCAAATCTGACAGCCTTTGTATTTGCTGCCGGCTGTGGATTTGGGGGTTGGGATTTGATGTAACATTGAACACGTCTTTGTTGTCGTTTTGGCAGTCTGCTGATTACCTCCATGGGACACATTAAGCTCACAGACTTCGGCCTGTCAAAGATCGGCCTGATGAACATGACCACCAACCTGTACGAAGGCCACATCGAGAAGGACACGCGGGAGTTCATCGACAAACAGGTCAGCCGCTTTGACTGGGTTTGTAATGATAGGAAATGCTGCAAGTTAATCTAGTGTAGTCTAGTGTAATCTAGTGTAAATTACAAACAAATGCAGAGATTTACAAAACTGGAATCTTACTTTAACCAAGTTCATATGTATAGCTGCCAAATAATTGAAAGGAGACACATTATGCTTCTTTTCATGCACTTAGTATTGAACAATAACTTTAGCAGATTATCGTTTCACATTTTGTTAATTATAAAATTATAATATTTTGTTCATTTCACCGTAATAAGCAGAAGGTTGTCATTTGCGTGTTTTCATTTTTGAAATGAGGCTACGTGACGTTTTTGAACTCAGTCTTTATTTTAACTTAACTCTGAGTGAACTAATGATCTCCTCATCATTAGTTTTTGTAACAAGGTTAAAAGCTATTAAAGTTGATTTTTGCATAATATGTCTCCTTTAAACAAGTTGGAACTGAGGAAATGGTGTGTTATTATGTTATGTTATTATGTTATGTTATACTTGATTTGAACATTTGAAAAGGGAAGAAGAAAGATATTTCCATTATTAAAAACACATTTAAAACAAAATTTACCAAATCATTTAAGAAAAAAATAATAATGATAAGGACAGTGTTCAAAAGGTGTAGGAGAACTCATAAATCCTACCCCCATTTTACATATCACTATAGTTGACAGAGTTCACACATAGTTCCGTTGCTTTAAATGTCATCTTTCACACAGGTGTGTGGGACCCCGGAGTACATCGCCCCGGAGGTGATCCTGCGGCAGGGCTATGGGAAGCCTGTGGACTGGTGGGCCATGGGTATCATTCTGTACGAGTTCCTGGTCGGCTGTGTGCCTTTCTTTGGAGACACTCCAGAAGAGCTCTTTGGACAAGTGGTGAATGGTAAGAGCTTAGAATCACACAGTATATAGTACTTGTGTATTAAAAGTGCACTGTATAACGTTTCTGTGTGTGGGTCTGCTGCCTGCTTGTTTCTATGGAGATGTTATTCTACAATATAGCCATCAACTTGTCTTTCTTGCATTTATTTAGTTGTAGGTCTTTTGGCACCACTTTGTAATAACTACAATAGTAGTAATACTATAATATAATACTATAATAGCCTTAATAAATAATGAACAAAGACTTCATTCATAATGAACATATAGTTTGTTCAGAATGATTCATGTTTAGTTACTAATTAATACTAACACTTTAAAGTAGTTTCTTTCTGAATTAACTATTAATTCATTTTAAACTAAAAGGCTAATAAGTAATAGATTTGCTGAAGTTAACATGCAAAATATATATTCTTAGGTTTCTAAGTAATTTTTAGGATTCAAATTTTATTTTTTAAGTTAAATTCTTGAAAGAATTGGTGTGATGTTAATTTGTTTACCATTTAAACAACCAGAACCATTTTTTTCTACCTTCAGAGTTTTTCGAATTTTCAAATTTTACGTCATATTTTTTCAGACTCAGTCTTTGGTCCCTGGTCAGAACTTTGGCTAGACCTGATTTGGACTTGGTCTCAACTTTGGACACTGGTCTGGACTTGGTTTAAATTGTTTAAATTGTTACATTTAAATTGTTTGTACTTTAGTCCTTTATTTGGATTTGAATAAAAAACAACAAAGAGAATTATTGACAATAATTTTAAATTTAACAAACGCATGAATGTGGTCGTCAAATCTGGCTTTTATCATCAGAGGCTTTTATCTTTATTTTAATCTTATATGAAGAAGTCGTGCACACTTTAATCTCATCTCATTTAGTCTACTGTAATGCATTTTTTATGGCATTAGCCACATGCACTTTCCCGCTTACAGTTTGTCCAAAATTCTGCAGCGCGCCTTTTAACTGGAACCAGAAAACGAGAGCACATAACTCAGATTTTAGCGTCTTTGCACTGGCTTCCTGTTCATTTTAGAGTTGATTTTAAGAATTTGTTTGTTTTTGAATGGACTGGCCCCACAGCACATCTCGGACCTCATCTAAATGTATTGAGCCCTGCGCGCTCTGAGGTCCGCTCTGAGGTCCGCTCTGAGGTCCGCTCTGAGGTCCGCTCTGAGGTCCGCTCTGAGGTCCGCTCTGAGGTCCGCTCTGAGGTCCGCTCTGAGGTCCGAGGGCCGGATCCAGCTCGTGGTGCCTAAGACCAGACTTGGAACCAGGGTGGACAGGGCCTTCTCTGTGGTCGGCCCCAAACTCTGGAACGCTCTGCCCTCCACGTGTGAACGGCCCCCACAGTGGAGTGTTTGAAGTCTTGTCTTAAGACCCACTTTTATTCTTTGGCTTTTAACACCACGTGAGTTGTGTGGTCCTCTGTGCTTTTTATTTAAATTTATTCTATTTATTTATTTATTTTCTGTTTTATGAGTTTGCTTGGATTTGATTTGACTGGTTTTACAAGCAGTAAGATCAAATTGAGTTGTTATAATATATTTAGTTTTGCTGTTTTATGTTTGTGTATGTGCAGCACTTTGGAAACAGTTCTGTTTATATAGTGTGCTATACAAATAAAGTGGATTTGGATTTGAACGTGGCCTTTAAAAACAAATGTGATGAGTCTGTGTTTGAACTAATCAGTGTAACGTGTCGTTTAACAAAACAGAGACAATTAATAGCAATACATGGCAGTATTGTGAGAAAAACAATTAAGTGCATTTGCAAAACGTCCCCTGCTGTTATTGGAAATGAACACCAAAACGATTTGTTGTTGTTGCAGATGAGATCATTTGGCCCGAGGGGGAGGATGCCCTGCCCGCCGATGCCCAGGACCTGATCACCAGACTGCTCCGACAGAACCCAATGGAGCGACTGGGCACAGGTCTGTCCCCGAGCATGACTCAGCGTCTGACACCAACACTAAGCACACTCGCGGACACTGGTATTATGTGGTGCGCAGTGAGCAAACGCTAAGTGGCTGTTCTTATGAAATCGTGCCAAGAAGTGACACACGAAAAAGTAAACCAACATGGCGGTTATGGAGCAAGTTCGGAGAAAATCAAGTTGCTTTCAGAATCTTTCGGATTTAATTGGGAAAATGCATACTGATGAAATATATGAAACAAAAACCTTACCTGACCTTACCTGTAGCCACTCATCATCATTCTGAAAACCACATCCATTTCATTTGCTACACAATACACACAAAACTGCTTACTTAACTTCGCCTGTCACAAGAATCGTAATTATATTTTTCTCTGTCCTTTTCTTAATTATAACTGTATGTCTACAAGCTGTGAAAGACACTAGTTTCCCCTATAATTAGAGTCTCAATTGTGTGTCAGTTTGAACAGAGGTGGGAAGAATGGCCAGAAATTGCTCAAAATGTTAGTTACAAAAGTTCAACGGAGTGATAGTGGTAGTAGTTACTCAAGTAAGAGTAAAAAAACGTTCTTGGAGAAAGTGCTATTCAATTAAGAGTAACACTAGACGTAACATCTGATTTATAGTTTGAAGTTAATGTATATGGAAGGACAAAACATTAAGTAAAAACAAAATCATATCTGAAGGAGTGGTGCAAGAAACACAAAAATTTGCTCAAATTAACTCAAAAATGCAAAATATGTTGTTCCATTAGTTGACAAATTACATAGCACCCCATTAATAGTCTGGATTGTTTTTGTTAATGTCCGTTGTTAGTTAAGTCCAGTCCTTAAGAGTTGGTTCAATCTGAGTCATCCATTTCTTAATTATCACCTTTTAATATCTACTCCTGCTGCCAGTAGTATAGTATTAAAGCTATCCATCAATTGTTTCCATTGTAGGGGTTTTACTTCCCAGATACATAATTTTTAAGTCAAATATTATGTTAATGCTGAAAATAATTTGCAGTTCTTTATTAATCTCAATCAAATATTTCTGAACAAGCGGTCTCAAAATAGATGGTAATGATTTGCTATTTGGCAGCCACAACTTATTTTCCTGAGAATAGTGTGCACTTTGACATTGTATTATAAAATCCTGTGACACATTTTTCCAACAGAATTATTTCCAAACCTAAGATTTTGTGTTCTGAGGGTCTGATTGTGTGGCCCCTGTCCAGGTGGAACAGCGGAGGTGAAGATGCACACGTTCTTCCTGGGTCTGGACTGGAACGGCCTCCTGAGGCAGAAGGCAGAATTCATCCCTCAACTGGAAACCGAGGACGACACCAGCTACTTTGACAGTACGTAACAGACCGTCGTAATCCCTTGACACATATTTGACGACATAATAGTAGCTTGATGGTGCGCCCGTATGTTATCATTTACCTGTGTGAGGTTTAGCCCAGTGTGTGTAATGACTGCTGACTCGTGCGTTTGAACCACAGCACGCTCGGATCGCTACTGTCACCTTGGCTCGGACGAAGACGACGAGACCAACGATGACGAGTCCTCTCTGGAGCTGAGGCAGTTCTCCTCCGTGGCTCATCGTTTCAGCAAGGTAACTCTCTGTCTAATCCAACAGCACAGCGTGGGTTTGACACAGGATTCTAACAGGACTTTGAACACTGCAGGAAGGCAGGTAATAGAAATGCGTAGACCTCCTCAAAGTTTTAATGCAGTTCAGTAAAGGCTTACGTACAAACTTTTGGCAGGTATTAAAGGGCCTGTACCTGACTTTTATATTTTCTAGTTCAGGAAAACACCTTTTGCTCCATGCAGTAAATGTCCAAATCATTTGTGAAAAAAGTGAGACTGAATACACATTTTACTAGGAATTTTGTTTGGATCCATGAATCATAAGAAAACAACTGCCAGGGCCATACAGATTTAGCCAATCAAAGAACCTGTCGAATGAAAACTGCATGGAACCAGCAGTTCTTTGTCATTGTTAGAGTGAGAGAGGGGACTAATGCTCCTTTTCCACCAAGCTGGTTCTGGGCCAGCGCCCTTTTCAGAACTGGTTTTCCTCCCCAAAAATGCTGGCTCCTGGATCCAAAAACTTGTTCTGAATTGGCACCCGTTAACTAAACTTAATGAGAACCGTTTTCTGTGGAATGTTAAGCATAAAAGTTACATAAACGTTAAATAACCAAAAAACTTCCTGTCAATGTCTGAATTTTTCTCCAAAAACATGCTCTTACTAACAACGGACCAGCTCTCGATTGAAGTGACCCAATCATATCATTGATGGTTAGAAAACATCGATTAAAGTTTGATCAAATGCCTTGCCCAAGCTTTAAGTAATGTGTCAATATGACCACCTATTTAAGAAAACTTGCCTTACATGTTCAAGGATTTTTGTTCTAAAGGCAAAATTATTTACTTGCAGTCCTTAAATCCCCCTCAAAATCCCCAGCATTTTACACAAGCCACATTTACCGCACTGAAACTGGATAGTACAGCTCACTAAACCCTTTATTTAGGTCAATTGTAAGGACACTGCGTAGGTGACATTTTGCTGAACAGCCTATTAATTCTGCTCCTGTCCCTTTTAGGTGTACAGCAGCACCGAGCACCTGTCCACATCCACGCCGTCCAACCACAGCCTGTCGTCCTCCGATCGCAGCCACAGCGAGGAGAAGGAGGATCGCTGGGAGAAGGAAGAGCGCTGGGAGGGCCGCTCCGTCCTGTCCCCCGAGTGTCACAAGCACTTGGTTGTAGACAGAAGGGCAGATGGGCCCAGGGGGAAGTGAGAGCAGCCTCATACAAGCACACCGCTATTATTATTAGTGGAGGAAGGCATTGCGCAAGACATTCTCGCAGTCCCAAAGCAGGCTCATATGGCAGGCAGCGTTAATATTATTTGTGTGGACCCATTAACCCAGTATTTCAAGTGTCAGTCAGCTAATGTTGTGGCTAATCCCGGTCTAAACTAAGAGTGTGTTCCTGTTGCACACACCACACCAATATTGGGCTGAATCTTGGAGCTAAAACTGGATTAGCGCAGGACAAAACCTAAATGAGGTGTAAACTCACTTGCATACATACAAGAATGATTGACAAAAGGCTGAGTACAGATGAACCAGTTGAGAAGGCACCATCAGAGTCCCAAATTATCCTTGCAGATCTTTGAAGTGTAATGCCTCATTTTAAAGCCAGCCATCTTTAGACTAAAGACTAATTGATACGATTAACAAATAATTTAAGGCAAGTATTAAAACAATACTAGAAATGCCTTGACGGAACCTAAAGATATATCGATTAAGAGTACAAATAAATCATCACATAAAGCTTTTTCATCCGTAGTATACAATATTAGGATATTTAAGTAAGTAACCTTCTGTTGCTTAATGGAATAAGTACAAACCTTTCCTCCTACTTCAGTAATATATTCAGTGGTGGAAAGTACAAAAGTAATAGTACAGTACTGATGTGAATTTATTAGGTATCCGTACATTTTACGGTGCATACTTTTTACATCACTGCAATTGAGAGCAGGTATCTGTACTTTCTACCTCTACATTTTTTAACTGGGCTAAACAAAAGTAAAAGTTTGTCTTATGGTTTTAGCCCTTCTGTTTTAGAGTTCCAAGTCCTCGCTTTGAGCAAACAAAATTAGGTTACATAAATGACCGGGGAAATTGTTTCTGATGACCAACAGCATTCAGCACACTCCAATTACTTGTTGACAATATTAAATTATTTGAACTTACTTTGTGTTTCTCGCACCGCTTTTTCAGATATTATTTTGTTTTTCTCATGTTTTTGGTCTGTCCTTTGAAAAGACAACATTTTGTGCATTAGTTAACGCTTTGTCCTTCCAATTACATAAATCTCTTGCTTGAGTAGTGGTTTCCCCATATACTTTTAACTCTTCCTTGAGCCATTTCTTTGTACTACTACTACTTTGTACTTCTTGAGTAATATTATTTTCAAGTAATGATACTCTTATCTGATCTTTTGGCTACTCTACCCTCTTCTGATTGTGTCTTTTTTGTTCCTCAGCCTGCGTCCTCGTGCCTCCTCCAGCTCGTCCCAGTCAGAGCGTAGTGCCAGTCCTTTGGTGATGAACAGCACCCAAAGCCTGGACATCATGCCTCGGTTTGCCATCTCTGCAGAGGAGGAGGGTAAGATGCAAGGGAAAATCTATTCATATATATTTTCGGTAATTCTTATGTACTTAAACTTTGTTCCTGTTTTCAGACGGCGTAGTGTCGAACTTGCGTCGCATCCGCCTGAGGAGCAACAGCACCGGCACGCGCCCCTCGTTCAGGAGAGGGGCTTCGCGCAGGATCGCCCACCAGCTCGAAACGCCTGAGAAACAGAAGCCTGCGGCGGGGAAAGTGCCCAAGTCCGCCTCTGTGTCCGGGCTGTCGCTCATCATCACTCCAGGTACCAGAACCCGCTGAGAAAACTCAAAATAAACATTTGAAATAAATATAAGAAAACAAAACTCCCAAATGTTTCTTAGCTAAATTCAGACTTTAAATCTTTCCATTGGTGTATACACAGTGCCCTCTACAGATTATGTTTTGCAATTTCACCCATCATCATTTTGTAAGCTGAATATGAAGCCATTTTGAGCACAGCCTTGAAAACTTGCCTCTCTGCAGACCAACTGAAAATGTGAGAAGTCAGCGTCTGCTCATAGACTTTTTACAAACAAATGATTCAAAATCTACCCAAATATTATGTGTCATATGCAAATCAGGTGTTACGCACTTGGATTTAAAGCCTTTTTATTACCACACCAAAGTATCATGCAAAACGTAATATACAAGAAAGTTAAAATGTCTTGAATTAAGAACATATCAGCTTGATTGGAGTAGGTTTGATTTGTCAAGTAAAATTTACAGACATTGAACATTTTTTCTTAATCCAAACAATTTACGAAGTGCATTTTACAAATCTTCTTAATTTATTGGTCACATTTTTTAAACAAAGCATTTGACCTCACTTGTCCTAAAAGTATAAAACTAGTAAATCAAAGCAAAACTATAAAACAGCAATACATTTGTTAAAGTCAAATAAATATATAAAAAATATAGCGGATCAAACAATTTATGCAGTGTGCAAATAATCTGCATCTAGATTAGTTAAAATTACTTGAATTCAGAATATTTAATTTGATTTAATTTAATTTTAGTAGTGATTGATTAGTTAATATTTTCCTAATGGTACTAGATTATTTGTCTTGTTTCATGATGTTTCTCACACGTTTCAATACATTGCTTTTGCTGATTATAATACATAACACTTAGACTGTTTTCATGAATGTCAAAGACGCTTTGTTTTTTATTATAAGACAAGTTTATTCACTAGTGGGGTAAGAAAATCACCTTCACCCCTTTTAATTTGATTTTCTAGCTTCAATCTAATTAACTAAGTAATTACATCTAACCTAGTAAAGACTTATCAAATCCAGGTGAATACACATATGAAGTGTTTGCAGTGTAGCTAATCTAATAGCTGACGTGCACAAAGTAATGCTCTGTAAACGTTAGCGCGATGATTTCCACTCCTCTAATCCACTACGTGTTGTTTCAGATGAGTCGGGCGCCCCTCCCAGCAGCCCCAAGTCGTCCCTGTCCCTGTCGTCCAACCCCTCGTCCAGAGACTCGTCCCCCAGCCGCGACCTGTCCGTCAACGTCAGCTGCCTCAGGCCCCCGGTGGTCATCCACAGCTCAGGCAAACGCTTCGGCTTTGCCCTGAGAGCCATCCGGGTGTACATGGGAGACAGCGACGTGTACACCGTGCACCACATGGTCTGGGTACGTTCTGCACACACTCACCAATATATAAAGGGTTTTTTTGTCCACTTTGGCCTCAGTGCGTCGGATCGGGCTTTTTAAACAGGCAAATGAAGAAGAACAATTGAGATGTTTAGTAGGGCTGCAACTATTGATCATCTTAGTAGTCAGTGATTCATAGTCAAACTGTTATTTCTATTGTACACCGAGGTTTTTACACACAGTCAAATAAAATACAAGCGCTAAGATGACATCCCTGATAAATCCACTGTCATTATTTTTTACAAAAACGTGAAGTTAATGTGTGACTTTACAACAATTTGTGGGTCTTCCTGTAAAAAGTTTTTTTTTAAAAATACCGGTATCGACACTGGTTATCAATCTCAACAGAAAGACAAACATTCGATATTTGTATTGACCAATTAAAGATAGCTAAACTAATACATTCTAATTTCCAGAATGGAGGGAGTGAGACATAATGTTACATCAAAGGAGAAAGTTAAATTATCCACAGAATATCATGAAATATGAAACCACTCTGATACATGTAAGAGAGATCAGAACCTGTTTTTTTAAAATATATTTTTATATAATTGTTCATTTAGAAGGAGATATTAATAAATACTTAGAGAAATGTTGAGGCCACAAGAGTGTTCAATCAATATAATTATTGCTAACTTGCCTGACTGTTATCTAAATGTCTCCGTGTCCTTCTGTGTCTGTAGTGTGTGGAGGAAGGCAGCCCGGCGCACGAGGCAGGCCTGAGGGCAGGGGACCTCATCACTCACGTCAATGGAGAGTCTGTGCAGGGCCTGGTGCACACCGAGGTGGTGGAGCTGCTGCTCAAGGTAACACGGAGTCAGCACAACTTTGATTTATTTATTTAGTGGTCATTTTAAAGAACACATGTTATCCAAAATATACTTTTTTGGGCTTTTAATCATGTTATAACACCAGCAAAAACATACCTGGTAGTTATCTTCATTCACTCTTGTTTGATGAATCCTCTTTAGACTTCTCCCTCTGAGCTGTAGAAAACACTTAGTTTCCACTTTACCAGATTTGTGGCATCATAGGTAGAGCTCTGAGATCTTATATGGCAAAAGAAAATCAAATTCTGTCAACTGGACTAAGGTTTTTAAAAGCGAAGACATTTCGAGTAGCTTCTGCTTGGACAACTGAACATTTGAACTCGGAGGTTCAGTTGTCCAATGGACAAAATTTAACTTTCTTTTACCTGGACCACCGAGGGTCTATACCAAGATCTTCTGTGCTATTTTGAAGTCCATAAATCATCGTCCGACTGGTTCTGAGCACTCGTCAAATCATGTTCATTACAACTGCGTGCCTGCATTAGCATGTCGGGGCAAGTTAGGTGTTTATCTCTCCATATCTAAAGAGTTCTCAAACCATATTTAACTTCTTTCAATATTCCTACAGAGTGGCAACAGGGTGACCCTTCAGACCACTGCACTGGAAAACACATCCATTAAAGTGGGTCCAGCCCGTAAGGCCAGCTGCAGGGCCAAGATGGCACGCCGGAGCAAGAAGAGCAAGAGGAAGGACGGCCAGGACAGGTAATCAATGATCCATCTCTGACCTTCAGGCACTTTTTAGTGTGACCTGAAGTGGCTAAAGTTGCTCTTGTTTGTGTGCGAGCAGCAGACGGCGAAGCATCCTGAAGAAGCTGTCCAAGCACACGCCTCCCGCCCCCTTGCACAGCAGCCGAAGCTTCTCCTCGGGTTTCCACCAGTCCTCCAGCGACAGTCTGTCCGGATCCCCCACGCAGAGCCTCTCTCCTGGGCCGTCCACTCCCTGTCGCTCCCCTGCCCCCGACCATTCTGGAGGTGAGTCATGTTCCAATATGAAGAAAAGAAAATAAATTGGGAAAAGAATTAATAAAACCCTACAGTGTAAAATCTTATAAAAATGTTTGTCCCATTGTGATGTATCAAATTTAAACTGCGTGGATGCTGTTTGGGATGCTATTACATCACTTGAACCCAACCTTCTTTTTTCCATCTTTGACTTAAAATGCATCTCTTCTTTGCAGACTCCAGCTCCTCTCCCTGCTCCAGCTCTCCTAACTCCCCCGTCCCGCAGGCACGCCCCAGTTCCCTGCACGTCCTGGGCCGCTACACCAAAGCGGGCCGCTGCAAGTCCACCAGCAGCATCCCCCCTTCCCCCTTAGCCTGCATCCCCCCTCCGAACCAACCCCTCTCCCCGCAGTGCTCCCCGTCCTGCCTGCCCGCACACCCCAAATCACTGCAGACCTTCCACGGCAAGACCCTCTCCCCTCCCACCATCGCCCGCCACTCCGTCCGGCCGAGGAGCGCCGAACCCCCGCGCTCTCCGCTGCTCAAGAGGGTCCAGTCCGCCGAGAAACTGACGGGGGACAAAAGTCACGAGAGGAAAGCCTACAGCACCAGACGCCACACTATGGAAGTCCCGCTGTCCGAAAGCGAAGGGTTGGAGGACGGCGAGTCCGATACGGCGACTGGATTTGTGTGCGTCGGAGAACACGGGCGCCAGGGTCTTTGCATCGGATCTCCACGATTGGGAGCGCACCAGGAGTCGCCGCAGCACCGCAGCCACTCCAAGGAGGTGGTGGTGATGCGCAAACTGGCCCTGTCCGAAAGAAGGGACTCGTTCAAGAAGCAGGAGGCCGTGCAGGAGGTGAGTTTCGACGATTTGGAAGAGAAGTCTCCGAGTCCGACGCTGCCCGGCACGCCTCCGAAGGGGTTCAAAGCATCGTGGATCAACACGCAAGTGGCTGCCTCTACACCACAAGCCAATTCGAATGCGAAGCAGGAGGGAAAGCAGCGGGCGAAGGCGAAAGAAAAGGATCCGCTTCAGAAATAACTCAAAATGGAGGTGTTCTCAATGACCTGCTACTGTTTTATCTTTTCAAAGGCCTTGCATGTGTCCAAACTAGACCAAGTTTCAACTCATTACAAGCATCAAGGATTGCAGTAAACTGTGGGTTTGACGAACATTGACTGCCAAAAATCAGATACAAATTGTCTTGTTTTTGCTTGTTCACTTGGTTCAGAAATCACTGTGGCACCTGATTTGTAAATAATTGTGTTTTTAATGAAGAAACTTATTTATGCCTTTTTATCGTTTAGTGGTCGAGGCCTTGGAGGCGTTTGCGTTCTTCTGAAGTTGCACAAACTTGAGTCCCATGGACAGGTTTTGTTTGAGTTTTGGTGACACGTTGGCTGTCAGGACTTACATTGTCAAACTGTTGTGGATTTAGATACATGTTTAGAATGAGAAGGAGATGAAGACTTGCTGTGGTGCCAAAGATTGGTTACTTTTTTAAACTGTTGAAAGAGGTATTGTCCTTGTACATATAAACCATTGTGCATGTTAGACCTCGACAATGCCAAGATGTCTGTGGACATTATCAGATTTTAGTCAAAATTGGTATGGGAAATGTAGGAATTTATTGAATAATTCATTGCACAAAACAACGTTGCAAGTTGCATCAAGAACAGATAAGATTGCTTGAACTAGTAAATGCAACAAATTCAGTCCCGTTTTGTAAGATTAGCTTGCGCAATTTTATTGGATTGACAATGAGCTGGCATGCCTCTCAGTTTATAGTCGCAGCTGTATGTATCCAGAATACAGTGATAACGTTTTTGTCATTGGGACAAACTTACTGTAGTTTTAGTGTTCATCAACATCCTCTTGAGTATTTCTAGTTTAAATTTGTCAATCTCAAAAAATAATTTGAAAGACATAAATGTGTATTTTCTATGAAATGTCATACATTTTAAATGGTAAACTCTATTGAACTATTGATTTATTATAAGTAAGAACCATCTAGGTAAATAACTGGAGGCACTGCTCTGTCACTCTCTGTCAGCTCTGTTACTCCAGTTATACTTCAATGGTTTTGTTTTAATGCATTCAAACCATAATGACCTAACTTAGTTGGAACTACACTAGGGGCTGATTTGTGCTGTTAAACAAGTCATAAAAATAAACATTGCAGTCAAAAGTTAGCATTAGCCCACTGTTTTTCTCACCTTTTTGTTCAAATGGGTTGTTTAAATCAATTTTGTATTTTTTCCAGACCATCTAAAAACTTATCAGGCTGTGTTTAACAATGTGTGCATATTGTCACAAAGTCTCCCCCATAGAAACACATGCAGCTCACTTATAGTAAAAATATGTTTGTCTTAATTTAATTTAAGTTGATTGTTTTTCACATATAGATTACACTCTTGAATAATCCTGACAAATAATTATATCCCACCTTGATCATTTTGATTCAAACAATGGATAAAATGACTCTTTTGCAGCGGCTAATCTCTTCTCCCTACATTTCCCATACATGTTTGGATTGGACCTGGCGGCCCTCTGTAGATCTCTCTCCTGTGTGCTGTTGAATCATCACTCCGTCCGGCTCCTGATCTGTAGTCTAGCTCACATTTGTATAGTGCCGTGTACCTGTCTAACTGTTAACCCTTCAGGATACTCTCTCTCTGTACAGTGTGCGACTAACTGGCTCCCTTGGCTGTTCAATTGTTTACATATAGTGTGTTTGAGTGTGCGATTTGTCATTTTGTTAAATTATTCTTTAAAAAAAAGGGGGGGGTGACGGAAAATGGAAGACTTAAACCAGAAGCCTTGAGTGTATGTGGAAATGAACTGATGGTGATCTCATTTTTGTATATTTTGATATTGAATATGTCATGTTGCAATACTAATATCTTCAGCTGTTGATGTATGTTGTTCTAACAGCGTTGGACCTTATGGCGGACGGCTATATGTATTTTTGATTTTATTAAATGGACCTTAATTAGCCTAAAATAGACTTGAAATGCCCAACTGAAATTATACACGTTTGAATTCAACGGTGAACAATGTTAATGGGCTTTGTGCACAACAGCGCCTGTTAGCTCAGTGTTAGCATCACTACTTCCTGTTCAGTTCTATCTCAATGGGGTTTTTACCTACTCACTAAAATCAATAAATCCTGACAGATCACACAGTGGACAGTGAGCGGATGTCACTGACAACATTTTGGGACCAAAAAAGTATATACAAATAAAATAGATTTTAAATAATCTACAAAAAAAATTCAGTCTTTACTTTGATTTTTTTTTATTGGTTGTTTATTTTATTTTTTGCATTGAAATAAAAGCCTTCGTTGTGAGAGACCATGAGCTAGCTGTTGCGTTGCTGTGCGCAGAGCCCTAATGAAACTTTGCAAATTCAATTTTAAAGGTGCACAATGCATTTTTTCTCTTTATATAAAAGATAGAAACTAAGTTATCTAATCTTATATTATTGGATTGTAGGATTGTTTATTATCCTTATACGAATTAAAGAAAATGTACTGCATTGATTGAGTAGGTTGTGTTGGGCTGAGATGTCCATGACTCGGAGTCCGTACTGTCAGAAGGCCTTGTAACTGTCCTGCCGTGTGGATATCTGGTGAAGACTGACGTTTGTTTTTATATTGTCTTAACAGTGCTTGAATAAATACATGCTACAGTGGACAATAAAGTTCACAACTCAAGAAATGACTGGTCTGATGATATATTATGATCACTGCATTTTCTTTACACCACATGTGTTCTAACTACACGCAGACTGCTTTTTTAATCAACTGTTAAGGTTGACAGACAATAAATCACTATGTTTTCTCACATTATTGAATTATATTATAGTGATCTTTTAGGCCTCTAGAAAATAGAAATTAAAATACAGTTGCTCCTGAATATTACCAGTATCTTTCCAGAAGGACTGTGGCTATTGGGCGTCTGCAAACGGTTCTGCACTGCCACCTAAAGGCTCAGTCCTGAACCGCACTTGTTGACACTTGTGACAGATCAGTGTCGTAAACATCAGGGGGGGGTGAGGTGAGGTGAGGTGACAGTGCAGCTAACATACATATGAGCCAAAGAAAACTTATTTTACAAAAGAAATGACGTAGTAAAATAATGGATACAGCAAGTACCCAGTGACCTAAGCACAGTCAAGGTTTAATAATGAACAAACAGGCTAAATAAAAGCCATTTCAATACAATATTGTGTTGCTTGTAAGACTATTCCTTTATATAACAGATTGAAAAAAAAAAGATTTACGTAAACCTAATGTATTAAATATAATATCTTTTATGAATACACACAGTTTTAAACGTGTCCAATATGTGGCCCTCTGGGATCAGGACTCCCTTACAACATTCCTTAATCTCAGTGGGACTGTCCCAATGATGTAGGACGAATAAAAGAAACAACTAGTACAGCAACTTCCCCTTATGTACTAGTAGTGTCGGGGGGGATTAAATTGCAATTTTAAGTAAGTTAGGAGTGTAACACATTAATGTTAAAATACTTGTAATAAAGTCAGAGTTTCAAACAAAATAGTCTGGATACTTGCAACAACAACAACACTGTTTAGGAGGAGATTGCGTTACTCTCCAGGACACATTCACATGTCTATGGGTACGGCCACGAACTAACTACCACACAGGCGATTTAAGGTATTTTTATGTGTCAGATTATAACCATTGTGTAATTTATAATATGTTTTCCCTTGTTTACAATATGGTTGCTAGGTAACAGATTTTTTAATAATCTATTCAGTTTTGTTAAGTCAATTTTGATATTTCGCATCCACATTTATGTGACTTTATATACTCTAAATAACAAGTAACACAATATATATCTTTTTGTTTACCAGGTTATGATATTACCTGAAACTGTGTCACATCTGCTGCCAACAAGGAAGTACAAGGAAGTAATTATAGACTTCCCCAAAATTGTCAAACAGGGTAAAAAGTAGAGAAGATATTTAGTAAAATTCTAAATATACAACAATCATGTTCACCGCGTTTCAATGAAATGTGTAGTCTAACCTGTCATGTGGACTTTAAAGTCTATATGAAGGTTCTCATGTTCTAATTCTGACTTAGTTTGCTGGGAGGGCACCTGTAGTAAATAGTTATCATAGTTTCACATCTGTGAAGTTGCAGTTTGTGAGGAAATCTTAAAAAATAAGTTTAAAATAAACGGAAGTAGTGCCGAGTTCTAAAACAGAATTCCTTTACCGTCGTCAAAAAGCGACGTTTCATAAAGTAAAGAGAGAGTTAACACTCGACTGATACATCTTTCTGACAGTTTAAACAGTCTTTCAACAAAATAAAGTTGTTATCAGGTATTATTATGTGTCAGATCTTAACTCTTGTGTAATTTATATGGATTTTGGCCAATTACGTCTACCTATGTCATATATAGGGAAGATATTAAGGAAAATCTGAAACATAATCATGTTCCCCACTTTTTAGTGAAATGTGTAGTCTAACCTCTCTAAAGTGCACATGACAGGTTTAATTTGGACTTTATTCAGTGTATTAATACCTCTTGTAAATATAAATGACAGTTTTACACCAATCAGGTCGCTGTTTGTGGAGAAAAATACGTTGAAAATTACAGAAAGTAAATAAACTGATGACATCACTCTGAGGAGACAAAGGTTATGCATAATTTACACAAAATAAATCACTTTTTTGACTCTTTAAACATTGATTCAACAAAATAAAGGTGTTGACATGTATTTTTCTTTGTCAAATAAAAAATCTGTGACATTAGAGGAGTTTTGTGTGCTGTACAGGATGTTTCTTGGTCATTTCCAAGTGTGACGTCATCATTTACAACCAGGAAGTAAAATTCAAAACCTAAAGAAATAGCTAAACTGAGGTCAAATTTGTAAAGGTTTTCAGCAGCATTTGAAATATATTTATCTTAATTGCTTTTTAGTTAAATGAGTAGTCCAACCTGTCAGAGGCACTTTAAAGTCTATATGACAGGTTCTCAAAATGTTCCAATTATGACTTAGCTCGGTGGGAGGGCACCTGTGGCATTTATTTATTATAGTTTTACATTTGTGGAGTTGCAGTTTGTAAACACATTTTGAAAAATAAAAGTTTAAAATGACAGGAAGTAGAGCTGAGTTCCAAAACGGAATTCCTCTACCTTTGTCATCAGAAAGCGACGCAATTTACAGACAACGGACACAATTTTTTGACGATATTACTAAATATTTTGCCCATTTGTCCCCAGTATGATGTTTTTTGTGAAGTTTAAAATTCCACTTCCTGGTTGGACATGGGCAGCATATGACACAGGTGGAGGTAATTCTGTAACTGTTAGCAACCGTTTTGACAACAAGGCCCAAAATCCACAACTTACACAATAGTTGTGATTTGACAAATAATAATGCCTGATAACACCTTTATTTTGTTGAATGATTGTTTAAATTGTCTGAAAAATCAGTCCGTCGTGTGAAAATTGTCAATGGCAAGTCGCTTTATGATGACATCACAGAGAGATTCCGATTTAGAACTCAGCACCACTTCCTGTCATTTTAAACTTTTATTTTTCAACATTTCTTCACAAACTGCAACTTCACAAATATCAAATCATGATAAATATTTACCACAGGTGCCCTCCCACCAAACTAAGTTATAATTACAATATAATGAGAACCTGTAATAAAGTCTATGTGACAGATTAGACTAAACTTTGACTAAAACGTAGTGAATATGATTATATTTAAGATTTTACTAAGCATTTTGCCTGTTTGTCACCAGTTTGACAGTTTTCATAATGTTTATAATGTTACTTCCTGGTTGGACATGGGCAGTAAATATGACAGAGGCAGAAGTAATTCCACAACTGTTACCTAGCAACCATTTTGAAAACAAGGGCCAAAATCCATATAAATTGCACAATAGTCATGATTGGACAAATGATAATATCTGATAACAGTTTTATTTTGTTGAATGACTGTCTAAACAATAAAAAAATTGTGTCAGTTGTGGGTAAATTACCTATGTATTTTCAATGGCGTGTCACTTTTTGATGACATCACAGGAAGAGGGATTCCGTTTTAGAACCCAACACTACTTACTGTCATTTTAAACTTTATTTTTCTAAATTTCTTAACAAACTGCAACTCCACAAATGTAAAACATAATCAATATTTGCCACAGATGCCCTCCCATCAAACTAATTCATAATTAGAACATTTTGAGAACCTGTCATATAGACTTTAAAGTGCCTCTGACAGGTTGTACAGTCTATGGTTGGACTACACCTTTAACTAAAACGCAGTTAAGATAAATATATTTCAAATTCTGCTAAAATCTTTACAAATTTTACCCCAGTTTAGCTATTTTTTTTTTAGGTTTATAATTTAATTTACTTCCTGGTTGTAAATGATGACATCACACTAGGAAATTACAGCGCACAAAAACTCCTCTGTCACACGTTTTTTTATTTGACAAAGAAAAATACATGAGGACATCTGTATTTAGTTGAATCAATGTTGCAAAAGGTGAAAAAAGCAATTTATTTTGTGTTAATTAAGCATAACATTCCCCAGTGTGACGTCATCAATTTGTTTACTTCTTGTAATTTTCAACATATTTCTCCACAAAACTACAATTTATATTTACAACAGGTATTAATACACTGAATGAAGTCAGAATTATAAAACCATAAAAACCTGTCGTACGCACTTTAAGTTTCTTCAAGTCTCAAACGTACCAACTACGCATTTGAATAGTTTTGACTCCACTCAAGACCCCCTCCCTCCCTCCGTACCTCCCTCCGTCCCTCCGTCCCTCCCTCCGTCCCGCGCACCGTTCGGCACTTTCCGCGCGGCTTCGGCTCCGCTCGGCGTCTTCATATTCGTTCCCACGCAGCGTCCTTCCCTGCGTGCTGCTGAGCTGGAAAATGGCTGTGTAGGGGGAGCAGGAGCCGTGAACGGGAGAACGCAGCGCGGACACAGCACCGACACAAGTTTTCTGCACGGTCCAAACTCCACATTCTCACCCCGAGGAGCACGTTTAGGCCGATCCCCGTCTACTTGTGCCACTTTTGGAGAGTTTAAAGCGCCGCGGCTCAAGAGTGGAAAGCGTCAAGAAACATACGCGGGTGAGTTTTTTTTTTTTTTTTTTTCCCAACTTCTTGCACATTTGGCGTCCAGCAGCAGCAGCAGCAGCAGCACGACAGGCGCTGGAGTGGAAAATGGTGGAAGCGTTGCAAGTGTGCTGTTTGCTAACGCCGTTCCCGTACACTTTTCAAGACTTTGGAGCGTTTGGGTGAAGTTTGTACGCGTCTAACTGCTGGGGGGGATCCGTGGCCGCGCGTTACACAGCATTTAAACACGCCAAAGTCTGACGTTTTTGGGCTTTCTCCTGTTGCTGAATTAGCTTGGCTTTCTGGGCTTTTTTTCTTTCTTTTTTTTCCCTTTTACTTTTGCTGAAAGCTTGCTGAATGGATCTACACTTGTTATTACAGTGTCATAATAGTCTTTGCTGCAAACCACGTTGAAAATATCAATTCTTACAAAAAGACATCATGTTAAACACACCTCCAGGCCTTTTTTTAATTATAGTTTGTATAATATCTTTGCTATTTATAACTTAAAACCTGCGGAAATAGATTTTTGATTTGTTATTACAATGTCATGCTGCAAACCGAGTTAAAAATATTACATTCCTGCAGACTACATCATGTTTAATACACTTCTTGGCTATTTTTAATTAGAGTTTTTACTATTATTTTTTCTCTTATTATTTTAAACATTCTAAATTAGATTTTTGACAAGTTATTGCAATATCATAGTCGTTTTAACTGCAAACCAGGCTGAAAATATAAATTTCTGCTAAATAAATCACGTTTAATACTTTTCAAGGCTGTATTTAAATATAGCTTTTAACAAATATCATTATTATTTTTAGTTATTTCATAACTTTAAAATGCTGAGATAGATTTTTGACTTGTCATTACAATAACGTTATCTTTTAGGCTGCATACCAAGTTGAAAAATGTTCGTTTCTGCAACATACATCATATTTAATGCACTTCTAGGCTTTATTTGGTTTTAGTCTTTTTACACCGTTAATTTTCTTTGACATTTTACTACTTGAAATGTCCTGTGTAATAGTTTTTGGTGCTGCAAACCACATTGAAAATATTCCATCTGGCAAAATACATCTTGTTTGCTTTATTACACTTCCAGGCTTCATTTAATTATTATTATTATTTTTTTTTTGCAATTTAATAACTTGAAACCAGCTGAATTAGTTGTTTGACATGTTATTACAATGTTATAGTTATGACATGTTATTACAACGTCATAGTTTTTTATGCTGCACTCTTATATTTACTCTTACAACTATACAGAATTATCTTGTTGAAAAAGTGTTAAAAAGTAAAAGATGTCTATCGTGCGGTTTGTGTGTGTTCTGCGTGAGTTGATAAGGAAACCTCAGCATTTTGCAGTGTTGTCATTGTAAATAGCACTGGATCCATGGGCTGCAGGGCCAGGGGCCACACAGTGAGGAGGCCCCAGCCGCTCAGGCCTGACACGGAGCAGGGAACATCACGGGGCTCGCCCACTCCCACCAACCTTTTACAGCAGATAGATGTGAAGATTTGGAAGCACAATAGAAGTTATGCACTGCCATGTTTAAGTTGAACATGTTGTGAGAAAATGAGTGGCAAAATAATGGGCTGCAAAATGATATAATGTGTTTATTTTTGCCTCATTTTTGTCCATGGAGCTGTTGTTTTGCTCAAATTTACTTTATACGGCAAAATGGAAACAGAAAGTAGTTTCTCCATTGAAGCCCCAACTATACAGAACTTAGCTAGCTTTTTTGCTAACGGCAGTTGGAGATCTAGGACATCTCAGCTGGGCAATACTGACAAAAATTAATATCTGAATATTTTTGCCCTGCGACGAGTTGGCCACTGTCCAGGGTGTACCCCGCCTAAGGCCCAAAGTCACTGGGATAGGCTCCAGTCACCCGCGACCCCTAACAGGAATAAGCGGTAGAAAATGAATGAATGAATGAATATTTTTGGTATCCCAATATATTCAGACAATATTATGTTAATCCAACTATTGTATTAAAGGACAAATATAATGCATTATTTGTGTTATTTTTAGCCTTTAAACCTGCTCTTGAGTGTCTTCAGTTTGTCATGTCATGTTTTAGAACTAAAAATAAAATGCTTTTACAAAGAACGATTTAACTTTGTCATTGCATTGGGAGATGCCATTTTGACTTAGCTGTGGTGCCATCTACTGGCTGTAGAGGCAATCACACACGTAAATATATACCCGCAATGCAGTAAGCAGTGGATCTGATGAAGTTGTAGTTTTCGTGATTAGACGAAAAAATGTTCAGAGCGAGTCTGGCCACGATTTAAGGACTAAAAACAGCAAAAGATTCTGAGATAAGGGACGTCAGCATCATCTGGAGAGAGAGGATTTTCAATGGAGGATTCATTAAACAAATGTGAATCAAATTAAATACTACTCCAGGTATGTTTTTGATGACGGAACAATGTTAGAACATGGTTAAAGGCTCATTTTGCATAATATTTGTCCTTTAAAACATGTATTAATTGCAGTTTAATTATTAGGCAAATGTGAAATGGGAAAATAAATCACAAAAGTGCAGAAATATCACTTTATACCTTTATTTGAAAGTTTACAACATAACTTTTCACTGAAATTTTTAATCTGCTCTTTTTTTCCTCTCTTTTTTGTAAACAATATTCAAATGTACATATCTTCTAAACATCTTTTAAAAAATCATCTACATTTTGATATATTGCCCGCCTCTACCCACAACA
This sequence comes from Rhinogobius similis, assembly GCA_019453435.1. NCBI lineage: Eukaryota > Metazoa > Chordata > Actinopteri > Gobiiformes > Gobiidae > Rhinogobius > Rhinogobius similis. The sequence goes on from CM033632.1 coordinate 33,200,934, forward strand.
TTGATTATCCACAAAACACTCAGGAACGTCTTTTTTAAGAACAGAAAGGTTATGAGTTCAACTGTGTGATTTAGAGCTAAAACAAGTGATTTGATTAATTGCAACTAATTTATTATTGACACTAATTTAGTAATTGAATAATAGTTTTGTGTGCCATGTGATGAGAGAGGAGGTTTTCTGACTGAGACAGAGCAGCAAGTTACCCAAAATGATGGTGGAAATGTGTCAAATTAGTCTTTGACTAGGTTCGCAAGCGGCATGTCTTTAGCGTCATCTTAGAATTTGGAAAAAATCTCATATGCACGGGCCTTTTGTTAATTGATTAATAGAAATAAATCATTAACAGATCACCAAAATCATTAGTTGTTGCCCTAGTGTGATCCCAAAGTCTGTATGACAAATGTGAGCGTCGCTGCTCAGTTCCTGTTGATTATCTGGTTTTGTACTGTTTACTTAAATTTCTAGTCAGATACTAAGACATCAGATACAAACAAAAGTTGTAGACTTTTCTATTTGTCATCAGACTGTAGCAGCTCTTTCACATATCGGTTGTGTTTTGAGCTCTTACAGGAGAAATTGTCATTACTCACATTTGCTCAAATTGTGATTTCATCTGCATCACCTGAAGAACTTTGCAGCCTGTAAACTGATCACTTGGATAATTCAGATGCTTTCAGATGCACACTTTCTTCTTTCTGAAGAAAGTGTGTGTTAAATTGATCTTACAAAACAAGACAATAAAGCTGCATTGTTTTATGATTGACAGCTGGAATGGCAGATCTTTTGTGTCCTGTCACTATGGCATCTGAGCGCCAGTGTTCTGCGGTGTGGGTCCTTTGTATTTTGTCTTGATTTTTAAACAGACATAGAGTAGTGTGAGTCATCTTTGCTCTGCTTTTGTAAGTGTAAAAATCTGACTTTTCTGTATAAATATAATACACTTTTGAATATAAAATTTGGATGCAAATGAAGCAATATGGCCTGCAAAATATGGGCTCATGACCACCTGTCCTTCACAAAATGAGATCAGTACAGCTGTCAATCACACATCTCAATAAGCCCCACTTGACGTCTGGCTAAGCATCAGTCGTGCAGATTTATTATTGATTATTGGATTAGAGTTCATTCTTCGGTCAGTGGTTTCATGAATAGACAGACTTTACCTATGACTCGAACAATGCCTTTTATATGCACAAGGTAGAGCTAAAGATAGCTCTGATCCTGAATTAAACCCGGAGTAGACAGGGGTGAAACAAAGTTTACACAGGGACACAGCCACAGGATGGACAGGATGCTAATGCAGTACTACAAAGTCACAACTTATCCAATATCTATTTGAAAACTAGTCTTCTTTTAAAGCTCAATTTGACTATATAAACTTAATTGACATAATATGTGTGTGACCATTTTATCAATGTCTTGTGGACCCTCATCCTCCTCCTGTTCACAATACAAAGTATTATGTAAAAAGAACAAAAGCTTTATGGGCATTCGTGTTGTAATCATATCAGACTTTTGTCTTAAAAAGGACAGGGTTAACAGACGAGATAAGGAATTCTTGTGATAGTTGTGAGTTCACAAACTCTTGAGAATCCATCTGGACGCTCTCCCGCTGTTGGGTTTGAGCCGCTGTGTGCTGGACCAATCACAGCGCTGCTTTGTGGTTTGGGCAGAAGTCAAAAGGACAAACCTAAACAAACATGGCGGCACCGATGGACGTACTTCGGCCTATTTCAACACATTTATGGACTATTTTGCATTTGAAACATGCACATGGAAGTGCTTTGTGCATTTGAGGACAGGGAAAGAAGTCTGTGCTTTTCTCTGAACTGGATTTCTTGATTTCTCGGCTTGTTCCGCTTTTGCGACGCTGCAACCAATCAGTTCAAATGTTGGTCATGACGTCTGTCCAGATTGATAATATGTAGAACTAAACTCAGAGTGATACACATATCAATCTGGGGTGAGCCAGGTGAAAGTGACTGCAGTCTTTATACATTATTATTCATCTTACATTGTTTATTTAACTTGGATTTCACATTGGTGGAGAAAACAAGATTTTTGACCAGTTTTCCTCAGATGAAAAACTATCGGTCTTTTACCTGCACAAGGTAAGATAAGCGGCAAGCGATAACGACTTTACAACGTGACTCTTAAACGCAGTGCGTCAAAACATCATTTATAGGAGCTTTCATTCAGTCATGTGGACAGTTCAAAGACCTGTGGCTGTCAAGTGTTTACGACGTAATGCATTCAGGTCTAATATGACTGGTACAGTAAAAAAAAAGCACTGTGTAACCGATTATTAATCGCGAAGGACTCCAACGATCCGCTAAAGAAACACTTTTAAATGTGCATCCCTAATTGATATAATATAACCTCTTCAAATAAGGTTTGCCTGTGTAGAATGTATGGGAAACACTGTCGGTGGAACACTTGATTATAAGCTGGGTCAAACTGAAAAGTGGTTGCCAGTTCTCTATTCGTATTTACTCGGCTGTTAAATATATCGACGACGTAACGCTTTGCAAACTTTCCCTTTAAAGATTTGACACCAATCACATCCAAAGTAAATTGTGCCACTTGCGTAATTTGACAGTCCATACACCGTCTTTGTAATGACTGTGATGGCAGCATTATGCAACCCAATGTCAATCGCCCATTATGCAGCTTTATCCACACAGAGCAGGACTTGTGCTAAGCTCTCATTGTCTTCTTAAATGTCTCCCAATGCTGCACAAGTCACAGGGCTCCCTCTATTAAAATGCCAAGTGTCATTTCATTTGTCCCACAAAGGCCTCAAAGAGATGCTACTTTTCCACCAGACGCTACCAGCTATTTTGGTCACATGTCCCTCCAATGGGACTCCTTTAACTAAAATTAACTTCTTTTCTCATAGAGTAAAATGCAACTTAAAAATGGCCCATAATAGCAGCTTTTGTCTTGCATTAATAGGCCCAAAGCTAGAAGAGATGTAGACTTGGTGAATGGATGCATTTATTTCTTTTTAAAGCATTGTAAGTAGAGCTGCACTGACATTTTAAACCGATACCAATGTTATGGAAAACGCTTGAGCCGATGACCGTTAGTATTGTCTATACAGTCCCTGGTTATTAAGAGTTTTGTATATTTTGATTTAAAAAAAATAAATATATTGCTGTAAAATTATTCCTTTTTATAAGTCCTTTCTAAAATAAGGATAAACTCTACTATAAAATGTATAAAACAGTTTGAACACATGAAAAAGTTTGATAAGCCTATCATTTATTTAGCGTCTTTAGGGTCTGGCATAAGTTATCATTTGATTATTCTTTGTTAGAGTAAAATGATCTGTCATTTTTAATACACTCGATATTCTATGTTTGCAAACAACAAATGCGCTATTACCAGTTTTTGGATACATCTCCCACCTAGGACTGTTAGGATTAACTGACTATGTTACAATTAATTGATTATGTGATGATGAAAAATAATTGAAGTCTGACAATCGTTATTTGTACAGATTCTAAAAATATCAACAACAAAAAATAAAATCTAAATTTCATCAATTATTTGGTTGGTAATGTATTTTAAAAGTCTCAATTTACAATAAAAAGATTAATTTGACAAGTGGACTCATTTAAAACGAATGGTTGGTAGCAGCCGTCCAGTCAGGCCTGCCCCGGAGGCCACTAGAACACTGACATTAGCAAACCATAGAAAGGACTCTTAGCACACACTTGTTTTGAGTGCCTACTGCCACCAAAATTGCCTCTGTTTTGGCCAAAATTCTGCGGAATTTGGTGACATTGGAGTGAACTCAGAGATTGTATGTCTTTGGGCCTTTCTTTTTTCACGAGTGCAAGGAGCAGAGCACCACGCATGCAGCCTGGCTCTCAGCCATCTGTCCACATGGAAGAGAAAATGTACTGCGCCACAGGCTCCAACGCGGCCTAGACACAGACACACTCTGAGGCCTTGAAAAGTTTCTCAAAAGTCCCCTGCTGTCTCAATAGTTTTATTAATTTAAAAGACCAGGCAACTTGCAAAGATGAGAACATTTTAGTCACAAATCATCGCCGATGAGCTCTTTTTAGATGGCACATCACATTTCCATCCAAAGAGTTGCATGTTTCTTTTCCTCCGATATTGGCTGAAGTACAAAAAACAAAAGCAACCAATATTTGGCACTAATCTTTTTTGTCGGTGCCGTCAGTGTCAGTACCAGTTTTACCACATTGTTTCAGATTTGCCTTTTTGAACAGACTCCTATGTAAAATGGATATAGAACAGCAATTAGGCAAAACTATGTTTGTATGTTTACACACATTATGTTATATCAGAGATAAATATATTCTGTTAATTTTTTTTTAACTAAAGGTAGAAGTGAATTTGTGATCTTTACAACCCAGGTTTTCCTAAAAGGATTTATAAATTAAGTTTCACAAATCCATTTAATAAATTTAACTTTTTTTTTAACAGTTTTAATCAGTTCATTAAATTGCCCTTTAAAAACTTTTTTAAAAGTATTTGTTAATTTGTTTCTCAAATAATCTTAAAAAAGTGTTTATTATCGAAAAATGAAAGCATTTGGAAATAAATGTATTAAATTGTCTTTTTAAAAAGTCTTATGATAAAGTGTTGATTTATTTATGAAACATTCTGTTGAAGACTCTTAATAACCACTTAATCTCCTTTAAGGTGGGCCTTAGGGTCCTCCACAGTAATGATGTTTCCATAGATACAGCAGTGCTTTAGTGCAGTCCAGGAGGAGGTGGTACGTACTCTGTGACTGCAGTGTTAGTGATGCTCTGAACAGCTCATTTGCCATTTTCAATTATGCATACTGGTGTATAATGAACAGGTCAGAGCGGCCTAACTCACTCAACACATCCAGACACAAATCTCATTCATCTACACCACTGTCAACCATTGTACTATTGATTATTATCTATGGACTGACAATCTCATCTTTATTTAATCCAGGAGCGACGAGTGCCCTGTAGTAACCTGTGTGCAGGTTGGAATAGAAGGATATGTTATGTTGTAGTCAACTTGTCAAAACAAATTTCTATTGTACACTGTGAGAAAAGTAAGGCTATAGTCGACTAAATTCTTGGTCGACTAAAGACCAGCCCTATCGACCGATTAAAGGGGGTGTGGCAAAAGTATGTCAAAACTGTAAAGTATTTCCATGTATCTAAACCTGCACTCAAAGGAACACAACTGTTGATGAGTTCATGCAAAAACAACTATTTATACAGAAAAGTACTACTAAACATTGTATTTATACATTAAGACTCCAAAATCTTCTGGAAACTCACTTCATATTTTCTTGTTTTTGGCACAGAAATCATTTTATAATAATTTAATATGATGGTCGACTAAAATACCTTCAACCGACTAATCGACTAAACTAAAGGACTACAGCCCTTGAAAAAAGTGCGTTATTATTATATTTTCCTTCATTTTTATTCAGTAATGTCTTTGTTATAACAATAGAGACAACAGATAACAATAATTAATATTCAAGTCAACAATTATTTAAATTCGTCACCATTATCTGATTAATCGTTATAGCCCTAGAGTATATCTGACTAATCTCTATATTTGATCAACATTTATACCTTTTCTGTGCAACTGTGGGAAGCTTAGACATCACAAAGTGGTAGAGCAATTATGTCACTTTCTAGTTTCTAGATGAGAATGTTTGCTAACCCACTGTCCAAACAGGAATCACATAACCTATTACATATGACTGTTGTTAAATCACTTTTAACATGCTCCTTTTTATACTACCAATGCGGCTGAACACTGCACAATGTTGAAAGTTGCTCAGACAGACTTAATTTGCCACGATTCTACTCTTTTATAATGTCACAGTCATAACAAGTGCTAATAGTGTGAACATCAACCAGTACACAAGGTCATGTATATATATTCCATGTCATGTGGTGTATGTCTGTCTTAAAGCCCACAGTTACTGCTCTAGTTACCTCTGACCAGGACGGGAAAAAGTCGTATGAAAGTATGTCTTATTAATTAATTAGCCCAAAAATGTAGCGCAGCGAGACAATGACAGGTCTTGAAGCTGTGCAGAACACGACCGAACAAAAGCTTCTATAAACACTTCTTTTAGTTCAGTGTTCAGGTCTGATTATGAATAAAACGCTCTGAAGTAAAGAGCCACGGTGAAGCGCTGCTGGCGTTAGCAGCTTACCTTCGCTTGAGGTAAAAGATCGATAGTTTTGGAAAAAAAACTGAATAATCCAGTGTATTTTCTTCATTTATGTGAAATCCAAGTTAAATAAACCATGTGTGTTGTCAATGTTAGTCCATAAAAGCTGCAGTGTCTCTGGTTTGCTCAGTCTTTATAATATTAATCCATAATTATGGAGTTTTGGAGTGAACTTTGAGACGTCACAGTGGAATGATGGCACTTCTTCTTCTGGTGGAGCAATTGTGTATTACATATTCAGATACTGTATAAATCAAGGCAAACTAAATGTTCCAGTTAACTAGATTCACTCGGCGCAGCATTTGTGGCGGCTAATCGGTTTGTTGGTTAACCATGGAGCACCCTTATGCAAAATCAATACTTAAAATGAAATGAATCCCGCTCATCCTTGCATCACTTTGACAGATCAAATTTTTAAAAAGTCTGAATAAGAGTTGACATTGTCCTGACATAAAAAATATTAGACATATATATTTACACTGTGGTAGAATTAACTGGCCATGAAGAATAACATACTTATTCTTATTTTTTTCCTTTACTGCACAGTACAAATCTGCTTGACTTCACTTAAAAGCACAGTTCCTCTGCTCTGATCCTATTGCACTACTGAGTCATGACTCACTGTCTCCTCTCCAATCACTAACATCCATCCTTTCCCCACACTTTATTCCCTTCTCTCTCCATCTCCCTCCATTTCGTCTCTAAAACACCCCACTGTCAACTCCATTTAACCCTAAACGTGACACAAAATCACCCCATCTGCTAAAAATCACGCTTTTTGTTTACATCCGACGTTTGATGACTGCCTAGATACATTTTCTAATATTAGAACCATTCCTTGATTTGCCCGGCTTCTCTGTGAGTGGAGAGCACATGGTCAGGGCAGCAGCCAATCGGAGCGCGGGACAGGCTTTCCCTCGCTCTAGCAACAGTGAGTTACTTGCTGTTGAATTCATTAATTATTTCCCTGCGCTTTGCCTTTGAGCAGCTCCACTCTCCGCTGATACCTAAACTGCACGGGCGCCTGCTGACAGCGCTTTTCCCCGGCATTCTCCCCCAGCCCTTCCAAACGGGACGGATTTTGCCACTTTTCTTGCTGTTGTCATGTCGAATCGTCAGCCGCAGCGACATCGCAACAAGACGGGGAGAAGTGCACCTTGTCCTTGGATGACTTTTCCCGAGCTGAATAATGAAAAAGGATGAGACCAGACTGTTTTTGTTCTGTTTTTTGCTTCAAGAACCTTGTTGTGGAACTTGCTTTAACAGAAATGGCTGTAAACAAACCAGACTTTTTCGCTGCGTGCAAGAGGAAGAAGAGGAGGAGGGAGGGGGAAGAGTTGAGTCTTTTTCGGGGGGCAGGGCTCAGAGTTTTTGGGCTTGGGGGGGGCGGTGGGTGATAGTGGTGTGAGGATTGCGGGCTGTGGTTGGGTATGCCAGTGCCACGTGTCTCGCCTGGCATCTCTTCGGCTCTGGAAGGGATGAGAGCAACCGAAAGAGTCTGGCTTCTTTTCTCCAGGCTGGTCCAGCTCCGACCCGATCCCAAAGTAAGGGGTGAGTTCATGCTGCATCCCCACACCAAAACCTCCAACCTCGATCCTGGTATTTATTTCAAAAACATTCTCTAGATTCGCTCTTGTCAAACGTCGTAATGGAGAAGATTATGTAGATAAGACTTCAAAGCATGCACTAAAGCTCTTAACTGACCAAACTAGACACGCAGGTGCAATTTTACGCTTTCTCCGGAATGTATTTGGCACGTATTTTCGTCCGATTCTTGCATTAAGTGATTACACAACACCAGGCCTCGCAAACCAGGCCTTTGGTAGATTTTAAGGCAATTGCCCCAGATATTTCTTCGTACGTATTTTAACAGACCTAAACTTGCACCTATTTGCTTGCAATATCCCCCTTTTCTATCCACCACCCTTCTACCTTCATTGCAAGCAATCTAACGTTTTGAAACGACGCTATCGTCAACAAACCAACAAATGCACATTATCAACACTTAATACTGGTCTTTTCTTTCCTTTTAATTGCGATTCTAACCTTATTTGAACCGCAACTATGCAGCAATTGTTGTTTTTTTTCCCGATTGCACAACATTTTCATTGGTGAATATTTCATCAATCCGGTACGCAATGAGTAATGTGCATAAATATATCATAAAGTGAAATCTCTCCTTGTAGGGCTCTTCAGTTCAACATCTGATAGTCATTGGGTTTATTGCAAGTGTATATAAGGTCAGCATTTTTTATATATTCATAAATGGTTCAGAAGCGAGGCATTTTATTTGGCCTGGCAAGGAAGGATTGGTGAATGATTTGGCTTTTTTGTATGACGTATGACTAATATGCAATGGGATTATCCAAAACATTGCCTTTAATTGGATATTTTAGGTATTTTAAAAGGCTTTGGTCGAATTTAGCGTCCAAATTTGTTTCCACCTCTTATGATCCGAGCCTTAATTTCCTCTGAATCTAAAATAAATGAATGAACACCACATTTTATTGCTTTTTAATATCTTTAATGGAAGATTTTGCAGCGGGACTCGTTTTATTTCAACATTAACGACCCTGCACAGACCAATAGTGGTTTCTCGGGGCTCAACGATCAAACGCAGTGAATTGTTGAGACTTTTGGTGGAAACTTGTTGGGCTGTGAAGTGAGATGGATGGCGTTGGTGTGGTTGGAAGCTGAGGCTGTGCTGAATATGACGCAGCAGATCAGCAGACTAGGACATTAGCTGTGTCCTGAGAAAACCAAGCCGACACACTTCGCCATTTTCTCGCACCGCTCCGATATTCGCCTACACGCAAAACTCGCCAATTTTAAACAGAATTGAATACGTTGTCATCATTTTAGATTCAGTTACCGGACCAAATGCCGATAGCCGGACCACCGCCAAGATACCAACCACCAGCAGTTTCTGGGTTCGTTTTGCAATGCGACATCGAAAATATATCGCTATTAATGTTTGCGCTTTTGGTTTTTGCACATTTTTCTCTCGCCTTTGACATGATCAAAACTCTTTCGTTTTCAATGGTTTCTAAATCTACTGCACAACTTTGGGAAATTGGAATTTGAGTTTCTGCCTTGGATCGAAATGATGAGGAAAAGTGACCAAGAGAATTTTTTATGTGTATTTTCATTTTGTTTTCCTCAATCAATGCAAACACGATCCGAATGCGAAGCCATCTTTTTACCTTCCTCTGTGATCGTGAAACATGGAAAATAGCGTAACTCAAATTACAGATGCATGGATTACAAAAATTTTGTATTGCTAAATGATATTGGTGTTAGTAACTGAGGGATTTGTAAACAATTCATCAGGTCTAAGTGCATTTGCGTTGAATTTCCAGGTGCAGTGCGATTGGACGACCATATAGCCAATCGGTGAAAGTATGCGTCATTTTCGAAACTGTTACCAAGTGCGGCTTGCTTTGACAGAAAGAGGTTTTGTGTTGGTCAGTTATTTGTACATTTTTACCCACATTGACTTTTGACAGATCTTTTTTCAATGGTTTTTTGCACTCATATTTATATTTTCCTTTTGCTGTTTATATTTGGTGAACGCTTTGTCATCGTTGAAATGTCCCCTGATGAATTTACTTTTGGCTTAATGCTTTTTGTTGTCATTTTTCTGTTACAGGTGGGTCGCAGTCATGTGGGAGGGTCACTGATTTGACACCACCGAGCGCTTGCCCTGTATCTTCCCCCTGCCGCTCCACTGACACCAAGCAGGCTTCCTCTGTGTGAAAAGAGCATGTTGCCAACGCACTCTCTCTGTTCCATTATCTGGCTCAACCGGGGCATCAAACTGAGGAAACTAGTCCAGTCCTCCAACACCGGACAGGTTTGAACAACTATTTTAAACACTTTTAGAAATGCTCCGGAGCTTTGGCTAAGTCCTGACTAAAAGGACAAGTTGTCTGTACTACCTACACTCTTCTGGTTGCCATTTTGAATTCTCGCACAAAATGGCATCAGGAGGCAACGTCGAGGTCTAAAACTGCCATCGCAAGAGAGACTTGAATCGTTTTTTCGACTTAGAGATGCTTCTAAGAGTCAGGTAAAGACGATTCCCAGAGAGATCCCTGCCGTGTCATCATTAATCCTGCACTCCGCAATCTGAGTGACATACTTCTCCCACGAAATGGCCGCCGAAGGATTCCAGTACCGAGCCCTGTACCCGTTCACTAAAGACCAGGAAGAAGACTTGGACCTGCTGCCCGGAGACCTGCTCACGGTCAGCAAGGCGTCGCTGCTGTCCTCAGAGAGCTTCCAGGAGGGCTGTGAGGAGCAGCCCGAGAAGCTGGGCTGGCTCCTGGGCTACAATGAGAGGTCCAAACAGAGAGGAGACTTCCCCGGTACATACGTGGAGTACGTGGGGCCCGTCAGGATGAGCCTCCCGACAACGCAGCCCCGATCCCAGAGACCCCTCCCCGCCGCCCCCACTGCAGACCCAAGCAAAGGTAAAGGTTATTCGTGCTCTCAAAACCTTTCAAATTAGTGGTGAGTGATATTCTTCTCGATATTCTTTTTTGAATATCCCACTAATGATATTCAGCCAATATTATGTCAATCCGACAGACATGTGCCAGAACATGAGGTTAAAGTATCAGACAGATGTGAAATGACTGATATTTCTGGACTTAAATGGGTAATTTTACAATTTATAACCTTGTTTGCAAGCTTAGAACAGACATTTTAATTTTTTTCTGCATTTGTGATGTACTCTATTCAGAATAACATTCACAATATTATAAATATGCTGTTATATTTCAGAATCCAGACTGGTTGGCTAAATGATCTTCATTGTGACCATTTTTACTATGACTTGTAGGGAGTTGGTGTGTCTTCATTTATTCCATTACCGTTAAATTAACAGTTCCAGTCTCTATGAAGGGTGTAGCAATGCAACTCTTACTATCATAGTGACATGCTCACTTTGTGTAACTAGTTTGATTCAACACATTGTGCAATCAATTTAGCCAAATAAACATAAAAAGATATATAGCCTCTGAAATGTATTGTTGATAATTATTAATCGATTAGTGAGCATGGCGTTTTAAAACTTTAAAGCAATAATCCTAGGCAGTGATCTTGATGAAACTGGTTTACAGGGTCTCTTTTATAATGTCAAAAGTATTATGTTTATTCACCCATTTTCACAGTACCAATTATTATATTTGATAAAGAATAATGATGGATTTAAAATTCATTGAAATATTATATTGCAATATGAGACGTTCATTTGAAGAAAAATATAAAGCTGATATAGGTTGTTTGAAGGAGAATACTGCTTTTGCGCTGAACAGCAGTACCTGTCACTGAATGCAGGGATATGATTGGCTGACTTGCGTTACATGCAAAAACCCTTTCCACCTTTACGCAAGAGGAAAAAATACTTCTGATCACACACAAACAGTGACATGTATCACAGTAAAAACACACACGCAAACACACACACACACACACACACACACACACACACACACACACACACACACACACACACACGTGTGGTCTAAATACGAGACATTTCAGTCCTCTCTGAGTGCGGGGCCAAAAGTAAGAGGAGTGAGTCACAGCAGTCATTTGTGCATTTTCTTCTTGCTTCTCTTGTTGCTCTAAATGAGCTGAAAACTTCTATGTTGCAAAGGGACCTATCTGTGCACTGCTTCTTTCTTATTTAGTCCAATAATAACCAACCTCATGACGCACGGCGAGGGCTGCACCGCTGCGCTCCCGGTGAATGAGACTTAACTCGATTAAGCCCAAAGTTCGGTGTTGGGCTCAGGTCCAGACTGGATGGCACCTGGGTCGTGGCATGAATGGTGGTTCACTACTGCCTCGCTGTTGTCCCTTCACACAGGGAGCTGTGACTGTGGTAGCCGGGGCTCAGTCACTGCACCTTTGCTGCGTGAAAGCAACCGAACATGCACACACATTTATCGAGTCTCAAAATGTCACTGTGTGTGTTTTCACCCATCGAACGATAAGTTGATATAGTAATTATCGTGACAGGCCTTATTGGGAATGTGCCTAAAGGAAAAAGTGACGTGACGTGAAAATTCATTAAGTAAGCAAAGGCATATGATATTAGAACAGACAAAGATTATCTTCTAAATATACTTGGTTATAGGGCTCTAGCGATGAAAGGACTTCCCTTGTGATAACTTAATGTGCCTCAGCACCACAGCAGAGCCCATGGGCCCATAATTATGTATGTACTTGGGTTGAACTTGATTAATAGCAACAAAAAACATCTGCCATGCATGAGTGGCAGACATGTGCACGAGTCTGAAAAAGTGAACTACATTTTAGAGACAAGTTGCGAGGCTAGCGCTGTGCTCTATTGCACTAAACTCTAAATGTTGTACTGATGATTGTGTACATTTAAGGTTAAGGTCAAGGTGTATTTTATTAATCCCTTACAGCACTGTGGAACCCTTCTCCAGGCCTTGAGCTCAGTTTGGTCAGGAGTACTCCTGTAGCCGTACTTGCTAATGGTGACATGTTTTCATTGATCACACTTGACTTCACTTGGTTTAGTAAAAAAATAAAAACATATAAATATATACAACATACAAGCTATAAACCCTAATTTCAAACATATTTCTTCATCTGCATTAGCTTAACATTAGCTTCTGCGTCTAACTCAAACGTACACTTGGCAGAGATATCTCTACAAAAACAAAGATTCGTTATCAAAGTAATCCACCAGCCCGCTGGCTCCTCTCCTCATTTGCACTCCCTCATCGGTTAATTTATTGCTTCCTTGGTCGAGTTGCCAGAGTCCTGAAACAGTACACTCCTCCCCGTTTGGAAGCCTTATTCTGTGTGATTCGCTGTGCTTTTTTATGACAGATGGGCTGAGTACCACTGCAGGCACGTACTGTCGACAGTGAACTCTGGGTTACCTCTGCTCCAGCCAGTTGGCTATTCACGCAGCGTTACAACTGAACACCATTTCAATTCATTAGTTTGAAGGGAGTTTTGTGCTGCAGTCTCACACATCAGGAACTCTTTAGAAGGGCTTTGGGGTTGCACGTTCCAATAAACGTTTTCACTTTTTTTTATTTACATACAATAAAAGGGCTGTGAGTGAAAGGCCCGCCGTTACTTTAGCAACGCAGGTGAGAGGGAGAACAGTGTCCTTGTGCTGTGACAGACACTGAGACAAACCAGTTGGGCAGCAGCAGAGGCCTAGAGGAGTGGTGTGGAGGGGCAGGGACAGAGAGACCCAGAGAAGCTGAGGGGGGTTGGGCTGAACAGGGCTATGGTTTGGCACAAAGGCAGCAGATTAGAAGTGGACAGGGAATGATTTTACTAATGTAAACTTACTCTTTTGCTTCCATGACTAATCACTTTTTGCACAAAGGCTTGTTGACAGAGCGCAAATATAAAGCTCTAAAACATTGTGCAGTAAGTGAGCCACATTACTAAACGAATTCATCCACTCTGTTGTTATTATGTTGCAGCTTGTGAATATTAAATGTTATACAGCGTGCTTATACTAATGTACTTTTTATATAGTTTCAACTCAAAAGTAGAACTGCAGAGTGTTGCAAAATTACATAACTGAGCTGAGTTGTTTCCCTCTTTAATGATAAAATAAGTTTGCTTTGTTGTTACTCCTGAAGTTAAGATACAAGGCTTGCAATTGCGTGTCCTCCCTGAATAATCTTTAGTGTATGATTTATTTGAGTAGTTAAAAGAATACATTTACAATGCTTCTCTCCTACATAGTTGAAACTTGCTGAAGCTCATAGACTGCTCTTTCCCCTCCTTCCCTCCTCTCCCTGGCCTCACTTTAACTGCCTGCCGAAGTGAACCATGGCTTGGCATTTTTTTACAAACTCCTCCCTTGTTGCACGCTCGCTCCCTCCCTGCCCTTGTGCTCTCTCCCTCTGCTGACTAACATGCACGTCCGATAGCGTCTCTGGACAGCTATAAACCATGTTAGCGAGGCCTATTCACAGAACGCCCTACCAGGAACGGACTTTCAAAGAATAGCCCGGGCTTGGACAGTGTAGACGCAGGATTGGAAAGATACAGCTTAAGAAAAAAAAGAAGAAAAAAAAAGAGAAGGGTGGGAGAGAGAGAGAGCCAAGGCCACCCATTCAACAGCAAAGATAGGAACCAGCTGTATTTGGTTTCAACTCTTGGGCTATTCTCATGGCCTGGCTTCACACTTAGCAGTGAGCTATAGAAAATGTTGTTTTCTGCAGCAAACCCCCAATCCATTTAAGCGTGAAGTTGTTTTACTGAAAGATTAATGGCTTTAGCAAAACAGGAACACCCAGAACATTTTGTACCGACTGGATGGAGCATTTGCAGCGCATGTTTCCAGAAAAGTTTGTAAGTCTGAAAATCAATTACAAAAGAAGTATAAAAAGTATATAAAAAGTTGTCAAATATGTGTACACTATGCAATCTAAAGTTATCGGTTGCACATTATTTCTATGTTGTAGACAAGGTACAGTAACTATTTCAATCTGGAAAGACTAATAATGAGACAAACGCTTTAGGAAGATATAAACATGGCTTTGGGACTTTGACCTCAGCAGGGAACGACGGTGATGCATTGGAGGTGCAGAGCAGGATGTCGACAAGAGTGAAAATTGATGAATACTCTGCAAAGGTGGTGCTGAGCAGTGATGGGCAGTGAGTGAGGACAGGCTGAGCAGGCAGTGTAGGCCGGAGCTGAAGCTTCTGCAGGTGAGGGTGCAGGTCTGAACTTCACTATGCTCCATTTCAGTGTCCTGGGTGGTGTTTCATAGCACAAACGTTTTCATATCACAAATATTTTATTCAAAAAATCAAGTTGCACTACATACCTCATATTTTCCAACTATTTCAAGTGAGTAAAATCCATAAATAACAACAACTAAGGAAAAAATTAAGAAAACCAAATTATTTAAGGTGGTGTGCCTGATTTTTACCATCTTAAAATGTGAAAAACGGAACTAGTTAGTTTTATGTTCATGTTTGTTTTGTGTATATGTTCAGTCACTTAATTAGCACCTTCCTAGCATCCAGCAATTATTTTCTGCGATGTGCTTTTCACAACTTTCAGAGGCCAGAGCAGGTTTTGCCGTCATAGCAATAACTAATATGCTAACAGCGCACTTCCTGCTTCGTGAAGAATAAATAGCTCTATAATTAGATGCAGACAGCGTGCAATTGTCTCATTTTTACCCAAACAGACCCTTTTATAATATATATGTACTGGGGCAAAATAAATTTTACTTTGTTACATGAAATAATAAGGTACAGTGGCGGATCTAGGATTTTTTTCTTAGGGGGGCCAGGCAGGGGCACAAACTTTATCAGGGTGGCATGTAAAATAAGTAATTATATTGTAATTATGCTAATTGAAGTAAAGAAAAACGTCTTCTCTACACAGTTAGAACTTGTGGATTAAGCAGAACTTGCACATATGGTTAGGAGGACAAATACGTTCACCTACATGGCTATTACCTAAATTACACTTAGCTATATATGCAGCAGCTTCCGTGTTTTTGATCTATGGTTTTGTAACGCTAAAAAGCAAGCACCATGCACTAGCCCGACTGTCGTTTAGCGAGGAGGGCAGGAGGCTAAAGCGAAAAGAAAGCTAAAGTTAGCCTAACAACCGGTCCGGGTTCAAAGTGTAACGTTACTTAAGTCGTGAAAAAACACAACCTGCAAGTCAATTACAAGTTTACTTACACTTGTTGTAGCCATCCAGCCGTCGTTGTGTCGTAAACAAATCCTCTAGCGTTACCAATTCCTGAAAAACGGTGCGTCTTGTGGCGTGGTCATCGTTTCACTGGGGACTACCTCACCGGTACACCCATGGGTACACCGGGTGCATGGGAATCACTTCCTGTGCGCCAACAGCAGCCAACCGCGTTTTCATTGGAAATACACATTTCCACATTTCCCTCTCTCTATATATACAAAACATATATAATTACCGTATAAAATTGAATTTATAAAATTTTACAATTATATACAAAAATATGTAACTTTCAGCAGCTTGAACAGGGTGGCGGCAGGGTGGCCAATCAGATTGTAGGGGTAGCCACCCCCAGCCACCCGGTGGCTCCGCCTGTGATAAGGTACAGCCCTTTAAAAAAAAAAAAACATTTCATCCTGAGTTCCTATTATTTGCAGTTATTTTGGGGGTAAGGGGCCGACTGCATATGGTCGCTCAGTTGCACAACAAAACATTTAATAAACATATATAGGTACACATACAAAATAAATAGCACAATTTACAAACCGACATCTAAACGATTTTTTTCCTCTTATTTCCAAGACTCTGTTTCTCGGTAGTGGCTCTCTCTCTCACAGTGTTGTGAGATTACCTGAGGTCACATTCCCTCACACATAGTGGCACAGTGAGGCTGCACAGTGGGGCCCTGGGAAGAGCACTGGACTCCTGTCTGCAGCTGGCACACACACACCCAGACGACCAACTGTCCCTGTCAGCACTCACTCCTCACAGGCACTGACAGCATTTACTAATGTGATACCGTGTTCACACTGGTCTCACAGGTTTTACTGAGCTCATCCGAAGACAAACATAATGTAAGAATGTTGTTAGTGCTGTCATTATTGGCATCTTATTCCAAAACGTTAAGAATACAAGGTGCTGCAGAATAACATTCTTTTTATGTTGGCAGCCTTTTATGGTCGACCATGGAGCTTATATGATATTGTAAATGTTAAAGGTTGACATGGGGACGTCACATGGATGGACAATGCAACATAATAAAGATTGTGATTTAAAAAATAACAAAGCCTCAGTTTATCAACACATTTATATCAGAGTCAGTGCTAACTGCACGTTGTGGAGTTCTATACTCCGCGTTGGTATGTTAAGACTGCTCCACGTTGCTCAATCCTTACATAACCCACAAGAAGTCCAGCAGTCCCTGGCATTCAGAATGATGAGAAATTGTTGTTGTTGAAACTGTTGCTATAGCAATTAACCATTTAAAAGAAAATATATCTCTTGAAGGGGAAAAAGTCCTCAAAATGTTGCAAGTAAGAGGAAGCTCAAACCCGATTTGACGACCTGCCAGGGGCCAGCCCTTCCTGCGCCTCCCTATCTCTCCGCTTACTTTTATCGCGGGCCAAAATCATGTCTTTATTCTTCACAAGTAGTCAGAAAACTCTGCAAAGTTTCTCCAGTGCTATATTACAAGGTCATGGCTCTACGAATAACAGCTAAAGCACCCCCCTTGGCCCTTACAAAATAAAATAAAAAGTTGGTGCATCAACTTTGCGCATATGACAAAAAGACTAAGCAGAGCGAGAGCGGTGCCTTGCCTAGACATTGGATTTAATACTTTAATTGAAATAAATAGTGGGTATTAAAAATACTTATAATTAGAGAGGCAGGGGGGTGTTGTTAGTTCAGAGCTCCACTTCTCTCCACTCTCAGCAGCATAGCAACAGTTGTTGGGGACCACGAGGGGAGGGACCAAGGGGAGTTCGGCTGAGGCACTTCTTTTGAAGTAAATGCCAGAGCTGAAACCAACTTGGTCCTGCACCCTAAGTGCAAGACCAAACTTCTTGCTTCTTATGAAGTATGAATTGGCCTTAAGACGCAAGGCTCCTTGTTAAATCCTTAGTGAACATGAACATCTACCAGCATTTGACTAGTTTGTTACATCAAGCCCTTATTACCAGTAATACAAAAACACACGCAAATGCACAATAATGTTATTAAAATGTTGTGATGTAAAGCACAAGATTAATGCATCAAGTGTGATCCATTGCAATAGTGTTAAAAGAGCATCTCTGTTTCTCAGAATTGGCTCACTGCTGTGTGTGCACTGTTGGACAAGCCTGGATTCTGACAATACACACTGCGGTCTTGCATAACTCCAGTCTTACAGGGGAGATACAGCAAATATTTAGCTTCACATTGCTTGCCTTTGTGAGCCTGTCTCGGAATGATAAAACATCTCCGCTTCTAGCATTTCTCCCACTCCTAAATAAAACATGCAGCCATCTTTCTTATGTATAAATAATTCAAATTTTGGATTTTTCTTTTTCACAGAGTCAAAGTTCTTTTTTCGTAGCTGTGCAAGTTTTATCTGCTGTAGTTGGTCAGTGCTTGTTGCTAGGCCCTGCTGTAATGAGACATTAGCTACGTCCAAAACCTCTTTATATGTCTATGCCGATTATAGCCATAGTGTATAGGGAGCAGTGACTACTGTTTTCAAACTGTGCTGGAGAGTTCTGGCCATGCACTTGTTTTTTTCATTTGTGGATTGTGGATTGTTGGTTGATGACATCACAACATTCTATTTTCCATTACTGTTTAATTGAGATGGGGCTGGCAAATTTACTTTTGAGAATCTCCAGAATTTGTCACTTAAAGACACATATTATGCTACAGAAACTTTTTTGAACTTCCATGTTCTAATTATGTACTGTTATCAAAAACATTCCTGGAGTTGCATTTAGCTTCATTCACGCTACTTTGAGGAAAGCTGGTTAGAAAATCCTCTCGCCTCCGACCATCAAAAACACTCCCTGCTCAACTCCCTCGATCGATGGATGTTTTTTCTGATTATATACTCGAGAATCATCACTTTTCCGAGAATCTTCTGCTGTTTTAAGTCCTCAAATCATTGTCAGACTTATGCTCAGCATTTCTGCCGTCTAAACACAATCACTGCAACTGCTAAGCTACATTAGCATCTCACGCTGTCCCTTAAGTATTAGCATAACTAAATTGTGTAAGTGCATTCCAATACACCTGATTAGAATTAACTTTTTTAATAAAAACTAGTGGTACAAATCACAAATTTAACTTTAATTAATTTGTCAATTTGTTTGTCAACTAATTATTTTCTGGGCACTATAACAACAAATTTTCTAAAATCAACAAAGTAATCACAGGAACGCTTATGCGCCTGCATCTTGAAAGGGAAAAATGCAAACTTTCAAAAGTATCAGTTTATGTTTTGGCCCCACTGTAAACAGAACGACTTAGATGTTTGCATGCAGATGACCTGAAAAGTCCCGGAGGTGAGGCAGTTCATGTCAGAATCCATAGGGCTGGATGTTTAGTGTGGGCTCAAAGATGCCACAGAAATGTGTGGCATTGGACCATATAGGGCTCAGACTGATGTACTGGGGTTAGTAGTTTGTTTATGAGTGTAAACCCACACTGTCAGTCAGGCTGTGTGTTCACGCTGGCCCTGCACA